>JALAZF010000114.1:4516666-5947500 GCA_022829125.1 Lathyrus tuberosus | reverse complement strand
TCCAAAAGGGGTATTAACCCTAAAAAATAAAATATCAAAATGAAAGGAATTTTGGAATATAGATGGATTTTTATGGATAATTGGATATGATTTTTTTTTAATAAAAAAATGGAATCTGAATTTGGAGAATTTGGTTTCGAAAATGGATTAGAAAAATGGTTTAGTGAATGGATAGCCAAAATGGAAATGTATATAACAAATGGATAACAAACTTTCTCACAAGCCACTGATAAGGTGCACATAGCTACCACTAAACAAGCCGCAACTGAACAACGACCATTTGAATCTGATAATAAGTTCTGAACCACTTCAAAATTCATCTGAATCAATTATCTTGGGAAATAAATCCACAGATGAACACAGTCTAGACTGATGAACTCAGATGAACCTGATGAATATCACCACACAACTTGACAGTCACTGCTTGAGAAAATAGCCACTGGCACAAATAACTTGCCCTTGAAACAAATTGCTTGATAGTTTGACCAAGATTAAGTCAAACATCCATCTGAACTGGATCATGAACGAGCAGCCACATGTGACTTGAAATCACTTCATTGCCTTTGACAAACCTGCACAACACACAGAGAGAGAAACTGCAGCAAATTTTTTTGGTATTTTAGTCAGAGGTTAGTGAAACATAAACAAATAATGAAACAAGTGAGAAATACATAGATAGTGATCTTGTTTGTGGTAATGAAACGCAAATGAAATGAGCGAAATCTTAGGGGTAAAAATTAGGGTCTTACAGCTGCCCCTATTTAAGTTTCTTCTATCAGGAGATATGAAGGTTGAAAACTTCGTCTCGACAAGATTGAAGATACTTAAATACAGAAAACCAAATTTTTAACCATAAGATGTCACAAGATGATATGAATGCAAAGGATGAAATAGACTGCGGGGAAACTTGAAACAAAGGACTTATGGTAAATTGAGAGAGATGACGCGAAAAGATACGCTAGGGAACACAAGCTATTTCTGGAGATCTGTCAAGGTGACAAGAAGTATCCATCAATATTTGGAAAGAGATGGACAAGACCCTGGGAAAACGAGTAGTGACATCCAAGAATAGCATTGGATGGAAACTACGAATGAGACAAAAGGTATGTCAAAAGATGTCCAAGAACGGCATTGGACACAAGGTAAAGTTTCTGGTAAAAACAACAGCGTCATCCAAGAATGCATTGGATAAAAGGAACTACATCATTCAAGAGTGGCTTTGAATGAGGTAATAACAAGCATCAGAATCACCCAATAATAGCATTTGATATAAACAAAATTCCATTTGAAAAACTTCACTGGGGACATCCAAGAATGGCATTGGATGGCAAGGTTTAAACATCAAAGATATCCAAGAATAGCATTGGACTTGGCTGGGGAAAAGGTGTCCAAGAATGGCATTGGACAAAAGAAATCTCAACATCCAAGAATGGCATTGGATGAAGTGAGAAAAATACATCAGAAGTATCCAAGAATGGCTTTGGATAAAAAGAGTTCACGATATCCAAGACTAGCATTGAATAAAGTGAGCAGGGACTTTCAGGAATGACACTGAAAGGTAAAGGTAAATCACTACATTCAAGAATGACATTGAATGGTAGTGAGAAAGACATCTAGGAATGGCACTGAATGCAAAGGAGAAAACTCATTCAGGAATGACACTGAATGAACAGATAAAACTTTCAGGAATGACACTGAAAGGTAAAGGTAAATCACTACATTCAAGAATGGCATTGAATGATAGTGAGAAAGACATCCAGGAATGGCACTGAATGACAGTGAGAAAGACATCCAGGAATTGCGCTGAATGTAATGGACAAAACTCATTCAGGAATGGAACTGAATGTACAGATAAAACTTTCAGGAATGTCACTGAAAGATATCCAAGCATATATGATGGGGATTACAGAAGAGAGTCAAAACCTTCCAGGAATAGCACTGGGAGAAACAAGAGGAACAAGACGTCCAGGAATAGCACTGGAGATCAAAGAAATCGACATCCAGGAATGGCACTGGAGTGAAAGAAGACAGACATCCAACAACAGGACAAGATACACAGGGAAACGACAATATCCAGGAATGGCACTAGAAAGAAAGAAGATAAACAAGACATCCAGGAATAGCACTGGGTGAAAAGACAGGCAAACGACAACATTCAGGAATGGCACTGAATGAAAAGGGAGGTAAAAGTTTTGGTAGACGCCAAGTAAGTTGGACTTTGATCACAAGGTAAAATGTTGACAACAACAGGACCTCGGGAAATACATATGAGCGCGAAGCACACTTCGAGCTATGTATGATATATGAATGATTTATGTATGCAATGCAAATGATAGGAACAACTGAGATAGACTCTTTTGTAAGGGAAGAATGGAACTCTGATTCCTCAACACAGGGAACACTGCCCACTCTGCTTGGAGAGAAGTTGTTGAACACATCTCTGTCACACTCATGAATTGTATCAGGCTGATGGTCTTTTGAGGAAAGACATCTTGAGGATTCTTGAAGAAGACTGCCCCAGATAGATTGAATGATGAGGATAAACTGATCATAGCTTCAGTTTGACTGCTGTAGGGGAAAAATGAACTGATCATGGCTTTAATTCTTGAAATGATTGTTGATGATAAACTGATCATGGCTTCAGTTTGCTGGGGATGAACTGATCATGGCTTCAGTTCTTGAAATGACTGTTGAGAATGCTAAACTCAGTATGGGTCTTGAAAAGGATCTTCTGGATAACCAATTCTGAGAATAACTTGCACTGAGCAACAAATCTTGGACTGATTCACAACAGGATCTAGAAGTAGTGCCTCTGACAGGATCATTGACAAAGTTTCTCAACTGTTTGAAAATTCTTGATGAGGAAAGTTTGCCTGCAAATAAGATTATTCAAACAGACATGGTAATTTTAATGCAAAGCTCAATGCAGTTTTGAAATCAAAAATCATTTTTGGAGTGATATTATTGATGTAAAGCAAAATGAATCACTTGTCAAAACACGGTGGTTTAGACATGCAAAGTGAAAGAGAAAGCAAAGGTATGACATCAAAGCAAATGATTGGCAATAAACGTAGGAGTCAGTTTACGCAACCTTGTTGTAGTATGCTTTCAAAAGAACCTGGCTTCAATTAGGTCTTTTGAAGGTTGTAACGTGGTTTGGTTCACAGTTTTTTGAAACAAAGGATATAGGCTCAAAGTTTATTTGTACCCAACCCATTCTTCGTGATGACCTTCAGTCCTATGCTCAGTTAATTCAAACTATGCATTCAGGTTCCAGGAGATTTTGGAGTTGCAACACTGTTATGATGATGGCTCAAGAGATTTTTGAGATGGCAAACACTCTTTCTCACAACATCTTGTTGTTTTTGATGAGGACCTCAGTCAACTCGTTTTGTCTTTGAGGATTTTGGTAACCTCTTGATTTTTCTTTTGTTATCCCTAACTTTTGCCTGAACTGTGTCATCTATTTACAGTCAACGGGATGCCCCAATTTTTTCCTAAGTCTCCTTCATAGGTTTTGACTTAGCGGGCTTTTCTTTTGATTTTTTTTCATTCATTTTTTTTGAAATATAGTGACTGCCTGGCTTAATGATTATGGTGAACCATCATTGGCTTTCGATTTGAAAGACATCTTCAACACTTCTTTGATGTGTGCGAAGGAAAGCTTGTGATTACAACCTTTATTGGAAGGCGTCTTACATGATTCACTTAAATTTGAATACACAACCAAATTAACTGAGAACTACCCATCCCCAGGTTAAGATTGCAGGTTTTTTCGTATAGAAAGAAACTCCAACTTCTAGGCTCGAAGGGGTTGACAAGGGATTAAATTCCTTATTTCTCCAGTGTTTGGGAGTTGAAATAATGCCTGTACATCATCAGCCAAGTTTCAATTAAAAGCATACAATTTAGCAATTTTAGGTATTTTGTTTTCATCATCCTCCCTCCAATCTTTGCATAAACAAAAGTTTGATAAAGACAGTGAACAGGAGATATATTTTTGTTTTGTGAAAAAGAAAGCATAAAGATGCACACATTGGATATAAATGAATTGAATCAAAAGTTGCAATGCTCATTTCATTGAAATTACCATTAAAGTTCAAATAAAGTTCGAAAGCAAACAATCAATACAATCAAAGGAAAATGCAAACCGAAAGAAACAAGGCCTAGTGACTAATCAGCAACAAGGATGAGTTGTCCTGTCTGAAGCACTGGCTTTAGGAGATGATTCGTCCGAACTGACTCAAACTTCACTTGGCATGCTCTGGCAAAGGATTGTTAACAACATTGGGATTATCATCAGCAAAGGACAAAACCTTTGAGTTCAATAATTCTTGTACTCTAGCTTTCAATGCATAGCAACCTTCCAAGTTATGGCCTGCCCCACCTCGATGGAACTCACAGTGAAGGTCAGCCCTATAGCCGGCTGGGAGAGGATTTAAAGGAGGAGGTAGATCCCTCGTTGTAATCAAACCTTTCTGAACAAGACATGGATACAGCTCAGTGTAAGACATCGGGATAGGATCAAAGTTAACCCTATTGCGATTCTGATTTTGTCTAACAGGCTGACGAGGAGCTTGAACAGGTTGAGCATTAACAACAGGAGCAACTGCAGCTACATATTGTTGTTGTCTGCGATGAGGTTTACCTTCAACTGAAACAGCATGGGTATCACCATCCTTCTTCTTTTGAAAATTCCCAGCATACTTTTTAGCACCACTAAAAGCTTCAGCATTAGCAATCTTTCCTTTCTTGATACCTTCTTCTAGTCTTTCTCCAATAGTGACTAGGTCAGCAAAACCAGATGATACACTGCCTATTGTCTTTTCCCAAAAGAGTGGTTGAAGAGTGTCCATGAACAAACTAGTCAATTATTTTTCAGAGAAGGGTGGTTCCACTTGAACAGCTAGCTCTCTCCAACGCTGAGCGTACTCCTTAAAGGATTCTTTTTCTTTCTGAGACATGTTCTGCAATTGATGGCGGTCAGGTGCCATGTCCAAATTGTACTTATATTGCTTCAAGAAAGCATCAGACAAGTCCATCCAGCTTCGGATACGGTTCTTATTAAGTCCCATATACCATTTCATTGAAGCCCCACTCAAGCTGTCTTGGAAACAGTGAATGAGCAGTTTGTCATTTTTGGCATGAGCAGCCATCTTGCGGCAGTACATCACCAAGTGGGTTCTAGGACAAGTGTGCCCATTGTATTTCTAAAAATCAGGAGTCTTGAATTTTGGAGGAATAACCAAGTCGGAAACCAAGCACATGTCCATTGCGGAAGCACTAAAGACATCACTTCCTTCCACGGCTCTTATCCTTTTGTCTAGAGTTTGTCATTGCTCTCTGACTTCTTCAATGTATCCAGGTTCTCCCTGACTTTCAGATTATGGACCAGCAGCATGGTACACAAAAGGATTCTCAGGAATAGCTTGAGCAACAGAATGCACAACAGGCTGAGGTTCAGTGAGCAGTGGAGCTGAAGATACTGGTGAGACAAACACAGGAGTAGTTGCAAAGGGTGGCGAGTAATTCGGAGGTAACCCAAATTCTGGCCAAGTAGAAGCTGGTTGCTGAGTCAGTGGAGGGTTAACAACAGCAGGTGAAGCTTTAACAATCACCGTCCTCAGAGGTGGTTCACCTCTAGCAATCAGAACTTTCAGCATTTCTGTGAGCTTGGTCATACTGGCCTTCAACTCATCAATTTCCATTCTGACTTCGGCATTGTGTTGTTCTTAGTTTTCCATTCTCAATCTGGCAGCAGCTCTAGTTCCGTAGTTGTGTTGAGGAAACAACTTGACATTGAACAGATAACTGGAGAAGGAGCCGTTGAAATGAGTTTCTGAGACAACTCGGAAGAATGCATATGTATGCTCATGGATGCAACAACCACAAACAAGATCACTTAAAGCACATGGGTTCAAAGGTTCGAGTCACGAGCATGAAGCCAAGGTTAAGAACCAATCCCCAAAAGGTATGTACTAAGGTTTGTCTTCATGGTACCTATAGAAAACAACGGTTCTAGCAGAGTGCCCAGGATCCACAATCCACTATCAGACACACCAGCGCACCGATTTGCTCGGAGGTTAGTAGTTATCCTCAAGAGAATCTAACCTAAGTGTGGCATCGCGTAATAGCTAAGTCAGATTTGCATCTTCATAGCTTCTGCGCCACGAACCTAAAAAGGCTAAGATGGGTTAAGGGTTACTACGGTCCTCAGTGTTATAGGCTTCTGTGGAAAAAGTAATGCCTTCACGATCGCTCGATCGGCATCAGTAATTCCAAAGAGGCAACCACCAAGTGGATGGATTCTCAAGTTCTTCTTTTTCAGGATTCGACTCCCTCAAAGTTCCCTTGACTATACCATCCTCCTATCTCAAAGTACACTCTGGTCCGGGTATAGGACCTATCTCGCACACAGAGGAACTTCAAAACAGAACAAACAAGTAACAAGCAAATCAGACAAAAAGTAGTAAATAAATCAAAGTAGGCTAAACCCCTCAAGGGAGTGGATCCCCAGTAGAGTCGCCACTTTTCTGTAGCGGAAAAATAGTGAGTGTAAGCTATTTATTAACTTAACTCGAAAAGCAAGAGTCTCCACCGCACTTTTATTTTATCCAAAAAGGAAAGGAAAAAGAGCGAACAAAACCTACACAAGCTCTACAACAAGAACAAGTGAAGAGAGTCCGGGTAAGGGGGGGTAGTTTGCAATGGGAAGTGTTAGCACCCAAAACGTCTATAGTACTCTATAGGAGCCCTTTGAAATATCTACCGCTTTTGGTCTGAAAAGGTTTGCTTGAAAAGTGATTGAGGAGATGAGAAGAGAAATTATTTTTTAAGATTTTTGTGTTTGGAGAGACTTGTCGTCTCATGTCTACGTACCCACGAAGTGAAATGTGGGATTAAAACCCCGTAGTTCGTGGTACAAAGAATGAAATTTGTTTGTTTTGGTTGTTTTTAAATGTAAAGACAAGTCGTCATTTCCAAGCGAATAATTCCACTTAAAGAAATGAATCATGTCAAAACTTATGAAAAAATTAAAGGAAAAAGTGCACAAGGGCACAAAAAGAGAGTGACGAGTTTGATGTTTTTTAAAGTCTTTTGAAAAAGGTGTCAATATGCTTATGTAGTTTAGCATTTGTTAAGAAATAAAAAGAAAAGAGTAAAATCACTTGACAAAGTCAAGGTTTGATTATGAAAGAGGTGATAGTTTGAAATCAAGAAAGTTTTGAAAAAGAGAGAGAGTTTTGAAAATTGAAGAATGGGTGAAGAAGAAGTGACTATCCTAAAGCATAAAGTAAAAGCCAAGGAGAAGAATAGCCTAACCACACAAGTAAGCTTCATAGTCTTCGAACCATAATTCCAAAGCAAAGGGAGAAAGGTCCTAAGTCTAAGTCCAAGGTTCCAAGAATTGGATCGGATGTCCAAGGTCTAAATCCAAGGATTCAAGAATAGCATTGAAGTCCAAGGTCTAGGTGCAAAACTCCATGTCCATTGCAAAGGATAGTAACCATAGTCCAAGATTAGAAGCACAAGTTTTTTAGAGGTTTAGGCCTTTATTAATGTTTTTGGTCAACGTGGACAAAGAGAAAAAGGCATAAGCATAAACATGTGTCCAACGGACAAAGGAAAAATTACGGAAACATAAACATATGTCCAACGGACAAAGGAAAAATTGCGGAAGCATAAACATGATATGAAATGATAAAATTGAAGCATGAAAGTAAAAGAGATAAGGAGCGAGAAGGAATTGTAAAGGATTAGTACAATAGTAATGTTAGTAAGTTTGTGATTAGTTGTTAGAGTTAGTGATCAATAATAATTAAATAATTACACTTAGGTCAAGGTTAATGAGAACTCATTAGAGGATTGTGTAGCAAGCGATTTTGGACGCGGTTGCGAAGCGTTATCCCTTTTTGGTGTCTACAGCTCGATTTATTTTTTATCCTATTAAAGCTGATGAAGGAAGGGAAATAGATGTCTCGAATTAACCCTGCTTGCAAACTGAGTTTAAACAGCGGTCTGTTAGGTTACAGATGCTACAAAGATTCGGGGTCTCTATCGGGTTTATTTTTTTAAAAGTGGTGGGAGGTTTAAATGTTAGGACGGATGCTTCTTGATAGATATATGAGAGTATGGGATTTTGGGTTTTTGTTTAGTGTGCTCGCTAAGATTTTTCTTTCAATCTTATGCCTACGTATTCCCGTTTACCGAAACAGGGAAATCAGAGCGTTCGTAGTTCCTCCTATTCTATGGGAGGAAATGGGTGTTTTTGGTGTCTTGTTCAAAGTCTAAGACGTGAAGCGAAAGGTGGTTTGTATCTTGTTCAAAGCCCAAGATGTGAAGCTGAAAGGTCTATTTGTATCTTGTTCAAAGCCCAAGATGTGAAGCTGAAGGGGTTTGACTTTAGAGAGAATTTGTCACCTCTAAAGGGGGTATGTATGTCACAACTGTTTATAAAGGAGAATTACTTTAACCGAGATTTGTGAATCCTGCAATGCCATAATTTCCTTTAAAGGGGATTTTAACCTGAAGGAGAAGACTTTAACTCAGTGTAGAGCAATGCTATCTTTCCTTAGGAATTTCTCATGCTAAAAGAGGGGCAGTGGCATGAATGTAGGTGATCCAGAGGCTTGCCGCTTACAACAATTAGATGAAGGGGAAGGAGTTGTTGATGTTTGTGTACTGTGAACGAGGCACAACTTTGATGCTAAAAGGTTAATTGGATCAACCAGTGATTTTCTTATACAAAGCCTAAGAGGAGGCTAATATGTGTCTCGTACAAAGCCCGAGAGAGAGGCTAAAAGGTTTTGACTCGACGATGAAGTCTTTTGGTATCTCGTATAAAGCCTGAGATGAAGGCTATTTGACTCAACAAGACAGTTTTTTTTGGATCTCGTACGAAGCCCGAGATGGAGGCTGTTGTTTGTTTGGCTCAATAAGAACCTTTTTGTATATCGTATAAATCCCGAGATGGAGGCTGAAGGGGTGATTAACTCAACGAGGGAGTCTCTTATGTGTCTCGTACAAAGCCCGAGAGAGAGGCTAAACGTTGTTTGACTCCGCTGGGGAGAATCATTGTACAAAGCCCAAGAGGAGGCTATGGTGACTGTTTCAGCTGAGTGACAGGTCCAGTATACTGATTTTGAAAGAGAAAATCAGTTCTTATATGAGCAATGATGTACTCAAGGCTTTGATTCGAGGGCCAGGGTTGTTCCCGTTCTTTAAGGAAGTGGGAAATCCGAAGGGTATTAAGACTATCCGAGTCTACGGGTTTTCTTCCTATTTAACGAAGGGGTCACTTGAGAATGTCTTTGAGACTCAAGGAGATTAGACTGTCCAAGTCTAGAGTTTCATCTTTTTTACTATGCTTTAAGAAACAGTAGTAGACTCTTTGAAAGGACTGTTCTATGTAGATGATTAAGTTCTGTTCCTATACTTCTAGGAGGTCGTCGGGACAATTTGTACGAAGCCCAAGAGAAGGCTGGAAGCTTTTAAGAAGCTGACGGGTCCTTTTAATAAGCCCAAGAGGAGGCTATCATTCCCGAAGGAAGAGATCATTATACGAAGCCTAAGAGGAGGCTGTGAATACTTCTAAGAAGCCGGCGGGTCCTTGTACTAAGCCCAAGAGGAGGCGGGGTTTCTTTTAGGAAGCTTGTGGGCCCTTGTACGATGCCCAAGAGGAGGCCGATGCTTTTAAGAAGCCGATGGGTCCCCAAACCCCGAGAAGTTCAAGACAGGATATTCACAAAGAATAGATCAAGCCAGGAAAGTTCGAGAACTTGGAAGAAACTCAAAGATGCCATTCACGGAGAATACATTCATCTCTGGGAGTAGAGTTTCTTGACAATTCCTAATGAGGACAGCCGAATAGAAGACTGTATCTGGTGATCCTATTGGGGATCTAGTTGTCTATTTCTACGAATAAACGAAACGGCGTCACCTAGTTCTAGACGTAGTTGTCGGGGAAACTCTAAATATCTATACTATTATTACACAGTTGATATGAGTTTATGAAAGAAGACTTACAGCGAAACAGCCCCACAATACAGTTATATATATATGAAAGCGGTAAATGAAAGCAATAACCACTTACTCGGTTGTAGAGCTTCCATGCTGTTTGGTTAGTTGTTCAACAAAGAAAGATTGAAAACAACCGTATATTTCAAAATCAAAGGAGAAAGTGCTTTGAAAAAGAAAGATTTGGGGCTTACAGCTCAAGGAGAGGCCCAGGGTTTTATCAGTGAGCGCACTGTTTAAATTTGTACAGAGGGACTTATACAAGTGACTGTGGCCCAAAATGTTTTCTGTACAAAAGGATGGGTCTTACACTCTCTCAAGAGGCCCAAAAAAGGTTTAAAGAAAAAGAGTGGGGCTTATAACACGAGGGTAGGCCAAGTTTGTTTTTCCGTTTGAAATGGCGATCGCGCCGAGATTTTCTTTTAACGCGAAGGGGCTTATACAATATCTGAGGCCCAAATGTTTTGGTTAAAAGGGGATTGGGTCTTACACTCTATTAGAGGCCCAAAAATTTTGAATGGGTCTTATAGCTCGATGAGAGGCCCAAGGTTATTTTTTAAAAGGCGACGATCGCGCCGTTTGTTTTTGACGGTATCAGGACTTATACAATACACTGAGGCCCAAAAAATGATTTGGTCAAAAAAAGGATTGGGCCTTACACTCTATTAGAGGCCCAAAAGTTTTGAATGGGTCTTATAGCTCAAGGAGAGGTCCAAAATGGTTAATTTTAAACTGGCGACGATCGCGTCGTTTATTTGAAAATGTACAGAGGGACTTATACAACGAATGAGGCCCAAAAAGTTTTCTGTACACAGGGGGGTTGGGTTTTACACTCTAATAGAGGCCCAAAAAGTGTTTTGAAAATGATTTATGAGGGTTGAATTAATCCAAAAACCCTAATTTGTTTTCAAAAATGTATTTAATTGAATAAAAATTCAATTAAAATGATCAAAATTGTTTAACATATGGAAAACAAATTGTGATCTTGGATTAATGCTTCAAAAATTAAGTATTGACCTACAAAATAATTAGAAGGCATTAAAAGTTGCAAAAATCAAGATGGAAAAAATATTTTAAATGTTAAAAACAATTAAAACATTAATTCTTTGCAAAAATATCAATTATACAAAATAAATAATATTTTTGAAATTTTTTGGGAAAATAAAATATTTTAACATTTTTGTGAATTATTAAAAAAAGAATCAACTGAAAATCATTAAAACTCAGAGAGAAATTAATTTTTGAATCAATTAAATAAAATCACAAAATTCAAATATTTGAATTTTCAAAAAATGGCGCCAAGAACAGCTGAAGAACACGCGCGTGTTCTGGGTTTGGCTGATTTGCATTTTCTCTCCAATCTCACTGAATACTTGATTATATCATGCAATCCACATACCAATCAACTCGTTTCAACCTCACGATCATGTCTATGACAATTAATTTCATTTAAATTAAGCATAAAACAAGAAATCACGAAAAATCCTCAAGAACCCTAATTTCTGCATGAAGGCTAGGATTTTTGATACACGATTCAAACAATGCAATTAATTGAGGGGAAACATTCCATGCATGATTATGAACATATGGCCAAATTATTGTGTAGCAAAAATTGCATGGATCATAGAGTTAGAAGAGCTCATGCTTACCACTTGCAGCTGGTGATCGTGATTTGTGTTGGAGGTGTTACAGCTAGGTTCCAATGATCTGGATAGCTTCCCTAGGTGCCATGGAGTGTGTATGAATGCTTGGAATGGATTAAAATGATCCGAAACTTGAGATGGTACCCCAACTGCATATCTGCCAAGAACTTGAGCAATTGGCTGGTGATTTTGTGAAATCTGTGTTCCAGATGTTATGTGAGTGTTTGGATCACTTCTATATGATGTATATGAGGTGTGTGTGTGTGATTGGTTTGATTGGAAAAGCTCTCAAACTCAAAACCCGATAGTGACTTGCCTCAGAAGGCAAAATTGGAGTGAAAGAAGAGATTTTGAGGAAAGCATCTGTTTGATGGCTTTGGTGTACTCAAACTGATCACAATTGAGCTCTATTTATTGTAGAGCAAGTTTTTTTTGCAAGGAATAGTGAATGGAAACTGCTGAGTAGGTTTGGCCAATGTTGGCAAATGAAAATCCAAGTCTCCTCTAGCCATTGACTAGAGGTTAGGGCACAGGCTGTTGGTTCCCTTGGTCTTGGATAAGTCTTGACTGCATTCAATTGAGAATGGCTCAGTGCATGCCACCTTGATGCTTCCATTGAATGCTCCAATCCAAAATTGGAGTCTTGTCCCTATTTTGGCAATTCTAGGTTCAACATGCTATTTCTTGTTCCAAAGACTTTGGAGGCTTGGCTCAGTGATTGTCCCCTTTAGATTCAATCCTCAGAGGTGTCCAAGTGGATAGGAGCATTTGGATTTGGCTGATTTTGGCAAATCGACCAAAAGTGTAAAAATCTGCCTTGCCTTGGCAGATTTCAGTAAGGCAACTTGCCAATGTCATATCTCATGACTCAAATTGAATTTGGTAATGTTCTTGGCCATTTTCGAAAGCCCTTACATGATACAACAACTGTTTGAACATGTTTGGTTTTGATCTCTTTTGAATCCAAGTGAAAAATCCCCCTACATTTGGCAAAAAGTAAGGTAAAATATGACTTAGTGAAATTTTCACTAAGTGTTGGAACAAAGTGACTTTTCTTGATTTTGATCACTCCATAACTCAAAATCCATGAGGAATTTGGACATAGATCAGTATGAAGCTTTTGTAGAGGGCAATGAGATCTACAAATCAAGCTTTGAATGTGGCACAATGACCTTGTGGTTTAGGAGTTATGGTCCTCCAAAGTTGGCACATTAGTGTCACTTTTTCCATAACTTAGAAATTTTTCTATGTTTTTATGGTTACCCCTTTTACAAGTTATCCCACTTTCTTTGATTTTTCTTGATGAATGATGATTCAAATCATACATTAACATCATTTTAGGGTTAAAAATCCATTTTGGTGAAAAATCTCAAAAAGTCAAAGTTGACTTTTGTGCACAGTTGACTTTTTATCAGATGAATTCCAAACTATGCAATTCTTCAGGAAATCATGTCCTTGATCTAAATCAAACTTGATGGACATGTTCCATGGGTGTCATAGGGTATATTGAATCATGTCCTGGGGCTTGGGAGCATATCCTGGTCAAAAGTCAAAGTTATAATTGACATTCCTCGCGAAACCCTAATTGTGGTGCAGATGAAATTGAGACTTGTTGCTCAAGCTTCTTGGATTAATCCATTGTTCCAAATGGATCAATATAGTATATTGGAGACCCTCAAATCATGTATTGAGGTCTTGGCTTATGATTTGTCGCAAAAGTCAACTTAGGGGTGAATTAGGTCAAGAAACCATAATTCCTGATTTTTGATGTATGCATCCCCTGAGGCAAAATTGACTTGATGATTGGGTCCATGAGGTCCCATGAAGTATATTAGGTTATGTTTTGGATCATTGGCTTGTGCCCAGATGAAAAATTTCCATCTGGAGGCCCTGGTCGACCAAAACCCTAATTTGGTAACACTGGCGATCTTGAGACTTGATCCACCTAGAAGGGAGCAGCCCAGTGCATGATCCTTGAAGTGGGAGTCCTTTTGATCCATTGTGGATGTTTGAGAGGTTAGACAAGTTGAAGATCATGTCATTCCTTGATTGATCCTTTGTCTAAGGCTCTGAGAGGGCTTGAAAACCTAATTTTGATTGTAGTGGATGCTCACCCATCTTTGGGGAGACTGATGAAGTATGATGGTTCCTCCATATTGTGATGATGATTTTCACAATGATGGGAAATCTTAGTGGTCAAAATTTAGGGTATGACAGATTGATAAGACCAAAGCCTCCTAACAACAAGTTTCATAAGTTTTGAACCAAAAGACAAATAATCAACTATTCTTGATAGTTTTCCGATGCGGGAAAAATATTTACGTGGCTTATGGCTGACTTTTGTAAATGGCTGGAGCTTATATTCATGAAGCTTGAGAAATTGGAAAGTGTGGCTAGGCTCGGAGAGATAGCATGAGATGGCTTCGTACACGGCTAAAAGTTGTTGTGGTATTTTTCTTTTTGTATTTTGGTCACCTGATACTTCATGTGGGCCGTGAATTTGTGGGACTTGGATGACATGATGAATTTGGCTAGGCTTAATGTGGTAAAGTAGCAGCATGATACTTGTTGATACTTAGAGACCCCTATTTTTTTTGTAACAATTTGCAATGTAATGGGCCTTCATGGCTTACTATTCTTTTAGCAATTTTTATGACAATGGTAGTGGAAAAATGAATTGAGAAAAAGATTATTGGATAATGGCTTGAATAATTGCAATATGGTTAATGAATTTTTTTTATAACGTGGATTTAGAATTGGATTGAAAAATGAAAAAAAATGGATAAAATGGATATAAAATATGGCTATGTAAAAAAATGAAAATGGATAATAATAAAAAAAATGGATATTGGATATAAAAAATAAAAAATAAAAAATGGAAGGAATTTTGGAATATAGATGGATTTTTATGGATAATTGGATATGATTTTTTTTTGAATAAAAAGAATGGAATTTGGATTTGGAGAATTTGGTTTAGAAAATGGATTAGAAAAATGGTTTAGTGAATGGATAGCCAAAATGGAAATGGATATAACAAATGGATAACCAAACTTTCTCACAAGCCACTGATAAAGTGCACACAGCTACGACTAAACAAGCCGCAACTGAACAACGACCATTTGAATCTGATAATAAGTTCTGAATCACTTCAATATTCATCTGAATCAATTATCTTGGAAAATAAATCCACAAATGAACACAGTCTGGACTGATGAACTCAGATGAACCTGATGAATATCACCACATAACTTGACAGTCACTGCTTGAGAAAATAGCCACTGGCATAAATAACTTGCCCTTGAAACAAATTGCTTGATAGTTTGACCAAGATTAAGTCAAACATCCATCTGAACTGGATCATGAACGAGCAGCCACATGTGACTTGAAATCACTTCATTGCCTTTGACAAACCTGCACAACACACAGAGAGAGAAACTGCAGCAAATTTTTTTGGTATTTTAGTCAGAGGTTAGTGAAACATAAACAAATAATGAAACAAGTGAGAAATACACAGATAGTGATCTTGTTTATGGTAATGAAACACAAATGAAATGAGCGAAATCTTAGGGGTAAAAATTAGGGTCTTAAAATAATGTAAACAAGTTTTTAGACTAAAAATGACTTAAGAATGAACAAAGTTAGAAAGTATTGTAGCAGTTCACGTGTGTGTCTTTCTTCAAGTCTTTGAGCTTCCTTTTATAGCCGAGTGAAAAGAGCCGTTGAGATGGAATCATGATAGCTAAGTAGGCTTACGGCTAGAAGCGTGAGGACAGGTACAAAGTCTTCTGCATGCTGCGCGTCCTGTCTGTGTCAGATTGTCTTGTTTGTATTTCACACAGTCTTCAAGAATTTTAACGTTGTAATGTGGTACAACTGTACAATGTGGCAAGTTTTCTTGGCTTCTCAACTTCAGAGGCTTTTTGTGAGCATGAGTAAGAAGGGAAAACATTGCTCGGTTCTTGAGATTATCAAGTCTTCGAATCATCAGCTCTGCGCTTCCAGAATCTTCAGAACTTGTCTTCAGAACCTTGTTCTCTTAATCCACTTTCTTCATATCTTCAGAGGCTTCTGATAATATTTGATTGAAGCATGAGAGTCGACTTTGGGTAGGTCTTCAGAACCTTGATCTGAGGCTTCAGCATCTGGACTTCGTTCCATCAGAACCCTCGTCTTCAGATCTTCAGAACTCATAATCTTTTCCTTTCGAATTAAAGTCTTTTGTGTTATCTTCGTTCAGCTCTTTTAAGTGCATAGACGAAATGTTTTTCTTTAAACATTGCGCTGATTCTCAGGAGCATAACCTATTTGCTAGGTTCTCACAAGTAACAACATTAGTTGTGCAAAATTGTTCATGCCAATACTCATTTGTTATCATCAAAACTTAGAGATAATATTGCAGAACCAAATCTTGTTCTCATAATTTGTACCAATATTAAATGTTTTCCTTGACGTTTAATAAAGAGGGTTGTGTCAACCTTCCCTCTTGAATACCCTTGATCAAGTAAAAGTTTGCTTAGACGATCATACCAAGCCCTAGGGGCTTGTTTAAGTCCGTACAAAGCACATTTAAGTTTGTAGACATGATCAAGATATTCATGGGATTCAAAACCCGAAGGTTGGGCAACATAAACCTCTTCATTTATATATCCATTAAGGAAAGTACTTTTAACGTCCATTTGGAATAATTTGAAGTTCTTAGTGCAAGCATAAGCAAGTAAAAGGCGTATAGCCTCGAGTCGGGCAACCGACGCATAAGTTTCCTCATAGCTGATTCCTTCCTCTTGGTTATAGCCTTATGCTACAAGCCACGCTTTGTTTCGTGTTATAACTCCGTTTTTATCAAGTTTATTTCTAAATACCCATCGGGTGCCGATTACTCGATGATCTCGCGGAGGGGAGACAAGGTCCCAAACCTCATTTCTCCTGAATTGATTTAGTTCATCTTGCATTGATAAGAACCAATGCTCATCGAGTAATGCCTCTTTTGCGTTTTTAGGTTCAACTTGTGACACAAACGCGAGTAATAACAAAAGTTACTAAGTTTAGAGCGAGTGGTTACTCCCTTAGAGATGTCACCGATGATATTGTCGATTGGATGGTCTTTCGAAGACTTCCATGCTGGAGGAAGGTCATCTTCATTTGTTGGATGATCCTCCTCATTCTTCATAGGTTGGTGATCCTTTTCCTCCTTAATGAGCACTGCTTCAGGATGATCAGTTCCCTTATCAGTGTCCTTGAGTATGTCTTCAGTAGATGCACCTACACCATGAAAAGAACTACCTTCTTCGACATTTCTCGGATAAGACTCATCAAAAGTAACGTGTACCGACTCTTCAATAATTCGTAACCTTTTATTATATATTCTATAAGCTTTACTTGTTTGAGAGTATCCAAGAAAGATACCCTCGCCGCCCTTGACATCAAAATTACCAAGTGTCTCTTTTCCATTGTTTAACACGAAACATTTGCAACCAAAGACATGAAGGTGAGAAATATTTGGCTTACGCCCTTTTAAAAGTTCATACAGTGTCTTGTTTAGAATAGGCCGGATGAGCACCCTATTCAAAACTTAACAAGCCGTACCAATGGCGTCGGCCCAAAGGTATTTTGGAAGTCTACTTTCATTGATCATAGTACTTCCTAATTCTTCCAAAATTCTATTTTTATGTTCCACAACCCCGTTTTGTTGAGGGGTACGTGGTGCGGAAAAATTACGATCAATTCCATGGGATTCACAAAATGCTTCAAATAAATGGTTTTCAAACTCACCCCCATGATCACTTCTAATTGACACAATGTTCGTGTTTAACTTGTTTTGAGATAACTTAGCAAATCTCTCAAAGGCCGAAAAGGTATCACTCTTGTTTACTAAGAAAATGGTCCAACAAAACCTAGAAAAGTCATCGACTATTACAAAACCATAATAGTTACCACCTAGGCTTTTAACCCTAGATGGTCCAAAGAGGTCCATATGGAGGAGCTCAAGGGGTCTCCTAGTTGAAACGATGTTTTTAGATTTGAATGAGATCCTTGTTTGCTTCCCCATTTGGCAAGCATCACAAAGGTGATCCTTTGTGAATTTGATTTTGGGCAAACCGATGACTATGTCTTTAGAGACTATTTTGTTAAGCAAATCAAAATTGATGTGAGCCAACCGTCTATACCATAATCATGAATCATCATTCATAGTGACTAGACACTTTTCTCCATTTAACGATACCTCATTTAAGTCTAGCATATAGACGTTGTTCACCCTCAAGCCCTTAAACACATCCTTCTTGTCACTATCTTCAACTATGCAACATTCTTTTGAAAATGACACTTTATAATTTTTGTCACATAGTTGACTAATACTTAAAAGGTTGTGTCTAAGGCCTTCCACAAGCAGCACATCAAAGATAGTAGTATATGAGGGGTTACCTACACTACCTTTGCCGAGAATCTGTCCCTTGTTGTTATCTCCGTAGGTGACAAACCCCTTTTTCTTTGCTACAAAGTTGATGAAAAGAGATATGTCTCCTATCATATGTCTCGAGCAGCCACTATCCAGAACCCATCTTCTTTCGGTGGTCTCAAGACTTTGTACCTACAAAACCATCAAGGGAGAGTAGGTACCCAATTCTCATTGGGTCCTTTGCGGTAAGTGAAACCAAGATCGCACTTGGGCAACCATTGATAAATGCCTTTTGGAACAAGAAATCTTCTAAAACGACATTTAGCAATAGTATGACCAGGCTTGCAACAACATAGGCAATCACGGTTCATTTGGAGTTTACCTTTGCTATCTCTATCTCGAATCACATACGTATACCTTTGATACGGATTGTTCATACTTTCTCGATAATGTGATCGATCAATAGCAAACGTAATTTTAGGCTTAAGTGCCTTGGCTAATTTGGCCTTAAGGGTTCTCACCTCTTTTTTCCAAATAGGACAAGTATCACAGCCCCCAAACTTGAACCATGGAGACACATTCTCATCAATCTTAGCTTTTGATGCATCCACCATGGAGTTTTTAAGAGCTTCCAATTTCATTTCAGAATCGAAAACCTTTTTCTCCAAGTATTTAAAAATCTTTTTGTTTGAGGCTAAGCGTTGAAAAGCTTCCTTAGCCTCGTGGTGCAACATATCAAAATCCTTTTGCAATTCTAAATGATACATCGTATTAGAATGATCATATTTAGACTATTTTTCCTCTTTCTTCTTGTTGTGACGTTCCATAAGACATAGATTAACAGATTCACTTTCATCACTTGAGCTGTCCTCTTTTTCCGACTCGCTATCTCTTTCCCAAGCGATGTATGCTCGTCTAGATTTGTTTGACTTTTTATGTTGATGGCTCTTGTCCTTGTCCTTATCCTTGTCTTTCTTAAGTGATTGGCAATCCGGCTTGTAGTGCCCGAATTTTCCACAATTGTAACACGTCCCTTTAACCTTGCCATTCTTATTTCCTTTATTTCTAGATTGCCTCTTAAATTTGACTAGATTTTTATCCGAGTGTTGAATCTCATTCTTCCGAACATACCTATTGTATCTCTTCACAAATAGACTCATGTCATCATCGGAGTCATCATCATCGTCATTGTTGGTTTCATCATCACTTTGCTCTTTAGATATGGACTTTAAACAAGAAGCCTTAAGAGCAATCGACTTCTTCTCCGTATCTTTTGTTTTCTCCTTCTTCATACTTTTTTCATGTTTATCCAAGCTAATGAGCACTTGCTCATGCTCATCGAGTTTTCCAAATAGTGTGGTGAGGTCTAGAGTAGCTAGATTATTGGCCTCCTTGATCGCGGTGACCTTCGGCTGCCATTCCCTGTTAAGACACCTCAAAATCTTATTAGTAGAAACCTCATTTGGAATTGGTTTACCAAGTACATGCAATTTGTTGATAATGTGAGTAAATCGTTTTTGCATATCCGCAATGGTTTCCCCTTGCTTCATGTAAAAAAGATCGAACTCTTGTGTTAGTGTGTTAATATGAGCCATTTTAACATCATTAGTGCCTTCTTGGGCTACTTGTAAAGCATCCCACATGGCTTTGTCCGTTTCATAGTGAGAGACACGATAATATTCATCAACTCCCAAAGAGGAGATCAAAATATTTTGAGCCTTCCAATCATAGCTGTACTTTTTCTCATCCTCCTCATTCCATTGAGCTTCGGGTTTGGGAACGACAATGCCTTCGGAATTGGTCATTGTAATTTCCATGGGACCGTTTAAAATAACGTTCCAAACCTCCCGATCTATGGAATTTATATGGACGCGTATACAATCCTTCAAGTAGTTGTAATTCTCGCTTATAAAAATCGGAGCTCTATTATAAGCCCCTTTAGGTTTGTTTGCCATGATCCAAGAAGTTTTACCGAAGCACCAGATAAATCGGAGCTCGTGATACCACTTATTAGACGATGGCTATGGATCTAGAATGGGGGTTGAATAGATCCCTTGAGTTTTACATGCAATTGGTTACCAAAATTTGGTTTAAAAAATGTTTAACAGAAGCAACCACTGAATCACACGTCTACAACGAACCTTCTATTAAAAGGATCAGATATGCACGATAAAATTGGGAATGAATTATGGATGAGAAAAATTCAGTTTGATTAACACAATTTAAAACACAGTCAACAAAGTAGCACTTGCTTGATGTTTAATCCAATCCAACGAGATCAATTGACAAACAATAAATTGCAAGTGCATTCGATTTTGCTTTGAAACAAATTATCAGACACTTGGTGTGCGTAAACACACGAAGTGCAGAATTTCAATGGAATATAATGTCAAGCTTCTCCAAGATACAATTCAAGGAATTGTATCAAGTTAACAAAAACAATATATCAGCTTAAAATCACACTACCTCAGAAATTTCGATAAATTGAGACTTCGCATGTTAGAATGATATTAAACGTAAAGAGTTAAGGGAAAGAGAGAACAAACGAGATTTGATTAGGTAGTTCCCCAATTGTCCTCGCTTTGGGTACCTCTGCCCCCAATTCCACAATTGGATTTGAGATATATATATATATATATATATGTAGCTGTTGCAAATTGTTTATTACAAGAGAAGAACTATGAACATCCAAACTCCCAAATGTCTTTGATCGTTGATGCAGAGCCTTCTCTTCCCTTGATTCAAGATGAATCAAGTGCCACGAATTCGGTTGAACAAGTCACCGTCCCACGCTACTAAATTGAGAGAAATCTCCGTTCTTCAGTTACCTTCACTCGGCCGACTTCGATCTTCCGCAATCCGATCCCCAAACCTTTCTTCTACGATCCTCCGACTGTAGATACTAAACCAAAAGAAAACTCTGTTCTTCGGTTACCTTCGCACGGCTGAATCCCTGTAGAACGAAACGGTTGGTGCCAAAAACCCCCCAAAATCACCTTGATTCTTGGAGGATAAAACCTAGGGTTTTATTCAAGAAACACCTACCAATTCTCAACCCAGAAATGAAGATCACACACTTCCTAATTCTGAACATTATCACTTCAAAACAATGGACAACACAAGCAAAAATGATTATGTGTAATTGTTGGTTGACTCAAGGATGAAGATGAAGATGAAGAGAAAGATTGGTATATATTTTCACGTTTCTTGTTCTTTTAGAAAATGAGATGACCAGACTATTTATAGAGAATGATTTGACCCACTAAAACTTGTAACAGAAATAACAGAAAAATTTAGGTGAAAAAAATTCAGTTCAGGCGAGTTTGGGTCGACCCATCCTTTAATGAGGGTCGGCGTGCGCTGACCCATGGCAATTCACTATGCAAATTTCTCAATAAAGCGTCGACCCATTGGTGTCTTGCGTCGACGTAAGTATGCAATTTTTTGCACATTTTCAAATCCTCAGAGTCATGCATCGACCCACAACCTGCAGGGGTTAACGTGGCTTTCCCGACCTTTCCACAAACTTTGTTCCAACAAGCATGAGTCGACTCATGCTTAGGTTGGGTCAGCGCATCACATGCATTTTTCAAGAAATGTGTTTTTCTGCACATATGAACTGACCAAGACTCAGACAAAACATACTAGACATGAATATAATGATCATGCACATGTATTTATGGGTAAAACCAAGTCCTATATGTTTAGACGCATGAACAACGATGATTAGATGTAATTTGCCCGACAAATGAAGTTATACCGCTCAAATTACAATCTAATACTTAGCATATTTGTTGATATCATTAAAACCGAAATAGATGAAAGACCTCAGACCTCACACCTAGAACTCCCATTTTCTTGAATTTGTATATTTTACTCATACTTACCCAATTCAATGAAGGTTTGTCAGAAGAACCAGCCCATAGGAAACGTCGCTGTATCGATTTCAATTCCATTAAAACTTTAACTGGAGCTTTAAAGAATGTTATGTGATAAATTGGATGACTTGAGATAATAGAATAAATAAGCGTTACATGTCCACCCATTGATAGAAGTTTGCCTTTCTATGCTGATAACCTAGACTTAAAACATTCCATAACTGGTTTCCAAAAACTATGTCTTCTCTGGTTCTCTCCCACCTGTAGGCCCAGAAAGAGAAACGGAATAATACCACACTTGCAAGCAAGGAACTGAGATGCTTCCATCAAGATATTCTCATCTACCCCTACACCAAAGATACAACTTTTAAAGAAGTTAATGCGTAAACCTGATATCAGTTCGAAAGCCCTCAGTATTTCATTCATTCCTGATAGTTCCTGGATTGGCTGGAATTTTGGTAAAACAAAGGTTATTCAATGTTGATGTCAAGGTACTGATGTTGTAACATTGAAGTCTTAACACTGGGCTGTGTTAAGTTGTTAAATGCTGAAGTTGGATGTCTGATATCACACAGGTGATGCTGTAACATCAGACCTGCAGAATTAATAACAACAGGATATGTTATTAGGGCACACGTATTAGCTGGAATTGTGGAGAGTGGTTAACTCATTGGATGAGAATATCTTGGGATAGATATTTTTTGTTACATGGGAGATTTGATTGCAGGTCTGTTGGAGAATTAAAAGGTTGAAGATTTAAAAAGATTTTGGGGATAAAATATGTTTTGAAGATTCAGTTTTAATTAACAAATCTGATCAAATATTGTGACAAGTCCAAGCCCAATTCAGGAGCTATATAAAGCGCACAAGACCAAAGGAAAAAGTACATAAAACATTCAGAAGATCAAGAGCAGAAGGCTTAGTGTCTAGAGTTTGTTTAAAGTACTTGTATTTACACTATTCTAGGGTTTGAATAGGTGTTGAGTTTCTTTCCTCTCTAAAGCTGTGAAGCAAAGAGAGTTGTGTAATTTGATCGAAGCTGTGAAGTAAGATCAAGGGTACTCAAAGTGGTTTCTTTGAGTGTTTGTAAGGGATTGAGTGGTGTTCTCATACCTAAGTGGTTTCTTAGGTAGGAAGTCATTAGTAGAGTATAAGTTTAGGATATTGTCAACGGGTCGTTGAGTCTGTAAATTATATCTACAAGTAGTGAATTCCATCCCTGGCTTGGTAGCCCCCAGAGTAGGTTGGTTGTAACCGAACTGGGTCAACAATTCTTGGTGTTACTGTTATTGCTGTCCATTGTGCAGAGTGTGTTGTTGTGACATCACACCTTAACATCACACGTCTGATACCAGAATTTCAATTGGTATCAGAGCAGGCATCCTGTCTGTCTCTGGGTGAGATCTAGGGAAGTTACTTTTTGGTGTAAAGATGGACAAAGAAGTTGGAGGATTCGTCAACAGACCCCCTATTTTGGATGGATCCAATTATGACTATTGGAAGCCAAGGATGACCACCTTCTTAAAATCCTTGGACAGTAGGGCTTGGAAGGCTGTTATTAAAGAATGGAAAGCTCCTGTCATGTGTGAGAAGGATGATGCTGGCAAAGATAAAGAAGGCACCTCTAAGCCAAAGCCTGAAGAAGAGTGGACCAAGGAGGAAGATGAGCTTGCCCTTGGAAATTCCAAAGCCTTGAATGCTATCTTCAATGGAGTGGATAAGAACATCTTCAGGTTAATCAATACCTGTGAAGTTGCTAAAGAAGCATGGGATATCTTGCAGGCTACTCATGAAGGAACATCTAGAGTCAAGATGTCAAGACTTCATATTTTAACATCAAAATTTGAAAGCCTGAAGATGAAGGAAGATGAGACTGTTCATGATTTCCACATGAGTATTCTTGAGCTGGCCAATGCATCTAGTGCTCTTGGAGGGAAGATGTCAGATGAAAAGCTTGTGAGGAAGATCCTTAGGTCCCTACCTAAGAAGTATAAGATGAAGGTTACTGCCATTGAAGAATCACAAGATATCAGCAAGATGAGAGTTGATGAGCTCATTGGATCTCTTCAAACCTTTGAGCTTGGGTTGAATGAGGAAGAACCAGAAAAGAAGCCAAAGAGTATAGCCCTGGTGACAAATGGTGAAGAAGAGAAAGGGAAGAAATCTGAATCCCAGGAGGATCTGTCTCAGGCTATAGTGATGTTGGGAAGACAGTTCACCAAAGTTTTCAAGAGAATGAATAATAACTCCAGGCCTAATGTCAAGAACATGACTTCTGACACCAGCAAGAAGGATGAAGAGAAAACTGCCCAAGATAAAGGAGTGCAGTGCTTTGAGTGTGAAGGGTATGGACATGTCAAGAAAGAATGTCCCACCTTCTTGAAAAAGCAGAAGAAGGGCATGACTGTTTCCTGGTCTGACTCTGATAGTGAAAGTGAAAGCGAGTCAGCAAAGCATGTGAGAGCTTTAACAGGAGCTATGGTATCTGATGATGATTCTAGTGATGGAAAAGTAACTTATGAGGAGTTGGCTTCCACCTATCAAGAGCTGTGTTTAAAAAGTGCTGAGATTTGTCAAGAAAACAAGTGCCACAAGGAACAGATTGCTCAGCTAGAAAATGAAAAGACTGATCTTGAAAATGAAGTGGTGCTAGTTAGAGCTCATCTTGATCAAATGACAAAGTCTGTCAGGATGCTGAGCTGTGGCACAGACACACTTGACAAGATTCTTCAGTCAGAAAAAGCTGCTGGAGACAAAGCTGGGATAGGTTATGTTGCTGAGGACAAGGGAACTTCAGAAGGAAGCACTTCAGGTTCAAAGAAGGAAGTGTCACAACTTTCATCTCAACATCAGCCAAAGAAGCAGGATCCTACCCCTAAGAAAGCTGATGTTTCCCAACCTAAGAAGATTGAGAAGAAGACTGGTCCCTATCAGAAGAGAAAGCAGCCACAGGGAGCTAGTCAGTATATGCCCCCACAATACCATGAGAGCATGCAAGCTGCTAAGATCAAACAGCACATGTCTCATCAGATGTCTCAACATCAGGACAACTGGTATGGTTATGGGTATAGATACACCAATGTTGTTCCTTATATATATGGAAGAAGAAAGCCACACCATCATGGGAGACAATCCAGGATACAGCATTCTCAGCCGTCTTATGGGAGAAGACATCAACATAATAGATGGTAGGGCAGTTATGGTAGGAGGAGACCACATTATGGATGGCAGCATAAGCAATCTCATCATGGCAAAAGATTCAGAGATGAAAGGGTGAGATGCTATTATTGTGGAAGATTTGGACATATGCAGTACTCTTGCTACAAGCTGCAAGGATACCCTCAAAACAGATGGAGAGAGCACAGGCCCAAAGTTGTTAAACAATGGGTACCTAAGGAGAAGGTGAAGTGCTTATTGGCTCACTTGGATGACAAAGAGGCTAAAGAAGGAACATGGTATTTTGACAGTGGGTGTTCCAAGCACATGTCTGGATGTAGATCCATGTTTGATGATCTTAGACCTAGCCCCTCTCATGAGGTCATATTTGGAAATGGAGGAAAAGGTGTTGTTGTAGGAGTTGGGAAAGTGCAAGGTGATGGTAGACCTGAACTTGTCAATGTTATGTTTGTCAATGGCTTAAGTGCAAATTTGATCAGCATAAGCCAGTTGTGTGATGAAGGTTACAGGGTAAACTACACTAAGGATGGGTGTGTGGTTTCTGATGAACATAATCAGGTTATTATGAAGGGTACCAGAACCAAAGACAACTGTTATCAGTGGACCTCTCTTGAAGGAGATTCAACTAGTGATGTACAAGTTAATGTTATAACATCAGACTATGACATCAGGATGCTGAAAGGTCACTCAAAGTTAACAAGTTCAGATGTGAATGTTTTAAAAGGAAAGACTTTATGGAGGGAGAAAATTAGTAATTGGTCTTTAAAGACTGAAAAGCTGGCGCCATACCTCAGACCATCATTCTCTAATGCAGCAAGATCACGGTTCATCAAAGAGCATATTTTCCGTCCGTTCGTCTTCCTCTACAAGAAGAATCATCTGAACTCATACTGCCTCAAGGGAACCATGTCAAACCATACATCATCTTCATCAAAGAAATCTGTCGCTCAAAGCTCTTCGCGAGATAAGGCTAGGGTTTCTTCAGAAGAGGGATTTGCAGAAGAAGCTTTGAATCTAGAACCTATCTCAATGATGCTCCCAGAATCAGGTACTTCGAGACCCACTAAACTAACTCCTAAGAGACCTGCTACTATTTTCAAGAATCCTGAAACAAAGAAGGTAGTTACCAGTGTGTTATTTGGGGACAAAACTGTGCCGAAATCATATACGTCTCAGACTATTGAAGAAAAGTTTGATGTAGACAAAAGGATGGGTAATCTTGCCTCAAAGATTCTGGACAAAGGCATCCCTGTCAAAGGAATTTCAATCCCACTGAATCGGATGCCAGCTGAGAAAGACAACATGCAGGAAGGTAAGTCAAGTCTTCAACAACTTGCAATGATAGCTATTGAAGATGCTGATCAGAGTGAAGACATGCATGAAGAAACAAATGTTGAGGAGAATGTTAGGACATCTGCTGAATCCACTTCTGTTGAAGCAGATGTTGAAGAGGAGGTTAGAACATCGCTTAGCAGGGATGCTGAGACTACTGATGTAATTGATGTTGATGACTGTCTGATAATGATGTCATTGGAAGAGCAGTGCCTAGTCCGTCCAAGAGACTAAGAACAAGAAAAGGAAAGATGGTTGAATCGTCATCAAAGAAAGCTTCTGGTGAGAAGAGGAAAAAGACTGTTGTTGGGCCAACAAAAGCATGGAGTAAGGTTGATGTGAATCCCAGAAAAAGGAAGCTAATGGAAGAATCTGAATCAGAGTATGATGTTGAGGATGATGTTCAAGACATCACTCCTGTCAGAAAAACAATCTTGAAGAGAATTGCTGACAAGATACCTGAGGCTCCGGTTGATAACATTTCATTCCATTATGCAAGCAGTGCGTCGATGTGGAAGTTCATCTGTCAAAGAAGACTTGCTCTTGAAAGAGAGATTGGGAAAGAAATTATGGAGATTAAAGAAATCATAGAGGTGATCAAGGCTGCTGGTCTGATGAAGACGGTTCATGGGTTCTCTAAGTGCTATGACAGCCTTGTTAAGGAATTTGTAGTCAATATTCCTGTGAAGATTTCAGACAAAAGCAGTGTGGACTACATGAAAGTGTTTGTGAGAGGAAGATGTGTTGAATTCTCTCCTGAAGTTATAAACAAGTATCTAGAAAGAAAAGATGAAGAATTTGCTGAGCTAGAAGCCACAGAGAATGATGTCTGCAAGGAAATAACTGCTGGTCAAGTTAAGGTGTGGCCCTTGAAAGGGAAACTGCCAACTAGCAAACTCAGTGTTAAGTATGCTGTCTTACACAGAATTGGAGCCGCAAATTGGGTACCTACCAATCATAAAACCACAATAGCTGTGGGACTAGGGAGGTTTATTTATGCTGTGGGTACTAAGAAGAAATTTGACTATGGAGCATATGTGTTTGAGCAGACTGCAAAACATGCCACCACTAATGCTATCAAACCTATAGCATTTCCTTCGCTCATCTGTGGAGTTATGATGAAACAACATCCAGGCATCTTAACAAGTTCAGACACAGCATGTAAGAGGAAATCAGTTTTATCTTTGCATCCCAAACTGTTTGCTGGGAGCCATGTTCCAGACATTGTTGAAACATCAAGCTCTGGGATTAAGAAGGTCAGTACAAAATCTGAACTGATTAAAGAGTTAAGGGCGACCTGCAAGGATCTTGACATGGTTATCAAGACCAGCACTGACAGGAAAATGAAGATTGAGCAGCTGGTTAAAAACTTGGAACAGGGAAAAGACAATGGTGACATTGAGGACTCCAGGTCAGATGCGGGTGAAGAAGATGCTGATGGTACCAGCTCGAATGAAGACTAATCTCTATCTGCTGTCCTTAGATATTAGTGTTGTATTAGTTTAGTTTTTGCTTTGTTGGTTTTGTAATTTGAATATTGTGCTGGTTTATGCACTGTTTATGTTTTTAGTTTCCTTCTATGATTTGTTTTGCCTGTTTACTAACTGAGAGGCTAACAATGAGAGCTAGGGTATACTGACTATAGTTAATAGGGCTTCTTATAGAAGCGTGCCTAATTATGGCTAAAAAGGGGGAGATAGGTAAACATAGCCAAGATAGCCAAGAGGATTATTGCCATATGCTGCTGATGTAATGCAGAGATTAAGGGGGAGATAGATTGATGCTGCTAAAAGGTGTTTAGTTGAAAAGTGGTAATGTAGTTATTGAGGGAGAGTTTTGAAGATATCATGACATGTGAAGAGTGCAGCCAAGCAGACATCTAGGGGGAGTAAATTGCTGCACATTATGAGCTACTGAACAGCTGTGATGCTGGTTCATGTTTTCAAGGAGAAGCACCAATTGGCTGTTGTCAATAATGAAGATGGTGTTGCAGCAGATCAAGTAATAAAGACTATGCAAAGTGTCAAACTGCTGCTAATGAGTTTCAAATTGATTGAAGATTATTCCGCTGCTGAAATCTCTGAAGGTGCAGAGTGCAGAAGTTGATTGTAGAGTACAGAGATTGTTTTAGCCAAAATTAGCCAAAGGGGGAGATTGATAGTTCCTGGATTGGCTGGAATTTTGGTAAAACAAAGGTTATTCAATGTTGATGTCAAGGTGCTGATGTTGTAACATTGAAGTCTTAACACTGGGCTGTGTTAAGTTGTTAAATGCTGAAGTTGGATGTCTGATGTCACACAGGTGATGTTGTAACATCAGACCTGCAGAATTAATAATAGCAGGATATGTTATTAGGGCACGCGTATTAGCTAGAATTGTGGAGAGTGGTTAACTCATTGGATGAGAATATCTTGGGATAGATATTTTCTGTTACATGGGAGATTTGATTGCAGGTCTGTTGGAGAATTAAAAGGTTGAAGATTTAAAAAGATTTTGGGGATAAAATCTGTTTTGAAGATTCAGTTTTAATTAACAAATCTGATCAAATATTGTGACAAGTCCAAGCCCAATTCAGGAGCTATATAAAGCGCACAAGACCAAAGGAAAAAGTACAGAAAACATTCAGAAGATCAAGAGCAGAAGGCTTAGTGTCTAGAGTTTGTTTAAAGTACTTGTATTTACACTATTCTAGGGTTTGAATAGGTGTTGAGTTTCTGTCCTCTCTAAAGCTGTGAAGCAAAGAGAGTTGTGTAATTTGATCGAAGCTGTGAAGTAAGATCAAGGGTACTCAAAGTGGTTTCTTTGAGTGTTTGTAAGGGATTGAGTGGTGTTCTCATACCTAAGTGGTTTCTTAGGTAGGAAGTCATTAGTAGAGTATAAGTTTAGGAGATTGTCAACGGGTCGTTGAGTCTGTAAATTATATCTACAAGTAGTGAATTCCATCCCTGGCTTGATAGCCCCCAGAGTAGGTTGGTTGTAACCGAACTGGGTCAACAATTCTTGGTGTTACTGTTATTGCTCTCCATTGTGCAGAGTGTGTTGTTGTGACATCACACCTTAACATCACACGTCTGATACCAGAATTTTAATTCCCCAAAAGTTCTCCCATTCAGCCTCACCGAATAGTATAGTATCATCAGTAAATTGGATGATACTAACATCAACCTATTCTGCAAGCATAAATCCACGAAACAAACCAGCAGTTAAAGCCCTCCTCACTATACACGCCAATCCCTTAGCCATGATCATAAAAAGGAAAGGTGACAAGGGATCACCTTGCCTTAACCCTCTTGTTCCTTGGAACTCTCTTATGGTACCCCCATTGACTAACACTAAAAAGAAGTTTTTGAGCACCCCTCCTCTAATCCACTCCACCCACTTGTTTCCAAAGTTCATTGCCACCAATAGATCCACCAAGAAATCGCACTCCACACAGTCATACGCTTGCGCAAAGTCTACCTTGAGCAATAGACATGGATGATTCCTCCTCTTTACAAGATCAACAATCACGTACGTAACCAACACTCCATCTAGTATCTTTCCCCACGATATGAAAGTTGTTTGGCATTTAGAAATGAGTTTCCCTATCACCTTATTCAACCTAGAAGCCAGCATCCTTGAGATAATCTTGTAAATGCTTCCTACAAGACTAATTGGACAAAATTCTTAAATACTTTGAGGGTTTATGGTCTTGGGGATGAGTGCAATAAATGATGACAGTAGAGCTTTAGGCAGTGTTGCCGTTAGATAAAAATCTTGAATACATTCAACCACATCAGGTTCAACTATGCTTTAACATCTTTTGAGAAAATCCAAGTTAAAACCGTCGGGGTCGGGGCTTTTATGACCATTACCACTATAAAAAACTTCAAATATTTCTTTTTAGCTAAACTCTCCAAGATTCATTGCTGCTTCAACTTCTTCTACAAACATTGTCCCCACCTTAAGAGATGTAATGTGGTTACACCTTGATCTTGTTTTCATAACAACATGAAAAACGCTTGAGTTAGCATCTCCTTCCTTGATCCATCTAGATTGTGACTTTTGCCAAATCATGCCCTCTTTTATTCTCAGATTACTCTAATTATCAGTTATTGCTTTATTTCTTAAGTGCATTTGATCTGCCTGCAACACATCCCCATGCCTTGGCCAAGAATCTTCAATTTTGTTAAGTGCCTTAAGCCCAGCCTCAATGCTAAGGTCTACCCACCCGAACACATTCTTGTTCCACCAACGGATTTTCTCTCTGAGGTGCTTGAGTTTTTGATCCAACTTCAAACCTTTAACACTCCCATCAATCTCATAATTCCACGAATCTTTCACAAAATCTACAAAATCTGGATGTTCAAACCAACATGAAAAGACTTTGAAAGGTTTTAGACCCCAGTTTATGTAATTGAACTTCATCCATATAGGCCTATGATCTAAAATATCTCGAACACCTACATGTTGTGCCACCACCTTCTACTTAGTTATCATGCCTTTTGTTAACAGAAAACAATCCAGCCTACTACAACAAGTTGAGTTACACCATGTAAATTTGTTACCAACTGCAATGAGATCAATGAGATCCATGGCTTCTATGAATGCAGAGAAATCATTCCTTTCCAACTCACTCTTGAACCGATCCCCTCTCTTTTCTTCCTTCAGGTTCACCGCATTAAAGTCTCCATCCAATAACCATTCTCCTTGTGGGAACTTGGATTTCAGCGAGATCAGATTAGACCACAACTTCCTCTTCTCCACAAGTCTATAAGTGGAGTAGACATTCACCAAATAGCATGATACACCCTCCCACTTGCAGGAAATGCCAAGAAAACCTGACCCTCTAAAGTTGCTTTCAACTATGATTGTATGCTTATTCCAAATTGAAAGAATACCTCCAGACAGACCTAACGAATTTATAGGTGACCATCCACAATTTTCCTTTCCCCAAATATTCATAACCATTGAATCACGATATCCTGTATTTTTGTTTCCTGAATAAAACATAAATCGACCTTACTGTAGCGTGCCATTTTTGTCTGTGACGCGACCACCTTACCGCAATGGTTGGAATTGGGTGCTACTTTCTGATTTCTTATTTATCCTATGAAGCTGGAAAGGAAAGGGAAGCTATCTAAAACTAACCTTGCCCGCAAATTTTTTCTTTAACAAATGCTAAGAGATTGGGGGGTCCGGGGTCAGGTTATACAAAGGGAAGTTGTCAATTACCCAGTGTATATATGGTTATCGATAGACTTTCTTTGGCATATTCAAATACTTTATGGTGTTCATTGTTATAGGTTGGGAATGTTGAGAGAGTGTTTTTATTGGTTTTGGGTTTTCTATTGTTTTTGGTATGGTACTAGACCTAAAGTTTTTGATTTGTATGCTCGCTAAGATTTCACAATCTTATGCCTACGTATTCCCATAAAGATAACAGGGAAATCAGAGCAATCATAGTTCCTCCTATTCTATGGGAGGAAAGATGTTTGGTGTCTTGTTTAAAGCCCAAGATTAAAGCTCGATGAGTATTATGTCTTGTTCAAAGCCTAAGATTGAAGCTAAAAAGTTTGACTGAGAGAGAATTTGTCATCTCTAAAGGGAGATATCTCACTTGTTCATCACAGTTGTTGAGAAATTGGTTATAAGGGAAATTACTTTAACTGGGATATATGAAATTCAGCAATGCCATAATTTCCTTTATAAGGGAGATGTCCTGAAGGAAGAAACTTTAACTCAGTGTAGAGCAGTGCCATTTTTCCTTAGGAATCTTCCATGCTAAAAGAGGGACATTGGCTTGGATGTAAATAATCTAGAGGCTTGCCACTTACAGCAATTAGATAAAAGAGGAAGTTTACCAGGATAAAAGTGGGACCACAACTTGTATTTTTAAATCAACAAGTGTGCCACTTACTTCAGTTATCTGGGATTGGGTTTGTTTAATTGCTTTGATATGTCATATACAGAGAAATATCTTCCTGCAAAGATAACTTTTGATTTCCTCTGAGGGGATGTTGATTTTTTGTGTGCCTTGATCAAAGCCCAAGGTTGAAGCTAAAAGGGTGAATCTACTAGGGAGTTTTATATCTGTCTTGTACAAAACCCAAGATTGAGGATGAAAAGAATTGACTCTTCCGGGGAAAGTTTTGTATGTCTTGTACAAAGCCCAAGATTGAGTCTAAAAGAATTGACTTCACTGGGGAGAGGTTTTATCTGTCTTGTACAAAGCCCAAGATTGAGGCTAAAAGAATTGACTCCACTAGGGAGAGGTTTTATCTGTCTTGTACAAAGCCCAAGATTGAGGCTAAAAGAATTAAATCAGTTGGAGAATATGATTTGTCTTGTTCAAAGCCAAAGATTAAGGCTAAATCTCCTGAGGAAAGATCACTATACAAAGCCTAAGAAGAGGCTGATTAGGGAAATTCTTATATGAAGCCTAAGAGGAGGATGATTTCTGTTGAGGATTATTGAGATCCAGAGACAGGTCCAAATTGGGGAATCAACTTTTGCTAAGGAGTGAAGAAGAGTTGAAATATCAGATGCCTTGAGGTTCTGATTTTTCTGAGGGTTTATTTGTGGTAATTTGACCCTAGCTGGGTAATTTAGAATGAAAGTTTAAATATTGAGTTTTAAAACCTATAGAGGTTTTAACTCTGCTGGAGATTGATGAAATGATCAGAGTTTTTCCTGTTCTTTTACGAAACTTAAGGGTTTCTTTGAGATCCAAGAGGAGATGAGACTTTCCAAGTCTACTGGTATAAAGAGGTTTACTTTTAACTAGAGGATGATCTTTGTATGATGCCTAAGAGGAGGCTGAGACTTGTCCAAGTCTACTTGTATGAAGCCCAACAGGAGGCTGATGTTTGGAGGGATGAGAACTTCCAAGAGGAGCCCAAGTCTACTTGTATGGGTCCTTATACTAAGCCCAAGAGGAGGCTGAGAACTTCTAAGAAGCCTGAGGGTCCTTGTACAAAGCCCAAGAGGAGGCTGGGGATGCTTTTAGGAAGCCTGTGGGTCCAAGCCTGAGAAAAGTTCAAGAAAGGTTTCACCGGGAATAATCCTTTCTTGAGTGACAGTTCTAGGGTTTGAAGAAATTCAAAAGAGGTTTTACCGAGAATTAGTCCTCTTTGGGGAAATGAGTTTCTTGTACACACATTTCTAAGTTGTGACAATCTTGAGAAAAGCTTCACCGGGAATAATTCCCTTCTCTGTTCCATATTGTTTAAGCCCGAGAGGAGGCAAGACTGTATTTGGAATTTCCTATGGGAGAACTAGTTTTGGCAGTGTTAGAAGAGTAACCACTAGTTTGATCTAAAACTAGACCTAATTACTGGGAAAACTCTAAGCAAGTATATACAGGAATATATATACAGATGAAATATATAAACAAGTATGTAGAAGAAGATAGTAGAACTTACAGTTGTGCAAGCTCCAGCATTGTAACTACAGTTGTATACTTAGTTATTCAAGAAATTGAAGAAAGTTTTGATATAACTTAGGATTTGAATCTAAATAAAAAGGAAAGTTTGTTGTAAAAGGAAGTTTGGGGCTTATACTTAAAGAGAGGCCTAGGTGAACTCTTTTGAAAGGGCGACGATCGCGTCGTAGTTTTGAAAATTACAGAGGGACTTATACAATGTCTGAGGCCCAAATTATTGTATGTACAAAGATGATGGGTCTTACACTCTATTAGAGGCCCAAAAGTTTATTTTTATACAAGAGATGGGGGCTTACAACTCATGGAGAGGCCCAGATGAAGTTGAAGGAATCCTGTAGTTGAAGGAATCCTGTCTACGCTGATTCACTTCTACGATCCGGTTTATCACTATTTCACATTCTTGGATTATCAACTGGCACCGATGCAAGAGGAATACTCTCACCTGACTAATTTACCCATCACTGACCAAGTTCCCTTTTATGGACTGGAAGAAATTCCAAAGGATCAAACCATTGCAAGAGCAATCTATTTAGATGAGTCAGAAGTCAGGACTCACATGACCACTAAGGAAGGAATCCGAGGTTTACCAGCCAAGTTTTTGGTAGAGAATTCCCTGTACTTTGTCAGTATAGGAAGTGTTACTACTTTCGAAGATATCTTTGTTCTACTTATATACGGGTTGTTCCTTTTTCCCAACATCAAAAACTTTATCGATACCAATGCAATTAAGATATTTCGGATTGGAAACCCCGTACCAACCTTGTTCGTAGATGCTTATCATTCTGTACACTTAAGGAATTTGTACAACGGAGGAATGATCACATGATGTGTACCCTTGCTTTACAAGTGGTTCACATCCCATTTACTCAAGTCCGCTACTTTTTGGGATCATAAGAGTACTCTACGTTGGTCACAGAGAATCATGTCTCTTACCAACTCTGACATAAATTGGTACAATCGGATCTATGACGGGATAAGGATCATCGACTGTTGTGGAAACTTCCCTAATGTACCCCTCATAGGAACTAAATAAGGAATCAACTAACATCCAATTTTAGTTCGCCGTCAACTCGGATACCCGATGAAGCATATCCCGCAAAATGTTCATCTGAAAGGTCTTTTCTTCAAGGAAGGAGAAAATGACAAGGCACTAAAGAAAGAAATAGTGCATGCATGGCAACATATTCACAGGAAAGGAAGAGAGTCTCTAGGAAAACCAGACTGTATCTCCGTGGAACCTTATCTCCATTGGGTAAAAACTAGAGCTCTCAAACTGAAGATGCCTTACCCTCGTCAAGAGGTTCTTCCGTTAAAGGAGTCTGTCCTTTATTTTACGTCTAAGACGAAAAAACTCCAGGTCGTTCTCAACAAAGTTCAACGGGAAAGGAACTCTTAGAAGAACAAATACCGTATCCTCAATGTGGAGTGTACCAAAATTCAGGAACTGTTAAAAGAAAAGGACGCTCTGATTAAGATTCTAGAACAACATGTTATAGAAGATCAAATGAACTTGCTCACTCCTTTTGCTTGGCAAATGACTGATAATCTGACAACAGCTGAATAACCCCGATCAAAGAAAAGGAAAGTACCGGAACCAACATCTGAGTTCTCCTCAGAGAGGACTCAGGATCCATAAGTTTAGACATTTCTTTTACAGCACTTTGTAAAATACTGTATTCTCCCTTTCTGCAATCTTTCAAATTCAATAAAAAGGGATCTCTCCACTGTATGATATTTGCAATCTATTTGCTGAAGTTTATTTTTTTATTAGAGCAAAAACAAAAAAATTAATATATATCATTGCATATCATTCATCATTCTCACATAACGCGTTTTTCCTATCTTCGAATCTCACATATGTGTTACGATTCAAGAGTCAAACTGTCTCATTCATACAATACTCGGGCCAATTGACAAAAGAAAATGGGCAATCTCGAGGAAGAGAACAGAGAGCTGAGAGAAGAAATCGACGCTCTGAAAGAAGATCTAAAAAAACTTCACAACGACATGTAAACCCTAGCAACAGCTCAGAGACAACAACAAAGGACTGTGATCTCGAAGATCACATATACGCCCATAGTGGAGACGTATGATCCTTGGTACAACATGCCTAAAGATCGTCCCTGGGGCATGCCTCTCAACTTTGTCCCTAAAGGATACATTCCGCCGATCACGAAAGACCCAGGAACTGTAGCAGGAACCGCTGGGCCTGAAGGTTACAAACTTCAGGAAAGAAAAGACGCAAGAGTGATGGTAGCAACTCATGAAAGTTACAAACTTCGGGACGTAGAAGAACCAAGAGTCACCGCCGTAATGACTATACCGCAACCCATGGTATACACTGTTCCGGAAGGACAGATCCCATAAATATCTTCTGGTGGAAACGAAAAAATGTACGAAAGAATGAATGAGTTCCAGGACCAATTCCTGGAGATGCAAAATGAACTGCATGCCATTCAGGGTCAGGATTTATTCGGAAAGGACGCCACAGACCTTTGTTTGGTCACAGATAGACAAGGAAACTTTTAAGGAATATGCTTAGAGATGGCGTGAAATTTCCGCCCAGATTTGTCCCCCTCTTGAGGAAAAAGAGATGACAAAAATCTTTTTGAAAACCTTAAGCTCATTCTATTACGACCGAATGGTCGCCAGTGCGCCCATCGACTTTACTGAAATGGTGAACATGGGAGTACATCTTGAAGAAGCAGTCTGAGAAGGACTCTGGTCAAAGATACAAGACCATCAAGAAGTACCAAAAAATACGCTAGTGCTTTCCCTAAGAAAAATGAGCAAGATATTGGTAATATCTATCTCGGAAAGCAAAGGCGAAGGTATCAACCAGTAGCAGCAGTAACTCCTGCTATCAACCCAATGCCGGCTCCAACGTATCAACCTCAGGTTGCTCCGAGCCAACTAAATCAACAACAATATCAACAAAGGACACAGCAGCCTCTTCAGTAGGCTCGTCCACAGTACAACAAAAATTGTACGATGCGACCACCAGGGTTTGACCCTATACCGATGTTGTACGCAGAACTCTTTCCACTACTACTGGTCAAGGGGCACGTCCAAACCAGGTCTCCTCTTACAGTACCAGAAAATCCGCCTTTTTGGTTCAAAGCGAATCAAACTTTCCCTTACCATCAAGGAGGACCGGGGCACAAAATTGAAAACTGTCTCAGCTTCAAATCTGATGTATAGAAGCTTGTCAGAAACGGGGTCCTATCTTTCAAAGATACAAATCCAAATGTTCAGACGAACTCGTTGCCTCACTATGATAAAACTGCAGTAAATTTGATAGAGGAATTTAGCCGCAGTTATCAAATTCACGATGTACTCCTATTAGGAACCAATCTGGTCAGGATGCATTGCAGATAGAGCGGGTACGGCCATGTACCACCTCACAATTATCACCAGTGTGATATCTGTTCAAAGAATAATCAAGGATGTTCCATAGAACAATCAGCTCTATAAGAACAGATAGATCTCGGATGAATCCAAGATCATCGAATCCGTGAGGTCAATATGGCCCACGCAAATCCCAACATTGTCCAGAACCACAACATTCTGGCAATGAATGTCAACTTGGTGGCAATGCACTCAAGGCAAAGCCAGCATCATGATATGCGACGACACGATTACAATTCCTATCCGATCTGCTCAATAAATAATCGAGGATGCTCTTTGGCACAAGAGGCCCTCCAGTGTCAGATGGATCTTGGATGGATCCAGGATTACCGTGATAGAAGTAGTCATCGAGTTAATATGATTCAAATCTTTGATATTCGCTTGATGAATACCAGTCTGGTAGAATTACACGCTAAGCAAGTCAGGCTCGGTTTTCTGGCTTCACATGATTATCAGGACTGTAAAGAATGTCGTAAAGATGACCAAGGATGTGCACTTGTCCAAAGAACACTTCAACACTTGTTGGACCATTGGTGGCTTCCAATCTACTTGGATGAAGCTACACAACAGAGCAGTATGACTGACAGGAATCCTATTAGGCATCAAAGTCAGGATGTCCGTGTCGCTCTCGGGATTTTCATCTAAGTACAAACGTGAAAGTGGCACCGAAACAGAGTCGCCAGCAATGTGTATTTATCCCAAGAGAGGGAAAGGAAACACCGCATAAACCTGAAGAGAAAGGAAAGAGCATGGTCTTGCGACCAAGAGAATTAGGTTCGGGAGTCGGTTACGCGAAGGGAAGGTATTAGCACCCCCTCGCCTCCATCGTACCCGATGGGATCCACGCTTGCTAGTATCGATCAAATGGTGTCGTCGTCTGGAACTCCACTGCTACTGGAAAGGAAAAAGAACGAGAACGAAAAAGAACGAAGAAACAAATGTAGGGAAAATAAAAGAAGTGCTCGAATGAGCCCTACCCCACTGCCTACGTATCTCATCGGGAACATGAGAATCAAAGCGACGTAGTTCCCCTCACTAGGGATGCTTTGTTTGTGTTTTTTAGGGAACGACTAACGTTCTAGCTCAGGTGTTGCATGCTCGCTGGTCCGAGTGCGTTACCATCTTGCAAAAGAACGAGTAGGAGCACGTTTGTACGTTGAGAGTAAGTGAGATGAGAAAAGAATTCCCGAAGGAAAGACGTTATTGTTGGTTTGAAGTTTTTTAAACAAGAAGTGTCTTTTACAGTTATTTGTGACTTGCATTGAACCAAAGTCTTAAATACAGGAACGAATACTTCGCGCATCGTCCCTAACAGGACGTACACTAGGTATCCTAGAAGAATGAGAGGAAGCCCATCGTTCCCCACTTCCAACATAGAAGGCTCAAGCACAATACACGTTAACCTTTATTAAGTTTTTTTTTACTTTTATTTTGAGGTGAGAATAGAGAAAACCCGAAGGAAACTCTAAAGGGAAACTAAGAGTCCTAATGTTATCATGCATGGATGTCCTACAGTTAGTGAGGTTTAGGAGAAAAGACTACCTAGAACCTAATGCTAATCCTACTCCAAGCTTAATAAAAAATTAAGTTGGACTAGGTAGCTCTAAAGGGAAAGAATCCAAGACTTGAACAAGTCTTGAGATTCATGGGATGAGAAAGAGTGAAAGAGAAGAAAAGAGAAGAAGAAGAAAGAAGATGAGATACAATAAATGGCAGCAAGCACATCATATCATAAATGTCCAACTCAAATCATAAAACATGTTTCAAAGGTCAATGCAAAATAATTCAAGTAAGCATGCAAAGATAAACATGGAAGAATGCAAGCATACTTGTATGAAATGCACAATTAAGCATTCATGGACTTCATAACAAAATGAAATGAGAAAGGCAAGATGAATATGGAGACAAGTCAGAACCAATATCACATTATCATCAACAATTCATGTGTGCAAAAGTGATTCAAAACATGAAGCATTATGATCCAAGGAAGTTCACAAAAGGAAAGGTAATGATATTCATCATACAATTCAAACCAAATGCATTCAACTATGCTCAAGTAACATGAAAACCAAGTATAGAACTCAAGAGGTAGTAGCATATGCATCAATGTCATATCAAAACTAAACTCAAGTCATACAAGTTCAAACATCAATCAACACTTTCAAAACATGCACCAAAGTAAACTACAAAAAGAGGACAAAGTTCCAACACTTAAGCATACTCAAACATGATTCAAACATGATCCACAAATTGCAAAAATTAGTATCAAAGGACCTCAACCTGGGGTAAACACCATATCAAAATCTCATTTAAATAATTGCAAAGGAACTCAATCAATTAAGCATGGCAAATCAACTTGTGTAAAGAAAGGTCAAAAGATGATCATGCATAAGTCACTTAAGCACAAATAAGCAAACATGTAACATATAACATTCAACAATTATAAAATTTAAACTCAAATAATATAGATCAGAAGACAATCACATGTTGAAAGATCTCAAAAAAATTCACAAGTTAAGCAATTCAAACAATTAAGCAAAGATCAAGTAAGCACCATGATTCAATATGCAAAAGAGATGGACCAAAATGCAATATGAAAAAGTTTTAAAAATGAAACAAAAACGTTTTCATGCACTTCAGAATGTCATCTAACAAATGCAAAAGAATGAATTGAAAATCATGTATAGATGATGAGAAATAAATTCCACAAGTAGAAGTGTGCACATGTGAAACAAATCAAAAAGAAAAACAATTAAACAATTAATTAAGGCACCAAAAATAAAATAAAATAAGAAAATAAAATTTGGAAAATTTTTATAAAACTAAAAAGAAGCTTCATGAATTTTTTTATGATTTTTGGATGCATTAAAATGATTTTTAAAAATTAAAATGCAAAACAACAATTAAATGAAAAATAAAAAGTGTTAATTCTTGGAGTTGGCTAGAATTTTGGTAAAACAATGTTGATGTCATGGTTGATGTTTCAACATGAGTTTTTAACAGCCTTGTTATGTTTAGTTAACATTCTAGTTATGTTAAGTGTTTAAGGGTTGCAGTTTTGTGCTGATGTCAAACCCGATGTCATAACATCAGTTGACAGAACATCAGAAAACCATCTGTTGTGGTTTTTGTATTGCAGAATGTTAAGGTGTTGAAGAGTTAAAGTGCTGAAGAGGGATGTCACATGTGATGTCTTGACATCACTATACCAGAAACTTAAAACATCAGGTTGTGATGTTTTTAGGGCTGCACGCATTAGTTTGAGGAGATCTGTTAGTTAGATTGGATGCGAATTTATTGGAGAAGATTTATTCTGATACAATTAATTCTGCATATCTTGTGGAGAATAGTTTGTTACTATTTTTGTGCAAATAGACATGGAGAATTGTTCCTATTTGTGTGGAGAAGATCTTGCAGCTGATTTAAAGAGAAGATTTAAAAGATACATAATATCCTGGAAATATTATGTGGAGCTGAATTTAATGCATAAAGATATGGAGAATATTTAGAGTTAATTATTGAAGATTTAAATTGAAGATTTGATTGAAGATCCAATTAATAGCAGAATCTGTTGGAGATTTGGAACAGAAGATTTGATATGATTTGAAGGCCCAAATCCAGTTGGGAAATAGGTTATAAATAGAAGCATTGTAACCTAGTTTTGGTAAGCCAGCCATCATGTAGATTAGAAAGGCTGTTTTGATTGATGAACCACCCGGGTTGTGGGATGGTCATCGTGTTTATCTCGAAGCCTGTAGGTAAGAGATGTATTGTTCTTGGAGGAAGCTTTGAAACAACTCCTAAGGGCTGTCATAGAAGTGTGTCTTCTAAAGTCTATGTAATAGAAAAGAGTAAGGAGTCAAGCTGTTGATGCAGTGACGGTGTAGTTAACTGCTAGACATCATCGAGATGATTGGAAGTGAGATGGAGTCTCTTACCTAGGGAGGACTTAGGTAGAAGGGTCATTGGGTAGTGATTGAATTAGGTAGATTGTCAACTGGTGTGTTGAGTCTGTAATTTGATACTACTAATAGTGGACTTCCTTCCTGGCTTGGTATGCCCCCAGATGTAGGTTGGTTGAACCGAACTGGGTGAACAATTGATTGTGTTCATTTACTGTTTCTATTATTGCCTTGTTCAGCAGATTGCGATGTTGTGACATTGCACAAGACATGACATGTCTGTACCAGAATTTCAATTGGTATCAGAGCAGGCATCCTGTCTGTTTCTGGATGAGATCTAGGGAAGATACTTTCTGGTTCATGGGCAAGGTAGATGGTATCTACTGAAAAGGTGTTTGAACATGGAGAAGTTCATATTATTGTTTGAATGGTCCCTTGAAGTGGAGGATGGACTATTCAGGACAGAGTATGTATTGGACCTGTCTGTTTATCTCAGGAGAACTGCTGTTATGAGTTTGATTTGTTGGCACTTGGTTTAAGGTGATGGTATGCAAGGATTATTGAGTAGTGCCTGAAGGTTGTTGAGGAGTTGTTGTGTGTTCCGCTGCATGGTATCTGATGTAACCCTGATTGGTTCTTGTATCTCTGGTGGTGAGATTCTAGGAAGGTATGCTCTTGGAAATACATTAGGGTTTGGTCTCCTCAGCAGGATATTCTATGATGTTGCAGTTTGCATGGGGATTATCTCTTATCTGTGTTTTGGGAAAGAAGTGATCAAAAGGTGAATAGGGTGGAGACAAAGCAAAAGAGTATCACTGTCAAATCTTTCATGCGGGAGTGAAGATCTTGATCAGTCATCTCTTAAGCTTATTGGTGGAAGTTGAGCTTAATATGTCAATTCGGATGTCTCGACATCGTGCTTCACATTAGCAGTTTATGGTAAATGCTAAGTCAAGACCTATTAGAATGTAGCTACTTAGAAGGATCACGGAAGCTGTGAAGTTGAACAATTGTTGAGATGCTGTTCAGCAGGAGCTGGTTGAAGTGAAGGGAAAAGGCATCCAAGAGTTGGTGTGCAGTAGTAGGGTAATTCAGCCAGTGGTCAATTGGTATTTGCTTGAGCTCTTTCTGTTTCGTGCCTTAAAGGATTCAAAGTAGCAGACTGTCTATGGTATGTTTCTGCAGAAGGATGGCAGTTATTACACTTTGGTTAGAAGGTCTGAACCTTGTGCTTATTAGAAGAAGCCTCTGGAAGAGTGTGTTATGCAAGTTACTACAGTTTTGTTGGTCTAATCTTGAAAGATGCTGATATGCTCTCTTATGTTCCCTGCAAGAGTTATGTATGATTAAGAGTTGTGATTAAGACTAATGTCAGAACTGATGTTGGAACATCAAGTCAGTTCTTTGCTCAGGGTGGAGTGAAAGATCAAGACACTGACCTAACCTGGAAGGCTTTGTGGTATAAGTGGTTTGGATCAGTAGATGGCGGGTGTGTGACAGGGGTTGAGTATTTATCTGCTTTTGATAAGGATGTTCATTCAACTAATGACAAAATACATTGACGGGAGACTATGTATATGTCTGATGTAAAAGTGCAGGACTGTTGAATTGTTGAGAATATACTTTTCTCTGTGTGGCTCTTTATTTCTCTTCGTGGTGTGTTGGTGCTGTTGAAGATAAAGATGGGAGCATGGTGTTTGCTCTAGTTGTGAAGGTCGAGGATAAGTGGCAGTTATCTCTGGCTTTCTACTGTCGGCTCTACTAAGGGAAGTGACTTTCTTTAAGTATTGCTATGGGGTAGTCTTGGACTACTTATTTTCTGAAGATTCTGATGTGGTAGGTTTGAAGTCTTTGGAGTTTCAAAGCAGGATGGAGGTTGTCTACTCAAACTTGATTGTTGAATCAAGTCTATGAGAGCATGGAAATCTGTTTCTGCAAAGGGAGGAGGTTCTTCTGAGTGGCAGAAGGAAGAGCTGAATTCAACAGTTGGATGTCATAATGTTCTGACATCTAGCTTAGCATCAGAAGTCTCAGCTGGTAAGGTGGCACATCAGCTAATGATAAGGTGATCTACAGGAATGAACAATAGGATGCTTCAAAAAGATCGTTCTCATGGTAGTTTGCGGGAGCTGCAGGAAGGAGAAGATGTTACATGACCATGGCTTAAGGAGTCTAAGTGTGTTTGCTTTTGAGCAAGTGGAACATGTGACTTGAAGATCAAGTTTCCTTGGTGGATCAGGATATCTTTGTGAGAGTTCTGACAAACGTGAAAAAGGTCAAAATGTGGCATTTGGCTGTTTTCATTTGAGGATTCGTGCTTGAGGTGATCAAACTGTGGCATTGGTTGATCTCAGAAGTGAATTCGAAGAATCAAGATAATCAGAGTGTGGCAGCTGGTTATTATTGAGGATTGTCTTGGAATAAGTTACTCTTGGGCAGAAGGGTGATGAGTTGAAGACTCAAGAAGATTATTCTTCTTGAAGGTGGATGAGAGGTTATTCCCTGATGCTTTGGATTACTGTGCAATAGTAAGTCCAGTTGGTGGAGCATATCAAGAATCAAGGTGATGATGTCTTGGTGTGTGGCAAATGTTCTAACTTGTGTTGGGACATTATCTGGTTGGATATCCTTGGTGAAGGATGATTATGCTCTGGTTCAGGAGCTTGGTGCCTACATTTTGCCTAAGGAGTGTCTACATAGTCATACGGGAGGATGATGAAGTAGAAGGTCTGCCTTGGATGGAGAATGTAGAGAAGATTGAAGAAGTCCAAAGTAACTTGTGAATGTGTCATAAGGAAGAATCAGAAGTTGTCAGACGTGTGCAGAAGAAGAGGTCATACAAATTGTCATGCCTTGTGTGAGAAGTCTGGATATTGTTGTTTGTGGCCATGATGGAGTAGCTTGATGTTTGAAGATGACACCCTGAGGGAACCTTATCAGCTGACTGTATAAGAAGTGTGTGAATTAGTAAGCATCATCTGCGGGTTATTTGTGAACAAAGACCTTGTTGGGAGCTTGGTAGTTATCTGATGGACTGGGTTTGTGGAATTGGAAGAAGCAGCATTAGTGTCTGAAGTGGCAGTTTAGTCATTATGGACAGGTTCTGATCTTGAGGTTAAGTAGGTTGAAGACTTCTTTAGGTGGGTATGAGGACAGAAGGTTGTTGTCAGTGGTGTGATCTGATCAGAATGGCTGAAGATAAGGAGGTTTCTTCTAATACAAGTAAAAGGTGGTGGCAGTCCTTATCTTGTGTTGCAAGTGATCTGAAGACATTTGTTATGGAATATGTGAAATTCCAAATCAAGTGTTTTTTTTTGGACTTGACAGATCATGTATCGGAAATAATCATGATGAGATTTTGCTCAACAAACACAAGAAGTGGCAGTTCTTAATGTTGAGAATGTGGCAATTTCATTGTGCTTTTATCTGGTGTCAAGTGTTCATCTTCATAAGGAGCATGGGTTGTTCATGGCAGGGGGAGTTAAGGCTGTTGTCTATGGTCTTTTACTGCAAGGATGCATATTTTTGTGAAGATTGCGTGCTGATCAAGATTGTGAAGATTGGATATAATGTCAGATAACATGTTATGACATTAGGTTGCTGGATGACATGTTGGTGTTCTAGCCATGTGAAGCTAATTGTTTGAATCATATGTACACATGCTTCTAAGGAGGAGTCTGAAGGACAGCTTTGTGTGTATCTGGGAGATGTCACACTTGTCTTGGTGTGTTTTTAAGAAAGAGGAGTTTACTTAGAGTTCAGTGGAAGGCATTGTGAGTGTGCTTCAGAACTTGTGGATGATTGTGTGAAGCATTCCTGTCTGGATGAATGAAGACTATGTCTGGAGTTTCCAAATGATATGGTATACTGGTCAAGAAGCACTAGATAGGGGGAGTTGATATTTTCTCTGCTGATCATTGAAAGTAGTAGCTGCTGAGTCTGGGTTTTGTTCTGAGTATATTGGTTGGATGATTCAGAGTTTGCCTTTGGAATTTTTTTGTGCTTGCTGCTATGTTTAGAGTTTGTCCAATTATGGCTAAAAAAGGGGAGAGTTAGTCTAGTGGTTGCCAAGGTGTGGTTGTGAAGCCTTTTTTGATATGGTGCAGCAGTTGAGGGGGAGAGTGTTTGAACAGCTGTGAGCTGGTTCTTGGTTTGAGGAGGAGTTTGCCCTATGCTGATGTGAAAGTGTTCGTTTCTGCTGCAAGTTGGTCCAAGTTAGTCTGATGTAGGCTGAAATTTTTTTAGCCAAAATTAGCCAAAGGGGGAGATTGTTAATTCTTGGAGTAGGCTAGAATTTTGGTAAAACAATGTTGATGTCATGGTTGATGTTTCAACATGAGTTTTTAACAGCCTTGTTATGTTTAGTTAACATTCAGGTTATGTTAAGTGTTTAAGGGTTGCAGTTTTGTGCTGATGTCAAACCCGATGTCATAACATCAGTTGACAGAACATCAGAAAACCATCTGTTGTGGTTTTTGTATTGCAGAATGTTAAGGTGTTGAAGAGTTAAAGTGCTGAAGAGTGATGTCTCATGCGATGTCTTGACATCACTATACCAGAAACTTAAAACATCAGGTTGTGATGTTTTTAGGGCTGCACGCATTAGTTTGAGGAGATCTGTTAGTTAGATTGGATGCGAATTTATTGGAGAAGATTTATTCTGATACAATTAATTCTGCATATCTTGTGGAGAATAGTTTGTTACTATTTTTGTGCAAATAGACATGGAGAATTGTTCCTATTTGTGTGGAGAAGATCTTGCAGCTGATTTAAAGAGAAGATTTAAAAGATACATAATATCCTGGAAATATTATGTGGAGCTGAATTTAATGCATAAAGATATGGAGAATATTTAGAGTTAATTATTGAAGATTTAAATTGAAGATTTGATTGAAGATCCAATTAATAGCAGAATCTGTTGGAGATTTGGAACAGAAGATTTGATATGATTTGAAGGCCCAAATCCAGTTGGGAAATAGGTTATAAATAGAAGCATTGTAACCTAGTTTTGGTAAGCCAGCCATCATGTAGATTAGAAGGGCTGTGTTGATTGATGAACCATCCGGGTTGTGGGATGGTCATCGTGTTTATCTCGAAGCCTGTAGGTAAGAGATGTATTGTTCTTGGAGGAAACTTTGAAGCAACTCCTAAGGGCTGTCATGGAAGTGTGTCTTCTAAAGTCTATGTAATAGAAAAGAGTAAGGAGTCAAGCTGTTGATGCAGTGATGGTGTAGTTGACTGCTAGACATCATCGAGATGATTGGAAGTGAGATGGAGTCTCTTACCTAGGGAGGACTTAGGTAGAAGGATCATTGGGTAGTGATTGAATTAGGTAGATTGTCAACTGGTGTGTTGAGTCTGTAATTTGATACTACTAATAGTGGACTTCCTTCCTGGCTTGGTATGCCCCCAGATGTAGGTTGGTTGAACCGAACTGGGTGAACAATTGATTGTGTTCATTTACTGTTTCTATTATTGCCTTGTTCAGCAGATTGCGATGTTGTGACATTGTACAAGACATCACATGTCTGTACCAGAATTTCAAAAAGAAACCAAAAAGTAGGTAGGGTGCAAACAGCAGCAAAACACGTTGAAAAATGAAGGTGGGCTCAGACTGGGGGTGCAATTAATAAGCCCAAGACAAAAAGTCCAAAGGCGCAGTCAAAGGGGAACACATGGATCCAGTCTACATTAAGATTCAAATAGGACCACAAGATCAATCTCACGCTCACCACTTAGTCAATCCAAATAAAAAGTAGTCATGATCAATGGTTCAGATTCACATGCACACAATAATCAAGTGAACACGCACACACACAAACATTCAGAATACCATAAGAAACCACGTGAGTAGCACATGAATTTTTAATGTGTTGTCACCATCTTATCCACCAGATTAAATCAACGCCTCAGATTAAATGAAACATTCAAATATTAAACAAGATCAGTGGCTAGGATCTAAGGCATATGATAACACGCATGGAAAAGCACACATGAAATCATTAAAATACAAATCAGAAAAAAGAAAACGTGGTAAGCTGAGAACCATTTAATCAAAGTGATGGACGACCATGATTTTGTCTTCTCCATTTAAACCCTTCGCCGGACTGAAACACCACCAGTCGCCGGAGCTAGGGCTCCGGTCACCCTCTTCGGTGAGCTGCAACAAAAATTCATCCAGAAATTACAAACAAACACACTATTCCAACCAGAATTTCATGAGGATCACAAATATCATGCTCATTTTATCAAACAATCCACATACAATACAAATCGAACAAAATAAAGTTTGGATCCAAAATTTAAATCACCAAATACATCCATGATACACGTCCAAACTTAAAATAGAATCGATCATCATGCTCAGTGAACTTCATAGATCATTATGAACATCGAAAATTTAAGTTCTAAGAGTATGAAATCAACACCAACCTGGACCTTGAAGAGCTTGAAATCCTCCAAGAAATCCCTCCAAAAACTGCAGATCTACTCCTTGGAACCTCTAGTTGCAAAATAAATGCAACTAGAGCTTGAAATCGTGCTAGATCTTGAGGTTTGAACTTGAATCCTCTTGAATGGAACTTGGTGAAATCCTCATTATGAGCTTCAACCAGTGATTGATTCTTGCTCTATTCTCTTCACTGATCAAGAATGTGAAGAGAAATCTCCAAGAAACTCCAAGGAGAGTGAGATTCGAAGAGAGGAAGTGTGAGAGAAAAAAATCAAAATTGAGCAAATGGGAGTCTCTGACCTAGCTGTGAGGGTATGAGTTAGCTTATATACTCTCCATTAGTCCATTGATTATGATTAACAAATGGTTAAACCCTTGATTAAGGAGATTGGAGTGGTTTTGCAAATTTGCATTTTGGGTTGCATCCACTAAACCACACGTGCAAACTCCTTGCAACAAGCATGATTCACCTCCAATTTACTTATTGATCACCTCTGAATTCAAATTGGGCCTTGTACTTGCTTGGTTTGTGAGTTTTTGATCAATTTGCATTTTTGTACTTTGTGAAAATAATGAGAAATAAGTCATGGAATGAATTGATTCAAAGGCCGAAAACACTCCTCTTGACTTGTATTTTGAAGTTGTAATGTGGCATGAACCAATAAAATCAAATACAGGTCCATTTGTGCCAAAATACCAAAGTTGGAAAAATGGAACCATATGAAAACCTCAAAATGCAACTTGCCATCTTTTGAACATAACTAGAGTTCTACAAATGATATGGAGATGTTCTAGTACTTTTTGGAAATGGGAGAGAAAGATATTCAACTTTCCTATTGGAGGAAAATTCATTTGGAGCTTCATTGATGATGAAAAGTCAAGTTGAATGTGGTGGAAAAATTGCCAAAAATGGAAAGTTCTCATTATAGGTCATTTTCCAAATTTAGTAACTTTTGCACAAACTCTTGACTCTTGATGAATGGCATGAATCTTGACAATTGAAGACCATATGAGGATGTGAGACCTTGAAAACCATGAAAAGAACCTGAAAATTCAACAGTTGACTTTCTCCTTTTGAACGGTTGACTTTTGCTTATTTCACAAGTAACTGATCCATTGAACATCTTCCCCAGAGAACCAATGACCAAGATTCCATCCATGAACACTTAAGAACATAAGGAATACCATGAGATCAAGTCTTGCCCCAAAAATCAGAAATAAATTGATTTTAGGTCAAACTCTAATTTTGGCACCCTCTGGTTAGGAGAAAATAACACATCCTCCAAATCAAAATTCCTCTGAATATGATGTGTATCCTCTCAAACAATGATGAGATATTTCCTTTGGAGATGATAAAAACTCAAATAGATTGCCCATTTCGGGGTCAGATCCCAACTTTTGACTGCCTTGTGTAGGAGATCATGCACTGTCTAATCTTCTTGATGAATTCTCCTCTTCCCATAACTTGTGAGTTCAAATGGAGATGATACATGATGTAAGAGATCCTTGAAGCTTGTGAGAAACACTTGGTCTTCTTCTTTAGCTTTGGATGACCAACACCTTAGAGGATCACCTGATCACATGCCCTTATGCAAGATGCCATGCTAAATGCTTGATGTTTTACTTTTCTTACTTGAATGTAATGCAATGCAATGGAAGCTCATGCTAAAAGATATGAAGAAAAGAGAGGGCAAATTTTGGGGTATTACAGCTGCCCCTATTCAATCACTGTAGACCTGAACGGATGATAGCGATTGCTGTCAGACTTTCAAGGTATGGAGGGATTGAATACCAAAAATAACCCAAAAATTTGCACTCTGCAGGGAAGAAGAAAAGGGATATAAACCCAATCAAACGAACTCTGCTTGAACAAAACTCTGGTGACAAATACAACCACTGGAAAGATATCTTTTATACAACGCCAGACGACTACTGGCCTGCCACACTACGGGTGGACTTTAGCAACGTCTTTTGTACAACGCCAGACGACTACTGGCTTGTCACACTACGGGTGGACTTTAGCAATGTCTTTTGTACAACGCCAGACGACTACTGGCTTGCCACACTACGGGTGGACTTTAGCAATGTCTTTTGTACAACGCCAGACGACTACTGGCTTGCCACACTACGGGTGGACTGTCTTTTTTTAATGGAGTCAGAAGACTACTGACCTGCCACACTACGGGTGGACTTTTGCCAAGTTACGGTTGGACTTTGCAGCTGAGATGCCACACTACGGGTGGAATTTGGCCTTGCTTTGCCACCCTTGGATGGTCTTTCGCCAATCTACGGTTGGACTTTGCCTTGCTTTGCCACCCTTGGATGGTCTTTTTCCAATCTACGGTTGGACTTAGCTGCGGTCTTTTAAAGGGAGTCAGACGACTACTGACTTGCCACACTACGGGTGGACTTTCGCCAATCTACAGTTGGACTTTAAGAATTTGCCACCCTTGGATGGACCTTTTGCCAATCTACGGTTGGACTTTAAGAATTTGCCACCCTTGGATGAACCTTTTTCCAATCTACGGTTGGACTTTAAGAATTTTCCACCCTTGGATGGACCTTTTGCCAATTTACGGTTGGACTTTAAGAATTTACCACCCTTGGATGGACCTTTTGCCAATCTACGGTTGGACTTTAAGAATTTGCCACCCTTGGATGGACCTTTTGCCAATCTACGGTTGGACTTTAAGAATTTGCCACCCTTGGATGGACCTTTTGCCAATCTACGGTTGGACTTTAAGAATTTGCCACCCATGGATGGACCTTTTTCCAATCTACGGTTGGACTTTAAGAATTCCAATACTGGATTACTCTCTGCATCCGTGTCAGACATCTCTGCTGACTCTGCTGAGGAACAATGATCAATGATTTGACTTCAGAGACTCCTGAAAGGATAATATCTCTGCTGGAGAATGAATGAACAATCCGTCTACTTCAAATTGTCAAGTTTGCCAAAAATAAATTGGACTTTGGGAATTGAGGGGAGTGATGATTCTGCCAGCAATTACTTCATCTGCTTGGGGATGAATTCTGGTCATAGCAACTCCACAGGGGATAAGAATTTATTTGCATGATGTCTTGCTAGGGAAGAAAAGTCATTAGAATTCTGCTTGATGATCTATCAAACCCGAGATCCTTTGCGGGGAGAATCAACCTTCTAACCCGGCTGGGGCAAGAATATACTATCACTCTGCTGAGGAATAGATTTTGTTGATCAATAAGCCTCTGTGGGGACAAAACAACTCAGCTGGGGAGTATTGTCGACAAGATTCAATGCTGAACTCTGTGGGGATACCACTACCAGAGATACGATCCTGCTGGGAATCACGGCTACTCTGCCGGGGATAAGCGAATCCTGGTTAGAAGACGTTCTGCTGTAACATGCTGGGATAGAGTCCTTAGATCTGTTGGGGAAACCCAAAGCAACTCCATAGTAATCTGCTGAGGCATAAGACTGTTGAGCCTAAGATAAGTGCTAAAATGCCCCATGTTGGGCGAACTTTCCATTTGACGATTCCATTGGGGATGATGAGTTTAAAACAACCTCTGCTGGAGAAAACCGTTTTAAAGAGTCTCATGTTGGGGAATGCCTTTTTGAGAGGATTTTACAGAAGACCAAATGTCCTCAAACTCTACTGGGGATAATAGATCTGGAACATCTCCTGCTGGGGAAATTCAAAATGCCTCATGCTTGGGAAGGTCAACAACTTGCTTCCTGCTCCATGATACAAGACTTACCTGAAGAAACGTCATAAGAGGATTTTACAGAAGATTAAGCATCTTCAAACTCCTAACGACTTCACTGGGGATTAACCATCAACTTCGATGTCTGCGAAGCAACTCTACTGGGGATTCGCAACCGTTATCGACACAGAAAAACTTGTAACTATTGGAAGTACTGAATAAGAGAATCAACTTAATAAAATACAATAATACCCAATTGAACTGAATTCACCGATATCGAGACGTCGTGAACGACCGTCGACCAAATGATGGACTCAATCAGTAAACGTTGTGACAAAAGGGTGACAAGTGAACCCTTCCCTGAACATGATTGCCCCAGTCTCCTGCGTGGGATAAGTGATTACTCGTCTAGAGGACATGATCCCTGCTCTCGAAAAGGCTTCAATCTTGCCTTTGAGCCTAGTACGAGGCTGCTACTTGCAAACAAAAACATATGCACACATGCCCCAGGCTGGATATGACTTCTGCAACTGAGAAAATCTACCTCTGAACCACCACTTATTGGGGAGAAAGGTTTGGATGCATCTCTGACTGGGAACATTATTAATGAAGCCTGCTGAAGACGGGGGCCACAAATCCCTTGGGTTGGAATGCCCCTTTGTTTCAAACCTTCTGTCTGATTGACTGCATATGCGTGACCAACAACTTTCCTTCACTTGCCCCAGACCAGCATGGTCTGCCAAAAGAAATTGTCTCAAGAGGATTTTACAGAAGACTTGACATCCAAAACGCCTCAATGTCTTCAAACTCTTGGAGAGATTCGTCAGATCTCGACGTAACTGCCCCGGACTGTGTGGCCTACAGAGGAATCTTGAAGTACTTGCCCCGGTTTTCTGAACTCTGAAGAGATTTTTTTTTGACGTGATTGGCTCAGATGAGGTACACCTTAAAGAGATGGTTCGACGTGATTGCCCCAGATCGACTACGTCTTAACACAACTTGTTGGGAAAGCTCCTGTTGAACAAAATTTCTGGAGGAAGTACCACTGGATGTGGCTGTCCTTCAGGAGTTTCAGGATTCTCAACGCGGCAAGATTAAGCTTCTGGACTGAATTTCCATATGTAAACTTCTTTTGATGTCAAACAAAAGTATCCAAGCAGAAAATGTTTTGTTCTGAGAATGAAAATTCTAATGCAACACACATGTTAATCTTGAAGTTTTACTACAAAGATGTCGCAAACCCTTTGTGAGCGAATCACGGGTTAGGATACGACATTAATTTTTGAATGAATGAATGCAATGCACATGCAACACCAACAAAGATCTTTTAGCACAACTCATAGGAGTCGGGAACGCTATCTCTTGGTAGTGTGCTTTTGAAATAACCCTGTTTCAATTAGGACTTTTGAGGGTTGTATCGTGGCCTGGTTCATGGTTTTGAAAAAAGTTTTAAGGCTCAAAGTTTATTAGTGCCCACCCACTTTTCGTGGTGTTGTCCAGTCCTACATTCAGCTAATTTGACACAAGCACTCATCTCTCCAAAAGATTTTGATCTTTAAGGAATCCATGCACTGATGGTTTGATACCTAATGAGGTTTTGGAGTAACAGTCACCCCTTTGTCTTTTGTTCATAGTCGCACGACTTTGTTCTTGCTCGAGGATTTTCTTTTGTAAACCTTTTGTTTTTCATTTTCTCATTCTTTTGCTTATCCCTAACTTTTGCCTGGACAGATTCTTTTGGATCTTTGATTTTAAAGTCCAGCGGGATGCCCTAACTTTTGCCTAAGTTGCTTATTTTCAAGTTTCAACTTAGCGGGCTTTTTCTCTTTCTTTTTCTTGAACACGTCGTGTGACACCGGCTGCTATTGACTTTGTTGAATGGGTTGTGACTACCTCACTCTTTGATTGTTGATGGATAACCATTGTGGTTTCACATCTCTTGACCTCTTGATGGTGGAATAGAGGGTAATGGATCCTCGTATGCACACTCCTTTTGAAATTTGAGCGCTCGGTCAAATTAACTGACACCTACCCTGCCCCTGGGTTAAATCTGAGGGTTTTTTTCGTACGAAAAGAAACTCCTACTTCAAGGCTCAAAGGGGTTAACGAGGGTCTATCTCCCTTATATCTTCAGTGTTTGGGGAGTTGAAACAATGCCTGTACATCCTCAACAAGGTTCTGTTCAAAAGCACACAATTAGAGATTTTTGCGTTTTTACCTCATCATCCTCCCTCATAGAGTTTAAGCAAGAAAATTAGTATTGCAGTGCACATTAGCATTAAATGAGTGAACACAAATGAAATCTTCAAGAAAAACATATCCATTGCATTAACATCATCAAATCAAATACAAACAAGTTTTAACATGCAAACAATGTCTGAACACACAAATAAAGACTACATATGAAAATGCAGCAAAGAAACTAAATGATTGTCCTTGCTGAGGAGGCTTGACTCCGTCTGGACTTATTGCTTCTGATGATGTCTTTGTAGCTTTAAGTGCTCACCCTGATAAAGAAGCTTCACCTTGTGGGGGTACTGTCTGGGGTGATAACCTTTGAGTCAATCAAATCCTGCACCTTGTGCTGGAACACATTACAGTTATCAAGTGTGTGCCAAAACGTTCCTGAATGGAACTCACAGCTAGCGTTCAGGGCATAGTCCGGAGGAATAGGGTAAGGCACTGGCATGGCATTCCTCAGCTGGATCAGCGAACTCTTGAGCAAACGAGCCAACAACTGACTGTAAGGAATAGGAATGGGATCAAATATCCTCTCGGGCTTCCTTGGTCTGAGTTGCCTTTGCTGCTGATAATTCTGCTGCTACTGATTCAGACGCTCAGTCTGCCCCTGCACTTTCCTTTCTGCATTTGGCTGAGGCACAAACAAGGGTTGCTGACATAGGTCTTCTGCAACATAGGGTTGTGGAAGAGATCCCTGACTCGAGGTGGATCCTTTGGCAAAAGAGGGAGTCCTCAGTCCCTTTGCAACAATGGGAGTAACATCACTTTGTTTACCAACGCCAACTGATGTAAACTTGATTGCCCCTGAATCAATGAGCTCTTGGACTTTATGCTTGAAACTTGTACAATTCTCAACATTGTGACCAGGTGCCCTAGAGTGGAACTCACATCTAGCATTAGCATTGGGTCCTAGAGGAATTTTCGTTGGCAGTGGTCCCACACTAACACGTTCAACCAGTTTGAGCTCGAGCAAGTAAGAAAGCAGTTGCGCATACGGAATTGGAAGGGGATCAAACTTCCTCTTAGGCCCCTCTGACCTAGGATCCTCTTGAGGAGCAAGAGGTGACTGCTGATGAGAGAGCTCTGAACCTTTAGTTTGCGGAGGGGATTCACGAAGCAATCCATGATCTAGGGCAAACCCTAAATAGATGGGAGGGGTACAGACCTCTATTGTGGAAGCGGGAACATGATCGTTTTCCTTTTTTAACACCTTATTCAAGATTTCCATGACCAGGCCCATTTGACTCTTCATCTGGTTGACCTCTTCCTTCAGCACTTTTTGGTCCTGAATCAAAGCTTGCATGTCCACCATAAAGTGCCCCAGTTGGGCCTTCATCTCAACCACCTCCGCTCGGAGTTATTCCATATCTGAACCCTTACTGTGGTGAATGGAGAAGTTGGAAGAAGTCATGTTCGCTATCCTGCAGAGCATACCCATTCAGAATAAGAAATCCGCTCCGGAACACCTGTTATGCAAAAATGCTTATGATTATGAGGATGCAAATCAATATGCAAACAATCATATTTAAACATTTCCAGGCCGAATCTGCTTTGATTCCAGCTTTGAAACCGGGCAAGGGATCAGATACAACATCGAAAAATAAATCTGAATCCAGAAATATTGCGGAATCAATCAGAATATAACCCCTTTCAAACAACTGATAACCATTGAGACAAACGTTGCAATAACATAGCATAAGAAGTCATACAAATAGGTTCAATACAATCAAAAGTGACCCCATCAACAATCCTGATGGTAATCACAGCAAAAACAAGCAACATAAATACTACAAGTCAAATCCAAGTAAACCGGTTTCAATCTCCTCAAGAAGTTTCACAGTATCTGGATGAGTAGGTCTTTCCAGCAAACCCTTGATCAGCCTGTTTCTCTTCTCGACATCCTGCTTCAGCCTAGCAATCTGCTCTTCAACATCGTTGCCTTCATATTTTGACTTCTTGATTCCCGCTTGCAGTTGGAGCTCTTCAATTTCTTTCTGTGCTTCTTTCCACTTGGCAAAGTAACGATCTTTCCTCGCTTTCACTACCTGAAGCTCTTCTTGCAGCTCTTCATTTTCAATCTTGGCCTCCTTCCACATATCCTGATACGTATCAAGCTTGTCTTCTGCTTTAGTCAAAAGCTTCTTGTTTTTCCTCTTAGCTTTGACTGACGATTTAGCAGCCATACTGACCTTTTTGAAGTGTTGAGCCCTGTCAGCAAAATCTCTCTCTTTTTTCTCTAGATACGTAGTCATGTCTTGAACCTTCCATTTCAACTCTAAGTTGTCCTGTAGAGCACTCTGTAGTTGACTACTCATGTCAAAGTTTTCCATCCTCAGATCAGATACCAACTTACGCTACTTATCAAAATCTTCGAATGGTACAGTGAGTCTCTTTTCCACAATCTCTGGATATAAGGGAGGCGCCCGATCAAAAGGCAAGTAAAACTCTTTTACCCTCTTCTTCACCCATTCAACATATGGAGCGAAAGCTTGATTATTGGGCTTACCCAAAACAGTTTTACCTATCTTCGTTTTGCTGAGCCAAGCTTGAGAAGCTTCTTGTGCAATAGCCACACCATCAGTCATATGAAAATACAAAGATTCTTCCAAATCTTTCCCAGCTGGAGGATCTTTTAGAGCGTATGCAAACTGCCTGATAGCCAAAGACGGGTTGTAATTAATGACTCATTTTCTTCCGACCAAGGGTACATTAGGATACCTGCCACAACTATGCAAAATATTAGTCCCCACCAATCCCTTGTCCACCCAAAGAATATCTTTAGCAGCTAAGCCCATCAGACGCTTACTCCACTCTAAAGAAGTCTTTGAATCAATAAAAGCACCAGATTGGGGCAAACGTTTGGCAAACCACTTGTAAAAGAGATATGCACAACAACACACTACCCCGCCTCATCTTTTCTCATTCCTGTTGTATAGGGCGTAATGGAGATCCCTTACAAAGTCGGCACTGGATTCTCAGCTATAAATATCTGAATAGCATCCGTATCGACGAAATCAGACTCATTAGGGAATAACACAATGCCATATATACACAAAGCCAATATTGCATTGAAATCCATCCACCTTTTCTCCTTCGCTTCTTCTTGAGCCCTCTTTACTAAGTACTCCAAGTGATAGCCTCGGAATTTTCCCTTCTTAGAAAAGTCACCCTCCACTGTAGATCTTCTCAAATAAAGAGCCTCAGCCACTGCTTGGAAATCACAATCTCCTTGGGAACCACAGAAAGGAATACCTTCTTTGACAGGAATCCTCAAAATGTTGGAGTACTCCTCCAGGGTAGAAACCAACACATAATCTGGCATCACAAAGCACCTCAAGGAAGGATCATAAAACTGCATCAAGGTGTGCATCCCATTGTATTAATATTCACTGAGACTCAGAACCAGGGATAAAATCCAACCATACTTCTCTTCAAAGGCTCCTTAAACTTCTGGACCAACTATATTCTGCAAACTGTTCAACGGGCCAAGAGTGATCTTCGGGAACTTGTAGACGATGATGTGCTTCTTACCCCTCTTAGTGTCCATCCCTATGAACGCCCTCTGACTGGAGTCAAAGACTAGATACTACCTGAAAATGCACAAACATGAATGTCAGAAAAAAATGGAATGCAATGCAGAGTATGTGATCAAGGTGTCCACACAAACTGGCTGCATTGCGCTGGCTGAACAAATCAAGGCTCTGTACCAAAACTCAAAACAATAACCACCATAGTGATAAAACCAGAAAACCAGGTAGGTTGAAGGTCACGGTTACCTGCAAACCTACAAACACCCATCCCTCTCACATGTGGGTACTAAGATCCTCAATATCTCGGGCTCTCAGGTCGAGAAATGATGATACGTTCACCATTTCTGGTTTGGCATCATCACCAATCGAGGAGGCCTCAACTGATTCACAAAAATGAAAGATCCTCAGCTTCAGAGGTTTGAGAAGCAATAGCACATTCAGCCCGAAGGATACAATGCTATCGCCAATCAAAGAGGTCGTCCGCTGATTCACTTCAAAAGGAAATCCTATAGCAAGTTCCCAGCATTGGGTCCTCGAATCGAGAATGTGCAATGGATTTCCCACAGAACGTGGTCTGCCACTGTCACATCTCGGGAAAAGTGCCACAACTAAGTCCTCTCGAATGGTCATCAGAGTCGACAATTCCTCAAGAGAATAACTACTGGCCTGTATCAACATACAGTAGCAGAAAGCTCCTGATAGAACCGCGTCTGATTGTAGGGATCGTGATCACCCGCACGTGGCCAACACCATGGGAGCGTCACGCCTGCTCACGCTAAAACCTAGGTGTATGCTCGAGCCTGGGTATTGGGCTCATCTCTCAGAACATCCCAACCCGCCAAACAGAAAACCAGCCAGCACAGCGCAGTAATATCCAGTATGACAGTAATGCAGTAAAATACGATAAAAACAGTAAAGCGGTAAAAAACAGCAATACAGTAATATACAACAAAGTAAAGCACCACAGAAAAACACCCAATGAAAGAAAACAAACAAGCGCTAGGATTGACTCGCTAAGGAAACCAGAGATTCTGGGTTCTGTCCCCAGCAGAGTCGCCAGCTGTCGCTCCCGGGATTTTCATCCAAGTACAAACGCGAAAGTGGCACCGAAACAGAGTCGCCAGCAATGTGTATTTATCCCAAGAGAGGGAATGGAAACACCGCATAAACCTGAAGAGAAAGGAAAGAGAATGGTCTTGCGACCAAGAGAATTGGGCTCGGGAGTCGGTTTCGCGAAGGGAAGGTATTAGCACCCCCTCGCGTCCATCGTACCCGATGGGATCCACGCTTGCTAGTCTCGATCAAAGGGTGTCGTCGTCTGGAACTCCACTGCTACTAGAAAGGAAAAAGAACGAGAACGGAAAAGAACGAAGAAACAAATGTTGGGAAAATAAAAGAAGTGCTCGAATGGGCCCTACCCCACTGCCTACGTATCTCATCGGGAACATGACAATCAGAGCGACGTAGTTCCCCTCACTAGGGACTCTTAGTTTCCCTTTAACGTTCTAGCTCAGGTGTTGCAGGCTCGCTGGTCCGAGTGCGTTACCATCTTGTAAAAGAACGAGTAGGAGCACGTTCGTACGTTAAGAGTGAGTGAGATGAGAAAATAATTCCCGAAGGAAAGACGTTATTGTTGGTTTGAAGTTTTTTAAACAAGAAGTGTCTTTTACAGTTATTTGTAACTTGCATTGAACCAAAGTCTTAAATACAGGAACGAATACTTCGCGCATCGTCCCCAACAGGACGTACACTAGGTATCCTAGAAGAATGAGAGGAAGCCCATCGTTCTCCACTTCCCACATAGAAGGCTCAAGCACAATACACTTTAACCTTTATTAAGTGTTTTTTTACTTTTATTTTGAGGTGAGAATAGAGAAAACCCGAAGGAAACTCTAAAGGGAAACTAAGAGTCCTAATGTTATCATGCATGGATGTCCTACGGTTAGTGAGGTTTAGGAGAAAAGACTACCTAGAACCTAATGCTAATCTTACTCCAAGCTTAATCAAAAATTAAGTTGGACTAGGTAGCTCTAAAGGGAAAGAATCCAAGACTTGAACAAGTCTTGAGATTCATGGGATGAGAATGAGTGAAAGAGAAGAAAAAAGAAGAAGAAGAAAGAAGATGAGATACAATAAATGGCAGCAAGCACATCATATCATAAATGTCCAACTCAAATCATCAAACATGTTTCAAAGATCAATGCAAAATAATTCAAGTAAGCATGCTAAGATAAACATGGAAGAATGCAAGCTTACTTGTATGAAATGCACAATTAAGCATTCATGGACTTCATAACAAAATGAAATGAGAAAGGCAAGATGAAGATGGAGACAAGTTAGAACCAATATCATATTATCATCAACAATTCATGTGTGCAAAAGTGATTCAAAACATGAAGCATTATGATCCAAGGAAGTTCACAAAAGGAAAGGTAATGATATTCATCATACAATTCAAACCAAATGCATTCAACTATGCTCAAGTAACATGAAAACCAAGTATAGAACTTAAGAGGCAGTAGCATATGCATCAATGTCATATCAAAACCAAACTCAAGTCATACAAGTTCAAACATCAATCAACACTTTCAAAACATGCACCAAAGTAAACTACAAAAAGAGGACAAAGTTCCAACACTTAAGCATACTCAAACATGATTCAAACATGATCCACAAATTGCAAAAATTAGTCTCAAAGGACCTCAACCTGGGGTAAACACCATATCAAAAGCTCATTCAAAGAATTACAAAGGAACTCAATCAATTAAGCATGGCAAATCAACTTGTGTAAAGAAAGGTCAAAAGATGATCATGCATAAGTCACTTAAGCACAAATAAGCAACCATGTATCATATGACATTCAAAAATTATGAAATTTAAACTCAAATGATATAGATCAGAATACAATCACATGTTGAAAGATCTCACAAAAATTCACAAGTTAAGAAATTCAAACAATTAAGCAAATATCAAGTAAGCACCATGATTCAATATGCAAAAGAGAGGGACCAAAATGCAATACGAAAAAGTTTTAAAAATGAAACAAAAATGTTTTCATGCACTTCAGAATGTCATCTAACAAATGCAAAAAGAATGAATTGAAAATCATGTATAGATGATGAGAAATAAATTCCACAAGTAGAAGTGTGCACATGTGAAACAAATCAAAAAGAAAAACAATTAAATAATTAATTAAGGCACCAAAAATAAAATAAAATAAGAAAATAAATTTGGAAAAATTTTATAAAACTAAAATGAAGCTTCATGAATTTTTTTATGATTTTTGGATGCATTAAAATGATTTTTAAAAATTAAAATGCAAAACAACAATTAAATGAAAAATAAAAAGAAACAAAAAAGCAGGTAGGGTGCAAACAGCAGCAAAACACGTTGAAAAATGAAGGTGGGCTCAGACTGGGGGTGAAATTAATAAGCCCAAGACAAAAAGTCCAAAGGCGCAGTCAAAGGGGAACACATGGATCCAGTCAACATTAAGATTCAAATAGGACCACAAGATCAATCTCACGCTCACCACTTAGTCAATCCAAATAAAAAGTAGTCATGATCAATGGTTCAGATTCACATGCACAGAACAATCAAGTGAACACGCACACAAACAAACATTCAGAATACCATAAGAAACCACGTGACTAGCACATGAATTTTTAATGTGTTGTCACCATCTTATCCACCAGATTAAATCAACGCCTCAAATTAAATCAAACATTCAAATATTAAACAAGATCAGTGGCTAGGATCTAAGGCATATGATAACACGCATGGAAAAGCACACATGAAGTCATTAAAATACAAATCAGAAAAAATAAAACATGGCAAGCTGAGAACCATTTGATCAAAGTGATGGACGACCATGATTTTGTCTTCTCCATTTAAACCCTTCGCCGGACTGAAACACCACCAGTCGCCGGAGCTAGGGCTCCGGTCACCCTCTATGGTGAGCTGCAACAAAAATTTATCCAGAAATTGCAAACAAACACACTATTCCAACCATAATTTCATGAGGATCACAAATATCATGCTCATTTTATCAAACAATCCACATACAATGCAAATCGAACAAAATAAAGTTTGGATCCAAAACTTAAATCACCAAATACATCCATGATACACGTCCAAACTTAAAATAAAATAGATCATCATGCTCAGTGAACTTCATAGATCATTATGCACATCTAAAATTCAAGTTCTATGAGTATGAAATCAACACAAACCTGGACCTTGAAGAGCTTGAAATCCTCCAAGAAATCCCTCAAAAAACTGCAGATCTACTCCTTGGAACCTCTAGTTGCAAAATAAATGCAACTAGAGCTTGAAATCGTGCTAGATCTTGAGGTTTGAACTTGAATCCTCTTGAATGAAACTTGGTGAAATCCTCAGTATGAGCTCCAACCAGTGATTGATTCTTGCTCTATTCTCTTCACTGATCAAGAATGTGAAGAGAAATCTCCAAGAAACTCCAAAGAGAGTGAGATTCGAAGAGAGGAAGTGTGAGAGCAAAAAATTAAAAATTGAGCAAATGGGAGTCTCTGACCTAGCTGTGAGGGTATGAGTTAGCTTATATACTCTCCATTAGTCCATTGATTATGATTAACAAATGGTTAAACCCTTGATTAAGGAGATTGGAGTGGTTTTGCAAATTTGCATTTTGGGTTGCATCCACTAAACCACACGTGCAAACTCCTTGCAACAAGCATGATTCACCTCCAATTTACTTATTGATCACCTCTGAATTCAAATTGGGCCTTGTACTTGCTTGGTTTGTGAGTTTTTGATCAATTTGCATTTTTGTACTTTGTGAAAATAATGAGAAATAAGTCATGGAATGAATTGATTCAAAGGCCGAAAACACTCCTCTTGACTTGTATTTTGAAGTTGTAATGTGGCATGAACCAACAAAATCAAATACAAGTACATTTGTGCCAAAATACCAAAGGTGGAAAAATGGAACCATATGAAAACCTCAAAATGCAACTTGCCATCTTTTGACCATAACTAGAGTTTCACAAATGATATGGAGATGTTCTAGTACTTTTTGGAAATGGGAGAGAAAGATCTTCAACTTTCATGTTGGAGGAAAATTCATTTGGAGCTTCCTTGTTGATGAAAAGTCAAGTTGAATGTGGTGGAAAAATTGCCAAAAATGGATAGTTCTCATTATAGGTCATTTTCCAAATTTAGTAACTTTTGCACAAACTCTTGATTCTTGATGGATGGCATGAATCTTGACAATTGAAGACCATATGAGGATGTGAGACCTTGAAAACCATGAAAAGAACCTCAAAATTCCACAGTTGACTTTCTCCTTTTGAACTGTTGACTTTTGCTTATTTCACAAGTAACTGATCCATTGAACATCTTCCCCAGAGAACCCATGACCAAGATTCTATCCATGAACACTTAAGAACATAAGGAATACCATGAGATCAAGTCTTGCGCCAAAAATCAGAAATAAACTGATTTTAGGTCAAACCCTAATTTTGGCACCCTCTGGTTAGGAGAAAATAACACATCCTCCAAATCCAAATTCCTCTGAATATGATGTGTATCCTCTCAAACAATGATGAGATATGTCCTTTGGAGATGATAAAAACTCAAATAGATTGCCCATTTGGGGGTTAGATCCCAACTTTTGACTGCCTTGTGTAGGAGATCATGCACTGTCCAATCTTTTTTATGAATTCTCCTCTTCCCATAACTTGTGAGATCAAATGGAGATGATACATGATGTAAGAGATCCTTGAAGCTTGTGAGAAACACTTGGTCTTCTTCTTTAGCTTTGGATGACCAACACCTTAGAGGATCACCTGATCACATGCCCTTATGCAAGATGCCATGCTAAATGCTTGATGTTTTATTTTTCTATGCTTGAATGCAATGCAATGCAATGGAAGCTCATGCTAAAAGATATGAAGAAAAGAGAGGGCAAATTTTGGGGTATTACAGTCCGCTCGATGAAAACTGATCTAGTAAAGTTACACTGCATACAAAGCAGACGTGGCTGGGTGCCACCACATAATTATGAGTGCTGTAGAGTTTGTTCAGAGAGCAATCAAGGATGCTTCCTGGTACCGTCAGCACTTCAAAATTAGATGGACCGAAAAGAGATTCGACCATGTTCAAGTTCTGGTTCAATCAACGTAATGCAAGACTATCTTCCTAATCAAAGCAAAAACGGTGTCTTACTCTCTAATCATGAAATGGCCAAAGACGTTTACGCCATAATCTCTCCACTCCATGAATCAAGAGTTCCTCTTGATAGTAGAAAGATTCTCAACCTCGAACCAATTGAGGCCGACTACGATGGTCAGAAAAATAAAAAGGCTCCTGCAGTTATCTATCTGCCGGGACCAATACCGTACAAATCCGATAAGGCTATCCCTTACAAGTATGGTGCAACAACAATAAAAAATGGAAAGGAAACTCCATTACCCTCCGTCGTGAACATTGCAGACATCAGACGAGTGACACAGAGCGGTCGGATCTTCAACCGGGGAGTTGGAGAACCCACCAAGGAAAAGGAACCTCAAACAGAAGTTCCCAACCAACCAGTCGGGCAATCCAGTAATCTCGAACTTTCAAAGAACAACGATGAGATGATGAAGCTTATCCAGAAGAGAGAGTACAACATTGTAGACCAACTCTTGTAAACTCCTTCGAGAATCTCTATGTTATCTCTCTTGCTCAGTTTCGAAGCTCACAGGGAAGCTCTATAGAAAGTCTTAGAGCATGCCTTTGTGGAGCAAGATGTGACGACTAGACAATTTGACAGCATTATCTCCAACATCACTTCCTGCAACAATTTAGGATTCAGTGATGAAGAACTGCCGAAAGAAGGCAAAAATTACAACATGGCGTTTAACATTACAGTCAACTGCCAGGACGATGCTTTAGCCAGCATACTGGTAGATACCAGATCAGCTCTAAATGTTATGCCAAAATCAACTCTGATGCGACTATCATTTCAAGGATCTTCGATGAGAGGCAGAGAGGTCATCGTCAAAGCATTCGATGGATCCAGAAAAACAATTATCGGCGAAGTCGACCTTCACATAACTATCGGTCCTCACACTTTCCAAGTAACTTTCCAGGTCATGGACATCTGGGCAGCATACAGCTGTTTATTAGGAAGACCTTGGATACACGAGGCTGGGGCAGTCACTTCGACACTTCACCAGAAGCTGAAGTTCGTCAAGAATGACAAGCTAGTCACAGTCTCTCGAGAGCAGGCCTTAATCGTGAGCAACTTATCATCATTTTCCTATGTAGAATCGGAAGAGGTTGTTGGAACTCAGTTCCAAGCACTTTCGGTGAGCAATGAGAATCAATCAGAAAGAGGAACATCGATTTCCTCATACAAAGATGCTCTCAAAGTGATCGAGAATAACAACGCAAAAGGATGGGGACAACTTATCATTCCTACGGATAACAAGTCAAAGAAAGGTCTCAGTTTCTTCTCAACCTGTACTCAGACTGCTACTAACGATGAAAGTTTTCATCCCATTCAGGACTTCTTCCACAGTGGAGGTTTCCTTCACCCATTGTCTCAAGAAGTACATACCATTAACGAGGGTCTCTCCTTCGATACACATGAAGAGTGAAAGTCATATCTCAACGAGGAAGGTTATATGTCTCAGGGAGAGGCGCATACGCCATTTTGCTTTCCCACGCTGAGTCCGAGATATATACCAAGATCAGATGTTAAGATGATGTATAAAGATTGTGATACGGAAGGATACCGTGCTCCGCCCAACTCATTAGAGGAAGACACTCTGATGAAAGACAACTTTGACTATGACTATTATGACCTAATGGATGACTTGCCTATCTAGAAGCCTTACCCAGAAGACTTGGGGCAAAAGAGTGTGCCAGATGACGTTTATCAGCTGAGCATCATTGAAAAGAACATCTGTGTCCCCACCAAATCATGGGATCATAACTCAGGACATTCTGAAAATATCCAGCACAACGACGAATCTGCAAAGATTGTAGGATAAGAGTTCATCAACTATGCTTTTCTTGAGGTCAACGTCATTGAGAAGGATGACTCCTCTAGTTCCACAAAAGTATGGGACACCTTGGGACAACCGAGTGGCAAGTACGACTTCTTGGTCAAGTACAGTGCTCCTGAAAGCTCTCGTATCAGGCTCGAAGACATCTAGCCAACTATATGGGGAGATCCACCTAAAAATGAAAACATTGTGCAAGATACAATGAAGAGTTCGTCTACGACAACTCTGCATGGGAGGAAGACTCCAACGATCCTGCTCCACCAGAAATCAGTGTCATTTCTGAGGACAAACCAAGAAAGAAGGTACCAGACTTTGTGATTCACTGAGGAGTTCACCGCCAATGGGTTGATGTCGATGTCCCGAATGTCGTCCATAAGTCTAAGTAATTTCCATCTTTGTTTTAACCTTTCACCCTGCCCAGGTGAAACATATGTTTTTATAGGGCTCACTTTCTGTAAATGTCCCTCTTCGCTTTGCCCGAAGCGACAGAGTTTTGTTTTATAGGGCTGTAGTTTCAAGAATCGACAAAATCATAAATAAATAAATAAATAAACGTCATTCTGTAATTTTCGCATTTGCTGCTGTTTTCACTTTTCGCTTTTCAGAAAATGGTAATCCTAAAAACAACTCAAAAATAAAAACAAGCATTTTTCAGAAAATACACTGCATACAATCTTGCATTCTCTCTATCTCTTCTAAAAATAATTATCAGGTTGTCGCTCCCAGGATTTTCATCCAGGTACAAATGCGAGAGTGGCGCGGAAAACAGAGTCGCCAGCCGTGTAAATTTATCCCAAGAGAGGGAAAGGGAACACCGCATAAACCTTAGGAAGAATGAAAGGAATGGTCGTCGCAACCATAACCTGGGTTCGGGAGTCGGTTACACGAGGGGAAGGTGCTAGCACCCCACGCGTCCATCGTACTCGATGGGATCCACGCTTGTTGTCTATTCTAAGGGTGAGTCATTCTATCATCTAGGGTTGTACTAAGACGGGGAGGGAAAGACAAAGACCGACTCGGTAGGACGTCGACGTCCTAGGCCTACGTACCCCCTTTGTGCAATGGGGAATTCAGAGTCAACGTAGTTCGGACCAAGTTCTTTTTGTGTTTTTTATGAGCGACGTTAAGTTCGCGTCCGGCAGTTAGGGTCGATGCCTGTTTGCGACTCAGACGGAAGGTAACGTGCCCTTTTTGAAAATAGCCTTTAAGTTTGGAAATCCCGAAGGACAAAAAAGCGTGAAGTTGGTTTGTGTTTTTTAGGGCAGAAGTGGCTTAAGTTAGTTCCTAAGCTGCATTGTACCAAAGTCTAGGGCACAGGGGCGAATACTTAACGCATCGTCCCAAGATAGGACGCTCGCTAAGCACTCTAGAAAGATGAGAGGAAGCCCCTCATTTCTCATTCCCCATACTTAAGGCTCGTGCGCAATACACCTTATTCTTATTAAGTGTTTTAAAGACATTTTGAGATGAGAAGAGAGAAGACACAAGGGTAACTCTAAAGGGAGACTATGAATCCTAAAGTTATCATGCATGGGTGACCTACGGTTAGTGAGGTTCAACCTAAACCCTAAAGGAATAAGATAGGAGAGGAAAAAGTAAGGGTGACCATGGATACGTATCCATACCCTTAAGGAACTTACCTTGATCCTGCATAAAAGGTTAGCGAGAAACAGACATAAGTAAGAGAAACGGGGTGAATGAAAATCACACAATGACAAACAATGATAATAATAATCCAAACATGAATCAAAGACACAAAGAACAACCCTAAAGCAATTGGCATGAATGCCCTTTCAAACAGATAATCATATAAGGTCAAAGATGCGCCTGCAAGAAAATCTTAAGTGAAAACAAATCCGATAATTAGAAAAACGACTCCTAAAATTCCCAAATTAGTCATTAAAGTTTCTCAACCAGAGGCAAACAACATATAAAAAGTCCCTGCAAAAATCCAATGTGTTGGCCATTCAAACAATCACACAAAACTCAAGTAAGGGATAGGGTTCAATGTGCCAAAGGGGAGGACCAAAATGCAACATGAAAAATATTTAAAAATGCAAGAAAAATATTTTTAAACACTTTAGGATGTCAATGAATAAATGCAAAAGGAACGGGTCAAAAATGTTTTGTAGATGAAGAGAATTGAAATAAAGAAGTTCAGAGAATGCATGAGATGTGTGATGCGAAAAGAAATAGAATTAAACAATTAATTTTAAATGATAAATTAAAATAAAAATAAAAAATAAAATTTGTAAAAATTTTATAAGATAATAAAAATAATGTGTGAATTTTTTGGGATTTTTAGATATAATTAAGTATTTTTAATAATTAGAAATGAAAATGTTATGAGTAAGATAAAATAAAATAGCAAATAGCATGGGGGGTGCGAACAGTAAGGAAAATGCACTGGAAAGATTGAAATGGGCTAAGGGGAGGTGTGAAAATCAAAGGCCCAAGGACAATAAGCCCAGGCGGAGTCAAAGGAGGGAGCATGGAAGAAGTCAAGATTCAGCAATAACATCCAGCCGCTCCTTCAATCTAACGAGCATTATCCAGTCAACGCGATGAAGTAGTACACACGATCAGCGGACCGGATTCAAAGGTGCACCAAACTTCACATAGTCCTACCTACACGCGATAACACGGTACTACCATGTACCGGCCATATGCTTGGCATGTGTTTCATTTAATTGTTGTCACCACCACAGCCGCGCGATTAAATAAAAAAAACAATAAAGGGCCATGATCTGGTATGCACACGGTACTAACACGGAACGGCAAGCATGGAACCAACAGAATTAAGACATAAAATAAAAACAGGTGGCAAGCTGTGGTACGTCCGATCCGCCAGATCAACGGCCACCGCTTGTCTTCTCCAAGGACTTCCCCTCGACGGACTGTATTTTCCAGCCGCCGGAGCTAGGGCTCCGGCCACCCTCTCCGAGGAGCTGTGACGAGTTTTTTTCCAGAAAATGCATATGGGTACACTATTTTGACCAGAAAAACGCCAGGAATCCTAATATGGCCTTAAAAAATTCAAATTGTTAGCGCATAATAAAAAACGAATGAAAAACCAATTGGGTACCAAACTTTAAATCCACATTACAAGCAATTCACACATCCATAATAAAAAATAATTATACCAGAGTGATCACCCATCATCACATGTCAATATCCATGCAAAAAATAGGAGTTTTAAGAACACGAAAAAACCTCTCAACCGGAGATGGAGCTGCTCCAATCCTTGCCTTTGGCTGTGAATAGTGGTTGATTTGCACTCTAGAAATCCCCAGGAAAATATTTGTGGAAGAACTTTTGGCCAAAACCTTGTGGATCCTGAGTTTTGATGAAAAATCCTCCTTTAGGGTTTTCTTGAGAACTCCTCCAATTGTACGTGCATGAACCCTAACCAATGCATGAATGAGTTTTAAATACTTAGGGTTATTCTTCTGATGATGAGTTGGGCCTGGATAATCCATTGTTTAATTATTTTTGATTATTTCATTTAATATTGAATTTTAACTAATTAAATCCAATAAAAATAAAATAAAATGAGGAAAAATCAAATATATGCTCTTTGGGTCGTGCATGGCTTTATGTTTGAGTTTGGTTTAAGAAACTTATGGCCCATTTGTCAAAATTTGGGTTTTAGGCATAGTTTGCTTTGTGCACCTCCTCAAAATTGCCCAACTTTGACTAAGCATAACTCCTTCAATTTTTAGCTCCTTAATGCAAACTAATACTTTTTAGAAACCTCAAGATGTCCTCTAACCAACCCTTTTGGTCCCATGTCAATTTGATCTTCCATGTTCAAGTTATGAGCTTTTGAAAAAGGTTGACTTTTGTTGACTTTCAAAATGACCTATAATGGCTTGGCTCATATCTCCCAAATGAAGCCTTTCTGGACTAGGCTTGTGAGACACAAAGTTGTTGGGAATTAAATTTCCTCCAAGATGGTATTTGGTTGAGGAATTTTTGATGAAGTATGTGGAAGTTAGGCCTGGTCAAAGTACAGTTGACTTTTCCTACAAAACCCTAATTTAGTAACTCCTGATTCTTGATGATTCTGAGGTTTCCTTGATGAATCATGATCAACCCTTGATCAAATGATGAATTTCACCCCATAATCTTGATGTTGACAAAAAATCTTGAGATTTGACTTTGTGTTGACCACAGTTGACTTTTTGACCAAGTTAACTGATTTTCAATCCATTGGCCAATTGAACTTCTCCTGAATCAAACTGATGGACAACCTTCCACTCCTAGGTACTCAGGGACCTAAAGAATACCATGGAATCAAGTATTGTCCAATAAATCAGAAATAAACTGACTTTATAGCAAACCCTAGTTTTGGTACCCTCAGTCTAGGAGGAAATAACACAGTCTCCAAATCCAAATTCCTCTGAATATGATGTGTATCCTCTCCAACAAAGATAAGATATGCCATTTGCTGATGATAAAAACCCAAGGAGCTTGCCTATTGGAGCAATAAACCCAAGAATCTCAAAACCCTAATTCATGCACTGTTTAGGAGGGAGTAATCCACTTGAAATCCCTTGCCACCTGTGAACCCCTGATGATGTAGTAGCCCAGATAAGACCTTTCTGAACTGCCTCAGGCACCTTGACCCCATGCTAATGATATGCATACATGATAATGCAAAATGCAATGCAACATAAGCCAGTTAGTAATAAAGTAAGGAGAGCAAATTTTGGGGTGCAACAGCTGCCCCTATTCAATCAACTTGGTCCTGAAGGTATGATAGCAACGACTCTCAGACATTCTAGGGTACACGGGGATTGAATACCAAAAAGAGCCCCGGAAATTTGCTTATGGTAAGAATAACGAGATAGAGTGTGCTGAAAAATAAGGAATATGCCCTCAACCATATCCATAAGGAAAGAACAAGTACGACCTCAATCGTACCCAAAAGACGAATACAACCTCAAAGGAAGACTGACCTCAATCACTCTACCCACGAAGAAAATAAAAATACGACCTCGATCGCACCCACAAAACGAATACAACCTCAATTGTACCCTCAAAGGAAGACTGACCTCAATCACTCTACCCGCAAAGAAAAGACGAATACGACCTCAATCGCATCCACAAAACGAATACAACCTCAATTGTACCCTCAAAGGAAGACTGACCTCAATCACTCTACCCACAAAGAAAATAAGAATACGACCTCAATCGCATCCACAAAACGAATACAACCTCAATTATACCCGCAAAGGAAGACTGACCTCGATCATTCTACCCACAAAGAAAATAAGAATACGACCTCAATCGCATCCACAAAACGAATACAACCTCAATTATACCCGCAAAGGAAGACTGACCTCAATCACTCTACCCACAAAGAAAATAAGGATACGACCTCAATCGCATCCACAAAACGAATACAACCTCAATTGTACCCTCAAAGGAAGACTGACCTCAATCACTCTACCCGCAAAGAAAAGACGAATACGACCTCAATCGCATCCACAAAACTAATACAACCTCAATTGTACCCTCAAAGGAAGACTGACCTCAATCACTCTACCCACAAAGAAAATAAGAATACGACCTCAATCGCATCCACAAAACGAATACAACCTCAATTGTACCCGCAAAGGAAGACTGACCTCGATCATTCTACCCACAAAGAAAATAAGAATACGACCTCAATCGCATCCACAAAACGAATACAACCTCAATTATACCCGCAAAGGAAGACTGACCTTAATCACTCTACCCATAAAGAAAATAAGAATACGACCTCAATCGCATCCACAAAACGAATACAACCTCAATTGTACCCTCAAAGGAAGACTGACCTCAATCACTCTACCCGCAAAGAAAAGACGAATACGACCTCAATCGCATCCACAAAACAAATACAACCTCAATTGTACCCTCAAAGGAAGACTGGCCTCAATCACTCTACCCACAAAGAAAATAAGAATACGACCTCAATCGCATCCACAAAACGAATACAACCTCAATTGTACCCGCAAAGGAAGACGAATACGACCTCAATCACATCCACAAAACGAATACAACCTCAATTGTACTCTCAATGGAAGACTGACCTCAATCACTCTACCCACAAAGAAAATAAGAATACGACCTCAATCGCTCCCACAAAACGAATACAACCTCAATTATACCCGCAAAGGAAGATTAACCTCAATCACTCTACCCACAAAGAAAACACGAATACGACCTCAATCGTACCCACAAAGGATAACCAACATAAAGTGGACTTCACTGGGGATAACGTGAAATAAGACTCACAAAGGAAAAAGGTCAAAATGAGGCAAACAAAGACAAACTTCTAACGGACTCCTGATCCACAGATAAGATGACTCCGTTGGGGAAGGTGAAGTCTAAATAAAAGACTCTGCCGGGGAGCACAAGTATGAGGAACGCATCCCTCCAAAATCTCCTGAGTTATGCCATCTCCGCTGAGAAAGAGAACTGGCAAGGAAAGTATCAAACCTGGCTTATGCTTTGGAATGCAAATGTTTGAATTTTGCCGTAATGCTCCACACGAAGTGGAAATGCTAAGCGTTTTGAGGATGCAATGCTTATGATATGTAAAAAGGGTCCCTCCGATAAAATAAATGCCGGAGAGGAAAGATCAATTCTGCCGGGGATGACAAAAATAAATTGTCCTCTGAACCTAGGAACTCTGCTGAGAAGGATCACACTAATCGACTCCTTGGATCAATAATTTTTGCTGGGGATGAAGTCCCAAAAGAATATCCACACTACCGGGGATTATACCTGTCCTCTACTTAAGGTAACATCCAAAACCTGAGATTTCCTCTCTGCTGGGGGAGTTGAGAATGGACGCCAATAACGGAACCGAAAGTTTGTGGCCGAGGATTGACAACAACAGACGGGCTTAAGACCTGCTGGGGGATACCAACCCATAATACCATCCTGCTTAGGGATACTTCTGAACTGCTGAAGGGGAGAATGCCCTTACCCCCACCTTGCTGGGGATTAGAATATGACATTGTTGGTGAAAGTACACTTCCTGACTGGGGGAAGTGAGCACCCTGATTCTGTGGGGAAATAACGCCTTGATCCGGAGAAAATACTTTCCAAGTCTTCTACTGGGGAAAGTCTGCTCTGCTGAGGAAAGTGTAATCTCAATGCTGGGGAGAGCCAACTGCTGGGGATGTACAATCTGTTGCACTACAACCTGACTTGCCTTTATGGTCCTAAGCGGCTCTTTGAATTTTTCATCTCAAGAGGATTTTACAGAAGATCGGGCGTTCGTATTGCCCCAGGGTCTTCAAACTCTTGGAGAGATTTATCATGTCTCGACATAACTGCCCCAGTCTTCGTAATCCATGAAGTACATCACCTCGTAAGGGATTGTAATGACTTGAAAATACTCTGCTTTAGTATCTTGAACCTTGAGGAGATTTTTTTAATTAACCATTTTCAGGAGTGGACGATCTCCCATGCTCTAGAGGTGGCCTGCCCCACTATGGGCTTTAAAGTGACTTTGCCCCTGATCCTAGAATGAATGCCCCAGAATAGCTGAATTTTGGAGAGTTTTCTCGACGTGACTGCCTTAGATTGGCTACATCTTAACACGACTTACTGGGGAGAGCCCACTCTACACTGAGTCTCTTGGTTGCATGCCCTTTGATATGATTGTCCTTCAGAATTTTCAAACAACCCAACTTGGCAGGATCAAGCTTCTTGACTGACTTTCACTGTGCAAGCTACGTTGATGCTTAGGCACATATATATGCAAACAGAAAATGTTTATTATGAGAATGACAATTCTAACGCAACACTCATGTTAGCCTTGAAGTTTTTTATGAAAATGTGTCGCAAAGCCTTGTGAACGAATCACTAGATGGGATGCAACCTTGGTTTTTGAATGGCAAAAAGAAATGCGCACATGCAATACCAACCAATCTTATTAGCATAACTCATAGGAGTCAGGAACGCTATCCTGTTGAAGTACGCTTTCGGAATAAACCTTGTTTCAATTAGGACTTTTAAGGGCTGTAACGTGGTCTGGTTCACGGTTTTAGAAAAAAGGATTTATGGCTCAAAATTTATCGGTGCCCACCCACTCTTCGTGACGTTCTCCAGTCCTATGTTCAGTTAATCTGACCAAAACGCTCATCTCTCAAAAGGTTTATGATTTTCAAGGAACCTATGCCACTAATGGTTTGGCACCTAAGGGAGTTTTGGAATGACAGTCACCCCTTGTAATCACACGAATTTGTTCTTATCGAGGATTTTCTTTTGTAATCCTTTTCGCCTTTTGCTTTTTCTTTCTTTTTCTTTTTTTTGATCCCTAATTTTTGCCTGGACTGACTCTTTTGAATTTTTCGATTTTGAAGTCCAGCGGGATGCCCTGACTTTTGCCTAAGTCGCTTGTTCTCAAGTTTCGACTTAGCGGGCTTTTTTTTTTAATCCCCCTCTTTGAACAAAATGTGTGACACTGGTTGTCTTAATTGCTTGAAAGGGTTGTGACTGCCTCAACCATCGCGGTTTCACACCTCTTGACGGTGGGATAGATGGTAATGTTTCCTCGGATGCTCATTCTCCTCGAAATTTGAACGCTCGGTCAAACTAACTGACGCCTACCCTGCCCCTGGGTTAATTATGAGGGTTTTTTCGTACGAAGGAAACTCCTACTTCAAGGCTCAAAGGGGTTAACGAAGGTTTACCTCCTTATCTCTCCAGTATTTAGGGGTTTGAAACAATGTCTGTACATCCTCAACAGGGTTCTATCCTTGAATCTACAACCAGAGATTTGCGTTTTCGTCTCATCATTCTCCCTCAAGAGTTCTAAACAAGAACATTGGTATTGCAGTGCATGTAAACATTTAAGAGTGAACACGAATGGATTACTTCAAGGAAAACATACTCATTGCATTAATATCATCATAAAAAAACAAACAAGTCTTGCATACATACGATGCTTTAACAAGAAATGAAAAACTACAAATGAAAATGCAAGTAAAGAAGCTGAAGATTGCCATTACTGAGGAAGCTTAATTCTATCTAGACGTACTTGCAGACTGTGTGTTCATTTGAGAAAGGAGGCTTCCATTGATGTACATATCATCTTCAGTGAATACAATGATCTCTGAGTCTACCAGGTCTTGCACCTTGTGCCTGAATACATTACACTCATCAATTGTGTGCCCAAACGTTCCCGAGTGGAACTCGCACCAAGCAGTCATGTCATAATCCTGAGGAATAGGGTACGGTACTGGCGCGGTACCCCTTGTTTGAATCAGAGACTTCTTGAGCAGACGCGTAAACAGCTGACTATAAGGGATTGGAACAGGATCAAATGTCCTCTGGGGCCCTCTTGGTCTTGGTTGCCCCTGTTGCTGATAATTCTGCTGTCGATGCTGATTTGGGCGCCTCACCTGTGCTTGCACTCTCCTTTCCGCATTCGGCCGAGGCACAAACAAGGGTTGCTGACGTAAAACTTCTGTAGCAAAAGGCTGTGGAGAAAGTCCATGGTATGAGGTGGATCCTGTAAAGAGGGGAGGAGCCTTCACTTCTTCTGCAACAATTGGGGTAACATCACCTTGTACATTCACGCCGCCCAATGTGAACTCAATTGCCCCAGCATCAATCAAATCCTGGACTCGGTGCTGAAAGGCCCTACATTCCTCCACGGTATGCCCTGGTGCCCCAGAATGGAAATCACAATGGGCTCTTGCATCATAGCCTGGTGGAGGATTGCCGGTGAGAGGAGCCAAAGTCCTTTTCTGTACCAGTTGAAACTGAAGGAGATGCGGAAATAGTTGAGAATATGGCATAGGGAGCGGACGAAAGACTCTTTCAGACTTCTTCTGCCCCTGTGTATACTTTTTGCTCTTGGGCTTCTCTTGGGAGCCAAGCCTAGCTGCTGTTGGGAGAGTTCTGGAACTTTCGCTTGTGGAAGAGACTCCCGAGGTAATCCATGATTTAAATCAAATTCCAAAGAGATGGGAGGAGTAAGGATCTCTGTTGTGGAAGCGGGCACAGGACTGTCTTCCTTCTTCAACACTGTTTTCAACATCTCTATGACCAAACCCATCTGATTCTTCATCTGACTGATCTCCTCCCTCAGCATCCTCTGCTCCTGGAGCATGTCTTCTCCAAATTGCCTCATCTGAACCTTCAGTTCACTCAACTCAGCTTGAACTCGCTCCATGATTAACTCTTGAATGACCTGAGGAGTTAAATCTGCAATTCTGAGATGGGAACAAGATAAGAACACCGGAGATAAATACCTGTCATGCAAAATGGTTATACAAAATGATTATGGATATGCCAATGCAAATGAACATGTCTGAATATTCGTAGGGCGATCCACCCCTTGATTCCGGTTTAACAACAAGATATAATGGAACTTCTGCTCATATATTAAGAAAACCAGAGAAAAGCCAAATGTCAACAATCACAAATCCAAGATAACAAATCTGAATATAAAAACCATAGGTCCCAACCAACAAGCCTAGTGGTGATCCACATACAATGAAAGAAAACAGAAAACTATGGCATATCATCAAAGTCTACAAGTGTCAATCCCCCCCATCCATTATGCTTTCTGCACCAGTCTTGAATCTCCTTTAACAGCTTTCTGGTGTCGGGATGCTTGGGTCTCTGAATTAGTCCTTGAATGAGAAGGTCTCTTCTGTGTATGATCCCATCCAAGTATCTGCAATGTAATTCCCAAGCGTCTTCTCCAGTAGCACCATCCATGCTAGGACCCTCATGTCTAGGTTTCTTCACTTCAGCTTGCACTTTCAGTTCTTCCATGGAGGCTATGGCTTCATTGAGTCGACCCTCGACTACTTGTCTCTTGAATATCCCTGATAAGATCTCGACATCTTTCTTCTTGAGCGTTAACTTCAACTGATCAATCTTAGCTATGTAGTCGTCTTCCTTCCTCTTATTCTCAGCCATGGCAGTTTCTCGGTGCTCATCGAACCTGTGAATCTTCAATAAAGCCTTGCCTAATCTTCCTCCTTGGACCTGAGAACATTACTGATACCATCCAAAGCTTGTTTCATCCTTTCTCTGGATGCGACCATGTCAGCAAGCTCTCTTTCTACTTTAGCAAGGAGCTCTGTCTTCAACTTGGCGGTATGAACAACTTCACCCCGCTCATGCTTCCACTGATAAATTTCTCTCTTTAGCTCACTATTTTCTTCCTGCAACCTTTCCTTTTCAGGCCATAATTTGTTATACTTCTCCAACTCAACAGTGGTAGGAGGCTCGATCACCAAAGGATACAAAGGTGGTTCCACCGGGAATGGAAGAAGCTCCTCTTCTGCTCTCTTCTTAATCCACTCTTTATAGGGAGGGAAAGCCCGATTGTTACTTTTCCCGAATGGAATCTTACCCTTCTTAGTCACCTGTTTCCAAGCATTCACAACTTTCCTTATCAACCCTTGATCCTCAATACCATTGAAGAATAAGGATTCTCGGACATCTCGCTCTTCGGGTGGATTCTTCAAAGGATAGCCAAACTGTCTGATAGCTAGGGAGGGATTATAGTTAATTCCACCTTTCCTCCCTATCAAGGGAACATTAGGGAATTCTCCACATTTGCAAATAATCTCCATTCCTAGAAAGTCACAATTAATCCAAACGATGTTATCAGCAGTCAAGCCCATAACCCTCTTAGACCACTTTAGAGAATCTTTCGTATCAACGAAAGCGCCAGATTCAGAGAGACGACTCAAAAACCAAGTAGCTAAGAGTGGCGCACAGCAACTCACAGTTTTCCCACGCCTATTCTCATTCTTATAGTGAACTGAATAGTACACATTACCTAGCAAGGTAGGCATAGGATTCTTCGAAATAAAGATTCTGACGGCATGCATATCCACCAGATCAGGAATATTCGGAAACAAAACAATCCAATAGATGCACATAGCTAGGATAGCTTGGAAAGCAGTCCAATTCCTCTCTTTGACATGTATACAAGCTTGATCAAATAAGAACTTCAACAAGAAACCCTTAACCCCTTGTTTTTCTTCAACATTACTGTTTAGGGCGAATTCACTAATATGAAGAGCCACAGCCATTTCTTTCATACCGGGGTGTTCCTTAGAAAAGAAAACTATATCATGACTGATAGGAATTCCCAAAATAAATGAGAATTCCTCCAACGTTGGAGCCAAGATGTAGTCCAGAAAAGTGAAGCAACGCAGAGACGGATCATAAAACTGAAGAAGTGTGTGAATGGCATCCTTCTCATACTTGGAGATATTATAGGCAAATTTCAAAAGTCTTCCATACCTTCCACTGAACTCTGTACGAACTCCGGAACCAGCCATATTAATCAGTTTGTGGATCAGTGTCAAAGTCGGTTCTGGGAACGAATAGGCAACAATCTTCTTTCTCTGAACATCCATACTGAAGTAACCTCAGAAAACCGGAATCAAGAGTAAGATGCAAGCCCTGAAAAATGTCAAACATGTCAGAATGCAAGAAAAATGATATGCTTATGCAAACATGGGGTCAAGGCACACTGCTGGATGTGTTGTGCTGTTAGCTGAATGAGAAACCAGAAAACCAGAACTCTGAACCACTGAGGAACCCAAATAATCAGACATTGATGATAAATCCAGAAAACCGGGTAGGTTGAAAGTCTCGGTTACCTGCAAACCTGCAAACGGCCATCCCCTCTAACATGTGGGTACTAGGATGTTCAGTATCCCGGGCTCTCAGGTCGAGAAATGATGATACGTTCACCATTTCTGGTTTGGCATCATCATCAATCGAGGAGGCCTCAACTGATTCTCCAAAGCTGAAGGTCTTCAGCTTTGGCACTGAGGTCGAGAAACAATAGTACATTCATCCCTCAGGGTACAGTACTAAAGTCAATCGAGGAGTGCCTCCACTGATTCTCTTCAAAACGTAGGGGCCATCCTATGCGAGTTCCAAAGCGGGCCCTCGGGTGCGAATGGGTTTGCCACAGGATGTGGTCTGCCACTGTCACCACTAAAGAGGGATGTTTCCACTAAGGTCCTCAATGATCGGTCACCAGAGTCTACAGCTCTCTAGATCAACACCCCAACATGCGTAAGACACACACGTTAGAATGCATCCCAAGATAGCCTCGTCTGGTTGTGAATTTCGTGAACACACAAACGTACCAAGCGGGCACGTAGGTCCCACTACTTTCCACTCTAGTCCTAGGGTATTCTCAAGCCTTGGTATTGGGCTTAGGTCTCGGTCCCACCCAACCTGCAAAACAAAGACAGCCAGCACAGCACAGCAGCATGACAATAATAAAAAATGAAATGCAGAAAATGCGGTAAAAATAAAAAATAAAAATAAAATACAACACATAAAGCAAATTAAAACAAAATACCCAAAGAGAACAAAGACAAGCAAGTGTTAGGATTGACTCGCTTAGGGATGGACCAGCATAGGTCAACCAGAGTCCCCAGCAGAGTCCCCAGCTGTCGCTCCCAGGATTTTCATCCAGGTACAAACGCGAGAGTGGCGCAGAAAACAGAGTCGCCAACCGTGTAAATTTATCCCAAGAGAGGGAAAGGAACACCGCATAAACCTTAGGAAGAGGGAAAGGAATGGTCGTCGCAACCATAACCTGGGTTCGGGAGTCGGTTACGCGAGGGGAAGGTGCTAGCACCCCACGCGTCCATCGTACTCGATGGGATCCACGCTTGTTGTCTATTCTAAGGGTGAGTCATACTATCATCTAGGGCTATACTAAGACGGGGAGGGAAAGACAAAGACCGACTCGGTAGGACGTCGACGTCCTAGGCCTACGTACCCCCTTTGTGCAATGGGGAATTCAGAGTCAACGTAGTTCGGACCAAGTTCTTTTTGTGTTTTTTATGAGCGACGTTAAGTTCGCGTCCGGCAGTTAGGGTCGATGCCTGTTTGCGACTCAGACGGAAGGTAACGTGCCCTTTTTGAAAATAGCCTTTAAGTTTGGAAATCCCGAAGGACAAAAAAGCGTGAAGTTGGTTTGTGTTTTTTAGGGCAGAAGTGGCTTAAGTTAGTTCCTAAGCTGCATTGTACCAAAGTCTAGGGCACAGGGGCGAATACTTAACGCATCGTCCCAAGACAGGACGCTCGCTAAGCACTCTAGAAAGATGAGAGGAAGCCCCTCATTTCTCATTCCCCATACTTAAGGCTCGTGCGCAATACACCTTATTCTTATTAAGTGTTTTAAAGACATTTTGAGATGAGAGGAGAGAAGACACAAGGGTAACTCTAAAGGGAGACTATGAATCCTAAAGTTATCATGCATGGGTGACCTACGGTTAGTGAGGTTCAACCTAAACCCTAAAGGAAGAAGATAGGAGAGGAAAAAGTAAGGGTGACCATGGAGACGTATCCATACCCTTAAGGAACTTACCTTGATCCTGCATAAAAGGTTAGCGAGAAACAGACATAAGTAAGAGAAATGGGGTGAATGAAAATCACACAATGACAAACAATGATAATAATAATCCAAACATGAATCAAAGACACAAAGAACAACCCTAAAGCAATTGGCATGAATGCCCTTTCAAACAGATAATCATATAAGGTCAAAGATGCGCCTGCAAGAAAATCTTAAGTGAAAACAAATCCGATAATTAGAAAAACAACTCCTAAAATTCCCAAATCAGTCATTAAAGTTCCTCAACCAGAGGCAAACAACATATAAAAAGTCCCTGCAAAAATCCAATGCGTTGGCCATTCAAACAATCACACAAAACTCAAGTAAGGGATAGGGTTCAATGTGCCAAAGGGGAGGACCTAAATGAAACATGAAAAATATTTAAAAATGCAAGAAAAATATTTTTAAACACTTTAGGATGTCAATGAATAAATTCAAAAGGAACGGGTCAAAAATGTTTTGAAGATGAAGAGAATTGAAATAAAGAAGTTCAGGGAATGCATGAGATGTGTGATGCGAAAAGAAATAGAATTAAATAATTAATTTTAAATGATAAAATAAAATAAAAATAAAAAATAAAATTTGTAAAAATTTTATAAGATAATAAAAATAATGTGTGAATTTTTTGGGATTTTTAGATATAATTAAGTATTTTTAATAATTAGAAATGAAAATGTTATGAGTAAGATAAAATAAAATAGCAAATAGCATGGGGGGTGCGAACAGTAAGGAAAATGCACTGGAAAGATTGAAATGGGCTAAGGGGAGGTGTGAAAATCAAAGGCCCAAGGACAACAAGCCCAGGCGGAGTCAAAGGAGGGAGCATGGAAGAAGTCAAGATTCAGCAATAACATCCAGCCGCTCCTTCAATCTAACGAGCATTATCCAGTCAACGCGATGAAGTAGTACACACGATCAGCGGACCGGATTCAAAGGTGCACCAAACTTCACATAGTCCTGCGTACACACGATAACACGGTACTACCATGTACCGACCACATGCTTGGCATGTGTTTCATTTAATTGCTGTCACCACCACAGCCGTGCGATTAAATAAAAAAAACAATAAAGGGCCATGATCTGGTATGCACACAGTACTAACACGGAACGGCAAGCATGGAACCAACAGAATTAAAACATAAAATAAAAACAGGTGGCGCGCTGTGGTGCGTCCGATCCACCAGATCAACGACCACCGCTTGTCTTCTCCAAGGACTTCCCCTCGCCGGACTGTATTTTCCAGCCGCCGGAGCTAGGGCTCCGGCCACCCTCTCCGGTGAGCTGTGATGAGTTTTTTTCCAGAAAATGCATATGGGTACACTATTTTGACCAGAAAAACGCCAGGAATCCAAATATGGCCTTAAAAAATTCAAATTGTTAGCGCATAATAAAAAACGAATGAAAAACCAATTGGGTACCAAACTTTAAATCCACATTACAAGCAATTCACACATCCATAATAAAAAATAATTATACCAGAGTGATCACCCATCATCACACGTCAATATCCATGCAAAAAATAGGAGTTTTAAGAACACGAAAAAACCTCTCAACCGGAGATGGAGCTGCTCCAATCCTTGCCTTTGGCTGCGAATAGTGGTTGATTTGCACTCTAGAAATCCCTAGGAAAATATTTGTGGAAGAACTTTTGGCCAAAACCTTGTGGATCCTGAGTTTTGATGAAAAATCCTCCTTTAGGGTTTTCTTGAGAACTCCTCCAATTGTACGTGCATGAACCCTAACCAATGCATGAATGGGTTTTAAATACTTAGGGTTATTCTTCTGATGATGAGTTGGGCCTGGATAATCCATTGTTTAATTATTTTTGATTATTTCATTTAATATTGAATTTTAACTAATTAAATCCAATAAAAATAAAATAAAATGAGGAAAAATCAAATATATGCTCTTTGGGTCGTGCATGGCTTTATGTTTGAGTTTGGTTTAAGAAACTTATGGCCCATTTGTCAAAATTTGGGTTTTAGGCATAGTTTGCTTTGTGCACCTCCTCAAAATTGCCCAACTTTGACTAAGAATAACTCCTTCAATTTTTAGCTCCTTAATACAAAATAATACTTTTTAGAAACCTCAAGATGTCCTCTAACCAACCCTTTTGGTCCCATGTCAATTTGATCTTCCATGTTCCAGTTATGAGCTTTTGAAAAAGGTTGACTTTTGTTGACTTTCAAAATGACCTATAATGTCTTGGCTCATATCTCCCAAATGAAGAATTTCTGGACTTGGCTTGTGAGACACAAAGTTGTAGGGAATTAAATTTCCTCCAAGATGGGCTTTGGTTGAGGAATTTTTGATGAAGTATGTGGAAGTTAGGCCTGGTCAAAGTACAGTTGACTTTTCCTACAAAACCCTAATTTAGTAACTCCTGATTCTTGATGATTCTGAGGTTTCCTTGATGAATCATGATCTACCCTTGATAAAATGATGAATTTCACCCCATAATCTTGATGTTGACCAAAAATCTTGAGATTTGACTTTGTGTTGACCATAGTTGACTTTTTGACCAAGTTAACTGATTTTCAATCCATTGGCCAATTGAACTTCTCCTGAATCAAACTGATGGACAACCTTCCACTCCTAGGTACTCAGGGACCTAAGAAGTACCATGGAATCAAGTCTTGCCCAAAAAATCAGAAATAAACTGACTTTATAGCAAACCCTAGTTTTGGTACCCTCAGTCTAGGAGGAAATAACACAGTCTCCAAATCCAAATTCCTCTGAATATGATGTGTATCCTCTCCAACAAAGATAAGATATACCATTTGCTGATGATAAAAACCCAAGGAGCTTGCCTTTTGGAGCAATAAACCCAAGAATCTCAAAACCCTAATTCATGCACTGGTTAGGAGGGAGTAATCCACTTGAAATCCCTTGCCACCTGTGAACCCCTGATGATGTAGTAGCCCAGATAAGACCTTTCTGAACTGCCTCAGGCACCTTGACCCCATGCTAATGATATGCATACATGATAATGCAAAATGCAATGCAACATAAGCCAGCTAGTAATAAAGTAAGGAGAGCAAATTTTTGGGTGCAACACACGTCATGCAGATTGCTTGTTTTAAACCCCGTTGAAACATACGATCCAACACCTTCTCCCAACTTTGAATTCTCGATATTTGAGGCCGAAGAAGAAGAGGACTAAGAAATTCTGGAAGATATCTCCTGATTACTCAGACAAGAGGAAAGGTCCATTGAACCTCACAAAGATCCGTTGGAAACGGACAACTTAGGTTCAGAAGAAGAGAGAAAAAAAGTCAGGATTGGGGCACTACTCAGTCCGACTGTCAAAGAAAGCTTGATAAGAATTCTCAAAGATTTTCCTGATGTATATGCTTAGTCCTATCACGACATGCCAGGGTTGGACACCAGCATCGTGGAACATCATCTATCATTAAGATCAGAATGTCCGCCGGTAAAACAAAGACTGAGAAGAACTCATCCAGACATGGCCATCAAAATTAAAGAGGAAGTGCATAAACAGATTGACGCGGGTTTCCTTGCCACCTCAGAATATCCTCAATGGCTAGCTAACATAGTACCAGTTCCGAAAAAGGATGGAAAAGTCAGAATATGTGTAGACTACAGGGATCTGAACAAAGCAAGTCCAAAGGATGATTTTCCATTACCACACATAGACACGCTGGTAGACAGTACAGTAAAGTTCAAAGTTTTCTCCTTCGTGGATGGATTCTAGGGCTATAATAAGATAAAAATGGTGCCAGAAGACATGGAGAAAACTTCATTCATTACCCCATGGGGCACCTTTTGTTATAAGGTAATGCTGTTCGATTTGAAGAATGTTGATGCAACCTATCAAAGGGCCATGACTACTCTGTTTCACGACATGATACTCCAAGAAATCGAAGTATATGTCGATGATATGATTGCCAAATCTAAAACAGAAGAGGAGCATGTAACCCACCTGTCAAGGTTATTTGAGCGTCTGAGAAAATACAGACTCCTCTTAAATCCCAACAAGTGCACGTTTGATGTCTGCTCAGGAAAACTGCTATGGTTCATCGTCTGCCAGAAAGGAATTGAGGTTGATCCTGACAAAGTCAAGGCCATTCAAGAAATGCCTTCTCCAAAGACTGAGAAACAAGTCAGAGGATTCCTGGGACGTTTGAATTACATTTCCAGAATTATATTCCTTATGACCGCGACATGCGCGCCAATCTTCAAATTACTCAAAAAGAATCAGGACTGCATATGGACAGAAGAATGCCAAACCGCCTTCGACAGTATCAAAGATTATCTGTTGAATCCACCTATTCTGTCACCTCCAGTAGAGGGAAGACCACTGATCATTTACCTAACAGTCTTGGAAGACTCAATGGGTTGTGTACTTGGCCAACAAGACGGAACAAAAAGAAAAGAGTCTGCCATCTACTGTTTGAGCAAGAAGTTTACCGACTGCGTAACTCGGTATACTATGCTTGAGAAAACTTGTTGTGCTTTGGCTTGGGCAGCCAAACGTCTTCGCCAGTACATGATTTGTCACACTAATTGGTTAATCTCCGAAATGGATTCGATCAAGTACGTCTTTGAAAAGCCTGCTCTCACGGGAAGGATCGCCCATTGGTAGATGTTATTATCAGAATATGACAAAGAGTACCATGCTCAAAAATCCGTCAAAGGAAGTATTTTAGCCGATCATTTAGCCCATCAACCAATTGACAATCAGGAATAAGTCAGATTTGACTTCCCAGACGAAGATGTCATGTATTTGAAAATGAAAGATTGCGATGAACCGCTACCCAGTGAAGGGCCAGAATCAGGTTCCTAATGGGGATTAATCTTTGACAGAGCTGTCAACAGTTATGGAAACGGAATTGGGAGAATCATCATAACACCTCAGGGTACCCTCATTCCTTTCACTGCCAGACTAACATTCAAGCGTACAAACAACGAGGCCGAATACGAAGCTTGTATTATGGGTCTCGAAGACGCTATCAACTTAAGGATTAAGAACTTGGATGTGTATGGAGACTCAGCCCTGGTTATCAATCAGATCAAAGGAGATTAGAACACATACCAATCAGGATTGATTCCTTACAAAGATTACGCGAGAAGTTTGTTACCATTCTTCAACAGAATCGAGTTTCACCATATCCCTCGTGAAGAAAATCACATGGCTGATGCATTAGCCACTCTCACTTCCATGATTAGTGTAGGTCAATGGAACGACGTACCTAAGATTGACATAATGCGCCTTGAAAGGCCCGCCTACATCTTCATGATTGAAGCAGTCATAGACGACAAACTTTAGTATCACGATATCAAATGCTTCCTTCAAAAACAAGAGTACCCACCTGGGGCATCAAGAAAAGATAGGAAAACCCTCAGAAGACTGGCTGACAGCTTCTTCCTGAGATACACTCTATAAGAGAAACTTTGACATGGTCTTGCTCCGATGCGTAGAGAGACCAAAAGAAAACATACTGATGAAAGAAATTCACGAAGGATCATTTGGCACTCATGCCAATGGACACACAATGGCAAGAAAAATTCTGAGAGCAAGATACTATTTCCTGACAATGGAATCTGATTGCTACAAGTACATGAGAAGATGTCACAAGTGTCAGATATACTCAGACAAAATCCATGTACCGCCAATGCATCTCAAAGTTCTTTCTTCTCCATGGCCTTTTTCTATATGGGCAATCGACATGATTGGCATGATTGAACCCAAAGCTTCGAACAGACATTGGTTCATCCTGGTAGCCATTGACTACTTCACCAAGTGGGTCGAAGCAGCGTCACACGCCAATGTAACCCGACAAGTGGTGGTCCGATTTATCAAAAACAATCTCATCTGCCGTTATGGTGTTCCAAGCCAGATCATTACAGATAATGGATCTAACCTTAACAACAAGATGATGAAGGAGTTGTGTGCTGAATTCAAAATCGAACACCATAACTCATCTCCCTAACAATCCAAGATGAATGGAGCGGTAGAAGCGGCTAACAAGAACATCAAGGAGATTGTTCAAAACATGGTTGTAACCTACAAAGACTGGCATGAGATACGTCCTTTTGCTCTTCAATGTTATTGCACATATGTCGGCACTTCAACAGGGGCAACCCCTTTCTCTCTAATATATGGCATGAAGGCAGTGCTCCCCATAGAAGTAGAGATCCCATCAATCCGGGTATTGATGGAAGCTAAGCTAATCGAAGTAGAATGGTGTCAAAGTCGACACGATGAACTGAACCTAATCGAAGAAAAGCGAATAACGACACTATGCCATGGTCAGCTGTATCAGCAAAGAATGAAGAAGGCGTTCGACAAAAAGGTTCGACCTCGCGTCTTCAGAAAAGGAGACCTTGTGCTCAAGAAGATACAATCACTTCTCACTAATTCCCAGGGCAAATGGACTCTGAATTACGATGCCCCCTGCGTGGTCAAGAAAGCCTTCTCAGGCGGCGCCTTGAGACTCGCAACCATGGATGGAGTGGAGTTTTCCTACCCTATGAATGTTGACGTAGTCAAGAAATACTTCGCCTAAATAAAAAAAACGTCTCGGTGGACTAAAAACCCGAATGGGCGGTCCAGGAAAAAATTAGAGACACAGGCAAAAAATCATCCCGATGAATTAGAAATCTCAAAGTACAATCTAGGAAAAACTTAGGGATTCATGGCAAGTAACTACGTTCGACAAGGTTAAATCCCCAGCGGTAGTACAATCCGTCGAAAAACTTCTAGTCAAGGTCATCTTCGACAGAAGCTCAGGATGTCCAGAATTCAAAGTTGGTAGAAGGATAATGGTAGTTATGTTTCAATGTAGCCCTTTTCCCTTAAGTTACCATTTTCTAACTTTGTAAATACTCTATGGAATCACGCGCTTGGCTGATTTCCATCCTATCAATAAAATTTGAGTCTTAGTACTTTTGTTTGAAATTCTTATTTGTTTTAGCTTTACAAAATGACATTTTTAAATATGATCAATGATACTTGAAATAAAACAAAAAAATGAATTTACTTGTCAAAATTTTTCTGCTTTTAAAATAAAGATGGCAATTCTTTTGACTGTTGAACATCGAAGAATATCGATCGCTTCTCTGATGGTGATTGAACCTCAAAGTGCAGAATCAAAGTACTCATTCTAAACCAGTGCACCTAAATGAAGGATCAACTGTGTCAGAGACCGTATTTTATCTGACATCCCCGGCACAGTACGTATCTCTTAAGATCGATTGAACGATTCTTTCTCCCCCACAGGGACTATTTCTCCAAAGCAAGGCAGGATTGCTATCTTGGACCAATGATACTTTTCTTCCCCCGCAGTGGCCGAGTATCCAGTCGTATTCATATAACAGTCTGTATGCCACGTCAGTTTTGTCAGCATAGACATACATACATCATGAATTATTGATTCATACTCGTATTCATATTGCATCACTATCACTCTGGTCAGTCTTATCCCCAAGTGATAAAGTCCTCTTGTCAATCAAGTTGTCAGTTCTTTCCTCGTCAGGAAATGTTTTGTCTGTACAATATCTCTACCCAGTTTATTTCTGGATTGGAGACGGTCCTCGACCACTTTGATCACTTGAACTTGTGAAAGGCAAGAAGACATCCGACCGACACCTTTAGAACATCACTCTTCACCATCGAAGATGATATTTTTTGCTTTCCCGAATAAAGGAAAATCCCTAGAGATAGCCTCTTAACAAAAGACTCTCAACAATACATCGGTTTTTCTCGCAAGAAATTTGATGTTAATGAAGTCATCAGCACCTCAAAATTGGATTACATCACATGGCATTTCTTTGAAAAGATCTCGAAGAAAATTATGATGTAGTATCCCCAAGCAACAAGCAGTCTTTCAAGAGACTCACTTTTCCCCAGTAGAGTCAACAAATGACATCTCCAACAGAGAAGTTTGCACAACTCTACAGCTTAGACAAATGGGTCTCCCCCAGCAAGTCTGACCTCAATTCTTTTCTATCAAATGACATCTCCCTCAGTAGAAAACTCGGCGAGAAGTTTGATGAAAACCGCTACACCTAGCGTCCCTTGTCAAAAAAAAAAAAGAAGAAAGAACTAAGACCAGTTCCATGGTTGAAGACCAGGATCGAGGGGAAGTTTATTAACAAAAGAGATTGAGACCAGTTCCGTGGCTGAAGACCAGGATCGAGGGGAAGTTTATTGACAAAAGAGACTGAGACCAGTTCCGTGGGTAAAAACTAGGATCGAGGGGAAGTTTATTGACAAAAAAAACTGAGACCAATTCCATGGATGAAAACCAGGATCTAGGGGAGGTTTATTACAAAATAAACTTAGACCAGTTCCTTGGCTGAAGATCAGGATCGAGGGGAAGTTTATTTCAGAAACTGAGACCAGTTCCGTGGCTGAAGACCATGATCGAGGGGAAGTTTATTGACAAAAGAGACTGATACCAGTTCCGTAGCTGAAGACCAGGATCGAGGGAAAGTTTATTGACAAAAGAGACTGAGACCAGTTCCGTGGGTAAAGACCAGGATCGAGGGGAAGTTTTATCTTTTTCTAAGTATCATTACTTAGAAAAATAAGATGGATGAGCAAACTGCCATTCATAACCACCGTCAAAATTTTGGGTATTCCGATATTTGATCCTCTTGCACCCCGAATGCCCGAAAAACTTCGTCATTCATACCTTCGGGTCCAAGAAGATTAAATAGGGGCATCTGTCATACCCCAAATTTTGACCACCAAGATTTCCCATCATTGTGAGATTCATCACCACAATATGGATGAGCCATCATGCCTCATCAATCTCCCCAAAGATGGGTGAGCATTCATCTGGACCACAATTAGGGTTTTTAAGGAAAAGTTAACTGTATCTTAGACTTTTGACCAGGACATGCTCCCAAAACTCAGGACATGATTCAATACACCCTATAAAATCTATGGAATCCATCCATTAGGTTTGATTTAGGTCAAGGACTTGATTTCACAAAGGACCGCACAATTTGGATTTCATCCGATAAAAAGTCAACTGTGCACAAAATCAAGTTTGACTTTTTGGAATTTTTCACAAATATGGGTCCCCCAAGTAAAAAATAATGTTAATAAATGAAATTGATCATCATTCATTAAGAAAAATCAAGAAAAGTGAGGTTTCTTGCAAAAGGGGCAACCATGAGAAACCAAAATTTTTCTAAGTTATGGAACAAAAGTGATTTTGGTACCAACTTCCAAGGATCATAACTTGAGATCCAAGCAACCATTTTGGGTGATCGAAAGCTGGATTTGTAGGTCTTGCTACACTCTACAAAAGCTTCAACTACCTCAGACTCCAATTCTTCGTGGATTTTGAGTTATGGATTGATCAAAATCATAATAACATGAAAATGATACTTTTTCCAACACTTAGTGAAAATCTGCCTAAGTTACTAGCCTTGAACATCAATGTTCATGAGGATTTTTCAATGGGATCCAAATAGTTTCAAAACAAACTATGATCACACCTCTTTTGTATCATATGAGGGCTTTCTAAAAAGCACAAGAGCCTCCCATAACTCAACCTGAGCAAGGAGATATGATCCCCTCAAATTCACCATTTCCAACTGCCTTGTACAAAGTAAATTTTGTACATTTGCTCGATTTGGAAAATTTAGGAAACTCCAAGCCTTGTCATCCATTTGGACACATCTGAGGATAAAACAAAAGGAGAATGATCTGATCCCTAAGTCTCCAAAGTCCAAGAATCTACACATAGCCATAACAAACCTAAAAAGGCTAAAAAGGTGCCAAGACTCCAATTTTGTTTCCAAGCATTCAATGGATGCACCTAGGTGGCATGGACTGACACATTCCTAACTGAATGAGTCAAGAATTATCACTGAATCAAAGGACCATAGGCATGTGCCCTAACCTCAAGTCAATGGCTAGAGGAGACTTGAGATTCCTTTTGCTCAACATTGGCCAAAGGCCTGCTGTAGCTACCATTCACTATTGATGCCAAAACAAACTTGACATGCTATAAATAGAGCTCAATTGTGATCAGTTTGGGTGCACCAAAGCACTACAACTGATGCTTTCTTCAAAATCTCTCTCTTTAGGCCAAAATGCCTTCTTTTGCAAGTCATCTCTGAGTTTTTGAGTTAGAGAGCAATTCCACCACAACTCATGATCCAAACATATCCAATATGTCATATCTAAGCTGTCCAAACACACACTTGTGATTTGAATCACCAAAATCAGAAAATCCATTTCCAAAACCTCAAAATTGGACTTTTTGGCATTTTTCAAGCCATGTCTTGATTCAGTCACTTCCAAAACCAAACAAAGCCTCAAACACACTCCAAATATCATCCTCAAGCTGTCCCAAGTGGTTTCCCTCATCTGGAACACCATTTGAGAGAGTTTCTATTTTGGTCACTTTGCCACTTTTGCAAGAAAGATCCTAATACTTGTTCCTAAGGGATCAATCAAGAGTGTTCAAAGCATTGGATCACTTTTGGCACAAGGAACTTGACAGATAGCACAAGGAGCTCCAAGAGGTAAGTGCATGACAACTTGAACTCTTTGAATTATGCATTGCTTTGAAGTCCAGTGATTATAGACATCTCATACATGTCATATATGTTGTGTTTGACCCAATTCACCATGCTATTAGTGTGTATATGATGTGTTAGCATAGAAAATGCAAATCTTGGCATTTTTTGAAACCACTATCGGATTTTTAGATAGAGGCATCTTTTGAAAAATCTAAAGGCACCATTGGATTCCTCATGAAATTCCAGGTCAGATGCATCTAAATTTTGTCCCAATCCATGGAGAAATGAGCAAGTTATAGCCTTTATGCAAATCCACCATGACTTGGTTTCTTGCCTTGGCCAGGCCTAGAAACCAGGCCACCCTTATGTATTAATGGGGTGGTTTTCATACACGGATGTATCACCACCCCAGTGGTAGCGCGCGCATGTGTTTGTCTTGGAGGTCATGGGTTCAAACCCCACCCAGACCATTTTTGCCATTTTCCATATTTTGCTATTTTTGCTATTTTTATGGTTTTTGTTCATTAATTCCAAAATTAATTTATCTCAATTTTAATTATTTTTTATTGGTTCTTTTTGCAAAAAATCACAAAAATGTTAAAATATTTTTTTCCACAAAAAAATCAAATTTATGTTATTTATTAAATATAGTTGATATTTTTGTAAATAAATTCATTTTTAATTTTTTTTAAACATTTCAAAAAATGAATTTTCATCTTGAAAATCAAAACCAAATGAGTTTTAATTCATCTTGTGATTAAAACATCATTTTTCAAACCTCAACCAAAAATCACAAGTTGTTTATTCAAACTTATTTGGTGTTTTTATCATTTTTTATTAATTTTTCTTTGAAAAATTACTTCAAAAAATAAAATTAGGGATTCTTGGATTTTGATCTTTTTCAAAACATTTTTCAAACACTTTTGGGCCTCTTGATAGAATGTAAGTCCCATCCTTTGTAAATAAATAAAATTGGACCTCAGTCATTGTATAAGACCCATTGTGTTTTCAAAAACCTCAGAGCGATCGTCGCCTTTTCAACAAAATAACTTGGGCCTCTCCTTGAGTTGTAAGCCCTATCACTTGTACAAAAATAAACTTTGGGCCTCTCCTTGAGTTGTAAGACCCATCCCTTTATAAATAAAACTTTTTTTTGGGCCTCGGTCATTGTATAAATACCAGTACAATTTACAAAACAACGGTACGATTACAATTTTTCATCTGGGCCTCTCCTTGAGTATAAGCCCCAACAATCTTTTCAAAACAACTTCCCTTTTGATTTAGGTTCAAACTCGTAGTTGTTATCAAAACTTTCTTTAATTTCTTGAACAAATAACCATACAGCTGTTACTATGGAAGCATGCTCGCCTGTAAGTTTTAAACAATTTTCTTTTACATGCTTTCATATATATATATATATATATATATATATGTATATATGTATATATGTATATATATAACTGTATTGCGGGAAGCTTGCTCACCTGTAAGTCATTCTTTCATATCCTTTTAAATACCTATCATATATCAATTGTATATATACTTGTATACCTTCTTAGAGTTTTCCCCAGCAATTAGGTCTAGAACTATATAGAGACAGCGGCCAGTCTTTCAACACAGTCAAAACTAGTTCCCCATATGAACTCCAGATACAGTCTTGCCTTCTCTTGGGCTTAAACAATATGGAACAAAGAGAAAGGCATTATTCCTGGTGAAATTTTTCTCAGACTGTCACTATTAGAAATTGTCAAAGAAATTCATTTCCCCAGAGAGGATTAATTCCCGGTGAAACCTCTCCTGAATTTCTTCAAACCCTAGAATTGTTCACTAAAGAAAAGATTATTCCCGGTGAAACTTTTCTTGAACTTTTCTTAAGTTTGGACCCACGGGCTTCCTAAAAGCATCCCTGGCCTCTCTTGGGCTTTGTACAAGGACCCTCCGGCTTCTTAGAAGTTCTTATGCTTTCTCTTGGGCTTAACACAAGGACCCTGAAGACCTCTTACAGGGATAGGACATAACTTAATCATCCTTTGTTAGAGCTATCTTTCTAAAGAGTCAAAACCTCAGATCAATTTAGGGTTGATTCTCATCCCTTAAAACACCAGCCTCCTCTTGCGCATCATACAAGGATAAACTTTTTCATACCAGTAGACTCGGACAGTCTAATCTTGGATCTCAAAGACATTCTCAAGTTCCTTACAAATACATAAAAACCCTGATCATTCGATCAATCTCCGGTTGAGTTAAAACCTCAAGGCATCTGATACCTCAACTCTTCTGGAACCCTCAGCAAGAGTTGGTTCCCCATTTTGGACCTGCCTCTGGATCTCAATAATCCTCAGCAAAAGCCAGCCTCCTCTTAGGCTTTGTATAATGATTTTCTTCAGCAGAATTAGCCCCAAAAACACCCTTTTATTGAGGCCACCTTCTTTCTTAAAACACTCTCTTGATGAGTTAACCTCTTTCAGCCTCAATCTTGGGCTTAGTGCAAGACAAACAAAAGTACTTTCTTGTTGAGTCAATCACCTTTCCACACTCTCTTGTTGAGTCAATGGTACAAAACATAAACACTCTCTTGTTGATTTAATTACCTTAAGGCACTCTCTTGTTGAGTCGACTCCTTTTAGCCTCCTCTCAGGCTTTGTATAATGATTTCTCCAGCTTGTTCAGCCTCAATCTTGGGCTTTGTACAAGACACCATAAATATCATCAGCTGAGTCATTCCCTTTAGCCTCAATCTTGGGCTTTGTACAAGACATATATAAACTTTCTCTGGGAAAGTCAAACTCTTCATAACCTTCTCTTAAGCTCTGGGTAAATATCTTCCCAGCGGAGTCAATTCCTCCCAGCCTTCTTTTAGGCCTTGAGAATTAATCTCCCTATGCAGAGTCAATCCTCATTTTAGCCTCAATCTTGGGCTTTGTATAAGACAAATCATACTCTCCAGCTGAGTCAGTCAAGTCCTTTCAGCCACAATCTTGGGCTTTATACAAGATAGATAAAACCTCTCACCAGTAGAGTCAGTTTCCCCTTTAGCCTCAATCTTGGGCTTTGTACAAGACAGAGAAAATATTTCCCCAGAAAAGTCAAGCGTTATCCTCCTCTTAGGCTTTGTATAATGATATCCCCCAAAAAGTCAATTCTATTTTTAGCCTCACTCTAGGGCTTTGTACAAGACAGATAAACACTCTCTTGTTGAGTCAGTCTCTTCCAGCCTCCTCTTAGGCTTTATATAAGGACTTCCCCTGTGGAGTCAATCAATCTCTTAGCTTCAACCTTGGGGTTTGATCAAGGCACAAAAAAATCAACATCCCCTCAGAGGAAACCAAAATCTCTCTGTAGGAAGATACTTCTCTGTATATCACACATCAAAACAGATATTCAAAACAAACCTTAATCCTAGATAAGTGCTATAAGTGGCACACTTGTTGATTTAAATATCCAAGTTGTAGTCCATCTTTTATCCTGGCAAATCCTTTCTTTCATCTAATTATTGTAAGCGGCAAGCCTATGGATTATTTACATCCACGCCACTGTCCCTCTTTTAGTATGAAAGGTTCCTAAGGAAAAATTGCATTGCTCTATACTGAGTTAAAGTTTTCTCCTTCAGGACAAATCCCTCATAAAGGAAATTATGGCATTGCTGGATTCACTTATCCCAGTTAAAGTAATTCTCCATTATAATCAGTCAGCCAACAGTTGTGATAAACAGACGAGATGTCTCCCTTTAGAGATGACAAATTCTCTCTCAGTCAATCCTTTTAGCTTGAATCTTGGGCTTTGAACAAGACACAAACAACCTTTTAGCTTCAATCTTGGGCTTTGAACAAGACACCAAAACATCATCTTTTTCCTCCCATAGAATAGGAGGAACTACGATTGCTCTGATTTCCCTATTTATCTTTAACGGGAATACGTAGGCATAAGATTGCGAAATCTTCGCGAGTATACCAATAAAAAACTCTAGGTCCAGTACCTTCATACCAATCAAAACTGAGGTCCAGTACCTCACCAAAATCATCAAAAACTCTCTCTCTCTCTCTCTCTCTCAAAAACCTCCCAAATGAGAAACTTTCCCAAGTATAAAAGCACCATCAAGTATAAAAGCATAACCTATTGCTAACAACCTATGGATAACCACATATAGGATGGGTAAATGAGAACTCCCAATTATATAACCTGACCCCGAACTCCCTGAATCTCTTTAAGCGTTTGTTCAGTTAAACATTCGCGAGCAAGGTTAGTTTTAGATAGATTCCCTTCCCCTTCCAGCTTCATGATGTAATACCCCAAATTTTGACCACTTAGATTTCCCATCATTGTGAAAATCATCATCACAATATGGATGAACCATCATGCTTCATCAGTCTCCCCAAAGATGGGTGAGCATCCAATACAATCAAAATTAGGGTTTCAAGCCCTCTCTGAGTGCTTAGACAAAGGATCAATCAAGAAATGACATGATCTTCAACTTGTCTAATCTCTCAAACATCCACAATGGATAAAAAAGGACTCCCACTTCAAGGATTAAGCACAAGGCTGCTCCATTCTAGGTGGATCAAGTCTCAAGATCGAGAGTGTCACCAAATTAGGGTTTTGGTCGACCAGGGCCTCCAGATGGAAATTTTCATCTGGGCATAAGGCAATGATCCAAAACATGACCTAATATACTTCATGGAACCTCATGAACCCATGTATCAAGTCAATTTTGCCTCAGGGGATGCATTCATCAAAAATCAGGAATTAGGGTTTCTTGACCTAATTTACCCCTAAGTTGACTTTTGGGACAAACCATGAGCCAAGACCTCAAGAGATGATTTGAGGGTCTCTAATACACCATGTTGATCCATTTGGAACAATGGATTGATCCAAGAAGCTTGAGCAACAAGTTTCATTTTCATCTGCACCACAATTAGGGTTTTAAGGGAAAAGTCAACTGTAACTTTGACTTTTGACCAAGACATGCTCCCAAACCCTAATACATGATTGAATATACCCTATGACACCCATGGAACATGTCCATCAAGTTTGATTTAGGTCAAGGACATGATTTCCTGAAGAATTGCACAGTTTGGAATTCATCTGATAAAAAGTCAACTGTGCACAAAAGTCAACTTTGACTTTTTGAGATTTTTCACCAAAATGGATTTTTAACCCTAAAATGATGTTAATGTATGATTTGAATCATCATTCATCAAGAAAAATCAAGAAAAGTGAGATAACTTGTAAAAGGGGTAACCATAAAACTTAGAAATTTTTCTAAGTTAAAAATAAAGTGGCAAAGGTACCAACTTTGGAGGACCATAACTCCTAAACCACAAGGCCATTTTTTCTCATCCAAAGATGGATTTGTAGCCCTCATTATCACCTACAAAAACTTCAACTTCAAGTCATTCCAATTCATTAAGGATTTTGAGTTATGGAATGATCAAAGTGGCTGAAAAGTGAAAAAGTCACTTTTTCCAACACTTAGTGAAATTTTCACTAAGTCAGATTTTGCCTCACTTTTTGCCAAATGTAGGGGGATTTTTCACTTGGAATCAAAAGAGATAAAAACCAAACTTGTTCAAACAGTTGTTGTATCATGTAAGAGCTTTCCAAAATGGCCAAGAACATTGCCAAATTCAACCTACATCATGAGATACAACATTGGCAAGTTGCCTTGCTGAAATCTGTCAAAGCAAGGCAGAATTTGTATTTTGGCTCGATTTACCAAAATCAGCCAATTTCAATTGCTCCAATCCACTTGGACACCTCATAGGATTGAATCCAAAGGGGACAATCACTGAGCCAAGCCTCCAAGGTCCAAGGAACAAAGAATAGCATGTTGAACCTAGAATGGCCAAAATAGGGACAAGAGTTCAAATTTGGAATGAGGCATTCAATGGAACCATCAAGGTGGCATGGACTGAGCCATTCTCATCTGAAATCAGTCAAGACTTATCCAAGACCAAGGGGACCAAAGCTCTGTGCCCTAACCTCTAGTCAATGGCTAGAGGAGACTTTCATTTCCATTGGCTAACATTGAGGAAACCTACTTACCAGCTGCCATGCACTATTCCTTGCAAAACAAACTTGCTCTACTATAAATAGAGCTCAATTGTGGTCAGTTTGAGTACACCAAAGCCATCTAACAGATGCTTTCCTCAAAATCTCTTTCTCTTGGCAAAAATGCCTTTTTTAGCAAGGTAGCTATCGGGTTTTGAGTTTGAGAGCAATTCTGCACAAACCAATCACTCACACACCTCACATACATCACATATGAGCTGATCAAACACTCACATAACATCTGGAACATCAATTTCACAAAAATCACTTGCCATCCACACAAGTTTGAAGTGAAGATGCAGCTGAGATGCCATAAACTGATCCAGTCCATTTCAATTTAATCCAAGTGTTCAAACACACTCCATATGGTGTAGGGAAGCTGTCCAGATCATCACCACTCATCTGTAACACCTCCAACTCAAAATCACATCTGCTCTTGCTGTCACGACTTGGAGGTAAGCACATACTTGGTCATCTCTCAATCTATGCATATTTCCTCGCACAATAATTTGGCCATATGTTCATAATCATGCATGGAATGTTTTCCCTCAATTAATTGCATTGTTTGAATCGTGTATCAAAAATCCTAGCCTTCATGCAGAAATTGGGGTTCTTGAGGTCTCTTCGTGATTTCTTGTTGTATGTTTAATTTAAATGAAATTAAAGTACATAGACATGATCGTGAGGTTGAGGCGAGCATAATGATATGTGGATTGCATGTTATAATTACGTATTCAGTGAGATTGGATGGAAAATGCAAATCTAGGCAAACTGAAAAACGCGCGTGTTCTTGGTGTTGTTCTTGGCGCCATTTTCATATATTTGAATATTTGAATTTTGTGATTTTGTTTAATTGATTCAAAAATTAATTTCTCTCTGAGTTTTAATGATTTTGAGTTGATTCTTTTTTTAATAATTCACAAAAATGTTAAAATATTTTATTTTATCAAAAAATCCCAAAAATATTATTTATTTCATATAATTGATATTTTTGTAAAGAATTAATATTTTGATTGTTTTTGGCATTTTATATATTTTTTCTACATTGATTTTGCAACTTTTAATGCTTTCTAATTATTTTGTAGGTCAATACTTAATTTTTGAAGCATTAATCCAAGATCACAATTTGTTTTCCATGTGTTAAATAATTTTTGATCATTTTAATTGAATTTTTATTCAATTAAATACATTTTGAAAACAAATTAGGGTTTTGGATTAATTCAACCCTCATAAATCATTTTCAAAAAACTTTGGGCCTCTATTAGAGTGTAAGACCCAATCCTTTTTTTTTGACCAAATTATCTTTGGGCCTCACTTATTGTATAAGTCCCGATACCGTCAAAAAACAAACGGCGCGATCGTCACCTTTTCAAAAATCATCCGGGCCTACCCTCGTGTTATAAGCCCCACTCTTTTCTTTAAACCTTTTTGGGCCTCTTGAGAGAGTGTAAGACCCATCCCCCCTTGTACAAAAACTTTTTGGGCCTCACTCATTATATAAGTCCCTCTGTACAAGTAAACGGCGCGATCGTCGGCCGTTTAAAAATAAAAACCATCTGGGCCTACCCTCGAGTAGTAAGACCCATTTCTTTTTCTTTAAAACACTTTGGGCCTCTTGAGAGAGTGTAAGACCCATCCCTTTGTACAGAAAACCTTTTTGGGCCCCAGTCACTTGTATAAGTCCCTCTGTACAAATTCAAACAGTGCGCTCACTGATAAAACCCTGGGCCTCTCCTTGAGCTGTAAGCCCCAAATCTTTCTTTTTCAAAGCACTTTCTCCTTTGATTTTGAATATACTATTGTTTTCAATCTTTCTTTGTTGAACAACTAACCAAACAGCATGGAAGCACTACAACCGAGTAAGTGGTTATCGCTTTCATTTACTGCTTTTATATTATAAACTGTATTGTGGGGCTGCTCACTGTAAGTCTCCTTTCATAAACTCATATCTACTGTGTAATAATAGTATAGATATTTGGAGTTTCCCCGGCAACTACGTCTAGAACTAGGTGACGCCGTTTCATTTATTCGTAGAAATAGACGACTAGATCCCCAATAGGAGCACCAGATACAGTCTTCTCTTTGGTTGTCCTCCTTAGGAATCGTCAAGAAACTCTACTCCCCAAGATGTATGTATTCTCCGTGAATGGCATCTTTGAGTTTCTTCCCAATTCTCAAACTTTCCTGACTTGATCTATTCCTTGTGGATAGCTTGCCTTGAATGTCTCGGGGTTTGGGTACCCACTACGGTCATAATCTTGGACCTTAACTAAGGAACCCTCTTTAAAAGTTAAAAGTCGCTGGATAGTAAACCTCGCACGTTTACCAGTGGTTTTTATCTCTAAAAGAGTTATCTCTCCTAATGGAAAGGAGATGATAGACCCACGGGCTTCTTAAAAGCATCGGCCTCCTCTTGGGCATTATTCAAGGACCCTACGGCTTCTTAGAAGTATTCACAGCCTCCTCTTAGGCTTCGTATAATGATCTCTTCCTTCGGGAATGACAGCCTCCTCTTGGGCTTCGTACAAGGACCCGTCGGCTTCTTAAAAGTTTCCAGCCTCCTCTTGGGCTTCGTACAAATTGTCCCGACGACCTCCTAGAGGTATAGGAACAGAACCTAGTCATCCTCATAGAACAGTCCTTTCATAGAGTCTACTACTGTTTCTCAAAGCATAGTACAAAAGATAAAACTCTAGACTCGGACAGTCTAACTTCCTTGAGTCTCAAAGACATTCTCAAGCACCCTTCGTTAAATAGGAAGGAAACCCGCAGACTCGGATAGTCTCGATACCCTTTGGATTTCCCGTTTCCTCAAAGAGAAGGAAATATCCCTGATCCTCAAATCAAATCCCTGAGTACAGTGTTGCTCATATAAGAACTGATTTTCTCTTTTAATTAGTATATTGGATCTGTCACTCAACTGAAACAGTTACAATAGCCTCCATCTCGGGCTTCGTACGAGATACCAAAATTCTCCCCAGTGGAGTCAAAATAACCTTTTCGCCTCTTTCTCGAACTTTGTACGAGATACAAAAACACTCTATTACTGAGTATAAAAGATTCTCCAACTAAGTCAACTCTTTGCTAGCCTCCTCTTAGGCTTTGTATAACGATATGCCCCACTGGGTCAAAAACTTTTAGCCTCTCTCTCGGGCTTTGTAAGAGACACAAAATAGCCTCTCTCTCGGGCTTTGTACGAGACACAAAATAGCCTCCTCTTAGGCTTTGTATAATGATTTTCCTAGCGGAAATTAGCCTCCTCTTAGGCTTTGTATAAGAAAACCACTGGTTGATCCAATCGATCTTTTAGAATCAAAGCTGTGCCTCGTTCACAGCATACAAACATCAACAACTCCTTTCCCCCCATCTAATCGCTGTAAGCGGCAAGCCTCTGGATCATCTACATCCATGCCACTATCCCTCTTTTAGCATGAGAAATTCCTAAGGAAAGATGGCATTGCTCTACACTGAGTTAAAGTCTTCTCCTTCAGGTTAAAGCCCTTTCTTTGGAAATTATGGCATTGCTCGGATCCGCGTATCCCAGTTAAAGTAATTCTCCTTCTCCCCTCTTTAGAGATGACAAATTCTCTCTAAAGTCGAGGTCTTTCAGCTTCACGTCTTGGGCTTTGAACAAGACACAAAATAGACCTTTCAGCTTCACTTCTTGGGCTTTGATCAAGATACAAATCACCTTTCGCTTCACGTCTTGGGCTTTGAACAAGACACCAAAAACCAATTTCCTCCCATAGAATAGGAGGAACTATGAACGCTCTGATTTCCCTGTTTCGGTAAACGGGAATACGTAGGCATAAGATCGAAAGAAAAGATCTTAGCGAGCGCAATCAACAAAAAACCCAAATCCCATACCTTCGTCAACCAAAAGCAGTAATTCAAAAGCACCAGTCCTAACATCCTAATCCTTATTCCCCACCAGAAACCCTTTGCCTAGAAAAAAGAAAGAGAACTGTATTGGCGAAATATGAATAACCAGTACAAAAGCCCCCCCACATTGATAGCATCCGTAACCTAACAGAACGCTGTTTAAACTCAGTATGCAAAGCAGGGTTAATTGGAGACATCTATTTCCCTTCCTTATTCAGCTCACAATAGGATAAAAAATGAATCGACCTGTAGTTTAAAGCTCAAACCGCAGAGAGCGACCAGCGCTTAAGAACCGCGTCCAAAATCGCTCGCTACAGAAAAGTGGTGCCCACCGTGGGGCTAGTTTTTCTTTCTGTCTGTTTTCCTTGTAAAATGGCGACTCTGCTGGGGAGTCTCCTTTTCTGCCTTAGGGCATCATCCCCGTTTTCCACGGAAAATGGGAACTCTACCGAAGAGAAAGATTGACCTATGCTGGTCCATCTCTTAGGCAGGGAACCACAGATTGGGGCTTCCGCCGGGGAACCCATTTCTGTCAGGAACTTAAGAATCGTAGCTTTATAAGTCTAGGATGATTAGGACAAATATATATACTGCTTTTCCTAATTGCTATACGTGTTTATTTTTCTGCTACTGGGAATACGTGTGATGCCGCATGTGGTGAGATTGAGCATACAATTAAGAAAAGCCAACCTTTTTCGTAGTGCGGAAGCTATTGGAAATAGCTGTTACGCGATACTACCCTCATTTGAGGCTGGTGATCTATTCTCGGTGAATGGCACTTACTCTAAGATTGCACACAACTCGCTGGCGATCCGCTTGTTGTCTGCCTTCCTGGGAGGAGCTGATGATAATGAGTACAGGTACAAAAATCACCCTAGTATAAACCTTTGGGGATGGGTAGAGCCTTGACTTCATGACAATGACCCTTTGACCCCATGTTTTTTCTATGTTTTTGTGTGCTGCATTCATGCATTCATTTAATAAAACATTAAAACATTCAAAAAACTTCTCTTCTAGTCTCTCTGTTTTTCAAATTAAACTAAGACTGTGATTGCAAATATCAGAGAAAAGGATTACGCTAATGGATTTCGGTAGAAGGAGAACTCACCAGTATACCTTCAAGGTTCCAAAACTAGGATATTTGAGAAAGTTAGCGAGGATGATCGTTAACCCAGAGGTTTTCAGAGCCAAGCACGGTGGTTTGCTACCACTGTTAAGAGTCCATGTGATTAAGGGGATCATGGACACGCTCATTCAGTTCTACGATCCGGTTTATCATTGTTTCACATTCCCGGATTACCAGCTAGCACCAACGCTGGAGGAGTATTATCATCTGGCTAATTTACATATCACTAATCGAGCTCCATTTTTTGGACTGGAAGAAATTCCAAAGAATCAGACTATTGCAATAGCAATTCATTTGGACGAGTCTGAGGTCCGGACTCATATGATTACTATGGGTGGCATCCAAGGTTTGCCAGCCCAGTTCTTGACAAAGAAAGCTCTGTACTTTGCTAGTATAGGGAACATGACTGCTTTTGAAAGCATCTTTGTCTTGCTCACCTACGGATTATTTTTGTTTCCCAACATCAATAACTTCGTCGATATCAACACTATTAACGTTTTTCTCATTGGAAACCCTGTGCCGACTTTGCTCGCAGATGCGTATCATTCTGTACACTTAGGAAATTTGTACAGCGGAGGGGAGATCACATGCTGTGTACCTTTGCTCTACAAATGGTTTATCTCTCACTTGCCCAAGTCTGCCGCTTTTTGGGATTGCAAGAGTGTCTTACGTTGGTCGCAGAAGATCATGTCTCTTACCAACTTTGATATAGATTGGTGTAATAGGATTTATGAGGGAATCAAAATCATTGACCGTTGTGGAAACTTCCCCAGCGTACCCCTCATAGGAACTAAAGGAGGAATCAACTATCATCCGATATTAGTTCTTCGTCAATTTGGATACCCGATGAGACACATCCCACTGGGTGTTCATCTGGAAGGTCTTTTCTTCAAAGAAGGAGAAAATGACAGAGTACTAAAGATGGAAATAGTGCAAGCTTGGAAACATGTTCATAAGAAAGGACGAGAGTCTCTGGGAAAACCGGACTGTGTCTCGGTGGAGCCTTATCTCCATTGGGTACAAACCAGAGCTCTCAAGCTAAAGATGCCTTATCCTCGTTACGGAATTCTTCCGCCGAGGGAAATTGTCATGTACTTCATGACAGAAACTGAAAGGCTTCAAGTTACTCTCAACAAAGTTCAAAAGGAAAAAAGATCTTGGAAGAACAAGTACCGCACCCTCGACGTAGAGTGTATCCAAATACAGCAATTACTGAAAGAGAAAGATGCTCTGATTGAAATTTTGGAGCAGCATGCTGTAGAGAATCAAGATGACCAAAGGAATTTGCTCGCTCCTTTCACTTGGCAAAGGAATGACAATCCGACAACGACCCAAGCGCCCCGGTCAAAGAAGAGGACTCTGGACCCATTAGTTTAGGTTTCTGTTTCTGCACTTTGTAATCTACTGTATTTCCATTTCTGTAATCCTTTGGAATTCAATAAAAAGGGGTTTCCCCACTGTTTGATATTTGCAATCTAATTGTCGAAGTTTATTTTAATTAAACCTAAAAACAATTAATATAATCATTGCATTCATCATTCTCACATCGCGTATTCTCCTTACCTACAAATCTCACGTTTGTGTCTCGATTCTAGAGTCAAACTGTCTCATTCGTATAATACTCGGGCCAATCGTCAGAAAAAGATGGATGATTTTGAGGAAGAAAACAGAGAGTTGAAAGAAGAGATCAACGCTCTGAGAGAGGATATGAGAAAGCTTCGTAACGACATGCAAGCCATGGCAGAAGCTCAGCTACAAAGAACTGTGATCTCAGAGATCACCTCAATGCCCATCATAGAAAAGTATGATCCTAGGTATCAGATGCCGAAAGATCGTCCTTGGGGCATGCCTGTTAACTATATCCCGGAAGGATATGTTCCGCCGATCACTGAAGATCAGGGAATCGCAACAGAAGCCGCTGGGCCTGAAGGTTACAAACTTCGGGAAAGCGAAGATGCCAGGGGCATACTGAAGAATCCTGAAGGTTACAAACTTCGGGAGGCGCCAAGACGTACTGCCGTAGTCACGGTACCACCTCTTGTGGTGCACAGTGTCCCGGAAGGACAGATTCCACAGACACCTTCTGGTAAGAAGGAAACTATGTTCGATAGAATGGATGAATTCCAGGAGCAATTCTTGGAAATGCAGAAAGAGCTGCAAGCCATTCGCGGTCAGGATCTATTTGGAAAGGACGCCGCAGACCTCTGCTTGGTCCCAAATGTGAAAGTCCCGCACAAGTTCCAAGTGCCCGACTTTGAAAAATACAAGGGTAACTCTTGCCCTCAGAGCCATCTGGTGATGTACGCTCGGCGGATGTCAGCTCAGACGGAGAATCAGGACCTGCTGATTCACTACTTCCAGGATAGTTTAACCGGTGCCGCACTCAAATGGTACATGGGTTTAAACCATACTACGATCAGTACATTTAGAGATCTTGGTACTGCCTTCGTCCAACAATACAAGTACAATTTGGACATGGCACCCGACAGAGATCAACTCAGATCAATGTCGCAAAAGGAAAAGGAAGCCTTTAAGGAGTATGCTCAAAGGTGGCATGAAATTGCCGCTCAAATTTGTCCACCTCTTGAGGAAAAAGAGATGACAAAAATCTTCTTAAAGACCTTAAGCTCATTTTACTATGACCGAATGGTTGCCAGTGCACCCAGTGATTTCACCGAAATGGTCGGCATGGGTGTACGTCTTGAGGAACCCGTCCGAGAAGGACGTTTGGTGAAAGACACTGGATCAACGAGCGGTACTAAAAAATACGGTAGTGCTCTCCCTAATTAAAAAGAGAAAGATATTGGGAATATCTCTCTCGGAAAGCAAAGGCGACGTTATCAGCCAGTAGCAGCTGTTACTCCTGCTATCGGCCCCGCGCCTGTTCCTACGTATCAACCTCAGGTTGCGCAGAGCCAACCTGACCAACAAAGGACACAACAGCCTCTTCAGCAGGCTCGTCCTCCATATAACAACAACCGTACAACACGGCCACCAGGATTTGATCCTATACCCGTAACGTACGCAGAGCTGTTTCCGTTACTGCTGGCTAAGGGGCACATCCAGACTAAGTCTCCCCTTTCAGTTCCGGAAAATCCGCCTTTTTGGTTTAAGGTGGATCAAACATGCCCTTATCATCAAGGAGGTTCAGGGCATAACGTTGAGACTTGCCTTAATTTCAAATCCGACGTGCAAAAGCTTGTTAGGAGCGGGCTCTTATCTTTCAAAGATACGAATCCCAATGTTCTCACGAACCCGCTGCCTCAACACGAGAAGGCTGCAGTCAATCTGATTGAGAAAGAGACTAACAATGTCTATCAAATTCACGATGTACTCTTATTGGGGACCAATCTGGTCAAGATGCATTGTAGACAGAGTGGATATGGCCATGTGCCACCTCATAATTATCACCAGTGTGATATCTGCTCTAAAGATAACCAAGGATGTTCTGTAGTGCAAGCAGCTCTACAGGAACAAATGGATCTCGGATGGATCCAGGAGCACCGAGTTCGTGGAGTTAACATGGTCTCTACGAATTCTAACGTCATTCAAAACCACGACATCCGTGTGATGAATGTCAACTTGGTGGCGATGCACTCAAGGCAAAGCCAGTATCATAATCTGCCACGGCACGATTACAGTTCCTGTCTGATTTGCTCGGTAAACAAACAGGGATGCTCTTTCATACAAGAGGCCCTCCAGCGTCAGATGGATCTTGGATGGATCCAAGACTACCATGATAGGAACTCCTATCAAATCAACATGGTTCAGATCTTTGATATTCGCGTGATGAATACCAACCTGGTAGAGTTACATGCTGAGCAGGTCCGACTCGTGTTCTTAATATCACACGATTATCAAAACTGTAAAGCAGGTTGCGAAAACGATCGAGGTTGTACCCTTGTCCAGGAGGCACTTCAGCACTTGTTAAATCACTGGTGGATGCCAATCTATATGGACAAAGATACTCAACAGATTAGTATCAATAACAGGAATCCTACTCGTCATCAAAGCCAGGATGTCCGATCAATGGAAGGTAACCTAGTGAGGTTACATTGTATTCAAAGTGGGCGTGGCCAGGTGCCACCACACAACTATGACAGTTGTAGTGTCTGTTCAGAAAGTAACCAAGGGTGTTACCTTGTGAGAGCAGCTCTTCAGGGTCAGGTCGATCATGGAGAAATTCGTCCATATCCAGGTTCAGGACCCATCATTTGGTCACCGAACTACCTTGCCGAGCAAGTTGAGGATGTTGCCACGATCTCTGGTCATCACCAGATCAGGGATGTTTTTTCCATCGTCCCTCTACTTGACGAATCTAGAGTTCCCAACTGGGAACGGATCAAGGTTACTTATGACGGTCAGAAAAATCAGAAGGTTCCCATAGTCATCTATCTACCGGGGCCATTACCGTATGAATCAGCTAAGGCAATCCCTTACAAATACGGTGCAACAATAATCGAGAATGGAAAGGAAATTCCATTACCCTCCGTCGTGAATATTGCAGACATCAGTCGTGTAACACGGAGCGGTCGAATCTTTAACCGAGGGGTTGGAGAGTCCAACAAAGAAAAGGAACTTCAGGCAGAAATTCCTGATCCGCCAGTCAGTCAATCTGGTAATCCCGACTTTTCAAAACACAAAGATGAGATGCTAAAGCTCATCCAAAGGAGTGAATATAACATTGTTGATCAACTGTTACAGACTCCTTCAAAGATCTCAGTATTATCACTGTTACTCAGTTCAGAAGCACACAGAGAGGCTCTACAGATAGTCTTGGAGCAAGCCTTTGTGGAACAGGATGTAACAATCAGACAATTCGATAGCATTGTCTCTAACATCACTTCCTGCAATAATTTGGGATTTAGTGATGAAGAATTACCTGAAGAGGGTCGCCGTCATAACATGGCGCTCAACATTACAGTTAACTGCCAGGGCGATGCTTTAGCCAATGTACTGGTAGACACAGGGTCAACCCTGAATGTTATGCCGAAGTCCACTTTGACGCAATTATCATTTAAGGGCCCTCCGATGAGAGTCAGCGAGGTCGTCGTCAAAGCATTCGACGGATCCAGAAAAACAGTTATCGGCGAAGTTGATCTTCCCATAACTATTGGTCCTCACACTTTCCAAATCACTTTCCAGGTCATGGACATCCGGGCAACATACAGTTGTTTATTAGGAAGACCTTGGATACATCAGGCTGGAGCGGTTACTTCAACCCTCCACCAAAAGCTAAAGTTCGTCAAGAACGATCAACTTGTCACGGTTTGTGGGGAACAAGCCTTGCTTGTGAGTAACCTATCATCATCTGCTTGTGTAGAACCCGAGGAGGTTATTGGAACTCAGTTCCAAGCACTATCGGTGAGCAAGGACAATCAGTTCGAAGGAGGAACCTCGATTTCCTCATACAATGATGCTATCAAAGCGGTCGAGAGTACCGATACAACCGGATGGGGACGGCTTATCATTCCTATTGACAATAAAACAAAGAAGGGTCTTGGTTTTTCTGCAACCTGTACCCAGACAGCCGCCAACGATGAAAGTCTTCATCCCCTTCAAAACTTCTTCCACAGTGGAGGTTTTCTTCACCCAGTGTCTCAGACAGTTCATGCTATCAATGAGGAAGATCCCTCTGACACAGATGAAGAATGGAAGTCCTACCTTAACAAGGACGGCTATATGTCTCAGGAAGAGGTGCCTATGCCTTTTTGCTTTCCTACAGAAAGTCCGAGATTTATACCAAGATCAGATGTCAAAATGATCTACGGGGATTGTGATCCGGAAGGATGCCGTGCTCCGCCAAATTCATTAGAGGAAGACACTCTGATGAAAGACAACTTTGACCGCAATTACTATGGCCCGATGGATGGCCTGCCAATGTGGCAGCCTTACCCAGGAAACTTGGGGCAAGAAAGTCATCCGAGTAATGAAACTCAGCTGAGCGTCATTGAATAGAATACCTGTGTCCCCACCATGTCATGGGATCAACACTCAGGTCATTCGGAAATTACTCAACATGAAGATGAATTCGCAACGTTTGCAGGGCTAGAATTCATCAATTATGCTTTTCCCGATGTCAACATCATCGAGAGGGATGACTTCTCCAGTTCCAAAGAAGTTTGGGACACTCTGGGACAACCAAGTGGAAAATACGACTTTATGGTCAAGTACACTGCTCCCGGAAGCTCTCGTATCAGGCTCGAAGATATCCAGTCAACTGGATGGGGAGATACAGCTGAGAGCACCAATGCTATGCAAAATGCAACAGAGGAATCCTCCTACGACAATTCTGCTTGGGAGACAGATTCCAATGATCCTGCTCCACCAGAAATCAGCGTCATTTTTGAAGACAAATCAAGGAAGGTGCCAGACTTTGTGATTCACCGAGGAGTTCGCCGCCAATGGGTTGCCGTCGAGGTTCCGAAGGTCGTTCGTCAGTCAAAGTAATTGCCATATTTAACCTTTCACCCTGCCCAGGTGAAACGGGTGTTTTGATAGGGCTCGCTTTTTGTAAATTTCCCTCTTCGCTTTGCCCAAAGCGACAGAGTTTTGTTTTATAGGGCTGTAGTTTCAAGATTCGACTTGTTCATTAATAAAATAACGTCGTTCTGTAATTTCCGCATTAATTGCTGTTTTCTCTTTTTGCTTTTTCAGAAAATGGTAATCCTAAAAAAAAACATTCAATAATAAAAACAAGCAGTAAAATCAAAACACTGCACACACTTGCATTTTCTCTATCTTTTCTAAACACGAATCATCACGTCATGCAGATTGCTTATTTTATACCCCGTTGAAACATACGATCCGATGCCTTCTTCCAACTTTGAGTTCCCGGTATTCGAGGCTGAAGAAGAAAATGACAACGAAATTCCAGAAGAGATCTCCCGACTACTCAGACAAGAGGAAAGGTTCATTGAACCTCACAAAGAGCCGTTGGAAATGGTAAACTTGGGTTCAGAAAAAGAGAGAAAAGAAATCAGGATCGGAGCACTGCTCAGTCCAACTGCCAGAGAGGGTTTGATAAAGCTTCTCAAAGAATTCCCCGATGTGTTCGCTTGGTCCTATCAGGATATGCCAGGGTTGGATACCAGCATCGTGGAACATCACTTACCGCTAAGATCGGAATGTCCGCCAGTAAAGCAAAGGTTGAGACACACTCACCCGGACATGGCCATCAAAATCAAAGAGGAGGTACAGAAACAGATCGACGCGGGTTTCCTCGCTACATCTGAATATCCTCAATGGCTAGCCAACATCGTACCCGTTCCCAAAAAGGACGGAAGGGTCCGAATGTGTGTTGATTACAGAGATTTGAATAAGGCAAGTCCAAAGGACGACTTTCCTTTACCACACATTGACATGCTGGTAGACAGCACAGCAAAGTTCAAAGTTTTCTCCTTCATGGATGGATTCTCGGGCTATAACCAGATCAAAATGGCGCCGAAAGACATGGAGAAAACTTTTTTCATTACCCCATGGGGTACCTTTTGTTACAAGGTAATGCCGTTCGGTTTGAAGAATGCCGGGGCAACCTATCAAAGGGCCATGACTACTCTGTTTCATGACATGATACATAAGGAAATCGAGGTATATGTCGATGATTTGATTGCAAAATCAAGAACGGAGGATGAGCACGTTGAACATCTGTCAAAATTGTTCGAACGTCTAAGAAAATTCAAGCTCCGCTTGAATCCCAACAAGTGCACCTTCGGTGTCCGTTCAGGGAAACTACTAGGGTTCATCGTCAGCCAGAAAGGAATTGAGGTTGATCCTGACAAGGTCAAGGCCATTCAAGAAATGCCTTCTCCGAAAACTGAAAAACAAGTCAGAGGATTCCTGGGACGTTTGAACTACATCTCCAGATTCATATTCCTTATGACCGCCACTTGTGCGCCGATTTTCAAGTTACTCAAAAAGAACCAGGATTGCGTTTGGTCAGAAGATTGCCAAACCGCCTTCGACAGTATTAAGGAATATTTGTTGAATCCTCCGATCCTATCACCTCCAGTGGAAGGAAGACCACTAATCATTTACCTCACAGTCCTAGAGGACTCAATGGGATGTGTACTTGGCCAACAAGACGAAACTAAAAGGAAAGAGTCTGCCATTTACTATCTAAGCAAGAAATTCACCGACTGCGAAACTCAGTATACGATGCTTGAGAAAACTTGTTGCGCTTTGGCTTGGGCAGCCAAACGTCTTCGCCAGTACATGATTCATCATACTACTTGGTTGGTCTCCGAAATGGATCCAATCAAGTACGTTTTCGAAAAACCTGCTCTCACGGGAAGGATTGCCCGTTGGCAGATGTTACTATCAGAATATGACATAGAGTACCACGTTCAGAAAGCCATTAAGGGAAGTATTTTAGCCGATCATTTGGCTCATCAACCGATTGACGATCAAGAATCAATCGGGTTTGACTTCCCCGACGAAGATGTCATGTATCTAAAAATGAAAGATTGCGATGAACCGCTACCCAGTGAAGGGCCAGAACCAGGTTCCCAGTGGGGACTCATCTTTGACAGAGCAGTTAATCATTATGGAAATGGAATTGGGGAAATCATTGTTACCCCTCGGGGTATCCACATTCCTTTCACTGCCAGACTTACGTTCAAATGTACGAACAACGAGGCCGAATACGAAGCATGTATTATGGGTCTCGAAGAAGCGATTGATTTAAGGATCAAAAACTTGGATGTATACGGCGATTCAGCCCTGGTTATCAATCAGATAAAAGGAGATTGGAACACATACCAATCAGAATTGATTCCTTACAAAGACTATGCAAGAAGGTTGTTACCTTTCTTCAACAGAGTCGACTTTCATCACATCCCTCGTGATGAGAATCACATGGCTGATGCATTAGCCACTCTCTCTTCCATGATTAGTGTAGGTCGATGGAATGACATACCTAAGATCGACATCATGCGCCTTGAACGGCCCGCTTGCGTCTTCACGATTGAAGCAGTCATAGATGACAGACCTTGGTATCACGATATCAAATGCTTCCTTCAGAAACAAGAGTACCCATCTGGGGCACTCAGAAAAGACAGGAAAACCCTCAGAAGATTGGCTGGAAACTTCTTCCTGAGCGGTGACACTCTTTATAAGAGAAATTTTGACATGGTCTTGCTCCGATGTGTCGACAGACCAGAAGCAGACATGCTCATGAAAGAAATTCATGAAGGATCCTTTGGCACTCATGCCAACGAACACACAATGGCGAGAAAAATTCTCAGGGCCGGGTATTATTGGTTGACAATGGAATCCGACTGCTACAAGTACATGAGGAGGTGTCACAAGTGTCAGATATACTCCGACAAAATTCATGTACCGCCATCACATCTCAAAGTTCTTTCTTCCCCGTGGCCTTTTTCCATATGGGGAATCGACATGATTGGTATGATTGAGCCCAAGGCTTCAAACGGACATCGGTTCATCCTGGTAGCCATTGACTATTTCACCAAGTGGGTCGAAGCAGCGTCATTCGCCAATGTAACCCGACAAGTGGTGGTCCGATTTATCAAAAACAATATCATCTGCCGTTATGGTGTTCCAAGCGAGATCTTTACTGATAATAGATCTAACTTGAACAATAAGATGATGAAAGAGTTGTGTGCTGAGTTCAAGATCGAACACCATAACTCATCTCCCTACCGACCCAAGATGAACAGAACGGTAGAAGCGGCTAACAAGAACATTAAGAAGATTGTTCAAAAGATGGTTGTAACCTACAAAGATTGGCACGAGATGCTACCCTTTGCTCTTCACGGTTATCGAACATCTATCCGCACTTCAACAGGGGCAACCCCTTTCTCTCTAGTATATGGCATGGAGGCAGTTCTCCCGATAGAATTAGAGATCCCATCAATCCGGGTATTTATGGAAGCTCAGCTCACTGAAGCTGAATGGTGTCAAGGTCGACACGACGAATTGAAACCTGGTCGAAGAGAAGCGAATCACGGCACTATGCCACGGTCAGTTGTATCAACAGAGAATGAAGAGGGCGTTTGACAAAAAGGTCCGACCTCGTGTTTTCAGGAAAGGAGACCTCGTGCTCAAGAAGATACAATCATTTCTCACTGACTCTCGGGGCAAATGGACCCCGAATTATGATGGCCCCTATGTGTTCACGAAAGCTTTCTCAGGCGGTGCCTTGAGACTTGCAACCATGGACGGAGAGGAATTTGCCTACCCCACGAATGTTGATGTAGTCAAGAAATACTTCGTGTAAAACTAAAAAAAAAAAAACGTCTCGGTGGATTGAAAACCCGAAAGGGCGGTCCAGGTAAAAGTTAGAGACATGAAAAAAAAAAGAATCATCCCGATGGATTGGAAATCTCATAGTACAATCCAGGCAAAAATTAGGGATAATGGCAAGTAACTATGTTCAACAGAGGCAAGTCCCTCAGCAGCTGTTACAGCATCACCTATCGGAGGAAATCTCCAGTCAAAGGTCATCTTCGACAGAAGCTCAGGATGCCCCGAATTCAAAGTTGGTAGAAGGATAGTGGTCGTTATGTTTCAACGTAGCCCTTTTCCCTGTAAATTACCGTTTTCTAACTTTGTATATACTCTTTGGAATCACGCGTTTGGCTGATCTCCATCTTTATCAATAAAATTTGAGCCCTTGTGCTTTTGTTTGTAATTCTTGCTTGTTTTAGCTTTACAGAACGACATTGTTTAAACTTAATCAGCGATTCTTGAAATAAAACAAAAATGAATTTACTTGTTAAAACTTTTTCTGCTTTTAAAATAAAGATGGCAATTTCTTTTGACTGTTGAACATCAGAAGAACATCGATTGCTTCTCCCAAAGTAAGCGAACTTCAAAGTGCAGAATCAAAGTACTCCTTCTAAGCCAGTATGCCTGACTGAAGGGATCAACTGTGTCAGAGACCTTGTTTCGTCTGACATCCTCGGCCGAGTTCTCACCTCTTAAGCCCGATCAACATAGCTCCCAACGGGACTATCTCTCCTAAGCAAGGTGGAATTGCTATCTTGAACCAGCGATATCTCTATACGCCCCGCGATGGCCGAGTATCCAATTGTGTTCATCTGTATGTCGCGTCTGTTTTGTCAGCATATACATACATACATCATGCATTTTTTATTTGCATTCACATTTCATATTGCATCACTATCACTTGAGTCGGTCTTGTCCCCTAGTGATAAACAGTTTTCTCAATCGAGTTTGTCAGTTCTTTCCTCGTCAGGAAGTGTTGCGTCTGCACAATCTCGCCACCAGTGTATCTTTAGATCAGAGTCGGCACTTGGCCACTTTGATAACTTGAACCTCTGAAAATCCAGAGAAAACTCTCAATAAACATCACTCTTCGCCATTGAAGATGATATCCTTGCTTTCCCGGATTAAGGAAAATCCACAGAGAAAGCCTCGTGATCAGAGATTCGGCAGCACGCCAGTTTTGCTCCAAAAAACCGCTGATGAAAAGGTCATTGGCACCTCAAAATTGGACCCCATCATATGGCGTTTCTCCGGGAAGATCCCGAGAAAAGTATGATGAAAGATCCCAAACGAAAACAGTCTCTCAAGAGACTCGCTTTCCCCAGTAGAATCAACAAATGGCGTCTCCAACAGAGAAGTTTATACAACTCTACAACTCTACAAATGAAACTAAGACCAGTTCTTGGTAGGAAACCAGGATCGATGGGAAGTTTAAATCATAAACTAAGACCAGTTCCTTGGTAGGAAACCAAGAACGAGGGAAGGTTTGTTTCAAAAGAAAACTGAGACCAGTTCCTTGGCTGAAGACCAGGATCGAGGGGAAGTTTACCTTTTCTAAGCATCATCGCTTAGCTAAAGAAGATGAATGCGTAAGCTACCATTCATAACCACCATCAAAATTTCGGATATTCCGATATTTAATCCTCTTGCACCCCGAATGCCCGAATCCCTTCGTCATTCATACCTTCGGGTCCAAGAAGATTAAATAGGGGCATCTGTAATACCCCAAATTTTGACCACTTAGATTTCCCATCATTGTGAAAATCATCATCACAATATGGATGAACCATCATGCTTCATCAGTCTCCCCAAGGATGGGTGAGCATCCAATACAATCAAAATTAGGGTTTCAAGCCCTCTCTGAGTGCTTAGACAAAGGATTGTAGCGAGCGATTTTGGACGCGGTTCTTAAGCGCTGGTCGCTCTCTGCGGTTGAGCTTAAAACTACAGGTCGATTCATTTTTTATCCTATTGTGAGCTGAATAAGGAAGGGAAATAGATGTCTCCAATTAACCCTGCTTGCATACTGAGTTTAAACAGCGGTCTGTTAGGTTACGAATGCTATCAATGTGGGGGGGCCTTTGTACTGGTTATTCGTATTTCGCCAATACTGTTCTTTCTTTCTTTTTTCTAGGCAAAGGGTTTCTGGCGGGGAATAAGGATTAGGATGTTAGGACTGGTGCTTTTGAATTACTGCTTTTAATTGATGGAGGTATGGGATTTGGGTTTTTTGTTGATTGCGCTCGCTAAGATCTTTTCTTTCGATCTTATGCCTACGTATTCCCGTTTACCGAAACAGGGAAATCAGAGCGTTCGTAGTTCCTCCTATTCTATGGGAGGAAATTGATTTTTGGTGTCTTGTTCAAAGCCCAAGACGTGAGCGAAAGGTGATTTGTATCTTGTTCAAAGTCCAAGATGTGAAGCTAAAAGGTCTATTTGTGTCTTGTTCAAAGCCCAAGACGTGAAGCTAAAAGACCTCGACTTTAGAGAGAATTTGTCATCTCTAAAGAGGGGAGAAGGAGAATTACTTTAACTAGGATACGCGGATCCGAGCAATGCCATAATTTCCGAAGAAAGGGTTTTAACCTGAAGGAGAAGACTTTAACTCAGTGTAGAGCAATGCCATCTTTCCTTAGGAATTTCTCATGCTAAAAGAGGGACAGTGGCATGGATGTAGATGATCCAGAGGCTTGCCACTTACAGCGATTAGATGAAAGGAAAGGAGTTGTTGATGTTTGTGTACTGTGAACGAGGTACAGCTTTGATGCTAAAAGGTTGATTGGATTAACCAGTGGTTTTCTTATACAAAGCCTAAGAGAAGGCTAATTTTCGCTAGGAAAATCATTATACAAAGCCTAAGAGGAGGCTATTTTGTGTCTCGTACAAAGCCCGAGAGAGAGGCTAAAGGTTTTTGACCCAGTGGGGCATATCGTTATACAAAGCCTAAGAGGAGGCTAGCAAAGAGTTCGACTCTTGCTTAAGGGATTTATATCTCGTACGAGGCCCGAGATGGAGGCAAAAAAAGGGGTGATTGACTCAACGAGGGAATCTTTTGTGTCTCATACAAAGCCTGAGAGAGAGGCTAAAAGGTTTTTTTGACTCCCCTGGGGAGAATTTTGGTATCTCGTACGAAGCCCGAGATGGAGGCTATTGTAACTGTTTCAGTTGAGTGACAGATCCAATATACTGATTTAAAAGAGAAAATCAGTTCTTATATGAGTAACACTGTACACAGGGATTTAATTTGAGGATTAGGGATATTTCCTTCTCTTTGAGGAAACGGGAAATCCAAAGGGTATTGAGACTGTCCGAGTCTGCGGGTTTCCTTACTATTTAACGAAGGGTGCTTGAGAATGTCTTTGAGACTCAAGGAAGTTAGACTGTCCAAGTCTAGAGTTTTATCTTTTGTACTATGCTTCGAGAAACAGTAGTAGACTCTATGAAAGGACTGTTCTATGAGGATGACTAGGTTCTGTTCCTATACCTCTAGGAGGTCGTCGGGACAATTTGTACGAAGCCCAAGAGGAGGCTGGAATCTTTTAAGAAGCCGACGGGTCCTTGTACGAAGCCCAAGAGGAGGCTATCATTCCCGGAGGAAGAGATCATTATATGAAGCCTAAGAGGAGGCTGTGAATACTTCTAAGAAGCCGTAGGGTCCTTGAATAATGCCCAAGAGGAGGCCGATGCTTTTAAGAAGCCCGTGGGTCTATCATCTCCTTTCCATCAGGAGAGATAACTCTTTTAAAAATGAAAACCACTGGTAAACATGCGAGGTTTACTATCCAGCAACTTTTAACTTTTAAAGAGGGTTCCTTAGTTAAGGTCCAAGATTATGACCGTAGTGGGTACCCAAACCCCGAGACATTCAAGGCACGCTATCCACAAGGAATAGATCAAGTCAGGAAAGTTCGAGAATTTGGAAGAAACTCAAAGATGCTATTCACGGAGAATACATTCATCTTGGGGAGTAGAGCTTCTTGACGATTCCTAAGGAGGACAGCCGAAGAGAAGACTGTATCTGGTGCTCCTATTGGGGATCTAGGCGTCTATTTCTACGAATAAATGAAACGGCGTCACTTAGTTCTAGACGTAGTTGCTGGGGAAACTCGAAATATCTATACTATTATTACACAGTAGATATGAGTTTATGAAAGGAGACTTACAGTGAGCAGCCCCACAATACAGTTTATAATATGAAAGCAGTTAATGAAAGCGATAACCACTTACTCGGTTGTAGTGCTTCCATGTTGTTTGGTTAGTTGTTCAACAAAGAATGATTGAAAACAATAGTATATTAAAAATCAAAGGAGAAAGTGCTTTGAAAAAGAAAGATTTGGGGCTTACAGCTCAAGGAGAGGCCCAGGGTTTTATCAGTGAGCGCACTGTTTGAATTTGTACAGAGGGACTTATACAAGTGACTGGGGCCCAAAAAGGTTTTCTGTACAAAGGGATGGGTCTTACACTCTCTCAAGAGGCCCAAAGAGGTTTAAAGAAAAGAGAAATGGGTCTTACTACTCGAGGGTAGGCCCAGATGGTTTTTATTTTTAAACGGGCGACGATCGCGCCGTTTACTTGTACAGAGGGACTTATACAATGAGTGAGGCCCAAAAAGTTTTTGTACAAGGGGGGATGGGTCTTACACTCTCTCAAGAGGCCCAAAAAGGTTTAAAGAAAAAGAGTGGGGCTTATAACACGAGGGTAGGCCCAAATGATTTTTCGTTTAAAAATGACGATCGCGCCGAGGTTTTCTTTTAACGCAGAGGGACTTATACAATAAGTGAGGCCCAAAATGTTTTGGTTAAAAGGGAGATTGGGTCTTACACTCTAATAGAGGCCCAAAGTGTTTTGAAAATGATTTATGAGGGTTGAATTAATCCAAAACCCTAATTTGTTTTCAAAATGTATTTAATTGAATAAAAATTCAATTAAAATGATAAAAAATTGTTTAACACTTGGAAAACAAATTGTGATCTTGGATTAATGCTTCAAAAATTAAGTATTGACCTACAAAATAATTAGAAAGCATTAAAAGTTGCAAAATCAATGTAGAAAAAATATTTAAAATGCCAAAAACAATCAAAATATTAATTCTTTACAAAAATATCAATTATATGAAATAAATAATATTTTTGGGATTTTTTGATAAAATAAAATATTTTAACATTTTTGTGAATTATTAAAAAAAGAATCAACTCAAAATCATTAAAACTCAGAGAGAAATTAATTTTTGAATCAATTAAACAAAATCACAAAATTCAAATATTCAAATATATGAAAATGGCGCCAAGAACAACACCAAGAACACGCGCGTTTTTCAGTTTGCCCAGATTTGCATTTTCCATCCAATCTCACTGAATACGTAATTATAACATGCAATCCACATATCATTATGCTCGCCTCAACCTCACGATCATGTCTATGTACTTTAATTTCATTTAAATTAAACATACAACAAGAAATCACGAAGAGACCTCAAGAACCCTAATTTCTGCATGAAGGCTAGGATTTTTGATACACGATTCAAACAATGCAATTAATTGAGGGAAAACATTCCATGCATGATTATGAACATATGGCCAAATTATTGTGCGAGGAAATATGCATAGATTGAGAGATGACCAAGTATGTGCTTACCTCCAAGTCGTGACAGCAAGAGCAGATGTGATTTTGAGTTGGAGGTGTTACAGACAAGTTGTGATGATCTGGACAGCTTACCTACACCATATGGAGTGTGTTTGAACACTTGGATTGAATTGAAATGGACTGGATCATTTTGTGGTACCTCAGCTGCACTTTGTTTGAAAATTTGAGCAACCAGCTGGTGATTTCATGAAATTGATGTTTCAGAAGTTATGTGAGTGTTTGATCAGCTCATATGTGATGTTTGTGAGGTGTGTGAGTGATTGGTTTGTGCAGAATTGCTCTCAAACTCAAAACCCGATAGCTACCTTGCTAAGAAAGGCATTTTTGCCAAGAGAAAGAGATTTTGAGGAAAGCATCTATTAGATGGCTTTGGTGTACTTAAACTGACCACAATTGAGCTCTATTTATAGTAGAGCAAGTTTGTTTTGCAAGGAATAGTGCATGGCAGCTGGTAAGTAGGTTTGGCCAATGTTGGCAAATGAAAATCCAAGTCTCCTCTAGCCATTGACTAGAGGTTAGGGCACAGAGCTTTGGTCCCCTTGGTCTTGGATAAGTCTTGATTGATTTCAGATGAGAATGGCTCAGTCCATGCCACCTTGATGGTTCCATTGAATGCCTCATTCCAAATTTGAAGTCTTGTCCCTATTTTGGCAACTCTAGGTTCAACATGCTATTTCTTGTTCCATGGACTTTGGAGGCTTGGCTCAGTGATTGTCCCCTTTGGATTCAATCCTCTGAGGTGTCCAAGTGGATTGGAGCAATTGAAATTGGCTGATTTTGGCAAATCGAGCCAAAATGCAAATTCTGCCTTGCCTTGACAGATTTCAGCAAGGCAACTTGGCAATGTTGTATCTCATGGTGTAGGTTGAATTTGGCAATGTTCTTGGCCATTTTGGAAAGCTCTTACATGATACAACAACTGTTTGAACAAGTTTGGTTTTGATCTCTTTTGATTCCAAGTGAAAAATCCCCCTACATTTGGCAAAAAGTGAAGGCAAATTCTGACTTAGTGAAAATTTCACTAAGTGTTGGAAAAAGTGACATTTTCACTTTTCAGCCACTTTGATCACTCCATAACTCAAAATCCATGAGTGAATTGGAATGACTTGTAGTTGAAGTTTTTGTAGGTGATAATGAGGGCTACAAATCCATCTTTGGATGAGAAAAAATGGCCTTGTGGTTTAGGAGTTATGGTCCTCCAAAGTTGGTACCTTTGCCACTTTATTTTTAACTTAGAAAAATTTCTAAGTTTTATGGTTACCCCTTTTACAAGTTATCTCACTTTTCTTGATTTTTCTTGATGAATGATGATTCAAATCATACATTAACATCATTTTAGGGTTAAAAATCCATTTTGGTGAAAAATCTCAAAAAGTCAAAGTTGACTTTTGTGCACAGTTGACTTTTTATCAGATGAATTCCAAACTGTGCAATTCTTCAGGAAATCATGTCCCTGACCTAAATCAAACTTGATGGACATGTTCCATGGGTGTCATAGGGTATATTCAATCATTTATTAGGGTTTGGGAGCATGTCTTGGTCAAAAGTCAAAGTTACAGTTGACTTTTCCCTTAAAACCCTAATTGTGGTGCAGATGAAAATGAGACTTGTTGCTCAAGCTTCTTGGATCAATCCATTGTTCCAAATGGATTAATATGGTATATTAGAGACCCTCAAATCATCTCTTGAGGTCTTGGCTCATGGTTTGTCCCAAAAGTCAACTTAGGGGTGAATTAGGTCAAGAAACCCTAATTCCTGATTTTTTATGAATGCATCCCCTGAGGCAAAATTGACTTGATGCATGGGTTCATGAGGTTCCATGAAGCATATTAGGTCATGTTTTGGATCATTGCCTTATGCCCAGATGAAAATTTCCATCTGGAGGCCCTGGTCGACCAAAACCCTAATTTGGTGACACTGTCGATCTTGATACTTGATCCACCTAGAAGGGAGCAATCTTGTGCTTAATCCTTGAAGTGGGAGTCCTTTTTGATCCATTGTGGATGTTTGAGAGATTAGACAAGTTGAAGATCATGTCATTTCTTGATTGATCCTTTGTTTAAGCACTCAGAAAGGGCTTGAAACCCTAATTTTGATTGTATTGGATGCTCACCCATCTTTGGGGAGACTGATGAAGCATGATGGTTCATCCATATTGTGATGATGATTTTCACAATGATGGGAAATCTTAGTGGTCAAAATTTGGGGTATTACAAGGATCAATCAAGAAATGACATGATCTTCAACTTGTCTAATCTCTCAAACATCCACAATGGATCAAAAAGGACTCCCACTTCAAGGATTAAGCACAAGGATGCTCCCTTCTAGGTGGATCAAGTCCCAAGATCGACAGTGTCACCAAATTAGGGTTTTGGTCGACCAGGGCCTCCAGATGGAAATTTTCATCTGGGCATAAGGCAATGATCCAAAACATGACCTAATATACTTCATGGAACCTCATGAACCCATGCATCAAGTCAATTTTGCCTCAGGGGATGCATTCATAAAAAATCAGGAATTAGGGTTTCTTGACCTAATTTACCCCTAAGTTGACTTTTGGGACAAACCATGAGCCAACACCTCAAGAGATGATTTGAGGGTCTCTAATACACCATATTGATCCATTTGGAACAATGGATTGATCCAAGAAGCTTGAGCAACAAGTTTCATTTTCATCTGCACCACAATTAGGGTTTTAAGGGAAAAGTCAACTGTAACTTTGACTTTTGACCAAGACATGCTCCCAAACCCTAATACATGATTAAATATACCCTATGACACCCATGGAACATGTCCATCAAGTTTGATTTAGGTCAAGGACATGATTTCCTGAAGAATTGCACAGTTTGGAATTCATCTGATAAAAAGTCAACTGTGCCCAAAAGTCAACTTTGACTTTTTGAGATTTTTCACCAAAATGGATTTTTAACCCTAAAATGATGTTAATGTATGATTTGAATCATCATTCATCAAGAAAAATCAAGAAAAGTGAGATAACTTGTAAAAGGGGTAACCATAAAACTTAGAAATTTTTCTAAGTTAAAAATAAAGTGGCAAAGGTACCAACTTTGGAGGACCATAACTCCTAAACCACAAGGCCATTTTTTCTCATCCAAAGATGGATTTGTAGCCCTCATTATCACCTACAAAAACTTCAACTACAAGTCATTCCAATTCATTAAGGATTTTGAGTTATGGAATGATCAAAGTGGCTGAAAATTGAAAAAGTCACTTTTTCCAACACTTAGTGAAATTTTCACTAAGTCAGATTTTGCCTCACTTTTTGCCAAATGTAGGGGGATTTTTCACTTGGAATCAAAAGAGATCAAAACCAAACTTGTTCAAACAGTTTTTGTATCATGTAAGAGCTTTCCAAAATGGCTAAGAACATTGCCAAATTCAACCTACATCATGAGATACAACATTGGCAAGTTACCTTGCTGAAATCTGTCAAAGCAAGGCAGAATTTGCATTTTGGCTCGATTTGCCAAAATCAGCCAATTTCAATTGCTCCAATCCACTTGGACACCTCAGAGGATTGAATCCAAAGGGGACAATCACTAAGCTAAGCCTCCAAGGTCCAAGGAACAAAGAATAGCATGTTGAACCTAGAATGGCCAAAATAGGGACAAGACTTCAAATTTGGAATGAGGCATTCAATGGAACCATCAAGGTGGCATGGACTGAGCCATTCTCATCTGAAATCAGTCAAGACTTATCCAAGACCAAGGGGACCAAATCTATGTGCCCTAACCTCTAGTCAATGGCTAGAGGAGACTTTCATTTCCATTGGCCAACATTGAGGAAACCTACTTACCAGCTGCCATGCACTATTCCTTGCAAAACAAACTTGCTCTACTATAAATAGAGCTCAATTGTGGTCAGTTTGAGTACACCAAAGCCATCTAACAGATGCTTTCCTCAAAATCTCTTTCTCTTGGCAAAAATGCCTTTCTTAGCAAGGTAGCTATCGGGTTTTGAGTTTGAGAGCAATTCTGCACAAACCAATCACTCACACACCTCACATACATCACATATGAGCTGATCAAACACTCACATAACATCTGGAACATCAATTTCACAAAAATCACTTGCCATCCACACAAGTTTGAAGTGAATTTGCAGCTGAGATGCCATAAACTGATCCAGTCCATTTCAATTCAATCCAAGTGTTCAAACACACTCCATATGGTGTAGGGAAGCAGTCCAGATCATCACCACTCATCTGTAACACCTCCAACTCAAAATCACATCTGCTCTTGCTGTCACGACTTGGAGGTAAGCACATACTTGGTCATCTCTCAATCTATGCATATTTCTTCGCACAATAATTTGAACATATGTTCATAATCATGCATGGAATGTTTTCCCTCAATTAATTGCATTGTTTGAATCGTGTATCAAAAATCCTAACCTTCATGCAGAAATTGGGGTTCTTGAGGTCTCTTCGTGATTTCTTGTTGTATGTTTAATTTAAATGAAATTAAAGTACATAGACATGATCGTGAGGTTGAGGCGAGCATAATGATATGTGGATTGCATGTTATAATTACGTATTCAGTGAGATTGGATGGAAAATGCAAATCTGGGCAAACTGAAAAACGCGCGTGTTCTTGGTGTTGTTCTTGGCGCCATTTTCATATATTTGAATATTTGAATTTTGTGATTTTGTTTAATTGATTCAAAAATTAATTTCTCTCTGAGTTTTAATGATTTTGAGTTGATTCTTTTTTTAATAATTCGCAAAAATGTTAAAATATTTTATTTTATCAAAAAATCCCAAAAATATTATTTATTTCATATAATTGATATTTTTGTAAAGAATTAATATTTTGATTGTTTTTGGCATTTTAAATATTTTTTCTACATTGATTTTGCAACTTTTAATGCTTTCTAATTATTTTGTAGGTCAATACTTAATTTTTGAAGCATTAATCCAAGATCACAATTTGTTTTCCATGTGTTAAACAATTTTTGATCATTTTAATTGAATTTTTATTCAATTAAATACATTTTGAAAACAAATTAGGGTTTTGGATTAATTCAACCCTCATAAATCATTTTCAAAACACTTTGGGCCTCTATTAGAGTGTAAGACCCAATCCTTTTTTTTTTGACCAAATTATCTTTGGGCCTCACTTATTGTATAAGTCCCGATACCGTCAAAAAACAAACGACGCGATCGTCGCCTTTTCAAAAATCATCTGGGCCTACCCTCGTGTTATAAGCCCCACTCTTTTCTTTAAACCTTTTTGGGCCTCTTGAGAGAGTGTAAGACCCATCCCCCCTTGTACAAAAACTTTTTGGGCCTCACTCATTGTATAAGTCCCTCTGTACAAGTAAACGGCGCGATCGTCGCCCGTTTAAAAATAAAAACCATCTGGGCCTACCCTCGAGTAGTAAGACCCATTTCTTTTTCTTTAAAACACTTTGGGCCTCTTGAGAGAGTGTAAGACCCATCCCTTTGTACAGAAAACCTTTTTGGGCCCCAGTCACTTGTATAAGTCCCTCTGTACAAATTCAAACAGTGCGCTCACTGATATAACCCTGGGCCTCTCCTTGAGCTGTAAGCCCCAAATCTTTCTTTTTCAAAGCACTTTCTCCTTTGATTTTGAATATACTGTTGTTTTCAATCTTTCTTTGTTGAACAACTAACCAAACAGCATGGAAGCACTAAAACCGAGTAAGTGGTTATCGCTTTCATTTACTGCTTTCATATTATAAACTCTATTGTGGGGCTGCTCACTGTAAGTCTCCTTTCATAAACTCATATCTACTGTGTAATAATAGTATAGATATTTCGAGTTTCCCCGGCAACTACGTCTAGAACTAGGTGACGCCGTTTCATTTATTCGTAGAAATAGACGACTAGATCCCCAATAGGAGCACCGGATACAGTCTTCTCTTCGGCTGTCCTCCTTAGGAATCGTCAAGAAACTCTACTCCCCAAGATGAATGTATTCTCCGTGAATGGCATCTTTGAGTTTCTTCCCAATTCTCGAACTTTCCTGACTTGATCTATTCCTTGTGGATAGCTTGCCTTGAATGTCTCGGGGTTTAGGTACCCACTACGGTCATAATCTTGGACCTTAACTAAGGAACCCTCTTTAAAAGTTAAAAGTCGCTGGATAGTAAACCTCGCACATTTACCAGTGGTTTTTATCTCTAAAAGAGTTATCTCTCCTAATGGAAAGGAGATGATAGACCCACGGGCTTCTTAAAAGCATCGGCCTCCTCTTGGGCATTATTCAAGGACCCTACGGCTTCTTAGAAGTATTCACAGCCTCCTCTTAGGCTTCGTATAATGATCTCTTCCTTCGGGAATGACAGCCTCCTCTTGGGCTTCGTACAAGGACCCGTCGGCTTCTTAAAAGTTTCCAGCCTCCTCTTGGGCTTCGTACAAATTGTCCCGAAGACCTCCTAGAGGTATAGGAACAGAACCTAGTCATCCTCATAGAACAGTCCTTTCATAGAGTCTACTACTGTTTCTCGAAGCATAGTACAAAAGATAAAACTCTAGACTCGGACAGTCTAACTTCCTTGAGTCTCAAAGACATTCTCAAGCACCCTTCGTTAAATAGGAAGGAAACTCGCAGACTCGGATAGTCTCGATACCTTTTGGATTTCCCTTTTCCTCTAAGAGAAGGAAATATCCCTGATCCTCAAATCAAATCCCTGAGTACAGTGTTGCTCATATAAGAACTGATTTTCTCTTTTAATTAGTATATTGGATCTGTCACTCAACTGAAACAGTTACAATAGCCTCCATCTCGGGCTTCGTACGAGATACCAAAATTCTCCCCAGTGGAGTCAAAATAACCTTTTCGCCTCTCTCTCGGGCTTTGTACAAGATACAAAAACACTCTATTACTAAGTATAAAAGATTCTCCAACTAAGTCAACTCTTTGCTAGCCTCCTCTTAGGCTTTGTATAACGATATGCCCCACTGGGTCAAAAACTTTTAGCCTCTCTCTCGGGCTTTGTACGAGACACAAAATAGCCTCTCTCTCGGGCTTTGTACGAGACACAAAATAGCCTCCTCTTAGGTTTTGTATAATGATTTTCCTAGCGGAAATTAGCCTCCTCTTAAGCTTTGTATAAGAAAACCACTGGTTGATCCAATCGACCTTTTAGCATCAAAGTTGTGCCTCGTTCACAGCATACAAACATCAACAACTCCTTTCCCCCCATCTAATTGATGTAAGCTGCAAGCCTCTGGATCATCTACATCCATGCCACTGTCCCTCTTTTAGCATGAGAAATTCCTATGGAAAGATGGTATTGCTCTACACTGAGTTAAAGTCTTCTCCTTCAGGTTAAAACCCTTTCTTTGGAAATTATGGCATTGCTCGGATCCGCGTATCCCAGTTAAAGTAATTCTCCTTCTCCCCTCTTTAGAGATGACAAATTCTCTCTAAATTCGAGGTCTTTCAGCTTCACGTCTTGGGCTTTGAACAAGACACAAATAGACCTTTCAGCTTCACATCTTGGGCTTTGATCAAGATACAAATCACCTTTCGCTTCACGTCTTGGGCTTTGAACAAGACACCAAAAACCAATTTCCTCCCATAGAATAGGAGGAACTACGAACGCTCTGATTTCCCTGTTTTGGTAAACGGGAATACGTAGGCATAAGATCGAAAGAAAAGATCTTAGCGAGCGCAATCAACAAAAAACCCAAATCCCATACCTTCGTCAACCAAAAGCAGTAATTCAAAAGCACCAGTCCTAACATCCTAATCCTTATTCCCCACCAGAAACCCTTTGCCTAGAAAAAAGAAAGAGAACTGTATTGGCGAAATACGAATAACCAGTACAAAAGCCCCCCCATATTGATAGCATCCGTAACCTAACAGAACGTTGTTTAAACTCAGTATGCAAAGCAGGGTTAATTGGAGACATCTATTTCCCTTCCTTATTCAGCTCACAATAGGATAAAAAATGAATCGACCTGTAGCTTAAAGCTCAAACCGCAAAGAGCGACCATCGCTTAAGAACCGCGTCCAAAATCGCTCGCTACACATGAGATAAATAAGAAATCAGAAAGTAGCACCCCACTCCTACCATTGCAGTGAGGAGGAACCCATGGCGATAAGGTGGCCGCGTCACCGACACAAATCGCACGCTACACTTAGTACTTAGTAATGAAGAATTAGGGACGAAAATAACATTGCTTACACAGGTACCCTTAGGCGCAACAGCTTATAAGGGTTCCCCTGTAGGAAAACCCGAAGAAATCGATAAATTAACTACGAAAAGTTATAAGGAAGAAAATATTAGGGACCCTTTTCCACTAAAAACAAGGTCAAAAAGACACGTTGCTACAACTAAAAATGAATAACCTAGGAACCAAAAAACTAGAGAAGAAATTAACGCAAAACCAGGAATCTTAATGCCTAATAATAAGCCAAACCTAATTCTGCCCTATTTAAAGTACAAACCACTCTATAATGGAAAGAAAAGAAAAGGGGAAGGATATGAGAGATGGCTCGATAAATGGCTTTGGAAACAACCCACACCGACAATCTTTCGTCTATAGTTTTGTTTCTATAAGTTAAGCTACTGAAATTAAACAAAGCGCTGCATAGGAGGTAACCCGTGATTCTGCCTTTTTAATTATTTTTCCTTAAAATGTGAATTATCTCTTTTAACAAGGCTAACTTATTTTGGTTTCGTATGTTTCAGGGATCAACATTCTACATAGCTTATTCTAACCATATTTTCAGGATGCAGAACATTGATGACATGGAGATCAAGTTCAGAGATGATGACCAGAGAAGACATTACGCAGTCCTATCTAAAAGACCCATGCTACCCACCAGATATCCAGACACAACCTGCATGACAACCCTAGGAATTGAAAGCAGTATTAGCCATATGGCTAACCGAATTGTTTAGGAGGAGTTCTCAGAATTTAAGCATGAGACCTACAGAAAGCTCATCCTCGAGTTCCTCGATTCACTGATCTATGATCCCTGTCGAGGACGTGGACTCCACTGCGGCCACATATCCTTTAGGTTGTTTGGACAAGAGTATGATCGAACCCACCGAGGATTAGGAAGCCTTTTAGGATTCCAAACTGGTCCAAATGCCCATCCAGAAATCCCACCCTGTTTCTACCAGGACGATACTCTAGAAATTTTTTGGAAAGAAATCACCAATAATACATACCCCAACCCAACCACCCACTTTTCAAATCGGATCCACAACCCAACACTTAGGTATTTTTAGATGATCTTGGCTCAAACATTCTTTTTGGTAGGAGTGAAACCTGTGAGCCGGTAAGTGCGGAAGAGCTATTCATTCTTTACTGCATCACCGAAGATAACTCTGTTGCTTCTGGTGTCCTCCTCATCCAAAACCTAGCAGGTGAACCCAATCTTCTGTAGGAACTATTCATGTAGGGGGGATAGTCACACGTATAGCGTATGCACTTCAGTTACAAAATAACTTATCTCACCTTATTCCTTACTGTGTTTATACACTGTTGGACATGGACCATTGCCTTGAAAAGGGATTGATACGTAGAACATATTTTAAGATTAATGAATGTAAACTCCTCATTGATGATGAAGTTGTCCACCATTTTTAGCTGCCTAACTCAGAAAGAACGAATATCTAAAATAGGGAGAATTGGACCTATGATTTAGAGGTTTAAGATGAGACACCCTTCAGACCTGCTGCACCTCCTACACCAGAGTATCACCCATTACCTGCACCTTCTTCGAATAGGACTGTTGCGATTTCTTCTTCTGGTCTCACCAGGAAAAGAGGTAGAGATGACGAGCTTACTTTATTTCGCCAGGAGATTGTTGCACCCCGAGAAGAAATCATCAATCTTAGGCAGAAGGCAGAGATCGAGAGCGCCATTCATACTAAAGCAGAAGACTAGGATTTCTGACCTTCGACACCAGCTTTCAGAGGCTCATGCATTTTGTCTGCCGCGGATGCCAAATCCTGTTTACCACTCCACTTAGTCCTTTTATTGGATTTATTTCACCATTATTTCTTTTTTACCATTTACTGCTAAATTTATTTTCTCACTAAAACTCTTTTGAAAGTTTTTAAGTTATTTTATTTTGAGGTTTATTCTATTTTCATATTCAGTAATTCTTGCTTATTCTGCTTATCAATATTTATTAGCTAACCATTTGTGTGATAAGCTATTATTTTTCAAATATATTGTCTAGGTAAAGCAAAAAGGGGGTGTATACTCTAAAAAGCACCCAAACTAGACCCAAAGACCAACACAAGGCCCAGAACCGGACCAAGGCATCATGGCACTCGCCACACCCCCATGGCGGTCGCCATGGGCTCTACTACTAGAAAAAAATTGTTACAGGACAAAACCACTTTCTCCTATTTTTCCTCCATCTTCTTCCACAAAACCCCATCTTTTTCCTCCACTAACACCTACCATTCCTCCACCCACTCACATAACTTCTCATAATCCCCAAAACCCTATAAACCTTCCATCATACCTCAAACTTCCATCCACAATTTCACTTAATTCCAACCATAAATTCACCAACCCTTGTATTTTTGTGAAAAATCCCCATTTCACCAACACCTGCATCTTCATAACAATGGTGAAGGAATTGGGAATTGTCTTCCGAGCACGAAAGACTAGAGAACGGCAAAGGGAAAAGTTTGAGTTACTCTTGAACCGAGAGATAACTCCTACAAGGTATTTCAATGTTTTTTGCCTTCATTCTTTAGGCATTTACCATGATGTTTACTATATGATTGATAAATTAGGATTACAGACGCTATTTGAGCGAAAATATTCGACTTATGAGTTGTTGACCCGCGAATTCCTAAGTTTTTGATTTATTTAGTAAAATCCGACACTTCTAGCGTACAAGGCACCGTTAAATTTTGCGTGTTTAACACTAAATACCAATTTAGTACTAATGAACTGGCTGATATGTTGGAACTTCCAAAAGGGGAAGGAATACCTTGTGAGGCCCCACTTGAGTCGGAGTGAGGACAATCAGTTTATGATTTTTGGAGAGAAATAACAGGTCTTACAACCACTTCCATTGAGGGTAACCTTGCCTCCGCAATCCATAAACCGGTCATTCGTTATTTTTGCCAAATGTTGGCAGACACTATTTTTGGCTGGGAACACAGTAACAAAACAAATGCAAAAGAGATGTTTTTCCTTCATAATGCCCTTCACAACCGAAAGGTAAATTTTGTACCATTTATGATAGCAAACATGAAAGCATCCATAGGTACTATCTTGTTTGGTGGTTTTATTACCTCATTGGCCCGTGCTATTCGCCTAGATGACAAGCTTGAGAACTTAGAGCCATTGCTACCCCGCTCTCTCAATCTTGATTGTGTCAGATCCATGCAGTTTTGTAGAAACCGAAGAGAGGGTGGTTACCACCTGATGATTTTCAAAATGATGTTGTGACTAGTATTGTTTTGCCACGGATATTTCCTGCCAAAATTACGTTGGCCCACCACCCAAGGAATTTCCTGCCAATATGGCAGAGGATTATGACTATGATATGCCTGATCGCTTTTCACCCCCTGATTTACCTGCACACGACACACACACTGCACCACATTTTTCTGGCCATGTTGCAGGTACCTCTTCGAGACATATGACTCAGCCTAGTCCTCAGGCTGGAGGAGTCCCACAGATGAGAACTATGCCACACTTTATCAGTAGCAGTAGGAGATGATAACGTTCATGAGAGAGTCGAATGCCAAGACACAATGATGAATTCAACAGATAATGGCAACTCAGACGACACAGGCTACTTTTTTAGAGAGTATGGCCGACACCATTGATGTCCTGCAAGGCCGCCAGTGAGATATTTTAGGCCATATCCGTCTCCTTAGAGAAGAAAATGCTACATTGACAGCCAGAGTGGAGCGGTTGGACATAGCAGGCACTTCAAGAAGCCGAAGCAGGACTCCTAGAAAGAGGAGTAACAGTCTGAGGGGCCCACACTAGCTCTCTTCAGGTTTTTCTCTCCTTTTCCACCTTACATAAAAACTTTAAGGACAATGCTTGGTTTAAGTGTGGAAGGGACACTTTACTTGCTTTCTAGTTAGATTTACTGTTTTCTTTATTTTTCCTAGTCTGTTATTGAGTCATTGCATGCACTATTGAGTCATTGATGCATATTCTCTATTGTCTATCTCTCTTTCCCTCTTTTTTGAGCCATACCAAGAAAATTTGGAAATTTTACGAAAGAATAGTGAAAAATTTTAAAATTTTTTAGGCTTATGGATAAACAGAGGATAGGTCTCAAAGACTTGGGAAAACTCCTAAAAAGTTCGGTATCGTCTCAACACCGTAAGTATCTTGATTATAGAAATCGATTTTCATACTTATTATTCAAATGCCTTGAATTTCCATCTCTAAATTAGTCTTGAGTATTTTATTTTAGCAGTCAGCATCATCTAAGTTATCGCTAAGTGAATGAACCGATGGAAATAGGTAAATGATCTCGAAAAAAAAAAGGAAAGAAAGAAAAATCAGAAAAATAAATAATAAATAGCAAAATATTTGAAAATAAAATCCACCTTCTAAGTCAGGTAACCCTCATCCGGTTATTTGGCCCAACGGTAGAGGAACCTTTGAAAAATTATGCTTATGTATCTGTGTTGAAAAATAGAAGAAAAAAAGTGTTCAAATATGGGATCATAATTACCAACAGGTTCGTTTACCATACGAGTACAAGGTAACGCACTTAATATTATTGCGCCTGAATGAAAAGAGACGAAAAATGAGATGAGTAAGTTTGGCCTGACCATAATGAAGTGATGCGATTTGGTGGATATAGGAAAGAGACTTATGTTCGCAAAGTGCGAAGTGTGTTGTTAGGATATCATATGTTTTTCGAGTTAGTACCTATCAATGTGACCATGTCCGAAGTAAAGTCCATAGCCTAGTCACTATAAGAATCATTGTTTCCTTCTGTTTACACGAGTATTGCTTGAGGATAAGCAAATGCTCGAGTGTGGGAGAGTTTGATGATGTGAGATTACATCGCTTATTTAACTTGATTAATGCATGTTTTCTAGTTGTTTTGATTTGCATTTGCACGGTTATGTTGGTATTTGGTTTTTTTTCTTCAGGTATTTAGCTACTTCAGAGCCATGTGCGAAGAAACAAAGTAAAAGCAGTTGAAAAAAAGAAGAAATCAAGATTGGTTTACACTGATGGCGAACACCATGGCGTTCACCATGACGTGGCCATGAGTGGTCCACATGCTAACAGTCATAAGACCAAGTCACCCCATTTTACAAACATGGCGCTCGCCATAAGGTGTGGTGCTCGCCACACCTTATAATGCCCAACGATCACAAAGTGGGATGACCTTGGTCCCCAAGTATCAAAATCTTCTCCTCTATTTTCGCACACGAATTCAGCAACTTTTGGAGAGTTTTTAGGGTTACTAGTTCATCTTAAATAGGTATGTAGTTCATTGTTCAGGGCATCTAAGTTTAGTACAACACTTTAGGTGTATATTTTCCCATCTGTAAGCTTTAACTCTTCACACCGAAGGGTTATCGTAAAGTCGATTGAGTTTGTATCAAGCACGGAACAACCCTGTACAAGTGTTATTTTTGTATCCAGACAAAAGTCTCTTCGGAGCAAGTTTTTATTTAATTGATTTATTTATTTATGTTGCCTTTATTTAATTTCTCGTACGCCTCCTACTTTCATTTGATACCGTATTTCTTTAATTACGTCGTATTTCTTTAAACGTACTTCATTGTTCCTGTAGAATTTCCTTTTGGGATGTTTTGGTTTTTAATCAATTTTACTAAGTCTTGGTTTATCCTGCCTTCACGTAAGTGAAATAGTGAAACACCGGGTCAGATCGAAAGTCATCTGGTACAAATGATTTAAATTGTTAAGTCCTTAATTAATAAACTACGCGAAAGCCTTTTTATTAATAAATCAGTAAAGTTTAAGGTTTCTATTTTAAAACTATTTACAAACGCACGCGTTTATAGGTTTGGGATCCAGTACTTAAGCGAAAGCTTATGAACCCTTTTTCACATTATACTTTCCAATAAAAAATCAGTTTTCTTTTTAGTAAAGAGTTTGATTATTTAAAAATAGGTTTATTAATTTAACGCAACACGCGCCCACCATGAGTGACGATGCAAGGGTATAAATTAGAGATTAAATCTGGTTCTGTTTACGAAAGCAACAGTTCCCATTAAATTAATTCTTTTTGAAATAGGAAATATTACCCCATTGAGGAATCCCTTTTAGAAACAACAAAAGTAAGATTAGTTAGTAGATCCCCACATCTCTGCACTGTCTGTCCAATTTATTTAATACATTTTATTTTAACGCACTTTTATTTCCGCAATCAGCTCCCTTATTGTCCGCCTTAAATAAACACCGTAGCAATCAGTAACAATAAGTTTTGACTTTTTGTCTCTGTGGGATTGATATCTTTTAAAACTACACGATAGGTTGTGCACTTGCAGTTAGTTGGTTTGCACCCGATCACCTCCTCAACCAGCTTCCTTCCATACTGTCACAACCTGCGAAAAAACAACCGGCGAGAAACTGGAACAGAAGATTTGCCACCGAACGTTATTCATCCCGACGCAGGGAAAGGAAACGATCAGAGAAACCTGAAAGAGGGAAAGACATGGTCATCACAACCATAGTCCGGGTTCGGGAGTCGGTTACGCCTGGGGAAGGTATTAGCACCCCCACGCGTCCATCGTACTCGATGGGATCCACGCTTGTTGTCTAATCAAAGGGTGAGTCATCTAAAGTCTATGGCTGAACAAAAACGGAACGGGAAAAAGAAAAGAAAAAGGTGACTCGGTAGGACATCGCCGTCCTAGACCTACGTATTCCCTTGTGCAATGGGAAAGTCAGAGTCAACATAGTTCGGAGAACTACGGGGGGGAGGTTGCTCGCCAAGACATCGCCATCTTGTGCCTACGTATCCTTAATCTAACCAGAAGGAGGAAATCAGAGCAGTCGTAGTTCGACCTAACGTGGTTGGTATTTTTTATGAGCGACGTTAAGTTCGCGTCTGGCAATTAGGGTCGATGCCTGTTTGCGAAAAAAATGAAAAATAACGTGCTCTTTTCTGAAAAAAGATTTGAAACTTAACAATCCCGAAGGATAAAAAAGTTTTGAATTTGTTTGTGTTTTTTAGACAGAAGTGGATTAAAGTTAGTTCGTAACTTGCATTGCACCCAAGTCTATAACATAGGAACGAATGTGTTGCATATCATCCCCAACAGGACGTACACTAAACACCCTAGAAGAACGAAGGGAGACCCCCCATTCGTCACTTCCCACATACAAGGCTCATGCGCAATACATGTTAATTTTATTAAGTGTCTTAGAATTGTTATGAGATGAGATGAGAAGACTCAAGTCGAAAAGAAAAGACTACGGGAAATCTATCCTAATGTTGTCATGCAAAATTGGCCCTATGGTTGAGTTCAAAGGGGAAACATCTACCTAAGTTAGCATGTATAGATGAAAGCCTAATGTCTATCCTACTCCGAGCTTAATCGGAAATTAAGTCGGACTAGGAGCCTTAAGGGAGCAGCAAAAGCAAGGCAAAAACCAAAGCGATAAATAAAAAATAGCTGCTACAACAGCGCTTCAGCACTTGCGCAGCGGTAAATTCCAACCAATACACCAAACTGCATTTAACAGCTCAAGTTCAGCACACAAAACAGGTGTAAAAAGGCAAGCAACAACACATATAATAGCGCATAGGCACCAAGACAGCGGTGAAAACAGGGCAGCACACCATGTATTTGAAACGATGCAATCATGGCATAACAAACGTGCATCAAGTATTACACATTCTTCAATCAAATAATGACCACAATCATACCACACACCATGGGAAACAATCTTGAAAACATCATGAGATAATGCACAACATTAAGCACATGAACAAGTTAAATCAAGTATGCATCTCATGAAATTAAATACAACAAAGCATGCATAACACAACAATTCCAGCAACACCAGCAATAATCCACAGTTAAGCATGCTCAAGGAGTGTTTGCAAGGTGTTCATCACATCAAGAAAGCATCAATGCAAACATGAACACTCAACAATGGAAATCAAGAGGTCGCGTGTCGATGAATCATGTCCATGCAATGGTGTGAGGTGAAACAGCTCAAGAATAATCCACAAATCATCAACATATTAATCCATGAAGTTTAGACATGCAAAGGATCTCAAACAAGCAAGAAAATGCAAGAAAATCACATTCTGCAGTAGTGGTAACCGGTTATCAGTTATGCTGTAACCGGTTACTTAGTTCAATACAGCCTGAAAATACGCAAAAAACAACATGTTAACCGGTTACAGCATATCTGCTAACCGGTTACTCTGCAACAGAATTCAAAAATAAGTGTTCAGAATCACTTTTCAACAGCTTATCAGTTCTCCAACCACCTGCATGTTAGGGCAACTCAATGTGCACGAAAATTACATCTCAAAAATAGCAAACACACATCAATCAACCAGCAACAACAATCAAATCCACAATCCAATGGATCAAACACAACAAAATTAAGATCTACATCATGAACAAGCAAAATAAGCTAAAATGAAAAGTAGATATGAAATTCACTAAGCTACAAAGCTAAGAATTGCTTTGGTGAGTGTTGATAAGCTGCAATAGATGAATCTAAGCAATAAAACCAGAGATCCAATGCTATCTTCACCAAAAAATGCAAAATAAATGCAATGTGATGAACTTGCTTCTAGCTTCTCCAAAAATCACTTCCAAGAACTTAAATCCATAAGCAAATCAGTAGAAAAATCAGAATTCCTTCAAGAATTAATGGATGGATGAAGGTTTAGTTCCAAGATCAACAAATTTCAATGCAAAATTTGTTGAACTTTGCTGAAGGAACTTTGATTGAGGGTTTTGGAATGAGAGAAAAGTTGAGAGAAAATGGAGTGAGATGTGTAGAAAATTCAAAAAATGGATCAAAGTTGTGTGAGGTTTAGAATGAATTGATTTAAATAGAAGCTAGGTTAGGAATTCAAATATGGTTTGGAGTGTGGGTTAATGAGTGGAATGGAGATTAGGAATGGAATTTGAAAAAAAGAATGTGGAATTAGAGTGGAAAATGTTGGGAGGGATTTGAATTTTGGGTGGAAAATGATGAAAAAAATCAATTTTAGATCCTTCCCATACATGCACATGAATGGCACATAATCACAAATGTTTAAATTCAACGCATTTTTTAAAATGCGCCCAGTGTAACCGATTACAGCATAACTGCTAACCGGTTACATAGTCCAAATTTTGAATTTTGGCGCCTTTTGGAGGGAAACTTGGAAAAGTGACCTCTGACAGCCGTTTTGAACCCCGTTAAGCCTCCGAAACGCAAAACTTGATATTGGTACTGAGTAACACCTGAAAAGAAACACGAATTCTTGCTGACACCTCAAAATATCCTGCTGAATTAATAATGTCTGATACCGGATCGCTTGATCAAAATGACTACCAGAGCTCCTGATTATCGCCACATCTAATGAGCTAAATAAAAGCTCAAAATGACCTTGAAAGTTATTTGTTTGGCTCTAAATACTGCTGAAAATCAAATTGGAACCGACGACGCCATGAGCTGTTGAAAAATACCTCGATCCCATGCTCAAAGAAAACATGCAAAAATGCAAAAAGACGATGCTAATGAAATGAAGCATAAGCCAAAAAATGGTCATAACACGAGGGCAAATTTTTGGGGTGCTACAGCTGCTCCTATTCAATAAACTTGGACCTGAAAGGATGATAGCAATGGCTTTCAGACATTCGAGGTACACGGGGATTGAATACCCAAAAGAACCCGGAAATTTGCAAACTGCGGGGATAATGAAATAGAGTGTTTGCCAGCCGAAGGTGGACTACGCTGGAAAGACAAGACCGGCCGAAGCCGCTCTTGACCAACAAAGGAATACGAGGACGGCCGAAGATGAACTCGAAAAGGAAGACCGGCCGAAGGCGCTCTACCCAACAAAAGAATACGAGGACGGCCGAAGGCGAACTCGAAAAAGAAGATCGGACGAAGACGCTCTACCCAACAAAAGAATATGAGAATGGCCGAAGGCGAACTCGAAAAGGAAGATCTGCTGAAGGAACTCTAACCATCAAAATAATACGAGTACGGCCGAAGGCGAACTCGAAAAGGAAGACCGGCCAAAGGCGCTCTACCCAACAAAAGAATACGAGGACGGTCGAAGGCGAACTCGAAAAGGAAGACCGGCCGAAGGCGCTCTAACCAACAAAAGAAGACGAGGACGGCTGAAGGCGAACTCGAAAAGGAAGACCGGTCGAAGGCGTGTGTTGCACCCCAAAATTTGCCCTTCTTACTTTAGTACTAACTGGCTTATGTTTCATCTCATTTTGCATTATCATGTGTGCATATCATTGGTTCTTAGCATGGGGTCAAGGTGCCTGAGCCAGTTCTTCAAAAGGTCAAGCAAGAGTCCTGGTATTGTCCAAGAGAGCTCAGGTGGATCACTCTCCTAACCAGTGCAGAAATTAGGGTTTTGAGATTTTTGGGTTTTTTGCTCCAATGGGCAAGCTGATTAGGTTTTTATCATCACCAAATGGCATATCTTATATTTGTTGGAGAGGATACACATCATATTCAGAGGAATTTGGATTTGGAGACTGTGTTATTTCCTCCTAGACTGAGGATACCAAAATTAGGGTTTGCTATAAAGTCAGTATATTTCTTATTTTTGGGCAAGACTTGATTCTATGGTATTCCTTGGGTCCCTAAGTATCTAGGAGTGGAAGATTGTCCATCAGTTTGGTTCAGGAGAGATTCAATTGGACAATGGATTAGGAATCAGAAGAATCAGGGGAAAAGTCAACAGTGAGAGGGGAAGTCAACTGTGAAATTTTGAGGTTCTCTTCAAGGTTTTCAAGGTCTCACATCCTCATATAGTCTTCAAAAGTCAAGTTTCATACCATTTATCAAGAATCAAGGGTTGGTACAAAAGTTACTAAATATGGAAATGACCTGTAATTTGAAAGTTTCCTTTTTGGGCAAGTTCTTACACTACATTCAACTGGACTTTTCATCACCAAATATGCTTCAAATGAATTTTCCTCAAGCATGAAAGTTGAAGATCTTTTTCTCCTCTTTCCAACAAGTACTAGATGGTCTCCATATCATTTGTGAAACTCAAGTTATGATCAAAAGAAGGCAAAGTGGTTTTTAGGGTTCCATTTTCACAACTTTTGCATTTTGGGACATAGTGGCCTATAATTGATTCCATGGCTTCATGTCACATTCTAACATCAAAGTACAATCCATAAGGACTATTTTTGGCCTTTGAATCAAGTGGGTCCATGGTTTATTCTTCACTTATTTTCCATTATTCAAAATTGCAAGAGGCATCAAAATTCATGAATCAAAATGTTTCAAGGCCCAATTTCAATTTAGGTGTGATTAGCAATTGAAACTTAAGTGATCCATCATGAAATATTTGGGTGTACATGCATGGAAGAGGGTGTATCTCACATAATGCAATTTTCTAAAATCATCCAAAACTCATTAAAAAAAGAATTACCAAGGCCCAAATGCTGATCAGTGGATTAACCTAGCCTATTTAAGCTAACTCATTCTAGGGTTAGAGAGGATTACACGTGATTTGGAGGAGGAAAAGAGCTTGAACCCTAAAACTGGGGTCATTGGTATCTCTCAAGCAAGAAGAGCTTTTCACAAAATTTCTTCACAGCCTTCCTCCTTGGGATCTATAGAACATAAAGCAACCATCATCTGGAGCTAATAATAAGGATACGTGGTGCACAAGCTCAGGTTAGTGATATTTTTTATGATCATAAAACTCTCTTTTTAAATGTCCATATTGATGTGTAATGCCCACTGATCATTCTGATGTAGTTTTTCTTGAGTTTGGTTGCGTATATGGATTGTTGCGTGAGTTTCAAGTTTTTGAACCAAAATTTTTTCCATTCGTGTTGCTTTATGTGATGGTTGTTCGTAAAAAATAATTGGATATCTGAATTCCTCATGATTTTCTGGTGCGAATGGTGTACCTATATGTGTTTTCTGGGAAAATTATGGGTGAGGGTCGCCGGAGAAGACGACCGGAGCTAGGGCTCCGGCGTCTGGTTCTCCCTCCGGCCAGATTAGGGTTTTATGGCGGAAGATGATCCCTAGCCGTTGATCTGCTTAATCGTACGGTCCATACTTTGCCATGTGTTTTAATGCTTTGTTTTATTTAGTTGGTTTATGTGTACGTTAGTCCATGATAACTACCGTGTCCTTTCAATCTGGTCCACTCATGTGTTTTAATTATTGACTTGATAATATGATCGTATGCGTTGATTTCATCTGACGGTTTGTAAGCTGCCAACAAATTAATGAAGGCATGTGTTGCTCACGTGGCTTATGTATGGTGTTCTGAATAATTGTGTGCCTGCGCGTGTATGTTAATTGTGGTGGTTGGGAGATCTGGTACGTTGATCATGAATACTTTGTTTTGTGTTGACTTGTTGTACGCGTTGGATTGATCTTAAGGTAAGGGCTGAGTCAAATCAGTTGACTGGGAACACGTGTTCCTCTCTTTTTTTTTAATTTGATTTCAGTGGTTTGGACCTTCTACTTACACCCCCCTTTCAGCCCGTTTCAAGTTTTTAACGTGTTTTTGTTACTTTCCATACCCCCTTTGCACATTTTCATATTTTTATTTTATTTAATCGTTTGCATTTCATTTTAAATTTTTAAAAATAGTTAATTGCATTAAAAAATTCCTAGAAAATTCATGAATCATATTTATAATTTCATAAAATTTTCCCAAATTTTATTTTTTTATTTTTATTTTATTTTTATCATCTGAAATAAATATTTGTTTATTTTCTTTTTGAATTTATTTCATACATGCATACCATGTCTTGTCTATTTTATTTCTCATCACCCATAAAACATTTTGAACTCATTCCTTTTGCATAGTTTCACCAACACATTGAAGTTCATTAATATATTTTTCTCTCATTTTTAAAATCATTTCATATTGCATTTTAGTCCTCCTTTTTTGCATATTGATCCATGTTTCTTGTCTGAACTTTGCATGATTGTTTGAGTGACTTTTACTTTGAATTTTGGCATGAGTTTTTGATTGTTTGCTTCTGGTTGAGATATGTTGATAATTAATTTGGTGATTTTAAAAGATGGTTTGATAATTATGTGATTGCTCTTTGTTTGAGGCCTACATGTATGCATATCCTTGACTATGTCGGACTACTTGTTTGGGAAGGCACTTGTGCCATTGTTTGGGATTGCTTCCTTGAATTCATGAATCATGCTTGGATTATCATAGTTCATTTGATTGCCATTATATGTCATTGCTTGGGTTTCATTAGTCTTATTATTACTTATGTCTGTTTAATACTAACCTTTTATACAGGGGCTGAAGTAAGTTATTTAAGGGTGTGGATGGTATCCATGTTCACCCTTATTCTTTCTTTCTCCTTTCCTTTTCTTAAGGCTTAGGTTGTTGTCAAACCTTCCCTTAGGGCCATATTTGCATGATAACATTAGGATAGAATACCCTTAGTGTTTTTCTTTTCTTTTGAGTCCCTCTTCTCATCTCATAACAATTTCTAAGATACTTAATAAGGTCAACTTGCCTTGCACACAAGCCTTAAACATAGGAAATGAAGATCGAGGGGTCCCCCTTCTCTCTTCTAGAGTGTTGAGCATACGTCCCATTGGGGGCAACCATGTGACGCATTCGCTCCCGTGTCATAGACTTTGGTTCAAGTTGACTTATGAACTAACTCAAGTCACTTCTGTCCTAAAAAATACAAACAAACTTCAAACCTTTTTATCCTGCGGGATTGTCAGACTAAAGGCTATTTTCAAAAAAGGGCACGTTACTTTCCGTCTGAGACGCAAACAGGCATCGACCCTAACTTCCGAACGTGAACTTAACGTCGCTCATAAAAAACACAAAAAGAACTTGGTCCGAACTACGTTAACTCTGAATTCCCCATTGCACAAAGGGGGTACGTAGGCCTAGGACGACGACGTCCTACCGAGTCTGTCTTTGTTTTTCCCTCCCCCATCTTAGTACAGCCATAGATGATAAGATAACTCACCCTTAGAATAGACAACAAGCATGGATCCCATCGAGTACGATGGACGCGTGGGGTGTTAGCACCTTCCCCTCGCGTAACCGACTCCCGAACCCAGGTTATGGTTGCGATGACCATTCCTTTCCCTCTTCCTCAGGTTTATGCGGTGTTCCCTTTCCCTCTCTTAGGATAAATTTACACGGCTGGCGACTCTGTTTTCCGCGCCACTCTCGCGTTTGTACCTGGATGAAAATCCTGGGAGCGACAGCTGGCGACTCTGCTGGGGACTCTGGTTGACCTATGCTGGTCCATCCCTAAGCGAGTCAATCCTAGCGCTTGTTTGTTTTTGTTCTTTGGGTGTTTTTGTTTTGTGTCTCTTTATGTGTTGTATTTTTATTTGTATTTTATTTTTACCGCATTTTCTGCATTGCATACTATTATCATCTGCTGCACTGTTCTTCTGTTTGGTGGGTTAGGGGTTCCGAGAGATAAGCCCAATACCCAGGCTTGAGCGTACACATAGGATTAGCGTGGCAAGTAGTGTGACTCGTGTGGCATTTGGCCAGACATAGTATACACGAAAACTCCACATCCAGACGAGGTTTTCTTTAGCAATGTTCTCTCCTACGCATTGGTGCAGATGATTGAATGTAACTTGGAAAATTGTCGACTCTGGCGGCCATTCCCGAGAACTCAGTAACGACACTCCTCCCGAGACGTGATAATGGCAGACCAGAAATGGCAAACCCATTACACATGTCGATCCGAGGACCCAATGCTGGGAACTTACTATAGGGTTTCCTTTTGGTAAAGAATCAGTGGAAGCGCTCCTCGATTGGCGATAGTACTGTACCCCGAGGGATGAATGTACTATTGCTTCTCGACCTCAGTGCCGAAGCCGAGGACTTGCCATAGGATGTTTTTCTTTTTTGAGGGGAATTAGTTGAGGCCTCCTCAATTGGTGATGATGCCAAACCATAAATGGTGAACGTATCATCATTTCTCGACCTGAGAGCCTGTGATATTGAGGATCCTCGACTTTCTAGTACCCACATGTGAGAGGGCAGGGTGTTTACAGGTTTGCAGGTAACCTTGACCTTCAACATACCCGGTTTTCTGATCAGCGTATTTATCAGTGTGGTATTATGGTTATTTTGGTATTCTGGGTGTTTGGGCAGACCTTTGAGAATATACAGTGGTTCAGTGCAACAGTTGTCCAGTCTATGTGGCATCCTTGATCCCATGTGTGCATTTGCATCATCATTTTGCATCCTAACATGTTTATTCATTTGCAGGGCTGCATCCTAACTTTGATTCCGGTTTTTGAAGACTATTAAGGATGAGTACTGAGAATAAAAAGAACATCATAATGTACAAGTTCCCATTACTTATTCTGGATCCTGTTCATCAGATTGTGTCTATGGCAGAACATGGGGTATTGACAGACTTTAGAGGAGAGTATGGAAGAATTCTGGATTTTGCTCGCAACATCACTGAATATGAGTATAGGGCTTTGTACACTTTGGTGCAATTTTATGACCCTCACCTGCGTTGTTTCCTATTCACTGATTATCTCTTGGCTCCGACATTGGAGGAATTCTCTCTCATTCTGGATGTTGCCATTAAAGAAGGAGCTCCTTTCTATCCTTCTAAAGAACTTCCTGATTTGGGAAAGGTTTCCGAGGCTTTGCATTTGGATTTCACTTTGTTGAAAAATAACATTGCCAGCAAGGGAGGGTGTAAAGGCTTTCATGTGAAATTTTTGATAGAACAGGTTGCTGTGTATGCTAAGGCTAGATGTTGGTCAATTTTCAACGCCATCTTGGCTATGTGTGTCTATGGAACGGTGTTGTTTCCAAATGTGAAGGATTTTGTGGACATGCACGCTGTCCGGATATTTACCATGAAGAATCTGGTACCTACTTTTCTTAGAGATCTGTATTATTCAGTGCATTACAAGAACGAGAAGAGAAAGGGAGGACCCCTTTATTTTTGTGCGCCAGTCTTCTACAAATGGTTTGTTGATCGACTTCCCAAATCTGGGGCATTTGTAGATACTCAAGGAACATTGGATTGGTCCAAAAGATTGATGGGCTTGAGGGCACATAATCTAATTTGGGTTAACCGTGACTTGTTGGGCCAAGATATCATGATTAGTTGTGGAGGTCTCCCAAATGTGCCTCTAATAGGAAGGAAAGGGGGAATTAACTACAACCCTATTCTTGCTATTAGGTAATTTGGGTATGCCTTGAAAGAGCCACCAAGAGACGAGGAGGTCCAAGAATCTTTATATCTGAGTGGGGAAACCAATCCAGAACTATTAAAAGAAGCTGCAAACACTTGGGAAGATCGTCATAAGAAAGGGAAGACTTATTTTGGGAAGAGCAACAACAGAGCATTTCCCGCGTATGAAGATTGGATTCAGAAAAGGGTAGAGGAGGAGCTTCTGCCATTCTCCAAAGAACCACCATCTTACCCCTTGCTGATTGAGCCTCCTACCACAGTTGAGATGGAGAAGTTTAACAAGTTGTGGGCTGAAAAAGAAAAGTTGTGAGAAGAAAACAATATGCCGCGAAGAGAGATTTATCAGTTGAAACATGAGCGGGGTGAAGCTGTTCATACCGCCAAGTTGAAGACAGAGCTTCTTGCTAAGGCAGAAAAAGAGCTAGCTGACATGGTCACATCCAGACAAAGGATGAAACAAGCTTTAGATGGTATCAGTAAGGTTCTCGAGTCTAAGAAGGAAGAATTGGACAAGACTTGGTTGAAAATTCACAGGTTCAATGATCACCGAGACACTGCAATGGCTGAGAATAAGAGAAAGGAAGACGAATATCTAGCTCAAATTGATCAATTGAAGTCGAAGCCCAAGAAGAAAGACGCTGAGATCCTATCAGGGATATTCCAGAGACAAGTAGTTGAGGGTCGAATCAATGAAGCCATAGCCTCCATAGAGGAACTGAAGATCCAAGCTGAGGTGAAGAGACCTATAAGTGAGGGTCCTAGCATGGATGGTGTTTCTGGAGAAGACGCTTGGGAGTTGTATTGCCGATACTTGGAAGGGATCATGCATAGGAGAGACGTTCTAATTCAAGAGCTAATTCAGAGACCAAAGCATCCCGACACCAAAAAGTTGTTCAAGGTAATTCAAGACTAGAGCAGAAAGCATAATGGATGGGGGGGACTGACACTTGTGGACTTTGATGACATGCCGTAGTTTCCTATTCTCTCTTATTGTATTTGGACCACCGCCAGGCTTGTTGGTTGGGATCTATGATTATAGTGTTCAGACTTGTTATCTTGGATTTGTGATTGTTGACATTTGGTTTTCCTCTGGTTTTCTTAATATATGAGCAAAAATTCCGTTCTATCTTATTGTTAAACTGGAATCAAGGGGTGGATCGCTCTGCGAATATTCAAACATGTTCATTTGCATTTGCATATTTATAATCATTTTGCATGATCATTTTGCATAACAGGTGTTTATCTCTGGTGTTCTTACTTTGGTCTCCTCCTCAGTACAGGATTGATCAGCCAGTTTCTACTCAGTCTGTGATAACCAGAGGATAGCCATGGAACAACTAAGCGCAAAGATGCTTGAAATGAAAGTTCAGATGAGGCAATTTGGGGAAGACATGCTGGTCATGTCCTAGGAGCAGAAGATGCTGAGGGAGGAGGTCAATCAGATGAAGACTCAGATGGGTTCGGTCATGGAAATCTTGAAAACAGTGTTAAAGAAGGAAAAGAGTCATGTGCTCGCTTCCGCGACAGAGGTCCTTACTCCTTCCATCTCTTTGGGATTGCCTCGTGAATCTCTTCCATAAGCTGAAGTTCCAGGACTTTCCCAACCGCAACCAGGTCGTGTCTCCCAAGATAAGCCTAAGAATAAAAAGTGTGCACAGAGACTGAAGCAGCCTGAAAGAGTTTTTCATCTGCTTCCTATGCCATATTCTCAACTGTTGCAGCACCTCCTTCAGTTGCAACTGGTACAGAAAAGGACTTTGGCTCCTCTCACTGGTAATCCCCCACCAGGCTACAATGCAAGAGCCCATTGTGATTTCCATTCTGGGGCACCAGGGCATACTGTGGAGAAATGTAGGGCCCTTCAGCACGCTATCCAGGAACTTATTGATTCGAGGAAAATTGAATTCACACCAAGCGGCGTAAGCATACAAGGTGGTCCCACTCTAGCTGTTGAAAGAGAAGTGGGTATCCCCGTTGCTTCTCCCAAAGCCACATCAGGTCAGGGGAATTTCTTGCAGTCCTTGGTCCTAGAATCCCCACATCCACAAATGCTGCCTACGCCTCGACTAAGTCTGAAGAGAAAAGTGCCTGAAGAGATTATGCGCTCAAATCAGAGTCACCAAGAGAACTGCTCTGGAAGGAGACAACAAAGATCACGAAGGCCTGAGAGAAGGTTTGATCCACTCCCTATTCCTCACAACCATGTTCTTGCCCGTCTACTTGAAAGTTCTTTGGTTCAACTAAGGGATTCCAAGCTTGTTCCCGACCCTATTCCTCCTGATTATGATCTGGATGCCAGATGTGAATATCACTCAGACACACTGGGTCATTCAATTGAAAACTGCAACGTGTTCAAGCATAAGGTACAAGACCTGGTGGACTCAGAGATCATTGTATTCACTAAAGATGATATGTACATTAATGGAAGCCTCCTTTCTCAGATGAACACTCAGTCTGCAAGTACGTCCAGACAGAATTAAGCTTCCTCAGCAACGACAATCTTTAGCTTCTTTACTGCATTTTCATTTGTAGTTTTTCATTTCTTGTTAAAGCATCGTATGCATGTAAGACTTATTTTTTTTTTTTTTATGATGATATTAATGCAATGAGTATGTTTTTCTTTAAGTAATTCATTCGTGTTCACTCTTAAATGTATATATGCACTGCAATACCAATTTTCTTGTTTAGAACTCTTGAGGGAGGATGATGAGGCGAAAACGCAAAATCTCTGGTTGTATGTTCAAGGATAGAACCCTATTGAGGATGTACAGGCATTGTTTCAAACCCCTAAAAACTGAAGATATAAGGGAGATATACCCTCGTTAACCCCTTTTGAGCCTTGAAGTAGGAGTTTCTTTCGTACGAAAAAACCCTCATACTTAACCCAGGGGCAGGGTAGGCGTCAGTTAGTTTGACCGAGCGTTCAAATTTCAAGGAGAGTGTACATCCGAGGAACCATTACCTTCTATCCCGCCGTCAGGAGGTCAAGAGATGTGAAAACCATGATGGTTATCCATCAACAACTAAGGAGTGAGGCAGACACAACCCTGTCAATCAAGTAAGACAACCAGTGTCACACGCTTTGTTCAAAAAGGGGAATAAAAAAAAAGCCCGCTAAGTCGAAACTTGTAAACAAGTGACTTAGGCAAAAGTCAGGGCATCCCGCTGGACTTCAAAATCAAAAAAACTCAAAAGAGTCAGTCCAGGCAAAATTAGGGATCAAAAAAGCAAAAGAAAGAAAAGCGAAAGGCGTTACAAAAGAAAATCCCCGATAAGAACAAATCCGTGTGATTACAGACACAAAAGATAAAGAGGGATGATTGTCACTCCAAAACCTCCTTAGGTGTCAAACAATTAGTTGCATGGGTTCCTTAAAGATCATAAACCTTTTGAGAGATGAGCTTTTGTGTCGGATTAACTGAACATAGGACTGGAGAACATCACGAAGAGTGGGTGGGCACCGATAAATTTTGAGCCATAAATCCTTTTTTCTGAAACCGTGAACCAGACCACGTTACAACCCTTAAAAGTCCTAATTGAAACAAGGTTTATTCTGAAAGCGTACTTCAACAGGATAGCATTCCTGACTCCTATGAGTTGTACTAATAAGATTTGTTGGTATTGCATGTGTGCATTATTTTCCCATTCAAAACTCAAGGTCGCATCCCAGCTAGTGATTCGTTCACAAGGCTTAGCGACACATTTTCAATAAAACTTCAAGGTTAACATGAGTGTTGCATTAGAATTATCATTCTTATAAATAACTTGTTCTGTTTGCATACATCTGCCTAAGCATCAACGCAGTTTACACAGTGAACGTCAGTCAAGAAGCTTGATCCTGCCAAGTTGGGATGCTGGAAAGTTCTGAAGGACAATCATATCAAAGGGCATGCTGCCAAGAGACTCAGTGTAGAGTGGGCTCTCCCCAGTAAGTCGTGTTAAGATGTAGCCAATCTAGGGCAGTCACGTCGAGAAAACTCTCCGAAATTCAGTTATTCTGGGGCATTCATTCTAAGACCAGGGGCAAAGTCACTTCAAAGCTCATATTAGGGCAGGCCACCTCCAGAGCGTGGGGGATTGTCCACTTCTGAAAATGGTTAATTGAAAACACCTCTTCAAGGCTCAAGATACTAAAGCAGAATATTTTTAAGCCATTACAACCCCTTTCGAGGAAAGGTACTTCATGGATTATGAAGACTGGGGCAGTTATGTCGAGATATGATAAATCTCTCCAAGAGTTTGAAGACCCTGGGGCAGTGCGAACGCCCGGTCTTCTGTAAAATCCTCTTGAGATGATTTCTTCCATTAGACCTGGTGGTCTGGGGTAAGTGAAAAGTTCAAAGAGCCGCTTATGACCATAAAGACAAGTCAGGTTGGATGGCAACAGGATTGTGCTCCCCCAGTAGGGTGCTCTCCCCAACATTAAGATTGCACTTTTCCTCAGCAGAGCAGACTTTCCCCAGCAGGATACTCGGGGAATTTGTTCTCTGGAACACGACGTTGTCTCCCCACAAAGTCAGGATGTATCATCACCCCATCCAGTCAGGAAGCGCACTTTCGCCGACAACGTTATGTTCTAATCCCCAGCAAGATGGGAGTAAAGTCAATCCCCCCATCAGCAGGCTAAGTTTTGCAGTATCCCCAAGCAGGATTGTATTATGGATTGTTTTCCCCAAGCATGATGGTATGGCATCCCCAGCAGGTCCTAAGCCCATCTGTTATTGGCAACCCTCAGTAGCAGACTTCCGATTCTGTTATTGGCATTCATTCTCAACTCCCCCAGCAGAGGAGTGTCATACCCCAAATTTTGACCACCCGATTGTCAAAACCTGATTGCGTTTTCACTTCATGTCATCCGCATATCAGACCATCTGTTTTGTCATGCATATCGTCTGAATTTTCAGTCAGAATATATGCATTGAAATCTCCGTCTTTTCTGGTTAATTGTGCTAAAAATCGATGAACGGACGTGTTTTTCAATTAAACTCGCAAATGTCCATTATTTATCTATTTTCACACGATTCAATCAATGTCCCCTTTTTCTTTTTATTTTCTCATATAAAATAAAAGAAATGAATTAAATAATAAAAAAAAAGGTATATGTGTATTTCATTTTCTTTTTTCAATAAATATAGTTTGTTTTATGTTATCCATGAAAGAAAAAATATATATATGTATATTTGTTTTTTTTTCCTCACGCCAATCTTTATATATATATATATATATATATATATATATATATATATATATATATATATATATATATATATATATATATAAACTTTGTTTAATTTTTGATATATATGTATTTATATTTTGGGAAAAAATAAATAAATTCAGATTTTTGTTTTAAATATATAAGTTTGTTTTTTATAAGTTTTGTTTTAAGTGAATTTTTGTTTCTTATGAGACCAACCATATAACCTTGTCTCCTTGACTCATTTTCACTAGCCAATTGTAGAAGAGGCTCAAAAACATTGTCTAAGACTTTGAATTTTCATTCAACTCTTATCTTGAGATAGCTTAAGAGTTACACAATTTTCTCCTATAAATAGAGATTCCAAGTTTCATTTCAAAACAACACCAAGACTTGTGTTAACAAGCATTCTCTCTTCTCTAACTCATAATTGTTCTATTGGTTTGATATAGCATAAAAAAAAAAAAAAGCAAAGTGGCAGCAAGAGGGAGGCCATGCGCCTCCTTCCTCTTTTTGTTCTTCCTTTTACAGTTTTCTACATAGCACTGTCTACACTTGAATATTCACTTACACATATGAGTTTGAAAAAAAAAAAAGAGAGAACATATTACTAACATGTTATTACAATTGTCTTATACATGTTGTTACCATTGTCTTATACATGTTGCTATGCTGATATAAACATACACATGGTGAGAAACTCCAAAATTCAAAACAGAAAATGTTGCAGGAGATAACACAACAGCAGTGCACGCCATCCTTTTGGTTCACTCTTGGCTAGTTTGCTATACTTGCATAATTATGCCTCAGTCACTAGTTCATGGCGTATTTATGCAGGTCTGAATTCATCAAGAACACACACTTGTGCAACCTGCAAAGAAAACCAGGAAGAAATCAAAGCTGAAACAATTTCAATTCGAATTTTCAATTCCTCTTTGCATCTACTTTTACCACTAACAGCATGATAGTTTATTTGTTTTAACGAAGTTTGAATTCAAAAAGAAGAAAGAAAGGGAAACTCCCTGTTATGCAGAACGTTTCGACGTCGACGTCGACGTTGTCGTTCCCGAAAGATTCGCATCCAACGGTACAAACGCGAGAGTGGCGCAAAAGAATACAGAGTCGCCAGCAAAGTGTATTTATCCCAAGAGAGGGAAAGGAAACACTGCATAAACCTGAAAGGAGGGAAAGAACATGGTCTCACGACCAAGAGAAAGGGTACGGGAGTCGCTTACGCGAAGGGAAGGTGTTAGCACCCAACACGTCCATCGTACTCGATGGGATCCACGCTTGTTGTCTGCATCAAAAGGTGTCGTCATCTGGAGCTCCACTGCTACGGGACTGAAGAAGAAATGAGAACGTAAAGAACGGAGAAACGAAGAAGAAAAGAGAAAGAAGAAGTGACTCGATAGGACGTCCTCGGAGTCCTATGCCTACGTATTCCCTCGGTGCAATGGGAAAGTCAGAATCAACGTAGTTCGGACGGGAACTAAGGGGGGAGGTTGCTCGCCAAGACAATCGCTGTCTTGTGCCTACGTATCCTCAATCAGACGAGAAAGAGGAAATCAGAGCAGTCGTAGTTCGACCTACGGGTCGAAAAGAGACAAAGAGGTGATAAAGAAGGGTTGTGAAAGAAATGTGGAAGGGTCTCAATCGCAAGGGTGCGAGAGAAGGGTCTCAATCGCAAGGGTGCGAGAGAAGAGTCTCAATCGCAAGGGTGCGAGAGAAGAGTGCTCGCCAAGGATAGGGATCCTCGTGCCTACGTATCCTCAATCGGACGAGAAAGAGGAAGTCAGAGCGTCCGTAGTTCGTGGGAACGACCACGAAAGAAGGGGAGGAAAATGGTGAAAAAAGGAGAAGGTAGCCCGCCAAGATCTACGCAATCTTGTGCCTACGTATCTTTACTCAGACGAGAATAAAGAATCAGGGCAGTCGTAGTTCGTGGGAACGACCACGAATTGGGAAGACGAGATCGGTCTCGATCGCACGGGTGCGAGAGAAAAGAGTCAGGACTCGCAGAAAGTCTAAGGGTAAACTGAATCCTACAAGTTATCATGCAAAGATGGCCCTAAGGTCAGGATTAGGAGGGATTTCTACCTAATGTTATCATGCTTGGATTGAGAGCCTAATGTCTATCCTACTCCGAGCTTAATCAGAAATTAAGTCGGACTAGGAGCCTTAAGGGAGCATGTGGATACAGAGTAAATCAACAAGTAAACACCAGACAACTCAATCACAAAGAGAGAATCAAATATGAAACCAAGTAATTAATCAGGAATTAAACAGAATAGGCAATTAGAATCATGGTCAACAATTAATAAAAATATCCAAGTTAAAAACTAAAATACTAATTAAAAATCAAGATCAAGAGTATCCAAGATAAAAATAAAGTGCAAATCGAGATCAAGATTAAATTCTAAGTAGAAAGGTTAGTCCAAAATTAAACCTAAAATTAATCTTCTAAAGAACTACTTCTAGACCAAGATTAATATCTAAAATCTAATTAGGAACACTTAACCCAAAATTAAAAAAAGTCAACAATATTACTTCTAATTAAATTCTAAAATTAATCTAATTAAAAGAAAATTTAATTCTAAATTAAATCTAAAGAAAATTAATTCTAAAACTAATTCTAGAATAAAAAAAACTAATATTAAAAACTAACTTCTAATTAAAATCTAAAAGACAAGATTAATTCTAATTAAAAGTTAAAATCAAATTTCAAAATTATTTACTAATCTAATTATCAATTAAATGAAACAATTAAAAACAATTAAACAAAAATAAGGGTGCAGCAGCAAATTAGGAGGTGGGAATGAGCAGGCGCATGGGCCTTTGTGATTCAGCAGGCCCAACAAAATTGAGTCCACTGCCAGGGGTGAGGAGAGTGACAATAGGGCGGTGTGAGTAGGAAAACCAAAAGGGCCTTAAGCCCAATCCAAGTTACAAATCAATTCTAAAAAACCCTAGAGGTTCTTCTCTCAGCGGCGCAGATCCTCTCTCCATCATCTTCTACGTTCTCATTCTCTCAAAACGCCGTCTTCCACCGCGACTCCACCCTCAACCCATCGGTGCCGGAAACAAAACAACACAACACCTCCTTCCATTCCACCACCATCTCACACGGTCCTTAAACTCCAACCGTCACACCGTTCGCTCTCCTCCAACCACAAATATCTCCCGGAAACGATTTGCTTCCTTCTCTCCCTTCCAAAACGCGTCGCGCCGTCAAACCCTCTCCTCTTCTCCAATCGCGCCGTCCTTGTCCGTCTCCATCTCGTTCTTCCTTTTTGCCTTTTTCCAATTTCTCCTCCTTCGAATCGCTATCTCCCCTCCGTCTTCGCACCTCCGGCCCTCTCCTTCTCCGGCGACGAAAACTCCCTCAGCCATCGTCGATTCTCTCTCATTCGCCTCAAACTTTGAAACTCAACACCCTCACATCATCAGCTCTCTCTCTCAGACTAAAACAACCACAACAACGTCTTCGATCCTTCCGTCGTCTTAACACTTCAATGCGAGAGAAAGCTTGAACCTCACCATACGACTCGAATCGGAGCAGACAAACAACAACATAATATTTACATGATGATTAAGGAAGGAAGAGAAGCTTACGAATCGGAGTCGCTCCGATGGCGTCTTCGTCGGCGACAAAAGAAAACCAGAGTCCATCGTTCAGGTATCTCGCACCCTCCTTCTTCGACTCAACTTGCTTCTTCTTTTTCTTTGCTTTGCTTACTTCTGTAAATCTGAGAGGTTGTTGAATTTGTGTCGATGTGAACTGATACGTGTAATGCTGTGGAGAAGATGATTGATGTTGCGCTTCAGCTACAGATCATAGTATGTAAAATAGAAGATGATGATGAGAATGTTGAAGAGCTGTTGATGATTTAGTGTAGCAGAACGAAGGAGATGGTGATTATGAGGTTTGAAAATCTCCTTCAACTTTTCAATCTCCTTCCTCTTTATTCTTTGCTGGTCTTATTGTTGCGACCGTATGATTTTCTGCAGGTGTGTTTTGAATTGAAATGTTGCTGAACACTTTGATTGAAATATGGAATTTCAGGCTTTTGAATATGGAGCACTAAAGCTTTTCAGAATTGATGAAGAAAAAAATGCGAGAAGAGTGGATCGAGAAAGATGAAGGAGTGGTTATGTGTTGGTATTTTTCTTTTGCTGGTTTTTTATTGGAAGAGTGAGGTTGGTGTATGCGTGCAGAGAATCATCATCAAGTGTGAAAGAGGAGCAAGTTTTATAGGAGTAAAATTGGAGGGTAGAATCGGGTTTTGAGCTACAATTCTGTTAGGATATTTGCATCAGTGAATGAGCTGTGAAATTGTTATGTGATCTTTGCACATGATATCAGTCACAAATTTGTACGCTTGAGTTTTTGAGAACTTCTGTTGTAATTCTTTTTCTGAATTTCTGCGCATGAAACTCGACTGTGTACTTTCTCTTTTTGAATATTACTCTCTTTCTTCTTCTTTTTTTAAAATGGCCACAAACTACACAACACAAGAACTCCTGCGCAGGGCTCATGAATTCTAGTAGTAGCATATGAATTTGGGCTTTGAATTTTGGAACCTCCCTTTGAATAATATATTATTTGATTTAGTATGATAGAAAATGGATAAACATGGTTATGAATGAATTTGTGGATTATAAATGGAAATGGATTAAAAGAAATGGTTATGAAAATTGGATATGAATTAGAAAGTGGTTTAAAAACAAATGGATAAAATTGGATAAGGTTAATTGGTTAAAATGGAAATGGATATTTATGAAATGTGGGTTGAAAAATGGATATGGATTCTTATGGGGACAAATGGATATTTGGAAAAAGGTTAGTAATGGATAACTAAAATTAAGAAAACATGGACTTAGGAATTGAATTTGGATAGAAAGTGGATAATTGGAAAGGGAAAATAGACAATGGGTTTAATGGTTAGAAATGGATTAGGATTGTGGACTTATCTCTAGAATTGGAAAAATGGATATGGGACATGAAATGGATATTTGGAAATGTGGATATGATAAAATGGATTTAGAAATTAGAAATGGTTTATGAATAAAAGAAAAGGTAAGTGGATAAAAATGAAAATGGTTGATGGATTAAAAATAATGAGTTTGGATATGGATTATGGATAGAAAATGGATAACCAACTGAATTCAAAACCAATCACCAACTTTCCACAAGCCTCTGACAAAATAGTCACAGCTACCACTGAACAATCTGGCCACTCACCTGATCCACTGAAGAATCTCAACCGGTAACTATCCACCAGCTCAACTGTAAATAAGAACTCCAATTCTCTTTGAGACGTACACCCTGATTCACACAAATGAAATCCCGACTCAAAGCCCTTGATGATTCCTCTGGATAAGAAAACCTCAGAACTTGACGCACCTCTGAATAGGAAAATACTGATAATAAGAAAAACCTCTCGATCCCATGTCTTAGGAACCCAATGCAAATGATATGAATATGAATATGAATATGACCCACTAAATGCAAAAATGAGAAAGAAACATAAGCCAGAAAAAGGTAGGGCAAATTTTGGGGTGCTACAGACGTCACCGACACGGAACAGGAATAGTAAAAGGAAGAAGAATCAAGACTGCAGCAACACCTTTAAATTCAACACAGCATGTTCAGTGAAGAATAAGAAAATCCATAACAAACTGCTGCAAAACAATCACCGCCAAGGGAAACCGGCGTCGCCAAAAACCCCGGGAATCATCCTCAACCTGCAGTGAATTGAAGAAATTTCACTGCAACAACACCTGCACAAATTCAGAGTTTGAAATAAGGAGAAGAAGCAGAATAACATTAACAAATTACAACAAAAAAATTATAACTTACCTGTTATAACAGCAACTACAGCATCAAAAGTTGACAACAACAATTGTTGCACAGCAATAACACGCAAGAAGAAAGAAAAACTGCAGTTGCAATTCCACCGACGCGAAACCGACGTCTCCGACACGTCGAACCTTCACAATTTTCACACAGCAACAACAATTGCGGAACTCAGAATTCAACTGAACCTTCACAATTTTCGCAATCCCTAATCTATAAATTTCAATTTTAATTTTGATTCATCAATGTTCCTCTTTTCAAACCCTAACAAATTTATTTTATTTTCTCTAACAGAAGGTTGCAAAAATCAAAAAGAGGAGGAAGATGAACTTACCTTCATCAAAGCCGCCGGAGAACTCGCCGGGAAATTGTTACTCCGTTACCCTTCTCCCTCGCTGTCGCTCCACCCCCCATCGCTCCTCCGTCACTCTCGTGCTCATCACCATTACCGCGTCGGGAAGTAGAAAGATCGCCATCGCAAGAGCATTAACAGAACCAAATGGAGGGCGTAACATGGTCGCCGCAAACACAGAAGCGAGAGGCGATTGAGAGAGGAAAACATCTGGGAACGATAAAACCCTTATCCAAAACACGTTTTGGGGAAAAAGTTTTAGATATTTTCAGAAAGAAAACAGGTTTTGGGTTTTATTTCTCTCATACATTGTTTTTTTGTTTTATAAATAAATAAAAACTGATTTTTGGGATGGGTTTGGGCTTAGGGCATGACTAATTACACCCCTTTATTCCCATGTGAAAGCCCATATTTTTTCTTAATTATGATTAATTGTTAAGTATTCTTAGTTAGATAAATATTATCTAATTAAAAATATTTCAATTAGCTTAATTAAATTAATCATTTAAATTGTTTATTAATTATTCAATTTTATAGTTTATTTTTAGACTATTTTCTGTAAATAATTAATTAAATGATTTGTTTCTTGTATCGTTTATTCACTAAGCGATTCAATTCTAACCACTTGACGAGACCAAGATCGTTTCCCCGTGATCTCTGGTTTTTGCCTGTCTGTTTTGGTTTTTCACTTAATGCAGGAATTCTTAATTGAATAACTCGACGTTTTTGAAGATCATTGAACGCTTAAAGCTGCATCAGGCGCTTCTTTGCTTGCGTAGAAAAATTCACCAGTGTACGGTAAACTCGAATTTAAATGCTTTGCTTGTATGCCATGCATGATTTATTCACATATGTTAAAAACAATTGAACTTGCAAACAAGTATTTCCTGTAAATACACAGTGCATTAATCTTTTTTAAAAAAACTCTTGGGCCTCTTGAGAGAGTGTAAGACCCATCCTTTTGTACAGAAAACCTTTTGGGTCTCATTCGTTGTATAAGTCCCTCTGTACATTTTCAAATAAACAACGCAATCATCGCCAGTTTAAAATTAATCAACTGGGCCTCTCCTTAAGCTATAAGACCCATTCAAACTTTTTGGGCCTCTAATAGAGTGTAAGACCCAATCTTTTTTTGACCAAAACATTTTGGGCCTCAGTATATTGTATAAGTCCCGATACCGTAAAAAATAAACGGTACGATCGTCGCCTTTTGAAAAATAACCCTGGGCCTACCCTCGAGTAGTAAGACCCATTTCTTTTCCTAAAACTCACTTGGGCCCCTTCGCGTTAAAAGAAAACCTCGGCGTGATCGCCATTTTTAACAAAAAAATCAATTGGGCCTACCCTTGTGTTATAAGCCCCACTCTTTTTCTTTAAACTTTTTGGGCCTCTATTAGAGTGTAAGACCCAACCCCTTTGTACAGAAAACCTTTTGGGCCTCAGTCACTTGTATAAGTCCCTCTGTACAAATTCAAATAGTGCGCTCACTGATAAAACCCTGGGCCTCTCCTTGAGCTGTAAGCCCCAAATCTTTCTTTTTCAAAGCACTTTCTCCTTTGATTTTGAATATACTGTTGTTTTTTAATCTTTCTTTGTTGAACAACTAACCAAACAGCATGGAAGCTCTACAACCGAGTAAGTGTTTATATGCTTTCATTTACCGCTTTCATATACATATAACTGTATTGTGGGGCTGTTTCACTGTAAGTCTTCTTTCATAAACTCATATCAACTGTGTAATAATAGCATAGATATTTAGAGTTTCCCCGGCAACTACGTCAAGTATTAAAGCCCGTTGATCACTCTTAGAAATAGTCTAAACTAGATCCCCATAGGATTACCAGACACAGTCTTCCCTCCTCTTAGGGTTAAACAATATGGAGACATGAAAGGCAGCATTCTCTGTGAACCCTTTCATAGACTGTCACTCGTAGAAGTTGTCAAAGAAACTCTATCCCCCAGAGATGATCTCTTCTCCGTGAATTGCATCTCTTGAGTTTCTTCCAAATTCTCGGACTTTCCTGACTTTGATCTATTCTCGGTGAATAGCATTGCCTTGAATTTCTCGGGGTTTGGGGACCCACAGGCTACTTAAAAACATTTATCAAGAAACTCTACTCCCCATAGATGATCTTTTCTCCGTGAATGGCATCTCTTGAGTTTCTTCCAAATTCTCGAACTTTCCTGACTTGATCTATTCCTTGTGAATAGCTTGCCTTGAATTTCTCGGGGTTTGGGGACCCGTCGGCTTCTTAAAAGCATCGGCCTCCTCTTGGGCATCGTACAAGGACCCACAGGCTTCCTAAAAGAAACCCCGCCTCCTCTTGGGCTTAGTACAAGGACCCGTCAGCTTCTTAGAAGTATTCACAGCCTCCTCTTAGGCTTCGTATAATGATTTCTTCCTCCGGGAATTATAGCCTTCTCTTGGGCTTTGTACAAGGACCGATCGGCTTCTTAAAAGTTTCCAGCCTCCTCTTGGGCTTTGTACAAATTGTCCCGACGACCTCCTAGAGGTATAGAAACATAACTTAATCATCTGCATAGAGTAATACTTTCAAAGAGTTTACTACTATTTCTCAAAGCATAGTACAAAAGATGAAACTCTAGACTTGGACAGTCTAATATCCTTGAGTCTCCAAGTCATTCTCAAGTGACCCCTTCGTTAAATAGGAAGGAAACTCGTAGACTCATACAGTCTCAATACCCTTCGGATTTCCCACTTCCTTAAAGATTAGGAATAACCCGGATCCTCGAATCAAATCCTTGAGTACAGTATTGCTCATATAAGAACTGATTTTCTCTTTAAAAATCAGTATACTGGACCTGTCACTTAACTGAAACAGTAACCATAGCCTCCTCTTGGGCTTTGTACAATGATTCTCCCCAGCGGAGTCAAATAACGTTTAGCCTCTCTCTCGGGCTTTGTACGAGACACATAAGAGACTTCCTCGTTGAGTCAATCACCCTTTTGCCTCCATCTCGGGCTTTATACGAGATACAAAAAGGTTCTTATTGAGACAAACAAACAATAGCCTCTATCTCGAGCTTTATACGAGATACCAAAAGATTCCCTTGTCGAGTCAAACCTTTTCGCCTCCATCTCGGGCTTTGTACGAGATACAAAAACACTCTCTTGTTGAGTATAAAAGATCCTCTTGTAGGATCAACCCTTTTTATCCTCTCTCTCGGGCTTTGTACGAGCCACATATTAGCCTCCTCTTAGGCTTTATATAAGAAAACCACTGGTTGATCCAATCAACCTTTTAGCATCAAAGTTGTGCCTCGTTCACAGTACACAAACATCAACAACTCTTTCCCCTTCATCTAATTGCTGTAAGCGGCAAGCCTCTGGATCATCTACATCCATGCCACTGTCCCTCTTTTAGCATGAGAAATTCCTGAGGAAAGATGGTATTGCTCTACACTAAGTTAAAGTCTTCTCCTTCAGGTTAAAACCCCCTATAAAGGAAATTATGGCATTGCTAGGATCCGCGTATCCCGGTTAAAGTAATTCTCCTTTATAAACAGTTGTGACATACAACCCCCCTTTTAGAGATGATAAATTCTCTCTAAAGTCAAACCCTTTAGCTTCACATCTTGGGCTTTGAACAAGATACAAATAAACTCTTCAGCTTCATATCTTGGGCTTTGAACAAGATACAAATCACCTTTCGCTTCACGTCTTGGGCTTTGAACAAGACACCAAAACAACCATTTTCTCCCATAGAATAGGAGGAACTACAAACTCTCTGATTTCCCTGTTTCGGTAAACGGGAATACGTAGGCATAAGATTGAAAGAAAAATCTTAGCGAGCACACTAAACAAAAACCCAAAATCCCATACTCTCATGTATCTATCAAAAAGCACCAGTCCTAACATCCTAACCCTTGTTCCCCGCTAGAAAGTCCTAGAAAGAAAACCGTATTGGCGAAAATACAAATAACCAGTACAAGGGCCCCCCACATTGATAGCATCCGTAACCTAACAGACCGCTGTTTAAGCTCAGTATGCAAAGCAGGGTTAATTAGAGACATCTATTTCCCTTCCTTCATCAGCTTTAATAGGATAAAAAATGAATCGACCTATAGTTAAAACTCAATGAAGAGAGTGACCAGCGCTTAAGAACCACGTCCAAAATCACTCGCTACAGAAAAGTGGCGCCCACCGTGGGGCCCGTTCAACGTTAGATCTAGGCACGGTCTCCCTTTGATCTATTCTCGGTGAATGGCACTTACTCTAAGATTGCTCTACAACTCGCTGGCGATCTGCTTGTTGTTTTGCTTTCCTAGGAGAAGCTGATGATAATGAGTACAGGTACAAAAATCACCCTAGTATAAACCTTTGGGGATGGGTAGAGCCTTGACTTCATGACAACGACCCTTTGACCCCATGTTTTTTCTATGTTTTTGTGTGCTGCATTCATGCATTCATTTAAAAAACATTAAAACATTCAAAAAAAAAACTTCTCTTCTAGTCTCTCTGTTTTTCAAATTAAACTAAGACTGTGATTGCAAATATCAAAGAAAAGGATTGCGCTAATGGATTTCGGTAGAAGGAGAACTCATACGTACACCTTCAAGGTTCCAAAACTAGAGGATTTGAGAAGGTTAGCAATGATGATCACTAACCCTGAGGCTTTCAGAGCCAAGCACGGAGGTCTGCTACCACTATTAAGAGTCCATGTGATTGAGGGAATCATGGATGCACTCATTCAGTTTTACGATCCGGTTTATCACTGTTTCACATTTCCGGATTACCAGCTTGCACCAACGCTGGAGGAGTATTCTCACCAAATTTATCTACACATTACAGATCGAGCTCCATTTTCTGGACTGGAAGAAATTCCAAAGAATCAGATCATTACAAGAGCAATTCATTTGGACGAGTCTGAATTCATGACTCACATGACCGCTAAGGGTGGCATCCAAGGTTTGCCATCCCAATTATTAACAAAGAAGGCCCTATATTTTGCCAGTATAGGAAACATCACTGCTTTTGAAAGCATCTTTGTGTTGCTCACCTACGGGTTATTTTTGTTTCCCAACATCAATAACTTCGTCGATATTAACTCCATTAAGGTTTTTCTCATTGGAAACCCTGTGCCGACTTTGCTCGCAGGTGCGTATCATTCTGTACACTTAAGAAATTTGTACAGTGGAGGGGAGATCACATGTTGTGTACCTTTGCTTAATAAATGGTTTATTTCCCACTTGCCCAAGTTTGCTGCTTTTTGGGATTGCAAGAGTGCCTTACATTGGTCGCAGAAGATCATGTCTCTTACCAAGTCTGATATAGATTGGTGTAATAGGATCTATGATGGAATAAGAATCATCGATCGTTGTGGAAACTTCCCCAACGTACCCCTCATAGGAACTAAGGGAGGAATCAACTATCATCCGGTGTTGGTTCGCCGTCAATTTAGATACCCGATGAGACACGTCCCACGGGGTGTTCATCTGGAAGGTCTTTTCTTCAAGGAAGTAGAAAATGACAGAGCACTAAAGATGGAAATAGTGCAAGCTTGGAAGCACGTTCATAAGAAAGGACGAGAGTCTCTAGGAAAACCGGACTGTGTCTCGGTGGAGCCCTATCTCCATTGGGTACAAACTAGAGCTCTCAAGCTAAAAATACCTTATCCTCGTTACGGAGTTCTTCCGCCAAAGGAATCTATCATGTACTTCATGACTGAAACAGAAAAGCTTCAGGTTACTCTCAACAAAGTTCAACGGGAGAGAAGGTCTTGGAAGAACAAGTACCGCACCCTCGACATAGAGTGCATCAAAATACAATAATTACTGAAAGAAAAAGATGCTCTGATTGAGATTTTAGAGCAACATACTGTAGAGAATCAACATGACCAAAGGAATTTGCTCACTCCTTTCACTTGGCAAAGGAATGACAACCCGACAATGGCCCAAGAGCCCCGGTCAAAGAAAAGGAAAGTCCCAGAATCAGCACCCGATTTCTCTTCAGAGAGGACTCGGGACCCATTAGCTTAGGTTTCTGTTTCTGCACTTTGTAATCTACTGTATTTCCATTTCTGTAATCCTTTGAATTTCAATAAAAAGGGGTTTCCCCACCGTTTGATATTTGCAATCTAATTGTCGAAGTTTATTTTGATTAAACCAAGAAAAACAATTAATATAGTCATTGCATTTATCATTCTCACGTAACGCATTCTTCTTCCCTACGAATCTCACGTTTGTGTCTTGATTCTAGAGTCAAACTGTCTCATTCGTATAATACTCGGGCCAATCGTCAGAAGAAGATGGATGATCTTGAGGAAGAAAATAGAGAGTTGAAAGAAGAGATCAACGCTCTGAGAGAAGATATGAGAAAGCTTCGTAACGACATGCAAGCCATGGCAGAAGCTCAGCTATAAAGAACAGTGATCTCAGAGATCACCTCAACGCCCATAGTGGAAAAGTATGATCCTAGGTATCAAATACCGAAAGATCGTCCTTGGGGCATGCCTGTTAACTATATCCCGGAAGGATATGTTCCGCCGATCACTGAAGATTAGGGAATCTCAACAGAAGCCGCTGGACCTGAAGGTTACAAACTTTGGGAAAGCGAAGATGCCAGGGGCATACTAAAGACTCCTGAAGGTTACAAACTTCGGGAAATGCCAAGATTCGCTGCCGTAGTAATGGTACCACCCCCTGTGGTGCACACTGTCCCGGAAGGACAGGTTCCACCAATACCTTCTGGTAAAAAGGAAACTATGTTTGACAGAATGGATGAATTCCAGGAGCAGTTCCTGGAAATGCAGAAGGAGCTGCAAGCCATTCGCGGTCAGGATTTATTTGGAAAGGACGCCGTAGACATCTGCTTGGTACCCAATGTGAAAGTTCCGCACAAATTCCAAGTGCCCGACTTTGAAAAATACAAGGGTAACTCTTGCCCTCAAAGCCATCTGGTGATGTACGCTCGGCGGATGTCAGCTCAGACAGAGAATCAGGACCTACTGATTCACTACTTTCAGGATAGTTTAACCGGTGCCGCACTCAAATGGTACATGGGTTTAAACCGTACTACGATCAGTACATTCAGAGATCTTGGTACTGCCTTCATCCAACAATACAAATACAATTTGGACATGGCACCCGACAGAGATCAACTCAGATCAATGTCACAAAAGGACAAGGAAACCTTTAAGGAGTATGCTCAAAGGTGGCGTGAGATTGCCGCTCGAATTTGTCCACCTCTTGAGGAAAAAGAGATGACAAAGATCTTCTTAAAGACCTTAAGCTCATTTTACTATGACCGAATGGTTGCCAGTGCACCCAGTGATTTCACCGAGATGGTCGGCGTGGGTGTACGTCTTGAGGAAGCCGTCCGAGAAGGACGTTTGGTAAAAGACACTGGATCGACGAGCGGTACTAAAAAATACAGTAGTGCTCTCCCTAAGAAAAAAGAGCAGGATATTGGGAATATCTCTCTCGGAAAGCAAAGGCGTCGATATCAACCAGTAGCAGCTGTAACTCCTGCTATCAGCCCTGCGCCTGTTCCAACGTATCAACCTCAGGTTGCGCAGAGCCAACCTGATCAGCAAAGGACATAACAGCCTCTTCAGCAGGCTCGTCCTCCATACAACAACAACCGTACAACACGGCCACCAGGATTTGATCCTATACCCGTGACGTACGCAGAGCTGTTTCCATTACTGCTAGCCAAGGGGCACATTCAGACTAAGTCCCCACTTGCAGTACCGGAAAATCCGCCTTTTTGGTTTAAGGTGGATCAAACTTGCCCTTACCACCAAGGAGGTCCCGGGCATAACATCGAGAATTGTCTCACTTTCAAGTCCGACGTGCAAAAGCTTGTTAGAAGCGGGCTCTTACCCTTCAAGGATACAAATCCTAATGTTCTCACGAACCCGCTGCCTCAACATGAGAAGGCTGCAGTCAATCTGATTGAGAAAGAGACTAACAATGTCTATCAAATTCACGATGTACTCTTGTTAAAGACCAATCTAGTCAAGATGCATTGTAGACAGAGTGGATATGGCCATGTTCCACCTCATAGCTATCACCAGTGTGATATCTGCTCTAAAGACAACCAGGGATGTTCTGTGGTGCAAGCAGCTCTGCAGGAACAAATGGATCTCGGATGGATCCAAGAGCACCTAGTTCGTGGAGTTAATATGGTTTACACGAATTCTAACGTCATTCAGAACCACGATATCCGTGCAATGAATGTCAACTTGGTGGCGATGCACTCAAGGCAAAGCCAGTATCATAATCTGCCACGACACGATTACAGTTCTTGTTTGACTTGCTCGGTAAACAAACAGGGATACTCTTTCATACAGGAGGCCCTCCAGCGTCAGATGGATCTTGGATGGATCCAAGACTACTATGATAGAACCCTTATCAGATTAACATGGTTCAGATCTTCGATATTCGCGTGATGAATACCAACCTGGTAGAATTACATGCTGAGCAGGTCCGACTCGGATTCTTAATATCATATGACTATCAAAGCTGTAAAGCGGGTTGCGAAAACGATCGAGATTGTACCCTTGTCCAGGAGGCACTTCAGCACTTGTTAAATCACTGGTGGATGCTAATTTACATGGATGAAGATACTCAACAAATTAGTATCAGTAACAGGAATCCTACTCGACGTCAAAGTCAGGATGTCCGATCAGTGGAAGCTAACCTGGTGAGGTTACATTGTATTCAAAGTGGGCGTGGCCAGGTGCCACTACACAATTATGACCGTTGCAGCGTCTGTTCGTAAAGTAACCAAGGGTGTTACCTTGTGAGAGCAGCTCTCCAGGGGAAGGTGGATCGTGGAGAAATTCGTCCATATCCGGGTTCTGGACCCATCAACTGGACGCCGAACTACCTTGCCGATCAAGTTGAGGATGTTGTCACCATCTCTGGTCATCACAGGACCAGGGATGTTTTTGCCATTATCCCTCTACTTGACGAGTCTAAAGTTCCCAACCGGGAACGGATCGAGATTACTTACGATGGTCAGAAAAATCAGAAGGTTCCCATAGTCATCTATCTGCCGGGACCACTACAGTATGAATCAGCTAAGGCGATTCCTTACAAATACGGTGCAACAACCATTGAAAATGGAAAGGAAATTCCATTACCCTCCATCGTGAATATTGCAGACATCAGTTGTGTAACGAGGAGTGGTAGAATCTTCAACAGAGGAGTTGGAGAATCCAACAAAGAAAAGGAACTTCAGAAAGAACTTCCTGATCCATCAGTCGGTCGATCCAATGTTCCCGACCTTTTGAAAAGTGATGATGAGATGCTGAAGCTCATCCAAAGGAGTGAATATAACATTGTTGATCAACTATTACAGACTCTTTTAAAGATCTCGGTATTATCATTGTTACTCAGTTCAGAGGCCCACAGGGAGGCTCTACAGAAAGTCTTGGAGCAAGCCTTTGTCGAACAGGATGTAACAATCAGACAGTTCGATAGTATTGTCTCTAACATCACTTCCTGCAACAATTTGGGATTTAGTGATGAGGAATTACCTGAAGAGGGTCGTCGTCATAACATGGCACTCAATATCACAGTTAACTGCCAGGACGATGCGTTGCCCAGCGTACTGGTAGACACAGGGTCAGCCCTGAATGTTATGTCGAAGTCCACTTTGATGCAATTATCACTCAAAGTCCCTCCGATGAGAATCAGCGAGGTTTTCGTCAAAGCATTCGACGGATCCAGAAAAACGGTTATCTACGAATTTGATCTTCCCATAACTATCGGTCCTCATACTTTCCAAGTCACTTTCCAGGTCATGGACATCCGGGCAACGTACAGTTGTTTATTAGGAAGACCTTGGATACACTAGGCTGGAGCGGTTACTTCGACCCTCCACCAAAAACTAAAGTTCATCAAGAACAATCAACTTGTCACAGTTTGTGGGGAACAAGCCTTGCTTGTAAGCAACTTATCATCGTCTACTTGTGTAGAACCCGAGGAGGTTATTGGAACTCAGTTCCAAGCACTGTCGGTAAGCAAGGACAATCTGTTCAAAGAAGGAACTTCCATTTCTTCATACAACGATGCTATCAAAGCGGTCGAGAGTACCAATACAACAGGATGGGGACAGCTTGTCATTCCTACTGAAAATAAAACAAAGAAGGGACTTGGTTTTTCTGCAACCTGTACCCAGACAGCTGCCAACGATGAAAGTCTTCATCCCCTTCAAAACTTCTTCCACAGTGGAGGTTTCCTCCACCCAGTGTCTCAAGCAGTCTATGCTATCAATGAGAAAGATCCCTCTGACACAGATGAAGAATGGAAGTCCTACCTTAATGAGGACGGTTATATGTCTCAGGAAGAGGTGCCTATGCCATTTTACTATCCCGCACAGAGTCCGAGATTTATACCAAGGTCAGACGTCGAAATGATATACGGGGATGGTGATCCGGAAGGATGCCGTGTTCCGCCAAATTCATTAGAGGAGGACACTCTGATGAAAGACAACTTTGACCACAACTACTATGGCCCAATGGATGGTCTGCCAATGTGGCAACCTTATCCAGGAAACTTGGGGCAAGAGAGTCAGCCGAACAATGAAAATCAGTTGACCGTCATTGAACTGAATACCTGTGTCCCCACCATGTCATGGGATCAACACTCAGGTCATCCTGAAGCCACTCAACATGAAGATGAATTCGCAACATTTGCAGAACTTGAATTCATCGACTATGCTTTTCCTGAGGTCAACGTCATCGAGAGGGATGACTCCTCCAGTTCCAAAGAAGTCTGGGACACCTTGGGACAACCAAGTGGAAAATACGACTTTATGGTCAAGTACACTGCTCCCGAAAGCTCTCGCATCAGGTTCGAAGACATCCAGCCTACTGGATGGGGAGATGTACCTGAGAGCACGAATACTATGCACAATACAACTGAGGAATTCTCCTACGACAACTCTGCCTGGGAGACAGATTCCAATGATCCTGCTCCACCAGAAATCATCGTCATTTCTGAAGACAAATCAAGGAAGGTACCAAACTTTGTGATTCACCGAGGAGTTCGTCGCCAATGGATTGTCGTCGAGGTTCCAAAGGCCGTTCACCAGTCAAAGTAATTGCCATCTTTAACCTTTCACCCTGCCTAGGTGAAACAGATGTTTTGATAGGGCTCGCTTTCTATAAATTTCCCTCTTCGCTTAGCCCAAAGCGACAGAGTTTTGTTTTATAGGGCTGTAGTTTCAAGGATCGACTTGTTCATTAATAAAATAACGTCGTTCTGTAATTTCCGCATTTATTGCTGTTTTCTCTTTTTGCTTTTTCTCAGAAAATGGTAATCCTAAAAAATAATTAAAATAAAAACAAGCAGTAATTAAAAAAAAACACTGCACACACTCTTGCATTTTCTCTATCTCTTCTAAACACGAATCATCACGTCATGCAGATTGCTTGTTTTAAACCCAGTTGAAACATACAATCCGATGCCTTCTCCCAACTTTGAGTTCCCAGTATTCGAGGCTGAAGAAGAAAATGACGACAAAATTCCAGAAGAGATCTCCCGATTACTCAGACAAGAGGAAAGATCCATTGAACCTCACAAACAACCGTTGGAAACGGTAAACTTGGGTTCAGAAAAAGAGAAAAAAGAAATTAGGATTGGGGCACTGCTCAGTCCCACTGCCAAAGAGAGTTTGATAAAGCTTCTCAAAGAATTCCCCGATGTATTCGCTTGGTCCTATCAGGATATGCCAGGGTTGGATACCAGCATCGTGGAACATCATTTACCATTAAGATTGGAATGTCTGCCAGTGAAGCAAAGGTTGAGACGGACCCACCCGGACATGGCCATCAAAATCAAAGAGGAGGTACAGAAACAGATCGACGCAGGTTTCCTCGCCACATCAGAATATCCTCAATGGTTAGCCAACATCGTACCCATTCCCAAAAAGGACGGAAAGGTCAGAATGTGTGTCGATTACAGAGATCTGAACAAGGCTAGTCCAAAGGACGACTTTCCTTTACCACACATTGACATGCTGGTAGACAGTACAGCAAAGTTCAAAGTTTTCTCCTTCATGGATGGATTCTCGGGCTATAACCAGATAAAAATGACGCCGAAAGACATGGAGAAAACTTCGTTCATCACCCCATGGGGTACATTTGGTTACTAGGTAATGTCGTTCGGTTTGAAGAATGTCGGGGCTACCTATCAAAGGGCCATGACTACTCTGTTTCATGACATGATACATAAGGAAATCGAGGTATATGTCGATGATATGATTGCAAAATCAAAAACAGAGAGTGAGCACGTTGAACATCTGTCAAAATTGTTCGAACGTTTAAGAAAATTCAAGCTCCGCTTGAATCCCAACAAGTGCTCCTTCGGTGTCCGTTCAGGAAAACTACTAGGGTTCATCGTCAGCCAGAAACGAATTAAGGTTGATCCTGACAAGGTCAAGGCCATTCAAGAAATGCCTTCTCCAAAAACTGAAAAACAAGTCAGAGGATTCCTGGGACGTTTGAACTACATCTCCCGATTCATATTCCTTATGACCACGACATGTGCGCCGATTTTCAAGTTGCTCAAAAAGAACCAGGATTGCGTTTGGTCAGAGGACTGCCAAACCGCCTTCGACAGTATTAAGGAATATCTGTTGAATCCTCCAATTCTATCACCTCCAGTGGAAGGAAGACCACTGATCATTTACCTCACAGTTCTAGAGGACTCAATGGGATGTGTACTTGGCCAACAAGACGAAACTAAAAGGAAAGAGGCTTCCATTTACTATCTAAGCAAGAAATTCACCGATTGTGAAACTCGGTACATGATGCTTGAGAAAACTTGTTGCGCTTTGGATTGGGCAGCCAAACGTCTTCGCCAATACATGATTCATCACACTACTTGGTTAATCTCCGAAATGGATCCAATCAAGTATGTATTTGAAAAGCCTGCTCTCACGGAAAGAATTATCCGTTGGCAGATGTTATTATCAGAATATGACATAGAGTACAATGCTCAAAAAGCCGTTAAAGGAAGTATTTTAGCCGATCATTTGGTTCATCAACCGATTGACGATCAAGAATCAATCGGGTTCGACTTCCCAGACGAACATGTCAAGTATCTAAAAATGAAAGATTGCGATGAACCGTTACCCAGTGAAGGGCAAGAACCAGGTTCCCAATGGGGACTTATCTTTGACGGAGCAGTTAATCATTATGGAAACGGAATTGGGGCAATCATTGTTATCCTTCAGGGTACCGACATTCCTTTCACTGCCAGACTTACGTTCAAATGTATGAACAACGAGGCCGAATAAGAAGCTTGTATTATGGGTCTCGAAGAAGCAATTGATTTAAGGATTAAAAACTTGGATGTATACGGCGACTCAGCCCTGGTTATCAATCAGATAAAAGGAGATTGGAACACATACCAATCAGGATTGATTCCTTACAAAGACTACGCAAGAAGGTCGCTACCTTTCTTCAACAGAGTTGAGTTTCATCACATCCCTCATGATGAGAAACACATGGCTGATGCATTAGCCACCCTATCTTCCATGATTAGTGTAGGTCAATGGAATGACATACCTAAGATTGACATAATGCGCCTTGAACGGCCGCTTACATCTTCGTGATTGAAGCAGTCATAGATGACAAACCTTGGTATCACGATATCGAATGCTTCCTTCAGAAACAAGAGTACCCACCTGGGGCACTCAGAAAAGACAGGAAAACCCTCAGAAGATTGGCTGGAAACTTCTTCCTGAGCGGTGACGCTCTCTATAAGAGAAATTTTGACATGGTCTTGCTCCGATGCGTCGACAGACCAGAAGCAGACGTGTTGATGAAAGAAATTCATGAAGGATCCTTTGGCACTCATGCCAATGGACACACAATGGCGAGAAAAATCTTAAGAGCAGGGTACTACTGATTGACCATGGAATCCGACTGCTACAAGTACATGAGGAGGTGTTACAAGTGTCAGATATACTCCGACAAAATTCATGTACCGCCAATGCATCTCAAAGTTCTTTCTTCCCCATGGCCTTTTTCCATATGGGGAATCAACATGATTAGCTTGATTGAGCCCAAGGCTTCAAACGGACATCGATTCATCCTATTAGCCATTGACTACTTCACCAAGTGGGTCGAAGCAGCATCGTACACTAATGTAACCCGACAAGTGGTGGTCCGATTTATCAAAAACAATATCATCTGCCGTTATGGTGTTCCTAGCTAGATCATTACAGATAATGGATCTAACTTGAACAATAAGATGATGAAAAAGTTGTGCGCGGAGTTTAAGATTGAACACCATAACTCATCTCCCTACCGACCCAAGATGAACGCAGCGGTAGAAGCGGCCAATAAGAACATCAAGAAGATTGTTCAAAAGATGGTTGTAACCTAGAAAGACTGGCACGACATGCTACCCTTTGCTCTTCACGGTTATCGCACATCTGTCCGCACTTCAACAGGGGCTACTCCTTTCTCTCTAGTGTATGGCATGGAAGCAGTGCTCCCCATAGAATTAGAGATCCCATCAATCCGAGTATTGATGGAAGCTAAGCTCACCGAAGCTGAATGGTGTCAAAGCCGACACGACGAACTGAATCTGATCGAGGAGAAGCGAATCACGACACTATGCCATGGTCGGCTGTATCAATAGAGAATGAAGATGGCGTTCGACAAAAAGGTTCGACCTCGCGTCTTCAGGAACGGAGACCTTGTGCTCAAGAAGATACAATCTTTTCTCACTGATTCCCAGGGCAATTGGACTCCGAATTATGATGGCCCATATGTGGTCAAGAAAGCTTTCTCAGGCGGCGCCTTGAGACTTGCAACCATGGACGGAGAGGAATTTTCCTACCCCACAAATGTTGATGTAGTCAAGAAATACTTCGCCTAAGCTAAAAAAAAAACGTCTCGGTGGATTGAAAACCCGAAAGGGCAGTCCAGGCAAAAATTAGAGACATGAAAAAAATCATCCCAGTGGATTGGAAACATCATAGTACAATCCAGGCAAAAATTAGGGATAATGGCAAGTAACTATGTTCAACAGAGGCAAGTCCCTCAGCAGCAGTTACATCATCCACCGGAGGAAAACTCCAGTCAAGGTCATCTTCGACAGAAGCTCAGGATGCCCCGAATTCAAAGTTGGTAGAAGGATAGTGGTCGTTATGTTTCAACGTAGCCCTTTTCCCTGTAAATTACCATTTTCTAACTTTGTAATTACTCTTTGGAATCACGCATTTGGCTGATCTCCATCTTATCAATAAAATTTGAGCCCTTGTGCTTTTGTTTGTAATCCTTATTTGTTTTAGCTTTACAGAACGACGTTGTTAACATGATCAACGATTCTTGAAATAAAACAAAAATGAATTTACTTGTTAAAACTTTTTCTGCTTTTAAAATAAAGTCGGTAATTTCTTTTGACTGTTGAACATCAAAGGAACATCAACCGCTTCTCCAGAAGTAATCGAACTTCAAAGTACAGAATCAAAGTACTCCTTCTACGCCAGTACGCCTGAATGAAGGGATCAACTGTGTCAGAGACCTTGTTTCATCTGACACACCATGGCAGAGTTCTCATCTCCTAAGCCCGACCAACGGTAGCTCCCCAACAGGGACTATCTCTCCAAAGCAAGGTGGAATTGCTATCTTGAACCAGCGATATTTCTACACGCCCCGCGATGGCCGAGTATCCAGTCACGTCCACCCGTCAGTTTGTATGTCGCGTCAGTTTTGTCAGCATATACATACCTACATCATGCATTATTGATTTACATTCACATTTCATATTGCATCGCCATCACTCTAGTCGGTCTTGTCCCCTAGTGATAAACAGTTCTCTCAATCGAGTTGTCAGTTCTTGCCTCGTCAGGAAATACTGTGTCTGAACAATCTCACCTCCAGTTTATTTCTAGATTGAAGTTGGCTCCTTGACCACTTTGATAACTTGAACCTCTGAAAAACCAGAGAAACTTTCAGTCAACATCACTCTTCGCCATTGAAGATGATATCCTTGATTTCCCGGATTAAGGAAAATCCACAGAGAAAGCCTTGTAATCAGAGATTCGGCAGCATACCAGTTTCGCTCCGAAAAGATTGTTGATGAAAAGGTCATCGGCACCTCAAAATTAGACCCCATCATATGGCATTTCTCCGGGAAGATCCCGAGAAAAGTATGATGTAAGATCCCAAGCAACAACAGTCTCTCAAGAGGCTCGGTTTCCCCAGTAGAAACAAATGGTGTCTCCAACAGAGAAGTTTATGTAACTCTACAACTCAGACGATTGGGTCCCCCAGCGAGTCTGACATCAAAACTTTTTCCGTCAAATGGCATCTCTCCAGGAAAATTCGGTGAGAAGTTTGAGGAAAATCGCTACGCATAGCGTCCCTTGTCAATTAAGTTTATTGACAAAAGAAACTGAGACCAGTTCCTTGGTAGAAAACCAGGATCGAGGGGAAGTTTAAAAAAGCAACTTAGACCAGTTCCTTTGTAGGAAACCAGGATCGAGGGGAAGTTTAAATCAGAAACTAAGACCAGTTCCTTGGTAGGAAACCAGGATCGAGGGGAAGTTTAAAAAAGCAACTTAGACCAGTTCCTTGGCTGAAGACAGGATCGAGGGGAAGTTTACCTTTTCTAGGCATCATCGCTTAGCAAAAGAAGATTAATGCGTGTGCGACCATTCATGACCATCATCAAAATTTCGGGTATTCCGATATTTAATCTCTTGCACCCCGAATGCCCGAATACCTTCGTCATTCACACCTTCGGGTCCAAGAAGATTAAATAGGGGCATCTGTCATACCACAAATTTTGACCACCCGATTGTCAAAACCTGATTGCGTTTTCACTTCGTGTCATCCGCATATCAGACCATATGTTTTGTCATGCATATCGTCTGAATTTTTAGTTAGAATATATGCGTTGAAAGCTCCGTCTTTTCTGGTTAATTGTGCTAAAAATCAATGAACGGACGTGTTTTTCAATTAAACTCGCAAATGTCCATTATTTATCTATTTTTCACACGATTCAATCAATGTCCCCTTTTTGTTTTTATTTTCTCATATAAAATAAAAGAAATGAATTAAATAATTAAAAAAAGGTGTATGTGTATTTCATTTTCTTTTTTCAATAAATATAGTTTGTTTTATGTTATCCATGAAAGAAAAAATATATATATGTATATTTGTTTTTTTTCCTCACACCAATCTTTATATATATATATATATATATATATACTTTGTTTAATTTTTGATATATATGTATTTATATTTTAGGAAAAAATATATAAATTCAGATTTTGGTTTTAAATATATAAGTTTGTTTTTTATAAGTTTTGTTTTAAGTGAATTTTTGTTTCTTATGAGACCAACCATATAACCTTGTCTCCTTGACTCATTTTCACTAGCCAATTGTAGAAGAGGCTCAAAAACATTGTCTAAGACTTTGAATTTTCATTCAACTCTTATCTTGAGATAGCTTAAGAGCTACACAATTTTCTTCTATAAATAGAGATTCCAAGTTTCATTTCAAAACTACACCAAGACTTGTGTTAACAGGCATTCTCTCTTATCTAACTCATAATTGTTCTATTGGTTTGATATAGCATAAAAAAAAAAGCAAAGTGGCAGCAAGAGGGAGGCCATGCGCCTCCTTCCTCTTTTTATTCTTCCTTTTACAGTTTTCTACATATCACTGTCTACACTTGAATATTCACTTACACATATGAGTTTGAAAAAAAAAGAGAGAGAACATATTACTAACATGTTATTACAATTGTCTTATACATGTTGTTACCATTGTCTTATACATGTTGCTATGTTGATATAAACATACACATGGTGAGAAACTCCAAAATTCAAAACAGAAAATGTTGCAGGAGATAACACAACAGCAGTGCACGCCATTCTTTTGGTTCACTCTTGGCTAGTTTTCACTACTTGCATAATTATGCCTCTGTCACTGTTTCATGGTGTATTTATGCAGGTCTGAATTCATCAAGAACACAAACTTGTGCAACCTGCAAAGAAAACCAGGAAGAAATCAAAGCTGAAACAATTTCAATTCGAATTTTTAATTCCTCTTTGCATCTACTTTTACCACTAACAGCATGATAGTTTATTTGTTTTAACAAAATTTGAATTCAAAAAGAAGAAAGAAAGGGAAACTCCCTGTTATGCAGAATGTTTCGACGTCGACGTCGACGTCACAGACACGGAACAGGAACAGTAAAAGGAAGAAGAATCAAGACTGCAGCAACACCTTCAAATTCAACACAGCATGTTCAGTGAAGAATAAGGAAATCCTTAACAAACTGCTGCAAAACAATCACCGCCAAGGGAAACCGACGTCGCCAAAAACCCCGGGAATCATCCTCAACCTGCAGTGAATTGAAGAAATATCACTGCAACAACACCTGCACAAATTCAGAGTTTGAAATAAGGAGAAGAAGCAGAATAACATTAACAAATTACAACAAAAAAATTATAACTTACCTGTTATAACAGCAACTACAGCATCAAAATTTGACAGCAACAATTGTTGCACAACAATAACACGCAAGAAGAAAGAAAAGCTGCAGCTGCAATTCCACCGACGCGAAACCGACGTCTCTGACACGTCGAACCTTCACAATTTTCACACTGCAACAACAATTGCAGAACTCAGAATTCAACTGAACCTTCACAATTTTTGCAATCCCTAATCTACAAATTTCAATTTTAATTTTGATTCATCAATGTTCCTCTTTTCAAACCCTTACAAATTTATTTTATTTTCTCTAACAGAAGGTTGCAAAAATCAAAAAGAGGAGGAAGATGAACTTACCTTCATCAAATCCACCGGAGAACTCGCCGGGAAATTGTTACTCCGTTACCCTTCTCCCTTGCCGTCGCTCCACCCCCCATCGCTCCTCCGTCACTCTCGTGCTCATCACCATTACCGCGTCGGGAAGTAGAAAGATCGCCATCGCAAGAGCATTAACAGAACCAAACGGAGGGAGTAACATGGCCGCCACAAACACACAAGCGAGAGGCGGTTGAGAGAGGAAAACATCTAGGAACGATAAAACCCTTATCCAAAACACGTTTTGGGGAAAAAGTTTCAGATATTTTCAGAAAGAAAACAGGTTTTGGGTTTTATTTCTCTCATACATTGTTTTTTTGTTTTATAAATAAATAAAAACTGATTTTTGGGATGGGTTTGGGCTTAGGGCATGACTAATTACACCCCTTTATTCCCATGTGAAAGCCCATATTTTTTCTTAATTATGATTAATTGTTAAGTATTCTTAGTTAGATAAATATTATCTAATTAAAAATATTTCAATTAGCTTAATTAAATTAATCATTTAAATTGTTTATTAATTATTCAATTTTATAGTTTATTTTTAGACTATTTTCTGTAAATAATTAATTAAATGATTTGTTTCTTGTATCGTTTATTCACTAAGCGATTCAATTCTAACCACTTGATGAGACCAAGATCGTTTCCCTGTGATCTCTGGTTTTTGCCTATCTGTTTTGGTTTTTCACTTAATGCAGGAATTCTTAATTGAATAACTCGACGATTTTTGAAAATCATTGAACGCTTAAAGCTGCATCAGACGCTTCTTTGCTTGCGTAGAAAAATTCACCAGTGTACGGTAAACTCGAATTTAAATGCTTTGCTTGTATGCCATGCATGATTTATTCACATATGTTAAAAACAATTGAACTTGCAAACAAGTATTTCCAGTAAATACACAGTGCATTAATCTTTTTTTAAAAAACTCTTGGGCCTCTTGAGAGAGTGTAAGACCCATCCTTTTGTACAGAAAACCTTTTGGGCCTCATTCGTTGTATAAGTCCCTCTGTACATTTTCAAATAAACGACGCAATCATTGCCAGTTTAAAATTAATCAACTGGGCCTCTCCTTGAGCTATAAGACCCATTCAAACTTTTTGGGCCTCTAATAGAGTATAAGACCCAATCTTTTTTTGACCAAAACATTTTGGGCCTCAACATATTGTATAAGTCCCGATACCGTCAAAAACAAACGGCGCGATCGCTGCCTTTTGAAAAATAACCCTGAGCCTACCCTCGAGTAGTAAGACCCATTTCTTTTCTTAAAACTCACTTGGGCCTCTATTAGAGTGTAAGACCTAATCCCCTTTTAAACATTTTGGGCCTCAGATATTGTATAAGCCCCTTCGCGTTAAAAGAAAACCTCGACGCGATCGCAATTTTTAACGAAAAAATCAATTGGGCCTACCCTCGTGTTATAAGCCCCACTCTTTTTCTTTAAACTTTTTGGGCCTCTATTAGAGTGTAAGACCCAACCCCTTTGTACAGAAAACCTTTTGGGCCTCAGTCACTTGTATAAGTCCCTCTGTACAAATTCAAACAGTGCGCTCACTGATAAAACCCTGGGCCTCTCCTTGAGCTGTAAGCCCCAAATCTTTCTTTTTCAAAGCACTTTCTCCTTTGATTTTGAATATACTGTTGTTTTTCAATCTTTCTTTGTTGAACAACTAACCAAACAGCATGGAAGCTCTACAACCGAGTAAGTGTTTATATGCTTTCATTTACCGCTTTCATATACATATAACTGTATTGTGGGGCTGTTTCACTGTAAGTCTTCTTTCATAAACTCATATCAACTGTGTAATAATAGTATAGATATTTAGAGTTTCCCCGGCAACTACGTCAAGTATTAAAGCCTGTTGATCACTCTTAGAAATAGTCTAAACTAGATCCCCATAGGATTACCAGACACAGTCTTCCCTCCTCTTGGGGTTAAACAATATGGAGACATGAAAGGCAGCATTCTCTGTGAACCCTTTCATAGACTGTCACTCGTAGAAGTTGTCAAAGAAACTCTATCCCCCAGAGATGATCTCTTCTCCGTGAATTGCATCTCTTGAGTTTCTTCCAAATTCTCGGACTTTCCTGACTTTGATCTATTCTCGGTGAATAGCATTGCCTTGAATTTCTCGGGGTTTGGGGATCCACAGGCTTCTTAAAAGCACTTGTCAAGAAACTCGATTCCCCAGAGATGATCTTTTCTCCGTGAATGGCATCTCTTGAGTTTCTTCCAAATTCTCGAACTTTCCTGACTTTATCTATTCCTTGTGAGTAGCTTGCCTTGAATTTCTCGGGGTTTGGGGAACCATCGGCTTCTTAAAAGCATCGGCCTCCTCTTGGGCATCGTATAAGGACCCACAGGCTTCCTAAACGTAACCCCGCCTCCTCTTGGGCTTAGTACAAGGACCCGTCAGCTTCTTAGAAGTATTCACAGCCTCCTCTTAGGCTTCGTATAATGATCTCTTCCTCCGGGAATGACAGCCTTCTCTTAGGCTTCGTACAAGGACCGATCGGCTTCTTAAAAGTTTCCAGCCTCCTCTTGGGCTTCGTACAAATTGTCCCGACGACCTCCTAGAGGTATAGGAACAGAACTTAATAATCTACATAGAGCAGTCCTTTCAAAGAGTTTACTACTGTTTCTCAAAGCATAGTACAAAAGATGAAACTCTAGACTTGGACAGTCTAATATCCTTGAGTCTCCAAGACATTCTCAAGTGACCCCTTCGTTAAATAGGAAGGAAACCCGTAGACTCGGACAGTCTCAATACCCTTCGGATTTCCCACTTCCTTAAAGAATAGGAATAACCCGGATCCTTGAATCAAATCCTTGAGTACAGTATTGCTCATATAAGAACTGATTTTCTCTTTAAAAATTAGTATACTGGACCTGTCACTTAACTGAAACAGTAACCATAGCCTCCAATTGGCTTTGTACAATGATTCTCCCCAGCGGAGTTAGACAACGTTTAGCCTCTCTCTCGGGCTTTGTACGAGACACATAAGAGACTTCCTCGTTGAGTCAATCACCCTTTTGCCTCCATCTCGGGCTTTATACGAGATACAAAAAGGTTCTTATTGAGACAAACAAACAATAGCCTCCATCTCGGGCTTTATACAAGATACCAAAAGATTCCCTTATCGAGTCAAACCTTTTCACCTCCATCTCGGGCTTTGTACGAGATACAAAAACACTCTCTTCTTGAGTATAAAAGATCCTCTTGTAGGATCAACCCCTTTTAGCCTTTCTCTCGGGCTTTGTACGAGACACATATTAGCCTCCTCTTAGGCTTTATATAAGAAAACCACTGGTTGATCCAATCAACCTTTTAGCATCAAAGTTGTGTCTCGTTCACAGTACACAAACATCAACAACTCTTTCCCTTTCATCTAATCGTTGTAAGCGGCAAGCCTCTGGATCATCTACATCCATGCCATTGTCCCTCTTTTAGCATGAGAAATTCTTGAGGAAAGATGGTATTGCTCTACACTAAGTTAAAGTCTTCTCCTTCAGGTTAAAACCCCCTATAAAGGAAATTATGGCATTGCTAGGATCCGCGTATCCCGGTTAAAGTAATTCTCCTTTTAAACAGTTGTGACATATAACCCCCCCCCCCCCCCTTTTAGAGATGACAAATTCTCTCTAAAGTCAAACCCTTTAGCTTCACATCTTGGGCTTTGAACAAGATACAAATAAACTCTTCAGCTTCATATCTTGGGCTTTAAACAAGATACAAATCTCCTTTCGCTTCACGTCTTGGGCTTTGAACAAGACACCAAAACAACCATTTCCTCCCATAGAATAGGAGGAACTACGAACGCTCTGATTTCCCTGTTTCGGTAAACGGGAATACGTAGGCATAAGATTGAAAGAAAAATCTTAGCGAGCACACTAAACAAAAACCCAAAATCCCATACTCTCATGTATCTATCAAAAAGCACCAGTCCTAACATCCTAACCCTTGTTCCCCGCTAGAAAGTCCTAGAAAGAAAACCGTATTGGCGAAAATACAAATAACCAGTACAAGGGCTCCCCACATTGATAGCATTCGTAACCTAACAGACCGCTGTTTAAACTCAGTATGCAAAGTAGGGTTAATTGGAGACATCTATTTCCCTTCCTTCATCAGCTTTAAAAGGATAAAAAATGAATCGACCTGTAGTTAAAACTCAACCGCAGAGAGCGACCAGCGCTTAAGAACCGCATCCAAAATCGCTCGCTACAAGGAGGAATCTTAGGTTTTGGATGTTACCTTCAGTAAAGGACGTGTGTAATCCCCGGTAGAGTGTATATGCTTTTGAATTTCATCCCCGGCAAAAGTGGTGGATCCAAAGAGTCGGTCAGTGTGATCCTTCATAGTAGAGTTCCTGGATTCAGAGGACAATTTATTTTTGTCATCCCCAGCTGAATTGATCTTTTCTCTCCGACATTTATTTTGCTGGAGAGACCCCTTTTGCATACCATAAGCATTCGCATTGCATCCTCAAACGCGTAGCACTTCCATTTCGTATGGAGCATTACGCCAAAATTCAAACATTTGCATTTGAAGTATAAGCCAGGTTTGATACTTTTTTTGCCAGTTCTCTATCTCAGTAGAGATGGCATGACTCAGGAGATCCTGGAGGGACGCGTTCCTCATACTTGTGCTCCCCGACAGAGGCTTTTATTTAGGCTTCTCATTCCCCAGCGGAGTCATCTTGCCTGTGGATTTTGAGTCGGTTGGGAGTTTGCCTTTGTTTGGCCCTTCTCTTTTGTGAAATCCCGTTCTCACCTGGTAGTCAGTTCCCTTTATCAGCAGGGACGGCATTTATTTTGCTAGTTCTCTTTATCAGCAGAGATAGCAATCCTTTGAAGATTTTCTTCGTCGGTTCCCTTTATCATCAGGGAAGGCATTTATTTTTCTAGTTCTCGTTATCAGCAGAGATAGCAATCTTTTGAATATTTTCTTCGTCAGCTCCCTTTATCAGCAGGGATGGCATTTATTTTGCTAGTTCTCTTCATCAGCAGAGATAGCAATCCTTTGAAGATTTTCTTCGTCAGCTCCCTTTATCAGCAGGGATGGCATTTATTTTGCTAGTTCTCTTTATCAGCAGGGATAGCAATCCTTTAAAGATTTTCTTCGTCAGTTCCCTTTATCAGTAGGGATGGTATTTATTTTGCTAGTTCTCTTTATCAGCAGAGATAGCAATCCTTTGAAGATCTTCTTCGTCAGTTCCCTTTATCAGCAGGGATGGCATTTATTTTGCTAGTTCTCTTTATCAGCAGAGATATCAATCTTTTGAATATTTTCTTTCGTCAGTTCCCTTTATCACCAGGGATGGCCTTTGTTTCGCTAGTTCTCTTTATCAGCAGAGATAACAATCTTTTGAAGATTTTCTTTCGTCAGCTCCTTTATTAGCAGGGATGACCTTTGTTTCGCTAGTTCTCTTTATCAGCAAAGATAGCAATCTTTTGAAGATTTTCTTTTGTCAGCTCCTTTCATCAGCAGGGATGGCCTTTGTTTTACTAGTTCTCTTTATCAGCAGAGATAGCAATCTTTTGAAGATTTTCTTTCGTCTGTTCCCTTTATCAGAAGGGATGGCATTTGTTTCGCTAGTTCTCTTTATCAGCAGAGATAGCAATCTTTTGAAGATTTCCTTCATCAGTTCCCTTTATCAGCAGGGATGGCATATTTCGAGATTCCTTTGTCAGTTCTCTTTATCAGCAGAGATGACATAACCTGGGAGAGTTTGTTTCACTTTATACCCAGCATAGATAGCACTCCAAGTGGAGTCGTCCCTCCTTTGAGGTTTGCAAATTTCCGGTTTCTTTCGTATTCAATCTCTGTACATCCCGATTATCTGAAAGCCATCGCTATCATACCCTCAGGACCAAGTTGATTGAATAGGGGCAGCTGTAGCACCCCAAAATTTGCCCTCCTTACTTTAGTACTAACTGGCTTATGTTTCATCTCATTTTGCATTATCATGTGTGCATATCATTGGTTCTTAGCATGGGGTCAAGGTGCCTGAGGCAGTTCTTCAAAAGGTCAAGCAAGAGTGCTGGTATTGTCCAAGAGAGCTCAGGTGGATCACTCTCCTAACAAGTGCAGAAATTAGGGTTTTGAGATTCTTGGGTTTTTTGCTCCAATGGGCCAGCTGATTGGGTTTTTATCATCACCAAATGGCATATCTTATCTTTGTTGGAGAGGATACACATCATATTCAGAGGAATTTGGATTTGGAGACTGTGTTATTTCCTCCTAGACTGAGGATACCAAAATTAGGGTTTGCTATAAAGTCAGTATATTTCTGATTTTTGGGCAAGACTTGATTCTATGGTATTCCTTGGGTCCTTAAGTATCTAGGAGTGGAAGATTGTCCATCAGTTTGGTTCAGGAGAGATTCAATTGGCCAATGGATTGGGAATCAGGAGAATCAGGGGAAAAGTCAACAGTGAGAGGGGAAGTCAACTGTGAAATTTTGAGGTTCTCTTCAAGGTTTTCAATGTCTGACATCCTCATATGGTCTTCAAAAGTCAAGTTTCATACCATTTATCAAGAATCAAGGGTTAGTACAAAAGTTACTAAATATGGAAATGACCTGTAATTTGAAAGTTTCCTTTTTGGGCAAGTTCTTACACTACATTCAACTGGACTTTTCATCATCAAAGAAGCTTCAAATGAATTATCCTCAAACATGAAAGTTGAAGATCTTTTTCTCCTCTTTCCAACAAGTACTAGATTGTCTCCATATCATTTGTGAAACTCAAGTTATGATAAAAAGAAGGCAAAGTGGATTTTAGGGTTCCATTTTCACAACTTTTACATTTTGGGACATAGTGGCCTATAATTGATTCCATGGCTTCATGTCACATTCTAACATCAAAGTACAATCCATAAGGACTATTTTTGGCCTTTGAATCAAGTGGATCCATGGTTTATTCTTCACTTATTTTCCGTTATTCAAAATTGCAAGAGGCATCAAAATTCATGAATCAAAATGTTTCAAGGCCCAATTTCAATTTAGGTGTGATTAGCAATTGAAATTTAAGTGATCCATCATGAAATATTTGGGTGTACATGCATGGAAGAGGGTGTATCTCACATAATGTAATTTTCTAAAATCATCCAAAACTCATTAAACAAAGAATTACCAAGGCCCAAATGCTGATCAGTGGATTAACCTAGCCTATTTAAGCTAACTCACGCTAGGGTTAGAGAGGATTACACGTGATTTGGAGGAGGAAAAGAGCTTGAACCCTAAAACTGGGATCATTCGTATCTCTCAAGCAAGAAGAGCTTTTCACAAAATTTCTTCACAGCCTTCCTCCTTGGGATCTATAGAACACAAAGCAACCATCATCTGGAGCTAATAATAAGGATACGTGGTGCACAAGCTCAGGTTAGTGATATTTTTGATGATCATAAAACTCTCTTTTTAAACGTGCATATTGATGTGTGATGCCCACTGATCATTCTGATGTAGTTTTTCTTGAGTTTGGTTGCGTATATGGATTGCTGCGTGAGTTTCAAGTTTTTGAACCAAACTTTTTTCCATTCGTGTTGCTTTATGTGATGGTTGTATGTAAAAAATAATTTGATATCTGAATTCCTCATGATTTTCTGGTGCGAATGGTGTACCTATATGTGTTTTCTGGGAAAATTATGGGTGAGGGTCGCCAGAGAAGACGACCGGAGCTAGGGCTCCGGCGTCTGGTTCTCCCTCCGGCCAGATTAAGGTTTTATGGGGGAAGATGATCCCCAGCCGTTGATCTGCTTAATCGTACGGTCCATACTTTTCCATGTGTTTTAATTATTTATTTTATTTAGTTGGTTTATGTGTATGTTAGTCCACGATAACTACCGTGTCCTTTCAATCTGGTCCACTCATGTGTTTTAATTATTGACTTGATAATATGATCGTATGCGTTGATTTCATCTGACAGTTTGTAAGCTGCCAACAAATTAATGAAGGCATGTGCTACTCACGTGGCTTGTGTATGGTGTTCTGAATAATTGTGTGCATGCGCGTGTATGTTAATTGTGGTGGTTGGGAGATCTGGTACGTTGATGATGAATACTTTGTTTTGTGTTGACTTGTTGTACGCGTTGGATTGATCTTAAGGTAAGGGCTGAGTCAAATCAGTTGACTGGGAACACGTGTTCCTCTCTTTTTTTTTAATTTGATTTCAGTGGTTTGGACCTTCTACTTACACCCCCCTTTCAGCCCGTTTCAAGTTTTTAACGTGTTTTTGTTACTTTCCACACCCCCTTTGCACATTTTCATATTTTTTTTTATTTAATTGTTTGCATTTCATTTTAAATTTTTAAAAATAGTTAATTGCATTAAAAAATTCCCAGAAAATTCATGAATCATATTTATAATTTCATAAAATTTTCCCAAATTTTATATTTTTATTTTTATTTTATTTTTATCATCTGAAATAAATATTTGTTTATTTTCTTTTTGAATTTATTTCATACATGCATACCATGTCTTGTCTATTTTATTTCTCATCACCCATAAAACATTTTGAACTCATTCCTTTTGCATAGTTTCACCAACACATTGAAGTTCATTAATATATTTTTCTATCATTTTTAAAATCATTTCATATTGCATTTTAGTCCTCCTTTTTTGCATATTGATCCATGTTTCTTATCTGAACTTTGCATGATTGTTTGAGTGACTTTTACTTTGAATTTTGGCATGAGTTTTTGGTATGTTGTTTGCTTCTGGTTGAGATATGTTGATAATTAATTTGGTGATTTTAAAAGATGGTTTGCTAATTATGTGACTGCTCTTTGTTTGAGGCCTACATGTATGCATATCCTTGACTATGTCTGACTACTTGTTTGGGAAGGCACTTGTGCCATTGTTTGGGATTGCTTCCTTGAATTCATGAATCATGATTGGATTATCATAGGTTATTTGACTGCCATTATATGTCATTGCTTGGGTTTCCTTAGTCTTATTATTACTTATGTCTGTTTTATACTAACCTTTTATGCAGGGGCTGAAGTAAGTTATTTAAGGGTGTGGATGGTATCCATGTTCACCCTTATTATTTCTTTCTCCTTTCCTTTTCTTTAGGCTTAGGGTTTTGTCAAACCTCCCCTTAGGGCCATCTTTGCATGATAACATTAGGATAGAATCCCCTTAGTGTTTTTCTTTTCTTTTGAGTCCCTCTTCTCATCTCATAACAATTTCTAAGATACTTAATAAGGTCAACTTGCCTTGCACACAAGCCTTAAACATAGGAAATGAAGATCGAGGGGTCCCCCTTCTCTCTTCTAGAGTGTTAAGCATACGTCCCATTGGGGGCGACCATGCGACGCATTCGCTCCCGTGTCATAGACTTTGGTTCAAGTTGAGTTATGAACTAACTCAAGTCACTTCTATCCTAAAAATACAAACAAACTTCAAACCTTTTTATCCTGCGGGATTGTCAGACTAAAGGATATTTTCAAAAAAGGGCACGTTACTTTCCGTCTGAGACGCAAACAGGCATCGACCCTAACTGCCGGACGCGAACTTAACGTCGCTCATAAAAAACACAAAAAGAACTTGGTCCGAACTACGTTGACTCTGAATTCCCCATTGCACAAAGGGGGTACATAGGCCTAGGACGACGACGTCCTACCGAGTCTGTCTTTGTTTTTCCCTCCCCCGTCTTAGTACAACCATAGATGATAGGATAACTCACCCTTAGAATAGACAATAAGCGTGGATCCCATCGAGTACGATGGACGCGTGGGGTGCTAGCACCTTCCCCTCGCGTAACCGACTCCCGAACCCAGGTTATGGTTACGATGACCATTCCTTTCCCTCTTCCTCGGGTTTATGCGGTGTTCCCTTTCCCTCTCTTGGGATAAATTTACACGGCTGGAGACTCTATTTTCCGCACCACTCTCGCATTTGTACCTGGATGAAAATCCTGGGAGCGACAGCGTGCTACCCAACAAAATAACACGAGGACGGCCGAAGGCGAACTCGAAAAGGAAGATCGGCCGGAGGCGCTCTACCCACCAAAAGAATACGAGGACGGCCGAAGGCGAACTCGAAAAGGAAGACCGGCCGAAGGTGCTCTACCCAACAAAATAATAAGAGGACGGCCGAAGGCGAACTCGAAATGGAAGACCGGCCGAAGGCGCTCTACCCAACAAAAGAATACGAGGACGGCTGAAGGCGAACTTGAGAAGGAAGACCGGCTGAAGGTGCTCTACCCAACAAAAGAATACGAGGACGGCCAAAGGCGAACTCGAAAAGGAAGACCGGCCGAAGGCGCTCTACCCAAAACAATACGAGGACGGCCGATGGCGAACTCGAAAAGGAAGACCGGCCGAAGGCGCTCTACCCACCATAATATTACGGCGACGACCGAAGGCGAACTCAAAAAGGAAGACCAGCCGAAGGCGCTCTACCCAACAAAACAATACGAGTACGCCCGAAGGCGAACTCGAAAAGGAAGATCCGCCGAAGGCGCTCTAACCAACAACAAAATACGAGTACGACCAAAGGCGCTCTACCCAACAAAAGAATACGAGGACGGCCGAAGGCGAACTCGAAAAGGAAGACTGGACAAAGGCGCTCTACCCGCCAAAATAATACGAGGACGGCCGAAGGCGAACTGGAAAAGGAAGACCGGCCGAAGGCGCTCTCCGCTGGGGATAACAGGACAAGCAAGGGTAAAAGCAACAACTTACGACCCACGAATTGTCTGGAATCAGAGTTGAGGAAAAGAGAAATCTGAACAGACAACTCTGCAGGGGTGTACCAGAATGTACAACAATATGAAAGACGAATCCACCGGAGATCTCACTGGGGATAAAGTTAAACAACATCTCCTGAGTCATGCCATCTCTAATGAGGAAGAGAACTGGTAAAAGAAAGTATCAAACTTGTCTTATGCTTCGAATGCATATGTTTGAATTTTTCTATGGCGTAATGCTCCATACAAATTAGAAATGCTACGCGTTTGGGAGGATGCCATGCAAACGATGCTTATGCAATGCAAAAAGAAACACTTCAGCAAAATAAATGCAGAAAAACGAAGGCGACTCCCCCAGTGATGACAAAGTAAATTGTCCTCTGAGTCTAAGAACTCTACTTGAATGATCACATTGAACAACTCCTTTGATCAACAACTTCTGCTGGAGATGAAATCCAAAAGAACATCCACCCTGCTAGGGATTATATATAACTCTTTGAAAAGGGAAACCACGACCTGAATCGGAAGAGTGCCAAATATCACTTGGACTTAAAACCTGCTGGGGATGTCAACCATCACTGATCAAGCCTGCTGCAAAGACTACCACCAAACTCTGCTTGGGGAGACAAACCTCAAATACTAGACCTGCTGGGGTCACCGCTGAACTTAACCCACTACTGGGGAAATGACTTCGCCTTTATCCCGCTGAGGGTTGGATCATATTGTTGCTGGTGAAAATACACTACCTGGCCTGCTGGGGAAAGTGGACACCAAACTCTGTGAGGAAGACGACACCAGCTTTGTCCCGGGAATACCTTCCACAAATCTCCTGCAGTAATAAAACAACATCCACCCTAGAGAAATCCATTTTAAATGCTGGTTGGGGAATAATCTTCTGTACTCTGACTGGAGAGAGTGAAAGTCTGATAAGGATGATGAAACCTCAATGCTAGGGAGAATAACTCAGCTGGGGAGAAAATTCAACGAAACCTGTCGAGGGATATCATTGAGCTTAACCTGCTGTTGGAGGAAAGATTTTACCCTGCTGGAGATTAGAGCATGCCGTTGCTGACGGAATTAAACTTCCTGACCTGCTGAGGATAGTGAGTATCAAACTCTATGGGAAAATAAAGTCTTTTCAGAGACATCCAACACATCTCTTGCTGGAAATACAACAACATCTACCATGGAACAATCCTTTTCTGGCTGCTTGCTGGAGAATGATAAAACAACCATGACTTCGGCTGGGGACCCGGTCCTTTGTACTCTTGTCGGGGAGGAATAATTTTGCTGAGGATGATGTACTTTCAGTGCTGGGGAAAGTAACTCTACTGGGGAAAACAATTTTGTTACCCTGCAAACACACAACAATAGAATATTTTGTATGCAAAAATGGCTACCTCGATTACCATCCACAATGTTCGTTGACTAAGCAATTTCCATTGTTTTCCATTGTGCTCCACAAAGCTTAACGTTTTCACATGCAATGTTTATCAAAATATCGGGTGTTTTCACAAACAAAACAGTAAAAGTAAAAACAGAAATGGAAAGCTCTTTGAGTGAAATGAAAATTTATTGAATGAATTGGCATGAAAACAGGCATTTATAACCGGAAGCAATTCCTGAAAAGAGGTAATTGCGCAAAAGTAAAAAGAAAACTATACATGTCAACAATGTCGGAACAGATATCCACCATGATTCAATTCAGCTATGACTCATATGCCTTGCTTATCCACAAATGCTTTGACCTTCGAAGAGACTGACTGGACTGATTCCATTCCTTTGAAATTCCCAAGTGTCAAAAGTGCTCACAGATCGAACGCAGATCACTGCCTCTCGCTTTCAAATCCCTAACTTTTTCCTGGATCGCCCTTTTCGGGTTTTCAATCCACCGGGATACCCATTTTTGCCAAACTTGCCTTTTCAGGTTTTCAACTTTGCGAGTTTATTCTTCTTTTTTCTTTTTATCCCTAATTTTTTTCCCAAACCTTTTTCTTTTTATGGTTCGTCGGGATGCCCTTTTTTGCCTGGATCTTCTTTTTATGTCCAGCGGGTCTCTTTTATGCAAAGTATTTTTTTGACTACGTCTGCGTTCACAGGGGATGTAAAATCTTCGCCGTCCATAGTTGAGAGTAATAAGGCTCCGCCAGAGAAAACCTTTCTTACTACATATGGCCCTTCGTAGTTTGGAGTCCACTTGCCCCTGTGATCTGTCTGAGGAGGGAGGATCCTTTTCAAAACCAACTCGCCTATCTGAAAACACCGAGGACGCACTTTCTGATCAAAGGCTTTCTTCATCCTGCTCTGATACAACAGACCATGTGCAATGGCTGCCAATCTCTTTTCTTCAATAAGGCTCAGCTGATTCAATCTGGAATGTACCCATTCAGCTTCATCAAGCTTTACATCTGCCAAAATTCTCAACGAAGGAATCTCAACCTCTAATGGTAGGACAGCTTCCATTCCATATACCAGTGAGAAAGGAGTTGCCCCGGTTGATGTACGTACCGAAGTACGATAACCGTGCAAAGCATAAGGCAACATCTCATGCCAGTCTTTATATGTTACCACCATCTTCTGCACAATCTTCTTGATATTCTTATTCGCTGCCTCAACAACCCCATTCATCTTCGGACGATAGGGAGAAGAATTATGATGTTCAATCTTAAAGCTCTGACATAGCTCCTTCATCATCTTATTGTACAAATTTGAACCATTATCAGTAATGATTCTCTCTAGGACCACATAACAACAGATGATGTCCTTCTTTATAAACCGGGCTACTACTTGTTTGGTGACGTTGGCATACGAGGCTGCTTCCACCCACTTCGTGAAATAATCAATGGCAACCAACATGAAACGATGCCCATTGGAAGCAGTTGGCTCAATCTTTCCAATCATATCAATGCCGCACATGGCAAACGGCCAAGGAGATGATAATACATTCAGAGGAGTAGGCGGTACGTGCACCTTATCAGCATAAATCTGGCATTTATGACATTTCCGTGCGTATTTAAAACAATCGAACTCCATAGTCATCCAGTAATACCCTGCCCTCAATAATTTTCTAGCCATAGCATGCCCATTGGCATGGGTACTGAAAGAACCTTCATGAACTTCTTCCATCAACAGGGCTACCTCGTGTTCATCAACACAACATAGCAAGACCATGTCAAAGTTCCTCTTGTACAGCACATCATCTTCATTCAGAAAAAAGTTTCCTGCCAACCTCCTCAGAGTTTTCTTATCCTTGGTAGATGCCCCAGCTGGGTACTCCTGACTCTTGAGAAAACACTTGATGTCATGATACCAAGGTTTGCCATCTGATATGTCTTCAACTGCAAACATAAAAGCTGGTCTATCTAGATACATGATTCTGATTGAGGGAGTCTCATTCCAACGATTCACCTGATACATTAAAGACAACGTTGCCAACGCATCTGCCATCTGATTTTCTAACCGGGGTATACGATGAAATTCAACCCTATCAAAAAATGGTAACAACCTTCTGGCATAATTGTTGTAAGGCACCAGATTTGCATGAAAAGTTTCCCATTCTCCTTTAATCTGTTTAACCACCAACGTAGAATCACCATAAACATCGAGGTTCTTGATTCTCAAATCAATTGCTTCTTCTAACCCCATGATACATGCTTAATACTCTGCCTCATTGTTGGTGCATATGAACACTAACCGGGCAGTGAAGGGTATATGAGAACCCCTTGGAGTTGTAATGATTGCTCTAATTCCGTTACCATATGAGGTGATGGCCCCATCAAAAACCAATTCCACTGAGATCCAATCTCAGGTCCTTCGTCAGGCAAAGGCTCTTCACAGTCTTTCATCTTCAGGAACATGATATGCTCATCCGGAAATTCAAACTTCATCAGTTAATAATCTTCAATCGGTTGTTCGGCAAGGTATTCTGACAAAACACTTCCCTTAATGGCTTTCTGGGAAACATGTTGAATATCGTCTTCAGTCAAAACCATTTGCCAACGGGCTATTCTTCCAGAAAGTGCCTGCTTCTCAAACATATACTTAATCGGATCCATCTTTGAAATCAACAGGGTTGTGTGGTTTAACATATACTGCCCCAAACGCTTAGTTACCCAAGCGAGTGTACAACATGTTTTTTCCAACATTGAGTAAATCGACTCACAATCAGTGAACTTTTTACTCAGGTAGTAGATGGCATGTTCTTTTCTACCTGACTCATCGTGTTGATTGAGCACACACCCCATTGAGTTCTCAAGAACCGTAAGATACATAATCAATGGCCTTCCTGCCACTGGCGGCATGAGGACCGGAGGTTCCTGCAAATATTCTTCTATCTTTTCAAACGCCTTTTGACAATTTTCATTCCACCTGACCTCTTGATCTTTTCTTAGCAGCTTGAAAATTGGTTCACACGTGGCTGTGAGATGAGAGATGAATCTAGTAATGAGTTTAATCTCCCCAAGAAACCACAGACCTCTTTTTCTGTTCTCGGTTCAGGCATTTCCTGTATGGCTTTTACTTTGGCAGGATCAACCTCGATACCTCTTTCACTAACAATGAACCCCAGCAATTTTCCAGATCTCACCCCGAAGGTGCACTTGTTTAGATTCAACCTCAGCTTGAACTTCCTCAACCTTTCAAATAACTTCTGAAGGTTCACCAAATGTTCTTCCTCCGTTTGTGACTTCAGAATCATGTCATCAACATAGACCTCGATCTCTTTGTGAATCATATCATGAAAAAGAGTCACCATTGCCCGCTGATAGGTTGCCCCAGCATTTTTCAATCCAAAGGGCATCACCTTGTAGCAAAATGTTCCCCACGGTGTTATGAACGTAGTTTTCTCCATGTCCTTTGGGGCCATCTTGATTTGGTTATACCCAGAAAAGCCATCCATGAAGGAAAATACAGAGTATTGAGCAGTGTTGTCCACTAACACGTCAATGTGGGGGAATGGGAAATCATCTTTCGGGCTTGCTCTATTAAAATCTTTGTAATCAACGCACATCCTGACCTTTCCATCCTTCTTAGGCACAGGAACGATATTAGCAACCCACGGAGGATAATTTGTCACAGCGAATAACCCAGCATCCAACTGTTTCTGAACCTCTTCCTTGATTTTGACAGCCATATCCGATTTCGTCCTTCTCAGTTTCTGCTTAACCGGAGTACAACCTTCTTTGAGCGGCAGCCGGTTGTAGCGCAAATTTTTGGACGTGGTTGCGAAGCACTATCGCTTTTGGGGTACTACAGTTTGATTCATTTTTTATCCTATTGAAGCTGATGAAGGAAGGGAAATAGATGTCTCCAATTAACCCTGCTTGCATACTGAGTTTAAACAGATGACTGTTGGTTTACAGATGCCATTGAGATTGTGGGTCTCTCTTAAGTTATTTTGTTAAAAATTGTACCTGGGCGATTGGTAGGAGGTTTAGGACTGATGCTTTTCGTTTGATATGTGAAGGTACAGGATTTGGGGCTTTGGATTAGTGTGCTCGCTAAGATTTTTTCTTTCAATCTTATGCCTACGTATTCCCGTTTACCGAAACAGGGAAATCAGAGCGATCGTAGATCCTCCTATTCTATGGGAGGAAAAAGGTTGTTTTGGTGTCTTGTTCAAAGTCCAAGACGTGAGGCTAAAAAGGTGGTTTATATCTTGTTCAAAGCCCAAGATGTGAAGCTGAAGGGTCTATTTGTATCTTGTTCGAAGCCCAAGATGTGAAGCTAAAAAGGTGTCGTCTTTAGAGAGAATTTGTCATCTCTAAAGGGGGTCTGTTTGTCACAACTGTTGGTTGAGTGACTATAAAGGAGGATTAATTTAACCGGGATATATGAATCCTAGCAATGCCATAATTTCCTTAGGAGAAGACTTTAACTCAGTGTAGAGCAATGCTATCTTTCCTTAGGAATTTCTCATGCTAAAAGAGGGACAGTGGCATGGATGTAAATAATCCAGAGGCTTTCCGCTTACAGCAATTAGATGAAGGGAGAGGAGTTGTTGATGTTTGTATACTGTGAACGAGGCACAACTTTTGATGCTAAAAGGTTGATTGGCTCAACCGGGGTTTTCTTATACAAAGCCTAAGAGGAGGCTATTGACCCAGCAAGAGGATGCTTTTGTGTATCGTACGAGGCCCGAGAGGGAGGCCAAAAGGAGTTGACTCAACAAGGGAGTGCTTTTAGATGTGTCTTGTACGAAGCCCAAGACGGAGGCTAAAGGTTGACTAAACAAGAGAGTCTTTTACACTCAACAAGAGAGTGTTTTGTATCTCGTACGAAGCCCGAGATGGAGGATAAAAGGGAGATTGACTCAACAAGAGAGTCTTTTTGTATCTCGTACGAAGCCCGAGATAGAGGCTAAAAGGATTGCTGCTTCAGTTGAGTGATAGGTCCAGTAGGTTGGTTAAAAGAGAAAATCAGTTCTTATAAAGAGACTGATTAAAGGTAAGGCTATGCTTTAGGATTGATCATAGGATCAGGGTTATTTCCTGTTCTTTAAGGAAATGGGGAATCCAGGGGGTATTGGAGACTGTCCGAGTCTACTGGTGTTTTTCCCTACTTGAGAATGCCTTCGAGACTCAAGGAGATTAGACTGTCCAAGTCTAGAGTTTTATCTTTTGTACTATGCTTAAAGAAACAGTAGTAGTACATTCACGGTAGAAAGATCTAGACTCTTTGAAATTCTGTTCTATTAAGATGACTAATTTCTGTTCCTATACCTCTAGGAGGTCGTCCGGACAATTTGTACGAAGCCCAAGAGGAGGCTGGAAACTTTTAAGAAGCCGAGGGACAATTTGTACAAAGCCCAAGAGGAGGCTCTCTTCCCAAAGGAAGAATCCTTATACGAAGCCTAAGAGGAGGCTGTGAATACTTCTAAGAAGCCGTAGGGTCCTTGTACAATGTCCAAGAGGAGGCGGGGATGTTTTTAGGAAGCCTGTGGGTCCCCAAACCCTGAGAAACTCAAGACATGCTATTCACAGAGAATAGATCAAGCTAGGATAGTCTGGGAATTTGGAAGAAACTCAAGAAATGCCATTCACGGAGAAAAGATCATCTCTGGAGAGTAGAGTCTCTTTGACAATTTTTAAGGGTGACTGTCTGAGAAAAGGTTAAAAAAGAATCTACCTTTCACATCTCCATATTGTTTAACCCCAAGAGGAGGGAAGACTGTATCTGGTAATCCTGTGGGGATCTAGTTTTGTCTATTTAAGAGTGATCAACAGGGTTTAGTGCTAGGCGTAGTTGCCAGGGAAACTCTAAATATCTATACTAGTATTACACAGTTGATATGAGTTTATGAAAGAAGACTTACAGCAAAACATCCCCACAATACAGTTATATGTATATGAAAGCGGATAGAGAAAGCATATAAACACTTACTCGGTTGTAGAGCTTCCATGCTGTTTGGTTAGTTGTTCAACAAAGAAAGATTGAAAACAACAGTATATTCAAAATAAAAGGAGAAAGTATTTTGAAAATATGTTGGGGCTTACAGCTCAAGGAGAGGCCCAAGATTTATCAGTGATTGCACTGTCGTTTTGTACAGAGGGACTTATACAAGTGACTGAGGCCCAAGAAAGGTTTTTTGTATAAGGGGATGGGTCTTACACTCTCTCAAGAGGCCCAAGTGTTTAAAGAAAAAGAATGGGGCTTACAACACGAGGGTAGGCCCAGATGATTGGTTTTTTTATTGGCGATCTCGCTGAGGTTTTCTTTTAACGCAGGGGGACTTATACAATGTCTGAGGCCCAAAAAGTTTTGGTTAAAAGGGGATTGGGTCTTACACTCTAATAGAGGCCCAAAAGATTTATTTTTGTACAAGTGGTGGGGCTTACAGCTCAAGGAGAGGCCCAGGGTCATTTGTTTGAAAATGGCGATCGCACCGAGATTTTTTGAAAATGCGGTGGGTCTTATACAATGCATTGAGGCCCACAATGGTTTGGTTGGGTCTTACACTCTAATAGAGGCCCAAAAGATTTATTTTAAATGGGTCTTATAGCTCGAGGAGAGGCCCAAGGTTTGTTTTTCAACGGAAGATGATCGCGTCGAACTTTTTGAAATACAACGGGACTTATACAATAAGTGAGGCCCAAAAATAGGTTTGCATTTACAAAGGATTGGGTCTTACACTCTATTAGAGGCCCAAAAGTGTTTGAAATTGTTTGATGAAGGTGAAAATCAAAGAAACCCTAATTTGTTATTCTTTAAAAGTAAATATTTAAAGAAAATCAAATAAAATACCAAATAAGTTTGAATAAACCATTTGTGATTTTTGTTTAAGGTTTGAGAAATGAGGGATTAATCACAAGATGAATTAAAACTCACTTGGTTTTGATTTTCAAAGCAAATATTCACTTTTAAAATGTTTAAAAACATTTAAAAAGGAATTTATTCACAAAAATACTAATTATATTAAATAACTAATATAAACTTAATTTTTTTGTGGAATAAAATATTTAAACATTTTTGTAATTTTTTGCCAAAAGAACCAATCAAAAATAATTAAAATTGAAGGAGTTATTAAGTTTCCAATTAATTAACAAAACATGAAAATATTGGAAAAATAGCAAAAATGTGAAAAAACACAAAATGGCATGGGTGGGGTTTGAACCCACGACCTCAAGGTTATAGGGCGCACGCCTTACCATTGGGGTGGTGATACATCCATTGCTTGAAGTGAAACCACAAATATACAAGGCTTGCCTTGTTTTTGGCCTGGCCCAAGGCAAGGCAAGGCAAGTTTTGGGTCAGAAACGTGAAGGTCATAACTTTCTCATTTCTCCCTAGTTTGAGACAAAATTTATATGCATCTGGCCTAGAATTTCACAAGGAATCCAATGGCGGTGGTATTTTTTTCAGATCATACTCCCTCCTCAAAACCACTATCTCAAAACCCGATAGTGGTTTTGAAAAAGGCCTATAATTGCATTTTCTATGCTACACTTTGATACAGGCAAGAATTACATGATGAATTGGCTCAAACATAACATATATAACATGTATGAGGTGTGTATGATCAGTGGACTTCAAAGCAATGCATATTTTGGAAAGTTCAAGTCATGATGCTTACCTCTTTTTGAGCTTTTGGAGTTTTCTGTGCAATCTGCCAAACTTCTTGTTCCAGAAATGGTTTGATGCTTTGGACACTCTCAAATGATCCCTTAGAAGCTTTGAGGATGGTTGGAATCAGCTGGAACCTGCAAAAACACAAACTGGCCCTTTCTTGCAAAAGGGGTTAAAATGACCAAAATAACAACTCTCTCAAATGGTGTTCCAGATGGGGGGAACCATTTGGGACAATTCAAGGATGATATTTGGAGTGTGTTTGAGGTTTTATCTGGTTTGGAAAGTGACTGAATCAAGACATGGCTTGAAAAATGCACAAAAGGCCTATTTGAGATTTTGAGAGGTGACTTTGTGGTTTTGGTGTTACAGGTCATTTTTTATAGTTTGGATCACCTACATATGATGTTTATGAGGTGTTAGGATCATGATTTGTGATGGAAATGCTCTCTAACTCAAAAACTCAGAGTTACCTTGCTAAAGAAGGCATTTTTGCCAAGAGAAAGAGATTTTGAGGAAAGCATCTGTTTGATGGCTTTCGTGTACTCAAACTGAGCACAAATGAGCTCTATTTATAGTAGAGCAAGTTTGTTTTGGGATTAATAGTGAATGGAAACTGCAGCAGAGGTTTGGCCAATGTTGATCAATGAGAATCCAAGTCTTCTCTAGCCATTGACTAGAGGTTAGGGCACAGGGTTGTGGTTCCCTTGGTCTTGGATAAGTCTTGACTGAATTCAGTTGAAAATGTGTCAGTCCATGCCACCTTGGTGTATGTATTGAATGCTCCAATCCAAAATTGGAGTCTTGTCCCTCTTTTAGGCAATTCTAGGTTTGGCATGCTACTTCTTGTTCCAAGCACTTTGGAGGCTTGGCTCAGTGTTTGTCCCCTTTAGATTTGATCCTCAGATGTGTCCAAAGTGAGGCTTGGAATTATCTGATTTTGCCAAATCGAGCAAAAATACAAAATTCTACCTAGCCTTGGTAGTTTTCATCAAGGCATATTGCCATTGTCATATCTCATGGCCCAAGTGTAATTTGGTGATGTTCTTGGCCATTTTGGAAAGCCCTCATATGATACAACAACTGTTTGATCATATTTACTTTTGATACCTTTTGGATCCAAGTGAAAAATCCCCCTACATTTGGAAAAAAGTGAAGGCAGATTCTGACTTAGTGAAAATTTCACTAAGTGTTGGAAAAAAGTGACATTTTCACTTTTTGTGATTTTGATCATTCCATAACTCAAAATCCATGATGAATTTGGAAGGAGGTCAGTTCTAAACTTTTGTAGAGAGTAATGATATCTACCAATCAAGCTTTGGATGGAGAAAAATGGCTTTGTGGTTTAGGAGTTATGATCCTCCAAAGTTGGTACCCTTGCCACTTTGTTCATAACTTAGAAAATTTTCTAAGTTTTTATGGTTACCCCTTTTACAAGCTATCCCACTTTTCTTGATTTTTCTTGATTAATGATGATCCAAATCATACATTAACATCATTTTAGGGTTAAAAAACCATTTTTGTGAAAAATCTCAAAAAGTCAAAGTTGACTTTTGTGCACAGTTGACTTTTTGTCAAATGAATTCCAAACTGTGCGATCCTCTATAAAATCAAGTCCTTGACCTAAATCAAACTTGATGGATTGATTTCATAGGTGTCATAGGGTGTATTGAATCATGTCCTAGGGTTTGGGAGCATGTCCTGGTCAAAAGTCAAAGCTACAGTTGACTTTTCTCGCGAAACCCTAATTGTGGTACTGATGAAATTGAGACTTGCTGCTTAAGCTTCCTGGATCAATCCATTGTTACAAATGGATCAATGTGGTATGTTGGAGACCCTCAAATCATGTCTTGAGGTCTTGGCTCATGATTTGTCCCAAAAGTCAACTTAGGGGTGAATTAGGTCAAGAAACCGTAATTCCTGATTTTGATGTATGCATCCCCTGAGGTCAAATTGACTTGATGCTTGGGCCCATGAGGTTCCATGGAGTATTTTAGGATATACTTTGAAGAATTGGCTCATGCCCAGAGGAAACTTTCCATATGGAGGCCCTGGTCGACCAAACCCTAATTTGGTGACACTAGCGATCTTGAGGCTTGATCCACCTGGAAGGGAGCAACCTTGTGCTTAATACTTAAAGTGGGAGTCCTCTTGATCCATTGTAGATGTTTGGGAGGTTATACAAGTTGAAGGTCATGTCATATCTTGATTGATCCTTTGTCTAAGAACTCCGAGAGGGATTAAAACCCTAATTTTAACTGCAGTAAGTGTTCACCCATCTTTGGGGAGACTGATGAGGCAAGATGGTTCATCCATATTGTGATGATGATTTGCACAATGATGGGAAATCTTAGTGGTCAAAATTTGAGGTATGACAGATGCCCCTATTTAATCTTCTTGGACCCGAAGGTGTGAATGAAGAAGGTAGTCGATCATTCAGGGTGCAAGAGGATTAAATATCGGAATACCCGAAATTTTGATGGTGGTTAAGAATGGTAGTTCACGCATCCTTCTTCTTTTGCTAAGCAATGATGCTTAGAAAAGGTAAAAACTTCCTCTCGATCCTGGTTTCCTACCAAGGAACTGGTCTTAGTTTCTGATGTAAACTTCCCCTGGATCCTGGTTTCCTACCAAGGAACTGGTCTAAGTTTCTGAAATAAACTTCCCCTCGATCCTGGTTTCCTACCAAGGAACTGGTCTTAGTTTCTGAAATAAACTTCCCCTCGATCCTGGTTTCCTACCAAGGAACTAGTCTTAGTTTCTAAAATAAACTTCCCCTCGATTCTGGTTTCCTACCAAGGAACTGGTCTAAGTTTCTGAAATAAACTTCCTCTCGATCCTGGTTTCCTACCAAGGAACTGGTCTAAGTTTCTAATGTAAACTTCCCCTCGATCCTGGTTTCCTACCAAGGAACTGGTCTAAGTTTCTGATGTAAACTTCCCCTTGATCCTGGTTTCCTACCAAGGAACTGGTCTCAGTTTCTTTTGTCAATAAACTTTCTTGACAAGGGACGCCATTCGTAGCGGTTTTCCTCAAACTTCTCGCCGAATTTTCCTAGGGAGATGCCATTTGATAGAAAAATTTTGACATTAGACTTGCTGGGGAACCCATTCGCCTGAGTTGTAGAGGTGTACAAACTTCTCTGTTTGGAGACGCCATTTGCCGACTCTACTGGGGAAAACGAGTCTCTTGAGAGTCTGCTTTCACGCTTGGGGATATACATCATACTTTTCTCGGGGTCTTCCCAGAGAAATTCCATATGATGTGATCCAATTTTGAGGTGCTGATGACCTTTTCATCGGCGGTTTTTTTCCGGAGAAAAATGGTTGTATTGCCGAATCTCTGCTTAAGAGGCTTACTCTAGGGATTTTCCTTAATCCGGGAAAGCGAAAATATCATCTTCAATGGCGAAGAGTGACGTTTGTCGAACGTTTTCTGGTCTTTCAGAGGTTCAAGTTATCAAAGTGGTCAAGGGCCAATTCTAATCTAGAAATAAACTGGAGGAGAGAGAGTGTTCAGACGCAACACTTCCTGACGAGGAAAGGGCTGACAACTCGATTGAGATGACTTTCATCATTAGGGGACAAGACCAACTAGAGTGATAGTGATGCAATATGAATGTGAATGCAAATCAATAATGCATGGTGTATGTATGTATATGCTGACAAAACTGACGCGATATACAAACTAACGGATGAACACGACTGGATACTCGGCCACAGTGGCGCATGTAGAAATATCGCTAGTTCAAGATAGCAATTACAAAACTTGGATCCCCTCGAAACTAAATGATAGGTCCTATATATAGTGATAACAGGTTGGAAGTTACTTCAGAATTCATGTGAAAAGTAGTGGAGATAATGGGGCATTGGAGAAGTAGTGGAGATAATGGGAAGTTGGAGAAGTTGTGGCCGAAAGTATCTGAAGCACTTCCTTGACTGGCTAAACGTGGTTTTGGTTTAGTTGATACCCATTGAGAAGTCCACGTAGTTTAAAATTAAATTCTGAGAAATGGGCTTATGTCGATCGTCATGGCCTTGTGCCGGTCGTCATGGCTTAAAGCTTGTGACGGTCGCCATGCCTTGTGTTACGGTCGTAACGCTTCCTTAATGCAGAATCTTATTTCTACTATCAAAACACCTTCTTTTCTTCTATTTTCTTCTGTTTTCTTGTTCTTTCTTCTTGCTGGTTGACTTAAAGAGAATTCCTGAAAGTGAACTTAATACTCGCAAATACAATGCTAACAAACAAAAATAACGAAATAAATTAATGTAATTTAGGGCAAAAAATACGATACATTTTCGAGTTATCATAAATCCACAAGGTCCATCGCGTCAATGAAAGTGCAAAAGTCTTCCATTTTGGAACAATTTGGTTTTCCCTTCTCTTTCCTTTCATCCATTGCTTTTATGGCATTAAAATCTCTGCCTATGACTCATTCCCCTACTAGTAGCTTCCCTTTCCATTCAATGAGTTCTGACGATAACTTTCGCTTAGCCACAACATTACACGTCTAGTAAACATTAACCATGTAACAATTAGTCCCTTTCCACATACAATTGAGTCCTAAATAACCAATACCTCTAAAGCTTAGTATCGTGCTGCATACATCCTTATTCCAAATTGTAAGGATACCCCCAGACCTGCCTATAGCCTCCTTCTCTGACCACTCACAACGCCAATCACCCCAAATGCATTTAATCATCATATCGTCAACACGTTGCAACTTCAACTCTTGGATAAAACAAACATAAATTTTCTTGTCTGACAACAGCTTCTGGATCCTCCTCCTTTTAGCAGTGGATCCACACACTCTTGTATTAAAATATACAACATTCATTATCCCGTCGTTGGAGCCATTCTCTTTCCATCAAGTAATTGCCTATCCCTGGATTCCATCTTCCTAATTATACCTTCGAACAGTTCGTCGTCTTCTTTGCTGTCTACCCCCGGGTCCTTTATGATTTGCTAAACCTTAGTAGGCACACCCTCCAACTATTTTTTTATACGGGAGTTTCCTCGGTTCACCTCACTATCACTTAATGCATCATAACATAAAATAGGTCCACTTGAAAATTTCAAAGTTGTTTCCCCATCCTCCAATTCATTCATAGCAGAAGAAACTTGCTTACTGTGGTTAGGAGAAGTACTTCTCACTGAATTGATTAAGGCTGTGAAATAAGTGGAGAGAATGGTATTCTTATGTTTTCATATAAATCTTTAATACTTTTTTGTTTTATCTGCTTAACTCCAACAACCGGCCCATTTGGCCCAATAAGTGAGGAGTTAATATGGTCTGACTGATTTGGATCGAAACCCACAATTTATAAGTTATTTGTGCACAGGCCTACACCCCCACCATTCAACTTTTCCTCAAGAGTTTCCTTTTTTTCCTAACACTCCACCTCCTTCAAAGAGTTCCACATTGCTACCCACGGCTTGATCATCTGGTACAAGAGCAGACCTACTTCTTTGACCCTCTGACTCCTGTCTACTAGTAGACTTATGGCTAGAATCCTCATTTTCTGACCTATCATCTTTTATCCTGGGTTCCTGTCTTTCTCTTTCCTCCACCACATTAAAATTTTGAATCATTTCATCTTCCCAACCAGACTCATTTCCATCATATTCAAAAACCATCGTGTAACAATCTTTTTCATCTTCTCTTTGAACACAGATATGTTTTGGGCCATGAAAATATTCGACCAATTTGATCCTATAAATATTGTTGTTTATTTCCACGTTAAAAGTTTCATTGAGACACATGGAATACTTTGTTTTAACCAGGAATCATGATACATCAAGGAACTTTTGTTTCTCAGTATCCTCATCGCATTCCACGAATTTCCAACATATCCTGAAATGAATTTGAAGAATTTAAGAGACCAAGCATGGCAAGGCAAGCCAAAACACTATAACCACGCAGGTCTTTCGTTATTGACATCCAAGGGGTCCAAGGGTGAATATCAACAAACCACAGTTTCACCCATGCTTCGTCTTCCCTTACCATTAAGCTCACTTCTCCTTCAATATCTTTTTCCAATAGACATAGTTTTGCTCTGAGTGAAGTCGCTTTAATCGTATGATAACCTTTCGAGTTTAACTCTTCTTGGATATTATACATATCACTGAGTTTTTTCACAACACCCACAAATGCTTTTCTAAACCTATCCATATCAGTATCATCAACATCAACCTGAAGATGAGCAAAGCTTGGCTTTACAACTCCACCTACCTTTAAGTTGTCTTCGCACTTCTTGTTGCCTACCACCTGGGCGAAAGTTCTTCCATGGCGACCATTGCTCCTGCTAGGTTCATGGGGTTGATCACCATATTCACAACCCACAAAGCCATGATTTTTTGTTTTATGTTTCCCCCAATCGCTAACAGGATTAAACCTTAGAATATTGATGTATAGCTTTCTATCGCAAATATGGAAGCTGTTTAGTTTCACAACAAGAATTCTAGCATTTTTCACTTTTCTAAACCAGATAGAGTCCTACCTCTTTCCCCTTTTATCCTTCTTCATTGGAATATACACCTCTTGGACCAAACCATATTCCTAAAAAATCTCTAACATCTTCTTGGCCCAATAATTCTCTACCTTTCGAGTATAACATGACCTAAGCCTGACATGCCAAAAAAACTAAAGCCTAAGCCTGACCTGTAGCCTGTCATAGGCATATTTTTAGGCGAGTGCCTAGCCTTTTCTAAGGCTTGTTTAGCTTAGCCTACATAAAAACCTATTATTCTAGACATATGTAAATAAGCAATTAAAATAATGTTTGAATAGACTAACAAACTAAAAAATCAATGAGACTAAAAGTTTGTTTGCATTGACTTATTTTAACTTATCAATTAACATAAGTTTTGTGAGGCTATTTGTTTAAGATAACTTATGAAAACAACTTATAACAATGTTCATAAGGTGTTTTCATCTTATTTTGATAAGTTCCCCTAGATAACCAATTTTTATTTATGTATTTTAATTCAAAGTACAAAACATAACATAATAATAATAAAAAAAAACTTATTTATATTGATTTAAATAAGGCGGCCAGTTAGGCTTAAAAGACTTTTTTCATGGCCTGAGGCCTAACCTTTTTAACTAAACAGGCTTATAAAAAAGCCTAGGCCTTTTCTATTTAAGAAAAAAAGTTTGGTCTGACCTGAGCCTGTGTAGGCAAGGCATGTAGGCCCCTGTTATCGACTTGGCCTATTTCCACCCCTACCTTCCCTTCCATTGAACTTTCAGACCCAAATAACCATTTCCTTTTAAAGAAAAGATTGGATAAAAAAAATTCTTCCTTCCAAAGCGTTAACAGACCTCCATAAAAACCCAATGATTCTGATACGCCATTCCACCTTGTGTTGAGGCCAAAAACTGCTAGCTAAAACTCTTGCAATATGTTTTTGTTTCGTTTCCTGGACAAAGAAAATGTCTGCCTTGCCTACTTCTATACCAACTCCAATTCTACGTCTCTTGACAATGCTACATTCCCCTCTTATAATCAAAGACCCTACCATCATTAACCCCAATTTTTCGATCTTCTATCTCATTGACTTCCATCTATGGATCTTCTTCTTGTAATCCATACCTGTCTCCTTTCTAACCACTCCCAATTTAGAAATTGCTCTCCATACTTTGTTCCCAAAAATTGTTGGATAAAAACCTTAATTTCCAAAGGGAAAAAAGATGAATTTTATAAAGAAGTATAATTTTGTTAAATAATAGAATTAAAGAGTGCAATATAAAGGAATTGAATGGAGATTCTTGACACAAAAATAATGCTTTTATTTAGGTGAACACTCTGGTACCTTTAGATTTAGTTGGGTACCGGTACCTTCATCAAATGAAAAAGTTCCATTCAATGACATGTCATCTTTTATATATTTTTTATTTTAAAATAAATAAATATTTTAAATCATTTTGCACTAAAGATACTGATACCCAACTACTTATCTTGGGTACCTAAGAATTTGCCTTTTATTTAACATTGCTTAAATCAAAAGGATAAAATGATTAACACGATACAACTTAACAAAATTGAAAGATTAATATGATCTCAAACCAAATATAAGAGACTAAAAAATTGTTTTTGCCTTTAATTTCTTTTGCCATTTAAATGTTAATATTCATTATAATCTTATAAAGCTTATCGTTATAAAAAAAATTAAGAAAAGTTATTAGGATAGATATCAAAATCAACGATTTGAATAGAACCATGATTTTGGATAGAATATTATGGCGTAAGTCGATCTAAATAGTTGATCTAACTTATTTGGATAAATCATAGGTTTCAGTATATCTTTATAATAAAAATAAGAATTTTATCTTTTTTACTTTAACATTTAAAAAAACTTATCAAATCAATTTTTTTTTAAGGGAAAATTGATTTCTTTTTATAAAGTTAAATAATATAAAGGAATTTAAACGACAGTCGTCCAGTTTTACAAGACTGAAACTGGGAAGCCGCTTCCATAAATGATGCCTCGACCCCCACCCTAAATGTACAAATATTCTGGAAATTAATTCTCAATCCTGGAATCAATTCAAATGCTCTCAAGATTACTTTGATCACCCACAAGTTAGACCAAGAATCGTCACAAACTAGATCTCATTTTCAGCGTTTATCTTGAACCTACCTAATGCATTGAAACTAGCAGCTCTCCTTACCAAGAATGTGAATCCTTCTGCCACAATTGGGAAAAGCAAGGGAGACAACAGATTCCTTTGTTGTCTAAGACCCCGCGATGCCTTAAATTCCTTTGTTGCACTTCCATTCACCAAGACCGACAAGAAGTTGTTAAAGACACCTCCCCTAATTCAATCTAGCCATTTATAACCGAAGTTCATGGCCTTCAAGAGCTTTTCCAAGAAATCTCACATTACATAGTCATACGCTTAAGTGAAGTCCACATTGAACATTACACAACATTTGTTCATCTTTTTGGCCAGATCCAGTAATTCGTTTATGACGAGAACTTCATCCAACAGTTGTCGTCCAACAATAAAGGTCATTTGAGAGCTAGATATTAGTCTTCCAATTACCTTCCTTATTCTTACAACCAATATATTAGATATTAAATTGTAGACGCACCCAACAAGACTAATAGGCTGGTACTCTTCCAATCGTTGCAGATTATCAATTTTCGGTATTATGGTTATGAAAGAAGAACGTACAGATTTTGGTAGAGCATCTGTAAAGTAAAATTTTCTGGATGCAATTCGTTACGTCGACTCCAACGATACCCCAACAGCGTTTTAGAAAATCAAAATTAACACCGACGATTCCCTAACTCTTATTGCCATCATTTTCGATAAAGTGTCCTCAATTTCTTCTGATGTTAATGGTATCTGCAGCAATTCCTGCTCTTTCGTTATGAGCCTTCGAAGATTAGAAAGATCAATTGACGCATGCCTTGCACAAGCTTTCGTGAATCTTTCTTCAAAGAATTATTTGACAACTACTTTTACACTACATACCTCCTCAACCAGCCTGTTCCCCTACTTTGTTGCTGAGATGGAATTTCTCCTGAACCTCGCTTTCGTCAAATTATGGAAATACTGAGAATTTACAACACCTTCTTTCGCCCAATTCGATCTGGATTTCTATTTGATCATGCTCTCCTTTAATATCAGGTTGTTCTGAATGCCTTCTTGCACCTTGCTTCTTCGAGCTAACTCTGCCTCTAACACCGAACACGTTGCAATTCCACCAGCGTAACCTATCCCTCAATGTTTATAATTTCTCCACAAGGATCTGCCCATGGCTTCCCTTAACCTTAGTGGCATTCCACGTTTCTTTAATGAATTCTAAGAACTCAGGGTGATCGTACCAACATCTAAACACTTTGAACAGTTTTACCCCCGAATCGTTGTTTTTGGATTTCATCTAGAATGGTCGATGGTCCAAAATATCTCGATGTCCCACAAATTGTACCACAACCTTCCACTGCCGGATCAATCCCTATGATATGAGGAATCTATCTAATATACTCTTGCACCCACCATTCGAATTCAACCATGAAAATATGTTTCCCACCACTGCTAAATCCACAAGGTTCATCGCGTCAAAGAAAGTGGAAAAGTCTTCCATTTCAGAACAATTTGGTTTACCCTTCTCTTTCTTTTCATCCATTACTTTTATGGCATTAAAATCTCCGCCTACGACTCATTCCTCTACTGGTAGCTTCCCTTTCCATTCAATGAGTTCTGACCATAACTTTCGCTTTGCCACAACATTACACGGCGAGTAAACATTAACCATGTAACAATTAGTCCCTTTCCACATACAATTGAGTCCTAAATAACCAATACCTCTAAAGCTTAGTATCGTACTTCATACTTCCTTATTCCAGATTGTAAGGATACCCCAGACCTGCCTATAGCCTCCTTCTCTGACCACCTACAACGTCAATCACCCCAAATGCTCTTAATCATCATATCGTCAACACATTGCAACTTCGACTCTTGGATAAAACAAACATAAATTTTCTTGTCTGACAGCAGCTTCTGGATCCTCCTTCTTTTAGTAGTGGATCCAAACACTCTTGTATTAAAATATACAACATTCATGATCCCGTCGTTGGAGCCACTCTCTTTCCATCAAGTAATTTCCTATCCCTGAATTTCATCTCCCTAATTATACCTTCGAATAGTTCGTCGTCCTCTTCGCTATCTACCCCCGGGTCCTTTAAGATTTTCTAAACCTTAGTAGACACACCCTCCAAATATTTTTTTATACGGGAGTTTCCTCGGTTCAACTCACTATCACTTATTGCTTCATAACATAAAATAGATCCACCTGAGAATTTCAAAGCTGCTTCTGTTATACCCTAAATTTTGACCACCAAGATTTCCCATCATTCTGCAAATCATCATCACAATATGGATGTACCTTTATGCCTCGTCAATCTCCTCAGAGATGTTTGAGCATTCACCACAGTTAAGAATTAGGGTTTCAAGCCCTCTCAGAGCCTTAGAAAAAGGATCAATCAAGGAATGACATGATATTTAACTTGACTAACCTCTCAAAACATCCATAAAGGATCAAAAGGACTCCCACATCAAGGATCAAGTACAAGGTTGCAACATTCCAAGTGGATCAAGACTCAAGATTGCCAGTGTCACCAAGTTAGGGTTTTGGTCGACTGAGGCCTCCAGATGGAAATTTTCCTCTGTGCATGAGCAAATGCTTTAAATCATAACCCAAGATACTCCAAGGGACCTCATGGACCCAATCACCAAGTCAATTTAACCTCAGGGGATGCATTTCCCAAAAATCAGGAATTAGGGTTTCTTGACCTAATTCACCCATAAGTTGACTTTTCGGACAAAACATGAGTCAAGACCTCAAGACATGATTTGAAGGTCTCCAATACCCTACATGGATCCTTTTGTAACAATGGATTGATCCAAGAAGCTTGATTCACAAGTTTCAGTTTCATCTGAACCACAATTAGGGTTTTGAAGAAAAAGTCAACTATATATTTGACTTTTGACCAAGACATGTTCCCAAAACTTGGGACATGATTCAATAAACCCTATAACACCTATGGAATCCATCCATTAGGTTTGATTTAAGTCAAGGACTTGATTTTGCAAAGGATGGTGCAGTTTGAATTTCATCCGATAAAAAGTCAGTTGTGCACAAAATCAAGTTTGACTTTTTGGAATTTTTTACAATTATGGTTCTTTGACCCTAAAACAATGTTAATATGTGATTTGAATCATCATTCATCAAGAAAAATCAAAGAAAGTGAGTTAACTTGTAAAAGGGGTAACCATACAAAACTTAGAATTTTTCTAAGTTATGGAACAAAGTGGCTAGGGTACCAACTTCCAAGGACCATAACTTGAGATCCTAGCAACAATTTTGAATGGTCCAAAGATGGATTTGTAGCTCTCATAGCATACTTTAAAAGTGTCAACTACATCTCATTCCAATTCTTCATGGATTTTAAGTTATGGAGTGATCAAAATGGCTGAAAACATGAAAATGACATTTTTCCAACACTTAGTGAAATTTTCATTAAGTCAGAATCTGCCTCACTTTTTCCAAAATGTAGGGGCAGTTTTCACCTTGATCCAAGTCAAACCAGGTCTAGGGGTAAACATCAAAGTTGAAGTATGCCATAAGGGCTTTCCAACAAGTACCAGATCATCTCCAAATTCCATTCGAGCAAGGAGATATAACCCTTGGAACAGGGCATCCGGAGCTGAGTTTTACAAGGAAGAATTTGTGCATTTGCTCGATTTGTCCAAATCTGATAAATCCAAGCCTTATCATCAATTTGGACACATTAGAGGATCAAATCCAAGGGGGTGATCTGATCTCCAAGCCTCCAAAGTCCAAGAATCTACAAGTAGCCATGCCAAACCTAAAAAAGCTAAAAAGTGCCAAGACTCCAATTTTGTTTCCAAGCATTCAATGGATGCACCAAGGTGGCATGAACTGAGCCTATTCCAACTGAATTCATTCCAAGTTTACCTCTGAACCAAAGCTACATAGGCATGTGCTTGAATCTCAAGTCAATGGCTAGAGGAGACTTGAGATTCCTTTTGCATAACATTGGCCAAAGGCCTGCTGCAGCCTCCATTCACTATTTATACCAAAACAAACTTGACACACTATAAATATGCCCCAATTGTGATCAGTTTGAGTACACCAAGGAACCCAAACTGATGCTTTCCTCAAAATCCCTCTCTTTAGGCCAAAATGCCTTCTTTTGCAAGGTACCTCTGAGTTTTTGAGTTAGAGAGCAATTCTATCACAGCTCATGATCCAAACGCATCCAATATGTCATATCTAAGTTGTCCAAACTCTCATATGTGACCTGTAACACCAAAATCACAAAGTCCTCTCTCAAAACCTCAAAATTGGACTTTTTTGCATTTTTCAAGCCATGTCTTGATTTAGTCACCTACAAAACCAGATAAAACCTCAAACACACTCCAAATACCATCCTTGAACTGTCCCTAATGGTTCCCCACATCTGAAACACCATTTGAGAGAGTTGCCATATTGGTCACTTTTTGCCCCTTTTGCAAGAAAGAGCTCAAACTTGTTCCTGAGTATTCCAGTTGTTGGTAATCATTCTAAAAGCTCCTAAGGGATCAATTGAGAGTGTCTAAAACATCAAATTACTTATGGCACAAAAAACTTGGCAGATAGCACAAAAAGCTCCTAAAGAGGTAAGCATCACAACTTGAACTCTTTGAATTATGCATTGTTTTGAAGTCCACTGATCATACACCTCTCATGCATGTTGTATATGTTGTGTTTGAACCAATTTTCCATGTAATTCTTGCTTGTATCATGAGGTAGCATAGAAAATGCAATTATAGGCCTATTTCAAAAACACCATCGGGTTTTATAATAGGGATCTCATCTGAAAAAACCAAGGGCACCATTGGATTCCTTGTGAAATTCTAGGCAGGATAGACCTAAATTTTGTCCCAATCCATGGAGAAATGAGAAAGTTACAACCTTTACGTTTTTGGCCCAAAAGCTGGCCTTGCCTTGCCTTGCCCAGGCCTAAAACAAGACATGCCTTATGTATTCATGGGAAGGTTTTGATACACGGATGTATCACCACCCCAGTGGTAGAAGGCACGCGCTGCAACTTGGAGGTCTGGGGTTCGAATCCACCTCGCCCAGACCATTTTTTACCACTTTTTTTTCCATTTTTTACTATCTTTCATATTATTTTTAAATGATTTGAAAAATTAATTTCTCTCTCAATTTTAATTATTTTTTATTGGTTCTTTTTGCAAAAAATACAAAAATGTTAAAATATTTTATTCCACAAAAAAATAAAATTTATATTAGTTATTTAATATAGTCGATATTTTTGTAAATAAATTCATTTTTATTATTTTTAACCCTTTCAAAAATGAATATTCATCTTGAAAATCAAAATCAAATGAGTCCTAAATCATCTTGTGATTAAAACCTCATTTTTCAAACCTTAATCAAAAATCACAAGTAGTTTATTTAGACTTATTTGGTATTTTTGTCATTTTTATTAAAAGGATTACTTTTAACAGAAAATGAAATTAGGGTTTCTTTGATTTTCACCCTAACAAATCTTTTTCAAACACTCATGGGCCTCTAATAGAGTGTAAGACCCAACCCTTTTTGTACATAAACATTTTTGGGTCTCAGATATTGTATAAGTCCCGACACGATAAAAAATCTCGGCGCGGTCGCCATTTTCAAACAAAAATGCCTTGGGTCTCCCCTCGTATTGTAAGTCCCATCTTTATTCTTCAAAACATACTTGGGCCTCTCCTTGAGTTGTAAGACCCAACCCTTTTGTAAATAAACCTCTGTGGGCCTCAGTCGTTGTATAAGTCCCGATGCAATTTCAAAAACAACGGTGCGATCATTATTAAACCTTGGGCCTCTCCTTGAGTATAAGCCCCAACAATCTTTTCAAAACAACTTCCCTTTTGATTTAGATTCAAATATACATGTTATCAAAACTTTCTTTAATTTCTTTGAACAACTAACAATACAGCATGGAAGCTTGCTCGCCTGTAAGTTTTAAACAACTTTCATTTACTCGCTTTCATATATATAATTGTATTGTGGGAAGCTGCGCACGGTAAGTCTTCTTTCATATTCTTTTAAATACTTGTCATATATCAACTGTATATATAGTAGTATAGTTATTTAGAGTTTTCCCTGGCAACTAGGTCTAGAACTAGGTAAAGCCATGTTGGTCACTATTAAATACAGACAAAACTAGATCCCCATAGGATTTACAGATAGAGTCTTGCCTTCTCTTGGGCTTAAACAATATGGAACAAAGAGAAAGGCAATATTCTTCGTGAACCTTTCTCAAGCTGTCACCCCTAGAAATTGTCAAAGAAACTCTACTCCCCAGAGTTGATCTATTCTTGGTGAATATCATCTCTTGAGTTTCTTTAAACCTCATAATTTTCACTAAATGATCTATTCTCGGTGAATAGCATTTCTTGAACTTTTCTTGGTTTGGGACCCACATGCTTCCTAAAAGCATCCCCGCCTCCTCTTGGGCTTTGTACAAGGACCCTCCGGCTTCTTAAAAGTTCTCATGCCTTCTCTTGGGCTTAATACAAGGACCTCGAAGACCTCTTAAAAGGTATAAGACATAACTTAGTCATCCTTTGCTAGAGCAGTCTTTCCAGTGTCAAATCTCATACCAATTTAGGGTTATTCTCATCCCTTAAAACGCTCGCCTCCTCTTGGGGATCATACAAAAGATAAAACTCTTCCACACTAGTAGACTTGAACAGTCAAATCCCTTGAGTCTCAAAGACATTCTCAAGTTCCCTATAAACATAGGAGATACTCCGGTCACTCTGGATAAATATCCAGCAGAGCTAAAACCCAGCCTCTGTCCTAAAAGATTCCCCAACCAAGGATAGTATATTCCCAGTATCAGAACCTCAAGGCATCTGATATCTCAACTCTTTTGGAACCCTCAGCAAGAGTTGATTCCCCACTTGGACCTGCCTAGGGATCTCAATAATCCCCAGCAGAAAGATAGCCTCCTCTTAGGCTTTGTATAATGACCTTCCCTCAACAAAGTCAGCCTCCTCTTGGGCTTTGTACAATGATTCTCCCTAGTGGAGCTAACCTTTTCAGACTCTCTTGTTGAGTCAATCACCTTTTCAGACTCTCTTATTGAGTCAATCACTTTTGCAGACTCTCTTGTTGAGTCAATCACATTTCAGCACTCTCTTGTTGAGTCAACCTTTTTAGCCTCAATCTTGGGCTTCGTACAAGATAGATAAAATACTCTCTTGTTGAGTCAATATTTTTTTAGCCTCCTCGTAGGTTTGATTTAAAGATTTCCACTAGCTATAGCTAGCCTCCTCTCAAGTTGTGTAGAATAATTTCTCCAGCTTGTTCAGCCACAATTCTGGGCTTTGTACAGGACAAATAAAAGCACTCTCTTGTTGAGTCAAACCCTTTTAGCCTCAATCTTAGGCTTTGTACAAGATATAAATCTTCATCTCTTAAGCTTGGGACAGATATCTTCCCTAGCGAGGTCACTTCCTCCCAGCCTTCATTTAGGCTTTGAGGAATGATTTCCCAAGCGGAGTCAAACTCATTTCAGCCTCAATCTTGGGCTTTGTACAAGACACATAAAAAATATCCTCACTCGAGTCAGTTAAATTTCCCATTTCAGCCTCAATCTTGGGCTTTGTACAAGACACATACAAGCCTCCCTGGAAAAGTCAAACTTTCAGCCTCCTCTTAGGCTTTGTATAATGATATCCCCAAAAGAGTCAGTCTCTTTTTTGCCTCAATCTTGGGCTTTGTACAAGACACCAATATACACACTCTCTTGTTGAGTTGGTCTTATCCAGCCTCCTCTTAGGCTTTGAGTAAGGATTTCCCCAGTGGAGTCAATCAACCTCTTAGCTTCAACTTTGGGCTCTGATCAAGGCACACAAAAATCAACAATACCTCTTTAGAGATGACAAGTTCTCTCTCAGTTAAACCTTTTAGCTTCAATCTTGGGATTTGAACAAGACACAAATAAACCTTTTAGCTTCAATCTTGGGCTTTGAACAAGACACCAAATATCTTTTTCCTCCCTTAGAATAGGAGAAACTACGATTGCTCTGATTTCCCTGTTTCGTTTAAACGAGAATACGTAGAAATAAGATTGCGAAATCTTAGCGAGCATACTAATCAAAACCCAAGGTCCAGTACCTTCATACAACAATTAAAACTTAGGTCCAGTACCTTACCAAAAACATCGGAAAACTCGAACATCAACAAAAAAACTCACTCACTCACTCATACTTCCAAAGAAACTTTCCCAAACCATTAACGGATAAACGCCATCAAGTATAAACCAAAACCTAAAGCTAATATCCTGTGGATAACCACATATTGGATGGGTAATTGACAACTCCCTATTTTATAACCTGACCCCGGACCCCCAATCTCTTTTAAGCGTTTGTTCAGTTAAACATCCGCATCCAAGGTTAGTTTTAGATAGCTTCCCTTTCCCTTCCAGCTTCATGGGATAAATAAGAAATCAAAATGTAGCACCCCCTCCTACCATTGCGGTAAGGAAAGCTCAGCGCTAAGATGGTCGCGTCACCGACAAAAATGGCTCGCTACAGCTTCCCCATCATCCAATTCATTCATGACAGAAGAAACTTGCTTACTGTGGTTAGGAGAAGTAATTCTCGCTGAATGGATTAAGGCTGTGATATACGAGAGAGAACGGTATTCTTAAGTTTTCATATAAATCTTTAATACTTTTTTATTTTCTTTGCTTAACTCCAACAACTGGCCCATCTGGCCCAATAAGTGAGGAGTTAATATGGCCTGAATGATTTGGATCGAAACCCACATTCCTACTGTAACATTTGGGACTATCACCAATTCCAAGAGTTGCCTTTTTTCCTAACACTCCACCTCCTTCAAAGAATTCCACATTGCTACCAACGACCTGATCATCTGGTTCAAGAGCAGACCTACTTCTTTGACCCTCTGACTCCTGTCTACTAGTAGACTTATGGCTAGAATCCTCATTTTATGACCTATCATTTTTTTGGCTAAGTTCCTGTCTTTCTCTTTCCTTCACCACATTAAAATTTTGAATCCCTTCATTGTCCCCACCAGACTCATCCCCTTCATATTCAAAGACAATCGTGTAACAATCTTTTTCATCTTCTTTGCGAACACAGATATGTTTTGGGCCATGAAAATATTCGACCAATTTGATCCTACAAATGTTGTTGTTTATTTCCACATTAAAAGTTTCATTGAGACACATGGAATACTTTGTTTTAACCAGGAATCATGATACATCAAGGAACTTGTGTTTCTCAGTATCCTCACCGCATTCCACAAATTTCCCACACAGCCTGAAACGAATTTGAAGAATTTAAGAGACCAAGCATAGCAAGGCAAGCGAAAACACTACAACCGCGCGAGTCTTTCGTTATTGACATCCAAAGAAGTCAAAGGGTGAATATCAACGAACCACAGTTTCACCCATGCTTCGTCTTCCCACACCATTAAGCTCACTTCTCCTTCAAGATCTTCTTCCAACAGACATAGGTTTGCTTTGAGTGAAGTCGCTTTAATCGTAAGATAACCTTTCGAGTTTGACTCTTCTTGGATATTATACATATCACCCATTTTTTTCACAACACCCACGAATGCTTCCCTAAACCTATCCATATCAGTATCATCAACATCAAACTGAAGATGAGCAAAGCTTGGCTTTACAACCCCACCTACCTTCAAGTTGTCTCCGCGCTGCTTGTTGCCTACCACCTGGGCAAAAGTTCTTCTATGGAGACCATTGCTCCTGCTAGGTTCATAGGGCTGATCACCATATTCACAACCCACAAAGCCATGATTTTTTGTTTTATGTTTCCCCCCATCGCTAACACGATTAAACCTTAGAATATTGGCGTAAAGCTTTCTACCGCAAATATGGAAGCTGTCTAGTTCCACAACAAGAATTCCACCTGTCATAGGCTTATTTTTAGGCCAGAGCCTAGCCTTTTCTAAGGTCTGGTTAGTCTGTTAGCCTACATAAAAGCCTATTATTTTAGACATATGTAAATAAGCAATTAAAATAATGTTTAAATAGACTAACAAACTAAAAAACCAATGAGACTAAAAGTTTGTTTGGATTGACTTATTTTAACTTATCTATTAACATAAGTTTTGTGAGGCTATTTGTTTAAGATAACTTATGAAAACAACTTATAACATTGTTCATAAGGTGTTTTCATCGTATTTTCATAAGTTCCCCAAGATAACCAATTTTTATTTATGGATTTTAATTCAAAGTACAAAACATAACATATTAATAATAAAAAAATCTTATTTATATTTATTTAAATAAGTCGGCCTGTTAAGCTTAAAAGGCTTTTTTCATGGCCTGAGGCCTAGCCTTTTTAACTAAACAGGCTTATTAAAAAGCCTAGGCCTTTTCTATTTTAAAAAAAAGCTTGGTCTGACCTGAGCCTGTGTAGGCTAGGCATGTAGGCCCCTGTTATCGGCTTGGCCTATTTCCACCCCTACCTTCCCTTCCATTGAACTTTAGACCCAAATAACCATTTCCTTTTAAAGAAAAGATTGGATAAAAAATCCTTCCTTCCAAAGCGTTAACAGACCTCCCGAAAAACCCAATGAATCTGAATACGCCATTCCACCTTGTGTTAATGCCAAAAACTGCTAACTAAAACTCCCGCAATATGTTTTAGTTTCGTTTCCTGGACAAAGAAAATGTCTGCCTTGCCTACTTCTATACCAACTCCAATTCTACGTCTCTTGACAATGCTACATTCCCCTCTTATATTCAAAGACCCTACTATCATTAACCCCAATTTTTCGATCTTCTATCTCACTGACTTCCATCTATGGATCTTCTTCTTGTAATCCATATTTGTCTCTTTTGTAACCACTCCCAATTTAGAAATTGCTCTCCATACTTTGTTCCCAAAAATTGTTGGATAAAAACCTTAATTTCCAAAGGGAAAAAAGATGACTTTTATAAAGAAGTATAATTTAGTTTTTTTTACTAATCATTTTGCAATATAATTTAGTTAATTAATAGAATTAAAGCGTGCAATATAAAGGAATTGAATGGAGATTCTTGACACAAACAATGATTTTATTTAGGTGAACACTCCGGTACCTTTAGATTTAGTTGGGTACCGGTACCTTCATCCAATGAAACAGTTCCATTCAATGACATGTCATCTTTTATATATTTTTTGTTTCAAAATAAATTAATAGTTTAAATCATTTTGCACTAAAGATCCGATACCCAACTACTTATCATGGGTACCTAAGAATTTGCCTTTTATTTAACATTGCTTAAATGAAATGGATAAAATGATTAACACGATACAACTTAATAAAATTGAAAGATTAATATGATCTCAAACTAAATACAAGAGACTAAAAATTTGATTTTGCCTTTAATTCATTATAATCTTTTAAAGCTTATCTTTATAATAAAACATTAAGAAAAGTTATTAAGATGGATATCAAAATCAACTATTCAAATAGAACTATAATTTTGAATTTTGGATAGAATATTATAGCGGAAGACGATCTAAATAGTTGATCCAACTTAGTTGGATAAGTCATAGGTTGCATTATATCTTTATAATAAAAATAAGAATTTTATTTTTTTTACTCTAACATTTAAAAAAACTTATCAAATCAACTTTTCTTTTTAAAAGCAAAATTAATTTCTTTTTATAAAGTTGAATAATATAAAGTTGATTAAACGTGCACTTATAATTGTAACCCAATGGTCACATTCTTCCATACGATAAATAGTACTCATGGGAGGACCTTATAATACACATCTAGTAAATCATTTTACTTCTCATTTTAATATGTTATCTCGAAGGATGTTCCTTCTTTTTCTTCTCACATACAATCAAATTCATTATGCATATTCCATTGATCGCAAGGCAAATAGACCTATCCATTTATATATTTAAATCAAACATTATTTTTACTTTACGTAAAATTTAACAGTCGTATTTTCTGAATGCAGACTTACATTGTCTACATGGGTGATCATCCCAAGGGTATTGATCCAGCCACTCTACCTTCTCTTCACACCACAATGACTCAAAATGTCCTTGGCAGGTTCAAATAATGAATAATGCTTGAATTAAATTCAATACTAGCAATTAACTCTAACAAGTAGTGTAACAATACAATTACATATTTTATTTTGCTTTGCTTTCCTTTTATAAGAAGAATAAATTTAGTATTTTCAAATTTTGGATTTTTCCAGTGACTTTAAATCAGGAGCTGTACTTCATAGTTACAAGAAGAGCTTTAATGGATTCGTAGTAAAGTTGACACGAGATGAAGCAAAAACATTGGCCGGTACAATTACTCAATTTATATCAACAAAATATATTAAACCATTTTAATTTTTCTAGAGCCAATATAACCCTATGGGCCAGTTTGTTTTAGTTTTTAAAAAATTGATTTTTTATTTGTATTTTTGAAAATAGATTCTACAAAAATATTTTTAAAAATATTACAAGTTTTTTTAAATTTGTTTTTTATAAATTAAAAAACTAATTTTGACATTCTATAACATTAATATATATTATTAAAGATCAAAACATAGTCAAAATCACAATTTTTTTAAAAAGTTGTATTTTAAAAATGATTTTTATGAAAAACTATTTGAAATAGCTTCAAAATTAAGTGATTTTTTGAAATTTTAATATTTAAAAAAGTTTCGATAAAACGATGAAATACCTAAATAATATTTTAAAAATAACTATTTAAACTAAATTTTCATTTGATGCTATAAACATCATTTTTAAAAAAAGACAAAACAAACGGACCCATAGTTATGTTCATGTTATAAATTAAACACAAATTTATTTGTATTGCAATAGAAATGGATGAAGTGGTATCAGTTTTTCCAAACACAAAGCATTATCTTTGCACGACAAAATCGTGGGACTTCATAGGTCTTCCACAAAATAGCAAAAGAATGAGTTTGGAGAGTGACATAATTGTTGGATTATTCGACACGGGCATTTGGCCAGAGTCAAAGAGCTTCGCTGATGACTGATTTGGTCCACCACCTAAAAAATGGAAGGGATCATGCCACAATTTCACTTGCAACAAGTAACTAATTACTTTCATTATTTTGTGTCATGATTTCAAAAAGTATTAAAACTATAAATAGATTATTCACATTTTATGTGCAGTAAAATAATTGGTGCACGATACTCTAATATACAAAGTTCCTACAGTGAAAAGGACATCAAAGATCCAACAGATGTAAGTGGGCACGGAACACACTTGCATCCACATTAGCCGGTAACGTGGTTAATTCTGTAGATGTAGAAGGGTATGCCTCAGGTATATCTCGTGGAGGAGTTCCCTCCGCACGTATTGCTGTCTACAAAGTATGTTGGGGGAAAACAGATTATTGTGATGGTGTTGATATCCTTGCAACGTTTGATGAAGCAATTGCTGATGGCGTTGATATTCTCTCTATTTCTATTGGAATGGATCAAGTACATCCATATTTTCAAGATCCTATCAGCATTGGCAGTTTTCATGCAATGAAAAGAGGTATATTTACAGCCAATGCTGCTGGTAACGATGGCCCTTATCTTTTCACCATGACAAATTTAGCTCCTTGGTTTCTTTCTGTTGCTGCTAGTACTTTTGGTAGAAAGTTTGTTACAAAGGTGAAATTGGGAAATGGTGCCATTTATGAGGTATGGTCATTTCGTTTGTACAAAGTAAATTTTTTTTTCAATCGAATACTTCTTTGCAAATTTGTTACGGCAAATTCTATGGTGAAGTCACAAAAATGACTTCTTTAGTAAAATCATTAATTTGACCAATCAGAAACAAATCCTAATTTGCTCTAATTTAATGAGTGTCATGTAGGATTATATTGTACATACAACTTACTATGTAATCTAATATTATTAATATTGCAATTAAGTCTTTATCATATTAAAAATGACAAAATTATTATTGTAGTTGTTAAATTGAAAATCAAATAAAAGTGCCAAAATCATATAAACTTCATCTTTCTATTTTTCATCTTTCCATTTTCTCTTCTGCGAATTTCAACTCTCAATTCATGCTCAGCAACATGCCGCCATTGTTTAGGGTTTAGTTCACAAGGGCGTCGTACTCATTCCGCCATTGTTTGCTTGTGCTCAGTTCGTGCTCGGTTCATACCACCCATAATCTGCAAATCGCGTTCCGCCATTGTTCACAAGGGTTTGATTGTGTTCTTCTTGTGAACAGAATTGCTAAGGTAAATACGCCATTCACTGTTATATTTAATTGATATTAGTTACTAAGATTTAATGATATCGAATTGGTGTATTACATTTTATTTCAATTTGGGAATTAGGGTTTATGTCTGATTTTGTTTCTGTATATGTGTTTCAAATTTAATGATTTCGATTTTCAATTTTCTGAGTTACATTTGATTTTAATTATGGAATTAGGTATTGTGATTGATGTTGAGTTTTGATGTGTTAAAAGATGTTTTAATTCAGGTTCACGATGGAAAACTCAGACGAGTCATTTGAGGTTGATTCCAATGAAGTTCATTCCACTGATGCTGATATTTCTGATGTTGAATTAAATGATGATGAGGGTGACAGTTATCAAAGCTCAGATGATGATGTCGACGATGCTGATAATGCCGTTGAAGTTGATGCGGCAGAATTAGATGAAAGGGTAAAAATTAATTCCATGACTTCTGATGATATTCGTGCTATGGAATTCGATTGTGTTAATGACGCTTATTATTTTTATTATAAGTATGATAAATGCAAAGGTTTTGCCATTAGGAAAAGTGATATTAGAAGTAGAGGGCCTGAAGGTAGTAAAATAATAGTAACACTAGTGCAGAAATATGAAATTACACCCGTTTTTTATACATTTAACACCCGTTATTGGAGGGTGTGAATTCAACGGGTGAGAAATGTCTGACAAATTTACACCCATTTTAAAACGGGTGTAAATTTAATGTTATATTACACTCTTTTTTATAAAAATTGGGTGTAAATTTTTACATATATACATTTATAGATGGTATATTACACATTTTTTGTTTAAAAATGGTGTATATACATTCTAGTTTACACCCTATTTTATAGAAAACGGATGTAAATTTGATGTTATATTATACTTTTTTTTATAGAAATCATGTGTAAATTTTTGAATATATGCATTTGTAGATGATATATTACACCCTTTTTTGTTTAAAACCAATGTATATATTTTCCACTTTACACCCTACTTTATATAAAACGGGTGTAAATGCGTAAATAATAACATTTTAATCAAACAAATTTACACCCAATTTCATAAACATCAGATGATATTTTACAACGGATGTATATATATTCCACTTTACACCCTATTTTATAGTATGCTTGAATAAATAATTCTAACATCTTGATATCGTAAGGAAGGGAATCTGATACTATTGAAAATCAAATCCACTATCAGATACTTTCCAGTTTCCACGAAAGAAAGGGTTCACATGAGTAAACAGTAAGATCCAAAAAGAACAAAGCAAAAGGAGAAGAGAGCCCAATAAAATTTAGAAACCAGAAAAGGGAATATAACAAATATGCGATAAGGGATCTAATTGCAAAATGCTCAAGCAACTGGCCAAATTCGGGCAGAGTTTTTCTTTATATCGTCATCACTGTTGCTTCATGTTCAGGCAACTCCTCATGTTTTTTTGTCTAAAAGAAGTACTAGTACACTTTTGGAGCATCTTCCCAATACGTTTACACGCATTGTATGTACAAAAAAACCAACAGAAGACAAAACTACCTAAACAATCTTCTTTGGCAGTTACTACTTAACCACTTGCACCAACTGAATAATACACTTGACTAGAACATCATCTACCTCTCTTTTTCTAAACCCAAGCAGGTATATCATATCATCTACCTATCTCACCCTGTTTTCAATTTTGAATTTTGATTCATCATTTTAATGAAATATTGAGTCTCTCCATCGGTTGTGAGCTGCACATTGCTTCTTCAAACTGTATATCCCATCAAGCTATACCCACAGCAACATCAAGCAATATCATCTCACCATAAATATCTGCACTGACCTTTTTCATCTGCAAGAATAGATTAAGAAAAAGTTATCTCAACTACAGAATTTGATTAAGAAACTAATGAAAACAAAAGCCATCAAAGTGAGTTTGTACTTTGCACACAAGAGCAAACAAAACTCTAGAAAAATATTCTATACGTAAGATGGGAAATTCCATTATTCATAAGCATAATTAATAGCGCTACTGATAAGGCTCACCCAATATCTACGATCTCCGAAGCATGGGTACCTTCTAACACGGGGAAGTAGCCTTACCTTGATTTATTTAAATGCTAGTAACTATGCATAATAGTACACCATCCACTCTAGTTTTCTCTCTTTGGTATCCAAAAGCTCACCAAGATCAGGGCATTGTCAAACTCACCCCTCGAAAAGCATTAATAGAGGTACTAGCAAATTAACCGGCAATGAAGCATTCGCATCTACATCAGGATTTGAACTCGCATCCTCTTTAGATATGAGTTGCATCCTTAACATCCAGACCAACCCCAGTTAACATCTACTCAAGTTTTTACCAGCAAAAAGATAAACTACCTAAGATTCTAACCCCATGCTTTTGACATTCAGAACACAGTAAATAATAATTTTCTCGCAACATAAACAACAATTATACTCCATAAACTGCAACAGAATCCCATTCCGAATTTCAAAAAAGTAACACAATTGCAGTCTAAACACACCCACACCACCACGCTTTAAGAAGCAACTCCAAGTCCTTCAAAATTCTATGTCCTCTAATGTCAAAATTTCATCTTGGCTTTGTATCTAATAAGCAAAAAGTAAATAAACAAAACCCAAAACATTTCAATCAAGGAATATTTCAAACACAAATAAAACATCAGATACAGATTCTAACAAAAAAACACTAAGCTGGAAAAAAACTAACACTGAATAAAAGTTCAAAATTTTCTGGGTATAAATTGAATTCATCACCAACAACATTGAAAATAACAATAATATCAATAAATTTATAATAATAACCTACCATATCAAGATCTCAAAATTTCGCCAATTGTTCAATCCTTGAAAATGACAGATTTGGCTATGGCCATCAAGGGTTCCAAGCAATCAGGAACAAATTTCCTTGCAAATAAATAAGACTCTGAGTGATTGGACTTACGCAACCGGAGAATAAGATCGGGCGAAACTTCATCCACTTGATACGTATAAGGATGACCATTGACAGTACCAGTCCAATTAACATTAGTAAGCGTATAGCTAGTAACCCCATAAGGATCCACCATTGACAACAAAGTCGGAAAATAATGCTCCTCAGGATAACACTCATCATCCCGATAACACGGAACCTTGAATTTCCTCCACAAAGTTCTATCTTTGACAACAACCAAAGCATGTTTTCTCGTCAAAGAAAAAAACCGACGATCCAACCACTATAATCACCTTCTTGGATGCACAGCCAAGTCCTCTGATAAAATGACCTACAAACATTAAATCTGGATCAAATTCAACAAGATTTTAGGTAATGACACAGATTAACAAAATCACAATTTCATCTAAAAGTAATGCAACAACAGAAATGGCTAAGAATTGAAGAAAACGTAAACTCACCGTAGTCAAATTGAAGAAAAGCCTAAGAATTGATGAAAGAATGAAGTTTCGAGACTTTTTCCCAAATTCCAAGTTATTGAGAAGAAATCTGGAGCAATTCAGTTAAGGGGAAGACCGGTTGAGTGAGCGATTTAGTTCAACTATTGATTGAGGATTTCAGCACTAATTGAGGGTTTCAGCCATTGAGCAAGGAAATTAGCGATTGAACGAATGGTTTTTGTGTGAAGAGAATTTTGGGCTAGGGACTATAGACTTCCAAACAAACTAAATTTTCATAAAAACATAAGGTCTCAATGGCCAAATTCAAAATAACAACCACAATCACATATTTATAGTTTATATTTATAGTCAGATAAAAAATCTCAACAACGACAGAGTACACCAACCTCCGATATCTTGATAGATCTCTCGGCATCAACGATCGACATGCCAATATAACCTTTTCCTTTAATTTGCTCAAGAACACCATCCTTATTAAACACAACCTAAAAATTCAACACAAGAGGAACTTCAATATGAGAAAAATTAACAGGTTTCATTTCATAAACGAATTTCGCAGCCACTGACCGACAAAGCAACGGAAGGATCAGATAACATTGTTATTGTATACTTGCATTTCTTGACTACAACTTCAGGTGTTTCGCCAACTGAAGCACCATGTTCAACAATCATTGTTGAATAGCAGAAGCAGAAAAAGTAGGTAGGCTAGATACCTTGGAGAGAGTTCTGTTCCAAACAGTGACTTTGAAGCCATGTTTTAGAAGGTTGGCTGACATGGCCTTGCCCATTATCCACAAACCCAAAAACCCAATTTTCATTTCTGCAGTTCTCTTCGGTCTCACTATTCTCTCCTTATCAATGGAGACTCTTTATAGCATAAATGATATATATCATCAATATATCAAAGTTATTAATAGGATTCTTATCATTCTCTTATTCCTACTCTAACAAATGCTGCAATTAAACATAAAAACATATTTATCAATGGTGTGAGGATTTGTTAATGTGACTGTTTGAGGATTTTAATTGATTGGTGGGAGGTATTTATGGAGGATGATGAGGATGAGTGTGATATTCCTAACATATATGGATTCTTGGTTTAAGAATCAACAAGAAGAGTTTTGTTTCTTAGTAGTACAATGCGGCTTCTTTGTTTTTCAGCACTTGTTTCTTTCCTTCTTGGCAGGACTTTGTTTTTCAGAAAATAATAAGTGAATTTGTCCCTGCTTTTTAATTTTTAAAGGAGTAAATTTATTAAAATCATATAAAAATGAGAGAAATATATGATGTCAAGGTACTTGAAACATACCAGCTGGAAGATAAATCGATGCACCAATGGCACTGTTAGTGATCTCTTATACATGATTTCAAGGGAAAATTCAAGCTAACCAAGACATAAAGGAATTCTAATACAAGTCACTAATGCATTCCTCTTCATAAACAAAAGAGTTGAATACTTGTCCCATTGGTCCCCGAGCCTCTGAACCAGGGCTTCACTATCACTGGTTTTGCTTCTGTCACATACATATTAGAATAGGTGGTTAGGGACTGGATAAACATACTACTTTCATTTCAAATCTGTTGAAAGAATTAGTGATTCATCCCTTTAGAGCACAATAATCAGTTTATTATATCACTGAAGGTGCACCATCAGGCCAAGTAGGATATAGCTCTAACATAATGACAATGTACTTCAACCATGTAAACAGGCTCAAGAAGCCTGGGTTTGGCTGTCAGTTGTGAAGCATAGATGACTCTCCTAGCAGTAGGAATGACCTGACCACCACCTCTCTGTGAATAGAATCAGTGTGCAACACAACATCATACACTTCAAAGCAGATGCCTCTCATGTTTTCTTCTGACAAAGCACCTTCTTTGGATGCCCATTGGAAACCTACAACGACAGAATCCTTGATTTCATTCAAGTACTGAACTCCCTTACACATATCAACCACTATGTTGGCCTGAAAAACATGTAGCAGAGCTATTGTTGGAAGGATATTCTGCTTGAAAGGTAATGTAATACGTACCACCAGAGGTCGGGCTCCAGGTTGACTTCACAATCTCAGCAAACACAAAATTTGCACCCTAAATTAAAACAATAATTACTTGATCAATGAATGAATGATTAAATAAACATTGTATAGTATATTCATAGATACTGTTAGTTTCAAACTTGATTCTCAGCATTGTACTTCTCTAACGCAAGCTTGTAGAGGGGAGTGAGACGACGGCAAACCTCATCGGTTATGGGAAGGAGTCCTGTACCACCACATAAACCTGCTATTATTAAATTCCAAAAGTATAAACCGACATAAACCAAAGGTTCTTCTTTAGCCATGTAATATAAATAGACACATAAATTCAAGACACCTTCTCAATGAGGTTGTGATCAAGCTCAGACTCATGTAGAAGCATATCAGCACTAAGATTTCGGAAAAACAAGAACTCACGTTCGCCGTCAGCTCTAAGTGTAACAAAAGCCAATGCAGTTCTTGAAATAGAATCATACCGCATGCCAGATGTATCAACGTTAATTTGCTTTAAAATATCAGCTAACATATAACCAAATTCATCAGCTCCAAGTAATCGATTTCATAAAACTTAACACATTACAAATTCATCTGCTCCCACTGTAGGCACGAAATCTATCAACAACTCACCAAAACAAACAACCAGCCCACTTGTTTTATTGCATCCTTCTGTTACTGAATCATCAGATTTACCTGCAAACATAGTAGGCTTTAGATCAACATGAATATAGAGTCCCCAAAATTTTACTAAAAAAAGCTAAACTAAATAGAACAGATTTATACCTAAAATAGTATTAAATGACCAGAAAAAAAAAGAATCATTTCACATGAAAACCACTACCAACTATGATGACCTTCACATGGAATAGGTGATGAGGCAAACCAGTTTCTGATCTAAATCAAAGCTAAATTTTCAAAACTTAGGCCCATTTATTAAACTTTATCATTCACATGTTCTGTTCATCAGCTAACAAACAAGCTCAATAAAAATCATTTTTTGCAGAATAATTATTAATGGTACTTTAACTTAGACCCATTAATTTGATTTCATTTATTTCGTATTCCCAAATTATTTATCAACAATACATAAACTTATGAATCCGATTTGATTCAAGAACAAGACCCAATATCATAAAAATCTCAAAGATGCAATCTTTACCTCAAAAAACAAACTTCCAACAAACCCAGATAAAGAATATACCTCCTTAAACCCAATAGCATTAACGAGTAATGAATATTGCAAAACAAGAACAGTTTGAAAAGAAAGAAAAATGAGAAACCTGAGGGGGTAAATTGAGCCATTTGAGCAAAGGGATTGAATTTGGAACCAAGAAACAGAGTGTTGAGTTGAAATTGCTAACCATCCTTTGTCTCCTTGAATGCCAATTTGTTAGATTTCTTCTTGTGTGTGATTGTGGATTTTGGAGGGCGAGCAAAGGGATTGTGGGTTTCTTCTTGAATCTCCTTTAATAATTTCAGCTATCAGAATCTTAGATTTGGAGAAAATGATCGTGCGATGATGAGAAATGAGAAATGTTTGATAGATAAAAATCTGGGTTTTGATGTGCGATGCGAGGAAGAAGATAAAGTTATAGGGTTTCTAAGAGAATGGGTTTAGAGAAATGGGATTTCAAAATAGGGTTTTGATTTGTTGTGTTTTTTTTTATTATTTTATTTATACAATATTAATTTAATAAATTTATATCTATTAATTCATTTAATTACTTAATTAACACTTAATAAAATATATTGTGTTTTATTAATGTGTTTAAGATTAATAATTAGAGTTGTTAAAATAAATAATTTTTTTGCCCAATTAAAATTTACTCCTGTTTTACTTTTAATGGAAGTAATAGAGATTTGACTATAATAATAATGATTTTAATTTATTATAATAATCATTTTAATTTACACCTTTTTTTTAAATAGGATGCCTATTGTCACGTGTTAATAACTAAAATGACATTTTATTTACAAATGTGCCACCGAATTACTTATTTACACCCGTTTTCTGTATAATGGGTGTAAATTTTAAAATTATATTCGTCACTTTGCACTAGTGTAATGAGACAGTTTGTATGCAACAAGCATGGTTTAAGAGAGGCTAAACACTTTCGTAGGTTAGATAGGAAAAGAGAGGAGAGACGTACGACCCGTACTAATTACTTAGCTAGGCTTCGTGTGCACTACAAAGTCAAAAAGGGTATATATGTAGTTTCATTTTTCGAAGAGGTTCATAACCATGAATTAACCCCATATAGGTTTATGCACTTACACCCCGGTTATCGTCAAATTTCTGAAGCGGATAGAGCTCAGATTGATGGTCTTCAGTCACATGGAGTTAGAACTTGTCATATATCGGGGTACATGGTTGCTCAGAATGATGGATATGCTGAAGTTGGATTTACAAAGAAAGATCTGTACAATTATTTTGATAAAAAAATGCGTGATACTATTAAAGATGGTGACGTTGCCGCATCTTTAAATTATCTAAATGTAAAGTCATCTACTGATCTCATGCTATATGCAAAATATGCCGTCAACGGTGATAGACGACTGAGGTCTCTTTTTTTGGGCTGATGGGAGCAGTAGATCCGACTATTTTTATTTTGGCGATGTGGTTGCGTTTGACACAACTTACAAGAAGAACAAATACAACTACCCACTGGTTATATTTTCAGGGTGTAACCACCACTCTCAGACAGTCATTTTTGGTGTTGCGTTGGTATCGGATGAAACAACGGGTACCTATAAGTGGTTGTTGAGTTGTTTTTTAGAGTGCATGGATGACAAATACCCACAAGCAGTGGTAACAGATGGAGATGGTGCTATGCGGGAGGCTATAAAACAGATATTTCCCGATGCAACCCATCGGTTATGTGCTTGGCATTTGAATAAGAATGCAGGTGAAAATGTAAAGAACTCAGAATTTTTGGAAGGCTTTAAAAAGCAATGTACTCAAATTTTTCAAAGGATCAATTTGAAGAATTTTGGTCAGAGCTAATTAAAGAAAATGAACTTGAAGGAAATCCATGGGTAACCAAGACCTATGAGAACAAGTCACTGTGGGCAACTGCGTATTTACGTGACAAGTTTTTTGGACGTATAAGAACAACATCTCAATGTGAAGCGGTTAATGCAATAATCAAGAGTTACGTAAGGAAGAAAGGCTGCATTTTTTAATTTATGCACAATTTTGATGAGGCTCTTAGACACTATAGAAACAATGAACTGGTAGCCGATTTTAAATCGAAATTTTCAGAACCGGTGTTGACAACGCACTTGCGTTTGATTGAGAGCGAAGCCGCTAAAATTTATACAGCCGAGATTTTCAAAGAAGTTAAAGATGAAATTATGAAGGCTGGTGTGTTGATCGTCAAGAGCTATGTAAGACGCGGTGATGTTAAGATGTACATATTGATAAAATATTGTCAGGAAAACTATGAAAGATGAGTTATTTATGAAGGTACAACATTTCAATGTTCTTGTTAGTTGTTTGATTCTCGTGGGCTTCCTTGTTCTCATATTTTTTATGTCATGAAGGAAGAACATGTTGAAATAATTCCTAGTAGTATGGTTTTGTCGCGCTGGACAAAGGATGCCAAAATTGAATATTTGAACATGGTTGATAAGGGTACAGTTGATTCAAATTCGATTGAGGTTGCTCGTTTTGGTGCATATTGTTCTCTTTTTACTGCTTTCTTCAAAGAAGCTTAAAAAAAGAGTAGTGTTTACGGGGAAATAATGGAGGACATCATGAAGTTACACAAAAAATATCGCAGTAATGACGATCAAATTGGGACACAAAGGTCAGCTGTAGGTGATCCAATAGTGGTGAAGAGTAAAGGTGCTCCGAAGAAAAGAAAGAATGACACAAAAACTGTCAGGCACTGTTCAAAATGCAATAGTACAACTCATAATGCAAGGAATTGTTCGGTAAGTTGGATAACTTGTGATCTGATTGTTAGAGTCAATGTCTTATTTTTTTTTAAACATAACAGTTGTTATTGTTTAATTTGCAGAGTACAGAAAACGCGCCATCTGAGCAAAATGTTGAGTTGGAGTTGGTGTCGATAACTGATTCTTTAAGCCAAATTTCAAAGGTATTATATGTTTTTATAATTATATTGTGTAATTATCTGTATTCAAATAATAATATATATTTATCAATAGAAGAAGAAAATAAAAAGCACCTGCAATGGTGATAGAAGTGTGCAAAAGAAATTTTCAGCAAATGTGGATGTTGCAAGCAATGTATGAAATGAGTGATGGGGAAAATTCAAATTCGTGCTTCAGTCTCTACTACAAAAAGTGATGAAATCTGCTGGTCATGATTGAGTATACCCATCTATGTAATTTGAGTCAAGAAAACGATGTTTTTAGGTAGTGTTTATGAAATCGGCCGGGCCTATGCTGGAATGTGATAATGTTCATCTTCTCTACTTTCTTGCATTGAAGTTCTGTAACTATGGCAGTCAAGTCCTTCAAAATCTCGGTGTAGTTGCAACCACAACATTTCTTCGCACTGTGTGTATGGTCATCGTTCGAATCCAACAACAAATTTCTTGTTTCATGTCCTATTTTACGAACATATGCAGGTTGACCATCAATATAATCATCCCATATGAACAGCTTACAGCTTGAAATTGCTTGTGTGTATGAATCAAACGAAACATTAAAAACAAACATAAAATGAGAAATTGTTTTAACATAAGAAATTGTTTTAAAATTCATCATCCCACAAGAAATAAGATAACAAATAAGAATTCGTAACAAATAAATATGAAATCTAACTCACCCCCCAATTTGCACATTTTTAATACCTCCTTTTAGGGTTATCATTTGAATTGGAGATGAACAACCTCATTGGTTTATTGCAACCACATTCTGGTATTTGAAGCGGCAGAGAGTTCGAAACAGAAGCCGAAGACATGATTGAATGGAGGTTTAGGAATAAATGATAATCAGAAGCTTTTGTAGGCATGCAAAAAGTGCATTGGAATGTGGTAAGAGTTTTTTTTAGGGGGGGGGGGAGGCGTGCAAAAAGTGCATTGACATGGGTGAGAGAGAACGAAACATGAAGCGGCATAGAACATGTAGCTTGTGGAAGGATTTGGATTCAATTCGGTGCAGCATATGCGTTGACATAGTATAGTTAACAGTCGTTCGACGTAAATCAATGGTTAATATATATAAGTGACAGATTAATCACAGCCCTCCACAATAACTAAGCGGCCGTGATTTAAAATAGTGGAAAACATTATGAAATTATACTGTAGCAGATACTGATTATTTGTTTAATCTATTTCATTTAACAATAAAATTCAAAAACTATAATTTTTTATAAATTGCAAAAATTTAAATTTTTTCTAAAATTCAAAAACTTTATTTTTCTAAACTAAAATTCAAAAACTAAAATTTTTTATAAATTTCAAAATTTTAATTTTTTTCTAAAATTCAAAAACTTTATTTTTCTAAACTAAAATTCGAAAACTATAATTTTTAATAAATTTCAAAAATTTAAGTTTTTTCTAAAATTCAAAAACTTTATTTTTCTAAACTAAAATTCGAAAACTATAATTTTTTATAAAATTAAAAAATTTTAATTTTTTCTAAAATTCAAAAACTTTAGTTTTCTAAGCAAAAATTCGAAAACTATGTGTCAAATGATAGATGATACTCAACTATGCGTTAAATGATAGATGATACTCAACTATGTGTCAAATGATAGTTGACCCTCAACAATGTGTCAACTGATAGATGATACTCAACTATGTGTCAAAAGATATGTTAACCCTCAACTATGTGTCAACTGATAGTTAACCCTCAACTATGTGTCAACTGATAGATAATACTCAACTATGTGTCAACTGATAGATGATACTCAACTATGTGTCAACTGATAGATGATACTCAACTATGTGTCAAATGATAGTTGACCCTCAACTATGTGTCAACTGATAGATGATACTCAACTATGTGTCAAAGAATATGTTAACCCTCAACTATGTGTCAAATGATAGCTGACCCTCAACTATGTATCAACTGATAGATGATACTCAACTATGTGTCAAAGGATATGTTAACCCTCAACTATGTGTCAAAGGATATATGATACTCAACTATGTGTCAAATGATATGTTAACCCTCAACTATGTGTCAAAGGATATGTTAACCCTCAACTATGTGTCAACTGATAGATGATACTCAACTATGTGTCAAATGATAGTTGACCCTCAACTATGTGTCAAATGATAGTTGACCCTCAACTATGTGTCAAATGATATGTTGACCCTCAACTATGTGTCAAATGATAGATGATACTCAACTATGTGTCAAATGATATGTTAACCCTCAACTATGTGTCAAAGGATATGTTAACCCTCAACTATGTGTCAAATGATATATGATACTCAACTATGTGTTAAATGATAGATGATACTCAACTATGTATCAACTGATAGTTGACCCTCAACTATGTGTCAAATGATATTTGACCCTCAACTATGTGTCAAATGATATATTAACCCTCAACTATGTGTCAAATGATAGATGATACTCAACTATGTGTCAAATGATAGTTGACCCTCAACTATGTGTCAAATGATAGTTGACCCTCAACTATGTGTCAACTGATAGATAATTCTCAACTATGTGTCAAATGATATGTTAACCCTCATCTATGTGTCAAATATTAGTTGACCCTCAACTATGTGTCAAATGATAGTTGACCCTCAACTATGTGTCAACTGATAGATAATACTCAACTATGTGTCGAATGATAGATGATATTCAACTATGTGTCAAATGATAGTTGACCCACAACTATGTATCAAATGATAGTTCACCCTCAACTATGTGTCAAATGATAAATGATACTTAACTATGTGTCAAAAGATAGTTGACCCTCGACTATGTGTCAAATGATAGATGATACTCAACTATGTGTCAAATGATAGTTAACCCTCAACTATGTGTCAAAGGATATGTTAACCCTCAACTATGTGTCAAATGATAGTTGACCTCAACTATGTGTCAAATGATAGATGATACTCAACTACGTGTCAAATGATAGATGATACTCAACTATGTGTCAAATGATATGTTAACCCTTAACTATTTGTCAACTTATAGATGATACTCAACTATGTGTCAAATGATATGTTAACCCTCAACTATGTGTCAAATGATATGTTTCAAAATTTTAAATTTTTTTTAAAATTCAAAAACTTTATTTTTCTAAACTAAAATTCGAAAACTATAATTTTTTATAAAATTTAAAAATTTTAATTATTTCTAAAATTTAAAAATTTTAATTTTTTCTAAAATTTAAAAACTTTATTTTTCTAAACTAAACCCTAACCCTAATCCTAACCATATCCCTAACCCTAACCCTAATATAATAGTTGTGCAATTAAATATTATTATTTTTTAGAAACATTAATCAGAATTTGAAAAGGCAAATGGGCCGTGAAAGACTTCAATCCATATGTCCAGGCCATATAATGAGTGCAACCGAAGAAAACGCACTATTCCCACATAAAAGCGTTTTGTTCCTCCTTCCAGTTCCCAAAAAGGTCTGTCATCTCGCGATCGTGAAAGATTAAAAGAGAAATCAACAGCAATGGCCGGCCACCGTCGAGCAACTAATGTATTCGGGTACGATGGTTTTACAGTTTAGATAGATTTTTTCGTGGTTAATGGAAAAAAAATATAAGTCTATGTGTTATTTGGTAGTATCTGAATAGAAGTGTCATATTATTTCCATGCATGCAATGAAATTATTGAATAGATCCTGTGTTGTTTACATTTTAGTCTGGATGGCAAATGACTTGTCTTGTTCAGAAAAATCACTAAATGATTACTGTGAAAATTGTCATTATATGTTTGTAGTTCTGATGTCGTAGCTGAAGAAAATCCTGATAACGCTTGGGAAAAGGAAGTTTGGTTTGGATTCATTTCAAGCAAGAATGTTTTGGTAAGGGTTTTTATGTCCATATTTGCATATGTTTTAAAGCAGAAATTTAATGATTAACCGTTTGTTGTTGTGTGTAGCACTTTCCTAGAGTTGTAACAAGGACTCAGCTAGGTTTGAACCAGAAATCGATTCAGCTTGTTGATGATGATACTGGGAAGACTTACCAAGCCAAGATACACTGTGCAAAGAGAGATGGAAATGTTAATAAAATGGAGAAGTTTATAGGTCATGGATGGTACGAATATGCTAAGCAAAAAAGGCTTAGAAGAAAGGATAGACTTCGGTTTTGGGTAACCTATCCAGGCGATCGACTTTATGTGAAGCTGGTGGAGCTTATAGTACTGGTTGGTAATGATTAGGGTTGTGACTAATGATTAGGAGTAATGGTTAAGGTTTTTATGTAGTGTATGTGAAACTTTGTTTGTCTAAAAACTTGTTAAGGTCTTATGTAAGGTTTTTATGTGAAACTTTGTGATGTTAAATGTGTTTCAAGGATTTGTTAAGGTTTCTGTATAAGGTGTTTATATACTATGAAAACTGTTTGCTATATTTGAAGGTGGTCCCTATTTCTTTTGCTTGGTTATTCTTTTTCTGATATTGGATAGGCTTTGGTGGATGTGTGTATGTTTATGATTGTCACATTAAATTGAAAATGAATATGTTATAGATGTGAATGAATTGTGATTTGCAATGTAGATTGAATGAGTCTGGATATGATTGAATGTGAAATATTGCACAATATTCGTTTTGATTTGCATTGTGGCATGTCTTGGACCTTGATGAATTATCATAAGTGAATTATCACTGTGGCATGTCTTTCAAAACAATTAGAATGAATATTGTTTATAAATTCATCACTTCACCAATCAACTAAAACAATTCAAATGTAACACAAATATAAATCAATTCAAATGTTTATAATGAATATTGTTTATAAATTCATCACTTCACCAATCAACTAAAACAATTCAAATGTAACACAAATTTAATTCAATTCAAATGTTTATAATGAATATTGTTTATAAATTCATCACTTCACCAATCAACTAAAACAATTCAAATGTAACACAAATGTAAATCAATTCAAATGTTTATAATAAATATTGTTTATAAATTCATCACTTCACCAATCAACTAAAACAATTCAAATGTAACACAAATGTAAATCAATTCAAAAGGAAATATCATTAACTAGCAAGCACAAGAAGTGTAAGAAACAAAGAGTATGGCCACAATATAGTACAAAACAGAAAACATCAACCCTTGAAACAAGCAAGGGGAGCTGTGAACCACTCATACAACGACACACTATTACCAAATATACCAAACAGCAGCACACTTTATAACCATATCAACTTTATTGACCATCTTCCCCCTAACAGCAGCAACAGAACCCAGAAACCATTGTATCAGTTAACATTAACTTACTTTTAACTAAACAAAATAAAACTAAACAAAAAAAAAACTTCCACCAGCAACATCATCTTTGGATTCGACGGTTCAAACGAGTCACGGTCATACTTCTAACTGGGGGATATTTGATGCTAAATCCCAACACATCTCCTCTTTCCAGCCGCATGTCCTTTGCAAGTTCATACCACCCATGGCATATGAACTTCTCCACACAGTCCTCCTTCACATTTGTGTGAAGATCACAAAGACAAGTATCACCAGTCGCGGAATCAACAAGCTCTATGCTACTCTTTCCTATTAAATCACAGTTCTTTAACACAGTCTGAGGTAATTGCTGCACATTTCAAAAGCAACCGTCAATTAAAATTAAACGAACATCCTTACTATAATAACACAGGCATGTATCAATGTGTTAGATTGGATCAATGAAACAATAACTAACTTACCAAAACATTTTTCTGCATAATCTTTGGATCATTGACTTCTATCTTCCAAAGGCACCATGTTTGCCTTGCTGCACCATCGCCAATGTTTGGATATTCAACAGCTACTTCTTCCACTTTGCTGCACACAAATTACACACAAAGCATGTTAAGAAAATGCACTGTTCAAATTTTTCTACTTTAACTCTAACCATTACAGATCAGCCTTTGAAGTCTTACCTTGAAATAAAATCTGATCGTTTTAACCTCTTTGTGCTGTTCCTTTCAAACTCCACAAAGTTATCATCCATTAATTTTCCTCTCACATCTCTCAGATATACCACCTCCTCAAGGGATCTGGAAAAACGGATATTAAAACTACATACCAACAAAGAATAATCCATTAAAATTTAACATGCAGACTTCTTATTGATAGAATTTTACCTTCTCATGCCAATTGAAATGAAGTTCTTCTCCGATTCCATGGTAAAAAAATGGGTCGCAAATGACTTTGTGTTAATTGTTGATTCTCTGATTTTTATTCTTCCATTAGGGTTTAGGGTAAATATAATTTTAATTTACCGACCACTCTGATTTTTAATCTTCCATACCGACCACTGTGAACCAAAACCTTTCTAATAATACAAATTTTAATTTTATAGTAAATATTAATTCCTCCATTGTGCTTTATTGTTCCATTTTTTAATAACACTAATTTTATTTTTTGACCAATAGTGGCTTTTAACACAAGTGACTATTCCCATTCCCATTTATTGTGCACCAACAGTTGCAGTTTTTAAGTGCATTGAAGACACAACATCTGACATGACTATTGGGCATTGGCATTCTAACCGTTGTGTTTTAATCATGTTCATACTTTAACACTCCAACAGCTAAAACATTTTAACTAAGCACTTACTCTTCCAACACCTCACAATTTCACAACTCCATTGACATTGGAAACACATTACAACTTCATAAATAATCAAAATGAAGCAAACATCTCCAGCAATGGGAAACAGACGACAAAAAGCAGCAAAACTGAAAAGAATTCAACATATAAGATGAGCAAAAAGACTTCAAAGATTTCAACTCATTCAAAACAAGTTAAGGACAGTTACTCTAAGACTCGTATGAAGCACCTACAAACTGAGATTATCGAGATATCATCCAGGTAATAAATCATTGTTTCCTACTTTCTACTTTAGCAGTCAATCATTTTCTTCCCTTTATACTTCACAAATTATGGTTTGAAAATGCATGAGAACATTGGCAAGTGTGTGTTTCTGTGCCCTAGGCCATATTATGTGTATGTGTGTGTGTGAGCTTCTATCATAAATTCAAGGTCTTACATGTGTTTGATTGATAATTTTTCGAATTTGAGAATCAAGTTTTCAATATCATATATGTTAGTTATAACACATTGTGGAACTTTAGTTTGTATTCTACTTCGATACTATTACTAAACTGATTATTAAAATGATTTGAATAGCCATCATACTACTACATTGGGCAGTGATAACTACGAATCACATGGTTATGAATCCTCAGCGTCTACACCTATCGTGGATCACAAGCGTACCACTAAAAATTTTGCGGCAACTGAAAGGAAAGCCACAAAGTATAAAAGTAAGGCGACTATGGGCACAACCTCGGCTCCCCCGAAAAACAACAGAGAGGAAATGGATAAGAGAAATATAAATGACGGGAAATTACAAAAGATTCGGAAGACGCTTTTCAGTCAAGATGAGGAACCCTGCGATAATGAACCCTGTGATAATGACTTTTACATCAACTGTCATTTAGGTGAATTTGTTGGATATGAAGGTGTTCATGCTCCTACTACAATTCCTGACGTAAGTATTGATTATTTATTTTCAATAAATCCTAATACTACACGATATCATATAATTTCTTGTTAAAACATTCTTTGTTTCATGTATATTTAATGCCAGTGGATGCCAATCACATTTAGACCACCTCAAACCACGTATCTAAATGACATTTGTTCTTACACAGCCGCATACATTTTTATGGGCGACGAAGAAGAACTTAACGGGTATTTATTTTTAATACACATGCTAAAACCTAATAGTAAGTTTATTTATCACAGTTATTTTGATGATTATATTTATTTTCTCTGTAGTGATGAGGTTTTGGTCAAACCAACTACAAGTGTATATGGAGACAGGAAAGCTCTGAGGACGCTGATGCCAGAATGCCCTATGGACCAGGAGGTTATTTTTAATATGATTATGAGTATAATTTATCCCGTTAATGTATAATTATGTTAACATCATTTTCATTTGACTATACAGATTATCAATCTTGTCGTTTCAAGACAAAACTGGTTCATAAATAATATGGGAAAATCTAAGTCCTCTTGGTATCTGCCTACTGAGTTTGCGGTGAGTACTACTACTAATAGTACCCTCAAATGTACATTCCTTTAGTATTAATTATTGACTTAAGATACACTTATTCTAATTACAGCAATATGCCCTGAGCGGACATCATACTGCTGAATATGTGAGGAATATATACCAATCTTCCATAATGAGACCAAAAGAATGGGTTTCCAAGGTGAGTTGTGTGTCACTTCGTTGCCAAAACAGTAGGCACATAAAAAATTTCATCCTACTACTAAATATTAAGTTTTTGCAGATTTTTATTCCCATGAACGACATTGGAGTGTGTAACACCCCCTTTCTATACCCCCAAATAATCACATAAATCATTTAGGCACATATAAAAATTCGATCAGAGTATAATTATAAACATGGTATAAAAGAGGCATGTCACATCATACACTCATTTAATACATACATCACCTGCTCAACAATTGATATGCAACAGTGGGGTAACTTGCCACAGAGGAACTTTGTCCTTACACCCACATCTCAATATTTAGAATAAAAGCGGAAACATCTAAAATATTGAATAACAACCACATATATACACCAACATATATATACATCATCCAGTATGAATCACAAGCAACATCGTGTTTATATACACTAATTCATCAGCAAGATACATATGCAAATGTATCACAAAAAGATCAAACGTCCTAGCTACCCGGTGCTACATATCAGAGCCAACCGACCAACAAGGAAAATGAAGACACGCTTCACAAAAAGACCGCCAGATACCTAATCTGCAATGCCTCATAGAGCATCATAAAACAGCAGAAGGGTGAGAAATATTATCATAATAACAATGCATATAATTATGTACTACAACATAAACATACAACACATATTCTCACCACAACTCATCATATATCACAATATAGATATATCATCAAGCATATTCATTATGCATACATTCACCATTATCATCATTCCACATGAACACACACATACTTGTTCATTCCACAATGCATCATTATAAGATACAGTTTATCTCATTTCCCATAAACATGCATATATCAATGTTTATTCATCAATGCACAAACACAAAGATGATCAATGCAACTCATAGAGACCGACTCTCGACTCTATGCAGATGCATGCGGTACCGACTCATCACCCGAGCTCAATTGAAGAACTCAATGGAAATATCCTCCCTGCCGGGCCTACGATATTTCCCCATCGCTCATACCATCATGGCATCCGATGTTTCTGGATTGTTCACGCAGACACAATCTGATTGCTCAAACCCCACAAGGGCACACAATCATTCTGAAGATTCCCACGGAATCAAGTGTAACTCATCGCAACGATTACACCCATTGACTACGCAATGTTCAGAGGATCCTCAATGATCATTTGTGTAATCAATCACTCACACCCAACAGGGACGTGATATTACACCCGATTCTCCACGGAATCGCGACACATGAATGCATGTCATGATGTTTCTCATACAAAATGACCACATACACTCATGTAATGAACACATATTTCACAATATAGTCATGCATATACCATTAAATACACATATTGCAATTTCTTGCCTTTCGGCCATAATTCATCACCACAACATGTCATCACATGCATTATCACATCACAGCAACACAGAAGTCATACCATATCCATACCAGCAACACGTTGCATGATATACACTAATTACACACAATTATATCCGTAGGATTCGACAAAACAACACATTTTCCAATTTCCGACATAATTTAATCAGCCAACAATCTCAAAAACCATTTTTACAAGAAAGAACATTTCATAAGCTTCCCAACGATATAAAGAACGTCCCGATCCGAGTTACGGATCAAGAGTTATGAATTTTCAAAAGTTAAGAATTTATTGAGAACAGCCAGATTCGCCTGGCAACTTGAGAATTCGCCTGGCGAATCCCATTCGCCAGCACTTCGCCTGGCGAGCCAGTGGCGAATCACCAATATTGAAAAACTCCAAGAGTTACAGAAGCTACCCCCTTTCTGTAATTCCAAATTCGCCTGGCGACTGGCAAATTCGCCTGGCGAATCTGCCTTCGCCAACACTTCGCCTGGCGAGCTAGTGGCCAGACTCAATTCGCCTGGCGAATCCCAAATTTGCCTGGCGAATCACACCAGAACCAGAAAAATGTTGTTACGGGTTACACGACCCAAAACCCCCAAAAACCTCATTTTTCATCCTAAATTAATTCCAACAACAAAACAATTATCAGCAATGATTCATAAACACATGGTAATCATACAACACAAATTATACCGATTTCCGACCATAAAAACATCGATTCCCAATCATTTTATCGTTTTTCGACCTAAAACTCAAAAGCTATGGAAACAAGAAAACATCCAAGCAAACCCCTACATAATCATACACATTGATAAGATAACAATGTTTCACACCCGTACCCGGATTCCAAGCTCGCTAATTGATCGATCTTGATGATTTCCTAGTTTTCCCAACTTTCTTCTCTTTTCTTTCTCTCCTCTTTTCTTTCTATTTTTCTCTATTTCTCTCTTATTTCTCTTTTCTTTCTATTTTCTTTCTATTCTATTTATTTCTTCTCTCATTTTCCACTAAATCAATTTAATTCATTTTTCTCACATAATTCTAATTCCACAAAATTTCTAACTTATGATTAATTATGAAAAGTCTAAAATACCCTCCATTCTAATTTCCCCGAAAACTCTCAAAATGGTAAAATAACATTTAACACACCAAATTCACAATTAAAATAATTATTGCCCAATTAAAATAAAAGACTCAAGAATAATGGAATAATCAAAATCGGGGCGTTACAACTCTCCCCCACTTTAGAAATTTTCGTCCTCGAAAATATTACCTGATTCAAACAACTCCGGATACGACTCTCGCATCCCACTCTCTAGTTCCCAAGTCATATTGCCTTCCGCAGCGCCTCCACACGCTACTTTCACAAGCGCAATATCCTTGCCTCTTAGTTTCTTAACTTCGCGGTCCAAAATCCTAACCGGTAAAGCTTCCACCGTAAGGTTATCTCTCACTTCAACCTCGTCCATAGGAATAACATGTGACGGATCCGGAACATATTTCCGAAGTTGCGAAACATGGAATACATCATGCAAATTCGAAAGGTTCGGAGGCAACGCCACATGGTAAGCCACAACACCAACTCGTGAAGTAATCTGATACGGACCAATAAAACGAGAAGTCAACTTCTTCGACTTCAAAGCACGACCTACACCCGTAACCGGCGTAACTCTAAAAAAACACATGGTCGCCTTCTTGAAACTCAAGATCTTTCCTTCTCTTGTCATGATAGCTCTTTTGTCTACTTTGAGAAGCTTTCATCTTCTCCCGAATAAACTTCACTTTCTCCGTCGTTTGTTGCACCAATTCCGGTCCAACAATCGTCCTCTCACCGGTTTCATGCCAACACAAAGGTGTTCGACATCTCCGACCATACAAAGCCTCAAATGGTGCCATACTTATACTCGAATGAAAACTGTTATTGTAAGTGAATTCAATCAACGCCAAATAACCATCCCAAGCACCATCTTGCTCGAGTACACAAGCACGCAATAAATCCTCCAACGATTGAATTGTCCTCTCGGTTTGACCGTCCGTTTGCGGATGGTAAGCCGAACTCAACCTTAGCTTAGAACCCAAAGCCTCTTGTAAACTCACCCAAAATCTCAATGTAAATCTCGGATCTCGATCCGATACAATACTCTTAGGAACTCCATGTAACTTCACAACCACAAGAACATAAATCTCGGCTAACTTCTCCAAAGGATAACTAATATCAATTAGAATAAAGTGAGCAGATTTAGTAAGCCTATCAACAATTACCCAAATAGCATTATGACCTCTTTGCGTATTCGGCAATCCCGTAACAAAATCCATCGATATACTATCCCATTTCCATTCCGGAATATCCAACGATTGCATAAATCCACTCGGTTTTTGATGTTCCACCTTAGACTTTTGACAAGTTAAGCACGCATACACAAATTGAGCCACATCCCTCTTTAATCCGGACCACCAAAAGATTTTCTTCAAATCTTGATACATCTTATTCGCACCCGGATGAATACTTAAATTACTTCGGTGTCCTTCCTCTAGAATCATCTTTTTCAACTCTGCGTCGTCGGGAATACAAATACGATCACGGAATCTCAAAACTCCAAAATTATCAACCTTAAAATCCTCGTTCTCATTCATCATCAAATCAACGAACTTCAAATCCAACTTTTGCTTTTCACATACGGTTGCAAGAAAATCATTCGTAACATGTAACATACCAAGTCTCACACTTCTCGGCGTCATTTCACAAACCAAACTCAAATCTCTGAAATCCTCCAAAAGTTCCCATTCTTTCATCATCAATGCGGACATATGTAACAACTTCCGACTTAAGGCATTGGCCACCACGTTTGCCTTACCCGGATGGTAATTCAAACCAAAATCATAATCCTTCAAAAGTTCTAGCCACCTCCTTTGTCTCATGTTCAATTCTTTCTGATCAAATAAATATCTTAAGCTTTTGTGATCACTAAAAACTTCAAATCTTGCACCATAAAGATAGTGCCTCCAAATTTTCAAAATAAACACCACGACCGCCAACTCCAAGTCATGCGTAGGATAATTCTTTTCATGCACTCTCAATTGTCTAGAAGCATAAGCCACAACTTTTCCTTCTTGCATCAAAACACCACCTAAACCCACCAATGAAGCATCACAATACACAATAAATGGTTCATTAGGATTAGGAAAAATCAAGATCGGAGTCGTTGTCAACCTTCTCTTTAGCTCATTGAAACTTTCTTCACAATGAATATCCCAAATGAAAGCCTTTCCTTTACAAGTCAATTGCGTTAAAGGAGTTGCCAACTTCGAAAGTCCCTCAATAAACCTCCGATAATAACCCGCCAAGCCTAAAAAGCTTCGAATCTCCGTAACCGACCTAGGAGCCTCCCATTGCATCACCGCACCTATCTTGGATGGATCAACACTAATACCACTACCGAAAATAACATGTCCAAGGAAACGTACTTCCGACAACCAAAATTCACATTTTGACAACTTAGCATACAATTGTTTCTCTTTCAAAATTTGCAACACAATTCTCAAATGCTCTTCATGCTCCTCTTGAGACTTAGAGTAAATCAAAATATCGTCGATGAACACAACCACAAAACGATCCAACTGTTCATGAAAAATACGATTCATGTATTCCATAAACACACCCGGCGCATTAGAAACCCCAAATGGCATCACGGAATATTCGTAATGACCATACCGTGTCCTAAATGCCATCTTTTGAATATCCTCTCCTTTCACACGAATCTGGTGGTATCCTGATCTCAAATCAATCTTGCTAAAAACATTCGCACCAACCAATTGGTCCATCAAATCATCGATCCTTGGAAGCGGATACTTGTTCTTAATTGTCACTTTGTTCAACTGTCGATAATCAATGCATAACCTCATACTCCCGTCCTTCTTCTTTACCAACAATACCGGAGCACCCCAAGGAGAAACACTTGGCCTTACAAATTTCTTATCCAACAAGTCATTCAATTGCTTTTTCAATTCTACCAACTCCGATGCCGACATACGATACGGTGCCATCGAAATCGGTCTAGTACCTGGAACTAGATCAATAGAAAATTCAACTTCTCTTTCCGGCGGCACATCCGTAATATCCTCCGGAAACACTTCTGGAAATTCGCACACCACTTGGAACACATCAAGCTCAACTTTACTCTCCACCGACAATGATGCGAATAAACCAAACAATTGAGCTTCGTCCGCTAAAAGTTTCTTCAACTCTTTAGTGGATAGGAAACTCTCAAATTCATCATCTTCCAAAGAAGGAAACCTTACTAACTTGTGATAGCAATCTATATGAACTCGATTAAATTGCAACCAGTTCATACCCAAGATCACGTCCAATCCTTCCAACGGCAAACACACTAGATCCATCTCGAAGTCTTTACCATAAATGGTCAAAGGACAACTTAAACAAACCAACGAAGTAGTTACTGACCCCATTGCTGGAGTATCAATAACCATCTTACCATCCATCAGAGACAACACAAGACTTAAACGCTTCGCGCACTCAGACGAAATAAACGAATGAGTCGCTCCCGTATCAATAACAGCAACTAAAGGTGTACTATTAATAAAGCATGTACCTTTAATCAAACGGTCTGCATTCGTAGTTTGAGTCCCCGCCAATGCAAATACCTTTCCGCCCGCTTGAGCTTGTTTCGGCTTAGTACACTTAGTACTAATGTGACCCACTTCTCCACAATTATAACACTTCACTACATTCCTCCTACACTCAGTAGTAGCATGCCCTACTCCTCCACAATTAGAACATTTCACCACAGTCTTCCTACAATCAAATGATTTATGACCCATACCGCCACACTTGAAACACTTTACGGGACCAGAACTTCCTCCTCCAGACCTCCTATCAAAGTTTCCCCTATGCTTGCCCTTATCAACGCGTGTCACATAAGGTCCACCTCGAGCTTGTTGCTTTCCCTTCCTCTCATTCAAACTTTTGTAATGTGTAGAACGAGCCTTGCTATCTTCCTCAAAGATTCTACAACATTCCGTCAAATCCGTAAACCTCCTTATCCTTTGATACCCAACAGCTTGCTTAATCTCAGGACGTAAACCATTCTCATACTTAATACACTTTGAGAACTCAGCCGTAATCGCAGCATAATGAGGATAGAATTGAACCAACTCCACAAACTTAGCAGTATAGTCCACCACGGACATACTACCTTGTTTCAGTTCAAGGAACTCCACCTCCTTCTTCCCTTTCACACTTTCAGGGTAATACTTCCTCAAGAATTCAGTACAAAATAAATTCCAAGTTACCTCTTCATCATCCACCTCAAGAACTTCACGCATACCGACCCACCAATCATCGGCTTCTTCTTTCAGCATGTGAGATCCAAGCCTCACCTTATTCTCCTCTGCACAACCCATAACTCTGAAGATCCTTTCAATCTCTTTCAACCACAGTTGAGCTCCATCGGGATCAAATCTTCCTTTGAAGACCGGTGGTTGATTCTTCCTGAACTCGTCATTAGCATTCACGTTCGGCGCACCTTGCACCGCCCTAGCCATTGCTTCTAAAGCAGTAGCCATCACATTATCATTTCTACCAGCTATATTCTGATAATTCCCAAAAATTACAACAAGGCTAAACAACAGTTCAACTAACACAACAACAAGACAGACACATCTGACTCAACTCTGGCTCTGATACCACTTAATGTAACACCCCCTTTCTATACCCCCAAATAATCACATAAATCATTTAGGCACATATAAAAATTCCATCAGAGTATAATTATAAACATGGTATAAAAGAGGCATGTCACATCATAGACTCATTTAATACATACATCACCTGCTCAATAATTGATATGCAACAGTGGGGTAACTTGCCACAGAGGAACTTTGTCCTTACACCCACATCTCAATATTTAGAATAAAAGCGGAAACATCTAAAATATTGAATAACAACCACATATATACACCAACATATATATACATCATCCAGTATGAATCACAAGCAACATCGTGTTTATATACACTAATTCATCAGCAAGATACATATGCAAATGTATCACAAAAAGATCAAACATCCTAGCTACCCGGTGCTACATATCAGAGTCAACCGACCAACAAGGAAAATGAAGACACGCTTCACAAAAGACCACCAAATACCTAATCTGCAATGCCTCATAGAGCATCATAAAACAACAGAAGGGTGAGAAATATTATCATAATAACAATGCATATAATTATGTACTACAACATAAACATACAACACATATTCTCACCACAACTCATCATATATCACAATATAGATATATCATCAAGCATATTCATTATGCATACATTCACCATTATCATCATTCCACATGAACACACACATACTTGTTCATTCCACAATGCATCATTATAAGATACAGTTTATCTCATTTCCCATAAACATACATATATCAATGTTTATTCATCAATGCACAAACACAAAGATGATCAATGCAACTCATAGAGACCGACTCTCGACTCTATGCAGTTGCATGCGGTACCGACTCATCACCCGAGCTCAATTGAAGAACTCAATGGAAATATCCTCCCTGCCGGGCCTACGATATTTCCCCATCGCTCATACCATCATGGCATCAGATGTTTCTGGATTGTTCACGCAGACACAATCTGATTGCTCAAACCCCACAAGGGCACACAATCATTCTGAAGATTCCCACGGAATCAAGTGTAACTCATCGCAACGATTACACCCATTGACTACGCAATGTTCAGAGGATCCTCAATGATCATTTGTGTAATCAATCACTCACACCCAACAGGGACGTGATATTACACCCGATTCTCCACGGAATCGCGACACATGAATGCATGTCATGATGTTTCTCATACAAAATGACCACATACACTCATGTAATGCACACATATTTCACAATATAGTCATGCATATACCATTAAATACACATATTGCAATTTCTTGCCTTTCGGCCATAATTCATCACCACAACATGTCATCACATGCATTATCACATCACAGCAACACGGAAGTTATACCATATCCATACCAGCAACACGTTGCATGATATACACTAATTACACACAATTATATCCGTAGGATTCGACAAAACAACACATTTTCCAATTTCCGACATAATTTAATCAGCCAACAATCTCAAAAACCATTTTTACAAGAAAGAACATTTCATAAGCTTTCCAACGATATAAAGAACGTCCCGATCCGAGTTACGGATCAAGAGTTATGAATTTTCAAAAGTTAAGAATTTATTGAGAACAGCCAGATTCGCCTGGCAACTTGAGAATTCGCCTGGCGAATCCCATTTGCCAGCACTTCGCCTGGCGAGCCAGTGGCGAATCACCAATATTGAAAAACTCCAAGAGTTACAGAAGCTACCCCCTTTCTGTAATTCCAAATTCGCCTGGCGACTGGCAAATTCGCCTGGCGACTGGCAAATTCGCCTGGCGAATCTGCCTTCGCCAACACTTCGCCTGGCGAGCTAGTGGCCAGACTCAATTCGCCTGGCGAATCCCAAATTTGCCTGGCGAATCACAGTAGAACCAGAAAAATGCTGTTACGGGTTACACGACCCAAAACCCCCAAAAACCTCATTTTTCATCCTAAATTAATTCCAACAACAAAACAATTATCAACAATGATTCATAAACACATGGTAATCATACAACACAAATTATACCGATTTCCGACCATAAAAACATCGATTCCCAATCATTTTATCGTTTTTCGACCTAAAACTCAAAAGCTATGGAAACAAGAAAACATCCAAGCAAACCCCTACATAATCATACACATTGATAAGATAACAATGTTTCACACCCGTACCCGGATTCCAAGCTCGCTAATTGATCGATCTTGATGATTTCCTAGTTTTCCCAACTTTCTTCTCTTTTCTTTCTCTCCTCTTTTCTTTCTCTTCTTTTTCTTTCTATCTTTCTCTATTTCTCTCTTATTTCTCTTTTCTTTCTATTTTCTTTCTATTCTATTTCTTTCTTCTCTCATTTTCCACTAAATCAATTTAATTCATTTTTCTCACATAATTCTAATTCCACAAAATTTCTAACTTATGATTAATTATGAAAAGTCTAAAATACCCTCCATTCTAATTTCCCCGAAAACTCTCAAAATGGTAAAATAACATTTAACACACCAAATTCACAATTAAAATAATTATTGCCCAATTAAAATAAAAGACTCAAGAATAATGGAATAATCAAAATCGGGGCGTTACAACTCTCCCCCACTTTAGAAATTTTCGTCCTCGAAAATATTACCTGATTCAAACAACTCCGGATACGACTCTCGCATCCCACTCTCTAGTTCCCAAGTCATATTGCCTTCCGCAGCGCCTCCACACGCTACTTTCACAAGCGCAATATCCTTGCCTCTTAGTTTCTTAACTTCGCGGTCCAAAATCCTAACCGGTAAAGCTTCCACCGTAAGGTTATCTCTCACTTCAACCTCGTCCATAGGAATAACATGTGACGGATCCGGAACATATTTCCGAAGTTGCGAAACATGGAATACATCATGCAAATTCGAAAGGTTCGGAGGCAACGCCACATGGTAAGCCACAACACCAACTCGTGAAGTAATCTGATACGGACCAATAAAACGAGAAGTCAACTTCTTCGACTTCAAAGCACGACCTACACCCGTAACCGGCGTAACTCTAAAAAACACATGGTCGCCTTCTTGAAACTCAAGATCTTTCCTTCTCTTGTCATGATAGCTCTTTTGTCTACTTTGAGAAGCTTTCATCTTCTCCCGAATAAACTTCACTTTCTCCGTCGTTTGTTGCACCAATTCCGGTCCAACAATCGTCCTCTCACCGGTTTCATGCCAACACAAAGGTGTTCGACATCTCCGACCATACAAAGCCTCAAATGGTGCCATACTTATACTCGAATGAAAACTGTTATTGTAAGTGAATTCAATCAACGCCAAATAACCATCCCAAGCACCACCTTGCTCGAGTACACAAGCACGCAATAAATCCTCCAACGATTGAATTGTCCTCTCGGTTTGACCGTCCGTTTGCGGATGGTAAGCCGAACTCAACCTTAGCTTAGAACCCAAAGCCTCTTGTAAACTCACCCAAAATCTCGATGTAAATCTCGGATCTCGATCCGATACAATACTCTTAGGAACTCCATGTAACTTCACAACCACAAGAACATAAATCTCGGCTAACTTCTCCAAAGGATAACTAATATCAATTGGAATAAAGTGAGCAGATTTAGTAAGCCTATCAACAATTACCCAAATAGCATTATGACCTCTTTGCGTATTCGGCAATCCCGTAACAAAATCCATCGATATACTATCCCATTTCCATTCCGGAATATCCAACGATTGCATAAATCCACTCGGTTTTTGATGTTCCACCTTAGACTTTTGACAAGTTAAGCACGCATACACAAATTGAGCCACATCCCTCTTTAATCCGGACCACCAAAAGATTTTCTTCAAATCTTGATACATCTTATTCGCACCCGGATGAATACTTAAATTACTTCGGTGTCCTTCCTCTAGAATCATCTTTTTCAACTCTGCGTCGTCGGGAATACAAATACGATCACGGAATCTCAAAACTCCAAAATTATCAACCTTAAAATCCTCGTTCTCATTCATCATCAAATCAACGAACTTCAAATCCAACTTTTGCTTTTCACATACGGTTGCAAGAAAATCATTCGTAACATGTAACATACCAAGTCTCACACTTCTCGGCGTCATTTCACAAACCAAACTCAAATCTCTGAAATCCTCCAAAAGTTCCCATTCATTCATCATCAATGCGGACATATGTAACAACTTCCGACTTAAGGCATTGGCCACCACGTTTGCCTTACCCGGATGGTAATTCAAACCAAAATCATAATCCTTCAAAAGTTCTAGCCACCTCCTTTGTCTCATGTTCAATTCTTTCTGATCAAATAAATATCTTAAGCTTTTGTGATCACTAAAAACTTCAAATCTTGCACCATAAAGATAGTGCCTCCAAATTTTCAAAATAAAAACCACGACCGCCAACTCCAAGTCATGCGTAGGATAATTCTTTTCATGCACTCTCAATTGTCTAGAAGCATAAGCCACAACTTTTCCTTCTTGCATCAAAACACCACCTAAACCCACCAATGAAGCATCACAATACACAATAAATGGTTCATTAGGATTAGGAAAAATCAAGATCGGAGTCGTTGTCAACCTTCTCTTTAGCTCATTGAAACTTTCTTCACAATGAATATCCCAAATGAAAGCCTTTCCTTTACAAGTCAATTGCGTTAAAGGAAGTGCCAACTTCGAAAGTCCCTCAATAAACCTCCGATAATAACCCGCCAAGCCTAAAAAGCTTCGAATCTCCGTAACCGACCTAGGAGCCTCCCATTGCATCACCGCACCTATCTTGGATGGATCAACACTAATACCACTACCGAAAATAACATGTCCAAGGAAACTTACTTCCGACAACCAAAATTCACATTTTGACAACTTAGCATACAATTGTTTCTCTTTCAAAATTTGCAACACAATTCTCAAATGCTCTTCATGCTCCTCTTGAGACTTAGAGTAAATCAAAATATCGTCGATGAACACAACCACAAAACGATCCAACTGTTCATGAAAAATACGATTCATGTATTCCATAAACACACCCGGCGCATTAGAAACCCCAAATGGCATCACGGAATATTCGTAATGACCATACCGTGTCCTAAATGCCATCTTTTGAATATCCTCTCCTTTCACACGAATCTGGTGGTATCCTGATCTCAAATCAATCTTGCTAAAAACATTCGCACCAACCAATTGGTCCATCAAATCATCGATCCTTGGAAGCGGATACTTGTTCTTAATTGTCACTTTGTTCAACTGTCGATAATCAATGCATAACCTCATACTCCCGTCCTTCTTCTTTACCAACAATACCGGAGCACCCCAAGGAGAAACACTTGGCCTTACAAATTTCTTATCCAACAAGTCATTCAATTGCTTTTTCAATTCTACCAACTCCGATGCCGACATACGATACGGTGCCATCGAAATCGGTCTAGTACCTGGAACTAGATCAATAGAAAATTCAACTTCTCTTTCCGGCGGCACATCCGTAATATCCTCCGGAAACACTTCTGGAAATTCGCACACCACTTGGAACACATCAAGCTCAACTTTACTCTCCACCGACAATGATGCGAATAAACCAAACAATTGAGCTTCGTCTGCTAAAAGTTTCTTCAACTCTTTAGTGGATAGGAAACTCTCAAATTCATCATCTTCCAAAGAAGGAAACCTTACTAACTTGTGATAGCAATCTATATGAACTCGATTAAATTGCGACCAGTTCATACCCAAGATCACGTCCAATCCTTCCAACGGCAAACACACTAGATCCATCTCGAAGTCTTTACCATAAATGGTCAAAGGACAACTTAAACAAACCAACGAAGTAGTTACTGACCCCATTGCTGGAGTATCAATAACCATCTTACCATCCATCAGAGACAACACAAGACTTAAACGCTTCGCGCACTCAGACGAAATAAACGAATGAGTCGCTCCCGTATCAATAACAGCAACTAAAGGTGTACTATTAATAAAGCATGTACCTTTAATCAAACGGTCTGCATTCGTAGTTTGAGTCCCCGCCAATGCAAATACCTTTCCGCCCGCTTGAGCTTGTTTCGGCTTAGTACACTTAGTACTAATGTGACCCACTTCTCCACAATTATAGCACTTCACTACATTCCTCCTACACTCAGTAGTAGCATGCCCTACTCCTCCACAGTTAGAACATTTCACCACAGTCTTCCTACAATCAAATGATTTATGACCCATACCTCCACACTTGAAACACTTTACGGGACCAGAACTTCCTCCTCCAGACCTCCTATCAAAGTTTCCCCTATGCTTGCCCTTATCAACGCGTGTCACATAAGGTCCACCTCGAGCTTGTTGCTTTCCCTTCCTCTCATTCAAACTTTTGTAATGTGTAGAACGAGCCTTGCTATCTTCCTCAAAGATTCTACAACATTCCGTCAAATCCATAAACCTCCTTATCCTTTGATACCCAACAGCTTGCTTAATCTCAGGACGTAATCCATTCTTATACTTAATACACTTTGAGAACTCAGCCGTAATCGCAGCATAATGAGGATGGAATTGAACCAACTCCACAAACTTAGCAGTATAGTCCACCACAGACATACTACCTTGTTTCAGTTCAAGGAACTCCACCTCCTTCTTCCCTTTCACACTTTCAGGGTAATACTTCCTCAAGAATTCAGTACAAAATAAATTCCAAGTTACCTCTTCATCATCCACCTCAAGAACTTCACGCATACCGACCCACCAATCGTCGGCTTCTTCTTTCAGCATGTGAGATCCAAGCCTCACCTTATTCTCCTCTGCACAACCCATAACTCTGAAGATCCTTTCAATCTCTTTCAACCACAGTTGAGCTCCATCGGGATCAAATCTTCCTTTGAAGACCGGTGGTTGATTCTTCCTGAACTCGTCATTAGCATTCACGTTCGGCGCACCTTGCACCGCCCTAGCCATTGCTTCTAAAGCAGCAGCCATCACATTATCATTTCTACCAGCTATATTCTGATAATTCCCAAAAATTACAACAAGGCTAAACAACAGTTCAACTAACACAACAACAAGACAGACACATCTGACTCAACTCTGGCTCTGATACCACTTAATGTAACACCCCCTTTCTATACCCCCAAATAATCACATAAATCATTTAGGCACATATAAAAATTCCATCAGAGTATAATTATAAACATGGTATAAAAGAGGCATGTCACATCATACACTCATTTAATACATACATCACCTGCTCAATAATTGATATGCAACAGTGGGGTAACTTGCCACAGAGGAACTTTGTCCTTACACCCACATCTCAATATTTAGAATAAAAGCGGAAACATCTAAAATATTGAATAACAACCACATATATACACCAACATATATATACATCATCCAGTATGAATCACAAGCAACATCGTGTTTATATACACTAATTCATCAGCAAGATACATATGCAAATGTATCACAAAAAGATCAAACATCCTAGCTACCCGGTGCTACATCTCAGAGCCAACCGACCAACAAGGAAAATGAAGACACGCTTCACAAAAAGACCGCCAAATACCTAATCTGCAATGCCTCATAGAGCATCATAAAACAACAGAAGGGTGAGAAATATTATCATAATAACAATGCATATAATTATGTACTACAACATAAACATACAACACATATTCTCACCACAACTCATCATATATCACAATATAGATATATCATCAAGCATATTCATTATGCATACATTCACCATTATCATCATTCCACATGAACACACACATACTTGTTCATTCCACAATGCATCATTATAAGATACAGTTTATCTCATTTCCCATAAACATACATATATCAATGTTTATTCATCAATGCACAAACACAAAGATGATCAATGCAACTCATAGAGACCGACTCTCGACTCTATGCAGTTGCATGCGGTACCGACTCATCACCCGAGCTCAATTGAAGAACTCAATGGAAATATCCTCCCTGCCGGGCCTACGATATTTCCCCATCGCTCATACCATCATGGCATCCGATGTTTCTGGATTGTTCACGCAGACACAATCCGATTGGTCAAACCCCACAAGGGCACACAATCATTCTGAAGATTCCCACGGAATCAAGTGTAACTCATCGCAACGATTACACCCATTGACTACGCAATGTTCAGAGGATCCTCAATGATCATTTGTGTAATCAATCACTCACACCCAACAGAGACGTGATATTACACCCAATTCTCCACGGAATCGCGACACGTGAATGCATGTCATGATGTTTCTCATACAAAATGACCACATACACTCATGCAATGCACACATATTTCACAATATAGTCATGCATATACCATTAAATACACATATTGCAATTTCTTGCCTTTCGGCCATAATTCATCATCACAACATGTCATCACATGCATTATCACTTCACAGCAACACGGAAGTCATACCATATCCATACCAGCAACACGTTGCATGATATACACTAATTACACACAATTATATCCGTAGGATTCGACAAAACAACACATTTTCCAATTTCTGACATAATTTAATCAGCCAACAATCTCAAAAACCATTTTTACAAGAAAGAAAATTTTATAAGCTTTCCAACGATATAAAGAACGTCCCGATCCGAGTTACGGATCAAGAGTTATGAATTTTCAAAAGTTAAGAATTTATTGAGAACAGCCAGATTCGCCTGGCAACTTGAGAATTCGCCTGGCGAATCCCATTCGCCAGCACTTCGCCTGGCGAGCCAGCGGCGAATCACCAATATTGAAAAACTCCAAGAGTTACAGAAGCTACCCCCTTTCTGTAATTCCAAATTCGCCTGGCGACTGGCAAATTCGCCTGGCGAATCTGCCATCGCCAGCACTTCGCCTGGCGAGCTAGTGGCCAGACTCAATTCGCCTGGCGAATCCCAAATTCGTCTGGCGAATCACACCAGAACCAGAAAAATGCTGTTACGGGTTACATGACCCAAAACCCCCAAAAACCTCATTTTTCATCCCAAATTAATTCCAACAACAAAACAATTATCAGCAATGATTCATAAACACATGGTAATCATACAACACAAATTATACCGATTTCTGACCGTAAAAACATCGATTCCCAATCATTTTATCGTTTTTCGACCTAAAACTCAAAAGCTATGGAAACAAGAAAACATCCAAGCAAACCCCTACATAATCATACACATTGATAAGATAACAATGTTTCACACCCTTACCCGGATTCCAAGCTCGCTAATTGATCGATCTTGATGATTTCCTAGTTTTCCCAACTTTCTTCTCTTTTCTTTCTCTCCTCTTTTCTTTCTCTTCTTTTTCTTTCTATCTTTCTCTATTTCTCTCTTATTTCTCTTTTCTTTCTATTTTCTTTCTATTCTATTTCTTTCTTCTCTCATTTTCCACTAAATCAATTTAATTCATTTTTCTCACATAATTCTAATTCCACAAAATTTCTAACTTATGATTAATTATGAAAAGTCTAAAATACCCTCCATTCTAATTTCCCCGAAAACTCTCAAAATGGTAAAATAACATTTAACACACCAAATTCACAATTAAAATAATTATTGCCCAATTAAAATAAAAGACTCAAGAATAATGGAATAATCAAAATCGGGGCGTTACAGAGTGCACTGGTTTCTAATTGTTGTTGATTTTTTGGACAACAAATTGGTTTGGTTGGACTCATGGGATTGTCCTGAAAGACATTATATCAAACATCGTGCAATTAAAAAATTGGTATGCATGTGTGTGCGAATTGGTTTTTATACTGTCCAATAAATTGTTTAGCTTTGTTTAACTTTGGTTTGTACTATGTGGCAGGCCATATTTCTTGAGGAAATTCTAATGCATGAATCCTTTTATGATACCAAATCACCTAATCTTGTAATAACAACATTCAGCATATGTCAACCGACATGCATTCAACAACAACCCGGATCATAAGTACTCATACATTACTGTATTTTATTCAATTGATAGTATTACCTATTATGTGTCACTAATGCACTTAGGGACTGAACGCAGAAATGATTGTGGAGTTTGGGTCTGCAAATGGATGATTGAGTGTTGCCTACAATGGTGGTATTTAGATGATATCACTGTAAGTTGAATTTATGTGAAAATGATTAATTTAATCATTTCTCTTGTAATTATATTTCTAATTGTCCTAAATGTTTTTAATTATATATAGGTTTTGACATCGACAAGAATGAAACTAGCACTATTTTTGGTACATTCAGCAAATAATGTGTTGCTAGATGAAGTGGTGTCAAGGTCAAAAGCTTATTGGAATTATCAGGAAAAGCGTCATAAGACATCGCTGAAATGTGATTGAAGTTTGATGTTTTATGTTTGTATCATTGTGAAAACCATTTAACAGTTGAAGTTTTACAATATTGTTTCATTTACATTGTTAGTAGGCTTATTTGTAGTTGCAGTGGCTGTTTCAGCTTATGTAATAGATGTTTACTATGTGATTTTGAATTTAGGAATTTTAAGACATCAAATACTGTTGCATTGTTTCAACTTATCACAGTTCAAGTTTTAAAACATTGTTGCTTTGTTTACTATGTGTTTTGACCATTTTGACAAATTCAAAACAAAACACTACTAGTACTAGTATATGACAAATACACACCAAATCACAAAAATGATGATTTTTCACATCTGGATTTCACATACCTCTTTTATCTGGCCATGCACAATTGAATTGAACTAACGTCTGGCTTGAGCGGTTCCAAGTTGACTTCACCTCTATTCAACACGATGCATACTCATATATGCTGATTCAAAATGCAACAAAACCACTTTGTATCATCAAATCCAAATCATAAGCTCATCGTGATGATCAAATATTCAATTCGGACTTTTTACAAAATAATACTAAATAAAATTTTAGACTAATTTTAAACATAATTTTTTACTAATCACTTACCACACTGTTAGACTACTTTTAAATGCATCAATTTTCCTGCAGCCATCAGGTGATCTCTGAAGACTGTACCACCTCCAAACTACTTCTTGAAGTTAGGATAAAAATGCATTAGACAAAATCTGTTTTCAATATCAGTATACTCTTCCTCAAATACTTGCACTATTCCCTAAACACATAATAACATAGATCATTAGTAGACTATAATGACAAGCAACTACAATAACCACCAATGGACCATTACACATACCTTTTGCTGATCAAATATGAAGCCGAACCTACTCTCAACACCAATCTCATCAAGAAGTAACTTGACAAACCAGCTCCAAGAGTCCTTGGTGAAGCTTATCTACAACCACAATTTTCTACTTCTCAAACGTAACTAACAACATTGAAAATCGAAATCATTACATTTGAAACCCATATACAGAAAAAAAAAATCAGGCATAAACCCTAATTCCCAAATTGAAATACCCATATATAGAAAACAAATTCAAGCATGAACCCTAATTCCCAAATTGAAATCAAATTTAACACCTCCAATTATAATTTATTCGAAATCAGTAAATCTTAATAACTAATTTCAAATAAATATAACAAATAATTTCGTATTCACCTTAGCAACTGTGTCTTCAATTCGAATGTCGCCCTCGAATGATAATTGTGGTGTTATATCCGATGAGCAATTGAATCGGAAAACGCCATAGAATCGGAATCTGAGGTTGCTATTCGAAAGGTTTTGACTATGATTGAAAATGATCTGGAGTGTGAGCTTGCTATTAGAGAGAGTCATGTTGGGAGAACCTGTGAGGTGGTGTTTGAAGTGGTCCGATAATGGTGGTTTGAAGGTGGAAAAATGAAGAACGAAGAAGAACAAGAAGACCAAATTAATTGATACTCTGTTTTTTAATTTGCAAATTATATAATTTAAATTTAAATAAATGTTATATTTAAAATTGTATATCATTATTATTAATTTAATGAAGGACTGATATGCAATAAATAAAAGTTTTAAATAAAAATAAGTTCACTATAAATGTGCTGCACTATAACGTGGATGTGGCGTTGATTAAATTAGGGCTTATTAGGGCTTGTTTCTTATTGGTCAGATTAATGACTTCACGTTATTCTATTAGATACCTTAGTTTGATTAATCTTAACCTAAATGGAGGGTTCTTGTCAGGATCCACAATTAACACTTTTGATCTCAAAAATAAAATGTTCCCATTAATTTCAGCTAGAGATATACCCAATACTGCCGGTGGATTCAACAGTTCAGTATCTAGGTATTGTTAGTGTAATATTGTTTTCTTTGTTTGTTATTTATTTTCGAAGGATTTTAATTTATGAATTTTATTGTTAAGTTTTTGCTTCAAGGATTCAGTTGATAAAGATGCAGTAAAGGGAAAGATAGTTTTATGTTTGGGGAATCAAAATTCTTCAGATGTGGGATTTTTCTCGGGGGCTGCTGGTGTAATATTCGGATATGTTTATCCACAAGATTCTCCATTTACATATGCCTTGCCAACTACGTTACTCAGTCTATCAAACCTAGTAGAAATACAATATTACTTGAAATCACCAAGGTATAGATTAATATCTTTTTTTTCAAAAAAAACATATATCTAGTACTTAAATTGAAAAGAAAAACTAACAAACTAACTAATTGTATAGATCCATCAATAATGTTCTTAATTAGAAATATATTTGCCAAGACCTAGCAAAGTTGATTAGTCAAACACTTCACAAACAAACATATTACAAAATCATACACCTAATAACTATATAATTGATTTACTGAAGTCTTTTTAATTTACAATCATTCTATCAAGACCATTTCTAATACACCACCCAAGTTTCTTATACATCACGTGAAATTTCTATTTTGCCCTCAGATTCCGGATGTGCACATCCGGACGCACCAAATTTTTAAAAAACGCTGATGCATTCCGGATGTGCACATCCGGAAACATATTATAGCATTATTTTTTTAAACTCCGAATCTGCAGATCCGGAAAAAAGCGTAATTTTTTTTTACAAATCTGTTTTGTCGGCTAGTCGTAAATGTCATCAGAAGTTATAACCCTAGAGTTTGTTATAACTTCTGATGACATTATGCGACTGGTGCACCAGCCACATTACTTATTGAAATACCAAAGACAACCATTATGCTGACGGAGAGACTCCAACCCTAGAGTTTGTTATAACTTCTGATGACATTACTGCTACTGGTGCACTAGCCACATTACTTATTGAAATGTCGAAGACAACCATTATGTTGACTGAGAGACTCCAACCCTAGAGTTTGTTATAACTTCTGATAACATTACTGCTACTGGTGCACCAGCCACATTACTTGTTGAAATGCCGAAGACAACCATTATGCTGACTGAGAGACTCCAACCCTAGAGTTTGTTATTACTTCCGATGACATTACTGCTACAAGTGCACCAACCACATTACTTATGGCAGCAGAGTCGACACAAAGTTGGTGGCACTCCTATTACCACTTGCAGAACCAGAATCAGAATGTTCTACTTCACTTATGTAGCATCGAGCGCGGAAAGCTAGCAAGTGTGCATAATAAGCAGGAGGAACTGTGCATAACAATCAGAAATCCAACTGCCACATTATTTAAGAGTGAAGAAGTCGAAGATTTGTTGTCCCCATATGTAGCTTCATTTTCATCAAGAGGTCCAAATCCAATTACTCCAAATATTCTCAAGGTAACACAAAATTAAGGCTATATAGAAAGTAAATCATGTCAATGTTTTGATCTTCAACATTAAAATTACTTACTGGCTACATTTATTTCATGATGTTCTAGCCTGATATAGCTGCACCAGGAGTTAATGTTATAGCTGCATGGACTCCACTCGACCCAATTTCAAAATTTGAAGATGACAAAAGAAGATTACCATATAATATTATGTCTGGGACATCAATGGCATGCCCTCATGTAGCTGCAGTAGCTACCTATGTTAAATCATTTTATCCGAATTGGTCTCCTGCTATGATCAAGTCTGCAATCATGACTACTGGTAATGACTATTGACTCTCTCTCACACACTCGTATATCTCTATAATGATATCATTTTAATTTAAATGACAAATCGTTAATGTGCAATAATAGAGAATTATATTTTCGTTACCCATGGATAATCATTAATCACAGAATAATTTTTTAAAATGTGAGTTAACTTCATATTTAAAATGATCGAAACTCCACAACAACGACTGAATTGAAAATTTTAAGTTGAAACATCTTAGCGGTGAATTAACCAAATTGTCCTGTTGTTACAACTTACTAGTTTAGTATATAAAATATTATAAATGAATGCCCAAGTTCAAATTCAAGTTTCGACACTTTCCATTCGATGTATATGTGTTTATTTGTGTATGTATATGCCACTAGGCCCATTACAAAAATAAAAATACTAAAACTAAAAATTGACCTGACTAAAATTATTTAATTTGAGAAAGAAGTTTTCACTTTCTTCTAACTTCATATACTAGATTGTTATTTAAATTGTTTTATGCTTTATGATTATCTCGTTGTTTGAATACCAAATTAACAGCAACTCAAATGAGCTCTGATATAAATGCTGAAGCTGAATTTGCATATGGTGCGGGGCTTATTAATCCTGTCAAGGCAAAAAATCCAGGTTTAGTATATGATATTAGTGAAGCGGATTATGTTGAGTTTTTGTGCGGAGAAGGGTATACATCAAAACAACTACAAATTCTTACTCAAGATAAGAGTAATTGTAAGGGAAAGGATAATGAGAAACGTGTATACAGCTTGAACCTGCCATCATTTGCACTTTATGTAAACAACACATTTCTAGGAGATGTTTACCGTAGAACGGTAACAAATGTGGGATCAGCAAAATCTACTTATAAAGCAAGAGTAATATCACCACCTTTGTTAGAAATTCAAGTGAAACCCGATGTTCTGTCTTTCACATCTATAGGACAGAAAAAATCATTCTCGCTCACAATAGAAGGAGACATCAATGTGGGAATAATGTCTGCTTCTTTGATTTGGGATGATGGCAATCATCAAGTTAGAAGCCCTATTATTGTGTATGGGAACTAAGCATGAGTTATCTCATGGGTGCTAAGTGTGATAAAGTGTGAAGCATTATAAATAAATAAAGTTATCACACTAGGTTCCTTTATAAGTTAGAATGATATGTAACTCGCTTGAATTTATTATTTTGTGGTGTGCATGTCTTTAAGAAATTAAAATAAATAAATAAAACTTGAACTTATCTTGTTTTGTATTGTTGGAAATTTAATGACAATCATTAATGTTTGAACAATTTGTCACTGGAATTGTCAAAATTCATTAATGTTAGAAAACTATGTTTGTTTGTGTTAGTTGAGAAAACTCTATTTTCCATGTTACTTAGGTGACACAATATTATTTAGTTTCTTAAATTATACAAGAAAAAGAAAATTCTAAGTCTTACATTCTCTAGATTACATATATTAGTTAGCTTATTTCATTATATCAGGAGTTATTAGAAATCTTCCTAATTTGAGAAATTATTTATGGTGACAAAACAAGCAATATTAAACTCGCTTTGGAAAATTATTCAAATCTCTTCTTGTTTGAGAAATTTCTTAGGGTGGTCACATGACCTGTATTTAAGGGTGTAATTCTTGTCCAGTTGTTTACAATCCTTGGAACATCATGGTTGATCATTTGCATTACATAATCTCTGGTTGTATCCCAAAATGTCTTAAAGAGTGTGACTTAGTTTGCGATACAATCTAATAATGTCTTTAGTGAAATATATTTTTAAAATTGGATAAAAAGAAATTATTAGTAATCTTACTATGTCGGATAAAAAGTTCAAGTTTAAGGGAAGTGATTTCAAACATTGGCAATAGTAAATGCATTTTTTTCTAACCATAAAAAAAGTTTCAAATATTTTGACCGGTGAAATTTCTATTTTTCTTACTTCTTCAGGATCAAATGAACATACCAGCACTAAAAAATTTATGGGTTCAAATGAAACAATAAATTGTGGTGAGCATGAAATTGTTATTCAAATTAAAGAAAAACATTTACAACTAAGGAGAGACAACAAAAGTGAAATTGTCATGAGTTGACTCTGTTCAGTATTGACGTGAAATATTATCTAACAGTGAGCCTCATGTGAATAAAGATATATTTATTTACTCTACACCGAATAAAGGCTTACCTTTTCACTCTGCTAGGTTTTCGTTGACCAAGGCTAAAAGAGGCATCAGCCTGTTGAAGAAACAGGCGGCGACACGTCAGAGAATAGTGAAAAGGACGATTGTCACGCATGCTATTGTTAAATAAGATCAAAATGAAGCAGAAGAAAATGAGGGAGATGAAAATAAGCGGGAACCAACTACGATTAGGATATCACCTCCAATCGAAAATTTGATTGATAATTCATCTATGGAAGGGGAGCAACCTCAACCATCAGTGAATAATGAGGAGCTTAATGCTAAACTCTAGGTGGATATCATTCAAAGTAACAGAAGTCAGAACCGAGTTATGGCGGTGGAATTTGTAGCTCCAACAATGATAAATGGAGAAATTAAATTCGTGATTGATGAGACAGATGTAGCTGGCGAATTCGAGTTTTGGGAACATGGTCTGATTTTCCTTGCACTAAAAGAAACATAATCAATGAATGCTGTCAATAAATTCATGGAAAAGACCTGGAACTTTTCTCATTACCAGAGCTTTACTACAAAGATTCTTGATACTTTATAGTGAGATTCAAGAATACTGAAGATAAAGAGAAAGTCATGGCCCAAGGACCATATTTCATATATGGTAAGCCTCTATTTCTACGATATTGGTCGACTAATTTTGAGATTAAAGAAGATTTAATACGTGTTCTACCACTATGGATAACTGTTCTGGACTGGACCAATGACTAGGCATGGCCCAATCCACTTCTGCTTCCAGAACGACCCAATTGCCTAAGATCCAGCCAATTTGGGGCAACATTTACCTTTCTGCCCCTCTACTAGACAAGGATAGTCGGATGACCCCAAGGGTCATCTGTCTTCCTCGGTAGTTCCTGCTCGTCACGCACGGCTCCACCATCCAGAAACACTCACGACGATCGTGCCCATAATTGCGCCTTTGCCCGTTGCAACGGCTAGTTTCGGGCACCTTTGCTCGTCCCAACGGCTAGTTCCTGGAAGTTACCTATTCTTCGGGAAACGATTATTTTGCCCAGAAAATAGGGACCGTTGGCCACGCGCTAGGGCCATTAAATGATAGGGTCAGGTATTCAAAATCATCCTATGAAATACATACTTTGTACTTGCTCTCTCTCTCTCTCCCCCTCTCTCTCTCTCTCTATTCTTACTTTAGCATCGGAGTGCCTTGCAGGTACACCCCCTCCTCATCTCACACACCCAACATCGCAGACGTCATCTTTGGCCCACTTCAGGTTCTGATCAACCGTCAAGATCAGTGGCGCCGTCTGTGGGAACTTCTGTTATCCCCGTCTTTCCTCCATCCTAGATTCAAGACCAAAACAGCTTTTTTTTCTTTCAAGATTTCGATTATGGAAAGCCAAGATCATGTTCATGATTCCCGCAATTCTGCTTTTCTTCCTGTCAGCAAGACTGATACTGACGGATCTGCACCTTTCCTTGGGGGCGACGCCCATCATCTGAGAGATGGAGCCACTGCGTCTCCCTCCTCTGCCCATGCTGATCATGTTGAGGATCAGCCTTGCCTGGACCACAAGCCTGTTCCTGTTCTGCCAAACGCCGACCCGGCCGTGACAGCCTTTCTTGAAGCCCTTAACAAAACCAACCTCCTGATCCTCAAACAAAACGCGAGGATTGGAGCCCTAGAGGAGTCTAGCCGGCCAAGATCCCCTCTGCCGAGGAAAAAGCGCCAAAGTTCCCGAAGTCCTCCGCCCCAGCGCGAAAGAGACTGTCGGGTACCCCCTGAGCTAGATTCCCATGCCATCTGGAAGCATGACCGCATCTCCCCACGAAGCCAGTACTCCCCGGGATCCAAGAGGACCAGGATTGACCAGCGTTCATCTACGCCCTGATCCAAGGGCCTGGCACGAACCCCATAGCAGCACTCGCTATCCGTCATGACCCAGTAACAGCAGCGACGACGAGCCTCGCGGCCCGTTGTCTCAGGAAATTATAGTCATGCGCCTCCCCAAGGGATTGGAGAAACCACCGTCTTTGGGCACCTACGACGGAACGACGGATCCTGACGAGTACATTAAAAATTTTGATGCTTTGCTCGACTATCGTGGCGTCTAGGGCACCATCAAATGTAGATTGTTCCCTACCATGCTCAGGAAGAGAGCAATGACCTGGTATAAGAAACTCCCCGACGAGTCAATCACCTCGTGGAGACAGTTACGGAGAATGTTTTCCAGACAGTTCACGACATCCCACCGCCACCTGAAGACCGAAGCCTCCCTTGAGGCCATAATTCAAGGGAAGGACGAGCCTCTCCGCGCCTACATCGAGAGGTTCAATAAAGAAGCAGTATAGGTCTCAATGACCGATGACATGAAGAAGTTCTTGCTCGAGCGAGGACTTCGCCTTGTACAGAATCAACCAAAGTTGTTGGCATTGAAACTCTAAGGACTCTGGACGCCTTCCTCCTCAAGGCGCAAGCATATATCCAGTACGAGGAGAAAGAAGCGTTCAGCTCCACCGGGGTCTCATGCCACCAGGAGAATGCCGGGACCTACAAGAACGATGAACCCTCGACATCTCGTCGGGGAGATAGAAGACGTGAAGACCGTCCCCGTGAGTCCCGGGATAACAAAGGACCCTCCGTCCGCTTCCATGAGTATACTCCCCTGACCGTCTCCAGTGAGAAAATCCACTCCGAATGTGCCAACTCAGAGTTCAAATAAGTAGGGTTTCGATTCCCTAAACAGATACTGGCCAAGCCAAATGCTGACAAGTCGAAATATCGTCGTTTCCACAAAAGCCACGACCATACAACCGACGAATGCATCCACCTGAAGAATGCCATCGAGATACTAATCAGGGAAAGACACCTGAAATAATTTACCAAAAAGAGGGAAGCTCCCCGGTAGGACTCCCAGGAGTCCAAGAAAGTCGAGGAAGAGGTGCCTTCCTCGGAAGAGACGAGCCTTCAGGTCGCCATGAGTATATCGCTGCATGAGGACTTCTATATTCCCGAGGAACTCAACGCTTCACCCTACTTCGCAGGACATGGTCCATAGGAAACCTTCCCCTCCGCCATGGTCATCTCCGGAGGGGGCTTCAACAAGGTTATCGTGGGCTTCGTTAAAAGGAAAATTGAGCATCTTCTCACCACGAGCTCCAACAGAAGTACCACGCTCGACAAAGTCTGGGAAGAGTCGGTCCCCATCTCTTTCTATCGCGAGGAACTCCTCGGTGGGGCTCTTAACTCAAGCATTCTGCTGCTCGTGAGAGCCCAGATGGATAACTTTGATGTTCGCCGGATCCTAGTCGACCAAGGCAGTTCGGTCGACATCATGTACTCCAGTAAAATGAATCACACCTGACGCTCTACGTAGGATCTGACCTACATGGTTTCAACAGGTCGGTCACAAAGCCCTGGGGATAGGTGGAATTGATCGTGACTTTCGGATCCGCAGAAATGGCAAGGTCTATAAAAGTCCAATTCCTGGTCATCAGTTGCCCTTCACTCTATCAATGCATCTTTGGGCTGCCAACTTTGGCCAAGCTGGTTGGCGTACCATCAACCGTGCATCTGTGAAAATGAAGTACTACACTTCTAAGGGTATGGTCGCCACTCTACGAGGGGATATCGCGGCAACAAGGAGATGTTTCAAAGCAGCCACCAAAGGACTAAACACCATTGCCGCAAAGCCGAAGACTTCCAGCAAGCCGACCCTGCCCAGCATGACTACGGTACAAACGTATTGGATCTCTTCAGCCATGGTAATTAACTTTTACATCCTTTTATTGTGGTTTAAATTTAAGGTAGGTTTTGATCACCTTGTATGCATATTGTTTACACGCTAAGGATACTAGAAGACTATAAGTTGGATGACATGTATCATGAGAACGGCGGTAAAGTGAGAGGTTCATGGAATCCGCAAGAAGATGATGCAATAAAGAGATTGATGAAAGAATAAGGTCCGCGAAACTGGTCTGTGATAAGCATCGAAATCGAAAATCATGCCCTCTGCGGTTGTATAATCAGCTGAGTCCCGAGATGCTAAAATGGATCGGGTTGTTATCAGCATGTCCTTACACATCCTTATATACATGATTTTAAGTAAAACAAAAGATGAAAAAATTTAATTTGAGTCTCAGCATCACGAGTTGCTTGCTGCTGCATCTCCAATAAATCTCTCACTCACTCCTAATTCACCCTCCTCACACACACGTTTTTCATCACATAAACTCCCTCCATAATTTCCATGCACTCCCAATTTTTCCCCCTCATTTGGACCTCACATGGATCACCACTTCCATAGTACTTTACCTATAAAATCACTTCTCTATCCCTATGTGTTTAAAATTATACTGCAATCTCAGTTTATAAATAAATGGCTGCAACTAGTGACCTCTAAAACGGCAATGAGGTTGTAAGAAAGTTGTTAAGTTGAAATTCTGTTATGGAATGTTGGGGCTGTTAGCTATGGAGTTAAGTGAGGTTGGATAGTCATAGTGCAGTTAGATTTAGACTTGATGAAATGTTAGTTATATGTGTTAATTAATTTTTGGATGATGTTACGTTTCCACAATGCGAAAATAGAAACTGATGCCTTTAGAACAAGACTACTCTGTTAGTGTATGCAGTGTTAGAAAAAATTGTTATGTTTATGGAGTGAAGGAGAGATAAATTAACACTCAGCACTATGTTAGACCTAAGGACTGTCATGTTTGTGCTGCAGGTTCAATCAATGAGGTTAACTGTTTTTTAAAGTTAGTTTGAATCTCCTGGTTTATCTTTATGCAATTTTTCAGCTCTTCCTTCTAACCTGATATGCTGGCCGTGACTCAAAGCTTCAACCTTATTTTTGATTTTCTATTTTCTTATCTCTCTACAACAATTTCTGCTCTATTTTCTTTTGTTCTTGTTTTCTAATTTTTCACTTGCTTGTACTAGTGCAGCAGCAGTTTTATGCAAGAGTTTTATGCATGTTATTTGTGTTAGGATAACATACCTGTTTAGTGTAGCAGACCTGTTTCTGCAAGTTGCAGCAGGGCTTGAGTTTGGACACCAGGGCACGGTTAATTTTATGCAAGTTAATAGGTAAATCAGTTTTTCTATTTTTGGTTTTATTGCCTCTTCAAATGTTTCAAGATCATTCTCTAGGTTATAACAAATTGGTCCATAACGATTTATCGAATCAATATTTCCTTCTACAAGTAACATGAAGAAGTCTGAACCATAGTTTCTCACTTTTTGGATTCTTTTACTTCTTCTAGGTTCTGAACATGCCAAGATATCATTATTAGATACATTACTTTCTAGACTTTGAACATCATAATGAGCATTGTCTTTAGGATTTTGAACTGAGGTAAATATACTTTCTTGAAAAATTGCATCTCTTGACTAATTTCTATTTGCTTTGCTATTTTCAGCATATCCCAGAAATACACATTCAATTCCTCTTTCTCCCAATTTCTTTCTTTTTGAATAATTAAGATTGAGTTTTCTTTTCTTCCAGAGTTCATATGGGGTTATCTTGTTTCTTTTATTAGGAACTCTATTTAATATATAACATGCAGTTAGCATGGCTTCACCCTAATATCCTTTAGATAAATCAGAATAGGCTTATATGGCATTTACCATTTTTTCCAACGCCCTATTTTTCCTTTCTGCTATCCCATTTTGTTGTGGAGAATATGGTGCAGTTGTTTGATGCACAATAACAGTGGACTCAAAATAATTAGGATCATAGAACTCCCCTCCCCTATCACTTCTAAAACATTTAATGAAAGTCTCATGTTGAAGTTCTACTTGTGCTTTAAATATTTTAAATTTTTCTAAGACTTCATCCTTAGAATGCATTAAATAAACATAACAAAATCTAGTGCAATCATCAATGAAAGTGACAAAGTACTTTTTACCACCAATGGTGGGCCAACCATGTAAATCACACACATCCGAATGAATTAAATCTAACACCTTAGAACTACTTTCAATTCCTTTAAAAGGTTTTCTTGTGATTTTAGTTAACATGCAAGTAGTACATGAATTTGAATTTTTGTCAAGAGTCGGAATTAAATTTGATTTTATCATTTAATTTTCTAAAGTTAACATGTCATAGTCGCATATTCCATAAATCACAAGACTCAACAATATAAGCAGAAATCACATTATTATTATTATTAACAGCATTACACATGAACATATTCTCACAAAGATAACCCTTTCCTACAAACATATTCTCACATTATTATTATTATTATAATTAACAACATTACACATGAACATATACTCTCCAACGGATCTATTTCTCAAGCTATAAAAGGCAGCTTTTGAAGCATTGAAATAGTGTTGAGTGCTGTGAGCCAGAAGAGCCAAAAAGCTGTCTGAGAAAATAATAAAAAGAAGAAAAGAGAGAGCTGAAGAAAACACAAGCGTATGCGTGCAAGGCGGAAGCAAAGCACCAAGTTGTAAGCTAAAAAAAAATATGCTTGATGCTCAACCAAAATAGAGCGTTGCTCTACAAGAAAAAGAGAGAAGCATTAAAAGAGGCTTTTAAGCAACAAACAATTTATGGTTTTATTCCTTTAAAAGTGGTTTCTTTCTTTTTATTTTTAAATTAAAGATCTATTCGTTCATTTTTATTTAATAACCGAGTGATTATATTATCATATTTTACTATAAAAGCACTATTTAATAAGATTTTACCGTAAACCTAACTTATGTGTAACTGCTCAAAACTTGTATGCATCATACATTATGATGGATTGCAAGACAGAAAAAACCTTTAATGTTCTTCTATCTTGAACAAAATATTTTTTCTGCTCTTGCAATCTATCCCAACAAAATGATGTTGATGCTGCTATTGTGTTTTTGGAATAACCTTCTTATGTTGTCAATCAAAGGAAACTTTCCTTAATTTATTACTTTCCTCTGTTTACAACATCGAGAAAATTATTCATAAATATTGTATAAATTGCAAGTGAAAAAAATTTTTGCAAAAGATTATGAAATCTCTCTGAGATGGATTGCAAGTGCAGAAAAAAAAATTCTTGGTAGGAACAAATAATTTATCATAAATTTGAAAAGATTTTTTGTTCTCCAAGAATCCATTGTCAAAATCTAGATTGTTTAAATAATTTATTTTAATATTCTGTGTAAACATTATATCTTTAAAAAATATATATTTTCGCTCAATTTAATTTAAAATATTTTATTGAGGTAAAATATAAGTGTGTTTCTTCACCGTCCTTAAACAAATATTTGTCGTCTATTTAGTGAATATCAACGCTCAAGACACTGCCATTAGTGATCCTCGTGAAACCTCAAATCCTCATTATAACAACATTCCAAATATTAAAATTTGATAGTCTCATACCCTAATTTTCCCCCTTATTCTTTTCAATACCACTTGCATCTAAATACTTTGATTTTCATCTGATGAAAAAGTATTTAGTCCATAGTATCCATGTCCATCTATTAAATAGCTTTCAATTCATCTGCGTCATTGCATCATGACCATTCCATCTGGTCATTGACTTTCAAAACCATTCATTTGCATTTATTAAAATCATCAGTATTATTGTATCATGACCATTTTATTTAGTTATTAGCTTTCATCATCATTGATACATGCATTATCATTAGTCCATTTGATGTACTTCATTTTAAATTCAAAAGAAATAAGGGCCATATTGTTGAATCTTTGTTTTTATTTTATTTGAATTTACCTAATTATAAGGTAGCTCAAGGTTGAAGTAAGCCAAATTTTTGAACCAACAAATTTGATTTTCATTTGAATCATTAAAACATACCTTATTAACAGGAAAAATATTACCTCACCACATGTTTACACATTAGCATCATTAAAACATTTTTTCATTTGAATCACTTTGAATTTTTTTTTGTAAGCATGAGATAATATTAGAGAGTACAAGGGCTACTTGAAACCTGAAATTACAACAACAGATATTTCAACCGACTAAAGCTATGGCATGCAAATAAAATGAGCTTCACAAAAGTAATGAAAGCTATAGTTGGAAATAGATATATCTCCAATAAATGACCACTTCGAACAAGAAAACTTAATAGACCAAACCAACTCACTTACATTACAAGTTACACCTTCAAAGAGAATAACATTCCTATGATTCCAAATCCCCCAATGCACCGCCCACCAAACCAATCCGACTCTATGTTTCTTTACCTTCTTGGCCAAGAAAGAGCACACTCCCAAGAAACTATCAACAATGACTTCCCCTTCGACAACTTCCAACCCGGTCCAATGATAATCCGCTGTCTAAACTTGAGTTGCGACTCCACAAGACAAGAAAATATGTAACAAAAGTTTCTAGTTCGCGGAAACAAAAATACATGGCAGATCATGAGGAGACACCAAAATACCTCTACAAAGTAATTGATCCTTACTAGAAAGCCTATTCAACAAGACACTCCAACCGAACACTTAAACTTTCGACGGCATGGATGAATGCCACAGCAGACCGAAGGCTCGAGAATCCTTCTTAGAGCAGACTGCACCTTAAAACGGTTGAGCATCTCCAATCGCCTTGTGATAGGCCCCGACCGAGAATTCCTGCGGAGAATGAAACGACTAAAGCAGCGTATCGGATTTCTCCAAGAGCATCACCTGTGAAGACAACATCAACAGCAAAGCACAGAAACTTGCGGCATACACTACCTTGTTACTAGTAGAAATGCCTAAGTTTCCTCAAGCTGAAGAACCATCTAGCCAAGAAACCATGTCACAAATCTTAACAGACATCAAACTATAAGTGAAATTGAAAGGAGCTTTGCCACCGCTTTTTTTAAACGATATGATTGTAAGAACATGAGTGGTTCTGCATCTGGCCTTTAGTTTTTATGATAACTGCATATGTTAGCTTAAATAATAATTCGGTACTCCACGGTTTCTTTCTAGTGTGTAGCTTTTGCTAAATAGGATTTGACTCTGATAGAAAGGCGTGTGAAGTCATCAGACTCTGATCTAAACACTCTGGAAGAAAACATATGTTGTGTACAAGCTAAAGTCAATAATCAGGAATTTTTTTAATGCAACGATTCTGAAGAACGCTTTTACTAAAGCTTCTGATTGTGACTTTGTATGTAAGCCTTGAAGGCTTTCTATGAGATTTGCTTCTATCGCTACAAGTTATAAAGCTTCTAGAGATGAGGTTCTGTTGAACAAAGTTTTGAAGATTCTAAAGACAAGGTTCTGTTGAACAAAGTTCTGAAGATTTTGAAGACAAGGTTCTGTTGAACAATGTTCTAAAGATTCTGAAGACATCATATTTTAATTTCAAGTTCTGAAGATTCTGAAAGCAAGGTTCTGTTGAACAATGTTTTGAAGACTCTGAAAAAAAGAATGTGATGAACAAGTTCTGATGATTCTAAAGACGATGTTCTGATTTAACAAGCTCTGAGGTTTGTGAAGACATCACTTCTAAAGACCAAGTGCTGAAGACTCTTAAGACAGGTTCTGCTGAACAAAGATATGAGATTTTGAAGACTTAGGTTCTGAAGTTACAAGTATTGATCTCTCTACACATGCTTCATCAAATATACATCTGAAGCCTTTGAAGAAGTTAGAAGAGATAAGATCAAGAATGGTTGTGTGTTTTAATGAATATAAAAGTACAAAAGTACTATGTGACCTCTACCTAGAAATAATGGCGCAACGACAGCTCTTTTGTATTTTGATGTTGACCATTCCTTCAAATGACCGTTGGGAAACTACATTTGGAATTTGTTTCCTATTATACTCTCCAACGGATCTATTTCTCAAGCTATAAAAGGAAGCTTTTGAGGCATTGAAAAAGTGTTGAGTGCTGTGAGCCAGAAGAGCCAAAAATTTGTCTGAGAAAATAATGAAAAAAAGAAAAGAGAGAGCTGAAGCAAACACGAGCGTATGTGTGCAAGGCGAAAGCAAAGCACCAAGTTGTAAGCTCAAAAAAAAGATGCATGATGCTCAACCAAAATAGAGCATTGCTCTACAAGAAAAAGGGATAAGCATTAAAAGAGGCTTTTAAGCAACAAAACTCATGTTGATATGCTGCAAATATTTTAGAGATTATTCTTAAAATAGTTTTGTAAATTCTCAATGAGCTGTTGTTCATATCTTGCTAGAAAACACCTTTGTGTTATTGTACTTAAACTTGTGTAATCTGCTTGTTTAAAAGCAATTCTTTGTACACACATTTGAAACATTTTTCAAAGTGGTTATTACTCAAGTAACTAAATCGTTAGTCTATATACTTGAGACATCTAAGTTGTTTTCTAACACTTAGAGGTTATAATCTGTCTAGATTATTGGATTAAGTCCTTGTCTAAGAAAAAATAACCTTTGTGGGTGGACTAGAGTAACTTTGTTAATAGTGAACCAGGATAAAAATAATTGTGTCAATTTATTTTTATTCTCTTGTTAACATTGAAGTTTTAATTTCTAAAATAAAATCACATTTGGTGAAACCCAATTCAAACCCCCCTTTCTTGTGTTTCTCGCCCCTTCAATTATGTCACGCCACCAAGTCGAAATTGGACCCCTCTTTTCATATAACTTACTTGTCAGGACAGAATGTTCGAAATTTCCATAAATTTCCCTTAAAATTTCCATCCAAATAGCCTGTTTCTCATTCAACAGTCTCCACTTCCCTTTATTAAGAAGCGTCGAGTTAAAGTGTTCGATGTTCTTAACTCCGAGCCCTCCAACGCTCTTACCCTTACAAATAAGGTTCCAACTAACCCACATGATTTTCCACTTCTCGAGCAACCCACCCCAAAAGAAGTTTCTTTGAATTCGAAAAATCTCATACCAAACAGAAATTGGGGCCTTGTAAAAGGAGAGGAGGAAAATCGGCAATGACGTCAAGACCTACTTGATCAAAGAAAGTCTCCCTCCTGGAGAAAAAATATTCGTTTTCCAATTAGATAGTCTACCTTTAATCTTCTCTATCAAAGCTTCCAAGTATTAATTCTTCTCGGGTTAGAGCCAATCAAAATACCTAAGAAATTGAAACTAGATCCTTCTATTTTGCAAGCCAAGAAATTTGCAGCTGCTGATACAAAATAGAACACCTCAACAGAACACCTCTTGAAAACCCGAAAACCAGAAAAAACAAAAATCGAAATAGCCTTGCTTATTAATCTGGATATGCCCTCTATCGCAAGAACAAATAAATAAAGGGGAAAGAGGATTCCCTTGTCGAAGTCCTCTCTCAACGCAAAATCCTCCGTCGGGCTACCATTAACCAAAATAAATAAGAAACTCGAGAAGACGCAGACTTCCATCCAAAGCATCCAACGATCACCAAATCCCAACTTCCTCATGAGCATTCTCAAGAATTTCTAACTCACGATGTCATAAGTGTTAGATCTATGGTTTTAGGTTTGACAACAATTTTTGCTAAAACATGGGTCACATCAAGATGTTGTGTGAAATGTTCTAACTTGCTGGTCTATCAACATTGAAGATAAATGTTCTGACAGATGCTGTGAGATATTGTACCAGAACATCAGTACAGGCTATACTTTTGTTCTTGACATATTTGATTTGATTTTGTGAGATTTTGTTTGGATATATCTCACTTATTTTTGCTGGTCAAGAAGATTTAATCTGGAATATTTGATTTCCTCTCCAACTGTTCATAAGTTTCTAAAATTGGATGTTGAGACAATTTAGGAAACTTAATGATTAGTTCCAAGATTTAAGGAGATTTTTCTGCATAATTGATGCAGCCCTCAGCGTGTGGATCAAGCAATATCTTGGTGAAGATTTCAGAGCCCATGGACTACTAAAGAGTATTTAAAGAGCAACCTAAACTTAATGTGCTCACGACTTTCACTTTTGTAAAAATCAGGGGAGGTTTAAGAATCTTAGGTTTTAAAAGTATCTTTTGTGTGACTTTGTAAGTCACCCATGTATCTTTTGATACATTGAGGTTGACTGATTGTATGTTGTTTATTGTTCACTCAAAAGTTTCTAAGCATGAGTGCATTGTCCTTAGTTTAAAACTTTTAAGCTAAACCAAACAATTGAGCTTCGTCTGCTAAAAGTTTCTTCAACTCTTTAGTGGATAGGAAACTCTCAAATTCATCATCTTCCAAAGAAGGAAACCTTACTAACTTGTGATAGCAATCTATATGAACTCGATTAAATTGCGACCAGTTCATACCCAAGATCACGTCCAATCCTTCCAACGGCAAACACACTAGATCCATCTCGAAGTCTTTACCATAAATGGTCAAAGGACAACTTAAACAAACCAACGAAGTAGTTACTGACCCCATTGCTGGAGTATCAATAACCATCTTACCATCCATCAGAGACAACACAAGACTTAAACGCTTCGCGCACTCAGACGAAATAAACGAATGAGTCGCTCCCGTATCAATAACAGCAACTAAAGGTGTACTATTAATAAAGCATGTACCTTTAATCAAACGGTCTGCATTCGTAGTTTGAGTCCCCGCCAATGCAAATACCTTTCCGCCCGCTTGAGCTTGTTTCGGCTTAGTACACTTAGTACTAATGTGACCCACTTCTCCACAATTATAGCACTTCACTACATTCCTCCTACACTCAGTAGTAGCATGCCCTACTCCTCCACAGTTAGAACATTTCACCACAGTCTTCCTACAATCAAATGATTTATGACCCATACCTCCACACTTGAAACACTTTACGGGACCAGAACTTCCTCCTCCAGACCTCCTATCAAAGTTTCCCCTATGCTTGCCCTTATCAACGCGTGTCACATAAGGTCCACCTCGAGCTTGTTGCTTTCCCTTCCTCTCATTCAAACTTTTGTAATGTGTAGAACGAGCCTTGCTATCTTCCTCAAAGATTCTACAACATTCCGTCAAATCCATAAACCTCCTTATCCTTTGATACCCAACAGCTTGCTTAATCTCAGGACGTAATCCATTCTTATACTTAATACACTTTGAGAACTCAGCCGTAATCGCAGCATAATGAGGATGGAATTGAACCAACTCCACAAACTTAGCAGTATAGTCCACCACAGACATACTACCTTGTTTCAGTTCAAGGAACTCCACCTCCTTCTTCCCTTTCACACTTTCAGGGTAATACTTCCTCAAGAATTCAGTACAAAATAAATTCCAAGTTACCTCTTCATCATCCACCTCAAGAACTTCACGCATACCGACCCACCAATCGTCGGCTTCTTCTTTCAGCATGTGAGATCCAAGCCTCACCTTATTCTCCTCTGCACAACCCATAACTCTGAAGATCCTTTCAATCTCTTTCAACCACAGTTGAGCTCCATCGGGATCAAATCTTCCTTTGAAGACCGGTGGTTGATTCTTCCTGAACTCGTCATTAGCATTCACGTTCGGCGCACCTTGCACCGCCCTAGCCATTGCTTCTAAAGCAGCAGCCATCACATTATCATTTCTACCAGCTATATTCTGATAATTCCCAAAAATTACAACAAGGCTAAACAACAGTTCAACTAACACAACAACAAGACAGACACATCTGACTCAACTCTGGCTCTGATACCACTTAATGTAACACCCCCTTTCTATACCCCCAAATAATCACATAAATCATTTAGGCACATATAAAAATTCCATCAGAGTATAATTATAAACATGGTATAAAAGAGGCATGTCACATCATACACTCATTTAATACATACATCACCTGCTCAATAATTGATATGCAACAGTGGGGTAACTTGCCACAGAGGAACTTTGTCCTTACACCCACATCTCAATATTTAGAATAAAAGCGGAAACATCTAAAATATTGAATAACAACCACATATATACACCAACATATATATACATCATCCAGTATGAATCACAAGCAACATCGTGTTTATATACACTAATTCATCAGCAAGATACATATGCAAATGTATCACAAAAAGATCAAACATCCTAGCTACCCGGTGCTACATCTCAGAGCCAACCGACCAACAAGGAAAATGAAGACACGCTTCACAAAAAGACCGCCAAATACCTAATCTGCAATGCCTCATAGAGCATCATAAAACAACAGAAGGGTGAGAAATATTATCATAATAACAATGCATATAATTATGTACTACAACATAAACATACAACACATATTCTCACCACAACTCATCATATATCACAATATAGATATATCATCAAGCATATTCATTATGCATACATTCACCATTATCATCATTCCACATGAACACACACATACTTGTTCATTCCACAATGCATCATTATAAGATACAGTTTATCTCATTTCCCATAAACATACATATATCAATGTTTATTCATCAATGCACAAACACAAAGATGATCAATGCAACTCATAGAGACCGACTCTCGACTCTATGCAGTTGCATGCGGTACCGACTCATCACCCGAGCTCAATTGAAGAACTCAATGGAAATATCCTCCCTGCCGGGCCTACGATATTTCCCCATCGCTCATACCATCATGGCATCCGATGTTTCTGGATTGTTCACGCAGACACAATCCGATTGGTCAAACCCCACAAGGGCACACAATCATTCTGAAGATTCCCACGGAATCAAGTGTAACTCATCGCAACGATTACACCCATTGACTACGCAATGTTCAGAGGATCCTCAATGATCATTTGTGTAATCAATCACTCACACCCAACAGAGACGTGATATTACACCCAATTCTCCACGGAATCGCGACACGTGAATGCATGTCATGATGTTTCTCATACAAAATGACCACATACACTCATGCAATGCACACATATTTCACAATATAGTCATGCATATACCATTAAATACACATATTGCAATTTCTTGCCTTTCGGCCATAATTCATCATCACAACATGTCATCACATGCATTATCACTTCACAGCAACACGGAAGTCATACCATATCCATACCAGCAACACGTTGCATGATATACACTAATTACACACAATTATATCCGTAGGATTCGACAAAACAACACATTTTCCAATTTCTGACATAATTTAATCAGCCAACAATCTCAAAAACCATTTTTACAAGAAAGAAAATTTTATAAGCTTTCCAACGATATAAAGAACGTCCCGATCCGAGTTACGGATCAAGAGTTATGAATTTTCAAAAGTTAAGAATTTATTGAGAACAGCCAGATTCGCCTGGCAACTTGAGAATTCGCCTGGCGAATCCCATTCGCCAGCACTTCGCCTGGCGAGCCAGCGGCGAATCACCAATATTGAAAAACTCCAAGAGTTACAGAAGCTACCCCCTTTCTGTAATTCCAAATTCGCCTGGCGACTGGCAAATTCGCCTGGCGAATCTGCCATCGCCAGCACTTCGCCTGGCGAGCTAGTGGCCAGACTCAATTCGCCTGGCGAATCCCAAATTCGTCTGGCGAATCACACCAGAACCAGAAAAATGCTGTTACGGGTTACATGACCCAAAACCCCCAAAAACCTCATTTTTCATCCCAAATTAATTCCAACAACAAAACAATTATCAGCAATGATTCATAAACACATGGTAATCATACAACACAAATTATACCGATTTCTGACCGTAAAAACATCGATTCCCAATCATTTTATCGTTTTTCGACCTAAAACTCAAAAGCTATGGAAACAAGAAAACATCCAAGCAAACCCCTACATAATCATACACATTGATAAGATAACAATGTTTCACACCCTTACCCGGATTCCAAGCTCGCTAATTGATCGATCTTGATGATTTCCTAGTTTTCCCAACTTTCTTCTCTTTTCTTTCTCTCCTCTTTTCTTTCTCTTCTTTTTCTTTCTATCTTTCTCTATTTCTCTCTTATTTCTCTTTTCTTTCTATTTTCTTTCTATTCTATTTCTTTCTTCTCTCATTTTCCACTAAATCAATTTAATTCATTTTTCTCACATAATTCTAATTCCACAAAATTTCTAACTTATGATTAATTATGAAAAGTCTAAAATACCCTCCATTCTAATTTCCCCGAAAACTCTCAAAATGGTAAAATAACATTTAACACACCAAATTCACAATTAAAATAATTATTGCCCAATTAAAATAAAAGACTCAAGAATAATGGAATAATCAAAATCGGGGCGTTACAGAGTGCACTGGTTTCTAATTGTTGTTGATTTTTTGGACAACAAATTGGTTTGGTTGGACTCATGGGATTGTCCTGAAAGACATTATATCAAACATCGTGCAATTAAAAAATTGGTATGCATGTGTGTGCGAATTGGTTTTTATACTGTCCAATAAATTGTTTAGCTTTGTTTAACTTTGGTTTGTACTATGTGGCAGGCCATATTTCTTGAGGAAATTCTAATGCATGAATCCTTTTATGATACCAAATCACCTAATCTTGTAATAACAACATTCAGCATATGTCAACCGACATGCATTCAACAACAACCCGGATCATAAGTACTCATACATTACTGTATTTTATTCAATTGATAGTATTACCTATTATGTGTCACTAATGCACTTAGGGACTGAACGCAGAAATGATTGTGGAGTTTGGGTCTGCAAATGGATGATTGAGTGTTGCCTACAATGGTGGTATTTAGATGATATCACTGTAAGTTGAATTTATGTGAAAATGATTAATTTAATCATTTCTCTTGTAATTATATTTCTAATTGTCCTAAATGTTTTTAATTATATATAGGTTTTGACATCGACAAGAATGAAACTAGCACTATTTTTGGTACATTCAGCAAATAATGTGTTGCTAGATGAAGTGGTGTCAAGGTCAAAAGCTTATTGGAATTATCAGGAAAAGCGTCATAAGACATCGCTGAAATGTGATTGAAGTTTGATGTTTTATGTTTGTATCATTGTGAAAACCATTTAACAGTTGAAGTTTTACAATATTGTTTCATTTACATTGTTAGTAGGCTTATTTGTAGTTGCAGTGGCTGTTTCAGCTTATGTAATAGATGTTTACTATGTGATTTTGAATTTAGGAATTTTAAGACATCAAATACTGTTGCATTGTTTCAACTTATCACAGTTCAAGTTTTAAAACATTGTTGCTTTGTTTACTATGTGTTTTGACCATTTTGACAAATTCAAAACAAAACACTACTAGTACTAGTATATGACAAATACACACCAAATCACAAAAATGATGATTTTTCACATCTGGATTTCACATACCTCTTTTATCTGGCCATGCACAATTGAATTGAACTAACGTCTGGCTTGAGCGGTTCCAAGTTGACTTCACCTCTATTCAACACGATGCATACTCATATATGCTGATTCAAAATGCAACAAAACCACTTTGTATCATCAAATCCAAATCATAAGCTCATCGTGATGATCAAATATTCAATTCGGACTTTTTACAAAATAATACTAAATAAAATTTTAGACTAATTTTAAACATAATTTTTTACTAATCACTTACCACACTGTTAGACTACTTTTAAATGCATCAATTTTCCTGCAGCCATCAGGTGATCTCTGAAGACTGTACCACCTCCAAACTACTTCTTGAAGTTAGGATAAAAATGCATTAGACAAAATCTGTTTTCAATATCAGTATACTCTTCCTCAAATACTTGCACTATTCCCTAAACACATAATAACATAGATCATTAGTAGACTATAATGACAAGCAACTACAATAACCACCAATGGACCATTACACATACCTTTTGCTGATCAAATATGAAGCCGAACCTACTCTCAACACCAATCTCATCAAGAAGTAACTTGACAAACCAGCTCCAAGAGTCCTTGGTGAAGCTTATCTACAACCACAATTTTCTACTTCTCAAACGTAACTAACAACATTGAAAATCGAAATCATTACATTTGAAACCCATATACAGAAAAAAAAAATCAGGCATAAACCCTAATTCCCAAATTGAAATACCCATATATAGAAAACAAATTCAAGCATGAACCCTAATTCCCAAATTGAAATCAAATTTAACACCTCCAATTATAATTTATTCGAAATCAGTAAATCTTAATAACTAATTTCAAATAAATATAACAAATAATTTCGTATTCACCTTAGCAACTGTGTCTTCAATTCGAATGTCGCCCTCGAATGATAATTGTGGTGTTATATCCGATGAGCAATTGAATCGGAAAACGCCATAGAATCGGAATCTGAGGTTGCTATTCGAAAGGTTTTGACTATGATTGAAAATGATCTGGAGTGTGAGCTTGCTATTAGAGAGAGTCATGTTGGGAGAACCTGTGAGGTGGTGTTTGAAGTGGTCCGATAATGGTGGTTTGAAGGTGGAAAAATGAAGAACGAAGAAGAACAAGAAGACCAAATTAATTGATACTCTGTTTTTTAATTTGCAAATTATATAATTTAAATTTAAATAAATGTTATATTTAAAATTGTATATCATTATTATTAATTTAATGAAGGACTGATATGCAATAAATAAAAGTTTTAAATAAAAATAAGTTCACTATAAATGTGCTGCACTATAACGTGGATGTGGCGTTGATTAAATTAGGGCTTATTAGGGCTTGTTTCTTATTGGTCAGATTAATGACTTCACGTTATTCTATTAGATACCTTAGTTTGATTAATCTTAACCTAAATGGAGGGTTCTTGTCAGGATCCACAATTAACACTTTTGATCTCAAAAATAAAATGTTCCCATTAATTTCAGCTAGAGATATACCCAATACTGCCGGTGGATTCAACAGTTCAGTATCTAGGTATTGTTAGTGTAATATTGTTTTCTTTGTTTGTTATTTATTTTCGAAGGATTTTAATTTATGAATTTTATTGTTAAGTTTTTGCTTCAAGGATTCAGTTGATAAAGATGCAGTAAAGGGAAAGATAGTTTTATGTTTGGGGAATCAAAATTCTTCAGATGTGGGATTTTTCTCGGGGGCTGCTGGTGTAATATTCGGATATGTTTATCCACAAGATTCTCCATTTACATATGCCTTGCCAACTACGTTACTCAGTCTATCAAACCTAGTAGAAATACAATATTACTTGAAATCACCAAGGTATAGATTAATATCTTTTTTTTCAAAAAAAACATATATCTAGTACTTAAATTGAAAAGAAAAACTAACAAACTAACTAATTGTATAGATCCATCAATAATGTTCTTAATTAGAAATATATTTGCCAAGACCTAGCAAAGTTGATTAGTCAAACACTTCACAAACAAACATATTACAAAATCATACACCTAATAACTATATAATTGATTTACTGAAGTCTTTTTAATTTACAATCATTCTATCAAGACCATTTCTAATACACCACCCAAGTTTCTTATACATCACGTGAAATTTCTATTTTGCCCTCAGATTCCGGATGTGCACATCCGGACGCACCAAATTTTTAAAAAACGCTGATGCATTCCGGATGTGCACATCCGGAAACATATTATAGCATTATTTTTTTAAACTCCGAATCTGCAGATCCGGAAAAAAGCGTAATTTTTTTTTACAAATCTGTTTTGTCGGCTAGTCGTAAATGTCATCAGAAGTTATAACCCTAGAGTTTGTTATAACTTCTGATGACATTATGCGACTGGTGCACCAGCCACATTACTTATTGAAATACCAAAGACAACCATTATGCTGACGGAGAGACTCCAACCCTAGAGTTTGTTATAACTTCTGATGACATTACTGCTACTGGTGCACTAGCCACATTACTTATTGAAATGTCGAAGACAACCATTATGTTGACTGAGAGACTCCAACCCTAGAGTTTGTTATAACTTCTGATAACATTACTGCTACTGGTGCACCAGCCACATTACTTGTTGAAATGCCGAAGACAACCATTATGCTGACTGAGAGACTCCAACCCTAGAGTTTGTTATTACTTCCGATGACATTACTGCTACAAGTGCACCAACCACATTACTTATGGCAGCAGAGTCGACACAAAGTTGGTGGCACTCCTATTACCACTTGCAGAACCAGAATCAGAATGTTCTACTTCACTTATGTAGCATCGAGCGCGGAAAGCTAGCAAGTGTGCATAATAAGCAGGAGGAACTGTGCATAACAATCAGAAATCCAACTGCCACATTATTTAAGAGTGAAGAAGTCGAAGATTTGTTGTCCCCATATGTAGCTTCATTTTCATCAAGAGGTCCAAATCCAATTACTCCAAATATTCTCAAGGTAACACAAAATTAAGGCTATATAGAAAGTAAATCATGTCAATGTTTTGATCTTCAACATTAAAATTACTTACTGGCTACATTTATTTCATGATGTTCTAGCCTGATATAGCTGCACCAGGAGTTAATGTTATAGCTGCATGGACTCCACTCGACCCAATTTCAAAATTTGAAGATGACAAAAGAAGATTACCATATAATATTATGTCTGGGACATCAATGGCATGCCCTCATGTAGCTGCAGTAGCTACCTATGTTAAATCATTTTATCCGAATTGGTCTCCTGCTATGATCAAGTCTGCAATCATGACTACTGGTAATGACTATTGACTCTCTCTCACACACTCGTATATCTCTATAATGATATCATTTTAATTTAAATGACAAATCGTTAATGTGCAATAATAGAGAATTATATTTTCGTTACCCATGGATAATCATTAATCACAGAATAATTTTTTAAAATGTGAGTTAACTTCATATTTAAAATGATCGAAACTCCACAACAACGACTGAATTGAAAATTTTAAGTTGAAACATCTTAGCGGTGAATTAACCAAATTGTCCTGTTGTTACAACTTACTAGTTTAGTATATAAAATATTATAAATGAATGCCCAAGTTCAAATTCAAGTTTCGACACTTTCCATTCGATGTATATGTGTTTATTTGTGTATGTATATGCCACTAGGCCCATTACAAAAATAAAAATACTAAAACTAAAAATTGACCTGACTAAAATTATTTAATTTGAGAAAGAAGTTTTCACTTTCTTCTAACTTCATATACTAGATTGTTATTTAAATTGTTTTATGCTTTATGATTATCTCGTTGTTTGAATACCAAATTAACAGCAACTCAAATGAGCTCTGATATAAATGCTGAAGCTGAATTTGCATATGGTGCGGGGCTTATTAATCCTGTCAAGGCAAAAAATCCAGGTTTAGTATATGATATTAGTGAAGCGGATTATGTTGAGTTTTTGTGCGGAGAAGGGTATACATCAAAACAACTACAAATTCTTACTCAAGATAAGAGTAATTGTAAGGGAAAGGATAATGAGAAACGTGTATACAGCTTGAACCTGCCATCATTTGCACTTTATGTAAACAACACATTTCTAGGAGATGTTTACCGTAGAACGGTAACAAATGTGGGATCAGCAAAATCTACTTATAAAGCAAGAGTAATATCACCACCTTTGTTAGAAATTCAAGTGAAACCCGATGTTCTGTCTTTCACATCTATAGGACAGAAAAAATCATTCTCGCTCACAATAGAAGGAGACATCAATGTGGGAATAATGTCTGCTTCTTTGATTTGGGATGATGGCAATCATCAAGTTAGAAGCCCTATTATTGTGTATGGGAACTAAGCATGAGTTATCTCATGGGTGCTAAGTGTGATAAAGTGTGAAGCATTATAAATAAATAAAGTTATCACACTAGGTTCCTTTATAAGTTAGAATGATATGTAACTCGCTTGAATTTATTATTTTGTGGTGTGCATGTCTTTAAGAAATTAAAATAAATAAATAAAACTTGAACTTATCTTGTTTTGTATTGTTGGAAATTTAATGACAATCATTAATGTTTGAACAATTTGTCACTGGAATTGTCAAAATTCATTAATGTTAGAAAACTATGTTTGTTTGTGTTAGTTGAGAAAACTCTATTTTCCATGTTACTTAGGTGACACAATATTATTTAGTTTCTTAAATTATACAAGAAAAAGAAAATTCTAAGTCTTACATTCTCTAGATTACATATATTAGTTAGCTTATTTCATTATATCAGGAGTTATTAGAAATCTTCCTAATTTGAGAAATTATTTATGGTGACAAAACAAGCAATATTAAACTCGCTTTGGAAAATTATTCAAATCTCTTCTTGTTTGAGAAATTTCTTAGGGTGGTCACATGACCTGTATTTAAGGGTGTAATTCTTGTCCAGTTGTTTACAATCCTTGGAACATCATGGTTGATCATTTGCATTACATAATCTCTGGTTGTATCCCAAAATGTCTTAAAGAGTGTGACTTAGTTTGCGATACAATCTAATAATGTCTTTAGTGAAATATATTTTTAAAATTGGATAAAAAGAAATTATTAGTAATCTTACTATGTCGGATAAAAAGTTCAAGTTTAAGGGAAGTGATTTCAAACATTGGCAATAGTAAATGCATTTTTTTCTAACCATAAAAAAAGTTTCAAATATTTTGACCGGTGAAATTTCTATTTTTCTTACTTCTTCAGGATCAAATGAACATACCAGCACTAAAAAATTTATGGGTTCAAATGAAACAATAAATTGTGGTGAGCATGAAATTGTTATTCAAATTAAAGAAAAACATTTACAACTAAGGAGAGACAACAAAAGTGAAATTGTCATGAGTTGACTCTGTTCAGTATTGACGTGAAATATTATCTAACAGTGAGCCTCATGTGAATAAAGATATATTTATTTACTCTACACCGAATAAAGGCTTACCTTTTCACTCTGCTAGGTTTTCGTTGACCAAGGCTAAAAGAGGCATCAGCCTGTTGAAGAAACAGGCGGCGACACGTCAGAGAATAGTGAAAAGGACGATTGTCACGCATGCTATTGTTAAATAAGATCAAAATGAAGCAGAAGAAAATGAGGGAGATGAAAATAAGCGGGAACCAACTACGATTAGGATATCACCTCCAATCGAAAATTTGATTGATAATTCATCTATGGAAGGGGAGCAACCTCAACCATCAGTGAATAATGAGGAGCTTAATGCTAAACTCTAGGTGGATATCATTCAAAGTAACAGAAGTCAGAACCGAGTTATGGCGGTGGAATTTGTAGCTCCAACAATGATAAATGGAGAAATTAAATTCGTGATTGATGAGACAGATGTAGCTGGCGAATTCGAGTTTTGGGAACATGGTCTGATTTTCCTTGCACTAAAAGAAACATAATCAATGAATGCTGTCAATAAATTCATGGAAAAGACCTGGAACTTTTCTCATTACCAGAGCTTTACTACAAAGATTCTTGATACTTTATAGTGAGATTCAAGAATACTGAAGATAAAGAGAAAGTCATGGCCCAAGGACCATATTTCATATATGGTAAGCCTCTATTTCTACGATATTGGTCGACTAATTTTGAGATTAAAGAAGATTTAATACGTGTTCTACCACTATGGATAACTGTTCTGGACTGGACCAATGACTAGGCATGGCCCAATCCACTTCTGCTTCCAGAACGACCCAATTGCCTAAGATCCAGCCAATTTGGGGCAACATTTACCTTTCTGCCCCTCTACTAGACAAGGATAGTCGGATGACCCCAAGGGTCATCTGTCTTCCTCGGTAGTTCCTGCTCGTCACGCACGGCTCCACCATCCAGAAACACTCACGACGATCGTGCCCATAATTGCGCCTTTGCCCGTTGCAACGGCTAGTTTCGGGCACCTTTGCTCGTCCCAACGGCTAGTTCCTGGAAGTTACCTATTCTTCGGGAAACGATTATTTTGCCCAGAAAATAGGGACCCTTGGCCACGCGCTAGGGCCATTAAATGATAGGGTCAGGTATTCAAAATCATCCTATGAAATACATACTTTGTACTTGCTCTCTCTCTCTCTCCCCCTCTCTCTCTCTCTCTATTCTTACTTTAGCATCGGAGTGCCTTGCAGGTACACCCCCTCCTCATCTCACACACCCAACATCGCAGACGTCATCTTTGGCCCACTTCAGGTTCTGATCAACCGTCAAGATCAGTGGCGCCGTCTGTGGGAACTTCTGTTATCCCCGTCTTTCCTCCATCCTAGATTCAAGACCAAAACAGCTTTTTTTTCTTTCAAGATTTCGATTATGGAAAGCCAAGATCATGTTCATGATTCCCGCAATTCTGCTTTTCTTCCTGTCAGCAAGACTGATACTGACGGATCTGCACCTTTCCTTGGGGGCGACGCCCATCATCTGAGAGATGGAGCCACTGCGTCTCCCTCCTCTGCCCATGCTGATCATGTTGAGGATCAGCCTTGCCTGGACCACAAGCCTGTTCCTGTTCTGCCAAACGCCGACCCGGCCGTGACAGCCTTTCTTGAAGCCCTTAACAAAACCAACCTCCTGATCCTCAAACAAAACGCGAGGATTGGAGCCCTAGAGGAGTCTAGCCGGCCAAGATCCCCTCTGCCGAGGAAAAAGCGCCAAAGTTCCCGAAGTCCTCCGCCCCAGCGCGAAAGAGACTGTCGGGTACCCCCTGAGCTAGATTCCCATGCCATCTGGAAGCATGACCGCATCTCCCCACGAAGCCAGTACTCCCCGGGATCCAAGAGGACCAGGATTGACCAGCGTTCATCTACGCCCTGATCCAAGGGCCTGGCACGAACCCCATAGCAGCACTCGCTATCCGTCATGACCCAGTAACAGCAGCGACGACGAGCCTCGCGGCCCGTTGTCTCAGGAAATTATAGTCATGCGCCTCCCCAAGGGATTGGAGAAACCACCGTCTTTGGGCACCTACGACGGAACGACGGATCCTGACGAGTACATTAAAAATTTTGATGCTTTGCTCGACTATCGTGGCGTCTAGGGCACCATCAAATGTAGATTGTTCCCTACCATGCTCAGGAAGAGAGCAATGACCTGGTATAAGAAACTCCCCGACGAGTCAATCACCTCGTGGAGACAGTTACGGAGAATGTTTTCCAGACAGTTCACGACATCCCACCGCCACCTGAAGACCGAAGCCTCCCTTGAGGCCATAATTCAAGGGAAGGACGAGCCTCTCCGCGCCTACATCGAGAGGTTCAATAAAGAAGCAGTATAGGTCTCAATGACCGATGACATGAAGAAGTTCTTGCTCGAGCGAGGACTTCGCCTTGTACAGAATCAACCAAAGTTGTTGGCATTGAAACTCTAAGGACTCTGGACGCCTTCCTCCTCAAGGCGCAAGCATATATCCAGTACGAGGAGAAAGAAGCGTTCAGCTCCACCGGGGTCTCATGCCACCAGGAGAATGCCGGGACCTACAAGAACGATGAACCCTCGACATCTCGTCGGGGAGATAGAAGACGTGAAGACCGTCCCCGTGAGTCCCGGGATAACAAAGGACCCTCCGTCCGCTTCCATGAGTATACTCCCCTGACCGTCTCCAGTGAGAAAATCCACTCCGAATGTGCCAACTCAGAGTTCAAATAAGTAGGGTTTCGATTCCCTAAACAGATACTGGCCAAGCCAAATGCTGACAAGTCGAAATATCGTCGTTTCCACAAAAGCCACGACCATACAACCGACGAATGCATCCACCTGAAGAATGCCATCGAGATACTAATCAGGGAAAGACACCTGAAATAATTTACCAAAAAGAGGGAAGCTCCCCGGTAGGACTCCCAGGAGTCCAAGAAAGTCGAGGAAGAGGTGCCTTCCTCGGAAGAGACGAGCCTTCAGGTCGCCATGAGTATATCGCTGCATGAGGACTTCTATATTCCCGAGGAACTCAACGCTTCACCCTACTTCGCAGGACATGGTCCATAGGAAACCTTCCCCTCCGCCATGGTCATCTCCGGAGGGGGCTTCAACAAGGTTATCGTGGGCTTCGTTAAAAGGAAAATTGAGCATCTTCTCACCACGAGCTCCAACAGAAGTACCACGCTCGACAAAGTCTGGGAAGAGTCGGTCCCCATCTCTTTCTATCGCGAGGAACTCCTCGGTGGGGCTCTTAACTCAAGCATTCTGCTGCTCGTGAGAGCCCAGATGGATAACTTTGATGTTCGCCGGATCCTAGTCGACCAAGGCAGTTCGGTCGACATCATGTACTCCAGTAAAATGAATCACACCTGACGCTCTACGTAGGATCTGACCTACATGGTTTCAACAGGTCGGTCACAAAGCCCTGGGGATAGGTGGAATTGATCGTGACTTTCGGATCCGCAGAAATGGCAAGGTCTATAAAAGTCCAATTCCTGGTCATCAGTTGCCCTTCACTCTATCAATGCATCTTTGGGCTGCCAACTTTGGCCAAGCTGGTTGGCGTACCATCAACCGTGCATCTGTGAAAATGAAGTACTACACTTCTAAGGGTATGGTCGCCACTCTACGAGGGGATATCGCGGCAACAAGGAGATGTTTCAAAGCAGCCACCAAAGGACTAAACACCATTGCCGCAAAGCCGAAGACTTCCAGCAAGCCGACCCTGCCCAGCATGACTACGGTACAAACGTATTGGATCTCTTCAGCCATGGTAATTAACTTTTACATCCTTTTATTGTGGTTTAAATTTAAGGTAGGTTTTGATCACCTTGTATGCATATTGTTTACACGCTAAGGATACTAGAAGACTATAAGTTGGATGACATGTATCATGAGAACGGCGGTAAAGTGAGAGGTTCATGGAATCCGCAAGAAGATGATGCAATAAAGAGATTGATGAAAGAATAAGGTCCGCGAAACTGGTCTGTGATAAGCATCGAAATCGAAAATCATGCCCTCTGCGGTTGTATAATCAGCTGAGTCCCGAGATGCTAAAATGGATCGGGTTGTTATCAGCATGTCCTTACACATCCTTATATACATGATTTTAAGTAAAACAAAAGATGAAAAAATTTAATTTGAGTCTCAGCATCACGAGTTGCTTGCTGCTGCATCTCCAATAAATCTCTCACTCACTCCTAATTCACCCTCCTCACACACACGTTTTTCATCACATAAACTCCCTCCATAATTTCCATGCACTCCCAATTTTTCCCCCTCATTTGGACCTCACATGGATCACCACTTCCATAGTACTTTACCTATAAAATCACTTCTCTATCCCTATGTGTTTAAAATTATACTGCAATCTCAGTTTATAAATAAATGGCTGCAACTAGTGACCTCTAAAACGGCAATGAGGTTGTAAGAAAGTTGTTAAGTTGAAATTCTGTTATGGAATGTTGGGGCTGTTAGCTATGGAGTTAAGTGAGGTTGGATAGTCATAGTGCAGTTAGATTTAGACTTGATGAAATGTTAGTTATATGTGTTAATTAATTTTTGGATGATGTTACGTTTCCACAATGCGAAAATAGAAACTGATGCCTTTAGAACAAGACTACTCTGTTAGTGTATGCAGTGTTAGAAAAAATTGTTATGTTTATGGAGTGAAGGAGAGATAAATTAACACTCAGCACTATGTTAGACCTAAGGACTGTCATGTTTGTGCTGCAGGTTCAATCAATGAGGTTAACTGTTTTTTAAAGTTAGTTTGAATCTCCTGGTTTATCTTTATGCAATTTTTCAGCTCTTCCTTCTAACCTGATATGCTGGCCGTGACTCAAAGCTTCAACCTTATTTTTGATTTTCTATTTTCTTATCTCTCTACAACAATTTCTGCTCTATTTTCTTTTGTTCTTGTTTTCTAATTTTTCACTTGCTTGTACTAGTGCAGCAGCAGTTTTATGCAAGAGTTTTATGCATGTTATTTGTGTTAGGATAACATACCTGTTTAGTGTAGCAGACCTGTTTCTGCAAGTTGCAGCAGGGCTTGAGTTTGGACACCAGGGCACGGTTAATTTTATGCAAGTTAATAGGTAAATCAGTTTTTCTATTTTTGGTTTTATTGCCTCTTCAAATGTTTCAAGATCATTCTCTAGGTTATAACAAATTGGTCCATAACGATTTATCGAATCAATATTTCCTTCTACAAGTAACATGAAGAAGTCTGAACCATAGTTTCTCACTTTTTGGATTCTTTTACTTCTTCTAGGTTCTGAACATGCCAAGATATCATTATTAGATACATTACTTTCTAGACTTTGAACATCATAATGAGCATTGTCTTTAGGATTTTGAACTGAGGTAAATATACTTTCTTGAAAAATTGCATCTCTTGACTAATTTCTATTTGCTTTGCTATTTTCAGCATATCCCAGAAATACACATTCAATTCCTCTTTCTCCCAATTTCTTTCTTTTTGAATAATTAAGATTGAGTTTTCTTTTCTTCCAGAGTTCATATGGGGTTATCTTGTTTCTTTTATTAGGAACTCTATTTAATATATAACATGCAGTTAGCATGGCTTCACCCTAATATCCTTTAGATAAATCAGAATAGGCTTATATGGCATTTACCATTTTTTCCAACGCCCTATTTTTCCTTTCTGCTATCCCATTTTGTTGTGGAGAATATGGTGCAGTTGTTTGATGCACAATAACAGTGGACTCAAAATAATTAGGATCATAGAACTCCCCTCCCCTATCACTTCTAAAACATTTAATGAAAGTCTCATGTTGAAGTTCTACTTGTGCTTTAAATATTTTAAATTTTTCTAAGACTTCATCCTTAGAATGCATTAAATAAACATAACAAAATCTAGTGCAATCATCAATGAAAGTGACAAAGTACTTTTTACCACCAATGGTGGGCCAACCATGTAAATCACACACATCCGAATGAATTAAATCTAACACCTTAGAACTACTTTCAATTCCTTTAAAAGGTTTTCTTGTGATTTTAGTTAACATGCAAGTAGTACATGAATTTGAATTTTTGTCAAGAGTCGGAATTAAATTTGATTTTATCATTTAATTTTCTAAAGTTAACATGTCATAGTCGCATATTCCATAAATCACAAGACTCAACAATATAAGCAGAAATCACATTATTATTATTATTAACAGCATTACACATGAACATATTCTCACAAAGATAACCCTTTCCTACAAACATATTCTCACATTATTATTATTATTATAATTAACAACATTACACATGAACATATACTCTCCAACGGATCTATTTCTCAAGCTATAAAAGGCAGCTTTTGAAGCATTGAAATAGTGTTGAGTGCTGTGAGCCAGAAGAGCCAAAAAGCTGTCTGAGAAAATAATAAAAAGAAGAAAAGAGAGAGCTGAAGAAAACACAAGCGTATGCGTGCAAGGCGGAAGCAAAGCACCAAGTTGTAAGCTAAAAAAAAATATGCTTGATGCTCAACCAAAATAGAGCGTTGCTCTACAAGAAAAAGAGAGAAGCATTAAAAGAGGCTTTTAAGCAACAAACAATTTATGGTTTTATTCCTTTAAAAGTGGTTTCTTTCTTTTTATTTTTAAATTAAAGATCTATTCGTTCATTTTTATTTAATAACCGAGTGATTATATTATCATATTTTACTATAAAAGCACTATTTAATAAGATTTTACCGTAAACCTAACTTATGTGTAACTGCTCAAAACTTGTATGCATCATACATTATGATGGATTGCAAGACAGAAAAAACCTTTAATGTTCTTCTATCTTGAACAAAATATTTTTTCTGCTCTTGCAATCTATCCCAACAAAATGATGTTGATGCTGCTATTGTGTTTTTGGAATAACCTTCTTATGTTGTCAATCAAAGGAAACTTTCCTTAATTTATTACTTTCCTCTGTTTACAACATCGAGAAAATTATTCATAAATATTGTATAAATTGCAAGTGAAAAAAATTTTTGCAAAAGATTATGAAATCTCTCTGAGATGGATTGCAAGTGCAGAAAAAAAAATTCTTGGTAGGAACAAATAATTTATCATAAATTTGAAAAGATTTTTTGTTCTCCAAGAATCCATTGTCAAAATCTAGATTGTTTAAATAATTTATTTTAATATTCTGTGTAAACATTATATCTTTAAAAAATATATATTTTCGCTCAATTTAATTTAAAATATTTTATTGAGGTAAAATATAAGTGTGTTTCTTCACCGTCCTTAAACAAATATTTGTCGTCTATTTAGTGAATATCAACGCTCAAGACACTGCCATTAGTGATCCTCGTGAAACCTCAAATCCTCATTATAACAACATTCCAAATATTAAAATTTGATAGTCTCATACCCTAATTTTCCCCCTTATTCTTTTCAATACCACTTGCATCTAAATACTTTGATTTTCATCTGATGAAAAAGTATTTAGTCCATAGTATCCATGTCCATCTATTAAATAGCTTTCAATTCATCTGCGTCATTGCATCATGACCATTCCATCTGGTCATTGACTTTCAAAACCATTCATTTGCATTTATTAAAATCATCAGTATTATTGTATCATGACCATTTTATTTAGTTATTAGCTTTCATCATCATTGATACATGCATTATCATTAGTCCATTTGATGTACTTCATTTTAAATTCAAAAGAAATAAGGGCCATATTGTTGAATCTTTGTTTTTATTTTATTTGAATTTACCTAATTATAAGGTAGCTCAAGGTTGAAGTAAGCCAAATTTTTGAACCAACAAATTTGATTTTCATTTGAATCATTAAAACATACCTTATTAACAGGAAAAATATTACCTCACCACATGTTTACACATTAGCATCATTAAAACATTTTTTCATTTGAATCACTTTGAATTTTTTTTTGTAAGCATGAGATAATATTAGAGAGTACAAGGGCTACTTGAAACCTGAAATTACAACAACAGATATTTCAACCGACTAAAGCTATGGCATGCAAATAAAATGAGCTTCACAAAAGTAATGAAAGCTATAGTTGGAAATAGATATATCTCCAATAAATGACCACTTCGAACAAGAAAACTTAATAGACCAAACCAACTCACTTACATTACAAGTTACACCTTCAAAGAGAATAACATTCCTATGATTCCAAATCCCCCAATGCACCGCCCACCAAACCAATCCGACTCTATGTTTCTTTACCTTCTTGGCCAAGAAAGAGCACACTCCCAAGAAACTATCAACAATGACTTCCCCTTCGACAACTTCCAACCCGGTCCAATGATAATCCGCTGTCTAAACTTGAGTTGCGACTCCACAAGACAAGAAAATATGTAACAAAAGTTTCTAGTTCGCGGAAACAAAAATACATGGCAGATCATGAGGAGACACCAAAATACCTCTACAAAGTAATTGATCCTTACTAGAAAGCCTATTCAACAAGACACTCCAACCGAACACTTAAACTTTCGACGGCATGGATGAATGCCACAGCAGACCGAAGGCTCGAGAATCCTTCTTAGAGCAGACTGCACCTTAAAACGGTTGAGCATCTCCAATCGCCTTGTGATAGGCCCCGACCGAGAATTCCTGCGGAGAATGAAACGACTAAAGCAGCGTATCGGATTTCTCCAAGAGCATCACCTGTGAAGACAACATCAACAGCAAAGCACAGAAACTTGCGGCATACACTACCTTGTTACTAGTAGAAATGCCTAAGTTTCCTCAAGCTGAAGAACCATCTAGCCAAGAAACCATGTCACAAATCTTAACAGACATCAAACTATAAGTGAAATTGAAAGGAGCTTTGCCACCGCTTTTTTTAAACGATATGATTGTAAGAACATGAGTGGTTCTGCATCTGGCCTTTAGTTTTTATGATAACTGCATATGTTAGCTTAAATAATAATTCGGTACTCCACGGTTTCTTTCTAGTGTGTAGCTTTTGCTAAATAGGATTTGACTCTGATAGAAAGGCGTGTGAAGTCATCAGACTCTGATCTAAACACTCTGGAAGAAAACATATGTTGTGTACAAGCTAAAGTCAATAATCAGGAATTTTTTTAATGCAACGATTCTGAAGAACGCTTTTACTAAAGCTTCTGATTGTGACTTTGTATGTAAGCCTTGAAGGCTTTCTATGAGATTTGCTTCTATCGCTACAAGTTATAAAGCTTCTAGAGATGAGGTTCTGTTGAACAAAGTTTTGAAGATTCTAAAGACAAGGTTCTGTTGAACAAAGTTCTGAAGATTTTGAAGACAAGGTTCTGTTGAACAATGTTCTAAAGATTCTGAAGACATCATATTTTAATTTCAAGTTCTGAAGATTCTGAAAGCAAGGTTCTGTTGAACAATGTTTTGAAGACTCTGAAAAAAAGAATGTGATGAACAAGTTCTGATGATTCTAAAGACGATGTTCTGATTTAACAAGCTCTGAGGTTTGTGAAGACATCACTTCTAAAGACCAAGTGCTGAAGACTCTTAAGACAGGTTCTGCTGAACAAAGATATGAGATTTTGAAGACTTAGGTTCTGAAGTTACAAGTATTGATCTCTCTACACATGCTTCATCAAATATACATCTGAAGCCTTTGAAGAAGTTAGAAGAGATAAGATCAAGAATGGTTGTGTGTTTTAATGAATATAAAAGTACAAAAGTACTATGTGACCTCTACCTAGAAATAATGGCGCAACGACAGCTCTTTTGTATTTTGATGTTGACCATTCCTTCAAATGACCGTTGGGAAACTACATTTGGAATTTGTTTCCTATTATACTCTCCAACGGATCTATTTCTCAAGCTATAAAAGGAAGCTTTTGAGGCATTGAAAAAGTGTTGAGTGCTGTGAGCCAGAAGAGCCAAAAATTTGTCTGAGAAAATAATGAAAAAAAGAAAAGAGAGAGCTGAAGCAAACACGAGCGTATGTGTGCAAGGCGAAAGCAAAGCACCAAGTTGTAAGCTCAAAAAAAAGATGCATGATGCTCAACCAAAATAGAGCATTGCTCTACAAGAAAAAGGGATAAGCATTAAAAGAGGCTTTTAAGCAACAAAACTCATGTTGATATGCTGCAAATATTTTAGAGATTATTCTTAAAATAGTTTTGTAAATTCTCAATGAGCTGTTGTTCATATCTTGCTAGAAAACACCTTTGTGTTATTGTACTTAAACTTGTGTAATCTGCTTGTTTAAAAGCAATTCTTTGTACACACATTTGAAACATTTTTCAAAGTGGTTATTACTCAAGTAACTAAATCGTTAGTCTATATACTTGAGACATCTAAGTTGTTTTCTAACACTTAGAGGTTATAATCTGTCTAGATTATTGGATTAAGTCCTTGTCTAAGAAAAAATAACCTTTGTGGGTGGACTAGAGTAACTTTGTTAATAGTGAACCAGGATAAAAATAATTGTGTCAATTTATTTTTATTCTCTTGTTAACATTGAAGTTTTAATTTCTAAAATAAAATCACATTTGGTGAAACCCAATTCAAACCCCCCTTTCTTGTGTTTCTCGCCCCTTCAATTATGTCACGCCACCAAGTCGAAATTGGACCCCTCTTTTCATATAACTTACTTGTCAGGACAGAATGTTCGAAATTTCCATAAATTTCCCTTAAAATTTCCATCCAAATAGCCTGTTTCTCATTCAACAGTCTCCACTTCCCTTTATTAAGAAGCGTCGAGTTAAAGTGTTCGATGTTCTTAACTCCGAGCCCTCCAACGCTCTTACCCTTACAAATAAGGTTCCAACTAACCCACATGATTTTCCACTTCTCGAGCAACCCACCCCAAAAGAAGTTTCTTTGAATTCGAAAAATCTCATACCAAACAGAAATTGGGGCCTTGTAAAAGGAGAGGAGGAAAATCGGCAATGACGTCAAGACCTACTTGATCAAAGAAAGTCTCCTTCCTGGAGAAAAAATATTCGTTTTCCAATTAGATAGTCTACCTTTAATCTTCTCTATCAAAGCTTCCAAGTATTAATTCTTCTCGGGTTAGAGCCAATCAAAATACCTAAGAAATTGAAACTAGATCCTTCTATTTTGCAAGCCAAGAAATTTGCAGCTGCTGATACAAAATAGAACACCTCAACAGAACACCTCTTGAAAACCCGAAAACCAGAAAAAACAAAAATCGAAATAGCCTTGCTTATTAATCTGGATATGCCCTCTATCGCAAGAACAAATAAATAAAAGGGAAAGAGGATTCCCTTGTCGAAGTCCTCTCTCAACGCAAAATCCTCCGTCGGGCTACCATTAACCAAAATAAATAAGAAACTCGAGAAGACGCAGACTTCCATCCAAAGCATCCAACGATCACCAAATCCCAACTTCCTCATGAGCATTCTCAAGAATTTCTAACTCACGATGTCATAAGTGTTAGATCTATGGTTTTAGGTTTGACAACAATTTTTGCTAAAACATGGGTCACATCAAGATGTTGTGTGAAATGTTCTAACTTGCTGGTCTATCAACATTGAAGATAAATGTTCTGACAGATGCTGTGAGATATTGTACCAGAACATCAGTACAGGCTATACTTTTGTTCTTGACATATTTGATTTGATTTTGTGAGATTTTGTTTGGATATATCTCACTTATTTTTGCTGGTCAAGAAGATTTAATCTGGAATATTTGATTTCCTCTCCAACTGTTCATAAGTTTCTAAAATTGGATGTTGAGACAATTTAGGAAACTTAATGATTAGTTCCAAGATTTAAGGAGATTTTTCTGCATAATTGATGCAGCCCTCAGCGTGTGGATCAAGCAATATCTTGGTGAAGATTTCAGAGCCCATGGACTACTAAAGAGTATTTAAAGAGCAACCTAAACTTAATGTGCTCACGACTTTCACTTTTGTAAAAATCAGGGGAGGTTTAAGAATCTTAGGTTTTAAAAGTATCTTTTGTGTGACTTTGTAAGTCACCCATGTATCTTTTGATACATTGAGGTTGACTGATTGTATGTTGTTTATTGTTCACTCAAAAGTTTCTAAGCATGAGTGCATTGTCCTTAGTTTAAAACTTTTAAGCTAAACTAAGTATTTGTCTTGGAAGAGTGTTCTTATACTTTGAGTTATTGTTGAATTGTCAATGGTTTGTGACTGTTAGGAAGTGAGAGAGGGATCTTATATCTAGAGGTTCTAGGTAGAAGTTGCACAAGGTAGTGATTAGGTGAGAAGTTGTAAACGGGGGAGTTTAGCTAATTTGAACTAATGCTAAAGTGAAATTCTTTCTTGGCTTGGATGCCCCCAGATGTAGGTGATGTTGCACCACACTATTTTAACAACTACTGGTGTTAATTTCTCTTTCTATCATTTAATTTTCTGCATATTTACTTGTGTGATCAAACTGTCTTGATCCCACTGTTGTGACATCTGTCTCGACATTTGGTATCTGCATGGCAGAATTTCAATAAGCTTTTTCAAAGTCGAGTTTAAAAAGCAAACAACTCCTCTTAGACCTTGTTGCCACGTCCAGGATTTCGTTAGCCGCAAGAATGTCGTCCAACAAAAATCTACCAGGAACAAACGCCATCTGGCTCGGAGAAACAAGGCAACCTAAGACCCCTTTAGTTCTGGCTGCTAACACTTTCGAAAGAACCTTCTGCAAACATCTGACAAGACAAATAGGCCTGAACTCTGATAGGCCTTAAGTGTTCGAATTCTTCGGACTTTGCGTGAGGAAAGCAGAAGTAACTACTTTGTTAAGCATGGGATGGCCATGAAAATCCTTTACAAAATTGAAATAATCCGTTTTCATAAAATCCCAAACACTTCCTATTAAAGTAGAAGTTGTAGCCATTCGGACCCGGCTTTTTTGAAATCTCACAATCCCAAACTGCAGCCTGGATTTTAATCTTAGAAAAGGGACTTTCCAACCTACATATTTGGTCAGGCAATAGAGATTTAAGTGGAACACCTTCCAGTTACAACATGACAAGTTACAAGTTACAACATTACAAGTTACCACATTAACCTTTAGATAAGATATGTCCAATGGTCTTGTTTGGGATGCGTATGATAGTTTCAACCGTATAGTTTCTATGTCTTGGAGATGGTTGAAAATAGGCCGCAAGAGATGTAATTTCTATGATTGGATGAATCATCCTTTAGATTTCTTGTAATCTTTCTTTTTGGGGTGTTTCTTTCCCCCTATCTTTTGATTGGCTTTTTGTAACGGGTTGGAGAATCCCTATTTCTCCCTTTAATACAAATTGTTTATAAAAAAAAAACGACATTAACCTGAGATAAGATATTTCCCAACGGCCCAATTTTTGACACATGATATACGTCAACAACCCAACCAAGACTAGGATAGGTTAAATCGTAATGACTCCGCAACAATAAGGACTACAAATGGCTTCAAAATCAAACAAACAACACTGTTAAATTAGTAACAATCTTTATACAAATATAATCTTGTTGGATAATTTCACTTACGTTGTTGTTATTCTTGAACTTTCTGTCAAATTATGCTAGGTATAATGCGATATAAGAATGCCACAAAAGAACACAATCAAAATGGTCCTTAAAAACGATCAGTACTATAATTAGTTGCATTACACTATATGAAATCATTAGCTCAAATTCAAGAAAAAAAAAATCTTAATTTAACTAGCATATATGAAAGGTAAGCCATTCGTATCATCAGAACCTATGGCACCTAGGCAGAAGAAACAAGAGATGATAAATGAATTATTAATCTAAACAAATTACGAAATATTATGAATCAAAGTCTTATCAAAACAAGTATCTGTTATAATTTCTCAATTTCAAAAACATGTTGACAGTAGAATGTGGAGGCATAGAGTAAGTTAAATTAAGTAAACTAATGATATGAGTGTACCAATTGCTCAAAAAAGCATTAGTCATAAAATTGCTGAAAACTGCATAATTGAATGAAAAATGCTAGAAACATAAAAGCGATTCTCCATGGTCCCATCATAACAACACCTCTTTAACGAATTACAAATGCGTAAAAACTGAAGTGTGTAACATAAGATTTTAATTTCAATAATTCTAAAAGTAAGATTCAAGTTATTATTCCAAACCCCCAAAAAAGCTAGAAGGATATTACTTACTTTACATTCCACTTTATTATAAACTGTAACTTTGATGCTAAAAGGAACATCTCTTCATAATCATATCTTCTATTAAACTCCTAATAGAGAGAAAGCATTACATATATGAATTGTTAGTTACCAATATATTTATTTTTCAAACAAAAGGAAAAGACCCTAGCTAAAAAAAATGAAACTTCATGGAATGGGTTAAAATTGAACGAGAACAATACACTAGTTCATCTCATACATGAGTTGCTGCTCAATTTCTCAAACTCTCAAATATAGTTATGTTCCTTTCCTACACCTCTCACTATTTAAGCCCTGCTCTTAATAATTTTAACATACATTACCATCCAAAGCTACAAAAACATAACTTGAGAAATGTGTTTATGTATATACGTTAATAGTTGTAATCACTCCAAGGGAAAATATCTAAATCATTGAGCAAATTCGTACATTAAAAAATCATGACGACGGTGTGAAACGAAATTATTTAAATAGTTACTTACAATGTGGAAGAATAAATAATTGGCAGTGGAGGAATGGAGGATCTATTGATTTTATTGATAAGTCCAGCCATTTCCCATTTGATTCATTCTCTCATTTGTTAAATTATTTATCTAGTTTAATTTGTATTGAATAATATGGACTACATTAGTTTCCATTATTAAAATTTAACTCATGCAGATGGTTCGAGTTCACATCGGAGCAAAAAATATTGTCGGGGTGTTAAATCTTTCAAATTTTAGGAAAATTATAATCAATAATAAAAAGGAAAATAGTAAATTAGTTAAAATCAAACAAGAGTAAAGTTAAAATATTTCATAAAATACAGTGATGGGAGAATTAGCGTAAAGCATATGGGGTAAACTTTTCAATATATTATGCTTATGTGAATGTGACAAGGCAAACTTAAAAAAAGTAATTAGGAAAAAAATTAAATATTAATCCTTTATCAAATAATTTAGCCATGAAAATTCAGAGAGAGACTTAAGTTTTAAATTCTAAAATTTCCTTGTTATTTTCTTTATTTCCTTGTTAATTTTAATTTTCGTTAAAATTTTTAATTATTTTAATTTTTTTTAATAAATATATCCTAAAAACTTATAATAAATTCGTGTTTTTCAAACTAAAATCATATTACCTCGGTCTATTAAAATGGAAAACCGTCATATATTTTTTCTTTAATTTTTTAATAAAATTATCTTTATGTTTTAAAATATATTAATAATTTCTTTGTCTATATGTCAATAATTATGTTGAATTTTTCCATGATATGCACTCAATACTCTTACATAAATATCAAATAATATTTTCAATAAATATATTTTAATGAATACGTACAAAATTAATAATTTAATGTTTTTTAACTATTTTTATAGATTAATTTTTATATTTTCTTGAACCCATTGTTCTCCCTATGAATATTTTCTTGCTTATTAAATAAAATAGATTAACTTTTATATATTGGCACATTTTATTTTAATTCATAGGTTTCCTTTAGTCGAATTCGTCTACCATAAATAATACTAATTGCAATAAGTGTCATTTGGAGGATGGACTCATGAGAAGACTAAACTTTTTCCAAATCTTTTCAATGTGTTCTTCTTTTGTGAATGGGATAATAACAAGACAAACTTTAAAAAAGTGGTTGTAGATAAAAAAAGTAGAGAGGTGTTTCACGTTTTTGTAATCTACTTTTGTTGAGTTTAATTATTTTTTTACAAGCAAAGATTTCATTTAAAAGAGTACTAAGGATATTCTAATCCAAACATACAAAAGAGACGAAATATATACCAAAAGAAAATGAGAAAATTCGGATCAATTTTGTTTTAGACATTCTATTCAAAGGATCCTGACAGAAGGCGTAAAAATCACAGTTGGAATAAGAATTATCCCCCGCAAACCCTATTTTCAAGCCAAACCTTTAATTTCCAGCAATTTTTACCTATTATCTCTAGTTCGGAGTTTGTATTGATTTTTGAATTATAGAAGTTTTATTTTGATTTTTGAATTTCTCTAAATTATTTCATCTTAACTCTTTCTTTAGAAAAAAAATTCATAAAAAAATATAAAGAATGTAATAACAACACAAAAATATAACATAAAAATTTCAAATAAAAATATAATTGTAAATATTTCATAATTTAATAACAGAAAATAATACTATATATGAAAATTGTCTACTCAATTTGATGGATAACATGACTTTAGAGTAATTTTAAAAGAGAAGTTTGTTTATTTTTTCTTTTTATAATCAAAAATAGTTAATGGGAATATTAGGAGTAATCCAATCAAAACATTCACAATACAAAAAATGTGATATCAACACCTATCAAAACGCCCTAACCAATCAATTACCTCCTACAAAAAATCATAAGGATTTTTAGTCCAGTCATAATAATTTCAAGTAAACTTACGATTCAAAGATAACGCAAGCCACCTCTAAGAGAAGACGATAGTTCTTTGAACAACATCATTGTGATTCCCAATCGTATCGTTGAAAATAATTTGATTTCTCGACCACCATATACTTCAACAGGGACAAAACCATATCAATGATGCCATTTTCTTCGAACACCTACCGACCATCTTCACAAACCAATATAGTAAATGATCACAACAATTCAATTCAACACTCTAATCCACCCCAACCCAATCAAAATTATTCCAAACTAATCGTATCTTAGGACAAGAAATAAACAAATGGTTAATGGATTCTACTGCGTTGAAACAGAAAACACAAACCGTATCGTGGAAAATAAATATTACTTCCCTGACCGCCATATTAGAACGTGTTGCTAACCTATCCAAACACAATCTTTAACCAAACTTTTTTACCTTCGCCTGAATATTGGTTTACCATAAAATCGTAAGAGTTGTCTTGAGAGTAATGTTTATCCCTTCTTCACTATGGGCCTACATGATGCTAGTATAACAAGACTTTACCGAGAATTCCAAGAAAGACACAGCTGGCCATAAGAAGTCGTCCAAGACACCAGTTAAAGGCGAGGTTCCTACAAGCATAGACATCATCTTGTCTAATTCTGATGCAACCTCTCCTTCTAGCACAAAGCTGTCGTGGACAAACTACCACACCGAAAATAGAAATTGAATAAAGTGTAGGAAAACAATACTGAAGTGGCATGGTATCAAAGAACCATCACCTATCTTGCACGACAACAGTCCCACAAAACCACAACCTGTGATCGAATCTCGTAACATAAAAATGTCTCTCCACCATAAAGATGAGAACCTGACAAGGTAGTCCGCAACATTCAGCATAATTGGTTCAGTAATACTTCCATACTTGTGCTCTAGCATCTTCCTTCAAATTTCTCGCGGTTCATGTAGCATTCTCCACAACAATTTTGACATTAGCGCAACATTAATCGCAGCAATGCATTTGGTACCTAAACTTCCAAGATCCTTAGGTATGCATACGTTAGACCAACGAACCCAGGCCATGGACGACGAATCACCGGAACCAGAGTAGAGAAATTTCCTTTGAATTACTGCCAACAGCTTTGACACCTTTGACGGAGTTTTAAAAAAGGCAAGATGATGTACAGGAAGATTTGCGAGTACTGAGTTGATCAACATTACCCTTCCATCGATTGATAATAGTTTTCCTTTCTAATTAGAGAGTTTCGCTCAGAACCAATCCACAACCGACTTCCAAAATTCAATCCTTCTGTGATTCCCTCCAACCATAATACCAAGGAATTTAAACGGCAGTCGTCCAGTTTTCCATGATTGAAACTGGGCAGCCGCTTCCAAAAATGATGCCTCGACCCCCACCCTAAATGTACGAATCTTCTAGAAATTTATTCTCAATACTGAAATCAATTCAAACCCTCTCAAGATTGCTTTGATCACCCACAAGTTAGACCAAGAATCTTCGCAAACTATATCTCATTTTAACTGTTTATCTTGAACCCACCGAATGCATTGAAACTAACAGCTCTCCTTACCAACAATGTGAATCCTTCCGCCACAATTGAGAAAAGCAAGGGAGACAACGGATTCCTTTGTTGTCTAAGACCCCGCGATACCTTAAATTCTTTTGTTGCACTTCCATTCACCAAGACCGACAAGAAGTTGTTAAAGACACCTCCCCTAATTCAATTTAGCTATTTATAATCGAAGTTCACGGCCTTCAAGATCTTTTCCAAGAAATCTCACTCTACACATTCATACGCTTAAGCGAAGTTCACATTGAACATTACACAACTTTTGTTCTTCTTTTTTGCCAGATCCAGTAAATCGTTTACGACGAGAACTTCATCCAACAGTTGTCGTCCAGCAATAAAGGTCGTTTGAGAGCTAGATATTAGTCTTCCAATTACCTTCCTTATTCTTACAACCAATATCTTAGATATTAAATTGTAGACGCACCCAACAAGACCAATAGGCCGGTACTCTTCCAATCGTTGCGGATTATCAATTTTCGGTATTAAAGTTATGAAAGAAGAATGTTCAGATTTTGGTAGAGCATCTGTAAAATGAAATTTTTTGGATACAATTCGTTACGTCGAATCCAACGATACCCCAACAGCGTTTTATAAAATCAAGATTAACACTGTTGATCCCCTGACTCTTATTGCCATCATTTTCACTTAAAGTGTCCTCAATTTCTTCTGATGTTAATGGCATCTGCAGCAATTCCTACTCTTCTGTTGTGAGCCTTGGAAGATCAGAAAGTTCAATTGACACGTGCCTTGCACAAGCTTTCATGATTCTTTCTTCAAAGAATTCTTTGACAACTCCTTTTACACTACATACCTCCTCAACCAGCCTGTTCCCCTGCTTTGCTGCTGAGATGGAATTTCTCCTGAACCTCGCCTTCGTCAAATTATGGAAATACCGAGAATTTACAACACCTTCTTTCGCCCAATTCGATTTGGATTTCTATTTGATCATGCTTTCCTTTAATATCGTGTTGTTCTTAATGCCTTCTTGCACCTTGCTTCTTCAAGCTAATTCTGCCTCTAACACCGAACACGTTGCGATTCCACCAGCGTAGCCTATCCCTCATTGTTTTTAGTTTCTCCACAAGGATCTGCCCATGGCTTCCCTCAACCTTAGTGGCATTCCACACTTCTTTAATGAATTCTAAGAACTCAGGGTGATAGTACCAACATCTGAACACTTAGAACGGTTTTAGCCCCGAATCATTGTTATTGGATTTCATCCAGAATGGTCGATGGTGCGAAATATCTCGATGTCCCATAAATTGTGCCACAATCTTCCACTTCTGGATCAATCCCCATGATATGAGGAATCTATCTAATATACTCTTGCACCCACTATTCGAATTGAACCATGAAAATATTTTTGCCACCACTAGTAAATCCACAAGGTCCATCACGTCAATGAAAGTGGAAAAGTCTTCCATTTCAGAACAATTTGGTTTTCCCTACTCTTTCCTTTCATCCATTGCTTTTATCGCATCAAAATCTCTTCCTACTACTCATTCCCCTACTAGTAGCTTCCCTTTCCATTCAACGAGTTCTGACCATAAACTTCGCTTAGCCACAACATTACACGGCGAGTAAACATTAACCAAGTAACAATTAGTCCCTTTCCACATACAATTGAGTCCTAAATAACCAATACGTCTAAAGCTTAGTATCGTGTTGCATACATCCTTATTCCGGATTGTAAGGATACCCCCAGACCTACCTATAGCCTCCTTCTCTAACCACTCACAACGTCAATCACCCCAAATGCTCTTAATCATCATATCGTCAACACGTTGCAACTTCGACTCTTGGATAAAACAAACATACATTTTCTTGTCTGACAACAGCTTCTGGATCCTCCTTCTTTTAGTAGTGGATCCACACACTCTTGCATTAAAATATACAACATTCATGATCCCACCATTGGAGCCACTCTCTTTCCATCAATTAATTGCCTATCCATGGATTCCATCTCCCTAATTATACCTTCGAACAGTTCACCGTCCTCTTCGTTGTCTAGCTCCAGGTCCTTTATGATTTGCTAAACCTTAGCAGGCACACCCTCCAAATATTTTTTTATACGGGATTTTCCTCGGTTCACGTCACTATCACTTAACGATTCATAACATAAAATAGATCCACTTAAGAATTTCGAAGTTTCTTCCCCATCCTCCAATTCATTCATAGCAGAAGAAACTTGCTTATTGTGGTTAGGAGAATTAATTCTCGCTGAATGAATTAAGGCTGTGAAATACGAGGGAGAGATCGGTATTCTAATGTTTTCATATAACTCTTTAATACTTTTTAATTTTTGCTGGTTAACTCCAACAACCGGCCTATTTGGATCGAAACCCACAATTTACAATTTATTTGTGCACAGGCCCACACCCCCACCATCCAACTTTTCCTTAGAGCCTTCCAACCAAGTATCTTTTAGTAGCATTCTGCGACAACATTTGGGACTATCACCAATTCCAAGATTTGCCTTTTTTCCTAACACTCCACCTCCTTCAAAGAGTTCCACATTGCTACCAACAGCTTGATCATCTAGTACAAGAGCAGACCTACTTCTTTGACCCTCTGACTCCTGTCTACTAGTAGACTTATGGCTAGATTCCTCATTTTTTGACCTATCATCTTTATGGTTGGGCTCCTGTCTTTCTCCTTCCTCCACCACATTAAAATTTTGAATACCTTCATCGTCCCCACCAGACTCATCCCCTTCATATTCAAAGACCATTGTGTAACAATCTTTTTCATCTTCTCTGCGAACACAGATATGTTTTGGGCCATGAAAATATTCGACCAATTTGATCCTATAAATGTTGTTGTTTATTTCCACGTTAAAAGTTTAACAGAGACACATGGAATACTTTGTTTTAACCAGGAATCATGATACATCAAGGAAATTGTGTTTCTCGATATCCTCATCGCATTCCACGAATTTCCCACACAGCCTAAAACACATTTGAAGAATTTAAGAGACCAAGCACGGCAAGGCAAGCCAAAACACTACAACCACGCGAGTCTTTCGTTATTGACATCCAAAAGGGTCCAAGGATATCAACGAACCACAGTTTCACCCATACTTCGTCTTCCCTTACCATTAAGCTCACTTCTCCTTCAAGATCTTCTTCCAACAGACATAGGGTTGCTCTGAGTGAAGTCTCTTTAATCGTAAGATAACCTTTCGAGTTTAACTCTTCTTGGATATTATACGTGTCACCCGGTTTTTTGACAACACCCACGAATGCTTTCTTAAACCTATCCATATCAGTATCATCAACATCAAAACTGAAGATGAGCAAAGCTTGGCTTTACAACCCCACCTACCTTCAAGTTTTCTCTGCGCTGCTTGTTGCCTACCACCTGGGCGAAAGTTCTTCCATGGAGACCATTGCTCCTGCTAGGTTCATGGGGATGATCACCATATTCATGACCCACAAAGCCACGATTTTTTGTTTTATGTTTCCCCCATCGCTAACACGATTAAACCTTAGAAAATTGGCGTATAGCTTTCTACCGCGAATATGGAAGTTGTCTAGTTTCACAGCAAGAATTCTAGCGTCTTTCACTTTTCTAAACCGGATAGAGTCCTACCTCTTTCCCCTTTTATCCTTCTTCATTGGAATATACACCTCTTGGACCAAACCATATTCCTTAAAAATATCTAACATCTCCTTGGCCAAATAATCCTCTAGATAGTTAGTAAAGAAGAAGGAGGTGATAACTTCCTCCTCCCCAATTGATTTCCCACTTCTATCTATCCAAACTGAAACTCTATTATCATAGTATCATTTTTTCCTACTTTTTACTTCCTCCCACCTCTGATCTTTCTCTCCCATAGCTCTAATTACAAGTAACAACTCATGAACCACACTAAAAAACAGAGCTCGTTGATTAGGTCCCTAGTCCAAGGACTAGGAATTTAAACCAAACTTAACACCTTGCATGCTATTTGCGCTCTCTTATCCTTTAGTGGTTACATGGATTAAACTAGGTGAGCTTGAAATGGGGATTATAGTTTCTGTTTTATAGTGGTAGTGGTGAGATGTTTGTTTATTGATTTGATAAGATACATGTATAAGAGAGTTGTACAAGAGAGTGAGGTATTTATATGGTTACGAAAGTCATAATATACTAAGTAAACATAATATACTAACTAAGCATAACGACAAGGTTATGACAATTTGTTTGTGTTGTAAGTCACATCTATAACACTTTTAAATTTTTACTAACAATAATGCTAAAAATTTTTTTTTACTTCTAATATACAATACACTCATATTTTTCAAAATTAACCGTTAACTACATCTTATAGCAATCTAACACAAGAACATATGATAAAAAAATGTCAAATACAAGTAAGATTAATTATTTAATTAATAAAATATGGATTGACATAATTAATTATTAATTATTATATTATGGTTAATTTTTATTAAACACTAATTTGTGATGAATTATTTAATTAAGTTTTGTGCATAGATGAATCGTGAGGGGTTGTGTTCCGGACTGGATCAATGGCTAGACATGGCCCAATCCACTTCTGCTCCCAGAACGGCCCGATTGCCTAAGTCCAGCCAATAAGGGGAAGAATTTACCTTTCTACCCTCCAACCGGGCACATATGGATGAATGGACCCCATGGTCATTCACTCCTCTTCGCTATTTTTTACCTGTCACAAACGGCTTCATATCCAGGAACAGCCAGGGGTATGTGCCCGGAACTACGCCTTTTCCCGACATAACTGCTAGTTTTGTACACCCTGCCCGTCATAACGGCTAGTTTTTGGCAGTTACCTATTCTTCGGGAAAAAGGTTATTTCGCCCCGAAAATAGGGACCGTTGGCCACGCGCTGGGGGCATTATATAAACCCTCTCTCTTGAGAGGGTTAGGTATCGAATAATCATCCTAAGAACTCACACTTTGTACTTGCCCCTTTTCTCTGACCTTTTATTACTTGAGCGTCAGAGTGCCTTGCAGGTACACCCCCTCCTCCTCATCTCACATCCACCATTACAGACGTTCTTCTTGGCCCATCACAGGATCTGATCAGCCTTCACGATCAGTGGCGTCGTCTGTGGGAACTTGTTTTCCCCGTCTTAATATCCACCTCAGATTCTAAGACCAAAACACATTCCTCATCCAAGATTACTATCATGGCCTCTTAAGATCACGTCAAAGGTGCTCACCATCTTTTTGTCCACCCCGTTAACAAAATTGATGTTGACGGTTCTTCATCCCTCCTCGGAGGGGACGCCCGTCCTCTGAGAGACAGGGCTACCGTCTCTCCTTCCCCTACTCCTGCTGACCGTGACAACGACCCGCCTTTGCTGGCCCTCCAGCCCGTTCCAGCTCCACCCAACACCGACCCGGCCGTGGTGGCTCTCCTTAAAGCGATCAACAAGATCAACCTCTTGATCCTCCAACAAAACGAGAGGATCGGGGCATTGGAAGAATCTGCCCGTCCAAGATCCCCCCCACCGAGGAAGAATCGACGATGGTCCAAGAGTCTACAACCCCGACAGGAAGTCGACCATCGGGTGCACCAAGAACCAGAATGTCTTGCTGTTCGAAAGCGCGATCACATTTCCCCGCGGAACCAATAATCTCCCAGTCACAAGAGAACCCGGAGAGATCAACGGTCATCCTCGGTCAAATCAAAGGGCCGGGCCCGTACACCTTCACACCGAAGAAGTCGCCGCCACGAGCGGGTCGTCCGCTCCCCTTCCTGGACCAGTTCCAGAAGCGACGTTGAGCCCCATGGCCCATTGTCCCAAGAGATACTGGCTACACACCTCCCCAAAGGCTTGGAGAAGCCCCCAACTTTGGGCACCTACGACGGAACGACTGACCCCAATGAGCACATCAAAAACATCGATGCGCTGTTGGATTACCGTTGCGTCCGGGACGCCATCAAGTGCCGTCTGTTCCCTACCACGCTCCAGAAAGGGGCAATGACTTGGTACAAACAACTGCCCGAGGAGTCCATCACCTCGTGGAAGCAGCTGGGCAGAATGTTTTCTAGGCACTTTACGGCATCACGCCGCCATCCCAAGACGGAAGCCTCCCTTCGGGCCATAATTTAAGGGAAGGATGAACCTCTCCGAGCATATATCGAGAAGTTTAACAAAGAAGCGGTGCAAGTCCCCACTACCGACGACATGAAAAAATTTCTGCTCGAACAGGGACTCCGCCCACACTCAGAGTTTTCTAAAGTTGTCGGCCTTGCACCTCCAAGAAACCTGGACGCCTTCCTCCTCAAGGCGCAGTCGTACATTCAATACGAGGAACATGAAGCGGCCAATTCCGCCCGAGCCTCCCGCCACCAGAAGAATGCCCGAGCCTCCAAAGGCGACGAGGCCTCGACATCGCGTCGGGGGGAAAGAAGGCGCGAAGATCGTCCCCGAGAATCCAGGGACAACAAGGGGCCCTCCGACCGATTCCACGACTACACTTCCCCAACTGTCTCCAGGGAAAAGATTCTCTTCGAGTGCGCCAACTCGGAGTTCAAACAGGCACGAGTCCGATTCCCCAAGCAGATATCGACCAAGCCCAACGCCGACAAATCAAAGTACTGCCGTTTCCATAAGAGTCACGGCCACACCACTGAAGACTGCATCCACTTGAAGGATGCTATAGAAATACTTATCAGGGATGGCCACGAGAAGTAGTTTACAAAAAAGAAAGATACTCCCCGGCAAGACGCCCAGGAGTCAAAGAAGGTAGAGGAAGAGGTACCTTCCCCTCCAAGTCACCATGTCCATATCACGGCCGAAGGATTTTTACGTACCAAACGAGCTCAACACTCCCGCGTACTTTGGGGCCCACAGCCCGTGTGAGACCTTCCCCTCCGCGATGGTCATCTCCGGATAGGGCTTCAACAAAACCATCGTGGGCTCCGTGAAGAGAAAGTTTGAGCACCTGATCAGCACGAGCTCCAGCAAGGTGACAACGCTCGACAAGGCCCAGAAGGGATCAATCCCCATCTCCTTCTACAGGGAAGAGCTCCTCGGAGGGTCCCTGAACTCAAGTATCCCACTGCTCATCCGCGCCCAGATAGCCAATTTTGATGTTTGCAGGATTCTCGTCGACCAAGGCAGCTCTGTTGATATTATGTACTCACAGCTTTTCTCGACCCTTCAACTGGACGAATCACACCTCACCCCCTATGTGGGTTCCGACCTCCAAGGTTTCAATGGGTGAGTTGTAACGCCCCAGTTTTGTGTGAGTTTTATTTAATCGAGTCGTTTGATTATTTTATTATTATTTTATTTTATTTTCGACTTTCAAATGAAAATATGTTATTTTTCAATGTTGTGATATTTTATCGGGTTTTGGGAACGTTAGCGAGATATTTGAGTGTGGGGGTATTTTAGTCATTTCATGATATTTTTCATTAAGTAGAAAATAGAAAATAGAAAGAGAGAAAAATAGAGAGAAAGAAAAGGAGAAGAAAGAAAAAGAGGAGACAAGAGAAGAAGAAGAGAAATAGTGAGAAAACTTGGAAAATCAAAGAAATCAACTTCTATAATCGATTTAATCGGGTAAGGGTGCGAAACTCAATTATTGTATACTTGTGTATGATTATGTATGTGTATTTGTGGTTGTTCTTGGATTGAAATAGAAAAATTTAGTAAAACCCATATTATGTAAAATTGAATAGAAATCGATTAAATGTGTTAGAAATCATGTTTTTATTGTTCATTATTGTTTGTACATGATAGATACATGTTGTTATGCATTGTATCGGTAATTTTCTGGGTGTAGGTGAAAATTGGAAGATTTTGGGTTGAGAAAACGCAGAACTTTGTTCTGTAGAATTTTTCTGGTTTTTCCAGCTCAATACGCGTATGAGGCAAGTCAATACGCGTACGGACCTTGGTGATACGCTTAACATGGGCATTGTTTTGGGCCAATACGCGTATGGGATGTTATTTTGCTCGGCCATCTGCCCATTTGCGTATGGTACGCGTAACGTTTTAGGGCAATACGTGTATGGTTTTGGGCATTACGCGTACAGACATTTTAACGTGAATTTTGGGAAAAATGAGTTTCTGCCCATACACGTATGGCTCAGGGCAATACGCGTATGGTCAAGTCAATGGTAAAATGGGACTTTTCAAAATATTGTTTTTGTGTTTCTTTCGTAACTTGGGTTTCGTTTGTCCGATTTTTACATTCTTGGTATCGTTGGAAAGCTATTGAGCTGTACTTTCTTATTATGATGGTTTGGAAATTGTTAGCCAATTTAATTATGTCGGAAAATCGGGAATAGTGCCGGATGTCGACTTTTGTCGTTGTAATGGTGCGTAATTAATGTGCAAGGTGCTGTTGTATGATGTAAATGTATGCGTTTAGAGAGTGTTGTGATGATTTGTGGCCGTATGGCAATTAAATGCATTGTTTTGGGCATAAGTGCACAGTGTGATTTTGTTGATGTAGATGAATGCATTTATGTGTGCATATTAAATGTCATGAGTCCTTGTATGTCAAGCATCATGATATGCATTGTTGTGACGTCCTGAGTGACGGATTGATTCTAAGGGGAATTTGCTATAATGTCGTGAGCCTTAAAAATTAGAGGACAGAAAACGATCTGATTGGATCGTGAGCCTTAAAAATAAGAGGACCGAAAGCGATGGTTATAGACGATCGTGTGCCCATGTGGGGTGTGAGCGATCGGATCGTGAGCCTTATACAAAGAGGACCGAAAGCGATCCATAAACATCGTGAGCCTTATGCAAAGAGGACCGAAAGCGACGGGGGAACATCGTATGCCCGACGGGGAGTTACAGTGATGTAACGAGCGATGGTTCCAATAGTTCCTGAGTGAACTAGTGATGAGAAATATTGGGAGTCGGTACCGCATGGCATGTGCATAGAGTCGTGGTGTCGGTCTCTGTGCATTTGCATGAATCATGAATATGTTTGACTATGTGTGAGAATTGGGCATAGACTAATCGTGTGTGGACTTGATGAATTGATATTTTTGGTGATAATTGCATTATGTACGATTAATATGCATTGGTGTTAGATAAATGATATATGTGTGATGTTGTGTGGTATTTGGATTCTGAGGTATGTTGTGGTGAGAAATCTATATGTGCATTTTTGTGTTAATATATAATTATATGCAATTGTATTATGATTGTTTTTCTCACCCTTCTGCTGTTTTATAATGCTCTATGAGGCATTGTAGATTAGAGTCGCTGGAGGTATTTTTGTGAAGCTTTGCGTCTTCATTCTTTTGTCGGTCGGCTCTGATATGTGACACCGGGTAGTTAGGGAGGCCGTTAGTGATTATGGTGTATTATGTATATATATCTTTTGGCTTGTGCATGTATAATTTATATATGATAAACTTTTCATGTGATATATATATATAGTTATTCAGTTTTAGATTTTCCGCTTTTATTCTAATTCTGAAATGTGGGTGTAAGGAACTGAGTTCCTCTGTTGATTGCTACCCCGCTGTTGCATATCTTTATGAGCAGGTGTTGTATGTATTGTTTCAATTGATGTGACCCTTCGGTCTATGCTGTGAATATCAATTATACTCTGACGAAATTTTGAATTTTCTTTTACCGTTTTACTTATTTGAGGGTATAGATTAGGGGTGTTACATTAAGTAGTATCAGAGCCAGTCTGTGTCAGTTGTGTCAGTCCTTGTTGGTCGTGGTGTTTGGGTGAGCTGTTTGTTTAACCATAAGTGCTGTTATTGGAAATTAACAGAATATGGCTGGAAGAAACGATGTTGCTTTGGCTGCTGCTATGCAAGCTATGGCACGAGCTGTGCAGGGTGCACCTAATGCTGGAGAGAATGATGAGTTTAGAAAGAATATACCGCCTTTCTTCAAAGGGAGACATAATCCTGATGGTGCACAGATTTGGCTGAAAGAGATTGAGAGAATTTTCAGAGTTATGGATTGTGCTGAGGACAGTAAGGTGAGACTGGGAACTCACATGTTACAGGAAGAAGCGGATGACTGGTGGGTTAGTACACGTCCTGTGTTAGAAGCTGGTGATGAAGAGGTAACTTGGGAATTGTTTATCCAGGGGTTTCTGAGGAAGTATTTTGCGGAGGATGTGAGGGGAAAGAAGGCAATTGAGTTCTTGGAACTGAAACAAGGTAATATGTCTGTCATTGATTATACTGCTAAGTTTGTGGAACTTGTGCAGATTTATCCTCATTATGCTGAAGCGACCGCGGAATTTTCTAAGTGTGTGAAGTATGAAAGTGGATTGCGTCCTGAGACTAAGCAGGCAATCGGTTATTAGAGGATAAGGAGGTTTGCTGAATTGGTGGAATGTTGTAGGATTTATGAAGAGGATAGTAAGGCTCGTTCTAGACATTACAAAAGTGTAAGTGACAGGAAAGGGAAGCAACAGTTCTGTGGTGGTCCGTATGTGACACCAGCTGATAAAGGTAAACAAAGGGGTACTTTTGATCGAAGGTCAGGTGGAGGGGGTATGTCTGGTCCTCTGAGATGTTATAGGTGTGGTGATGTGGGACATCGTCAGTCCGAATGTAAGAAAGATTTGAGGAAGTGTTCTAATTGTGGAGGTGTAGGACATGTTGCTGCTAATTGTGCCAGGAAAAATGTGGTTAAGTGTTTCAACTGTGGTGAACCTGGTCATATTAGCACAAAGTGTCAGAAACCGAAGCAAGCTCCAGCTAGTAGGAAGGTATTTTCTTTGGCAGGAACTCAGACTTCCAGTGCAGATCGTCTGATCAGTGGTACTTGTTTTATTAATAGTACGCCTTTAGTTGCTATTATTGATACTGGAGGGACTCATTCTTTTATTTCGTCTGAGTGCGCGAAGCGTTTGAATCTTGTGTTGTCTTTGATGGATGGTGAGATGGTTATTGATACTCCAGCAATGGGGTCAGTAACTACTTCTTTGGTTTGTCTAAGTTGTCCTTTGACCATTTATGGTAAAGACTTTGAGATGGATTTAGTGTGTTTGCCGTTGGAGGGTTTAGATGTGGTTCTGGGAATGAATTGGTTGCAATTCAATCGAGTTCATATTGATTGTTATCATAAGTTGGTAAGGTTTCCTTCTCTTGAGGAAGACGAAGACTCGAGTTTCTTATCTACCAAAGAGTTGAAGAAACTTTTGGCGGAGTAAGCTCAGTTGTTTGGATTGTTTGCATCTTTGACTGTGGATAGTCAAGTTTCACTTGATGTATTTCCTGTTGTGTGCGAATTTCTTGAAGTGTTTCCTGAGGATATTTCAGATTTTCCGCATGAGAGAGAGGTTGAGTTTTCTATAGATCTAGTTCCTGGTACTAGACCTGTATCTATGGTACCTTATTGTATGTCGGCATCTGAGTTGGTTGAGTTGAAGAAACAGTTGAGTGAGTTGTTGGAAAAGAGGTTTGTAAGACCTAGTGTTTCTCCTTGGGGTGCTCCAGTTTTATTGGTGAAAAAGAAAGATGGAAGCATGCGGTTGTGTATCGATTATCGTCAGTTGAATAAGATGACGATTAAGAATAAGTATCCTCTTCCAAGGATTGATGATCTGATGGATTAGTTGGTTGGTGCTTGTGTGTTCAGTAAGATTGATTTGAGATCCGGGTATCATCAGATTAGGGTGAAGGAAGAAGATATTAAGAAGACAGCCTTTAGGACACGTTACGGTCATTATGAATATTCCGGGATGCCGTTCGGGGTTTCTAATGCGCCAGGTGTGTTTATGGAATACATGAATCGTATTTTTCAAGAGCAGTTGGATCGTTTTGTGGTGGTGTTTATTGATGATATCTTAATTTATTCTAAGTCTCAGGAGGAGCATGCAGAACATTTACGTATTGTTTTGCAGGTTTTGAAAGAAAGGAAGCTTTTTGCCAAATTGTGTAAGTGTGAATTCTGGTTATCGGAGGTGAGTTTTCTTGGACACGTAATTTCAGGTAATGGCATTTCTGTGGATCCATCTAAAGTAGAAGCAGTTCTACAATGGGAGGCTCTAAGATCTGTTACTGAAATTCAAAGCTTTTTGGGTTTGGCCGGATATTATCGAAGGTTTATTGAAGGTTTTTCTAAACTAGCACTTCCTTTGACCCAGTTGACTTGTAAAGGGCAAGCGTTCATTTGGGATATTCGGTGCGAGGAAAGTTTTAATGAGCTGAAGAGAAGATTGACGACAGCTCCGATTTTGATTTTGCCGAATCCTAATGAACCATTTGTGGTTTATTGTGATGCTTCTTTGATTGGTCTAGGTGGTGTTCAGATGCAGGAAGGTAAGGTGGTGGCTTATGCTTCAAGGAAATTAAGAGTTCATGAGAAAAATTATCCTACTCATGATCTTGAATTAGCGACTGTGGTTTTTGTGTTGAAGATCTGGAGGCATTATCTCTACGATGCAAGGTTTGAAGTCTTTAGTGATCACAAAAGTTTGAAATATTTGTTTGATCAAAAAGAGCAAAATATGAGGCAACGTAGATGGTTGGAATTCTTGAAGGACTACGAATTTAGCTTGAATTACCATCCTGGTAAAGCTAATGTGGTAGCCGATGCATTGAGCCGGAAATCGTTGCATATGTCCGCTTTAATGGTTAAGGAGTGGGAACTTTTGGAATCTTTTAGGGATTTGAGTTTGGTTTGTGAAGTGACGCCGGATAGCGTGAGGCTTGGAATGCTAACGATTACTAATGATTTTCTGATGACTATTAGTGAGGAGCAAAAGCTGGATGTGAAATTTGTGGATTTGATGTTGTTGGGAGAAAAATATATGAATAGTGATTTTCAAGTGGATATTAATGGTGTTTTGAGATTCCGAGGTAGGATTTGTATTCCTGATGATGCGGAGTTGAAAAGGATGATTTTGGAAGAAGGACACCGGAGTAATTTGAGTATACATCCGGGAGCAAATAAGATGTACCAAGATTTAAAGAAGATTTTCTGGTGGTCTGGATTGAAAAGAGATGTGGCTCAGTTTGTTTATGCATGTTTGACTTGTCAGAAATCGAAGGAGGAACATCTGAGGCCTAGTGGTTTGTTGCAGCCGTTGGATATTCCTGAGTGGAAGTGGGATAGCATTTCCATGGATTTTGTAACGGGGTTACAGAATACTCAACGAGGGCATAATGCTATTTGGGTGGTTGTTGATAGGCTGACTAAATAGGCTCATTTTATTCCGATTGACATCAGTTTTACTTTGGAGAGGTTGGCGGAGATTTACATCATTGTGATTGTGAAGTTGCATGGGATTCCATTGAGTATTGTTTCGGATCGAGATCCTAGGTTTACTTCAAGATTTTGGGAAAGTTTACAGAAGGCGTTGGGTTCTAAATTGAGATTGAGTTCGGCTTATCATCCGCAGACGGATGGTCAGACGGAGAGGACGATTCAGTCGTTGGAAGATTTGTTGAGTGCGTGTGTTTTGGAACAAGGTGGTGCGTGGGATAGTTATCTTGCGTTGATTGAACTTACGTATAATAACAGTTTCTATTCTAGTATTGGAATGGCACCGTTTGAAGCATTGTATAGACGAAGGTGTCGAATGCCTTTATGTTGGCACGAATCTGGTGAGAGTTCGGTGGTTGGACCAGAGTTGGTACAACAGATGATGGAGAAAGTGAAGTGTATTCGTGAGAAGATGAAGGCTTCTCAGAGTAGGCAAAAGAGTTATCATGATCGGAGAAGAAAGGATCTTGAGTTCCAAGAGGGCGATCATGTATTTCTGAGGGTTACGCCGGTAACGGGTGTGGGTCGTGCATTGAAATCGAAGAAATTTACTTCTCGGTTTATTGGTCCTTACCAGATATCCGCGAGAGTGGGTGCTGTGGCTTATAGGGTGGCGTTGCCGCCGAATCTGTCGAATTTGCACGATGTGTTCCATGTTTCACAGCTTCGGAAGTATGTTTCGGATCCGTCGCATGTGATTCCGATGGATGAGGTTGAGGTAAGGGAGAACCTTACGGTTGAGGCATTACCAGTTAGGATTTTGGATCGTGAGGTGAAGCGGTTAAGAGACAAGGATATTGCACTTGTGAAAGTGGCGTGGGGAGGCGCTGCTGAGGGCAATTTGACTTGGGAGTTGGAGAGTCGGATGCGGGAGTCGTATCCAGATTTGTTCGTCTCAGGTATATTTTCGAGGACGAAAATTTCTAAGTGGGGGAGAGTTGTAACACCCCAGTTTTGTGTGAGTTTTATTTAATCGAGTCGTTTGATTACTTTATTATTATTTTGTTTTATTTTCGACTTTCAAATGAAAATATGTTATTTTTCAATGTTGTGATATTTTATCGGGTTTTGGGAACGTTTGCGAGATATTTGAGTGTGGGGGTATTTTAGTCATTTCATGATATTTTTCATTAAGTAGAAAATAGAAAATAGAAAGAGAGAAAAATAGAGAGAAAGAAAAGGAGAAGAAAGAAAAAGAGGAGAAAAGAGAAGAAGAAGAGAAATAGTGAGAAAACTTAGAAAATCAAAGAAATCAACTTCTATAATCGATTTAATCGGGTAAGGATGCGAAACTCAATTATTGTATACTTGTGTATGATTATGTATGTGTATTTGTTGTTGTTCTTGGATTGAAATAGAAAAATTTAGTAAAACCCATATTATGTAAAATTGAATAGAAATCAATTAAATGTGTTAGAAATCATGTTTTTATTGTTCATTATTGTTGGTACATGATAGATACATGTTGTTATGCATTGTATCGGTAATTTTCTGGGTGTAGGTGAAAATTGGAAGATTTTGGGTTGAGAAAACGCAGAACTTTGTTCTGCAGAATTTTTCTAGTTTTTCCAGGTCAATACGCGTATGAGGCAAGTCAATACGCGTACGGACCTTGGTGATACGCATAACATGGGCATTGTTTTGGGCCAATACGCGTATGGGATGTTATTTTGCTCGGCCATCTGCCCATTTGCGTATGATACGCGTAACGTTTTAGGGCAATACGCGTATAGTTTTGGGCATTATGCGTACGGACATTTTAACGTGAATTTTGGGAAAAATGAGTTTCTGCCCATACGCGTATGGCTCAGGGCAATATGCGTATGGTCAGGTCAATGGTAAAATGAGACTTTTCAAAATATTGTTTTCGTTTTTCTTTCGTAACTTGGGTTCCGTTTGTCCGATTTTTACATTCTTGGTATCGTTGGAAAGCTATTGAGCTGTACTTTCTTATTATGATGGTTTGGAAATTGTTAGCCGATTTAATTATGTCGGAAAATCGGGAATAGTGTCGGATGTCGACTTTTGTCGTTGTAATGGCGCGTAGTTAATATGTATTGTGCAAGGTGCTGTTGTATGATGTAAATGTATGCGTTTAGAGAGTGTTGTGTTGAATTGTGGCCGTATGGAAATTAAATGCATTGTTTTGGGCATAAGTGCACAGTGTGATTTTGTTGATGTAGATGAATGCATTTATGTGTGCATATTAAATGTCATGAGTCCTTGTATGTCACGCATCATGATATGCATTGTTGTGACGTCCTGAGTGACGGATTGATTCCAGAGGGAATCTGCTATAACATCGTGAGCCTTAAAAATAAGAGGACAGAAAGCGATCTGATTGGATCGTGAGCCTTAAAAATAAGAGGACCGAAAGCGATGGTTATAGACGATCGTGTGCCCATGTGAGGTGTGAGCGATCGGATCGTGAGCCTTATACAAAGAGGACCGAAAGCGATCCATAAACGTCGTGAGCCTTATGCAAAGAGGACCGAAAGCGACGGGGGAACATCGTATGCCCGACGGGGAGTTACAGTGATGTAACGAGCGATGGTTCCAATAGTTCCTGAGTGAACTAGTGATGAGAAATATTGGGAGTCGGTACCGCATGGCATGTGCATAGAGTCGTGGTGTCGGTCTCTGTGCATTTGCATGAATCATGAATATGTTTGACTATGTGTGAGAATTGGGCATAGACTAATCGTGTGTGGACTTGATGAATTGATATTTTTGGTGATAATTGCATTATGTACGATTAATATGCATTGGTGTTAGATAAATGATATATGTGTGATGTTGTGTGGTATTTGGATTCTGAGGTATGTTGTGGTGAGAAATCTATATATGCATTTTTGTGTTAATATATAATTATATGCAATTGTATTATGATTGTTTTTCTCACCCTTCTGCTATTTTATAATGCTCTATGAGGCATTGCAGATTAGAGTCGCTGGAGGTATTTTTGTGAAGCTTTGCGTCTTCATTCTTTTGTCGGTCGGCTCTGATATGTGACATCGGGTAGTTAGGGAGGCCGTTAGTGATTATGGTGTATTATGTATATATATCTTTTGGCTTGTGCATGTATAACTTGATGTATGATAAACTTTTCATGTGATATATATATATATGTTATTCAGTTTTAGATTTTCTGCTTTTATTCTAATTCTGAAATGTGGGTGTAAGGAACTGAGTTCCTCTGTTGATTGCTACCCCGCTGTTGCATATCTTTATGAGCAGGTGTTGTATGTATTGTTTCAATTGATGTGACCCTTCGGTCTACGTTGTGAATATCAATTATACTCTGACGAAATTTTGAATTTTCTTTTACCGTTTTTCTTATTTGGGGGTATAGATTGGGGGTGTTACATGAGTCACAAAACCCTGGGGGTACGTAGAGTTGATCATGACATTTGGATCTGCAGAGACAGCCAGATCCGTTAAAGTGCAGTTCCTGGTAATCGACTGCCCGTCTCTCTATCTGTGCATATTCGGGCGGCGAACTCTAGCCGAACTGGTAGCTGTGCCTTCCACCATCCACCTTAAAATGAAGTACTACACTTCGAAAGGTATGGTTGCCACATTGCACGGGGATATCGAAGCTGCACGACGATGCTTCGAGGCGGCCAGCAAGGGACTCAACGCCATCACTTCTAAGCCAAAGACGTCCAACATACCAGCCTTGCCCAACAACTCGGAGGAAGCCAAGCCACTACCTCGCATCGACTCCGTCGATCTTGACAGCCGCTTCGCCGAAGATGACCAAAAGGAAGGCCAGGCTAGCCCGAGCAGCTCATCTGCCTCGACCAACAACAACTCCCATCTGATGTGCCCTATCCCAGATGATGACTTCGAGCTCATCCTGCTCGGCGACGACCCTCAACGGGGAGTAAAGATAGGGACCGGTCTCCCCGACATCACACGGAAGTAACTCAAAGCCTGCCTTCGTGAGAATGCAGCCTTCTTTGCTTGGAGTGTCGTGGAGATGCCCGACTTGGACCCATCTGTCGCCTGCCATCAACTCACGATTGACCCGACCGTCAAAGCAGTAGCACAACGTAGGAGGAAGCAATCTCCAGAAAAAATGGAGGCTGCAGAGCAAGCTGTAAAAGACCTCCTCGAGGAAAAATTATATCGGAAGCCAAGTATACCACTTGGCCGTCCAACGTTGTACTAGCGAAAAAATCTAATGGCAAATGGCGAATGTACGTTAATTATACTGATCTTAATAAGGCATGCCCGAAGGATGCCTACCCCTCCCCAATATTGATAAACTTGTTGATAACTCTGCCGGTTTTAAACTATTATCATTCAGGGATGCCTATTCGGGCTATAATCAAATACCAATGGCAATGAGCGATAAAAAATACACGCCCTTCATGACCGAATCCCGCAACTAGAACGCCGGCGCGACCTATCGGAGGATGATGAACAAGGTCTTCCGGGGAGAAATATGTGACATGCTCGAAGTCTATATGAACGACATGATCGTGAAATCCCACGAGGAAACCAATAATACGACCCATTTAAGGAAGGTCTTCGAACAGGCCAGGAAATATCGGATGCGTTTCAACCCAGAGAAGTGCATGTTCAGAGTCTAGGCAGGCAAGTTCCTCGGCTTTTACCTGACAGAACGAGGAATCGAGGCCAACCCCGACAAGTGTCGGGAATTCTCCGAATTTCCAATGCCCAATTCGAATAAATCCATCCAGTCCCTCAACGGGATGCTTGCGTCCTTGTCCCGTTTCGTGGCCAAGTCTACACAGCACGCCCTTCCATTCTTCAAACTCCTCCGCAAGGAGGCAGCGTTTGAATGGACGGAGGAATGTGACCAGGCTCTCCTTCATCTAAAACGGGCACTGTCTGAGCCACCAGTCCTCTCTCGACCAGAAAATGGCGAAACTCTATATTTGTATCTCGTCATAGCAATTGAGGCCGTGAGCGCCGCTCTTATCCGCAAAACACCTGACGGGCAAAAGCCGATATATTTCACCAGCAAAGCATTGCAGGGACCAGAGCTGAGATACCAGCAGATAGAGAAGGTTACGCTGGCCCTCGTCAACACCGCTAGAAGACTGAGACACTACTTCATGGCCCACACGATCGTGGTCCAGACAGATCAACCCGTAAAGCAGCTGCTGGGACGACTAGACATGGCCGGCAGAATGCTCAAATGGTCGCTAAAGCTGTCCAAATTTGACATTCAGTGTGAAAGCAGAAAAGCCCTTAAAGCCCAGGCTTTGGCTGATTTCGTCGCCGAAATGGCGTTCGCAGATTCCCCCACCTGCGGGGCGCGCAAGTGGACCATTTTCGTAGACGGAGCTTCCATCCCGGCAAGAAGCAGGGCAAGCATCATATTGGAGAACGACAAGGGAATCATCATAGAGGTATCACTTACCTTAACCTTTCCCACGTCTAACAACCAGACTGAGTACGAAGCCTTCCTCACCAGTTTGCGCCTGGCCGAAGATCTAGGGGCAGAAGAGGTCATCATCTACACGGATTCACAACTCGTGGCCCTCCAGGTTCGAGGAGAATATCAAGCCAAAAATGACAGTCTGTCTGAATACCTAGCCCTGGTCGACGAAAAGATGACAAAGTTCTTTGCAGTGGAGGTGAAGCATGTTCTTCGCGAACATAATGTCAGAGCAGACGTATTGTCTAAACTAGCAAGCACGAAGAAAAAGGGCGGAAACAAGTCCGTCATCCAGGAGGTACTTCCTCGACCCAGTATCGAGAAAGCATCCCTGACCCTCGACGTATAGGAAATCGGCGGCAGTAATTGCTGGATAACCCCCGTATATAACTACCTCGCTAGGGACGAACTTCCGTCCAATCCCAAAGAAGCCAGCACAGTCAGGCGCAGGGCCTGCTCCTACGTCCTGGTCGAAGACAAACTCTACATGCGGGGGTTATCCATCCCACTATTCAAGTGCGTCGAGGAGGAGATGGTCACCCACGTCCTACGCGAAATCCACGAAGGAATCAACGCCCAACATCTCAGAGGAAGATCCCTCGCCCAGAAAGCCCTTCGGGAAGGGTACAACTGGCCAACCAAGCACGTGAAGAAGTGCGATAAATGCCAACGACACGGGGACATGCACCTAGCTCTACCTAACGAGCTCAAGGCTATGTCCTCCCCATGGCCATTTACTTCATAGGGCCTGGACATCCTGGGGCCATTCGTAGTAGGATCAAACCAGAAAAATACTTAATAGTAGACGTTGATTACTTCACGAAATGGATAGAAGCGGAAGCTCTAGCTAAAATAACAGCCCTTAACATACTGGGTTTCTACAAACGAAACATCCTCGCACGTTTTGGCATCCCCCAAGCAATAGTCACGGACAATGGGACACAATTCACAGACAGGAAGTTCCAGGATTTCGTCGCTAGCTGGGCACGAAATAACACTTCGCATCCGTCGAACATCCCCAGACTAATGGGCAAGCCAAAGTGCCAAACCGATTCATCCTTCGAGGCCTCAAACGAAGGCTGGACAAAACGAAGAAAGCTTTGGTCGAGGAGCTGCACAGCGTCCTGTGGGCATACCGCACAACTCCACACTATTCAACTGGGGAAACTCCTTTCTGCCTGGCCTACGGGACCAAAGCCGTAATCCCCATTGAAGTTCACGTACCCTCCAGGCGGACCGAATCACCCCTGGACGAGGAAATGAACGACGAGGTGCTAAGGGAGGAACTCGACCTCGTCGAGGAAGTCGATCTGAGGCAGCCCTCCGCGAAGCCTCTTTAAAACAAAAAATTTCCATCCGGCCCAATGCCAAATTCATACGACGAGAGTTTAAAGTGGGCAACCTTGTCCTAAGAAGGAACCATAAAGACTCTCACGAGGGCAAACTCGCTGCTAACTGGGAATAACCCTATCATGTCCGAGCAAAAACGAAGAATGGGGCCTACTACCTAGGACATCTCAACGGGGAAGAACTTGCTCAACCATGAAACGCCGAAAAGCTAAAGCAATACTATAGCTAATGCCTAATTGTCGGTGCTTCGTCACAGCGACGAACGTCCCATCCCGACCACGATGCATGCCTAGGTACAAGCGTTGCTTGCCAGCTAAGGCAGGACCCCACTCAAGAACGATTCAGGTCCCTGTCCGACAGCGGTCCCTCAATCGAGCACCGCCGTCGTTAAAGTACCACGATAGGAAGAACACCCAGCTCGCGATGGGAGGATCACACCGCAAACTCAGGGCTCAAATGCGACCTAAGCTCCGCTCTCTTGACCGGAAATTCCCCTGCCGTTCGACCAGTCCCCCTCACTGCCGAACACATCCACGTCGAGCATTTCCCTAAAACTTGAAAACAAATCAAAGTGATCCCTGTTACGGGCACAAAAGCATATCGAGCAACAGTACAACACTTAGCAAAATCAAGCAGTAAAAGCCATGCGCAAACATCCAAAATCGGCCACACTGACTGGAAACATACATTAAAATTAAGTAACCACAAGGGCCACAAGCTATGCGTATTACAAAACAAGGGGGCCATTCCCCCAAACAAAATAAAGTTACATCAAAACACGGCACGCAGGCCGGATACATTACAACAAAGAAAAATCCAATCTCATTCCTGCATTTGCTCAGGCTGTTCGGTGTTTTGCTCAGGCTCCATATTCTCCTCTTTCAGAATCTGGGCATGATCGTCGCCAATATTTAAGAAGTCCGGATTAACTATTCTGTCATCCTGGACATGGCCAAAAAAGATGGTACCCTCCGTGGAGATCTGAACCCCAGGATTGACCAACCAGAGTTGGGCCACGACATTTTTGAACGACTCTTCTCCAATGGAAATAACGTCTTCTTCTGCCCTTAGCATACGGGAAACAAGCTCGGCCCTCGCCTTCAATGCCTTCACATCCTCGGGCTCATCTTCAGCCGGGGCACCCGCTGCCCTCAGCTGTTCAATCAGATCCTCGGCAGACTTCTTCTCCGCCACCAGTGTAGTGTTCTCCCCCCCTCATCCTGAGAGCCTCCTCGTCTGATTTCTTCCTCGCATCATTGGCGGCCGTGGCCTCTTCCCTGGCCTTCCTCGCCGTCTCTTCCAAAGACGCTATGGTCGCCCGGGCATTCTTGATTTTAGAATCAGAGGAAGAATCTCCCTCGACATAGATCGCGGCCATCTCCAGGACCCTGACAATCGCAGAGGCATCCTGCGCCAGCAGCGCCCTCTTGCTCGGGCGATCCATACCTTCAAGTTGAAGAGACTCCGCCTGCGGAACCACTAGGGACGTCCCCTCAAAGAATTTCCTGTTAAGGACATAAGGAGGAAGCTCGAACTTCCCTTTCTCAGGCGCTCGGCTGAGGTCCACTGTCTCATTGGCTCTGGTCTACTTGAACCTTGAATTCAAAGGCAACGGGGATCCCTGGGAAGGAGCAGGCAAAGAGCTCTCCGTAGCAGGATGAGGAGGAGGAGCACGCTGTGTGAATCGAGACTTTGAAGTGGCCGCCCCAGGCTTGCTACTCGCCATAGCATTCTTCGCCCTTCTCTCTTAGGTGGAAGGCATCTCACCTGCAAAAACACAACAAACATATTAGATGGCGAAGAAAATACAATTCAGGCAAGTCAAAAAGCTAAAACTACCGAGCAGTTTAAAAGCGTCTGTAGGTGTCTTGCACTCCAAAAGCGCCTTCGTATTGATATAATGGTACTCCACCCGTTGACTACCATCATCCTCAAAAATAGGATCGCCCTTCTTCGTCCAGTAATCAGCGAGCCTAAAAGAGTTAACGTAGTTTACCAACGTCTCATAGCCGACCAAGTCTTGCTCGTCCAACATGCTCGACTGAGCGACATAACCAGCAGGCTCCGGAGGAAAATGACTCCCACTCAAATGGAAGGGAAATTTGAACTCCCTATCCCTAATCACGTTTCCTTCATAGTCACGCATGACGTTACCATCCCCGTCGGTGGACACTGCCCAAACATACGTGTTATCTTGGGCCCGCTCCGACACAGGCTTGATGACGTAGAACCTCTACTTGAAAGTCCGGATAGACTCCGAGAAGGGCTTAAACAGCTTCATAGGTTGCTTCAGTGACACCCAACCATATCTTTTCCCCGTGACCTGCCTCTGAAGGTGGAAGATAGTGAAGAACAAAGTCAAAGTGGATCCTATCTTCAGGAACTCACAGGTCAGCTCGAAGGCGCGGATGAACGCCGACGAGTTAGGGTGCACTTGTGACGGGGCCAGATCCTGGTGCATAAAGATAGACTGCTGGAAGTCAGTGAAGGGAAGCCTCAACCCTAGCTCCTTAAAGGCATACTCATACATAGAGAATCTCTCCCTGTAATCTGTGCAAATCTGATCATCTTGAGAGGGGAAATGCACCTTCCACTCCCCCTCTGGTCCCACGACCGTGAAGACATATCATGTGTAATACGCGAATGTAGATTCATGCTCGGCAGGCTCCACCACCTTCCATTCCTCCGCGGAATCATGTTCAAGCTCCTCCCCGACTTCGCTGAGGGCGTTTGAAATCTCTGTGCCACTACTTTCCGAGGAACTCTCCTCGGACAAATCTATAAGGATCTCTCTTTCGGGCCTTGACGCCATCTCGATCACCTGAAAAGCAGAGGACAAAAGTGAATTCGACCGCGAAATCAAATCCACCCTTCCACCGCTAGTCAAGTGAAAGGGAGCACAAAGGGCCGAGGACGGCGTCCCTGGCCTAAGCCCTAAATTAACCAAAAACACATGAGTCCACCACGAGGAAATGCTCGGGGTAAACCCCTCATACAACGAGGAACTTCCCCGAACCACTACCCAGTTTCCGTTTGAAGATCCACCGAAAAATCCATACATTCATCGGAAACTTCATCAGAGCGTCGGAAAACTGGGTAGCCATGTCGGTTATACTTGTGTCGTCGTCGCGACAACACCGAAAACGGCCTTACCCTAAGATCTCTATGGGGCTCCGACAGCCTCATCGGCAGAAGAAGATGGCCTAGCCACCGTCCACCACCAACAGACACCGGAGAAACACCATTATCTTACCTACGTTAACCTAACCGCATGCATTCTAAACAAAGATGAAAAAGCTGGAAGAAAAGAAGGAATTAGGTGACTTACGTGGTTGAAGAGGTTGTGGAAAGGTGCTCGAAGCTACTCACGGCGCTCGACGGCGGCGACGAACTAAGCTTTCTGAGGAAGACGTAGAAGAAGAGAGAGAAACGAAAATACGAATGAACATATCCCCTCTCCTTATATACAACTTGAGAGCACGTGCAGGAGCACGCTCGGATAGGTCATTATGGCCCTAGACTAGCCATCATTGCTTATTCAATACAGCACAGGGCTCGAGGCACACGTGGCGCCCCATCGCTTCAGTTACCTCTACCTGTTGGTCTCTCCGCACGCCGGGCAGACCATGCACCGTTACAAGTCTTACGGGCACTAGGACCCTCGGGCACCATGAGACAACTCCCCTTCGTCACCAAACGACGACTCCGTCACAATTCCCCAGAGCTACGGGTTATCCTTAAGTCATCACTCCCATACTCAGGAGCAACGACTTGGGGGTTTCCTGTTCCGGACTGGACCAATGGCTAGACATGGCCCAATCCACTTCTGTTCCCAGAACGGCCCGATTGCCTAATTCCAGCCAATAAGGGGCAGAATTTACCTTTATGCCCTCCAACCGGGCACATATGGATGAATGGACCCCATGGTCATTCACTCGTCTCCGGTATTTTTTGCCCGTCACGCATGGCTTCATAATCCAAGAACAGCCAGGGGCATGTGCCCGGAACTACGCCTTTGCCCGACATAACGGCTAGTTTTGGGCACCCTGCACGTCATAACGGCTAGTTTTTGGCAGTTACCTATTCTTCAAGAAACGGTTATTTCTCCCCAAAAATAGGGACCGTTGGCCACGCGCTGGGGGCATTATATAAACCCTCTCTCTTGAGAGGGTCAGGTATCGAATAATCATCCTAAGAACTCACACTTTGTACTTGCCCCTTTTCTCTGACCTTTTCTTACTTGAGCGTCAGAGTGCTTTGTAGGTACACCCCCTCCTCCTCATCTCACATCCAGCATCACATACGTTCTTCTTGGCCCATCACAGGATCTGATAAGCCTTCACGATCAGGTTGAATCATTCATTTAAATCCAAAGAGTGGTCTCTGTCTTCAATCGTTTAGTTGGTTAAGCGTTGTCCCATTAAAGGATTAATACACTATGAAAATCTTCAATGACAATGGGAATAATAATTCTCTCGTATTCTTTCTTCAGATGATCATCTCTCTAATCCTACTAGATACATTGTTCTTATTCTTCTTAATTATTCTCTAATATTATAATATATTTTAATTTGTTTAATTTAATAATTAATCTAACAATACAAACTTATAGTATTTTTTTGTTGCATTTTTTTTAATGAAAAGTTGGAGTTTATTATATAATATTGGACTCTCTTACGTTATAAAACTACCCGACATGACATTATTTCAACATATATATTTTCAACTAGCATCAATACCAACACTTTTTAACCACTATATTAGTCAATGCCAAAACTTCACTTTATCTAACAATGACATGTATGATGAATACAAAAGATTTTGTTTCAGAGTTTGACCGAAAATAAGAAAATGGAGAGTACACTTCTACAAGGAATACATTTTATGACAACGATTTTACCTCAAATAACGAAAAGTTGTGGTAAAATTCCTGGACGCGTCATGTTTTTTTTAAATATACAAGCTATTTCGTTTATTTAAGTTACAAACTGAGAGGTAAACAAATTCAGAATACATGCTTCGAATCTCATTAATTCTAATTTACGTTTTCATTTAATTAAAATTGTCGTCTTTCTGCATATTTTATTTTTAATCCAAAAATAAGTGATTTTTCAATTCAGTTATGTTTTCCAACTACTCATGTTACATCACTACTCATGTTACATTAATGGTGTTGTTGTTATTGTCGTTGTTTATTTTTGAGATCCGAAACCCTAGAGGTTTAATCTTGTTGTTGCTTAAAATAAGATTGTGTCATAGGTTTATTGTTGATGTTGTTGCAATTTTGTTGAGAGGTTTTTTTTTTGAGTTGTGGTTTAATGTTAGTTGTTGTTTTTTAGTTGTTGATGGTATTCTTATTGTTGTTTAGTTGTCATACTTTCCAAAGTTATGAAACGATATATGTTGTAGTTTAAGTATTCTCATTGATTTTTAATTTGAGATTGATATTGAGATTATGTTTTTGTGATTCCTTGTGTAGTTCTCATCTTGTTCCTTCGAATATGTTGTTGTTGTTTAGTTGTTCTACTTCCCTAAGTTATAAGAAGCTATATGTTGTAGTTTAGTTGTTGTTATTGAGTTTGCATTTGAGATTGATATTGAGATTATGTTTTTGTGATTCTTTGTGCAACTCTTATTATATATATATTATATTGACATAAAATACAGTTGAGTTTATTATATATATATATATATATATATATATATAGGGTTATGCTAATGCACACCCATGTAGGTGTGCATTAGCAACATACACCTTAGTATATTTTTTTGTGGGGCCCACCAATTTTTGGTGGGACCCACATTAGAAAAATGAAGAAAAAAAATATAAAGAAAATAGATGTAGTGCATTTTTGTGTGGGTCCCACCAATTTTGGGTGTCTGTTAGCATTTCTTTATATATATATATATATATATATATATATATATATATATATATATATATATATATATATAACTAACCTCTATTTTAACATAAAATCAATTAAATTGATTTTGGAAATAATAATATGAAAAATTATGTTGTAATTGAAACACATCTTACACTAATTGATGTTTTTATAGCATTTTATAACGCAACATTAATCACGTGTTCTTTCATGGATAAAAGACCTCAAATACTTCTAGTTTTCATTCAAATTTATTTCATAATTACTTATTTTGCAAAATATGAAATTTTATGCTTTCATAAATGAATTAGTAGAATAGGAAGAGTTGAATAAAGTACTTGAAACATTGAAGTGATTCTAACCATTTAAAAACGTGAGACGAATGATGAGTTATAGGATGCTTAAAAAACATTGAATAAAGTAATTTGTTATTCAAATATAACATAATTGTTCATATTCTTATTTTTTAACTAATTGGAGAAGTTATATGTTTTGTTAAAGTTTAGCAGAATAAGCAATCCACATTAGATATAATAATCTTAATCTTATTTTACCAATCAATCTAATGACAAAACATAAGGGAAAGGTAATTTTATCATTTAAAATTTTCAAAAAGGATCTCCTTGAGGATCGATTGCATGACCTCTTTACACAATACATGTCGGTGGATCTATCTTTTTATAACGTCTTTCATGACCTTGCATTTGAAATTGAGGTAATGCCTCATATCTAACAGAGGTTAAATATATTTTTTTACAGTAGTAGTAGATTTTGAAAAGGTAAAAAAAAAGGATTATATTCTCCCACCTCAAAAAAAAAGTTAACAATATAAACCCATAATACGATGAAGACGAAGAAAGTCACTAAACCAAAATGAAAAAAAATGATTACACAAGAAAAAAAAGATAATTAAATGATTGGTTTTAAATCAAGATAATATTTAAAAATAATGTTTTGACTTTTTGTGATTTCGTGTTTGAAAAGAGAATTTCTAAATTTGTGTATGTTTAAAAATAATGTTGACTTTTTGTGATTTGGTGTTTGAAGATATATATAAACTTCAATCTCTAACATTGACCGTCAATTTTTGAAAGGAAAATGAAGATGAAGCTTACATAGAAACAAAAATTGTTGGATATGAACCCTAATTTCAAAGGGAAAAAAGGTGATTTTTATAAAGAGGTATAATTTTGTTAAATAATAGAATTGAAGAATGCAATATAGAGGAATTGAATGGATATTGTTGACACAAAAACAAAGATTTTATTTAACATTGCTTAAATGAAATGGATAAAATGGCTCACATGATATAACTTAATAAAATCTATTATCTATTATAATATATTAAATCTAATACAACAGATTATGTTATGGCATAAAATATGCCGCGTAGATGATATTTGCCACAACAATTAAAATCTAATATGTCACCTTTAGAATTAAAATAAAAAATAAAAAGACACAATCATTCAAAAATAAAAATAAAAAACTGATGACAAACAAAAAAAATATTTTAAATAAATAAAGTTCTTAAAATATTTAATAATTACAATATTTCTATTAATTGATCATAAAATTGAAATATTAAAACAAATGACTAATTTGAACTTTATTTACAGATTAATAAAATAAAAAATCATAAAATAGAAATATGTTGGTTTCTTAATATTAAAGAATCATGTAATTAAATATTTTAATATAAAATCATCTTATTATTTGATCAACTTTTATAATTAATATGATTTTTTTTTTTACAGTTTTAAAATTATAAAATTCTAATGTATAATTTAAAAATACGATATACATTTACTCAATAACATGGAATATTCCTAATACCTACGAATAAAAAATTTACTTTAAACTAAAAAAATAGTCATAAAATTCAAAACATTTAACATATTTTAGTGCAACAAAAATATAATTGAATAATGTCAAAATAATTTTGTAATTCTTTTTTTAATTAAATAAAAACTTGAAATTACCTCAATACCATTGTACAATATAAAACATATACAAAACAATTAAAAATATTTAAATTAAATATCTCTAAAACAACAAAATGTTATCAATTATAATATTCAAATAAATACAAATTTGATTTAAAAAATGTTAAAACCTCCTCACAATGCACGGGTTACCATCTAGTTAATGATTAATATGAATCTCAAACTAAATATAAGAGATCAAAAATGTGTTTTTGCCTTTAATTTCTTTTGCCATTTTAAATATTAGTATTCATTCTTATCTTTTAAAGCTTATCTTTATAATAAAACATTATGAGAATTTATTAAGAAGGATTTCAAGATTAACGATTTGAATAAAAGCATGATTTTGGATAGAATATTATGACGAAGTCGATCCAAACAGTTGATCTCACTTAGTTGGATAAGTCATAGTTGTCGTTATATCTTTATAATAAAAATCAGAATATTATCTTTTTGACTTTAACATTTAAAAAAACTTATCAATTCAACTTTTCTTTTTAAAAGAAAAATTAATTTCTTTTTATAAAGTTGAATAAATGTGCACTTATAATTGTAACCCAAGGGTCACATTCTTCCATAAGATAAATAGTATTCATGGGAGGACCTTATGATACACATCTAGTTAATCATTTTACTTCTCATTTTAATATGTTATCTCTAAGGATGTTCCTTCTTTTTCTTCTCACATACATTCAAATTCATTATGCATATTCCATTGATCGCAAGGCAAATAGACCTATCCATTTATAAATTTAAATCAAACATTATTTTTACTTTACGTAAAATTTAACAGTCGTATTTTCTGAATGCAGACTTACATTGTCTACATGGGTGATCATCCCAAGGGTATTGATCCAGCCACTCTACCTTCTCTTCACACCACAATGGCTCAAAATGTCCTTGGCAGGTTCAAATTATGAATAATGCTTGAATTAAATTCAATACTAGCAATTGGCTCTAACAAGTAGTGCAACAATACAACTACATATTAGAAGAATAAATTTAATATTATCAAAATTTGGATCTTTCCAGTGACTTTGAATCAGGAGCTGTACTCCACAGCTACAAGAAGAGCTTTAATGGATTCGTGGTAAAGTTGACACAAGATGAAGCAAAAACATTGACCGGTACTATTACTAAACCTATATAAACAAAATATATTTAACCATTTTAATTTTTCTAGAGCCAATATAGTTATGTTCATATTATAAATTAAACCGAAATTTATGTACTTTATGTATTGCAATAGAAATGGACGAAGCGGTGTCTGTATTTCCAAACACAAAGCATTATCTTTGCACGACAAAATCGTGGGACTTCGTAGGTCTTCCACAAAATAGCAAAAGAATGAGTTTGGAGAGTGACATAATTGTTGGACTATTGGACACAGGCATTTGGCCCAAGTCAAAGAGTTTCACTGATGAAGGATTTGGTCCACCACCTAAAAAATGGAAGGGATCATGCCACAATTTCACTTGCAACAAGTAATTAATTACTTTCATTATTTTGTGTCATGATTTCAAAAACTATTAAAAATATAAATATATCATTCACATTTTATGTGCAGTAAAATAATTGGTGCACGATACTCTAATATACAAGGTTCCTATAATGAAAAAGAAATCAAAGATCCAACGGATGTAAATGGGCACGGAACACACTGTGCATCCACATTAGCCGGCAACGTGGTTAATTCTGTAGATGTAGAAGGGTATGCCTCAGGTACAGCCCGTGGAGGAGTCCCCTCCGCACGTATTGCTGTCTACAAAGTATGTTGGGGGAAAACAGGTTCTTGCGATGGTGTTGATATCCTTGCAGCGTTTGATGAAGCCATCGCTGATGCAGTTGATATTCTCTCTATTTCTATTGTAATGGGTCAAGTATATCCATATTTTGAAGATCCTATCAGCATTGGCAGTTTTCATGCAATGAAAAGAGGTATATTTACAGCCAATGCTGCTGGTAACAATGGCCCTGTTCATTTCACCATGACAAATTTAGCTCCTTGGTTTCTTTCTGTTGCTGCTAGTACTTTTGGTAGAAAGTTTGTCACAAAGGTGAAATTGGGAAATGGTGCCATTTATGAGGTATGGTGATTTCGTTTGTACTTGTTACTATTAAATGTTAGTAACACAGTAGTACTTTTTTTAAAAAACTTTTCAATTCAATACTTGTTTGAAAGATTGATGTCTAAAAAAGTTTGTTATTCTATGAGATACCTTATAGTTTGATTAATCTTGACATAAATGGAGGGTTCTTGTCAGGGATCCACAATTAACACATTTGATCTCAAAAACAAAATGTTTCCATTAATTTCCGCTAGAGATATACCCAATACTGTGGGGGGATTTAATAGTTCAGAATCAAGGTATCATAAATATATAAAATTATATGAATTCCTATGTTTTTTTTAAATGATTTTTTGTTAGATTTTAATTTCATACAAGTATAATTTCCCAGACATTGCTTCAAGGATTCTGTAGATATACACGCAATAAAGGGAAAGATAGTTTTATGCGAGTGGGTTGAAGATTCTTCAGATGTGGAACTTTTCGCAGGAGCAGGAGCTGTTGGTGTAATATTTGGATTTGTTTATACACAAGATTTTGCATCTATATATGCCTTGCCAACCACGTTACTCGGTCTATGGGATTTTAGAGAAATCAAGTACTACATAAAATCAACAAAGTATATATTTTATTTTTAATTGAAATCAGAAAATTTTTTATAAACAATATTTTTTATTTATAAGTTATTGTATTTGTTATCAGAATTCCAACTGCCACAATATTTAAGAGTGAAGAAGTTGAAGATTTGTTGTCCCCTTATGTAGCATCGTTTTCATCAAGAGGTCCAAACCCAGTTACGCCATATATTCTCAAGGTAACCAAAAAAGATATTTAGCTCGTAAATCATGTCAATTTTTTTGTTTGTTTTCAACATGTAAAAGGCTTACTAGTTACAATTATTTCTTAATGTTGTAGCCTGACATTACTGCCCCGGGAGTTAATGTTATAGCTGCGTGGACTCCACTCGACCCAATTTCTGAAGTTGAAGATGACAAAAGAATATTAACATATAATGTTATCTCTGGAACGTCAATGGCTTGTCCTCATGCAGCAGGAGCAGCCGCATACGTTAAATCATTTCACCCCAATTGGTCTCCTGCTATGATCAAGTCTGCATTGATGACCACTGGTAATGACTAATGATTCACAATCTTTCAATCGAGAAAATTTTAGAATTGAATTGACCAACAATTCCCATTATTACATTAAACATTATAAACTAAATAGGTGTTTGAACTGTTTTATTCTTTACTCTTATCAATTTGATGTATACCAAATAAACAGCTACACCAATGAGTCCTACTTTAAATCCCGAGGCTGAATTTGCATATGGCGTTGGGCAGATAAATCCTGTAAAGGCAATAAATCCAGGTTTGGTATATGATATTAAAGAAGCAGATTATGCCGATTTTTTGTGCAGAGAAGGGTATACAGATAAACAACTACGAGTTCTTACTCAAGATAAGAGTAACTGCAAAGTGAAAGCTAATGAGAAAGCTGTATACAACTTAAATCTCCCATCATTTGCTCTTAAAATAAACCTTACATTTTTCGGTCATGTTTACCATAGAATGGTAACAAACGTGGGATCAGCAACATCTACTTATAAAGCAAGAGTAATATCTCCATCTTTGTTAGAGATTCAAGTGAAACCTAATGTTCTGTCTTTCACATCTATAGGACAGAAAAAATCATTCTCGCTCACAATCGAAGGGAAAATCAATGTTGAAGTAATGTCAGCTTCTTTGATTTGGGATGATGGAAGTCATCAGGTTAGAAGCCCAATTGTTGTTTATGGGAAGTACGCATGAATTCTCTGACCCTATATGCTTGTGATGCATGAAAATAATAATGGCTTATAAAGAAAGTTTTCATATCACATTCTTATGCATGTTGAACTTTACAAAATTGTATGTTGTGTAAGTTGCTAGTTGTGTGTGTTGGTACTTGTCATTTGAAACTCAACTCTCACCCCGAAACTTGAAGGTTGAAGCATTTGATTAGATGTATATATTATTTCAGTTTTTGATTATCATGTTATACTTGACTACAATGTCTTAACTCAATAGTAAGAATCTGATCTTATAAAAAAATCTAAAATCGCCCATATGATGAAGAGTTATCAATCTTAAAATAAAAATGTTGCTTGTAAGTCTGTATTCAGATAATGTAATTCAATATGAAATTTCTAATTGGATGGATGTGGAATAGTTCAAATCACATAAACGTGGAGAATATATGCATGTATATAGTCCCGTTAAGACAGTTCAGTTAGTAGCTGTACTGTACAAGAATATCAAATGCAGGGGCACGAATTGAACCTTCGACATATGACTTATTAACCTTTAAAGGGTGAAATTCTAGTCACTAAGAAGCAACATATGTGTGTGTATATATTTACCTTGCGATCTTTATTGGAACATGCTTGTTGGACGAGAATACAGGTGAGAAGGAGATGTAAGAATGGCCTTAAAGAGTTTAATTTTGCAACTCAATCCAAATGAGAAGCAAAGAAGGTTTACAGTACTAAACCATTTCACCTTCAATGAGTATATGTGGTCGAAGAATGTGAACCTCGCCTGCCAAGGGACACATGCGTTACAAAAAATTAAATTTTATTTTACTTTTTTAAACAACATTTGAAAAAAGAAAAAAAAAAAAAAACAGATTTTAGTATAATGACAAGCTTTAGAAAGTTTAGCTTCTAAAGAGCAAACAATATTTTTGAAAGTATACTAAAGCACAAAGTGTGTTGTGTTGGGACTATTATTTATAAGACTATAGCCAATGATAAGATGTGCACATGGTATGGTGAGAATATTATTAGTAAAAGTAAACCCAATCACACTCTACTAGACCCTAGCACTAATGCTGAAATAGAATAACAGTGTAAACCTGATTTAAAAAATGACGAAAAGTACTTATATATCATGAGTGTTTTTCATAAAAAAGTGTTTATGTTTTATTGATACGTCTTTTTTTATTAAAGAGTACGCTTTTCTTTTTTGCGTTAAATATTTGTCTCTCAACCTATTTGTATTTATGCATTCAAAAAGTTAAAGAATACACCAAACGACATACAACTATGATGAAAGGAGTAAACGATTGTTAGTTGTCACAATCTTTAGCTCATTTCTTTATTTTTGTGAATATGTTTTGCTTCATTTTTCAATCTTCATCTTTCATAGGTTTTCATTGTTTCCACCTTTAACTCTCGTGTAAAAATGTTATGCTTCATATTTTCTAGTTATTTGCCATGTATGTTCACAATGCATATTATACATATAAGTTCACAATGAATATTATACAGATAATGTTTAGTTCATTGTTATGAAAATTCACGAGGTATATATTGTTTAGGTTATTGTTATATGTTAAAACCTATTGTATCTGTTTGTTGTATTGGGCCTGGCCCATATGTTCTTTTCCTCTTCCATTTTTTTCCATTTTCTTGACCGTTACTTTTGTGTGCCGATATTAGTGGCTTTGTACATTCTGCAGCATTAATGAAAAATGGTTTTTTACTGTTCAGCTTATCTTTTCACTATGCTTCTGATGCCACATGTTAACATGGTATCAGTTTGAAGATATTACTCTGATTTCTTTTTCATTCTTTGTTAGGTAAAGTGCTTCTTTTTTGTCCTCTGCATCTTATCCCTTCCTTTCACCACCATTTTTTTTACTATCGTGGTTCCTTCAACAAAAACAATAAACCTTCATCTCTCTTTTTCTGCTTCATTTTTTCCCCCTCTCTTTCTTGCGTTCTTCTCTATTCATCTTCTTCTAGAAAGATTTTCTTGGTTGCATATACCTTTTTTGTTGCTTTATCATCCTCTTCGCTTGCTTCTTTCCCCTTATCTGTTCCTTTTTCCTTGTTTTCTTTCTCACCATGGCTGATGAAGGAGATAACCACTTTGTCTCCACCACGAACAACCAAGAAAAACCCACCCAAAATCAATCGGTTCGCAATTACCAGACCGATGTGCTCGACCCTTATTACATGCACCCAGGTGACAACCCTGGCCTTTCTATTGTATCCCTATCCCTCAACAATTCCAACTTCCATTCTTGATCGCGTGCGATCAAGCTTGCTCTTCGTTCCAAGAACAAATTAGGGTTCATTGATGGAACCCTAATTCGTCCAATTGCTTCTGATTCAAAACACCTTGCGTGGGATAGATGCAACAACATGGTGATGGCGTGGCAGACCAACTCGATTGAGAAAGATATCTCTGAAAGTGTTTTATGGATGGATTCTGCGAAGGCTATCTGGGACGAACTCCATGAACGATACCATCAAGGTGAAATTTTTCGTATCTCATACCTCATGAATAAATTTAGCACAGAAGCAGGGAGAACAAACTATCACTCAGTACTTTACTACGTTGAAGAAACTATGGCAGGAATTTGAGAACTTCCGCCCTATTCCTAGTTGCGCGTGTGATCCTGTTTCCACTTGTCAATTAATTTCCACAATCAAGGCCTACCGCGACAACACACTACGCCAAAATTGTGTTTTGGCAGCGCAACAAAGACATCGCTTTTTGGCCGAAGCGCTGCTATAAGTTTCGCTAAAAACAAAAATAAAAAACAGAGAAAAAAAGCGCTGCTAAATATGGGTCCTACGAAAGCGCTTTTGAAAAGCGCTGCTAAAGGGTTAAGGCAGGTGAACTTTAGAAAGCGCTTTATGAAAAGCGCTGTTAAAAGGTTACCATAAGCGAGCGCTTTTCAAAAGCGCTACTAAAGGGCTTTCTTACAACACACTTTAGCCAGCGCTTTTGGAAAGCGCTGCTAAAGGCCTTTCATTAATCCCACATTAGAAAGCGCTTTTACCTCCAAAGCGCTGCTAAAGGCCTAACATAAGAAAGCGCTTTCTAAAAGTGCTGCTAAAGGTCTTTTAAAATATTAAAATTAAAACAGATTCTGATATCCCTCTATTTTCATTTCGACCGTTTCTATTTAACCCTAACTCTCGCGACACTGTTTCTCTTCATCTTCTTCTTCTGCGCCCTGCGTCCTCCGTCCTCCGTCGTTTCTTCCCTCCGTTCGTGGCTTACTCTCGGCCTCAGTTCGTGGCTTCCCTCCGTTTCTATTTACGGACTTTTGCGCTTGAGTTTGCTTGTTTCCGGATTGGTTTTATATACGTTTCAAACAATTGCGTCACCGCTGCCCGGGTTTCAAAGTATTGGTTCCGATGTTTGTTCGGATTGCATAATATCATGTTGCTACTTGTTTTTGAGTTGTGAATTGAATGTGCAAATTCCGGTTGCATTTCCTTGTTGTTTATAGTATGAACTGTGTAGAATATAATTATGTAGTTGTCTGAGGTGTTATTAACTTATTGAATTTGCTATATATAGGGGTTACTTGTGAACTGTGCAATACTTTAACATGGGCACTTCCTAAAAAAACTCCGCGGCCAAGAAGGTGACCGAGAAAATGAAGAAGGATGGTCCAAATGTTGCAATATCTGCTGCATCATCAATCGGAGCAACCTTGTCCGGGAAGAAATCTGTGACAAAGATGAAATCCCTCACAAAAGACCGTGCTCCGAAACGTGATTTTGGTGCAGATGTTGATGAGGACTGGGATGAAGACTGGTTCAATTTTCTTCATTCAGGAGGCGGGAGAGAGAGCGATTATCTTCTAGAGGGGAAGTTGTATTTTGTTGTTGTTTTGATTGTCCCCTTATATGGGTGTTAGTGATTTTTCTGGCCTTCGGGCTCTCTTTTTAATTGTATTGTACAATATTTTGCCTCATCTGAGGCATTTTATATAATATGTCGTTTTTTCTCCTGCAAGGAATTACCCTTTTATATATATGCTAGCCCGTCGAGTACTTAAGTCAAGAGGACTTAGAGTGGTCGATCATGAGGTATCAAGCGTTATTTTTTTGCCTTTTTGTTTTCTGAGACTTTATATTTGTGGTATGAAAAAGCGCTGCCTAAAGATGCCAATAGAAAGCATAAAAGGCCAGAAAAAGCGCTGCTAATGGCCCACTTTAGACAGCGTTTTTCCAGAAAAAGCGCTGCTAAAGGCCTACTTTAGAAAGCGCTTTTCCAGAAAGGCGCTGCTAAAGGCCTACATAAGGCAGCGCTTTTGCATAAAACCAAAGCGATGTCTTTAACTATAGCAGTGCCACCTTAGGCAGCGCTTTTAAGCGTTGTTAAAAGCCAAAAAAAGCGTTGTCTTTTCCCTTCCATGGCATAGTGACAACTACGCCATCCGATTTCTCAAAGGTCCTAATGAATGATGTGCTCCAGTTAGTGCTCAAATCATGTTGATGGCTCCTTTACCTCCCGTGAACAAAGTATTCCCTCTCCTAATTCAGCAAGAAAGACAGCTTATACAACCCGTTGAAGGAGACAAAATCGTAGCTCAAGTCTCCCAACCATACTCATTGAATCGTGCTTCTGACTCGCCATCCAATCCTGCTACTTACAACAAACCCAAGGGTATCAAAATCTGTAGCTACTGCAACAAACCCGACCATACCATCGAAGTTTGTTTCAAAAAGCCAAAACCTTCTCTAATTTTCTGTTATAAAAACTTGTATAAACCATCGAACCGGGACACCAAAAAACCCTCTGCCTTCACAACCACCACCTATCATTCCCTCAATCACTCTTTTCCTCCATTCATCACAGAATCAAACCTTCAAGCCTCCACGCCCTCTAATCTTTTCCTTCTTCTGCAAAACTACAAACACACCAATACAATCTTGAAACCACAACCTGACTTCCTCTTCTTCTCCTTCCTCCATCCGCTCTGCAAAACGCAACCCTCTCCATTCACAACACAATAATAACCTTCAATACCTCACCTTCTTCAAATCCTCTTTCAACAATCCAAACTCAACACAACTCTTCTTCTGCAGGACCTCAAAAACAACGGCAACTTTCAGCTCCTTCATATCTCCCACTTTCCTTCAACCTTTAATAACAACAACCTGAAAAAAACCCACAAAAACCCAAATCGGACAGAAAGAAAAGAAGAAGAAGTTTGAGGCAAGTCTTGACGAGATAAAATGAAATCTAGGATACAAACCTTAAATCACCATCGAGTGCTCCCCCGATCCACATCGTTCCATCATTTTCGATCGCTTTTTTTCCACTGACCGAACAACAATTACAAACCCGTAAGCTTCCTCAACCGCGATCCGCCGTGAAATAAAAACAGAGCCAAACCTAGAACCGGAATCGAAAACTGAGTTTGGAATGATCTGGGAAACGAAGTGTGTTCGTCGTTGATGCGCACCCCTCTCACATGGTGATTCGCTATTTTTGTTTTGAAGTTTGACGATGAGATGCGAAACGTCTTTGGAAGTGATCTGATGTAGTTTTCAAAACTACGCTTTGACTTTCCCTGTTGTCACAAAATAATAATAATACCTGTCTTTTGTGACCCATGGATACACGAGGGGCTGATGAGCCCGTTTAATTACTCCACCCCTCCTTTCATCTGCACCGTGGGTTTTGCTGTGAGATGATGGGCCCTTCAGCCCATATGATTCTCATTTAATTTCTATCCTCAGCACCTTTCTCAAACTCTATGCGTTTTTTATTATTACATCTTTTTGGTTTTTTTTTAAATTTCAAAAGATATGATATTTGCTTTTTAGTAATTTTTCTTATTTCAATTCCATTTCCTATTTTTATTTGGGCCTATGACATAAAAAACTTATTGATTTTGTTGATTTATTCAAGTCACAAATATCATGATTCATATGAGGCCATTTTTCAATTTATTTTTATCGGTCAATGAAAATCTAATAGAAAGGTATTCGATTTATCGATCTAAATCCTTATTTAGATGAGACCAATTTTATTTTCATTTCGAGCCTGTTTCTTTATTTTTGGGCCGATGATATTACAGAAATCAGGACTTAGTCGATTTATCAAATTACTAAAAGCCGTGATATGTATGAGGTCACCTTCATTATTTTATCGGTCGATGAAAGTCGAATATCATAGATTATCGGTTTCTCGATTAAATCATGATTAAGACGAGACCGACTTTATTTCTACTTCATTTTGTATTCTCTTATATCTTCATTTTCATTTTTGACCGATGAAGTCTTTCTATTCACGAACGTTGTTAGCGAAGCGACGAACCTTCATTATTTCAAATCTGTAGTGAGTGATCATCGAGATCTCTTTCTATACTTTGAGATCGTGATAGGTTACCTTCGACTAATCAACGAGAGTTTGTGATTTAAGACGAGGTCTTCACCTTTTCTTTTAGTGTGGCACGATTTCATCGGAGAATGATCTTCTATATCATTTCTCTATCGTGTCTTAACACAAAGATCAAATTGTGCATCCTTCTATAGTATGGTCTTCCTCATAGTCCGTACTACGACGGATCAACACTACATTGGACCCGATTCATCGATCCAATAAATTAATCATTAATCACTGACTTTACTTTCTGTCAATATTATCTTTATTTTATTTTCTGTTAAGTATTATCCTAATTATTATCCTTGTTCATATTATACTTGTTCATATTCTTGATTGTTCACACTTGACCCTCCTTCCAAAGGAAAGATCTTTACTTTGACTCCTAAGTCACAAACCTTTCCCATTTCATCCTTGGCCTCATAAGTGTCGTTTCCCTCATAGTTTAGTAATAGGATGAAGTTATCATGAACTCCTTGTGATTCTCACAATCATGAGAACTCACTTTACCTTTTACTCAGACTTACAGAGTTATCATGAACTCTGTGTGGTTCTCACTATCATGAGAATTCACTTCCTCTCTTCATAACGTAGACTTAGAGAGTTATCGTGGATTCTACGTGAGCTTATGCTCATTCCCTTTGGAACGTTGGCCATAGTCAATGTTTCCTTTTCTTTCACCCTTAGTTAGGTGAACTACGGTTGCTCTGATTCTTTAGTCAGATACGTAGGCACAAGATGCGACGTCTTGGCGAGCAAACTTAGTGTACATACTCTTAGGTCTTTACCTTAGTACAGTTTTCTTTTACCAAGCAAACATAACATAACATAAACATTAGCAAGAGGTTCCTGTAGAGTACTACAGATACTTAGGGTGCTAATACCTTCCCTTTGTATAACCAACCCCCGAACCTTAGATCTCCCCCCTTTTAGGTTTTTCTCGATCTTGAACCTTTCCTTTGGATAAATCAAAGTCGGTTGTAAAAGAAATATGATGCAAGTTAATTCATAGCTTGTTATCCAATTTTCACCGCAACAGAAATGGAGACTTCACTTGGGAGATTCCCCTAAGAGGGTTAAGCCTATCTTGTTTTTATTTGTGTTATTTATATGTTTGCTTGCTTGTACATTTACATATTCATATCTGTATATATATCTGCTTGTGCTTGGGTTTTTCTGTGTGCAGGTTTGCTACCTTGAGTGGTGAGGATAAGTCCTAACTCGGACTTGAGCGCACTTATTATAGGACGATGGTATATTCAAGGAGGCTTTGAGGGAGTCGATTCCTGAAAAAGTTGACTTGAGACACCATCACTCAGTTGAGGCCCTCTTGAGAGTTTAGTCATGTTGAACGATTCTATCCGTGAAAACGTTACTACTCTCGACCTAGGTGCCCATGATATTGAGAACCGTAGTTACCAAACCCCACTTGGCCTTTTAGGATGTAGTACGGTGACCATAAGGGAGTCTAGTTATGAAATGGTTGTCAGGCGATACTACACTCAGACGAGATTTTCTTGAGAATATTATTGATTACCAAGTTAATTGGGAAGTCGATAATATCCGAAAGATGGATTGTCGACTCTGGGAACCTTTTTAGAACCCTGTTCTGCAGATAAAAACCCATAGTACACACCTTTTGGGATGGGTAGACCATGGCTCCATGCTCGTGATCTTCAAACCTAGGCCCTTTCTTTGTTTGTGTGTGCATATTTGTGAATATCTGTATATGTGTGTTTGTGCATACTTTCCTCTATTCATGAGACCCTAAACCTAGGACTTGTGTGCTGTTGTGTGTACATATATCTGTGTTTTTGTGTGCCCGTGTTTTGTACATTGCATACATCTCATCGCATCCATTAATGGTTTCAAGGAACTCAGACGTTCTTTTCTTTGCAAAGATCCTTAGAGATCACAGATTTTTAAAACAAAACTCTTCAGTTTTCCAAAATGTTTGCAGCTCGCCTTTGAGTTCCTTGAAACCTTTTGGCTTGCATTAGCATTATATTGCATTTGCATTTCTCGGCCTTGAGTCTCATCCGTCCTCTGTCTGTTACCCAGTTGACTCCCCGAAGCCATCATTGGACTTGAAGTAGCTTTTGGAGGATCATGAACTCAGAGGAGCAGAACCAATTTGTAACTAGAGTAGATTTCGACCTGTTGAGAAACCAGTTGGATCAGATTATGATAGCCTTGGCAAAGAAAGATGACAGCATTCAAAGGACTTCTGTGAACGACGTTGCCCAAGCTCAACCTGTGTAGATTCCTATTGAGACCAGCTTAGCAAATCAAGAAGGAAATTCCAGTTCCCCGAAGCCGGAAAACCTTTGGTTGTTTAGCATTTTGTTGTATTTTCTTTGCATGTTTGAATTATTTTTGCTTATAAGCATTGTTGTACTTTCAAATTGGCAAGATTAATGAAGTGTTTATGCATCTTTTGATTAAGTCCATTCGTTTCACTCATTTACGTTTATGTTTATAAAAACAAAAAAACAGACAAATTTTGTTCCCATATCAATTCTTTTGTTCAAGCAAAGATTGGGGAGGATGATGAAAACGTCATACCCAAATTGTTGTTAGTATGCTTTCAAATTAAAACTTTGCTGACGATGTAAGGCATTGTTTCAACTCCTAAACACTGGAGAAATAAGGAAGTTAACCCCTCTTTAACCCCTTCGAGCCTAGAAGTAGGAGTTTCTTTCTTTACAAATAAAAATCCGCAATCTTAACCTGGGGCAGGGTAGTTCTCAGTTAACTTGATTGTGCATTCAAATACAAGAGTATCATTCAAGACGCCTTTCGACAAAGTTCACAAATGTTCCTTCGCACACAGCAAGCAAGTGTCGAAGATATCTTTCAAGTCAAAACGCCAATGATGGTTCACTGTAATCCTTAAGCCAGGAAGTCACTAAAAAAAAAGAGAGTGAAAAAAATAAAAATAAAAGCCCGCTAAGTCAAAACCTATGAAGGAGACTTAGGCAAAAATTGGGGCATCCCGCTGGCTGTAAGCTCAAATGACACAGTTCAGGCAAAAGTCAGGGATAACAAAAATCATCCAAGAGGTTACCGAAATCCTCAAAGATAAAATGAGTTGACTGAGGTCCTCACCAAAAAAAACAACAAAATGTTGTGAGAAGCAGTGACTGCCATCTCAAGTCCATTGAATTCTGAACCATCATCATTACTATCATCAGTGCAATTCCTAACTCATGGGAATTTGAGTGCATAGTTTGAGCTAACTAAGCATAGGACTGGAGTTCATCACGTAGATTGGGTGGGTCACAAATAAACTTTTAGCTTTTATCCTTTGTTTCTTAAACCATGAACTAGGCCATGTTATAACCCTCAAAAGACCTAACTGAAGCAAGGTTGTTTTGAAAGCATACTACAACAAGGTTGATTAACCTGACTCCTAATGATATTTGCTAATTGCGTGTGTTGATCACTTCATCTGCCTGCCATCAATGGCTAGATACACCTTTGTTTAAATCATTTAATCACTCCACTGTGTGTGTTTCATCAAATAAAATTTGTTTTCGAAAGCTTGCATGAATTTTACATTGAAATTGCCAATTTTTAAATGAACAATACTTGTTTGCAAAAATAATTAAATGTCAAAGAAATCCCAACAAATGCAGACAGCTAGGGAATTTGACTTGATAAAGGAAGCTCAGTCAGGGGCAACCAAGTGTGAAGATTCTCCAATCAATCATCCCAAGAGTTGATGAATCAGAGGTAGAACTCTTCAAATTCAAAATATTGGGGCAAGCCTTCTTGAGGTCATCTTATGACAAGTTTAAGGCAATGACTCCAATGACTCACCAACTGGGGCAAGTTGTTCCCTAGTTGTTTCTACCGCAGTCCTTGGATTTTGTATCACAAATGCAGTTAATCTGGGGCAGTTACGCCGAGATTCATGAATCTAAGAGTTTGAAGATATCGAGGCATTTCATATGCCGATTCTTCTGTAAAATCCTCTTGATATTTTCTCCCAACATACCATGTAATCTGGAGCAGAGAAGATTTGAAGATTACCTGTTGCAAGAGTTGTTGTTTATTATGGTGATCATCATACAAGTCAGGATGCAGAATTACCTTGTTCTTGTGATATCTCTTGCCAGCTTCCCAGTAAATTATTACTTCGGTCGAGCTTGGGCAATCTCCATGGATCTCTTATCTCCAGTGAAGAAATCAAGCTCATGATGACAATCCTAGCGAAGTCATGATGCTATACCAAGTGGAGTACTCTTTCCCCGGAGAAGGTCATAACCTTGAAGTAGAGCTGCTTCATCTGCAAGTTCATCCCCAGTGATGGTCCAATCTGATGTGTTTGGCTGGGTGTCCTTGTCGAGATGTTTATTTCATCTCCAGTTTCACTTCCTTGTCTGTTTTGTCAGCATAAGCATAAGCATGGCATTAGCATGGCATAAGCACTTATATGCATAGCATCTTAGCATTTTTGCTTCCCTTCGGGTACTTACCTATTTTTGTTCACTTTGGCATTTATCTCCCCAAGTTTCTGGGTTTGTCTATTCACTTCAATAAAAAGTCAGCCCTAGGCATAAAGTGCCCATCTTTTCTGAATTTCCCACAGAGTTCAATCCTCGTGGATGATGGTTGTTTCAGTTATCTTTTCCACATGTGGATAAGATAAGTTCCCATTTGAGTTCATTCCTCAATTGGAGTCTTGTTTGACCGTTTCTTTCTAGCTTGTTCCTATATCGAACTTTGGTCCCTGGAAGGTGTGGTTTCTGAGCCCATCTGGAACGTGCATTTATTTTGCATTGTGTCTCGCAGAAGAGTCTTTTACAGATTCTCGTTGAAAATAACGTTCATTCCCTAGCAGTGTTGTGATATCAGTAGTTCTTTGGAATTTATACCCAACAACAAGTATTATTCTCTTGGAGAAGCTTGTTCTATCATGGAAATAAGTGGCAGTCTCTTATGAGAAACTTATCTATCTCTGGTTTTATTCAACCTCTTTGCAACCATAATGGGTATTCCCCAGGAAGTTTAATCTTCATTGATGCAACCCCGGTACCAATCTAGCTGATACTCAATCACCTCATTTGGATACCTAAAGTCCAGTAATCGCTGGCATTGTTTAACCAGGTTAAATATGAACCTAAACTTCGAGTCAAATATGAACCCGTTGTTTGAACCTTTTTCAAAGTCCAGTCATCACTGGCACCTTTTCTTTTTCAGGTCTCATATGAACGTGAAGTCCAGTCATCACTGGCATCTTTTCTTTTTCAGGTCTAATAAGAACCTAAAGTCTAGTCATCACTGGCATCTTTTCTTTTTTAGGTCTCATAAGAACCTAAAGTCTAGTCATCACTGACATCTTTTCTTTTTCAGGTCTCATAAGAACCTAAAGTCCAGTCATCACTGGCATCTTTTCTTTTTCAGGTCTCATAAGAACCTAAAGTCCAGTCATTACTGGCACCTTTTCTTTTTCAGGTCTCATAAGAAACTAAAGTCCAGTCATCACTGGCATCTTTTCTTTTTCAGGTCTCATAAGAACCTAAAGTCTAGTCATCACTCGCATCTTTTCTTTTTTTCAGGTCTCATAAGAACCTAAAGTCCAGTCATCACTGGCATCTTTTCTTTTTTAGGTCTCATAAGAACCTAAAGTCCAGTCATCACTGGCATCTTTTCTTGTTTGAATTGAGTCAAACCTGAACCTAAACTTCGAGTTATCCTGAGCTCGTTGTTTATCCTTTGTTAGCTTCAGATTATCGTGAGTTTGTTGTCTAAAACAGTTCTTGTTTGAATCGAGTCAAACCTGATCCGGAACCTCGAGTTATCGTGATCTCGTTGTTCATCTTTTTTATTTCAGTTATATCTGTTCTTGTTTGAATCGAGTCAAACCTGAACCTAAACTTCGAGTTATCGTGAGCTCGTTGTTTATCCTTTGTTTGCTTCAGATTATCGTGAGTCTGTTGTCAAAACTGTTCTTGTTCGAATCAAGTCGAACCTGAACCGAGTCTTTGTTTGAATTGAGTCAAACACTAAACATCTTTGAGTCTTTTGTTTTAAACCGTTCTTGTTTGAATCGAGTCAAATCTGAATCGCGTCTTTGTTTGAATCGAGTCAAACACTGACCATCTTTGAGTCTTTTGTTTTAAACCGTTCTTGTTTGAATCGAGTCAAACCTGAACTACGTCTTTGTTTGAATCGAGTCAAACACTGAACATCTCTGAGTCTTTTATTTAAACCGTTCTTGTTCGAATCAAGTCAAACCTGAACCGAGTCTTTGTTTGAATCGAGTCAAACATTGAGTCTTTTGTTTTAAACTGTTCCTGTCGAATCGAGTCGAACTTGGACCAAAAGTCCAATTATCGTTGGCACCATCTTTGTTTGAATCAAGTCAAACATTGTCTTAACTTCAGTCTGTTGTTGTAAAACGTCCTTGTTTGAATCGAGTCAAACCTGAACTTAACATTCCAGATATTGTGGACCATTCTTTGTTTGTATCGAGTCAAATATTGTTTAAACTCCAGTTTATCATGAACCCGTTGCTTGAACCTTTTCCAAAGTCCAGCTCACACTGGTATTCTTCATAAACCAAATCATCTTGTTATCTCAACCAATACATTTTGGTACCCATTGGTTCATTAACCTTATTTGCAGCAAAGGTCCAGTCACCTTTCATCATCTGATGCTCAGAGTTTGTCTCTGTATTATCTGACTTTTCTTGAAGATCCCGTTTGAACTCTTCAGTATAAGAAATCCCCAGAAATCTTTGTAAGATGTTTACCCTTTTATTTCAGACTGATCCCCGGTGGAGATCATGTCTTCTTTCTGGTTTCATGCCCAGTAAGAATGTGCCTTCATTTTTCCCCAGCGTCTTCCGGTCACCTATGAACCTGTCGTCCATCTCCCTGGATCTTTCCCCAGTGGAGAACACCTCTATGGCTCTTATCTCCAGTGAGGACCTGTAGGGTTTCCCCCTTATCTTTCTATCCATAGTGTTTCCTTGGAGTCTCCCCAGTGAGTCTCTATTTGTTGCCTAGCATGTATCCCCAGTGAGTTTTCCTTGTAGATACTAACCTTCATCCTTCCCCAGTGTAGCTCACCTGTGGTTGTGAAACTCGTTTTTCTTCATTTTTGCATCATCATGGCATCGTACCATAGTACTAGTTCATGGCATCGTACCATAGTACGAGTTCATGGCATGTCTGTATCTTAGGTTAGTTCTGTCCATATCATTGCATATCAATGTATCTAAGGGCAAAATTTTACGTTATCTATATTTAAATATCTTGCACCATAATTTCCATCTCTCATGTCATCCGGTGAAGATATTTAAACAGGGGCAACTATTGCACCCCAAATTTTACCCTCAGATTCGTCTGATCTTTATCATATCACTTTTAATCGCCATTTTTCGCATTTTTAGCTAAAACTTTCCATATCATTAATCATGCATTTTTTGTCATTATTATTGTTTTTTCTTAGATTATTTAAAATTAATTTAGTCTATTTTCTCAAATTTAATTTTTATATATATTTTGTTTCTATTAGATTTTTATCTTTAGCTTAATTTAATAATTTGCATTTAATTTAGTTTATCTTCAATTCAAATCAAATTCAATTTCCTTCAATTTCTTTTTTAGTCCAATTCCATCCAATTCAAATTTCAATTCTATTCAATTCAAGTTTTTTTCTTTTCTTTTTCCAATTCCATTTTAAATTCAAGTCCATTTCCATTTTAACTCAATTTCCAAAGTTCAAGTGTCTAGTTTTTATTCAAATTTTAATCTAGTTTCAAGACCAAGACTTATTTCCAATATTATTCAAATTCCATTTCTAATTGTTTCAAATACAATAAAAAATCATTCCAAAAAGACTTTATGCAAATAAGTCCATTTCAAAAGTCCATATCTTTTCACAAAGCTCATTGTCGTTAGAAAAAAAGGAAAAAGCTTTCAACTCCAAAATTACAAAAGCTATAAAAGACTTTCAGCAAGTTGAATTTCAGTGGCTCAAAGTCCCATGCCAAACATACTACTATCCCCAACATCTCCCGCCACCACTTTTTCCTACTACAAGACTTGTGCAACAACAAAAGTTGCCAAAAAGAAAAGACATTACAAAAAAAACAAACAAATGGACCTTTTTGAAAAAAGCCACACGGCTCATGAGCCAAACCAGCTGAACTTTAACCCTGCTACCTCCAACCTGTCCAAAAAATCCCAAAACTTTTGCCAAAAACCTGTTACAATTTAGAGTCCCTTCCCCAATTTTACTGATGCAACCGTACGACCTTGTCCAAAACTACTCAAACCGTACCTTTTTTCTGTGCACCACTCCCTTAAATCCGGCCCCACTCTACAACCTGCTCACAACAGAGAACCTGCATAAAGAGCAATAGCAGCTCAGCAGAAGAGGAGGACACACAAAATAGTCAGTCAAAGAGAAACTTGTTCAAAAAAGCCAAAACCTTCTCTAATTTTCTGTTATAAAAACTTGTATAACCCATCGAACCGGGACACCAAAAAACCCTCTGCCTTCACGACCACCACCTATCATTCCCTCAATCACTCTTTTCCTCCATTCATCACAAAAGCAGACCTTCAAGCCTCCACGCCCTCTAATCTTTTCCTTCTTCTGCAAAACTACAAACACACCAATACAATCTTGAAACCACAACCCGACTTCCTCTTCTTCTCCTTCCTCCATCCGCTCTGCAAAACGCAACCCTCTCCATTCACAACACAACAATAATCTTTAATACCTCACCTTCTTCAAATCCTCTTTCAACAATCCAAACTCAACACAACTCTTCTTCTGCAGGACCTCAAAAACAACGACAACTTTCAGCTCCTTCATATCTCCTTCTTTCCTTCAACCTTTAATAACAACAACCTGAAAAAAACCCACAAAAAACAAAATCGGACAGAAAGAAAAGAAGAAGAAGTTTGAGGCAAGTCTTGACGAGATAAAACGAAATCCAGGATACAAACCTTAAATCACCATCGAGTGCTCCCCCGATCCACACCGTTCCATCATTTTCGATCGCTTTTTTTCCACTGACCAAACAACAACTACAAACCCGTAAGCTTCCTCAACCGCGATCCGCCGTGAAATAAAAACAGAGCCAAACCTAGAACCAGAATCGAAAACTGAGTTTGGAACGATCTGGGAGACGAAGTGTGTTCGTCGTTGATGCGCACCCCTCTCACATGGTGATTCGCTGTTTTCGTTTTGAAGTTTGACGATGAGATGCGAAAGGTCTTTGGAAGTGATTTGATGTAGTTTTCAAAACTACGCTTTGACTTTCCCTGTTTTCACAAAATAATAATAATACCTGTCTTTTGTGACCCATGGATACACGAGGGGCTGATGAGCCCGTTTAATTACTCCACCCCTCCTTTTATCTGCACCGTGGGTTTTACTGTGAGATGATGGGACCTTCAGCCCATATGATTCTCATTTAATTTCTATCCTCAGCACCTTTCTCAAACTCTATGCGTTTTTTATTATTACATCTTTTTGTTTTTTTTTTTAAAATTTCAAAAGATATGATATTTGCTTTTTAGTAATTTTTCTTATTTCAATTCCATTTCCTATTTTTATTTGGGCCTATGACATAAAAAACTTCTTGATTTTGTTGATTTATTCAAGTCACAAATATCATGATTCATATGAGGCCATTTTTCAATTTATTTTTATCGGTCAATGAAAATCTAATAGAAAGGTATTCGATTTATCAATCTAAATCCTTATTTAGATGAGACCGAATTTATTTTCATTTCGAGCCCGTTTCTTATTTTTAGGCCGATGATATTACAGAAATCAGGACTTAGTCGATTTATCAAATTACTAAAAGTCGTGATATGTATGAGGCCACCTTTATTATTTTATCGGTCGATGAAAGTCGAATATCATAGATTATCGGTTTCTCGATTAAATCATGATTAAGACGAGACCGACTTTATTTCTACTTCATTCTGTATTTTCTTATATCTTCATTTTCATTTTTGACCGATGAATTCTTTCTATTCACAAACGTTGTTAGCGAAGCGACGAACCTTCATTATTTCAAATCTGTAGTGAGTGATCATCGAGATCTCTTTCTATACTTTGAGATCGTGATAGGTTATCTGCGACTAATCAACGAGAGTTTGTGATTTAAGACGAGGTTTTCACCTTTTCTTTTCGTGTGGTACGATTTCATCGGAAAATGATCTTCTATATCATTTCTCTATCGTGTCTTAACACAAAGATCAAATTGTGCATCCTCCTATAGTATGGTTTTCCTCATAGACCGTACTACGATGTATCAGCACTACATTGGACCCGATTCATCGATCCAATAAATTAATCATTAATCACTGACTTTACTTTCTGTCAATATTATCTTGATTTTATTTTCTGTTAAGTATTATCCTGATTATTATTCTTGTTCATATTATACTTGTTTATATTCATGATTGTTCACACTTGACCCTCCTTCCAAAGGAAAGATCTTTACTTTGACTCCTAAGCCACAAACCTTTCCCATTTCATCCTTGGCCTCATAAGAGCCGTTTCCCTCATAGTTTAGTAATAGGATGGAGTTATCATGAACTCCATGTGATTCTCACTATCATGAGAACTCACTTTACCTTTTACTCAGACTTACAGAGTTATCATGAACTATGTGTGGTTCTCACTATCATGAGAATTCACTTCCTCCCTTCATAACGTAGACTTAGAGAGTTATCCTGGACTCTACGTAAGCATATGCTCATTCCCTTTGGAACGTTGGCCATAATCAATGTTTCCTTTTCTTTCACCCTTAGTTAGGTGAACTACGGTTGCGCTGATTCTTTAGTCAGATACGTAGGCACAAGATGCGACGTCTTGGCGAGCAAACTTAGTGTACATACTCTTAGGTCTTTACCTTAGTACAGTTTTCTTTTACCAAGCAAACATAACATAACATAAACATTAGCAAGAGGTTCCTGTAGAGTACTACAGATACTTAGGGTGCTAATACCTTCCCTTTGTATAACCAACCCCCGAACCTTAGATCTCCCCCCTTTTAGGTTTTTCTCGATCTTGAACCTTTCCTTTGGATAAATCAAAGTCGGTTGTAAAAGAAATATGATGCAAGTTAATTCATAGCTTGTTATCCAATTTTCACCGCAACAGCTGGGCATATTGAATGCTAGATATGAAACTGTGAAGGCTAATTTAGTTCGTGGTGAGTGTACAGCTGGACAGATCATGCAGTCATTATGGTGGCGAGATATTGTTCGCTTTTCTTACAATTTTGGTGATGATTCATTATTTTTGAATATGGATGCGACTGTTGGGAATGGATAATGCACGTCTTTTTGGTACGTATTCTGCTTGGTGCAGCAATACTCCTTTAGTCACCTTGTTCCCAGAACTTCACCAAGCCGTTGTAATGCCTAGAAGTTTGGTAGCTGACAATGGTAGCTGGGCTGGAGAGACATGGCAGTGGAGAGTGGAGTTTTGGAAGGTATTGAAATTCAGCAATCAGTAAATCAGTGAGAGAGTCTTTACCAATTAATTCAACAAGTTGAGTTGCACAGGGAGGAGATAGATGGTTTAGCATGGATGCTGGATAAAGGCGATTTTTCTGTTCATTCCGCTTACAAGTAGTTGTTTGATAGAAATTCAAGATCTCAAAACATATCCCAGGAATTATCTGCAGAATTTAAACTCATTTGGTCTGCTTCCTCACCTATCAAAACGGTGGTTTTCGGTTGGCGTTTACTTCACGATTGACTCCCTACGCGAAACAACCTTTTGGCTCGTCACATCATCAATTCTCCGCATGATACAGCTTGTCCATTTTGTTTTCATGTGGAGGAATCTGTTACTCACCTATTATTTGACTGTCCAAAAACAGTCATGGTGTGGAAGAATATTGTTGAATGGTTGGGAGTTTCGACTCAGTTGGATGGATCGATGGTGGATCATCTCAAGTATTGGATATCATCTCTAAATATAGCAGGTGTGTTAGAAAAAAATGCAACAGGGTTGTGGCTTATTGTTTGTTGGCAATTGTGGAAGGTTAGGAATGATATTCTGTTCAATGATGATTTTTGGGTACTTGAATCTATAGTTTATAATAACATCATTATAGCTTGGAGGTGGATAGGTAGAAAATATAATTTTACGTGTAATTACTACGATTGGTTTAAATCACCCATAGATTTTTTGTAGGGTGATTTTACGGTCGGTTTTGTAAATGGGTTTGGATACCTCTTTTGTATCCTGGTTGAATATATTTGCTTATTAAAAAAATGCATAAAAACTGAAGTGTGTAACATAAAATTTTAATTTCAATAATTCTAAAAGTAAGATTCTAGTTATTATTCCAAACCCCAAAAAAAGCTAGAAGGATATTACTTACTTTACATTCCACTTTATTATAAGCTGTAACTTTGATGCTAAAAGGAACATCTCTTCATAATCATATCTTCTATTAAACTCCTAATTGAGAGAAAGCATTATAAATATGAATTGTTAGTTACAAATATATTTATTTTTCAAACAAAAGGAAAAGACCCTAGCTAAAAAAATATGAAACTTCATGGAATGGGTTAAAATTGAACGAGAACAATACACTAGTTCATCTCATAGATGAGTTGCTGCTCAATTTCTCAAACTCTCAAATATAGTTATGTTCCTTTCCTACACCTCTCACTATTTAAGCCCTGCTCTTAATAATTTTAACATACATTACCATCCAAAGCTACAAAAACATAACTTGAGAAATGTGTTTATGTATATACGTTAATAGTTTTAATCACTCCAAGGGAAAATATCTAGTTCATTGAGCAAATTCGTACATTAAAAAATCATGACAACGGTGTGAAACGAAATTATTTAAATAGTTACTTACAATGTGGAAGAATAAATAATTGGCAGTGGAGGAATGGAGGATCTATTGATTTTATTGATAAGTCCAGCCATTTCCCATTTGATTCATTCTCTCATTTGTTAAATTATTTTTCTAGTATAATTTGTATTGAATTATATGGAATACATTGCGCGGGCTGACATGAGTTTTTTTTAAATAATATCATTAATTTATATTTTATTTTATCATTAATTTTTAGGTTTAATATCCTTTTTAGTCCCTTACCTATACCTTTGGGTCCATTTTGGTCCTCTTTCTTTTAAAAATTCCAATTTAGTCCTTTAAGTTGTCAAACAGAATCAAACAAGTCATTTCCGTCAAATATTTACAAACGACGTTAGAAATTGAGGACGTGGCAGCTGAGGTGGCGACAAACAGGACGTGACAGCTGAGGTGGCAGAATAATTTTGTATTATTACATTTAATATTTAATTTTCAAACACTTAAATATAAAATAATTGGGCCAAGCCCATGTTATTTACAATAGTAACCCAATTATCAAGATTTATTATTATTGTATTAAAAAGTGTATCTGTTGCTTAACTGGGTTACTATTGGGTTACTATTGTAAATAACATGGGCTTGGCCCAATATTTTATATTTAAGTGTTTGAAAATTAAATATTAAATGTAATAAAAAAAAATTATTCTGCCACCTAAGCTGACACGTTCTGTCTGTCGCCACCTCAGCTGCCACGTCTCCAATTTCTAACGCCGTTTGCCAATATTTGACGGAAAGGGCTTGTTTGATTCTGTTTGACAACGTAAAGGACCAAATTGGAACTTTTAAAAGAAAGAGGACCAAAATGGACCCATGGGTATAGGTAATGGACTAAAAAGGGTATTAAGCATAATTTTAACATCTACAATTGATTTAATTCAATTGAATTATCCTTTCAATTTCAATTATTTACAATTTAATAATACATTATAAGAATTTGTTATATAATTATTTATAAACTATAGCTGAAAATATATGGTTTAATTTTGTAATATGTATCTGCAATTATAATTTAAAATTGTATATTACAAATAATTTGAAATATTTGTTTGTTTATTTGAAAATTATAAGTTAAATTTGAAAGAATTGCTTATTAATTTTTTTAGCATTATAATGAGATTTAACATTTGAAATTTAATTTTGTAACATATAATTAACCACATTTATAAATAAAAATTATAATTTAAAAACAATATTGAAGTATTTGTTTGCCTATTTAGAAAAATTGTATGCGAATTTTATTTAATTTTAAACATTGTATTGCGATTTTTTTCGTTGTTATTATAGTTTTAAAACTGATACATGCGAATAATTTTTTAATTAAACTATTTTATGCACAATTTTTTATAGAGTAAAATAATATATAATCTATTTTTTTTTTGGAAAATATTGATAGAGATAAAAAATAGAGATATGAAAAAATAAAAATTATGATTAGTATAAGAAAAATAAAATAATTGTATCTTTATAATTGTTGTTACGAAATCCATTATCCTCTTTTTATGAGTGATTTAAATACTAACAGTGTTATATTTTTATTAAGAAACAAAAAATTGTTTTCATTTTTAGAGGAATAAAATTATGGTGTGGATGTACAATTCATGTATGAAATGGAGAAGCAACAGAAATAAATCAATGAGCATACATAATTTTTAGTCAGAGGAATAAAGGGGATAAGTCATGAAAAATTTAAAATAGAAGTGTTTTAATTAAAAGAATTTATAAATAAAATGTTACATTTTTTCTTAAATAAATAAAAGAAGTTTTGGAATATTGTGTTTAGAAGAATGCCACATCAGATTTTTAATGAAGTGGCGAGTAAGTGAATAAGTTGTCAATAAAATAGTATAAGACTCAGTTTTAATATATTATAATAGACTCGTGTAGATGGTTCGAGCTCACATCTGAGCACAAAATATTGTCGAGGTGTTAAATCTTTCAAATTTTCGGAAAATTTGAATAAAATAATAAAAAGAAAAATAGTAAATTAGTTAAAATCAAACAAGAGTAAAGTTAAAATATTTCATAAAATACAGTGATGGGGGAATAAGCGTAAGCATATGGGGTAAACTTTTCAATATATTATGCTTATGTGAATGTGACAAGGCAAACTTTAAAAAAGTAATTAGGAAAAAATTAAATATTAATCCTTTATCAAATAATTTAGCCATGAAAATTCAGAGAGAGACTTAATTTTTAAATTCTAAAATTTCCTTCTTATTTTTATTATTTCCTTGTTAATTTTATTTTCCGTTAAAAATTTTAATTGTTCAACTTCCTGACTTTCTAGTGGTGTGATTTACTCTCGTATAGATAGAATGATGGGTAATGTTAATTGGTTTCAGAAGTTTAATGAGGCCTTTGTGATAAACCTTGCTCCTCACATCTCTGATCACAACCCTGTTAAAATTGACAATGTAAATCAGAGACCAAAAACTAGATCAGTCTTCAAGTTCCTGAATTGTATTGTTGATGACCCTACATTTTTACATGTTGTGATTCAGAGTTGGCACCAGGATATTGTTGGCAGGCCTATGCATAGACTGTGGGCTAAGTTAAAAAGACTGCAGCCAATCCTGAGACAAATGTCTAGAAAGTATTCTGATATTCAATACAGGATTGTGAAGGCCAGGCAGGAGCTTAGTACTGCTCAAGAGAACCTGCATCACAATATGTTTGACCCTCATCTCATTGAGCAAGTTAAGATCCATAATGACAACCTGATAAAGCTGAACCAGATGGAAGAGAGTATCTTAATTCAGAAAGCTAAAATCACTTGGCTGAAATATGGGGACAATAATTCAGCCTATTTTCATGCTTCAGTCAAAGATAAACATAGACAGAATAGCCTAAATGCTCTGGAAGCTTTGAATGGGGACATGTTGACCAACTATGACAGTATTGAGCAAGAGATTTTGACATTCTACACTCATCTTGTTGGCTCCAAAGAGCCCGATCTGACTGGTATTGATATAACATGTATGAGGAATGGTAGAACTTTGTCTAGAGAGAATGCTCAATTGCTTATAAGACCTATTGCAGAGCAGGAAATATGGACAGCTCTGAATAGCATTGGGGACAATAAAGCTCCAGGTGTGGATGGTTTCAATGCTTACTTCTTTAAGTCTACATGGCCCATTGTGAAGAAAGATGTTCAAGATGCTATATGTGATTTCTTTAATACTAGTAGGATGTATAAAGCTCTGAATTGGTCCTTGATTACTCTGGTACCAAAATCTAATACAGGTAAGACTATAAGGGATTGGAGACCTATCGCTTGTTGTAGCACATTTTATAAAATCCTCACTTGTCGGCTTGGGAAAGTTATTGGTTCGGTTATTGATCAGTCCCGATCAGCTTTTATACCGGGCAGGCTTATTCAAGAAAACATTCTGCTTGCTCATGAGCTGAATAGAGGCTATAGTAGGAAGCAGGTTTCTCCAAGATGTATGGTCCAAATGGATGTTCAGAAAGCATACGACACGGTTGACTGGAATGCTCTTGCTCATATAATGAAAGAATTGGGTTTTCCTCAGATGTTCATTAATTGGATTTTGGCTTATGTTACCACTGTTTCTTATCGTTTGTCCATCAATGGAGCTGTCTCTAAAGTCCTTGTTGCAAAACGAGGTCTTCGGCAGGGCGATCCCATTTCTCCCCTATTGTTTGTTATGGTTATGGAGTATATGCATAGACTTCTCATGGGGCTTAAAGATAATCCAAATTTCAATTTCCATCCTAAGTGTGCTAAGTTGAACCTGATTAATTTGTGTTTTGCAGATGATATTCTGCTCTTTGCTAGGGGTGATTTTATTTCTATGCAGCTGTTAATGGCTAAAGTGAAGGCTTTTTCGGGTTCTACAGGGCTCAGGATGAGTATTCCTAAGAGTAAATTGTACTGTGGTGGTTTGGATGGCCATACTAGAAACCAAATTCAGTTGGAAACAGGTTTTGCTATGGGCGCTCTCCCTTTTAGATACTTAGGGGTCCCTTTGGATAGTAAAAACTTAACTATCCATAACTGTCAGCCTCTATGTGAAAAAATGTTAAAAAGACTCAAGCATTGGAATACCCATTTGTTGTCTTTTGCAGGGAGACTTCAGCTCATCAAAAGTGTTCTTTTCGCTATTGCTAATTATTGGCTCCAAATTTTTTCGATGCCTAAAAAAGTCATTCATCATATTGAGAGCTTGGGTAGGATGTTTCTCTGGTCAGGAAAGGATAATAACAGTAAAAAGGCTCCAATAGCTTGGGACCGGTTATGTGATCCAATAGTGGAATATAGCTTCTATAGGGAAACTGTTGTGGAACATTTGGAAGAAGCAGGACAACTTATGGATTCGATGGATTCACGCGTATTATATGAAAAATTCTGAAGTGTCGGCTTTCATCCCAGGTACAGGTTGTTCTTGGTTAATTAAAACCATTTTCAAACATCAGATATTGCTTACTACATCTAATGAGTGGCTGAAGTGTTTGGCAAAGAACAGGTACAAAGTTAGGAATATATATATAACATGTTGCGTGGTAATAAACCTAAAGTAGACTGGTGTGTTATGTTCTATGGAAACCTAGCTAGGCCTGGTGTGTTATGTGGTTGGTTTGTCATCAGAGAATTCTCACCAAGGACAGAATGGTGAAGATTGGTATTTCTACAGATGGAAAGTGTGTTTTTTGTGATGATTGGGAATCTTGTGGTCACCTTTTCTTTGATTGCTCTGCGACCAAATTTGTGTGGAAAAAGGTGCTCGGTATGCTTGGTGTTAGTCATGAGCCAGGTGAGTGGTTGGATGAAATTAGGTGGATCTGTCAGATGTGTAAAAGTAAGGGGAGCAGAAGTAAAATTTTAAAGATTGCTATCACTAAGACGATATACTACGTGTGGACCATGCGGAACAGAGTCATATTCCAAGTTAGTAGCAAAGACCTTCATTGTAATAGTATATGGGATATGATTATGGGGTGTGTTGGTAAAGATAAGAAACTGTTTGATTTTAGCAGTAGGATGTAGCTTGTTGTTTTTGGTCGGATTTGAGGCCTGGATCTTGTATCGGCTTGTACTTGGACTGTTTTTGGTTTAATAAATTTCTTTATACCAAAAAAAAAAAAATTTTAATTGTTTAATTTTTTTAAAAAAATATATCCTAAAAACTTATAATAAATTCGTCTTTTTCCAACTAAAATCATATTACCTCGGTCTTTTAAAATGGAAAACCGTCAAATATTTTTTCCTTATTTTTTTAATAAAATTATCTTTATGTTCTAAAATATATTAATAATTTCTTTGTCTATATGTCAATAATTATGTTGAATTTTTCCATGATATGCACTCAATACTCTTACATAAATATCAAATAATATTTTCAATAAATATATTTTAATGAATATGTACAAAATTAATAATTTAATGTTTTTTAACTATTTTTATAGATTAACTTTTATATATTGGCACATTTTATTTTAATTCATAGGTTTCCTTTGTTCGAATTCGTCTACCATAAATAATACTAATTGCAATAAGTGTCATTTGTAGGATGGACTCATGAGAAGACTAAACTTTTTCCAAATCTTTTCAATGTGTTCTTGTTTTGTGAATGGGACAATAACAAGACAAACTTTAAAAAAGTAGTTGTAGATAAAAAATGTAGAGAGGCGTTTCACGTTTTCGTAATCTACTTTTGATAGAGTTTAATTATTTTTTTTACAAGCCAATATTTCATTTAAAAAAGTACTAAGGATATTCTAATCCAAACATACAAAAGAGATGGAAGATATACCAAAAGAAAAAGAGAAAATTCGGATCAATTATGTTTACGACATTCTATCCAAAGGAACCTGACAAAATGCATAAAAATCACAGTTGGAATAAGAATTATCCCCTGCAAACCCCATTTCCAAGCCAAACATTTAAGTTCCAGCAATTTTTACCTATTAACTCTAGTTCGGAGTTTGTATTTATTTTAGAATTATAGAAGTTTTATTTTGATTTTTGAATTTCCCTAAATTATTTCATGTTAACTCTTTCTTTAGAAAAAAATTCTTAAAAAAATATAAAGAATGTAATAACAACACAAAAATATAACATAAAACTTTCAAATAAAAAAATAATTGTAAATATTTCATAATTTAACAACAGAAAATAATACTATATGAAAATTGCCTACTCAATTTGATGGATAACATGACTTTCATGTAATTTTAAAAGAGAAGTTTGTTTATTTTTTCTTTTTAGAATCAATTATATTTAATGGGTATATTAGGAGTACTCCAATCAAAACATTCACAATACACAAAATGTGATATCAACACCTTTCAAAACGCCCTAACCAATCAATTACCTCCTACAAAAAATCAGAAGGATTTTTAGTCCAGTCATAATAACTACAAGTAAACTTACGATTCAAAGATAACGCAAGCCACCATCAAGAGAAGACGATAGTTCTTTAAACAACATCATTGTGATTCCCAATCATATCGTTGAAGACGGCGCTTTTGTTTGGCATTTAACAGCGCTTAAAAGTGATTCCTAAGGTGGCGCTGCTATAGGTAAAGACACCGCTTTTGTTTTATGCAAAAGTGTTGTCTTATGTAGGCCTTTAGCAGCGCTTTTTTTGGAAAAGCATTTTCTAAAGTAGGCCTTTAGCAGCGCTTTTTCTGGAAAAGCGTTGTTTAAAGTGGGCCTTTAGCAGCGCTTTCTCTGGCCATTTATGCTTTCTATTGTCATCTTTAGGCAACACTTTTTCAGGAAAAAGCGCTTTCTATTGTCCCCCTTTAGACAGCGCTTTTTAAAGCGCCGTCTAATGTATTTTTTATTTCACTTTAAGGCAGCGCTTTTAATGGAAAGCGCTTTCTATTGTGAACTATAGGCAGCGCTTTTTCTGAAAAGCGATGTCTTTTCTTCACGTAAATTGTGCTTTTTAAAAGCACTTTTTTAAAAATCCGAATTTAGGAAGCGTTTTTTATTTTGTTTCATGTTTTATATAGTTGACTCATGTATATAGTTGTATATAAAAATTAGAGTAGAGGCAAAAGAAATATATTGATTCATGTATTATAAAAAATGCTACATGGGAAAGGGACACATCATTGCCTCTTTAAGAGCCAGTATTATCTCGGTGAGAAAAACTTCAGGCCTGATCTTCAAGAAGTAAATCAAGTCTTTGACTTTTGGCAAAGAAATGGGAAGGAAAAATTTCAACCATAAGCTCAAGCAGATACGCAAGCTTTGATGAAACAATACTATCCAAGCTCTGTCAATAATAATCCAACGAGAAAAGAGTAAGCAGAAATTCTCCACGAAAATATTGCACATCAACAACTTTGATGATCACTTAACTGATAAATAAAAACCAATATAAGAAGCAAACCCATGACAACACCCTTGACTGAACATTTTATAGCCAAAAAGTTCCAACATGAATATTTTATTGAGATAAATATTTTCAAACTTCTATCTACGTTAATCAGGAAATCAAATAATATGAAGTAGACAAATACCCTGAGAATGATCGAAAAAATTTTGTATGCCTTCTTCTGCATTACACCAACACCCTGCAAATAATAATCACAAAAACCATCTTCTTAACTTAACAATTTAAAAAAGAAGTTTCAGAAATTCCATGCAAAGAGAAGTACATGTATCCGACAAACATGCAATGCTGGCTTGTTTTATCAAGTATCATCACTATTATAAGCAAAATTGTGAAAATTAATATACCTCCACTCTGATCCATGTAATGTTGTTTGCTTTAGACCGTGATACTCAAGCTTCTCTTTGTGATCGGATTAATAGCAACCACCAAACCAGTGACCATTGTAAAAAAAACAAAAGATAGATGGAAATTTTCTACGCAAAAGATACAAAGACTAGAATGAAAATCTAACCCGTTGCCAGTATTATATGGGCGGAAGACACGAAATAGAATTTGTTTGACAATTGATTCCCGCGCATCAATTTGTCATACAAGAACCTTAAATAAAAACATAATAAACATTAGACTATTTTCATTGAAATGTGTAAATAAATTGTTCAACTTATTAAATAATAGACACGAAATAGTACCTTTTGCACTAACGTCTCTTTATTTTCTTGGTTGGAATATGTTCTACTCGTCTCTTAACAACACGGACGGTTGGATTGATCCAAATACCCTCATTATGATCATTTTTAATATATGATTCATTTGCTATAATATTCTCATCTTGATCATTTCTAGTAAACGATTCAATCTCAACATCAATATCACCATGATCTCCAATGTTTTCATCAATTACTTTGTTAGATAAAAGCACTATAGACCATTTCGTACTTGCGGATCAGTGACATAGAACACTTATTTAGCTTGAGAGGCTAGAATAAAAGGCTCATCTTTGTACCCCACCCTATTAAGATCCACTTGCAAAAATCCTGACTTATCCATTCGTAAGCCATTATTATTTTCAACCCACTTGCAACCAAATATAGGAATCTGAAAATTCTGATAATCAAACACCCAAATGCGCTCGATAACCCCAAAATATGACAGATTTTCAAATTTGGGGTTTAAGTCCTTCACACTTGAAATGTTCATTGCTTCAGTTACCACGGTGACACCACTATTTTGCATAGTACTTTTATCATCTTGTTCTTTGGTATAAAATGTGTATGCATTAATTGCGTATGCGCTATAAAAAACACAACCAAACTTGGACCATATGCTAAACATCGCAACCTTTCTGTTATTGAAGCGGGATCTGAATAATACTTTGAATAAATATGATCCTTAAACTAAGGTATAAAACTTCGATTGTGCTCTCGTACTATCCAATTTTCATTTCTATTCGGATTTAAACCTCGGAGAACATCCTTGTGCATTTCAACATACGACTCAACCTCGTTCTCATTTTGCAGAACATACAAATGCACTTAATCCCGTTCGACCCTTGATACTGTCACAACTTTATTTCCAATTAACTTTTTTCCTTCTTTTTTTTCGATTATATGAGATTTGGGGAGTCCAATTGATTGAACATTGGACAGATATTCAGAACAAAACTCAATCGCTTCTTCAACAATGTATCGTTCAACAATACAACCCTCGGGTCGACTTCGGTTTTTCACATAACCTTTTAATATTTTCATATAACGTTTAGCAGGGTACATTCATCTCATATAAGCTGGTTCACATAATTGTTTCTCTTTCACAAGATGGACAACTAGATGTACCATTATGTCAAAAAACGAGGGAGGAAAATACATTTCAAGCTCACACAAAGTAATAACTATTTCCTTTTGCAATGTTGGTAAGACCGCAGGATCGATCACCTTACTGCAAATTGACTTGAAGAAAGAACACAATTTAGTTATTGCGTTTCTTACTTTTTCTGGCACAATAGAACGTTTACCTATTGGTAGAAAATGTTCCATTATAACATGGCAATCATGCGTCTTTAAACTCTTTAACTTGAGGTCTTTCATAGACACAAGTCTTCTAATATCTGAAGAGTATCCTTCTGGAACTTTAACTTCACTTAGAAACTTACACAATACTTTTTTCTCCTTTCTAGATAGAGTATAGGCAGCAGGTGGTAGATATGTTCGACTTCCTTTCTTCAAGGTCCTAATTCAGTTCTTATCCCCATCGCTCTCAAGTCCTTTCTTGTTTTAAGGTCATCCTTAGACTTTCCTCAGGCCATGTGTTTAGAAGAATGCCACATCAGATTTTTAATGAAGTGGCGAGTAAGTGAATGAGTTGTCAATAAAATAGTGTGAGACTCAGTTTTAATATATTATAATAGACTTGTGCAGATGGTTCGAGTTCACATCTGAGCACAAAATATTGTCGAGGTGTTAAATCTTTCAAATTTTCAAAAAATTTAAATAAACTAATAAAAAGAAAAATAGTAAATTAGTTAAAATCAAACAAGAGTAAAGTTAAAATATTTCATAAAATACAGTGATGGGGGAATAAGCGTAAGCATATGGGGTAAACTTTTCAATATATTATGCTTATGTGAATGTGACAAGGCAAACTTTAAAAAAGTAATTAGGAAAAACTTAAATATTAATCCTTTATCAAATAATTTAGCCATGAAAATTCAGAGAGAGACTTAATTTTTAAATTCTAAAATTTCCTTGTTATTTTCATTATTTCCTTGTTAATTTTAATTTCCGTTAAAAATTTTAATTGTTTAAATTTTTTTAAAAAATATATCCTAAAAACTTATAATAAATTCGTCTTTTTCAAACTAAAATCATATTACCTCGGTCTTTTAAAATGGAAAACCGTCAAATATTTTTTCCTTATTTTTTTAATAAAATTATCTTTATGTTTTAAAATATATTAATAATTTCTTTGTCTATCTGTCAATAATTATGTTGAATTTTTCCATGATATGCACTCAATACTCTTACATAAATATCAAATAATATTTTCATTAAATATATTTTTAATGAATATGTACAAAATTAATAATTTAATGTTTTTAAACTATTTTTATAGATTAACTTTTATATATTGGCACATTTTATTTTAATTCATAGGTTTCCTTTGTTCGAATTCGTCTACCATAAATAATACTAATTGCAATAAGTGTCATTTGTAGGATGGACTCATGAGAAGACTAGACTTTTTCCAAATCTTTTCAATGTGTTCTTGTTTTGTGAATGGGACAATAACAAGACAAACTTTAAAAAAGTAGTTGTAGATAAAAAATGTAGAGAGGCGTTTCACGTTTTCGTAATCTACTTTTGATAGAGTTTAATTATTTTTTTTACAAGCCAATATTTCATTTAAAAGAGTACTAAGGATATTCTAATCCAAACATACAAAAGAGATGGAAGATATACCAAAAGAAAAAGAGAAAATTCGGATCAATTATGTTTACGACATTCTATCCAAAGGAACCTGACAAAATGCATAAAAATCACAGTTGGAATAAGAATTATCCCCTGCAAACCCCATTTCCAAGCCAAACATTTAATTTCCAGCAATTTTTACCTATTAACTCTAGTTCGGAGTTTGTATTTATTTTAGAAGTATAGAAGTTTTATTTTGATTTTTGAATTTCCCTAAATTATTTCATGTTAACTCTTTCTTTAGAAAAAAATTCATAAAAAAATATAAAGAATGTAATAACAACACAAAAATATAACATAAAACTTTCAAATAAAAAAATAATTGTAAATATTTCATAATTTAACAACAGAAAATAATACTATATGAAAATTGCCTACTCAATTTGATGGATAACATGACTTTCATGTAATTTTAAAAGAGAAGTTTGTTTATTTTTTCTTTTTAGAATCAATTATATTTAATGGGTATATTAGGAGTACTCCAATCAAAACATTCACAATACACAAAATGTGATATCAACACCTTTCAAAACGCCCTAACCAATCAATTACCTCCTACAAAAAATCAGAAGGATTTTTAGTCCAGTCATAATAACTACAAGTAAACTTACGATTCAAAGATAACGCAAGCCACCATCAAGAGAAGACGATAGTTCTTTGAACAACATCATTGTGATTCCCAATCATATCGTTGAAGACGGCGCTTTTGTTTGGCATTTAACAGCGCTTAAAAGTGATTCCTAAGGTGGCGCTGCTATAGGTAAAGACACCGCTTTTGTTTTATGCAAAAGTGTTGTCTTATGTAGGCCTTTAGCAGCGCGTTTTTTGGAAAAGCACTTTCTAAAGTAGGCCTTTAGCAGCGCTTTTTCTGGAAAAGCGTTGTTTAAAGTGGGCCTTTAGCAGCGCTTTCTCTGGCCATTTATGCTTTCTATTGTCATCTTTAGGCAGCACTTTTTCAGGAAAAAGCGCTTTCTATTGTCCCCCTTTAGACAGCGCTTTTTAAAGCGCCGTCTAATGTATTTTTTATTTCACTTTAAGGCAGCGCTTTTAATGGAAAGCGCTTTCTATTGTGCACTATAGGCAGCGCTTTTTCTGAAAAGCGATGTCTTTTCTTCACGTAAATTGTGCTTTTTAAAAGCACTTTTTTAAAAATCCGAATTTAGGAAGCGTTTTTTATTTTGTTTCATGTTTTATATAGTTGACTCATGTATATAGTTGTATATAAAAATTAGAGTAGAGGCAAAAGAAATATATTGATTCATGTATTATAAAAAATGCTACATGGGAAAGGGACACATCATTGCCTCTTTAAGAGCCAGTATTATCTCGGTGAGAAAAACTTCAGGCCTGATCTTCAAGAAGTAAATCAAGTCTTTGACTTTTGGCAAAGAAATGGGAAGGAAAAATTTCAACCATAAGCTCAAGCAGATACGCAAGCTTTGATGAAACAATACTATCCAAGCTCTGTCAATAATAATCCAACGAGAAAAGAGTAAGCAGAAATTCTCCACGAAAATATTGCACATCAACAACTTTGATGATCACTTAACTGATAAATAAAAACCAATATAAGAAGCAAACCCATGACAACACCCTTGACTGAACATTTTATAGCCAAAAAGTTCCAACATGAATATTTTATTGAGATAAATATTTTCAAACTTCTATCTACGTTAATCAGGAAATCAAATAATATGAAGTAGACAAATACCCTGAGAATGATCGAAAAAATTTTGTATGCCTTCTTCTGCATTACACCAACACCCTGCAAATAATAATCACAAAAACCATCTTCTTAACTTAACAATTTAAAAAAGAAGTTTCAGAAATTCCATGCAAAGAGAAGTACATGTATCCGACAAACATGCAATGCTGGCTTGTTTTATCAAGTATCATCACTATTATAAGCAAAATTGTGAAAATTAATATACCTCCACTCTGATCCATGTAATGTTGTTTGCTTTAGACCGTGATACTCAAGCTTCTCTTTGTGATCGGATTAATAGCAACCACCAAACCAGTGACCATTGTAAAAAAAACAAAAGATAGATGGAAATTTTCTACGCAAAAGATACAAAGACTAGAATGAAAATCTAACCCGTTGCCAGTATTATATGGGCGGAAGACACGAAATAGAATTTGTTTGACAATTGATTCCCGCGCATCAATTTGTCATACAAGAACCTTAAATAAAAACATAATAAACATTAGACTATTTTCATTGAAATGTGTAAATAAATTGTTCAACTTATTAAATAATAGACACGAAATAGTACCTTTTGCACTAACGTCTCTTTATTTTCTTGGTTGGAATATGTTCTACTCGTCTCTTAACAACACGGACGGTTGGATTGATCCAAATACCCTCATTATGATCATTTTTAATATATGATTCATTTGCTATAATATTCTCATCTTGATCATTTCTAGTAAACGATTCAATCTCAACATCAATATCACCATGATCTCCAATGTTTTCATCAATTACTTTGTTAGATAAAAGCACTATAGACCATTTCGTACTTGCGGATCAGTGACATAGAACACTTATTTAGCTTGAGAGGCTAGAATAAAAGGCTCATCTTTGTACCCCACCCTATTAAGATCCACTTGCAAAAATCCTGACTTATCCATTCGTAAGCCATTATTATTTTCAACCCACTTGCAACCAAATATAGGAATCTGAAAATTCTGATAATCAAACACCCAAATGCGCTCGATAACCCCAAAATATGACAGATTTTCAAATTTGGGGTTTAAGTCCTTCACACTTGAAATGTTCATTGCTTCAGTTACCACGGTGACACCACTATTTTGCATAGTACTTTTATCATCTTGTTCTTTGGTATAAAATGTGTATGCATTAATTGCGTATGCGCTATAAAAAACACAACCAAACTTGGACCATATGCTAAACATCGCAACCTTTCTGTTATTGAAGCGGGATCTGAATAATACTTTGAATAAATATGATCCTTAAACTAAGGTATAAAACTTCGATTGTGCTCTCGTACTATCCAATTTTCATTTCTATTCGGATTTAAACCTCGGAGAACATCCTTGTGCATTTCAACATACGACTCAACCTCGTTCTCATTTTGCAGAACATACAAATGCACTTAATCCCGTTCGACCCTTGATACTGTCACAAATTTATTTCCAATTAACTTTTTTCCTTCTTTTTTTTCGATTATATGAGATTTGGGGAGTCCAATTGATTGAACATTGGACAGATATTCAGAACAAAACTCAATCGCTTCTTCAACAATGTATCGTTCAACAATACAACCCTCGGGTCGACTTCGGTTTTTCACATAACCTTTTAATATTTTCATATAACGTTTAGCAGGGTACATTCATCTCATATAAGATGGTTCACATAATTGTTTCTCTTTCACAAGATGGACAACTAGATGTACCATTATGTCAAAAAACGAGGGAGGAAAATACATTTCAAGCTCACACAAAGTAATAACTATTTCCTTTTGCAATGTTGGTAAGACCGCAGGATCGATCACCTTACTGCAAATTGACTTGAAGAAAGAACACAATTTAGTTATTGCGTTTCTTACTTTTTCTGGCACAATAGAACGTTTACCTATTGGTAGAAAATGTTCCATTATAACATGGCAATCATGCGTCTTTAAACTCTTTAACTTGAGGTCTTTCATAGACACAAGTCTTCTAATATCTGAAGAGTATCCTTCTGGAACTTTAACTTCACTTAGAAACTTACACAATACTTTTTTCTCCTTTCTAGATAGAGTATAGGCAGCAGGTGGTAGATATGTTCGACTTCCTTTCTTCAAGGTCCTAATTCAGTTCTTATCCCCATCGCTCTCAAGTCCTTTCTTGTTTTAAGGTCATCCTTAGACTTTCCTCAGGCCATGTGTTTAGAAGAATGCCACATCAGATTTTTAATGAAGTGGCGAGTAAGTGAATGAGTTGTCAATAAAATAGTGTGAGACTCAGTTTTAATATATTATAATAGACTTGTGCAGATGGTTCGAGTTCACATCTGAGCACAAAATATTGTCGAGGTGTTAAATCTTTCAAATTTTCAAAAAATTTAAATAAACTAATAAAAAGAAAAATAGTAAATTAGTTAAAATCAAACAAGAGTAAAGTTAAAATATTTCATAAAATACAGTGATGGGGGAATAAGCGTAAGCATATGGGGTAAACTTTTCAATATATTATGCTTATGTGAATGTGACAAGGCAAACTTTAAAAAAGTAATTAGGAAAAACTTAAATATTAATCCTTTATCAAATAATTTAGCCATGAAAATTCAGAGAGAGACTTAATTTTTAAATTCTAAAATTTCCTTGTTATTTTCATTATTTCCTTGTTAATTTTAATTTCCGTTAAAAATTTTAATTGTTTAAATTTTTTTAAAAAATATATCCTAAAAACTTATAATAAATTCGTCTTTTTCAAACTAAAATCATATTACCTCGGTCTTTTAAAATGGAAAACCGTCAAATATTTTTTCCTTATTTTTTTAATAAAATTATCTTTATGTTTTAAAATATATTAATAATTTCTTTGTCTATCTGTCAATAATTATGTTGAATTTTTCCATGATATGCACTCAATACTCTTACATAAATATCAAATAATATTTTCATTAAATATATTTTTAATGAATATGTACAAAATTAATAATTTAATGTTTTTAAACTATTTTTATAGATTAACTTTTATATATTGGCACATTTTATTTTAATTCATAGGTTTCCTTTGTTCGAATTCGTCTACCATAAATAATACTAATTGCAATAAGTGTCATTTGTAGGATGGACTCATGAGAAGACTAGACTTTTTCCAAATCTTTTCAATGTGTTCTTGTTTTGTGAATGGGACAATAACAAGACAAACTTTAAAAAAGTAGTTGTAGATAAAAAATGTAGAGAGGCGTTTCACGTTTTCGTAATCTACTTTTGATAGAGTTTAATTATTTTTTTTACAAGCCAATATTTCATTTAAAAGAGTACTAAGGATATTCTAATCCAAACATACAAAAGAGATGGAAGATATACCAAAAGAAAAAGAGAAAATTCGGATCAATTATGTTTACGACATTCTATCCAAAGGAACCTGACAAAATGCATAAAAATCACAGTTGGAATAAGAATTATCCCCTGCAAACCCCATTTCCAAGCCAAACATTTAATTTCCAGCAATTTTTACCTATTAACTCTAGTTCGGAGTTTGTATTTATTTTAGAAGTATAGAAGTTTTATTTTGATTTTTGAATTTCCCTAAATTATTTCATGTTAACTCTTTCTTTAGAAAAAAATTCATAAAAAAATATAAAGAATGTAATAACAACACAAAAATATAACATAAAACTTTCAAATAAAAAAATAATTGTAAATATTTCATAATTTAACAACAGAAAATAATACTATATGAAAATTGCCTACTCAATTTGATGGATAACATGACTTTCATGTAATTTTAAAAGAGAAGTTTGTTTATTTTTTCTTTTTAGAATCAATTATATTTAATGGGTATATTAGGAGTACTCCAATCAAAACATTCACAATACACAAAATGTGATATCAACACCTTTCAAAACGCCCTAACCAATCAATTACCTCCTACAAAAAATCAGAAGGATTTTTAGTCCAGTCATAATAACTACAAGTAAACTTACGATTCAAAGATAACGCAAGCCACCATCAAGAGAAGACGATAGTTCTTTGAACAACATCATTGTGATTCCCAATCATATCGTTGAAGACGGCGCTTTTGTTTGGCATTTAACAGCGCTTAAAAGTGATTCCTAAGGTGGCGCTGCTATAGGTAAAGACACCGCTTTTGTTTTATGCAAAAGTGTTGTCTTATGTAGGCCTTTAGCAGCGCGTTTTTTGGAAAAGCACTTTCTAAAGTAGGCCTTTAGCAGCGCTTTTTCTGGAAAAGCGTTGTTTAAAGTGGGCCTTTAGCAGCGCTTTCTCTGGCCATTTATGCTTTCTATTGTCATCTTTAGGCAGCACTTTTTCAGGAAAAAGCGCTTTCTATTGTCCCCCTTTAGACAGCGCTTTTTAAAGCGCCGTCTAATGTATTTTTTATTTCACTTTAAGGCAGCGCTTTTAATGGAAAGCGCTTTCTATTGTGCACTATAGGCAGCGCTTTTTCTGAAAAGCGATGTCTTTTCTTCACGTAAATTGTGCTTTTTAAAAGCACTTTTTTAAAAATCCGAATTTAGGAAGCGTTTTTTATTTTGTTTCATGTTTTATATAGTTGACTCATGTATATAGTTGTATATAAAAATTAGAGTAGAGGCAAAAGAAATATATTGATTCATGTATTATAAAAAATGCTACATGGGAAAGGGACACATCATTGCCTCTTTAAGAGCCAGTATTATCTCGGTGAGAAAAACTTCAGGCCTGATCTTCAAGAAGTAAATCAAGTCTTTGACTTTTGGCAAAGAAATGGGAAGGAAAAATTTCAACCATAAGCTCAAGCAGATACGCAAGCTTTGATGAAACAATACTATCCAAGCTCTGTCAATAATAATCCAACGAGAAAAGAGTAAGCAGAAATTCTCCACGAAAATATTGCACATCAACAACTTTGATGATCACTTAACTGATAAATAAAAACCAATATAAGAAGCAAACCCATGACAACACCCTTGACTGAACATTTTATAGCCAAAAAGTTCCAACATGAATATTTTATTGAGATAAATATTTTCAAACTTCTATCTACGTTAATCAGGAAATCAAATAATATGAAGTAGACAAATACCCTGAGAATGATCGAAAAAATTTTGTATGCCTTCTTCTGCATTACACCAACACCCTGCAAATAATAATCACAAAAACCATCTTCTTAACTTAACAATTTAAAAAAGAAGTTTCAGAAATTCCATGCAAAGAGAAGTACATGTATCCGACAAACATGCAATGCTGGCTTGTTTTATCAAGTATCATCACTATTATAAGCAAAATTGTGAAAATTAATATACCTCCACTCTGATCCATGTAATGTTGTTTGCTTTAGACCGTGATACTCAAGCTTCTCTTTGTGATCGGATTAATAGCAACCACCAAACCAGTGACCATTGTAAAAAAAACAAAAGATAGATGGAAATTTTCTACGCAAAAGATACAAAGACTAGAATGAAAATCTAACCCGTTGCCAGTATTATATGGGCGGAAGACACGAAATAGAATTTGTTTGACAATTGATTCCCGCGCATCAATTTGTCATACAAGAACCTTAAATAAAAACATAATAAACATTAGACTATTTTCATTGAAATGTGTAAATAAATTGTTCAACTTATTAAATAATAGACACGAAATAGTACCTTTTGCACTAACGTCTCTTTATTTTCTTGGTTGGAATATGTTCTACTCGTCTCTTAACAACACGGACGGTTGGATTGATCCAAATACCCTCATTATGATCATTTTTAATATATGATTCATTTGCTATAATATTCTCATCTTGATCATTTCTAGTAAACGATTCAATCTCAACATCAATATCACCATGATCTCCAATGTTTTCATCAATTACTTTGTTAGATAAAAGCACTATAGACCATTTCGTACTTGCGGATCAGTGACATAGAACACTTATTTAGCTTGAGAGGCTAGAATAAAAGGCTCATCTTTGTACCCCACCCTATTAAGATCCACTTGCAAAAATCCTGACTTATCCATTCGTAAGCCATTATTATTTTCAACCCACTTGCAACCAAATATAGGAATCTGAAAATTCTGATAATCAAACACCCAAATGCGCTCGATAACCCCAAAATATGACAGATTTTCAAATTTGGGGTTTAAGTCCTTCACACTTGAAATGTTCATTGCTTCAGTTACCACGGTGACACCACTATTTTGCATAGTACTTTTATCATCTTGTTCTTTGGTATAAAATGTGTATGCATTAATTGCGTATGCGCTATAAAAAACACAACCAAACTTGGACCATATGCTAAACATCGCAACCTTTCTGTTATTGAAGCGAGATCTGAATAATACTTTGAATAAATATGATCCTTAAACTAAGGTATAAAACTTCGATTGTGCTCTCGTACTATCCAATTTTCATTTCTATTCGGATTTAAACCTCGGAGAACATCCTTGTGCATTTCAACATACGACTCAACCTCGTTCTCATTTTGCAGAACATACAAATGCACTTAATCCCGTTCGACCCTTGATACTGTCACAACTTTATTTCCAATTAACTTTTTTCCTTCTTTTTTTTCGATTATATGAGATTTGGGGAGTCCAATTGATTGAACATTGGACAGATATTCAGAACAAAACTCAATCGCTTCTTCAACAATGTATCGTTCAACAATACAACCCTCGGGTCGACTTCGGTTTTTCACATAACCTTTTAATATTTTCATATAACGTTTAGCAGGGTACATTCATCTCATATAAGCTGGTTCACATAATTGTTTCTCTTTCACAAGATGGACAACTAGATGTACCATTATGTCAAAAAACGAGGGAGGAAAATACATTTCAAGCTCACACAAAGTAATAACTATTTCCTTTTGCAATGTTGGTAAGACCGCAGGATCGATCACCTTACTGCAAATTGACTTGAAGAAAGAACACAATTTAGTTATTGCGTTTCTTACTTTTTCTGGCACAATAGAACGTTTACCTATTGGTAGAAAATGTTCCATTATAACATGGCAATCATGCGTCTTTAAACTCTTTAACTTGAGGTCTTTCATAGACACAAGTCTTCTAATATCTGAAGAGTATCCTTCTGGAACTTTAACTTCACTTAGAAACTTACACAATACTTTTTTCTCCTTTCTAGATAGAGTATAGGCAGCAGGTGGTAGATATGTTCGACTTCCTTTCTTCAAGGTCCTAATTCAGTTCTTATCCCCATCGCTCTCAAGTCCTTTCTTGTTTTAAGGTCATCCTTAGACTTTCCTCAGGCCATGTGTTTAGAAGAATGCCACATCAGATTTTTAATGAAGTGGCGAGTAAGTGAATGAGTTGTCAATAAAATAGTGTGAGACTCAGTTTTAATATATTATAATAGACTTGTGCAGATGGTTCGAGTTCACATCTGAGCACAAAATATTGTCGAGGTGTTAAATCTTTCAAATTTTCAAAAAATTTAAATAAACTAATAAAAAGAAAAATAGTAAATTAGTTAAAATCAAACAAGAGTAAAGTTAAAATATTTCATAAAATACAGTGATGGGGGAATAAGCGTAAGCATATGGGGTAAACTTTTCAATATATTATGCTTATGTGAATGTGACAAGGCAAACTTTAAAAAAGTAATTAGGAAAAACTTAAATATTAATCCTTTATCAAATAATTTAGCCATGAAAATTCAGAGAGAGACTTAATTTTTAAATTCTAAAATTTCCTTGTTATTTTCATTATTTCCTTGTTAATTTTAATTTCCGTTAAAAATTTTAATTGTTTAAATTTTTTTAAAAAATATATCCTAAAAACTTATAATAAATTCGTCTTTTTCAAACTAAAATCATATTACCTCGGTCTTTTAAAATGGAAAACCGTCAAATATTTTTTCCTTATTTTTTTAATAAAATTATCTTTATGTTTTAAAATATATTAATAATTTCTTTGTCTATCTGTCAATAATTATGTTGAATTTTTCCATGATATGCACTCAATACTCTTACATAAATATCAAATAATATTTTCATTAAATATATTTTTAATGAATATGTACAAAATTAATAATTTAATGTTTTTAAACTATTTTTATAGATTAACTTTTATATATTGGCACATTTTATTTTAATTCATAGGTTTCCTTTGTTCGAATTCGCCTACCATAAATAATACTAATTGCAATAAGTGTCATTTGTAGGATGGACTCATGAGAAGACTAGACTTTTTCCAAATCTTTTCAATGTGTTCTTGTTTTGTGAATGGGACAATAACAAGACAAACTTTAAAAAAGTAGTTGTAGATAAAAAATGTAGAGAGGCGTTTCACGTTTTCGTAATCTACTTTTGATAGAGTTTAATTATTTTTTTTACAAGCCAATATTTCATTTAAAAGAGTACTAAGGATATTCTAATCCAAACATACAAAAGAGATGGAAGATATACCAAAAGAAAAAGAGAAAATTCGGATCAATTATGTTTACGACATTCTATCCAAAGGAACCTGACAAAATGCATAAAAATCACAGTTGGAATAAGAATTATCCCCTGCAAACCCCATTTCCAAGCCAAACATTTAATTTCCAGCAATTTTTACCTATTAACTCTAGTTCGGAGTTTGTATTTATTTTAGAAGTATAGAAGTTTTATTTTGATTTTTGAATTTCCCTAAATTATTTCATGTTAACTCTTTCTTTAGAAAAAAATTCATAAAAAAATATAAAGAATGTAATAACAACACAAAAATATAACATAAAACTTTCAAATAAAAAAATAATTGTAAATATTTCATAATTTAACAACAGAAAATAATACTATATGAAAATTGCCTACTCAATTTGATGGATAACATGACTTTCATGTAATTTTAAAAGAGAAGTTTGTTTATTTTTTCTTTTTAGAATCAATTATATTTAATGGGTATATTAGGAGTACTCCAATCAAAACATTCACAATACACAAAATGTGATATCAACACCTTTCAAAACGCCCTAACCAATCAATTACCTCCTACAAAAAATCAGAAGGATTTTTAGTCCAGTCATAATAACTACAAGTAAACTTACGATTCAAAGATAACGCAAGCCACCATCAAGAGAAGACGATAGTTCTTTGAACAACATCATTGTGATTCCCAATCATATCGTTGAAGACGGCGCTTTTGTTTGGCATTTAACAGCGCTTAAAAGTGATTCCTAAGGTGGCGCTGCTATAGGTAAAGACACCGCTTTTGTTTTATGCAAAAGTGTTGTCTTATGTAGGCCTTTAGCAGCGCGTTTTTTGGAAAAGCACTTTCTAAAGTAGGCCTTTAGCAGCGCTTTTTCTGGAAAAGCGTTGTTTAAAGTGGGCCTTTAGCAGCGCTTTCTCTGGCCATTTATGCTTTCTATTGTCATCTTTAGGCAGCACTTTTTCAGGAAAAAGCGCTTTCTATTGTCCCCCTTTAGACAGCGCTTTTTAAAGCGCCGTCTAATGTATTTTTTATTTCACTTTAAGGCAGCGCTTTTAATGGAAAGCGCTTTCTATTGTGCACTATAGGCAGCGCTTTTTCTGAAAAGCGATGTCTTTTCTTCACGTAAATTGTGCTTTTTAAAAGCACTTTTTTAAAAATCCGAATTTAGGAAGCGTTTTTTATTTTGTTTCATGTTTTATATAGTTGACTCATGTATATAGTTGTATATAAAAATTAGAGTAGAGGCAAAAGAAATATATTGATTCATGTATTATAAAAAATGCTACATGGGAAAGGGACACATCATTGCCTCTTTAAGAGCCAGTATTATCTCGGTGAGAAAAACTTCAGGCCTGATCTTCAAGAAGTAAATCAAGTCTTTGACTTTTGGCAAAGAAATGGGAAGGAAAAATTTCAACCATAAGCTCAAGCAGATACGCAAGCTTTGATGAAACAATACTATCCAAGCTCTGTCAATAATAATCCAACGAGAAAAGAGTTAGCAGAAATTCTCCACGAAAATATTGCACATCAACAACTTTGATGATCACTTAACTGATAAATAAAAACCAATATAAGAAGCAAACCCATGACAACACCCTTGACTGAACATTTTATAGCCAAAAAGTTCCAACATGAATATTTTATTGAGATAAATATTTTCAAACTTCTATCTACGTTAATCAGGAAATCAAATAATATGAAGTAGACAAATACCCTGAGAATGATCGAAAAAATTTTGTATGCCTTCTTCTGCATTACACCAACACCCTGCAAATAATAATCACAAAAACCATCTTCTTAACTTAACAATTTAAAAAAGAAGTTTCAGAAATTCCTTGCAAAGAGAAGTACATGTATCTGACAAACATGCAATGCTGGCTTGTTTTATCAAGTATCATCACTATTATAAGCAAAATTGTGAAAATTAATATACCTCCACTCTGATCCATGTAATGTTGTTTGCTTTAGACCGTGATACTCAAGCTTCTCTTTGTGATCGGATTAATAGCAACCACCAAACCAGTGACCATTGTAAAAAAAACAAAAGATAGATGGAAATTTTCTACGCAAAAGATACAAAGACTAGAATGAAATTAGAATGAAAATCTAACCCGTTGCCAGTATTATATGGGCGGAAGACACGAAATAGAATTTGTTTGACAATTGATTCCCGCGCATCAATTTGTCATACAAGAACCTTAAATAAAAACATAATAAACATTAGACTATTTTCATTGAAATGTGTAAATAAATTATTCAACTTATTAAATAATAGACACGAAATAGTACCTTTTGCACTAACGTCTCTTTATTTTCTTGGTTGGAATATGTTCTACTCGTCTCTTAACAACACGGACGGTTGGATTAATCCAAATACCCTCATTATGATCATTTTTAATATATGATTCATTTGCTATAATATTCTCATCTTGATCATTTCTAGTAAACGATTCAATCTCAACATCAATATCACCATGATCTCCAATGTTTTCATCAATTACTTTGTTAGATAAAAGCACTATAGACCATTTCGTACTTGCGGATCAGTGACATAGAACACTTATTTAGCTTGAGAGGCTAGAATAAAAGGCTCATCTTTGTACCCCACCCTATTAAGATCCACTTGCAAAAATCCTGACTTATCCATTCGTAAGCCATTATTATTTTCAACCCACTTGCAACCAAATATAGGAATCTGAAAATTCTCATAATCAAACACCCAAATGCGCTCGATAACCCCAAAATATGACAGATTTTCAAATTTGGGGTTTAAGTCCTTCACACTTGAAATGTTCATTGCTTCAGTTACCACGGTGACACCACTATTTTGCATAGTACTTTTATCATCTTGTTCTTTGGTATAAAATGTGTATGCATTAATTGCGTATGCGCTATAAGAAAACACAACCAAACTTGGACCATATGCTAAACATCGCAACCTTTCTGTTATTGAAGCGGGATCTGAATAATACTTTGAATAAATATGATCCTTAAACCAAGGTATAAAACTTCGATTGTGCTGTCGTACTATCCAATTTTCATTTCTATTCGGATTTAAACCTCGGAGAACATCCTTGTGCATTTCAACATACGACTCAACCTCGTTCTCATTTTGCAGAACATACAAATGCACTTAATCCCGTTCGACCCTTGATACTGTCACAACTTTATTTCCAATTAACTTTTTTCCTTCTTTTTTTTCGATTATATGAGATTTGGGGAGTCCAATTGATTGAACATTGGACAGATATTCAGAACAAAACTCAATCGCTTCTTCAACAATGTATCGTTCAACAATACAACCCTCGGGTCGACTTCGGTTTTTCACATAACCTTTTAATATTTTCATATAACGTTCAGCAGGGTACATTCATCTCATATAAGCTGGTTCACATAATTGTTTCTCTTTCCCAAGATGGACAACTAGATGTACCATTATGTCAAAAAACGAGGGAGGAAAATACATTTCAAGCTCACACAAAGTAATAACTATTTCCTTTTGCAATGTTGGTAAGACCGCAGGATCGATCACCTTACTGCAAATTGACTTGAAGAAAGAACACAATTTAGTTATTGCGTTTCTTACTTTTTCTGGCACAATAGAACGTTTACCTATTGGTAGAAAATGTTCCATTATAACATGGCAATCATGCGTCTTTAAACTCTTTAACTTGAGGTCTTTCATAGACACAAGTCTTCTAATATCTGAAGAGTATCCTTCTGGAACTTTAACTTCACTTAGAAACTTACACAATACTTTTTTCTCCTTTCTAGATAGAGTATAGGCAGCAGGTGGTAGATATGTTAGACTTCCTTTCTTCAAGGTCCTAATTCAGTTCTTATCCCCATCGCTCTCAAGTCCTTTCTTGTTTTAAGGTCATCCTTAGACTTTCCTCAGGCCATGTGTTTAGAAGAATGCCACATCAGATTTTTAATGAAGTGGCGAGTAAGTGAAAGAGTTGTCAATAAAATAGTGTGAGACTCAGTTTTAATATATTATAATAGACTTGTGCAGATGGTTCGAGTTCACATCTGAGCACAAAATATTGTCGAGGTGTTAAATCTTTCAAATTTTCAAAAAATTTAAATAAACTAATAAAAAGAAAAATAGTAAATTAGTTAAAATCAAACAAGAGTAAAGTTAAAATATTTCATAAAATACAGTGATGGGGGAATAAGCGTAATCATATGGGGGAAACTTTTCAATATATTATGCTTATGTGAATGTGACAAGGCAAACTTTAAAAAAGTAATTAGGAAAAACTTAAATATTAATCCTTTATCAAATAATTTAGCCATGAAAATTCAGAGAGAGACTTAATTTTTAAATTCTAAAATTTCCTTGTTATTTTCATTATTTCCTTGTTAATTTTAATTTCCGTTAAAAATTTTAATTGTTTAAATTTTTTTTAAAAATATATCCTAAAAACTTATAATAAATTCGTCTTTTTCAAACTAAAATCATATTACCTCGGTCTTTTAAAATGGAAAACCGTCAAATATTTTTTCCTTATTTTTTTAATAAAATTATCTTTATGTTTTAAAATATATTAATAATTTCTTTGTCTATCTGTCAATAATTATGTTGAATTTTTCCATGATATGCACTCAATACTCTTACATAAATATCAAATAATATTTTGATTATATATATTTTTAATGAATATGTACAAAATTAATAATTTAATGTTTTTTAACTATTTTTATAGATTAACTTTTATATATTGGCACATTTTATTTTAATTCATAGGTTTCCTTTGTTCGAATTCGTCTACCATAAATAATACTAATTGCAATAAGTGTCATTTGTAGGATGGACTCATGAGAAGACTAAACTTTTTCCAAATCTTTTCAATGTGTTCATCTTTTGTGAATGGGACAATAACAAGACAAACTTTAAAAAAGTAGTTGTAGATAAAAAAAGTAGAGAGGTGTTTCACGTTTTCGTAATCTACTTTTGATAGAGTTTAATTATTTTTTTTACAAGCAAATATTTCATTTAAAAGAGTGCTAAGGATATTCTAATCCAAACATACAAAAGATATGGAAGATATACCAAAAGAAAAAGAGAAAATTCGGATCAATTATGTTTACGACATTCTATCCAAAGGAACCTGACAAAATGCATAAAAATCACAGTTGGAATAAGAATTATCCCCTGCAAACCCCATTTCCAAGCCAAGCATTTAATTTCCAGCAATTTTTACCTATTAACTCTAGTTCGGAGTTTGTATTTATTTTTGAATTATAGAAGTTTTATTTTGATTTTTGAATTTCTCTAAATTATTTCATGTTAACTCTTTCTTTAGAAAAAAATTCATAAAAAAAATATAAAGAATGTAATAACAACACAAAAATATAACATAAAACTTTCAAATAAAAAAATAATTGTAAATATTTCATAATTTAACAACAGAAAATAATACTATATGAAAATTGCCTACTCAATTTGATGGATAACATGACTTTCATGTAATTTTAAAAGAGAAGTTTGTTTATTTTTTCTTTTTAGAATCAATTATATTTAATGGGTATATTAGGAGTACTCCAATCAAAACATTCACAATACACAAAATGTGATATCAACACCTTTCAAAACGCCCTAACCAATCAATTACCTCCTACAAAAAATCAGAAGGATTTTTAGTCCAGTCATAATAACTACAAGTAAACTTACGATTCAAAGATAACGCAAGCCACCATCAAGAGAAGACGATAGTTCTTTGAACAACATCATTGTGATTCCCAATCATATCGTTGAAGACGGCGCTTTTGTTTGGCATTTAACAGCGCTTAAAAGTGATTCCTAAGGTGGCGCTGCTATAGGTAAAGACACCGCTTTTGTTTTATGCAAAAGTGTTGTCTTATGTAGGCCTTTAGCAGCGCGTTTTTTGGAAAAGCACTTTCTAAAGTAGGCCTTTAGCAGCGCTTTTTCTGGAAAAGCGTTGTTTAAAGTGGGCCTTTAGCAGCGCTTTCTCTGGCCATTTATGCTTTCTATTGTCATCTTTAGGCAGCACTTTTTCAGGAAAAAGCGCTTTCTATTGTCCCCCTTTAGACAGCGCTTTTTAAAGCGCCGTCTAATGTATTTTTTATTTCACTTTAAGGCAGCGCTTTTAATGGAAAGCGCTTTCTATTGTGCACTATAGGCAGCGCTTTTTCTGAAAAGCGATGTCTTTTCTTCACGTAAATTGTGCTTTTTAAAAGCACTTTTTTAAAAATCCGAATTTAGGAAGCGTTTTTTATTTTGTTTCATGTTTTATATAGTTGACTCATGTATATAGTTGTATATAAAAATTAGAGTAGAGGCAAAAGAAATATATTGATTCATGTATTATAAAAAATGCTACATGGGAAAGGGACACATCATTGCCTCTTTAAGAGCCAGTATTATCTCGGTGAGAAAAACTTCAGGCCTGATCTTCAAGAAGTAAATCAAGTCTTTGACTTTTGGCAAAGAAATGGGAAGGAAAAATTTCAACCATAAGCTCAAGCAGATACGCAAGCTTTGATGAAACAATACTATCCAAGCTCTGTCAATAATAATCCAACGAGAAAAGAGTTAGCAGAAATTCTCCACGAAAATATTGCACATCAACAACTTTGATGATCACTTAACTGATAAATAAAAACCAATATAAGAAGCAAACCCATGACAACACCCTTGACTGAACATTTTATAGCCAAAAAGTTCCAACATGAATATTTTATTGAGATAAATATTTTCAAACTTCTATCTACGTTAATCAGGAAATCAAATAATATGAAGTAGACAAATACCCTGAGAATGATCGAAAAAATTTTGTATGCCTTCTTCTGCATTACACCAACACCCTGCAAATAATAATCACAAAAACCATCTTCTTAACTTAACAATTTAAAAAAGAAGTTTCAGAAATTCCTTGCAAAGAGAAGTACATGTATCCGACAAACATGCAATGCTGGCTTGTTTTATCAAGTATCATCACTATTATAAGCAAAATTGTGAAAATTAATATACCTCCACTCTGATCCATGTAATGTTGTTTGCTTTAGACCGTGATACTCAAGCTTCTCTTTGTGATCGGATTAATAGCAACCACCAAACCAGTGACCATTGTAAAAAAAACAAAAGATAGATGGAAATTTTCTACGCAAAAGATACAAAGACTAGAATGAAATTAGAATGAAAATCTAACCCGTTGCCAGTATTATATGGGCGGAAGACACGAAATAGAATTTGTTTGACAATTGATTCCCGCGCATCAATTTGTCATACAAGAACCTTAAATAAAAACATAATAAACATTAGACTATTTTCATTGAAATGTGTAAATAAATTATTCAACTTATTAAATAATAGACACGAAATAGTACCTTTTGCACTAACGTCTCTTTATTTTCTTGGTTGGAATATGTTCTACTCGTCTCTTAACAACACGGACGGTTGGATTAATCCAAATACCCTCATTATGATCATTTTTAATATATGATTCATTTGCTATAATATTCTCATCTTGATCATTTCTAGTAAACGATTCAATCTCAACATCAATATCACCATGATCTCCAATGTTTTCATCAATTACTTTGTTAGATAAAAGCACTATAGACCATTTCGTACTTGCGGATCAGTGACATAGAACACTTATTTAGCTTGAGAGGCTAGAATAAAAGGCTCATCTTTGTACCCCACCCTATTAAGATCCACTTGCAAAAATCCTGACTTATCCATTCGTAAGCCATTATTATTTTCAACCCACTTGCAACCAAATATAGGAATCTGAAAATTCTCATAATCAAACACCCAAATGCGCTCGATAACCCCAAAATATGACAGATTTTCAAATTTGGGGTTTAAGTCCTTCACACTTGAAATGTTCATTGCTTCAGTTACCACGGTGACACCACTATTTTGCATAGTACTTTTATCATCTTGTTCTTTGGTATAAAATGTGTATGCATTAATTGCGTATGCGCTATAAGAAAACACAACCAAACTTGGACCATATGCTAAACATCGCAACCTTTCTGTTATTGAAGCGGGATCTGAATAATACTTTGAATAAATATGATCCTTAAAACAAGGTATAAAACTTCGATTGTGCTGTCGTACTATCCAATTTTCATTTCTATTCGGATTTAAACCTCGGAGAACATCCTTGTGCATTTCAACATACGACTCAACCTCGTTCTCATTTTGCAGAACATACAAATGCACTTAATCCCGTTCGACCCTTGATACTGTCACAACTTTATTTCCAATTAACTTTTTTCCTTCTTTTTTTTCGATTATATGAGATTTGGGGAGTCCAATTGATTGAACATTGGACAGATATTCAGAACAAAACTCAATCGCTTCTTCAACAATGTATCGTTCAACAATACAACCCTCGGGTCGATTTCGGTTTTTCACATAACCTTTTAATATTTTCATATAACGTTCAGCAGGGTACATTCATCTCATATAAGCTGGTTCACATAATTGTTTCTCTTTCACAAGATGGACAACTAGATGTACCATTATGTCAAAAAACGAGGGAGGAAAATACATTTCAAGCTCACACAAAGTAATAACTATTTCCTTTTGCAATGTTGGTAAGACCGCAGGATCGATCACCTTACTGCAAATTGACTTGAAGAAAGAACACAATTTAGTTATTGCGTTTCTTACTTTTTCTGGCACAATAGAACGTTTACCTATTGGTAGAAAATGTTCCATTATAACATGGCAATCATGCGTCTTTAAACTCTTTAACTTGAGGTCTTTCATAGACACAAGTCTTCTAATATCTGAAGAGTATCCTTCTGGAACTTTAACTTCACTTAGAAACTTACACAATACTTTTTTCTCCTTTCTAGATAGAGTATAGGCAGCAGGTGGTAGATATGTTAGACTTCCTTTCTTCAAGGTCCTAATTCAGTTCTTATCCCCATCGCTCTCAAGTCCTTTCTTGTTTTAAGGTCATCCTTAGACTTTCCTCAGGCCATGTGTTTAGAAGAATGCCACATCAGATTTTTAATGAAGTGGCGAGTAAGTGAAAGAGTTGTCAATAAAATAGTGTGAGACTCAGTTTTAATATATTATAATAGACTTGTGCAGATGGTTCGAGTTCACATCTGAGCACAAAATATTGTCGAGGTGTTAAATCTTTCAAATTTTCAAAAAATTTAAATAAACTAATAAAAAGAAAAATAGTAAATTAGTTAAAATCAAACAAGAGTAAAGTTAAAATATTTCATAAAATACAGTGATGGGGGAATAAGCGTAATCATATGGGGGAAACTTTTCAATATATTATGCTTATGTGAATGTGACAAGGCAAACTTTAAAAAAGTAATTAGGAAAAACTTAAATATTAATCCTTTATCAAATAATTTAGCCATGAAAATTCAGAGAGAGACTTAATTTTTAAATTCTAAAATTTCCTTGTTATTTTCATTATTTCCTTGTTAATTTTAATTTCCGTTAAAAATTTTAATTGTTTAAATTTTTTTAAAAAATATATCCTAAAAACTTATAATAAATTCGTCTTTTTCAAACTAAAATCATATTACCTCGGTCTTTTAAAATGGAAAACCGTCAAATATTTTTTCCTTATTTTTTTAATAAAATTATCTTTATGTTTTAAAATATATTAATAATTTCTTTGTCTATCTGTCAATAATTATGTTGAATTTTTCCATGATATGCACTCAATACTCTTACATAAATATCAAATAATATTTTGATTATATATATTTTTAATGAATATGTACAAAATTAATAATTTAATGTTTTTTAACTATTTTTATAGATTAACTTTTATATATTGGCACATTTTATTTTAATTCATAGGTTTCCTTTGTTCGAATTCGTCTACCATAAATAATACTAATTGCAATAAGTGTCATTTGTAGGATGGACTCATGAGAAGACTAAACTTTTTCCAAATCTTTTCAATGTGTTCATCTTTTGTGAATGGGACAATAACAAGACAAACTTTAAAAAAGTAGTTGTAGATAAAAAAAGTAGAGAGGTGTTTCACGTTTTCGTAATCTACTTTTGATAGAGTTTAATTATTTTTTTTACAAGCAAATATTTCATTTAAAAGAGTGCTAAGGATATTCTAATCCAAACATACAAAAGATATGGAAGATATACCAAAAGAAAAAGAGAAAATTCGGATCAATTATGTTTACGACATTCTATCCAAAGGAACCTGACAAAATGCATAAAAATCACAGTTGGAATAAGAATTATCCCCTGCAAACCCCATTTCCAAGCCAAGCATTTAATTTCCAGCAATTTTTACCTATTAACTCTAGTTCGGAGTTTGTATTTATTTTTGAATTATAGAAGTTTTATTTTGATTTTTGAATTTCTCTAAATTATTTCATGTTAACTCTTTCTTTAGAAAAAAATTCATAAAAAAAATATAAAGAATGTAATAACAACACAAAAATATAACATAAAACTTTCAAATAAAAAAATAATTGTAAATATTTCATAATTTAACAACAGAAAATAATACTATATGAAAATTGCCTACTCAATTTGATGGATAACATGACTTTCATGTAATTTTAAAAGAGAAGTTTGTTTATTTTTTCTTTTTAGAATCAATTATATTTAATGGGTATATTAGGAGTACTCCAATCAAAACATTCACAATACACAAAATGTGATATCAACACCTTTCAAAACGCCCTAACCAATCAATTACCTCCTACAAAAAATCAGAAGGATTTTTAGTCCAGTCATAATAACTACAAGTAAACTTACGATTCAAAGATAACGCAAGCCACCATCAAGAGAAGACGATAGTTCTTTGAACAACATCATTGTGATTCCCAATCATATCGTTGAAGACGGCGCTTTTGTTTGGCATTTAACAGCGCTTAAAAGTGATTCCTAAGGTGGCGCTGCTATAGGTAAAGACACCGCTTTTGTTTTATGCAAAAGTGTTGTCTTATGTAGGCCTTTAGCAGCGCGTTTTTTGGAAAAGCACTTTCTAAAGTAGGCCTTTAGCAGCGCTTTTTCTGGAAAAGCGTTGTTTAAAGTGGGCCTTTAGCAGCGCTTTCTCTGGCCATTTATGCTTTCTATTGTCATCTTTAGGCAGCACTTTTTCAGGAAAAAGCGCTTTCTATTGTCCCCCTTTAGACAGCGCTTTTTAAAGCGCCGTCTAATGTATTTTTTATTTCACTTTAAGGCAGCGCTTTTAATGGAAAGCGCTTTCTATTGTGCACTATAGGCAGCGCTTTTTCTGAAAAGCGATGTCTTTTCTTCACGTAAATTGTGCTTTTTAAAAGCACTTTTTTAAAAATCCGAATTTAGGAAGCGTTTTTTATTTTGTTTCATGTTTTATATAGTTGACTCATGTATATAGTTGTATATAAAAATTAGAGTAGAGGCAAAAGAAATATATTGATTCATGTATTATAAAAAATGCTACATGGGAAAGGGACACATCATTGCCTCTTTAAGAGCCAGTATTATCTCGGTGAGAAAAACTTCAGGCCTGATCTTCAAGAAGTAAATCAAGTCTTTGACTTTTGGCAAAGAAATGGGAAGGAAAAATTTCAACCATAAGCTCAAGCAGATACGCAAGCTTTGATGAAACAATACTATCCAAGCTCTGTCAATAATAATCCAACGAGAAAAGAGTTAGCAGAAATTCTCCACGAAAATATTGCACATCAACAACTTTGATGATCACTTAACTGATAAATAAAAACCAATATAAGAAGCAAACCCATGACAACACCCTTGACTGAACATTTTATAGCCAAAAAGTTCCAACATGAATATTTTATTGAGATAAATATTTTCAAACTTCTATCTACGTTAATCAGGAAATCAAATAATATGAAGTAGACAAATACCCTGAGAATGATCGAAAAAATTTTGTATGCCTTCTTCTGCATTACACCAACACCCTGCAAATAATAATCACAAAAACCATCTTCTTAACTTAACAATTTAAAAAAGAAGTTTCAGAAATTCCTTGCAAAGAGAAGTACATGTATCCGACAAACATGCAATGCTGGCTTGTTTTATCAAGTATCATCACTATTATAAGCAAAATTGTGAAAATTAATATACCTCCACTCTGATCCATGTAATGTTGTTTGCTTTAGACCGTGATACTCAAGCTTCTCTTTGTGATCGGATTAATAGCAACCACCAAACCAGTGACCATTGTAAAAAAAACAAAAGATAGATGGAAATTTTCTACGCAAAAGATACAAAGACTAGAATGAAATTAGAATGAAAATCTAACCCGTTGCCAGTATTATATGGGCGGAAGACACGAAATAGAATTTGTTTGACAATTGATTCCCGCGCATCAATTTGTCATACAAGAACCTTAAATAAAAACATAATAAACATTAGACTATTTTCATTGAAATGTGTAAATAAATTATTCAACTTATTAAATAATAGACACGAAATAGTACCTTTTGCACTAACGTCTCTTTATTTTCTTGGTTGGAATATGTTCTACTCGTCTCTTAACAACACGGACGGTTGGATTAATCCAAATACCCTCATTATGATCATTTTTAATATATGATTCATTTGCTATAATATTCTCATCTTGATCATTTCTAGTAAACGATTCAATCTCAACATCAATATCACCATGATCTCCAATGTTTTCATCAATTACTTTGTTAGATAAAAGCACTATAGACCATTTCGTACTTGCGGATCAGTGACATAGAACACTTATTTAGCTTGAGAGGCTAGAATAAAAGGCTCATCTTTGTACCCCACCCTATTAAGATCCACTTGCAAAAATCCTGACTTATCCATTCGTAAGCCATTATTATTTTCAACCCACTTGCAACCAAATATAGGAATCTGAAAATTCTCATAATCAAACACCCAAATGCGCTCGATAACCCCAAAATATGACAGATTTTCAAATTTGGGGTTTAAGTCCTTCACACTTGAAATGTTCATTGCTTCAGTTACCACGGTGACACCACTATTTTGCATAGTACTTTTATCATCTTGTTCTTTGGTATAAAATGTGTATGCATTAATTGCGTATGCGCTATAAGAAAACACAACCAAACTTGGACCATATGCTAAACATCGCAACCTTTCTGTTATTGAAGCGGGATCTGAATAATACTTTGAATAAATATGATCCTTAAAACAAGGTATAAAACTTCGATTGTGCTGTCGTACTATCCAATTTTCATTTCTATTCGGATTTAAACCTCGGAGAACATCCTTGTGCATTTCAACATACGACTCAACCTCGTTCTCATTTTGCAGAACATACAAATGCACTTAATCCCGTTCGACCCTTGATACTGTCACAACTTTATTTCCAATTAACTTTTTTCCTTCTTTTTTTTCGATTATATGAGATTTGGGGAGTCCAATTGATTGAACATTGGACAGATATTCAGAACAAAACTCAATCGCTTCTTCAACAATGTATCGTTCAACAATACAACCCTCGGGTCGATTTCGGTTTTTCACATAACCTTTTAATATTTTCATATAACGTTTAGCAGGGTACATTCATCTCATATAAGCTGGTTCACATAATTGTTTCTCTTTCACAAGATGGACAACTAGATGTACCATTATGTCAAAAAACGAGGGAGGAAAATACATTTCAAGCTCACACAAAGTAATAACTATTTCCTTTTGCAATGTTGGTAAGACCGCAGGATCGATCACCTTACTGCAAATTGACTTGAAGAAAGAACACAATTTAGTTATTGCGTTTCTTACTTTTTCTGGCACAATAGAACGTTTACCTATTGGTAGAAAATGTTCCATTATAACATGGCAATCATGCGTCTTTAAACTCTTTAACTTGAGGTCTTTCATAGACACAAGTCTTCTAATATCTGAAGAGTATCCTTCTGGAACTTTAACTTCACTTAGAAACTTACACAATACTTTTTTCTCCTTTCTAGATAGAGTATAGGCAGCAGGTGGTAGATATGTTAGACTTCCTTTCTTCAAGGTCCTAATTCAGTTCTTATCCCCATCGCTCTCAAGTCCTTTCTTGTTTTAAGGTCATCCTTAGACTTTCCTCAGGCCATGTGTTTAGAAGAATGCCACATCAGATTTTTAATGAAGTGGCGAGTAAGTGAAAGAGTTGTCAATAAAATAGTGTGAGACTCAGTTTTAATATATTATAATAGACTTGTGCAGATGGTTCGAGTTCACATCTGAGCACAAAATATTGTCGAGGTGTTAAATCTTTCAAATTTTCAAAAAATTTAAATAAACTAATAAAAAGAAAAATAGTAAATTAGTTAAAATCAAACAAGAGTAAAGTTAAAATATTTCATAAAATACAGTGATGGGGGAATAAGCGTAATCATATGGGGGAAACTTTTCAATATATTATGCTTATGTGAATGTGACAAGGCAAACTTTAAAAAAGTAATTAGGAAAAACTTAAATATTAATCCTTTATCAAATAATTTAGCCATGAAAATTCAGAGAGAGACTTAATTTTTAAATTCTAAAATTTCCTTGTTATTTTCATTATTTCCTTGTTAATTTTAATTTCCGTTAAAAATTTTAATTGTTTAAATTTTTTTAAAAAATATATCCTAAAAACTTATAATAAATTCGTCTTTTTCAAACTAAAATCATATTACCTCGGTCTTTTAAAATGGAAAACCGTCAAATATTTTTTCCTTATTTTTTTAATAAAATTATCTTTATGTTTTAAAATATATTAATAATTTCTTTGTCTATCTGTCAATAATTATGTTGAATTTTTCCATGATATGCACTCAATACTCTTACATAAATATCAAATAATATTTTGATTATATATATTTTTAATGAATATGTACAAAATTAATAATTTAATGTTTTTTAACTATTTTTATAGATTAACTTTTATATATTGGCACATTTTATTTTAATTCATAGGTTTCCTTTGTTCGAATTCGTCTACCATAAATAATACTAATTGCAATAAGTGTCATTTGTAGGATGGACTCATGAGAAGACTAAACTTTTTCCAAATCTTTTCAATGTGTTCATCTTTTGTGAATGGGACAATAACAAGACAAACTTTAAAAAAGTAGTTGTAGATAAAAAAAGTAGAGAGGTGTTTCACGTTTTCGTAATCTACTTTTGATAGAGTTTAATTATTTTTTTTACAAGCAAATATTTCATTTAAAAGAGTGCTAAGGATATTCTAATCCAAACATACAAAAGATATGGAAGATATACCAAAAGAAAAAGAGAAAATTCGGATCAATTATGTTTACGACATTCTATCCAAAGGAACCTGACAAAATGCATAAAAATCACAGTTGGAATAAGAATTATCCCCTGCGAACCCCATTTCCAAGCCAAGCATTTAATTTCCAGCAATTTTTACCTATTAACTCTAGTTCGGAGTTTGTATTTATTTTTGAATTATAGAAGTTTTATTTTGATTTTTGAATTTCTCTAAATTATTTCATGTTAACTCTTTCTTTAGAAAAAAATTCATAAAAAAAATATAAAGAATGTAATAACAACACAAAAATATAACATAAAACTTTCAAATAAAAAAATAATTGAAAATATTTCATAATTTAACAACAGAAAATAATACTATATGAAAATTGCCTGCTCAATTTAATGGATAACATGACTTTCAAGTAATTTTAAAAGAGAAGTTTGTTTATTTTTTCTTTTTAGAATCAATTATATTTAATGGGAATATTAGGAGTACTCCAATCAAAACATTCACAATACAAAAAATGTGATATCAACACCTTTCAAAACGCCCTAACCAATCAATTACCTCCTACAAAAAATCAGAAGGATTTTTAGTCCAGTCATAATAACTACAAGTAAACTTACGATTCAAAGATAACGCAAGCCACCATCAAGAGAAGACGATAGTTCTTTGAACAACATCATTGTGATTCCCAATCATATAGTTGAAGACAGCGCTTTTGTTTGACTTTTAACAGCGCTTAAAAGTGATTCCTAAGGTGGCGCTGCTATAGGTAAAGACAGCGCTTTTGTTTTATGCAAAAGCGTTGCCTTATGTAGGCCTTTAGCAGCGCTTTTTTTTGGAAAAGCGCTTTCTAAAGTTGGCCTTTAGCAGCGCTTTTTCTGGAAAAGCGCTGTCTAAAGTGGGCCTTTAGCAGCGCTTTCTCTGGCCTTTTATGCTTTTTATTGTAATCTTTAGGCAGCACTTTTTCAGGAAAAAACGCTTTCTATTGTCCCCCTTTAGACAGCGCTTTTTAAAGCGCTGTCTAATGTATTTTTTATTTCACTTTAAGGCAGCGCTTTTTCTGAAAAGCGATGTCTTTTCTTCACGTAAATTGTGCTTTTTGAAAGCACTTTTTTAAAAATCAGAATTTAGGAAGCGTTTTTTATTTTGTTTCATGTTTTATATAGTTGACTCATGTTTATAGTTGTATATAAAAATCAGAGTAGAGGCAAAAGAAATATATTGATTCATGTATTATAAAAAATGCTACACGGGAAAGGGACACATCATTACCTCTTTAAGAGCCAGTATTATCTCGGTGAGAAAAACTTCTGGCCTGATCTTCAAGAAGTAAATCAAGTCTTTGACTTTTGGCAAAGAAATGGGAAGGAAAATTTTCAACCATAAGCTCAAGCAGTTACGCAAGCTTTGATGAAACAATACTATCCAAGCTCTGTCAATAATAATCCAACGAGAAAAGAGTAAGCAAAAATTCTCCACGAAAATATTGCACATCAACATCTTTGATGATCACTTAACTGATAAATAAAAACCAATATAAGAAGCAAACCCATGACAACACCCTTGACTGAACATTTTATAGCCAAAAAGTTCCAACATGAATATTTTATTGAGATAAATATTTTCAAACTTCTATCTACGTTAATCAGGAAATCAAATAATATGAAGTAGACAAATACCCTGAGAATGATCGAAAAATTTTTGTATGCCTTCTTCTGCATTACACCAACACCCTGCTGTAGCGAGCGATTTTGGACGCGGTTCTTAAGCGCTGGTCGCTCTCTGCGGTTTGAGCTTAAACTACAAGTCGATTCATTTTTTATCCTATTGTGAGCTGAATAAGGAAGGGAAATAGATATCTCCAATTAACCCTGCTTTGCATACTGAGTTTAAACAGCGGTCTGTTAGGTTACGAATGCTATCAATGTGGGGGGGGCCTTTGTACTGGTTATTCGTATTTCGCCAATACAGGTTTCTTTCTTTCGATCTAGGCAGAAGGTTTCTGGCGGGGAATAAGGATTTGGGTTTTTTGTTGATTGCGCTCGCTAAGATCTTTTCTTTCGATCTTATGCCTACGTATTCCCGTTTACCGAAACAAGGAAATCAGAGCGTTCGTAGTTCCTCCTATTCTATGGGAGGAAATTGGTTTTTGGTGTCTTGTTCAAAGCCCAAGACATGAAGCGAAAGGTGATTTGTATCTTGTTCAAAGCCCAAGATGTGAAGCTAAAAGGTCTATTTGTGTCTTGTTTAAAGCCCAAGACGTGAAGCGAAAGGACCTCGACTTTAGAGAGAATTTATCATCTCTAAAGAGGGGAGAAGGAGAATTACTTTAACTGGGATATGCGGATCCGAACAATGCCATAATTTCCGAAGAAAGGGTTTTAACCTGAAGGAGAAGACTTTAACTCAGTGTAGAGCAATGCCATCTTTCCTTAGGAATTTCTCATGCTAAAAGAGGGACAGTGGCGTGGATATAGATGATCCAGAGGCTTGCCGCTTACAGCGATTAGATGAAAGGAAAGGAGTTGTTGATGTTTGTGTACTGTGAACGAGGCACAGCTTTGATGCTAAAAGGTTAATTGGATCAACCAGTGGTTTTCTTATACAAAGCCTAAGAGGAGGCTATTTTGCGTCTCGTACAAAGCCCGAGAGAGAGGCTAAAAGTTTTTTGACCCAGTGGGGCATATCGTTATACAAAGCCTAAAAGAGTTGACTCAGTTGGAGAATCTTTTATACTCAGTAAGAGAGTGTTTTTGTATCTCGTACAAAGCCCGAGAGAGAGGCGAAAAGGTTGTTTTGACTCCACTGGGGAGAATTTTGGTATCTCGTACGAAGCCCGAGATGGAGGTTATTGTAACTGTTTCAGTTGAGTGACAGATCCAATATACTGATTTAAAAGAGAAAATCAGTTCTTATATGAGCAACACTGTACTCAGGGATTTGATTTGAGGATCAGGGATATTTCCTTCTCTTTGAGGAAATGGGAAATCCAAAGGGTATTGAGACTGTCCGAGTCTGCGGGTTTCCTTCCTATTTAACGAAGGGTGCTTGAGAATGTCTTTGAGACTCAAGGAAGTTAGGCTGTCTGTGTCTAGAGTTTTATCTTTTGTACTATGCTTCGAGAGATAGTAGTAGACTCTATGAAAGGACTGTTCTATGAGGATGACTAGGTTCTGTTCCTATACATCTAGGAGGTCGTCGGGACAATTTGTACGAAGCCCAAGAGGAGGCTGGAAACTTTTAAGAAGCTGACGGGTCCTTGTACGAAGCCCAAGAGGAGGCTATCATTCCCGAAGGAAGAGATCATTATACGAAGCCTAAGAGGAGGCTGTGAATACTTCTAAGAAGCCGTAGGGTCCTTGAATAATGCCCAAGAGGAGACCGATGCTTTTAAGAAGCCCGTGGGTCTATCATCTCCTTTCCATTAGGAGAGATAACTCTTTTAGAGATAAAACCACTGGTAAACGTGCGAGGTTTACTATCCAGCGAATTTTAGCTTTTAAAGAGGGTTCCTTAGTTAAGGTCCAAGATTATGACCGTAGTGGGTACCCAAACCCCGAGACATTCAAAGCAAGCTATCCACAAGGAATAGATCAAGTCAGGAAAGTTCGAGAATTTAGAAGAAACTCAAAGATGTCATTCACAGAGAATACATTCATCTTGGGGAGTAGAGCTTCTTGACGATTCTTAAGGAGGACAGCCGAAGAGAAGACTGTATCTGGTGCTCCTATTGGGGATCTAGGCGTCTATTTCTACGAATAAATGAAACGGCGTCACCTAGTTCTATACGTAGTTGCCGGGGAAACTCGAAATATCTATACTATTATTACACAGTAGATATGAGTTTATGAAAGGAGACTTACAGTGAGCAGCCCCACAATACAGTTTATAATATGAAAGCAGTAAATGAAAGCGATAACCACTTACTCGGTTGTAGTGCTTCCATGTTGTTTGGTTAGTTGTTCAACAAAGAAAGATTAAAAACAACAATGTATTCAAAATCAAAGGAGAAAGTGCTTTGAAAAAGAAAGGTTTGGGGCTTACAGCTCAAGGAGAGGCCCAGGGTTTTATCAGTGAGCACACTGTTGAATTTTGTACAGCGGAACTTATACAAGTGACTGGGGCCCAAAAAGGTTTTCTGTACAAAGGGATGGGTCTTACACTCTCTCAAGAGGCCCAAAAAGGTTTAAAGAAAAGAGAGGGGCTTATAACACGAGGGTAGGCCCAAATGATTTTTCGTTTAAAAATGGCGATCGCACCGAGGTTTTCTTTTAATGCAGAGGGACTTATACAATAAGTGAGGCCCAAAATGTTTTGGTTAAAAGGGGGATTGGGTCTTACACTCTAATATAGGCCCAAAGTGTTTTGAATGGGTCTTATAGCTCAAGGAGAGGCCCAGATGATTTTTATTTTTAAACGGGCGACGATCGCGCCGTTTACTTGTACAGAGGGACTTATACAATGAGTGAGGCCCAAAAAGTTTTTGTACAAGGGGGGATGGGTCTTACACTCTCTCAAGAGGCCCAAAGTGTTTTGAAAATGATTTATGAGGGTTGAATTAATCCAAAACCCTAATTTGTTTTCAAAATGTATTTAATTGAATAAAAATTCAATTAAAATGATCAAAAATTGTTTAACACATGGAAAACAAATTGTGATCTTGGATTAATGCTTCAAAAATTAAGTATTGACCTACAAAATAATTAGAAAGCATTAAAAGTTGCAAAATCAATGTAGAAAAAATATTTAAAATGCCAAAAACAATCAAAATATTAATTCTTTACAAAAATATAAATTATATGAAATAAATAATATTTTTGGGATTTTTTGATAAAATAAAATATTTTAACATTTTTGTGAATTATTAAAAAAAAGAACCAATCAAAAATGATAAAAATTGAAGGAGTTATTAATTTTTCAAATCATTAAAAATAATAGCATGAAAAATAATAAAATAAACAAGTGATAAAAAGAAGTCTGGGGCGAGGGGGATTCGAACCCCAGACCTCTCGCTCGCTAATACACACAAAACCAGCTTATGAACCGCTGGGGCGCAATGCCAATTCATAAAGTATATGGCGCCATGGCCATCTCCTTCCTCCATCTCGTGCATGGAGCACCCTATCTCACTCATCTCTCAACCATTTGACATGATTCAAACACCAAACTCGGGCGTTTTTTCACAAGGAACAAGATGGCAATACCCAATTTTATTCATTTTCAGTGTGGAGTGAAATAATCATGATGAACACAGATGAACCCTAATTTGCAAAAGCAATCGTGCAAGCATGGTTATGAGGTCTATGATCAAATTTATTGAGGCAAAACAATCAACACATGATGGTAATCAAATGGCAAAATTATCATGCGAGGAAATATGCATGGATCATGGAGTTTAAGTTTGAAGCTCACCTTGATGCAAGCTGAAATGGAACTTTGCCCAGATGGTGTTCCAATTGTGAATTGATGATCCCTACAGCTTCAATGGATGTTATGGAGTGTGTTGCAAGCTTTGGAACACTTTGAAATGCTCTGGATCAAGCTGGAGACCTCCACCTGCAAAATTGAAGCAAAATGGCTTGGTTGAAGAGTGATTTTGAGCTGGGAGTGTTACAGATGATGTTTAAGCACTTGGAAACCTCAAATACATCATATGTGATGTGTTTGAGCAATTGGAATTGATTGCTTATGGCTGCAACTCAAAACCCGATAGTGGTTACTCAAAAACAAGAAAATTTGAAGTTTAAGAAAGAATGAGAGAAAGCAGTGCTGTAACTGGCTTTGGGGTAAGTTGAATGATCCATTGAGACCTCTATTTATAGGTGATCAACTCTTGTCTTGGAGGAATAGTGAATGGCAGCTGGATCAGATCACATTTGCTTGGATTGACTTGGCATAAATGCCTCTTGAACTAGGCATAACAGCTGCTCCAAATAGATCAGCTATGCCTTGACTGAAATCACATTCTTCAGATGTTTTTAATGTTGTTTAATCAGATAACTTGACTGAGGAGAGTGAGAATCTTGACAATGCACTATTCCACATAAATGCACTTTGAATTCAAAGCAAAATGAGCCAAAATGGATGAATTTCAAGTTGGAAGGTTCTTTGGCTTTTTGACTCAGCTTTATCTATTAGATCAGATGCAATGTGATTGGTTTGAACACAGATGGCATGCTGATCCTCAGTTTTTGGTTCAAAATCGTGTGAGATAATGCAAACATGCAAACTGATTTTCCAAAACAGCTTGCAGCAACATGACTTTGAGGATGGATTTCTCATGGCTTGAGTTGAATCAATTCATGCTGTTGAGCCCTTTGAATTCTTGGCAACATTTGCAACAACATTGGTGTTTAACTTTGGAATTGATTCAGCTTGTAACTATGTGCAAAAATCCCACAAGTTTTGGTGTTTCAACAAAATTCTGTTTTAGGCAGAATTTTTCTAAGTGTTGGAAAATGGTATTAGCCACTTTGGCTCACTCATAGCTCAAAATCCATAAGGAATTGGAGTTAGGCCTAGTTGAAGTTTTTGTAGAGGGCAGTGAGATCTACAAATCAAGCTTTGGATGGAAAAAATTGGCTTTGTGGTTTAGGAGTTATGGTCCTCCAAAGTTGGTACCTTTGCCACTTAATTTTTAACTTAGAAAAATTTCTAAGTTTTATGGTTACCCCTTTTACAAGTTATCTCACTTTTCTTGATTTTTCTTGATGAATGATGATTCAATTCATACATTAACAACATTTTAGGGTTAAAAATCCATTTTGGTGAAAAATCTCAAAAAGTCAAAGTTGACTTTTGTGCACAGTTGACTTTTTATCAGATGAATTCCAAACTGTGCAATTCTTCAGGAAATCATGTCCTTGACCTAAATCAAACTTGATGGACATGTTCCATGGGTGTCATAGGGTATATTCAATCATGTATTAGGGTTTGGGAGCATGTCTTGGTCAAAAGTCAAAGGTACAGTTGACTTTTCCCTTAAAACCCTAATTGTGGTGCAGATGAAAATGAGACTTGTTGCTCAAGCTTCTTGGATCAATCCATTGTTCCAAATGGATCAATATGGTGTATTAGAGACCCTCAAATCATCTCTTGAGGTCTTGGCTCATGGTTTGTCCCAAAAGTTAACTTAGGGGTGAATTAGGTCAAGAAACCCTAATTCCTGATTTTTGATGAATGCATCCCCTGAGGCAAAATTGACTTGATGCATGGGTTCATGAGGTTCCATGAAGTATATTAGGTCATGTTTTGGATCATTGCCTTGTGCCCAGATGAAAATTTCCATCTGGAGACCCTGGTCGACCAAAACCCTAATTTGATGACACTGTCGATCTTGAGACTTGATCCACCTAGAAGGGAGCAGCCTTGTGCTTAATCCTTGAAGTGGGAGTCCTTCTTGATTCATTGTGGATGTTTGAGAGTTTAGACAAGTTGAAGATCATGTCATTTCTTGATTGATCCTTTGTCTAAGCACTCAGAGAGGGCTTGAAACCCTAATTTTGCTTGTATTGGATGCTCACCCATCTTTGGGGAGACTGATGAAGCATGATGGTTCATCCATATTGTGATGATGAATTTCACAATGATGGGAAATCTAAGTGGTCAAAATTTGGGGTATTACACCTGCAAATAATAATCACAAAAACCATCTTCTTAACTTGACTATTTAAAAAAGAAGTTTAAGAAATTCCTTTCAAAGAGAAGTACATGTATCAGAGAAACATGCAATGCTGGCTTGTTTTATCAAGTATCATCACTATTATAAGCAAAATTATGAAAATTAATATACCTCCACTCTGATCCATGTAATGTTGTTTGCTTTAGACCGTGATACTCGAGCTTCTCTTTGTGATCAGATTAATAGCAACCAACAAACCAGTGACCATTGTAAAAAAAACAAAAGATTAGATGGAAATTTTCTACGCAAAAGATACAAAGACTAGAATGAAATTAGAATGAAAATCTAACCCATTGCCAGTATTATACGGGTGGAAGACACGAAATAGAATTTGTTTGACAATTGATTCCCGCGCATCAATTTGTCATACAAGAACCTTAAATAAAAACATAATAAACATTAGACTATTTTCATTGAAATGTGTAAATAAATTGTTCAACTTATTAAATAATAGACACGAAATAGTACCTTTTGCACTAATGTCTCTTTATCTTCTTGGTTGGAATATGTTCTACTCGTCTCTTAACAACACGGACGGTTGGATTGATCCAAATACCCTCATTATGATCATTTTTAATATATGATTCATTTGCTATAATATTCTCATCTTGATCATTTCTAGTAAACGATTCAATCTCAACATCAAAATCACCATGATCTCCAATGTTTTCATCAATTACTTTGTTAGATAAAAGCACTATAGACCATTTCGTACTTGCGGATCAGTGACATAGAACACTTATTTAGCTTGAGAGGCTAGAATAAAAGGCTCATCTTTGTACCCCACCCTATTAAGATCCACTTGCAAAAATCCGGACTTATCCATTCGTAAGCCATTATTATTTTCAACCCACTTGCTACCAAATATAGGAATCTGAAAATTCTGATAATCAAACACCCAAATGCGCTCGATAACCCCAAAATATGACAGATTTTCAAATTTGGGGTTTAAGTCCTTCACACTTGAAATGTTCATTGCTTCAGTTACCACGGTGACACCACTATTTTGCATAGTACTTTTATCATCTTGTTCTTTGGTATAAAATGTGTATGCATTAATTGCGTATGCGCTATAAAAAACACAACCAAACTTGGACCATATGCTAAACATCGCAACCTTTCTGTTATTGAAGCGGGATCTGAATAATACTTTGAATAAATATGATCCTTAAACTAAGGTATAAAACTTCGATTGTGCTCTCGTACTATCCAATTTTCATTTCTATTCGGATTTAAACCTCGGAGAACATCCTTGTGCATTTCAACATACGACTCAACCTCGTTCTCATTTTGCAGAACATACAAATGCACTTAATCCCGTTCGACCCTTGATACTGTCACAACTTTATTTCCAAATAACTTTTTTCCTTCTTTTTTTTCGATTATATGAGATTTGGGGAGTCCAATTGATTGAACATTGGACAGATATTCAGAACAAAACTCAATCGCTTCTTTAACAATGTATCGTTCAACAATACAACCCTCGGGTCGACTTCGGTTTTTCACATAACCTTTTAATATTTTCATATAACGTTTAGCAGGGTACATTCATCTCATATAAGCTGGTTCACATAATTGTTTCTCTTTCACAAGATGGACAACTAGATGTACCATTATGTCAAAAAACGAGGGAGGAAAATACATTTCAAGCTCACACAAAGTAATAACTATTTCCTTTTGCAATGTTGGTAAGACCGCAGGATCGATCACCTTACTGCAAATTGACTTGAAGAAAGAACACAATTTAGTTATTGCGTTTCTTACTTTTTCTGGCACAATAGAACGTTTACCTATTGGTAGAAAATGTTCCATTATAACATGGCAATCATGCGTCTTTAAACTCTTTAACTTGAGGTCTTTCATAGACACAAGTCTTCTAATATCTGAAGAGTATCCTTCTGGAACTTTAACTTCACTTAGAAACTTACACAATACTTTTTTCTCCTTTCTAGATAGAGTATAGGCAGCAGGTAGTAGATATGTTCGACTTCCTTTCTTCAAGGTCCTAATTCAGTTCTTATCCCCATCGCTCTCAAGTCCTTTCTTGTTTTAAGGTCATCCTTAGACTTTCCTCAGGCCATGTGTTTAGAAGAATGCCACATCAGATTTTTAATGAAGTGGCGAGTAAGTGAATGAGTTGTCAATAAAATAGTGTGAGACTCAATTTTAATATATTATAATAGACTTGTGCAGATGGTTCGAGTTCACATCTGAGCACAAAATATTGTCGAGGTGTTAAATCTTTCAAATTTTCAAAAAATTTAAATAAACTAATAAAAAGAAAAATAGTAAATTAGTTAAAATCAAACAAGAGTAAAGTTAAAATATTTCATAAAATACAGTGATGGGGGAATAAGCGTAATCATATGGGGGAAACTTTTCAATATATTATGCTTATGTGAATGTGACAAGGCAAACTTTAAAAAAGTAATTAGGAAAAACTTAAATATTAATCCTTTATCAAATAATTTAGCCATGAAAATTCAGAGAGAGACTTAATTTTTAAATTCTAAAATTTCCTTGTTATTTTCATTATTTCCTTGTTAATTTTAATTTCCGTTAAAAATTTTAATTGTTTAAATTTTTTTAAAAAATATATCCTAAAAACTTATAATAAATTCGTCTTTTTCAAACTAAAATCATATTACCTCGGTCTTTTAAAATGGAAAACCGTCAAATATTTTTTCCTTATTTTTTTAATAAAATTATCTTTATGTTTTAAAATATATTAATAATTTCTTTGTCTATCTGTCAATAATTATGTTGAATTTTTCCATGATATGCACTCAATACTCTTACATAAATATCAAATAATATTTTCATTAAATATATTTTTAATGAATATGTACAAAATTAATAATTTAATGTTTTTTAACTATTTTTATAGATTAACTTTTATATATTGGCACATTTTATTTTAATTCATAGGTTTCCTTTGTTCGAATTCGTCTACCATAAATAATACTAATTGCAATAAGTGTCATTTGTAGGATGGACTCATGAGAAGACTAAACTTTTTCCAAATCTTTTCAATGTGTTCTTGTTTTGTGAATGGGACAATAACAAGACAAACTTTAAAAAAGTAGTTGTAGATAAAAAATGTAGAGAGGCGTTTCATGTTTTCGTAATCTACTTTTGATAGAGTTTAATTATTTTTTTTACAAGCCAATATTTCATTTAAAAGAGTACTAAGGATATTCTAATCCAAACATACAAAAGAGATGGAAGATATACCAAAAGAAAAAGAGAAAATTCGGATCAATTATGTTTACGACATTCTATCCAAAGGAACCTGACAAAATGCATAAAAATCACAGTTGGAATAAGAATTATCCCCTGCAAACCCCATTTCCAAGCCAAACATTTAATTTCCAGCAATTTTTACCTATTAACTCTAGTTCGGAGTTTGTATTTATTTTAGAAGTATAGAAGTTTTATTTTGATTTTTGAATTTCCCTAAATTATTTCATGTTAACTCTTTCTTTAGAAAAAAATTCATAAAAAAATATAAAGAATGTAATAACAACACAAAAATATAACATAAAACTTTCAAATAAAAAAATAATTGTAAATATTTCATAATTTAACAACAGAAAATAATACTATATGAAAATTGCCTACTCAATTTGATGGATAACATGACTTTCATGTAATTTTAAAAGAGAAGTTTGTTTATTTTTTCTTTTTAGAATCAATTATATTTAATGGGTATATTAGGAGTACTCCAATCAAAACATTCACAATACACAAAATGTGATATCAACACCTTTCAAAACGCCCTAACCAATCAATTACCTCCTACAAAAAATCAGAAGGATTTTTAGTCCAGTCATAATAACTACAAGTAAACTTACGATTCAAAGATAACGCAAGCCACCATCAAGAGAAGACGATAGTTCTTTGAACAACATCATTGTGATTCCCAATCATATCGTTGAAGACGGCGCTTTTGTTTGGCATTTAACAGCGCTTAAAAGTGATTCCTAAGGTGGCGCTGCTATAGGTAAAGACACCGCTTTTGTTTTATGCAAAAGTGTTGTCTTATGTAGGCCTTTAGCAGCGCGTTTTTTGGAAAAGCACTTTCTAAAGTAGGCCTTTAGCAGCGCTTTTTCTGGAAAAGCGTTGTTTAAAGTGGGCCTTTAGCAGCGCTTTCTCTGGCCATTTATGCTTTCTATTGTCATCTTTAGGCAGCACTTTTTCAGGAAAAAGCGCTTTCTATTGTCCCCCTTTAGACAGCGCTTTTTAAAGCGCCGTCTAATGTATTTTTTATTTCACTTTAAGGCAGCGCTTTTAATGGAAAGCGCTTTCTATTGTGAACTATAGGCAGCGCTTTTTCTGAAAAGCGATGTCTTTTCTTCACGTAAATTGTGCTTTTTAAAAGCACTTTTTTAAAAATCCGAATTTAGGAAGCGTTTTTTATTTTGTTTCATGTTTTATATAGTTGACTCATGTATATAGTTGTATATAAAAATTAGAGTAGAGGCAAAAGAAATATATTGATTCATGTATTATAAAAAATGCTACATGGGAAAGGGACACATCATTGCCTCTTTAAGAGCCAGTATTATCTCGGTGAGAAAAACTTCAGGCCTGATCTTCAAGAAGTAAATCAAGTCTTTGACTTTTGGCAAAGAAATGGGAAGGAAAAATTTCAACCATAAGCTCAAGCAGATACGCAAGCTTTGATGAAACAATACTATCCAAGCTCTGTCAATAATAATCCAACGAGAAAAGAGTAAGCAGAAATTCTCCACGAAAATATTGCACATCAACAACTTTGATGATCACTTAACTGATAAATAAAAACCAATATAAGAAGCAAACCCATGACAACACCCTTGACTGAACATTTTATAGCCAAAAAGTTCCAACATGAATATTTTATTGAGATAAATATTTTCAAACTTCTATCTACGTTAATCAGGAAATCAAATAATATGAAGTAGACAAATACCCTGAGAATGATCGAAAAAATTTTGTATGCCTTCTTCTGCATTACACCAACACCCTGCAAATAATAATCACAAAAACCATCTTCTTAACTTAACAATTTTAAAAAGAAGTTTCAGAAATTCCTTGCAAAGAGAAGTACATGTATCCGACAAACATGCAATGCTGGCTTGTTTTATCAAGTATCATCACTATTATAAGCAAAATTGTGAAAATTAATATACCTCCACTCTGATCCATGTAATGTTGTTTGCTTTAGACCGTGATACTCAAGCTTCTCTTTGTGATCAGATTAATAGCAACCACCAAACCAGTGACCATTGTAAAAAAAACAAAAGATAGATGGAAATTTTCTACGCAAAAGATACAAAGACTAGAATGAAATTAGAATGAAAATCTAACCCGTTGCCAGTATTATATGGGCGGAAGACACGAAATAGAATTTGTTTGACAATTGATTCCCGCGCATCAATTTGTCATACAAGAACCTTAAATAAAAACATAATAAACATTAGACTATTTTCATTGAAATGTGTAAATAAATTGTTCAACTTATTAAATAATAGACACGAAATAGTACCTTTTGCACTAACGTCTCTTTATTTTCTTGGTTGGAATATGTTCTACTCGTCTCTTAACAACACGGACGGTTGGATTAATCCAAATACCCTCATTATGATCATTTTTAATATATGATTCATTTGCTATAATATTCTCATCTTGATCATTTCTAGTAAACGATTCAATCTCAACATCAATATCACCATGATCTCCAATGTTTTCATCAATTACTTTGTTAGATAAAAGCACTATAGACCATTTCGTACTTGCGGATCAGTGACATAGAACACTTATTTAGCTTGAGAGGCTAGAATAAAAGGCTCATCTTTGTACCCCACCCTATTAAGATCCACTTGCAAAAATCCTGACTTATCCATTCGTAAGCCATTATTATTTTCAACCCACTTGCAACCAAATATAGGAATCTGAAAATTCTCATAATCAAACACCCAAATGCGCTCGATAACCCCAAAATATGACAGATTTTCAAATTTGGGGTTTAATTCCTTCACACTTGAAATGTTCATTGCTTCAGTTACCACGGTGACACCACTATTTTGCATAGTACTTTTATCATCTTGTTCTTTGGTATAAAATGTGTATGCATTAATTGCGTATGCGCTATAAGAAAACACAACCAAACTTGGACCATATGCTAAACATCGCAACCTTTCTGTTATTGAAGCGGGATCTGAATAATACTTTGAATAAATATGATCCTTAAACCAAGGTATAAAACTTCGATTGTGCTGTCGTACTATCCAATTTTCATTTCTATTCGGATTTAAACCTCGGAGAACATCCTTGTGCATTTCAACATACGACTCAACCTCGTTCTCATTTTGCAGAACATACAAATGCACTTAATCCCGTTCGACCCTTGATACTGTCACAACTTTATTTCCAATTAACTTTTTTCCTTCTTTTTTTTCGATTATATGAGATTTGGAGAGTCCAATTGATTGAACATTGGACAGATATTCAGAACAAAACTCAATCGCTTCTTCAACAATGTATCGTTCAACAATACAACCCTCGGGTCGACTTCGGTTTTTCACATAACCTTTTAATATTTTCATATAACGTTCAGCAGGGTACATTCATCTCATATAAGCTGGTTCACATAATTGTTTCTCTTTCACAAGATGGACAACTAGATGTACCATTATGTCAAAAAACGAGGGAGGAAAATACATTTCAAGCTCACACAAAGTAATAACTATTTCCTTTTGCAATGTTGGTAAGACCGCAGGATCGATCACCTTACTGCAAATTGACTTGAAGAAAGAACACAATTTAGTTATTGCGTTTCTTACTTTTTCTGGCACAATAGAACGTTTACCTATTGGTAGAAAATGTTCCATTATAACATGGCAATCATGCGTCTTTAAACTCTTTAACTTGAGGTCTTTCATAGACACAAGTCTTCTAATATCTGAAGAGTATCCTTCTGGAACTTTAACTTCACTTAGAAACTTACACAATACTTTTTTCTCCTTTCTAGATAGAGTATAGGCAGCAGGTGGTAGATATGTTCGACTTCCTTTCTTCAAGGTCCTAATTCAGTTCTTATCCCCATCGCTCTCAAGTCCTTTCTTGTTTTAAGGTCATCCTTAGACTTTCCTCAGGCCATGTGTTTAGAAGAATGCCACATCAGATTTTTAATGAAGTGGCGAGTAAGTGAATGAGTTGTCAATAAAATAGTGTGAGACTCAGTTTTAATATATTATAATAGACTTGTGCAGATGGTTCGAGTTCACATCTGAGCACAAAATATTGTCGAGGTGTTAAATCTTTCAAATTTTCAAAAAATTTAAATAAACTAATAAAAAGAAAAATAGTAAATTAGTTAAAATCAAACAAGAGTAAAGTTAAAATATTTCATAAAATACAGTGATGGGGGAATAAGCGTAATCATATGGGGGAAACTTTTCAATATATTATGCTTATGTGAATGTGACAAGGCAAACTTTAAAAAAGTAATTAGGAAAAACTTAAATATTAATCCTTTATCAAATAATTTAGCCATGAAAATTCAGAGAGAGACTTAATTTTTAAATTCTAAAATTTCCTTGTTATTTTCATTATTTCCTTGTTAATTTTAATTTCCGTTAAAAATTTTAATTGTTTAAATTTTTTTAAAAAATATATCCTAAAAACTTATAATAAATTCGTCTTTTTCAAACTAAAATCATATTACCTCGGTCTTTTAAAATGGAAAACCGTCAAATATTTTTTCCTTATTTTTTTAATAAAATTATCTTTATGTTTTAAAATATATTAATAATTTCTTTGTCTATCTGTCAATAATTATGTTGAATTTTTCCATGATATGCACTCAATACTCTTACATAAATATCAAATAATATTTTGATTATATATATTTTTAATGAATATGTACAAAATTAATAATTTAATGTTTTTTAACTATTTTTATAGATTAACTTTTATATATTGGCACATTTTATTTTAATTCATAGGTTTCCTTTGTTCGAATTCGTCTACCATAAATAATACTAATTGCAATAAGTGTCATTTGTAGGATGGACTCATGAGAAGACTAAACTTTTTCCAAATCTTTTCAATGTGTTCATCTTTTGTGAATGGGACAATAACAAGACAAACTTTAAAAAAGTAGTTGTAGATAAAAAAAGTAGAGAGGTGTTTCACGTTTTCGTAATCTACTTTTGATAGAGTTTAATTATTTTTTTTACAAGCAAATATTTCATTTAAAAGAGTGCTAAGGATATTCTAATCCAAACATACAAAAGATATGGAAGATATACCAAAAGAAAAAGAGAAAATTCGGATCAATTATGTTTACGACATTCTATCCAAAGGAACCTGACAAAATGCATAAAAATCACAGTTGGAATAAGAATTATCCCCTGCGAACCCCATTTCCAAGCCAAGCATTTAATTTCCAGCAATTTTTACCTATTAACTCTAGTTCGGAGTTTGTATTTATTTTTGAATTATAGAAGTTTTATTTTGATTTTTGAATTTCTCTAAATTATTTCATGTTAACTCTTTCTTTAGAAAAAAATTCATAAAAAAAATATAAAGAATGTAATAACAACACAAAAATATAACATAAAACTTTCAAATAAAAAAATAATTGAAAATATTTCATAATTTAACAACAGAAAATAATACTATATGAAAATTGCCTGCTCAATTTAATGGATAACATGACTTTCAAGTAATTTTAAAAGAGAAGTTTGTTTATTTTTTCTTTTTAGAATCAATTATATTTAATGGGAATATTAGGAGTACTCCAATCAAAACATTCACAATACAAAAAATGTGATATCAACACCTTTCAAAACGCCCTAACCAATCAATTACCTCCTACAAAAAATCAGAAGGATTTTTAGTCCAGTCATAATAACTACAAGTAAACTTACGATTCAAAGATAACGCAAGCCACCATCAAGAGAAGACGATAGTTCTTTGAACAACATCATTGTGATTCCCAATCATATAGTTGAAGACAGCGCTTTTGTTTGACTTTTAACAGCGCTTAAAAGTGATTCCTAAGGTGGCGCTGCTATAGGTAAAGACAGCGCTTTTGTTTTATGCAAAAGCGTTGCCTTTTGTAGGCCTTTAGCAGCGCTTTTTTTTGGAAAAGCGCTTTCTAAAGTAGGCCTTTAGCAGCGCTTTTTCTGGAAAAGCGCTGTCTAAAGTGGGCCTTTAGCAGCGCTTTCTCTGGCCTTTTATGCTTTTTATTGTAATCTTTAGGCAGCACTTTTTCAGGAAAAAACGCTTTCTATTGTCCCCCTTTAGACAGCGCTTTTTAAAGCGCTGTCTAATGTATTTTTTATTTCACTTTAAGGCAGCGCTTTTTCTGAAAAGCGATGTCTTTTCTTCACGTAAATTGTGCTTTTTGAAAGCACTTTTTTAAAAATCAGAATTTAGGAAGCGTTTTTTATTTTGTTTCATGTTTTATATAGTTGACTCATGTTTATAGTTGTATATAAAAATCAGAGTAGAGGCAAAAGAAATATATTGATTCATGTATTATAAAAAATGCTACACGGGAAAGGGACACATCATTACCTCTTTAAGAGCCAGTATTATCTCGGTGAGAAAAACTTCTGGCCTGATCTTCAAGAAGTAAATCAAGTCTTTGACTTTTGGCAAAGAAATGGGAAGGAAAATTTTCAACCATAAGCTCAAGCAGTTACGCAAGCTTTGATGAAACAATACTATCCAAGCTCTGTCAATAATAATCCAACGAGAAAAGAGTAAGCAGAAATTCTCCACGAAAATATTGCACATCAACAACTTTGATGATCACTTAACTGATAAATAAAAACCAATATAAGAAGCAAACCCATGACAACACCCTTGACTGAACATTTTATAGCCAAAAAGTTCCAACATGAATATTTTATTGAGATAAATATTTTCAAACTTCTATCTACGTTAATTAGGAAATCAAATAATATGAAGTAGACAAATACCCTGAGAATGATCGAAAAAATTTTGTATGCCTTCTTCTGCATTACACCAACACCCTGCTGTAGCGAGCGATTTTGGACGCGGTTCTTAAGCGCTGGTCGCTCTCTGCGGTTTGAGCTTAAACTACAAGTCGATTCATTTTTAATCCTATTGTGAGCTGAATAAGGAAGGGAAATAGATGTCTCCAATTAACCCTGCTTTGCATACTGAGTTTAAACAGCGGTCTGTTAGGTTACGAATGCTATCAATGTGGGGGGGGGGGGGGGGGGCCTTTGTACTGGTTATTCGTATTTCGCCAATACAGGTTTCTTTCTTTCGATCTAGGCAGAAGGTTTCTGGCGGGGAATAAGGATTTGGGTTTTTTGTTGATTGCGCTTGCTAAGATCTTTTCTTTCGATCTTATGCCTACGTATTCCCGTTTACCGAAACAAGGAAATCAGAGCGTTCGTAGTTCCTCCTATTCTATGGGAGGAAATTAGTTTTTGGTGTCTTGTTCAAAGCCCAAGACATGAAGTGAAAGGTGATTTGTATCTTGTTCAAAGCCCAAGATGTGAAGCTAAAAGGTCTATTTGTGTCTTGTTTAAAGCCCAAGACGTGAAGCGAAAGGACCTCGACTTTAGAGAGAATTTATCATCTCTAAAGAGGGGAGAAGGAGAATTACTTTAATTGGGATATGCGGATCCGAACAATGCAATAATTTCCGAAGAAAGGGTTTTAACCTGAAGGAGAAGACTTTAACTCAGTGTAGAGCAATGCCATCTTTCCTTAGGAATTTCTCATGCTAAAAGAGGGACAGTGGCGTGGATATAGATGATCCAGAGGCTTGCCGCTTACAGCGATTAGATGAAAGGAAAGGAGTTGTTGATGTTTGTGTACTGTGAACGAGGCACATCTTTGATGCTAAAAGGTTAATTGGATCAACCAGTGGTTTTCTTATACAAAGCCTAAGAGGAGGCTATTTTGCGTCTCGTACAAAGCCCGAGAGAGAGGCTAAAAGTTTTTTGACCCAGTGGGGCATATCGTTATACAAAGCCTAAAAGAGTTGACTCAGTTGGAGAATCTTTTATACTCAGTAAGAGAGTGTTTTTGTATCTCGTACAAAGCCCGAGAGAGAGGCGAAAAGGTTGTTTTGACTCCACTGGGGAGAATTTTGGTATCTCGTACGAAGCCCGAGATGGAGGCTATTGTAACTGTTTCAGTTGAGTGACAGATCCAATATACTGATTTAAAAGAGAAAATCAGTTCTTATATGAGCAACACTGTACTCAGGGATTTGATTTGAGGATCAGGGATATTTCCTTCTCTTTGAGGAAATGGGAAATCCAAAGGGTATTGAGACTGCCCGAGTCTGCGGGTTTCCTTCCTATTTAACGAAGGGTGCTTGAGAATGTCTTTGAGACTCAAGGAAGTTAGGCTGTCCGTGTCTAGAGTTTTATCTTTTGTACTATGCTTCGAGAGATAGTAGTAGACTCTATGAAAGGACTGTTCTATGAGGATGACTAGGTTCTGTTCCTATACATCTAGGAGGTCGTCGGGACAATTTGTACGAAGCCCAAGAGGAGGCTGGAAACTTTTAAGAAGCCGACGGGTCCTTGTACGAAGCCCAAGAGGAGGCTATCATTCCCGAAGGAAGAGATCATTATACGAAGCCTAAGAGGAGGCTGTGAATACTTCTAAGAAGCCGTAGGGTCCTTGAATAATGCCCAAGAGGAGACCGATGTTTTTAAGAAGCCCGTGGGTCTATCATCTCCTTTCCATTAGGAGAGATAACTCTTTTAGAGATAAAACCACTGGTAAACGTGCGAGGTTTACTATCCAGCGAATTTTAGCTTTTAAAGAGGGTTCCTTAGTTAAGGTTCAAGATTATGACCGTAGTGGGTACCCAAACCCCGAGACATTCAAAGCAAGCTATCCACAAGGAATAGATCAAGTCAGGAAAGTTCGAGAATTTAGAAGAAACTCAAAGATGTCATTCACGGAGAATACATTCATCTTGGGGAGTAGAGCTTCTTGACGATTCTTAAGGAGGACAGCCGAAGAGAAGACTGTATCTGGTGCTCCTATTGGGGATCTAGGCGTCTATTTCTACGAATAAATGAAACGGCGTCACCTAGTTCTATACGTAGTTGCCGGGGAAACTCGAAATATCTATACTATTATTACACAGTAGATATGAGTTTATGAAAGGAGACTTACAGTGAGCAGCCCCATAATACAGTTTATAATATGAAAGCAGTAAATGAAAGCGATAACCACTTACTCGGTTGTAGTGCTTCCATGTTGTTTGGTTAGTTGTTCAACAAAGAAAGATTAAAAACAACAATGTATTCAAAATCAAAGGAGAAAGTGCTTTGAAAAAGAAAGGTTTGGGGCTTACAGCTCAAGGAGAGGCCCAGGGTTTTATCAGTGAGCACACTGTTGAATTTTGTACAGCGGGACTTATACAAGTGACTGGGGCCCAAAAAGGTTTTCTGTACAAAGGGATGGGTCTTACACTCTCTCAAGAGGCCCAAAAAGGTTTAAAGAAAAGAGAGGGGCTTATAACACGAGGGTAGGCCCAAATGATTTTTCGTTTAAAAATGGCGATCGCACCGAGGTTTTCTTTTAACGCAGAGGGACTTATACAATAAGTGAGGCCCAAAATGTTTTGGTTAAAAGGGGGATTGGGTCTTACACTCTAATATAGGCCCAAAGTGTTTTGAATGGGTCTTATAGCTCAAGGAGAGGCCCAGATGATTTTTATTTTTAAACGGGCGACGATCGCGCCGTTTACTTGTACAGAGGGACTTATACAATGAGTGAGGCCCAAAAAGTTTTTGTACAAGGGGGGATGGGTCTTACACTCTCTCAAGAGGCCCAAAGTGTTTTGAAAATGATTTATGAGGGTTGAATTAATCCAAAACCCTAATTTGTTTTCAAAATGTATTTAATTGAATAAAAATTCAATTAAAATGATCAAAAATTGTTTAACACATGGAAAACAAATTGTGATCTTGGATTAATGCTTCAAAAATTAAGTATTGACCTACAAAATAATTAGAAAGCATTAAAAGTTGCAAAATCAATGTAGAAAAAATATTTAAAATGCCAAAAACAATCAAAATATTAATTCTTTACAAAAATATCAATTATATGAAATAAATAATATTTTTGGGATTTTTTGATAAAATAAAATATTTTAACATTTTTGTGAATTATTAAAAAAAAGAACCAATAAAAAATGATAAAAATTGAAGGAGTTATTAATTTTTCAAATCATTAAAAATAATAGCATGAAAAATAATAAAATAAACAAGTGATAAAAAGAAGTCTGGGGCGAGGGGGATTCGAACCCCAGACCTCTCGCTCGCTAATACACACAAAACCAGCTTATGAACCGCTGGGGCGCAATGCCAATTCATAAAGTATATGGCGCCATGGCCATCTCCTTCCTCTATCTCGTGCATGAAGCACCCTATCTCACTCATCTCTCAACCATTTGACATGATTCAAACACCAAACTCGTGCGTTTTTTCACAAGGAACAAGATGGCAATACCCAATTTTATTCATTTTCAGTGTGGAGTGAAATAATCATGATGAACACAGATGAACCCTAATTTGCAAAAGCAATCGTGCAAGCATGGTTATGAGGTCTATGATCAAATTTATTGAGGCAAAACAATCAACACATGATGGTAATCAAATGGCAAAATTATCATGCGAGGAAATATGCATGGATCATGGAGTTTAAGTTTGAAGCTCACCTTGATGCAAGCTGAAATGGAACTTTGCCCAGATGGTGTTCCAATTGTGAATTGATGATCCCTACAGCTTCAATGGATGTTATGGAGTGTGTTGCAAGCTTTGGAACACTTTGAAATGCTCTGGATCAAGCTGGAGACCTCCACCTGCAAAATTGAAGCAAAATGGCTTGGTTGAAGAGTGATTTTGAGCTGGGAGTGTTACAGATGATGTTTAAGCACTTGGAAACCTCAAATACATCATATGTGATGTGTTTGAGCAATTGGAATTGATTGCTTATGGCTGCAACTCAAAACCCGATAGTGGTTACTCAAAAACAAGAAAATTTGAAGTTTAAGAAAGAATGAGAGAAAGCAGTGCTGTAACTGGCTTTGGGGTAAGTTGAATGATCCATTGAGACCTCTATTTATAGGTGATCAACTCTTGTCTTGGAGGAATAGTGAATGGCAGCTGGATCAGATCACATTTGCTTGGATTGACTTGGCATAAATGCCTCTTGAACTAGGCATAACAGCTGCTCAAAATAGATCAGCTATGCCTTGACTGAAATCACATTCTTCAGATGTTTTTAATGTTGTTTAATCAGATAACTTGACTGAGGAGAGTGAGAATCTTGACAATGCACTATTCCACATAAATGCACTTTGAATTCAAAGCAAAATGAGCCAAAATGGATGAATTTCAAGTTGGAAGGTTCTTTGGCTTTTTGACTCAGCTTTATCTATTAGATCAGATGCAATGTGATTGGTTTGAACACAGATGGCATGCTGATCCTCAGTTTTTGGTTCAAAATTGTGTGAGATAATGCAAACATACAAACTGATTTTCCAAAACAGCTTGCAGCAACATGACTTTGAGGATGGATTTCTCATGGCTTGAGTTGAATCAATTCATGCTGTTGAGCCCTTTGAATTCTTGGCAACATTTGCAACAACATTGGTGTTTAACTTTGGAATTGATTCAGCTTGCAACTATGTGCAAAAATCCCACAAGTTTTGGTGTTTCAACAAAATTCTGTTTTAGGCAGAATTTTTCTAAGTGTTGGAAAATGGTATTAGCCACTTTGGCTCACTCATAGCTCAAAATCCATAAGGAATTGGAGTTAGGCCTAGTTGAAGTTTTTGTAGAGGGCAGTGAGATCTACAAATCAAGCTTTGGATGGAAAAAATTGGCTTTGTGGTTTAGGAGTTATGGTCCTCCAAAGTTGGTACCTTTGCCACTTAATTTTTAACTTAGAAAAATTTCTAAGTTTTATGGTTACCCCTTTTACAAGTTATCTCACTTTTCTTGATTTTTCTTGATGAATGATGATTCAATTCATACATTAACAACATTTTAGGGTTAAAAATCCATTTTGGTGAAAAATCTCAAAAAGTCAAAGTTGACTTTTGTGCACAGTTGACTTTTTATCAGATGAATTCCAAACTGTGCAATTCTTCAGGAAATCATGTCCTTGACCTAAATCAAACTTGATGGACATGTTCCATGGGTGTCATAGGGTATATTCAATCATGTATTAGGGTTTGGGAGCATGTCTTGGTCAAAAGTCAAAGTTACAGTTGACTTTTCCCTTAAAACCCTAATTGTGGTGCAGATGAAAATGAGACTTGTTGCTCAAGCTTCTTGGATCAATCCATTGTTCCAAATGGATCAATATGGTGTATTAGAGACCCTCAAATCATCTCTTGAGGTCTTGGCTCATGGTTTGTCCCAAAAGTCAACTTAGGGGTGAATTAGGTCAAGAAACCCTAATTCCTGATTTTTGATGAATGCATCCCCTGAGGCAAAATTGACTTGATGCATGGGTTCATGAGGTTCCATGAAGTATATTAGGTCATGTTTTGGATCATTGCCTTGTGCCCAGATGAAAATTTCCATCTGGAGACCCTGGTCGACCAAAACCCTAATTTGATGACACTGTCGATCTTGAGACTTGATCCACCTAGAAGGGAGCAGCCTTGTGCTTAATCCTTGAAGTGGGAGTCCTTCTTGATTCATTGTGGATGTTTGAGAGTTTAGACAAGTTGAAGATCATGTCATTTCTTGATTGATCCTTTGTCTAAGCACTCAGAGAGGGCTTGAAACCCTAATTTTGCTTGTATTGGATGCTCACCCATCTTTGGGGAGACTGATGAAGCATGATGGTTCATCCATATTGTGATGATGAATTTCACAATGATGGGAAATCTAAGTGGTCAAAATTTGGGGTATTACACCTGCAAATAATAATCACAAAAACCATCTTCTTAACTTGACTATTTAAAAAAGAAGTTTCAGAAATTCCTTTCAAAGAGAAGTACATGTATCAGAGAAACATGCAATGCTGGCTTGTTTTATCAAGTATCATCACTATTATAAGCAAAATTATGAAAATTAATATACCTCCACTCTGATCCATGTAATGTTGTTTGCTTTAGACCGTGATACTCGAGCTTCTCTTTGTGATCAGATTAATAGCAACCAACAAACTAGTGACCATTGTAAAAAAAACAAAAGATTAGATGGAAATTTTCTACGCAAAAGATACAAAGACTAGAATGAAATTAGAATGAAAATCTAACCCATTGCCAGTATTATACGGGTGGAAGACACGAAATAGAATTTGTTTGACAATTGATTCCCGCGCATCAATTTGTCATACAAGAACCTTAAATAAAAACATAATAAACATTAGACTATTTTCATTGAAATGTGTAAATAAATTGTTCAACTTATTAAATAATAGACACGAAATAGTACCTTTTGCACTAACGTCTCTTTATTTTCTTGGTTGGAATATGTTCTACTCGTCTCTTAACAACACGGACGGTTGGATTGATCCAAATACCCTCATTATGATCATTTTTAATATATGATTCATTTGCTATAATATTCTCATCTTGATCATTTCTAGTAAACGATTCAATCTCAACATCAATATCACCATGATCTCCAATGTTTTCATCAATTACTTTGTTAGATAAAAGCACTATAGACCATTTCGTACTTGCGGATCAGTGACATAGAACACTTATTTAGCTTGAGAGGCTAGAATAAAAGGCTCATCTTTGTACCCCACCCTATTAAGATCCACTTGCAAAAATCCTGACTTATCCATTCGTAAGCCATTATTATTTTCAACCCACTTGCAACCAAATATAGGAATCTGAAAATTCTGATAATCAAACACCCAAATGCGCTCGATAACCCCAAAATATGACAGATTTTCAAATTTGGGGTTTAAGTCCTTCACACTTGAAATGTTCATTGCTTCAGTTACCACGGTGACACCACTATTTTGCATAGTACTTTTATCATCTTGTTCTTTGGTATAAAATGTGTATGCATTAATTGCGTATGCGCTATAAAAAACACAACCAAACTTGGACCATATGCTAAACATCGCAACCTTTCTGTTATTGAAGCGGGATCTGAATAATACTTTGAATAAATATGATCCTTAAACTAAGGTATAAAACTTCGATTGTGCTCTCGTACTATCCAATTTTCATTTCTATTCGGATTTAAACCTCGGAGAACATCCTTGTGCATTTCAACATACGACTCAACCTCGTTCTCATTTTGCAGAACATACAAATGCACTTAATCCCGTTCGACCCTTGATACTGTCACAACTTTATTTCCAATTAACTTTTTTCCTTCTTTTTTTTCGATTATATGAGATTTGGGGAGTCCAATTGATTGAACATTGGACAGATATTCAGAACAAAACTCAATCGCTTCTTCAACAATGTATCGTTCAACAATACAACCCTCGGGTCGACTTCGGTTTTTCACATAACCTTTTAATATTTTCATATAACGTTTAGCAGGGTACATTCATCTCATATAAGCTGGTTCACATAATTGTTTCTCTTTCACAAGATGGACAACTAGATGTACCATTATGTCAAAAAACGAGGGAGGAAAATACATTTCAAGCTCACACAAAGTAATAACTATTTCCTTTTGCAATGTTGGTAAGACCGCAGGATCGATCACCTTACTGCAAATTGACTTGAAGAAAGAACACAATTTAGTTATTGCGTTTCTTACTTTTTCTGGCACAATAGAACGTTTACCTATTGGTAGAAAATGTTCCATTATAACATGGCAATCATGTGTCTTTAAACTCTTTAACTTGAGGTCTTTCATAGACACAAGTCTTCTAATATCTGAAGAGTATCCTTCTGGAACTTTAACTTCACTTAGAAACTTACACAATACTTTTTTCTCCTTTCTAGATAGAGTATAGGCAGCAGGTGGTAGATATGTTCGACTTCCTTTCTTCAAGGTCCTAATTCAGTTCTTATCCCCATCGCTCTCAAGTCCTTTCTTGTTTTAAGGTCATCCTTAGACTTTCCTCAGGCCATGTGTTTAGAAGAATGCCACATCAGATTTTTAATGAAGTGGCGAGTAAGTGAATGAGTTGTCAATAAAATAGTGTGAGACTCAGTTTTAATATATTATAATAGACTTGTGCAGATGGTTCGAGTTCACATCTGAGCACAAAATATTGTCGAGGTGTTAAATCTTTCAAATTTTCAAAAAATTTAAATAAACTAATAAAAAGAAAAATAGTAAATTAGTTAAAATCAAACAAGAGTAAAGTTAAAATATTTCATAAAATACAGTGATGGGGGAATAAGCGTAAGCATATGGGGTAAACTTTTCAATATATTATGCTTATGTGAATGTGACAAGGCAAACTTTAAAAAAGTAATTAGGAAAAACTTAAATATTAATCCTTTATCAAATAATTTAGCCATGAAAATTCAGAGAGAGACTTAATTTTTAAATTCTAAAATTTCCTTGTTATTTTCATTATTTCCTTGTTAATTTTAATTTCCGTTAAAAATTTTAATTGTTTAAATTTTTTTAAAAAATATATCCTAAAAACTTATAATAAATTCGTCTTTTTCAAACTAAAATCATATTACCTCGGTCTTTTAAAATGGAAAACCGTCAAATATTTTTTCCTTATTTTTTTAATAAAATTATCTTTATGTTTTAAAATATATTAATAATTTCTTTGTCTATCTGTCAATAATTATGTTGAATTTTTTCATGATATGCACTCAATACTCTTACATAAATATCAAATAATATTTTCATTAAATATATTTTTAATGAATATGTACAAAATTAATAATTTAATGTTTTTTAACTATTTTTATAGATTAACTTTTATATATTGGCACATTTTATTTTAATTCATAGGTTTCCTTTGTTCGAATTCGTCTACCATAAATAATACTAATTGCAATAAGTGTCATTTGTAGGATGGACTCATGAGAAGACTAAACTTTTTCCAAATCTTTTCAATGTGTTCTTGTTTTGTGAATGGGACAATAACAAGACAAACTTTAAAAAAGTAGTTGTAGATAAAAAATGTAGAGAGGCGTTTCACGTTTTCGTAATATACTTTTGATAGAGTTTAATTATTTTTTTTACAAGCCAATATTTCATTTAAAAGAGTACTAAGGATATTCTAATCCAAACATACAAAAGAGATGGAAGATATACCAAAAGAAAAAGAGAAAATTCGGATCAATTATGTTTACGACATTCTATCCAAAGGAACCTGACAAAATGCATAAAAATCACAGTTGGAATAAGAATTATCCCCTGCAAACCCCATTTCCAAGCCAAACATTTAATTTCCAGCAATTTTTGCCTATTAACTCTAGTTCAGAGTTTGTATTTATTTTAGAAGTATAGAAGTTTTATTTTGATTTTTGAATTTCCCTAAATTATTTCATGTTAACTCTTTCTTTAGAAAAAAATTCATAAAAAAATATAAAGAATGTAATAACAACACAAAAATATAACATAAAACTTTCAAATAAAAAAATAATTGTAAATATTTCATAATTTAACAACAGAAAATAATACTATATGAAAATTGCCTACTCAATTTGATGGATAACATGACTTTCATGTAATTTTAAAAGAGAAGTTTGTTTATTTTTTCTTTTTAGAATCAATTATATTTAATGGGTATATTAGGAGTACTCCAATCAAAACATTCACAATACACAAAATGTGATATCAACACCTTTCAAAACGCCCTAACCAATCAATTACCTCCTACAAAAAATCAGAAGGATTTTTAGTCCAGTCATAATAACTACAAGTAAACTTACGATTCAAAGATAATGCAAGCCACCATCAAGAGAAGACGATAGTTCTTTGAACAACATCATTGTGATTCCCAATCATATCGTTGAAGACGGCGCTTTTGTTTGGCATTTAACAGCGCTTAAAAGTGATTCCTAAGGTGGCGCTGCTATAGGTAAAGACACCGCTTTTGTTTTATGAAAAAGTGTTGTCTTATGTAGGCCTTTAGCAGCGCGTTTTTTGGAAAAGCACTTTCTAAAGTAGGCCTTTAGCAGCGCTTTTTCTGGAAAAGCGTTGTTTAAAGTGGGCCTTTAGCAGCGCTTTCTCTGGCCATTTATGCTTTCTATTGTCATCTTTAGGCAGCACTTTTTCAGGAAAAAGCGCTTTCTATTGTCCCCCTTTAGACAGCGCTTTTTAAAGCGCCGTCTAATGTATTTTTTATTTCACTTTAAGGCAGCGCTTTTAATGGAAAGCGCTTTCTATTGTGAACTATAGGCAGCGCTTTTTCTGAAAAGCGATGTCTTTTCTTCACGTAAATTGTGCTTTTTAAAAGCACTTTTTTAAAAATCCGAATTTAGGAAGCGTTTTTTATTTTGTTTCATGTTTTATATAGTTGACTCATGTATATAGTTGTATATAAAAATTAGAGTAGAGGCAAAAGAAATATATTGATTCATGTATTATAAAAAATGCTACATGGGAAAGGGACACATCATTGCCTCTTTAAGAGCCAGTATTATCTCGGTGAGAAAAACTTCAGGCCTGATCTTCAAGAAATAAATCAAGTCTTTGACTTTTGGCAAAGAAATGGGAAGGAAAAATTTCAACCATAAGCTCAAGCAGATACGCAAGCTTTGATGAAACAATACTATCCAAGCTCTGTCAATAATAATCCAACGAGAAAAGAGTAAGCAGAAATTCTCCACGAAAATATTGCACATCAACAACTTTGATGATCACTTAACTGATAAATAAAAACCAATATAAGAAGCAAACCCATGACAACACCCTTGATTGAACATTTTATAGCCAAAAAGTTCCAACATGAATATTTTATTGAGATAAATATTTTCAAACTTCTATCTACGTTAATCAGGAAATCAAATAATATGAAGTAGACAAATACCCTGAGAATGATCGAAAAAATTTTGTATGCCTTCTTCTGCATTACACCAACACCCTGCAAATAATAATCACAAAAACCATCTTCTTAACTTAACAATTTAAAAAAGAAGTTTCAGAAATTCCTTGCAAAGAGAAGTACATGTATCCGACAAACATGCAATGCTGGCTTGTTTTATCAAGTATCATCACTATTATAAGCAAAATTGTGAAAATTAATATACCTCCACTCTGATCCATGTAATGTTGTTTGCTTTAGACCGTGATACTCAAGCTTCTCTTTGTGATCGGATTAATAGCAACCACCAAACCAGTGACCATTGTAAAAAAAACAAAAGATAGATGGAAATTTTCTACGCAAAAGATACAAAGACTAGAATGAAATTAGAATGAAAATCTAACCCGTTGCCAGTATTATATGGGCGGAAGACACGAAATAGAATTTGTTTGACAATTGATTCCCGCGCATCAATTTGTCATACAAGAACCTTAAATAAAAACATAATAAACATTAGACTATTTTCATTGAAATGTGTAAATAAATTGTTCAACTTATTAAATAATAGACACGAAATAATACCTTTTGCACTAACGTCTCTTTATTTTCTTGGTTGGAATATGTTCTACTCGTCTCTTAACAACACGGACGGTTGGATTAATCCAAATACCCTCATTATGATCATTTTTAATATATGATTCATTTGCTATAATATTCTCATCTTGATCATTTCTAGTAAACGATTCAATCTCAACATCAATATCACCATGATCTCCAATGTTTTCATCAATTACTTTGTTAGATAAAAGCACTATAGACCATTTCGTACTTGCGGATCAGTGACATAGAACACTTATTTAGCTTGAGAGGCTAGAATAAAAGGCTCATCTTTGTACCCCACCCTATTAAGATCCACTTGCAAAAATCCTGACTTATCCATTCGTAAGCCATTATTATTTTCAACCCACTTGCAACCAAATATAGGAATCTGAAAATTCTCATAATCAAACACCCAAATGCGCTCGATAACCCCAAAATATGACAGATTTTCAAATTTGGGGTTTAAGTCCTTCACACTTGAAATGTTCATTGCTTCAGTTACCACGGTGACACCACTATTTTGCATAGTACTTTTATCATCTTGTTCTTTGGTATAAAATGTGTATGCATTAACTGCGTATGCGCTATAAGAAAACACAACCAAACTTGGACCATATGCTAAACATCGCAACCTTTCTGTTATTGAAGCGGGATCTGAATAATACTTTGAATAAATATGATCCTTAAACCAAGGTATAAAACTTCGATTGTGCTGTCGTACTATCCAATTTTCATTTCTAATCGGATTTAAACCTCGGAGAACATCCTTGTGCATTTCAACATACGACTCAACCTCGTTCTCATTTTGCAGAACATACAAATGCACTTAATCCCGTTCGACCCTTGATACTATCACAACTTTATTTCCAATTAACTTTTTTCCTTCTTTTTTTTCGATTATATGAGATTTGGGGAGTCCAATTGATTGAACATTGGACAGATATTCAGAACAAAACTCAATCGCTTCTTCAACAATGTATCGTTCAACAATACAACCCTCGGGTCGACTTCGGTTTTTCACATAACCTTTTAATATTTTCATATAACGTTCAGCAGGGTACATTCATCTCATATAAGCTGGTTCACATAATTGTTTCTCTTTCACAAGATGGACAACTAGATGTACCATTATGTCAAAAAACGAGGGAGGAAAATACATTTCAAGCTCACACAAAGTAATAACTATTTCCTTTTGCAATGTTGGTAAGACCGCAGGATCGATCACCTTACTGCAAATTGACTTGAAGAAAGAACACAATTTAGTTATTGCGTTTCTTACATTTTCTGGCACAATAGAACGTTTACCTATTGGTAGAAAATGTTCCATTATAACATGGCAATCATGCGTCTTTAAACTCTTTAACTTGAGGTCTTTCATAGACACAAGTCTTCTAATATCTGAAGAGTATCCTTCTGGAACTTTAACTTCACTTAGAAACTTACACAATACTTTTTTCTCCTTTCTAGATAGAGTATAGGCAGCAGGTGGTAGATATGTTCGACTTCCTTTCTTCAAGGTCCTAATTCAGTTCTTATCCCCATCGCTCTCAAGTCCTTTCTTGTTTTAAGGTCATCCTTAGACTTTCCTCAGGCCATGTGTTTAGAAGAATGCCACATCAGATTTTTAATGAAGTGGCGAGTAAGTGAATGAGTTGTCAATAAAATAGTGTGAGACTCAGTTTTAATATATTATAATAGACTTGTGCAGATGGTTCGAGTTCACATCGGAGCACAAAATATTGTCGAGGTGTTAAATCTTTCAAATTTTCAAAAAATTTAAATAAACTAATAAAAAGAAAAATAGTAAATTAGTTAAAATCAAACAAGAGTAAAGTTAAAATATTTCATAAAATACAGTGATGGGGGAATAAGCGTAATCATATGGGGGAAACTTTTCAATATATTATGCTTATGTGAATGTGACAAGGCAAACTTTAAAAAAGTAATTAGGAAAAACTTAAATATTAATCCTTTATCAAATAATTTAGCCATGAAAATTCAGAGAGAGACTTAATTTTTAAATTCTAAAATTTCCTTGTTATTTTCATTATTTCCTTGTTAATTTTAATTTCCGTTAAAAATTTTAATTGTTTAAATTTTTTTAAAAAATATATCCTAAAAACTTATAATAAATTCGTCTTTTTCAAACTAAAATCATATTACCTCGGTCTTTTAAAATGGAAAACCGTCAAATATTTTTTCCTTATTTTTTTAATAAAATTATCTTTATGTTTTAAAATATATTAATAATTTCTTTGTCTATCTGTCAATAATTATGTTGAATTTTTCCATGATATGCACTCAATACTCTTACATAAATATCAAATAATATTTTGATTATATATATTTTTAATGAATATGTACAAAATTAATAATTTAATGTTTTTTAACTATTTTTATAGATTAACTTTTATATATTGGCACATTTTATTTTAATTCATAGGTTTCCTTTGTTCGAATTCGTCTACCATAAATAATACTAATTGCAATAAGTGTCATTTGTAGGATGGACTCATGAGAAGACTAAACTTTTTCCAAATCTTTTCAATGTGTTCTTCTTTTGTGAATGGGACAATAACAAGACAAACTTTAAAAAAGTAGTTGTAGATAAAAAAAGTAGAGAGGTGTTTCACGTTTTCGTAATCTACTTTTGATAGAGTTTAATTATTTTTTTTACAAGCAAATATTTCATTTAAAAGAGTGCTAAGGATATTCTAATCCAAACATACAAAAGAGATGGAAGATATACCAAAAGAAAAAGAGAAAATTCGGATCAATTATGTTTACGACATTCTATCCAAAGGAACCTGACAAAATGCATAAAAATCATAGTTGGAATAAGAATTATCCCCTGCAAACCCCATTTCCAAGCCAAGCATTTAATTTCCAGCAATTTTTACCTATTAACTCTAGTTCGGAGTTTGTATTTATTTTTGAATTATAGAAGTTTTATTTTGATTTTTGAATTTCTCTAAATTATTTCATGTTAACTCTTTCTTTAGAAAAAAATTCATAAAAAAAATATAAAGAATGTAATAACAACACAAAAATATAACATAAAACTTTCAAATAAAAAAATAATTGAAAATATTTCATAATTTAACAACAGAAAATAATACTATATGAAAATTGCCTACTCAATTTAATGGATAACATGACTTTCAAGTAATTTTAAAAGAGAAGTTTGTTTATTTTTTCTTTTTAGAATCAATTATATTTAATGGGAATATTAGGAGTACTCCAATCAAAACATTCACAATACAAAAAATGTGATATCAACACCTTTCAAAACGCCCTAACCAATCAATTACCTCCTACAAAAAATCAGAAGGATTTTTAGTCCAGTCATAATAACTACAAGTAAACTTACGATTCAAGGATAACGCAAGCCACCATCAAGAGAAGACGATAGTTCTTTGAACAACATCATTGTGATTCCCAATCATATAGTTGAAGACAGCGCTTTTGTTTGACTTTTAACAGCGCTTAAAAGTGATTCCTAAGGTGGCGCTGCTATAGGTAAAGACAGCGCTTTTGTTTTATGCAAAAGCGTTGCCTTATGTCGGCCTTTAGCAGCGCTTTTTTTGGAAAAGCGCTTTCTAAAGTAGGCCTTTAGCAGCGCTTTTTCTGGAAAAGCGCTGTCTAAAGTGGGCCTTTAGCAGCGCTTTCTCTGGCCTTTTATGCTTTTTATTGTAATCTTTAGGCAGCACTTTTTCAGGAAAAAACGCTTTCTATTGTCCCCCTTTAGACAGCGCTTTTTAAAGTGCTGTCTAATGTATTTTTTATTTCACTTTAAGGCAGCGCTTTTTCTGAAAAGCGATGTCTTTTCTTCACGTAAATTGTGCTTTTTGAAAGCACTTTTTTAAAAATAAGAATTTAGGAAGCGTTTTTTATTTTGTTTCATGTTTTATATAGTTGACTCATGTTTATAGTTGTATATAAAAATCAGAGTAGAGGCAAAAGAAATATATTGATTCATGTATTATAAAAAATGCTACACGGGAAAGGGACACATCATTACCTCTTTAAGAGCCAGTATTATCTCGGTGAGAAAAACTTCTTGCCTGATCTTCAAGAAGTAAATCAAGTCTTTGACTTTTGGCAAAGAAATGGGAAGGAAAATTTTCAACCATAAGCTCAAGCAGTTACGCAAGCTTTGATGAAACAATACTATCCAAGCTCTGTCAATAATAATCCAACGAGAAAAGAGTAAGCAGAAATTCTCCACGAAAATATTGCACATCAACAACTTTGATGATCACTTAACTGATAAATAAAAACCAATATAAGAAGCAAACCCATGACAACACCCTTGACTGAACATTTTATAGCCAAAAAGTTCCAACATGAATATTTTATTGAGATAAATATTTTCAAACTTCTATCTACGTTAATCAGGAAATCAAATAATATGAAGTAGACAAATACCCTGAGAATGATCGAAAAAATTTTGTATGCCTTCTTCTGCATTACACCAACACCCTGCTGTAGCGAGCGATTTTGGACGCGGTTCTTAAGCGCTGGTCGCTCTCTGCGGTTTGAGCTTAAACTACAAGTCGATTCATTTTTTATCCTATTGTGAGCTAAATAAGGAAGGGAAATAGATGTCTCCAATTAACCCTGCTTTGCATACTGAGTTTAAACAGCGGTCTGTTAGGTTACGAATGTTATCAATGTGGGGGGGGGGGGGGCCTTTGTACTGGTTATTCGTATTTCGCCAATACAGGTTTCTTTCTTTCGATCTAGGCAGAAGGTTTCTGGCGGGGAATAAGGATTTGGGTTTTTTGTTGATTGCGCTCGCTAAGATCTTTTCTTTCGATCTTATGCCTACGTATTCCCGTTTACCGAAACAAGGAAATCAGAGCGTTCGTAGTTCCTCCTATTCTATGGGAGGAAATTGGTTTTTGGTGTCTTGTTCAAAGCCCAAGACATGAAGCGAAAGGTGATTTGTATCTTGTTCAAAGCCCAAGATGTGAAGCTAAAAGGTCTATTTGTGTCTTGTTTAAAGCCCAAGACGTGAAGCGAAAGGACCTCGACTTTAGAGAGAATTTATCATCTCTAAAGAGGGGAGAAGGAGAATTACTTTAACTGGGATATGCGGATCCGAACAATGCCATAATTTCCGAAGAAAGGGTTTTAACCTGAAGGAGAAGACTTTAACTCAGTGTAGAGCAATGCCATCTTTCCTTAGGAATTTCTCATGCTAAAAGAGGGACAGTGGCGTGGATATAGATGATCCAGAGGCTTGCCGCTTACAGCGATTAGATGAAAGGAAAGGAGTTGTTGATGTTTGTGTACTGTGAACGAGGCACAGCTTTGATGCTAAAAGGTTAATTGGATCAACCAGTGGTTTTCTTATACAAAGCCTAAGAGGAGGCTATTTTGCGTCTCGTACAAAGCCCGAGAGAGAGGCTAAAAGTTTTTTGACCCAGTGGGGCATATCGTTATACAAAGCCTAAAAGAGTTGACTCAGTTGGAGAATCTTTTATACTCAGTAAGAGAGTGTTTTTGTATCTCGTACAAAGCCCGAGAGAGAGGCGAAAAGGTTGTTTTGACTCCACTGGGGAGAATTTTGGTATCTCGTACGAAGCCCGAGATGGAGGCTATTGTAACTGTTTCAGTTGAGTGACAGATCCAATATACTGATTTAAAAGAGAAAATCAGTTCTTATATGAGCAACACTGTACTCAGGGATTTGATTTGAGGATCAGGGATATTTCCTTCTCTTTGAGGAAATGGGAAATCCAAAGGGTATTGAGACTGTCCGAGTCTGCGGGTTTCCTTCCTATTTAACGAAGGGTGCTTGAGAATGTCTTTGAGACTCAAGGAAGTTAGGCTGTCCGTGTCTAGAGTTTTATCTTTTGTACTATGCTTCGAGAGATAGTAGTAGACTCTATGAAAGGACTGTTCTATGAGGATGACTAGGTTCTATTCCTATACATCTAGGAGGTCGTCGGGACAATTTGTACGAAGCCCAAGAGGAGGCTGGAAACTTTTAAGAAGCCGACGGGTCCTTGTACGAAGCCCAAGAGGAGGCTATCATTCCCGAAGGAAGAGATCATTATACGAAGCCTAAGAGGAGGCTGTGAATACTTCTAAGAAGCCGTAGGGTCCTTGAATAATGCCCAAGAGGAGACCGATGCTTTTAAGAAGCCCGTGGGTCTATCATCTCCTTTCCATTAGGAGAGATAACTCTTTTAGAGATAAAAACCACTGGTAAACGTGCGAGGTTTACTATCCAGCGAATTTTAGCTTTTAAAGAGGGTTCCTTAGTTAAGGTCCAAGATTATGACCGTAGTGGGTACCCAATCCCCGAGACATTCAAAGCAAGCTATCCACAAGGAATAGATTAAGTCAGGAAAGTTCGAGAATTTAGAAGAAACTCAAAGATGTCATTCACGGAGAATACATTCATCTTGGGGAGTTGAGCTTCTTGACGATTCTTAAGGAGGACAGCCGAAGAGAAGACTGTATCTGGTGCTCCTATTGGGGATCTAGGCGTCTATTTCTACGAATAAATGAAACGGCGTCACCTAGTTCTATACGTAGTTGCCGGGGAAACTCGAAATATCTATACTATTATTACACAGTAGATATGAGTTTATGAAAGGAGACTTACAGTGAGCAGCCCCACAATACAGTTTATAATATGAAAGCAGTAAATGAAAGCGATAACCACTTACTTGGTTGTAGTGCTTCCATGTTGTTTGGTTAGTTGTTCAACAAAGAAAGATTAAAAACAACAATGTATTCAAAATCAAAGGAGAAAGTGCTTTGAAAAAGAAAGGTTTGGGGCTTACAGCTCAAGGAGAGGCCCAGGGTTTTATCAGTGAGCACACTGTTGAATTTTGTACAGCGGGACTTATACAAGTGACTGGGGCCCAAAAAGGTTTTCTGTACAAAGGGATGGGTCTTACACTCTCTCAAGAGGCCCAAAAAGGTTTAAAGAAAAGAGAGGGGCTTATAACACGAGGGTAGGCCCAAATGATTTTTCGTTTAAAAATGGCGATCGCACCGAGGTTTTCTTTTAACGCAGAGGGACTTATACAATAAGTGAGGCCCAAAATGTTTTGGTTAAAAGGGGGATTGGGTCTTACACTCTAATATAGGCCCAAAGTGTTTTGAATGGGTCTTATAGCTCAAGGAGAGGCCCAGATGATTTTTATTTTTAAACGGGCGACGATCGCGCCGTTTACTTGTACAGAGGGACTTATACAATGAGTGAGGCCCAAAAAGTTTTTGTACAAGGGGGGATGGGTCTTACACTCTCTCAAGAGGCCCAAAGTGTTTTGAAAATGATTTATGAGGGTTGAATTAATCCAAAACCCTAATTTGTTTTCAAAATGTATTTAATTGAATAAAAATTCAATTAAAATGATCAAAAATTGTTTAACACATGGAAAACAAATTGTGATCTTGGATTAATGCTTCAAAAATTAAGTATTGACCTACAAAATAATTAGAAAGCATTAAAAGTTGCAAAATCAATGTAGAAAAAATATTTAAAATGCCAAAAACAATCAAAATATTAATTCTTTACAAAAATATCAATTATATGAAATAAATAATATTTTTGGGATTTTTTGATAAAATAAAATATTTTAACATTTTTGTGAATTATTAAAAAAAAGAACCAATAAAAAATGATAAAAATTGAAGGAGTTATTAATTTTTCAAATCATTAAAAATAATAGCATGAAAAATAATAAAATAAACAAGTGATAAAAAGAAGTCTGGGGCGAGGGGGATTCGAACCCCAGACCTCTCGCTCGCTAATACACACAAAACCAGCTTATGAACCGCTGGGGCGCAATGCCAATTCATAAAGTATATGGCGCCATGGCCATCTCCTTCCTCCATCTCGTGCATGAAGCACCCTATCTCACTCATCTCTCAACCATTTGACATGATTCAAACACCAAACTCGTGCGTTTTTTCACAAGGAACAAGATGGCAATACCCAATTTTATTCATTTTCAGTGTGGAGTGAAATAATCATGATGAACACAGATGAACCCTAATTTGCAAAAGCAATCGTGCAAGCATGGTTATGAGGTCTATGATCAAATTTATTGAGGCAAAACAATCAACACATGATGGTAATCAAATGGCAAAATTATCATGCGAGGAAATATGCATGGATCATGGAGTTTAAGTTTGAAGCTCACCTTGATGCAAGCTGAAATGGAACTTTGCCCAGATGGTGTTCCAATTGTGAATTGATGATCCCTACAGCTTCAATGGATGTTATGGAGTGTGTTGCAAGCTTTGGAACACTTTGAAATGCTCTGGATCAAGCTGGAGACCTCCACCTGCAAAATTGAAGCAAAATGGCTTGGTTGAAGAGTGATTTTGAGCTGGGAGTGTTACAGATGATGTTTAAGCACTTGGAAACCTCAAATACATCATATGTGATGTGTTTGAGCAATTGGAATTGATTTCTTATGGCTGCAACTCAAAACCCGATAGTGGTTACTCAAAAACAAGAAAATTTGAAGTTTAAGAAAGAATGAGAGAAAGCAGTGCTGTAACTGGCTTTGGGGTAAGTTGAATGGTCCATTGAGACCTCTATTTATAGGTGATCAACTCTTGTCTTGGAGGAATAGTGAATGGCAGCTGGATCAGATCACATTTGCTTGGATTGACTTGGCATAAATGCCTCTTGAACTAGGCATAACAGCTGCTCCAAATAGATAAGCTATGCCTTGACTGAAATCACATTCTTCAGATGTTTTTAATGTTGTTTAATCAGATAACTTGACTGAGGAGAGTGAGAATCTTGACAATGCACTATTCCACATAAATGCACTTTGAATTCAAAGCAAAATGAGCCAAAATGGATGAATTTCAAGTTGGAAGGTTCTTTGGCTTTTTGACTCAGCTTTATCAATTAGATCAGATGCAATGTGATTGGTTTGAACACAGATGGCATGCTGATCCTCAGTTTTTGGTTCAAAATCGTGTGAGATAATGCAAACATGCAAACTGATTTTCCAAAACAGCTTGCAGCAACATGACTTTGAGGATGGATTTCTCATGGCTTGAGTTGAATCAATTCATGCTGTTGAGCCCTTTGAATTCTTGGCAACATTTGCAACAACATTGGTGTTTAACTTTGGAATTGATTCAGCTTGCAACTATGTGCAAAAATCCCACAAGTTTTGGTGTTTCAACAAAATTCTGTTTTAGGCAGAATTTTTCTAAGTGTTGGAAAATGGTATTAGCCACTTTGGCTCACTCATAGCTCAAAATCCATAAGGAATTGGAGTTAGGCCTAGTTGAAGTTTTTGTAGAGGGCAGTGAGATCTACAAATCAAGCTTTGGATGGAAAAAATTGGCTTTGTGGTTTAGGAGTTATGGTCCTCCAAAGTTGGTACCTTTGCCACTTAATTTTTAACTTAGAAAAATTTCTAAGTTTTATGGTTACCCCTTTTACAAGTTATCTCACTTTTCTTGATTTTTCTTGATGAATGATGATTCAATTCATACATTAACAACATTTTAGGGTTAAAAATCCATTTTGGTGAAAAATCTCAAAAAGTCAAAGTTGACTTTTGTGCACAGTTGACTTTTTATCAGATGAATTCCAAACTGTGCAATTCTTCAGGAAATCATGTCCTTGACCTAAATCAAACTTGATGGACATGTTCCATGGGTGTCATAGGGTATATTCAATCATGTATTAGGGTTTGGGAGCATGTCTTGGTCAAAAGTCAAAGTTACAGTTGACTTTTCCCTTAAAACCCTAATTGTGGTGCAGATGAAAATGAGACTTGTTGCTCAAGCTTCTTGGATCAATCCATTGTTCCAAATGGATCAATATGGTGTGATAGAGACCCTCAAATCATCTCTTGAGGTCTTGGCTCATGATTTGTCCCAAAAGTCAACTTAGGGGTGAATTAGGTCAAGAAACCCTAATTCCTGATTTTTGATGAATGCATCCCCTGAGGCAAAATTGACTTGATGCATGGGTTCATGAGGTTCCATGAAGTATATTAGGTCATGTTTTGGATCATTGCCTTGTGCCCAGATGAAAATTTCCATCTGGAGACCCTGGTCGACCAAAACCCTAATTTGATGACACTGTCGATCTTGAGACTTGATCCACCTAGAAGGGAGCAGCCTTGTGCTTAATCCTTGAAGTGGGAGTCCTTCTTGATTCATTGTGGATGTTTGAGAGTTTAGACAAGTTGAAGATCATGTCATTTCTTGATTGATCCTTTGTCTAAGCACTCAGAGAGGGCTTGAAACCCTAATTTTGCTTGTATTGGAAGCTCACCCATCTTTGGGGAGACTGATGAAGCATGATGGTTCATCCATATTGTGATGATGAATTTCACAATGATGGGAAATCTAAGTGGTCAAAATTTGGGGTATTACACCTGCAAATAATAATCACAAAAACCATCTTCTTAACTTGACTATTTAAAAAAGAAGTTTCAGAAATTCCTTTCAAAGAGAAGTACATGTATCAGAGAAACATGCAATGCTGGCTTGTTTTATCAAGTATCATCACTATTATAAGCAAAATTATGAAAATTAATATACCTCCACTCTGATCCATGTAATGTTGTTTGCTTTAGACCGTGATACTCGAGCTTCTCTTTGTGATCAGATTAATAGCAACCAACAAACCAGTGACCATTGTAAAAAAAACAAAAGATTAGATGGAAATTTTCTACGCAAAAGATACAAAGACTAGAATGAAATTAGAATGAAAATCTAACCCATTGCCAGTATTATACGGGTGGAAGACACGAAATAGAATTTGTTTGACAATTGATTCCCGCGCATCAATATGTCATCCAAGAACCTTAAATAAAAACATAATAAACATTAGACTATTTTCATTGGAATGTGTAAAAAAATTGTTCAACTTATTAAATAATAGACACGAAATAGTACCTTTTGCACTAACGTCTCTTTATTTTCTTGGTTGGAATATGTTCTACTCGTCTCTTAACAACACGGACGGTTGGATTGATCCAAATACCCTTATTATGATCATTTCTAATATATGATTCATTTGTTATAATATTCTCATCTTGATCATTTCTAGTAAACGATTCAATCTCAACATCAATATCACTATGATCTCCAATGTTTTCATCAATTACTTTGTTAGATAAAAGCACTATAGACCATTTCGTACTTGCAGATCAGTGACATAGAACACTTGTTTAGCTTGAGAGGCTAGAATAAAAGGCTCATCTTTGTACCCCACTCTATTAAAATCCACTTGCAAAAATCCTGACTTATCCATTCGTAAGCCATTATTATTTTCAACCCACTTGCAACCAAATATAGGAATCTGAAAATTCTCATAATCAAACACCCAAATGCGCTCGATAACCCTAAAATATGACAGATTTTCAAATTTGGGGTTTAAGTCCTTCACACTTGAATTGTTCATTGCTTTAGTTACCACAGTGACACCACTATTTTGCATAGTACTTTTATCATCTTGTTCTTTGGTATAAAATGTGTATGCATTAATTGCGTATGCGCTATAAGAAAACACAACCAAACTTGGACCATATACTAAACATCGCAACCTTTCTGTTATTGAAGCGGGATCTGAATAATACTTTGAATAAATATGATCCTTAAACCAAGGTATAAAACTTCGATTGTGCTTTCGTACTATCCAATTTTCATTTCTATTCGGATTAAACCTCGGAGAACATCCTTGTGCATTTCAACATGCAACTCAACCTCGTTCTCATTGTGCAGAACATACAAATGCACTTAATCCCGTTCGACCCTTGATACTATCACAACTTTATTTCGAATTAACTTTTTTCCTTCTTTTTTTTCGATAATATGAGATTTGGGGAGTCCAATTGATTGAACATTGGACAGATATTCAGAACAAAACTCAATCGCTTCTTCAACAATGTATCGTTCAGCAATACAACCCTCGGGTCGACTTCAGTTTTTCACATAACCTTTTAATATTTTCATATAACGTTCAGCAAGGTACATCCATCTCATATAAGCTGGTTCACATAATTGTGTCTCTTTCACAAGATGGACAACTAGATGTACCATTATGTCAAAAAACAAGGGAGGAAAATACATTTCAAGCTCACACAAATTAATAATTATTTCCTTTTGCAATGTTGGTAAGACCGCATAATCGATCACCTTACTACAAATTGACTTGAAGAAAGAACACAATTTAGTTATTGCGTTTCTTACTTTTTCTGGCACAATAGAACGTTTACCTATTGGTAGAAAGTGTTCCATTATAACATGGCAATCATGCGTCTTTAAACTCTTTAACTTGAGGTCTTTCATAGACACAAGACTTCTAATATCTGAAGAGTATCCTTCTGGAACTTTAACTTCACTTAGAAACTTACACAATACTTTTTTCTCCTTTCTAGATAGAGTATAGGCAGCAGGTGGTAGATATGTTCGACTTCCTTTCTTCAAGGTCCTAATTCAGTTCTTATCCCCATCGCTCTCAAGTCCTTTCTTGTTTTAAGGTCATCCTTAGACTTTCCTCAGGCCATGTGTTTAGAAGAATGCCACATCAGATTTTTAATGAAGTGGCGAGTAAGTGAATGAGTTGTCAATAAAATAGTGTGAGACTCAGTTTTAATATATTATAATAGACTCGTGCAGATGGTTCGAGTTCACATCTGGGCACAAAATATTGTCGAGGTGTTAAATCTTTCAAATTTTCAAAAAATTTAAATAAACTAATAAAAAGAAAAATAGTAAATTAGTTAAAATCAAACAAGAGTAAAGTTAAAATATTTCATAAAATACAGTGATGGGGGAATAAGCGTAAGCATATGGGGTAAACTTTTCAATATATTATGCTTATGTGAAAGTGACAAGGCAAACTTTATAAAAGTAATTAGGAAAAACTTAAATATTAATCCTTTATCAAATAATTTAGCCATGAAAATTCAGAGAGAGACTTAATTTTTAAATTCTAAAATTTCCTTGTTATTTTCATTATTTCCTTGTTAATTTTAATTTCCGTTAAAAATTTTAATTGTTTAAATTTTTTTAAAAAATATATCCTAAAAACTTATAATAAATTCGTCTTTTTCAAACTAAAATCATATTACCTCGGTCTTTTAAAATGGAAAACCGTCAAATATTTTTTCCTTATTTTTTTAATAAAATTATCTTTATGTTTTAAAATATATTAATAATTTCTTTGTCTATCTGTCAATAATTATGTTGAATTTTTCCATGATATGCACTCAATACTCTTACATAAATATCAAATAATATTTTCATTAAATATATTTTTAATGAATATGTACAAAATTAATAATTTAATGTTTTTTAACTATTTTTATAGATTAACTTTTATATATTGGCACATTTTATTTTAATTCATAGGTTTCCTTTGTTCGAATTCGTCTACCATAAATAATACTAATTGCAATAAGTGTCATTTGTAGGATGGACTCATGAGAAGACTAAACTTTTTCCAAATCTTTTCAATGTGTTCTTCTTTTGTGAATGGGACAATAACAAGACAAACTTTAAAAAAGTAGTTGTAGATAAAAAAAGTAGAGAGGTGTTTCACGTTTTCGTAATCTACTTTTGATAGAGTTTAATTATTTTTTTTACAAGCAAATATTTCATTCAAAAGAGTGCTAAGGATATTCTAATCCAAACATACAAAAGAGATGGAAGATATACCAAAAGAAAAAGAGAAAATTCGGATCAAGTATGTTTACGACATTCTATCCAAAGGAACCTGACAAAATGCATAAAAATCACAGTTGGAATAAGAATTATCCCCTGCAAACCCCATTTCCAAGCCAAGCATTTAATTTCCAGCAATTTTTACCTATTAACTCTAGTTCGGAGATTGTATTTATTTTTGAATTATAGAAGTTTTATTTTGATTTTTGAATTTCTCTAAATTATTTCATGTTAACTCTTTCTTTAGAAAAAAATTCATAAAAAAAATATAAAGAATGTAATAACAACACAAAAATATAACATAAAACTTTCAAATAAAAAAATAATTGAAAATATTTCATAATTTAACAACAGAAAATAATACTATATGAAAATTGCCTACTCAATTTAATGGATAACATGACTTTCAAGTAATTTTAAAAGAGAAGTTTGTTTATTTTTTCTTTTTAGAATCAATTATATTTAATGGGTATATTAGGAGTACTCCAATCAAAACATTCACAATACACAAAATGTGATATCAACACCTTTCAAAACGCCCTAACCAATCAATTACCTCCTACAAAAAATCAGAAGGATTTTTAGTCCAGTCATAATAACTACAAGTAAACTTACGATTCAAAGATAACGCAAGCCACCATCAAGAGAAGACGATAGTTCTTTGAACAACATCATTGTGATTCCCAATCATATAGTTGAAGACAGCGCTTTTGTTTGACTTTTAACAGCGCTTAAAAGTGATTCCTAAGGTGGCGCTGCTATAGGTAAAGACATCGCTTTTGTTTTATGCAAAAGCGTTGCCTTATGTAGGCCTTTAGCAGCGCTTTTTTTGGAAAAGCGCTTTCTAAAGTAGGCCTTTAGCAGCGCTTTTTCTGGAAAAGCGCTGTCTAAAGTGGGCCTTTAGCAGCGCTTTCTCTGGCCTTTTATGCTTTCTATTGTAATCTTTAGGCAGCACTTTTTCAGGAAAAAAACGCTTTCTATTGTCCCCCTTTAGACAGCGCTTTTTAAAGCGCTGTCTAATGTATTTTTTATTTCACTTTAAGGCAGCACTTTTTCTGAAAAGCGATGTCTTTTCTTCACGTAAATTGTGCTTTTTGAAAGCACTTTTTTAAAAATAAGAATTTAGGAAGCGTTTTTTATTTTGTTTCATGTTTTATATAGTTGACTCATGTTTATAGTTGTATATAAAAATCAGAGTAGAGGCAAAAGAAATATATTGATTCATGTATTATAAAAAATGCTACACGGGAAAGGGACACATCATTACCTCTTTAAGAGCCAGTATTATCTCGGTGAGAAAAACTTCTGGCCTGATCTTCAAGAAGTAATATATTTTAATTTGTTTAATTTAATAATTAATCTAACAATACAAACTTATAGTATTTTTTTGTTGCATTTTTTTTAATGAAAAGTTGGAGTTTATTATATAATATTGGACTCTCTTACGTTATAAAACTACCCGACATGACATTATTTCAACATATATATTTTCAACTAGCATCAATACCAACACTTTTTAACCACTATATTAGTCAATGCCAAAACTTCACTTTATCTAACAATGACATGTATGATGAATACAAAAGATTTTGTTTCAGAGTTTGACCGAAAATAAGAAAATGGAGAGTACACTTCTACAAGGAATACATTTTATGACAACGATTTTACCTCAAATAACGAAAAGTTGTGGTAAAATTCCTGGACGCGTCATGTTTTTTTTAAATATACAAGCTATTTCGTTTATTTAAGTTAAAAACTGAGAGGTAAACAAATTCAGAATACATGCTTCAAATCTCATTAATTCTAATTTACGTTTTCATTTAATTAAAATTGTCGTCTTTCTGCATATTATATTTTTAATCCAAAAATAAGTGATTTTTCAATTCAGTTATGTTTTCCAACTACTCATGTTACATCACTACTCATGTTACATTAATGGTGTTGTTGTTATTGTCGTTGTTTATTTTTGAGATCCGAAACCCTAGAGGTTTAATCTTGTTGTTGCTTAAAATAAGATTGTGTCATAGGTTTATTGTTGATGTTGTTGCAATTTTGTTGAGAGGTTTTTTTTTTGAGTTGTGGTTTAATGTTAGTTGTTGTTTTTTAGTTGTTGATGGTATTCTTATTGTTGTTTAGTTGTCATACTTTCCAAAGTTATGAAACGATATATGTTGTAGTTTAAGTATTCTCATTGATTTTTAATTTGAAATTGATATTGAGATTATGTTTTTGTGATTCCTTGTGTAGTTCTCATCTTGTTCCTTCGAATATGTTGTTGTTGTTTAGTTGTTCTACTTCCCTAAGTTATAAGAAGCTATATGTTGTAGTTTAGTTGTTGTTATTGAGTTTGCATTTGAGATTGATATTGAGATTATGTTTTTGTGACTCTTTGTGCAACTCTTATTATATATATATTATATTGACATAAAATACAGTTGAGTTTATTATATATATATATATATATATATATATATATATATATATATATATATATATATATATATATATATAGGGTTATGCTAATGCACACCCATGTAGGTGTGCATTAGCAACATACACCTTAGTATATTTTTTTGTGGGGCCCACCAATTTTTGGTGGGACCCACATTAAAAAAATGAAGAAAAAAAATATAAAGAAAATAGATGTAGTGCATTTTTGTGTGGGTCCCACCAATTTTGGGTGTATGTTAGCATTTCTCATATATATATATATATATATATATATATATAATGTCGATTGTTTGTTTAACTAACCTCTATTTTAACATAAAATCAATTAAATTGATTTTGGAAATAATAATATGAAAAATTATGTTGTAATTGAAACACATCTTACACTAATTGATGTTTTTATAGCATTTTATAATGCAACATTAACCACGTGTTCTTTCATGGATAAAAGACCTCAAATACTTCTAGTTTTCATTCAAATTTATTTCATAATTACTTATTTTGCAAAATATGAAATTTTATGCTTTCATAAATGAATTAGTAGAATAGGAAGAGTTGAATAAAGTACTTGAAACATTGAAGTGATTCTAACCATTTAAAAACGTGAGACGAATGATGAGTTATAGGATGCTTAAAAAACATTGAATAAAGTAATTTGTTATTCAAATATAACATAATTGTTCATATTATTATTTTTTAACTAATTGGAGAAGTTATATGTTTTGTTAAAGTTTAGCAGAATAAGCAATCCACATTAGATATAATAATCTTAATCTTATTTTACCAATCAATCTAATGACAAAACATAAGGGAAAGGTAATTTTATCATTTAAAATTTTCAAAAAGGATCTCCTTGAGGATCGATTGCATGACCTCTTTACACAATACATGTCGGTGGATCTATCTTTTTATAACGTCTTTCATGACCTTGCATTTGAAATTGAGGTAATGCCTCATATCTAACAGAGGTTAAATATATTTTTTTACAGTAGTAGTAGATTTTGAAAAGGTAAAAAAAAAGGATTATATTCTCCCACCTCAAAAAAAAAAGTTAACAATATAAACCCATAATACGATGAAGACGAAGAAAGTCACTAAACCAAAATGAAAAAAAATGATTACACAAGAAAAAAAAGATAATTAAATGATTGGTTTTAAATCAAGATAATATTTAAAAATAATGTTTTGACTTTTTGTGATTTCGTGTTTGAAAAGAGAATTTCTAAATTTGTGTATGTTTAAAAATAATGTTGACTTTTTGTGATTTGGTGTTTGAAGATATATATAAACTTCAATCTCTAACATTGACCGTCAATTTTTGAAAGGAAAATGAAGATGAAGCTTACATAGAAACAAAAATTGTTGGATATGAACCCTAATTTCAAAGGGAAAAAAGGTGATTTTTATAAAGAGGTATAATTTTGTTAAATAATAGAATTGAAGAATGCAATATAGAGGAATTGAATGGATATTGTTGACACAAAAACAAAGATTTTATTTAACATTGCTTAAATGAAATGGATAAAATGGCTCACATGATATAACTTAATAAAATCTATTATCTATTATAATATATTAAATCTAATACAACAGATTATGTTATGGCATAAAATATGCCGCGTAGATGATATTTGCCACAACAATTAAAATCTAATATGTCACCTTTAGAATTAAAATAAAAAATAAAAAGACACAATCATTCAAAAATAAAAATAAAAAACTGATGACAAACAAAAAAAATATTTTAAATAAATAAAGTTCTTAAAATATTTAATAATTACAATATTTCTATTAATTGATCATAAAATTGAAATATTAAAACAAATGACTAATTTGAACTTTATTTACAGATTAATAAAATAAAAAATCATAAAATAGAAATATGTTGGTTTCTTAATATTAAAGAATCATGTAATTAAATATTTTAATATAAAATCATCTTATTATTTGATCAACTTTTATAATTAATATGATTTTTTTTTTACAGTTTTAAAATTATAAAATTCTAATGTATAATTTAAAAATACGATATACATTTACTCAATAACATGGAATATTCCTAATACCTACGAATAAAAAATTTACTTTAAACTAAAAAAATAGTCATAAAATTCAAAACATTTAACATATTTTAGTGCAACAAAAATATAATTGAATAATGTCAAAATAATTTTGTAATTCTTTTTTTAATTAAATAAAAACTTGAAATTACCTCAATACCATTGTACAATATAAAACATATACAAAACAATTAAAAATATTTAAATTAAATATCTCTAAAACAACAAAATGTTATCAATTATAATATTCAAATAAATACAAATTTGATTTAAAAAATGTTAAAACCTCCTCACAATGCACGGGTTACCATCTAGTTAATGATTAATATGAATCTCAAACTAAATATAAGAGATCAAAAATGTGTTTTTGCCTTTAATTTCTTTTGCCATTTTAAATATTAGTATTCATTCTTATCTTTTAAAGCTTATCTTTATAATAAAACATTATGAGAATTTATTAAGAAGGATTTCAAGATTAACGATTTGAATAAAAGCATGATTTTGGATAGAATATTATGACGAAGTCGATCCAAACAGTTGATCTCACTTAGTTGGATAAGTCATAGTTGTCGTTATATCTTTATAATAAAAATCAGAATATTATCTTTTTGACTTTAACATTTAAAAAAACTTATCAATTCAACTTTTCTTTTTAAAAGAAAAATTAATTTCTTTTTATAAAGTTGAATAAATGTGCACTTATAATTGTAACCCAAGGGTCACATTCTTCCATAAGATAAATAGTATTCATGGGAGGACCTTATGATACACATCTAGTTAATCATTTTACTTCTCATTTTAATATGTTATCTCTAAGGATGTTCCTTCTTTTTCTTCTCACATACATTCAAATTCATTATGCATATTCCATTGATCGCAAGGCAAATAGACCTATCCATTTATAAATTTAAATCAAACATTATTTTTACTTTACGTAAAATTTAACAGTCGTATTTTCTGAATGCAGACTTACATTGTCTACATGGGTGATCATCCCAAGGGTATTGATCCAGCCACTCTACCTTCTCTTCACACCACAATGGCTCAAAATGTCCTTGGCAGGTTCAAATTATGAATAATGCTTGAATTAAATTCAATACTAGCAATTGGCTCTAACAAGTAGTGCAACAATACAACTACATATTAGAAGAATAAATTTAATATTATCAAAATTGGGATCTTTCCAGTGACTTTGAATCAGGAGCTGTACTCCACAGCTACAAGAAGAGCTTTAATGGATTCGTGGTAAAGTTGACACAAGATGAAGCAAAAACATTGACCGGTACTATTACTAAACCTATATAAACAAAATATATTTAACCATTTTAATTTTTCTAGAGCCAATATAGTTATGTTCATATTATAAATTAAACCGAAATTTATGTACTTTATGTATTGCAATAGAAATGGACGAAGCGGTGTCTGTATTTCCAAACACAAAGCATTATCTTTGCACGACAAAATCGTGGGACTTCGTAGGTCTTCCACAAAATAGCAAAAGAATGAGTTTGGAGAGTGACATAATTGTTGGACTATTGGACACAGGCATTTGGCCCAAGTCAAAGAGTTTCACTGATGAAGGATTTGGTCCACCACCTAAAAAATGGAAGGGATCATGCCACAATTTCACTTGCAACAAGTAATTAATTACTTTCATTATTTTGTGTCATGATTTCAAAAACTATTAAAAATATAAATATATCATTCACATTTTATGTGCAGTAAAATAATTGGTGCACGATACTCTAATATACAAGGTTCCTATAATGAAAAAGAAATCAAAGATCCAACGGATGTAAATGGGCACGGAACACACTGTGCATCCACATTAGCCGGCAACGTGGTTAATTCTGTAGATGTAGAAGGGTATGCCTCAGGTACAGCCCGTGGAGGAGTCCCCTCCGCACGTATTGCTGTCTACAAAGTATGTTGGGGGAAAACAGGTTCTTGCGATGGTGTTGATATCCTTGCAGCGTTTGATGAAGCCATCGCTGATGCAGTTGATATTCTCTCTATTTCTATTGTAATGGGTCAAGTATATCCATATTTTGAAGATCCTATCAGCATTGGCAGTTTTCATGCAATGAAAAGAGGTATATTTACAGCCAATGCTGCTGGTAACAATGGCCCTGTTCATTTCACCATGACAAATTTAGCTCCTTGGTTTCTTTCTGTTGCTGCTAGTACTTTTGGTAGAAAGTTTGTCACAAAGGTGAAATTGGGAAATGGTGCCATTTATGAGGTATGGTGATTTCGTTTGTACTTGTTACTATTAAATGTTAGTAACACAGTAGTACTTTTTTTAAAAAACTTTTCAATTCAATACTTGTTTGAAAGATTGATGTCTAAAAAAGTTTGTTATTCTATGAGATACCTTATAGTTTGATTAATCTTGACATAAATGGAGGGTTCTTGTCAGGGATCCACAATTAACACATTTGATCTCAAAAACAAAATGTTTCCATTAATTTCCGCTAGAGATATACCCAATACTGTGGGGGGATTTAATAGTTCAGAATCAAGGTATCATAAATATATAAAATTATATGAATTCCTATGTTTTTTTTAAATGATTTTTTGTTAGATTTTAATTTCATACAAGTATAATTTCCCAGACATTGCTTCAAGGATTCTGTAGATATACACGCAATAAAGGGAAAGATAGTTTTATGCGAGTGGGTTGAAGATTCTTCAGATGTGGAACTTTTCGCAGGAGCAGGAGCTGTTGGTGTAATATTTGGATTTGTTTATACACAAGATTTTGCATCTATATATGCCTTGCCAACCACGTTACTCGGTCTATGGGATTTTAGAGAAATCAAGTACTACATAAAATCAACAAAGTATATATTTTATTTTTAATTGAAATCAGAAAATTTTTTATAAACAATATTTTTTATTTATAAGTTATTGTATTTGTTATCAGAATTCCAACTGCCACAATATTTAAGAGTGAAGAAGTTGAAGATTTGTTGTCCCCTTATGTAGCATCGTTTTCATCAAGAGGTCCAAACCCAGTTACGCCATATATTCTCAAGGTAACCAAAAAAGATATTTAGCTCGTAAATCATGTCAATTTTTTTGTTTGTTTTCAACATGTAAAAGGCTTACTAGTTACAATTATTTCTTAATGTTGTAGCCTGACATTACTGCCCCGGGAGTTAATGTTATAGCTGCGTGGACTCCACTCGACCCAATTTCTGAAGTTGAAGATGACAAAAGAATATTAACATATAATGTTATCTCTGGAACGTCAATGGCTTGTCCTCATGCAGCAGGAGCAGCCGCATACGTTAAATCATTTCACCCCAATTGGTCTCCTGCTATGATCAAGTCTGCATTGATGACCACTGGTAATGACTAATGATTCACAATCTTTCAATCGAGAAAATTTTAGAATTGAATTGACCAACAATTCCCATTATTACATTAAACATTATAAACTAAATAGGTGTTTGAACTGTTTTATTCTTTACTCTTATCAATTTGATGTATACCAAATAAACAGCTACACCAATGAGTCCTACTTTAAATCCCGAGGCTGAATTTGCATATGGCGTTGGGCAGATAAATCCTGTAAAGGCAATAAATCCAGGTTTGGTATATGATATTAAAGAAGCAGATTATGCCGATTTTTTGTGCAGAGAAGGGTATACAGATAAACAACTACGAGTTCTTACTCAAGATAAGAGTAACTGCAAAGTGAAAGCTAATGAGAAAGCTGTATACAACTTAAATCTCCCATCATTTGCTCTTAAAATAAACCTTACATTTTTCGGTCATGTTTACCATAGAATGGTAACAAACGTGGGATCAGCAACATCTACTTATAAAGCAAGAGTAATATCTCCATCTTTGTTAGAGATTCAAGTGAAACCTAATGTTCTGTCTTTCACATCTATAGGACAGAAAAAATCATTCTCGCTCACAATCGAAGGGAAAATCAATGTTGAAGTAATGTCAGCTTCTTTGATTTGGGATGATGGAAGTCATCAGGTTAGAAGCCCAATTGTTGTTTATGGGAAGTACGCATGAATTCTCTGACCCTATATGCTTGTGATGCATGAAAATAATAATGGCTTATAAAGAAAGTTTTCATATCACATTCTTATGCATGTTGAACTTTACAAAATTGTATGTTGTGTAAGTTGCTAGTTGTGTGTGTTGGTACTTGTCATTTGAAACTCAACTCTCACCCCGAAACTTGAAGGTTGAAGCATTTGATTAGATGTATATATTATTTCAGTTTTTGATTATCATGTTATACTTGACTACAATGTCTTAACTCAATAGTAAGAATCTGATCTTATAAAAAAATCTAAAATCGCCCATATGATGAAGAGTTATCAATCTTAAAATAAAAATGTTGCTTGTAAGTCTGTATTCAGATAATGTAATTCAATATGAAATTTCTAATTGGATGGATGTGGAATAGTTCAAATCACATAAACGTGGAGAATATATGCATGTATATAGTCCCGTTAAGACAGTTCAGTTAGTAGCTGTACTGTACAAGAATATCAAATGCAGGGGCACGAATTGAACCTTCGACATATGACTTATTAACCTTTAAAGGGTGAAATTCTAGTCACTAAGAAGCAACATATGTGTGTGTATATATTTACCTTGCGATCTTTATTGGAACATGCTTGTTGGACGAGAATACAGGTGAGAAGGAGATGTAAGAATGGCCTTAAAGAGTTTAATTTTGCAACTCAATCCAAATGAGAAGCAAAGAAGGTTTACAGTACTAAACCATTTCACCTTCAATGAGTATATGTGGTCGAAGAATGTGAACCTCGCCTGCCAAGGGACACATGCGTTACAAAAAATTAAATTTTATTTTACTTTTTTAAACAACATTTGAAAAAAGAAAAAAAAAAAAAAACAGATTTTAGTATAATGACAAGCTTTAGAAAGTTTAGCTTCTAAAGAGCAAACAATATTTTTGAAAGTATACTAAAGCACAAAGTGTGTTGTGTTGGGACTATTATTTATAAGACTATAGCCAATGATAAGATGTGCACATGGTATGGTGAGAATATTATTAGTAAAAGTAAACCCAATCACACTCTACTAGACCCTAGCACTAATGCTGAAATAGAATAACAGTGTAAACCTGATTTAAAAAATGACGAAAAGTACTTATATATCATGAGTGTTTTTCATAAAAAAGTGTTTATGTTTTATTGATACGTCTTTTTTTATTAAAGAGTACGCTTTTCTTTTTTGCGTTAAATATTTGTCTCTCAACCTATTTGTATTTATGCATTCAAAAAGTTAAAGAATACACCAAACGACATACAACTATGATGAAAGGAGTAAACGATTGTTAGTTGTCACAATCTTTAGCTCATTTCTTTATTTTTGTGAATATGTTTTGCTTCATTTTTCAATCTTCATCTTTCATAGGTTTTCATTGTTTCCACCTTTAACTCTCGTGTAAAAATGTTATGCTTCATATTTTCTAGTTATTTGCCATGTATGTTCACAATGCATATTATACATATAAGTTCACAATGAATATTATACAGATAATGTTTAGTTCATTGTTATGAAAATTCACGAGGTATATATTGTTTAGGTTATTGTTATATGTTAAAACCTATTGTATCTGTTTGTTGTATTGGGCCTGGCCCATATGTTCTTTTCCTCTTCCATTTTTTTCCATTTTCTTGACCGTTACTTTTGTGTGCCGATATTAGTGGCTTTGTACATTCTGCAGCATTAATGAAAAATGGTTTTTTACTGTTCAGCTTATCTTTTCACTATGCTTCTGATGCCACATGTTAACATGGTATCAGTTTGAAGATATTACTCTGATTTCTTTTTCATTCTTTGTTAGGTAAAGTGCTTCTTTTTTGTCCTCTGCATCTTATCCCTTCCTTTCACCACCATTTTTTTTACTATCGTGGTTCCTTCAACAAAAACAATAAACCTTCATCTCTCTTTTTCTGCTTCATTTTTTCCCCCTCTCTTTCTTGCGTTCTTCTCTATTCATCTTCTTCTAGAAAGATTTTCTTGGTTGCATATACCTTTTTTGTTGCTTTATCATCCTCTTCGCTTGCTTCTTTCCCCTTATCTGTTCCTTTTTCCTTGTTTTCTTTCTCACCATGGCTGATGAAGGAGATAACCACTTTGTCTCCACCACGAACAACCAAGAAAAACCCACCCAAAATCAATCGGTTCGCAATTACCAGACCGATGTGCTCGACCCTTATTACATGCACCCAGGTGACAACCCTGGCCTTTCTATTGTATCCCTATCCCTCAACAATTCCAACTTCCATTCTTGATCGCGTGCGATCAAGCTTGCTCTTCGTTCCAAGAACAAATTAGGGTTCATTGATGGAACCCTAATTCGTCCAATTGCTTCTGATTCAAAACACCTTGCGTGGGATAGATGCAACAACATGGTGATGGCGTGGCAGACCAACTCGATTGAGAAAGATATCTCTGAAAGTGTTTTATGGATGGATTCTGCGAAGGCTATCTGGGACGAACTCCATGAACGATACCATCAAGGTGAAATTTTTCGTATCTCATACCTCATGAATAAATTTAGCACAGAAGCAGGGAGAACAAACTATCACTCAGTACTTTACTACGTTGAAGAAACTATGGCAGGAATTTGAGAACTTCCGCCCTATTCCTAGTTGCGCGTGTGATCCTGTTTCCACTTGTCAATTAATTTCCACAATCAAGGCCTACCGCGACAACACACTACGCCAAAATTGTGTTTTGGCAGCGCAACAAAGACATCGCTTTTTGGCCGAAGCGCTGCTATAAGTTTCGCTAAAAACAAAAATAAAAAACAGAGAAAAAAAGCGCTGCTAAATATGGGTCCTACGAAAGCGCTTTTGAAAAGCGCTGCTAAAGGGTTAAGGCAGGTGAACTTTAGAAAGCGCTTTATGAAAAGCGCTGTTAAAAGGTTACCATAAGCGAGCGCTTTTCAAAAGCGCTACTAAAGGGCTTTCTTACAACACACTTTAGCCAGCGCTTTTGGAAAGCGCTGCTAAAGGCCTTTCATTAATCCCACATTAGAAAGCGCTTTTACCTCCAAAGCGCTGCTAAAGGCCTAACATAAGAAAGCGCTTTCTAAAAGTGCTGCTAAAGGTCTTTTAAAATATTAAAATTAAAACAGATTCTGATATCCCTCTATTTTCATTTCGACCGTTTCTATTTAACCCTAACTCTCGCGACACTGTTTCTCTTCATCTTCTTCTTCTGCGCCCTGCGTCCTCCGTCCTCCGTCGTTTCTTCCCTCCGTTCGTGGCTTACTCTCGGCCTCAGTTCGTGGCTTCCCTCCGTTTCTATTTACGGACTTTTGCGCTTGAGTTTGCTTGTTTCCGGATTGGTTTTATATACGTTTCAAACAATTGCGTCACCGCTGCCCGGGTTTCAAAGTATTGGTTCCGATGTTTGTTCGGATTGCATAATATCATGTTGCTACTTGTTTTTGAGTTGTGAATTGAATGTGCAAATTCCGGTTGCATTTCCTTGTTGTTTATAGTATGAACTGTGTAGAATATAATTATGTAGTTGTCTGAGGTGTTATTAACTTATTGAATTTGCTATATATAGGGGTTACTTGTGAACTGTGCAATACTTTAACATGGGCACTTCCTAAAAAAACTCCGCGGCCAAGAAGGTGACCGAGAAAATGAAGAAGGATGGTCCAAATGTTGCAATATCTGCTGCATCATCAATCGGAGCAACCTTGTCCGGGAAGAAATCTGTGACAAAGATGAAATCCCTCACAAAAGACCGTGCTCCGAAACGTGATTTTGGTGCAGATGTTGATGAGGACTGGGATGAAGACTGGTTCAATTTTCTTCATTCAGGAGGCGGGAGAGAGAGCGATTATCTTCTAGAGGGGAAGTTGTATTTTGTTGTTGTTTTGATTGTCCCCTTATATGGGTGTTAGTGATTTTTCTGGCCTTCGGGCTCTCTTTTTAATTGTATTGTACAATATTTTGCCTCATCTGAGGCATTTTATATAATATGTCGTTTTTTCTCCTGCAAGGAATTACCCTTTTATATATATGCTAGCCCGTCGAGTACTTAAGTCAAGAGGACTTAGAGTGGTCGATCATGAGGTATCAAGCGTTATTTTTTTGCCTTTTTGTTTTCTGAGACTTTATATTTGTGGTATGAAAAAGCGCTGCCTAAAGATGCCAATAGAAAGCATAAAAGGCCAGAAAAAGCGCTGCTAATGGCCCACTTTAGACAGCGTTTTTCCAGAAAAAGCGCTGCTAAAGGCCTACTTTAGAAAGCGCTTTTCCAGAAAGGCGCTGCTAAAGGCCTACATAAGGCAGCGCTTTTGCATAAAACCAAAGCGATGTCTTTAACTATAGCAGTGCCACCTTAGGCAGCGCTTTTAAGCGTTGTTAAAAGCCAAAAAAAGCGTTGTCTTTTCCCTTCCATGGCATAGTGACAACTACGCCATCCGATTTCTCAAAGGTCCTAATGAATGATGTGCTCCAGTTAGTGCTCAAATCATGTTGATGGCTCCTTTACCTCCCGTGAACAAAGTATTCCCTCTCCTAATTCAGCAAGAAAGACAGCTTATACAACCCGTTGAAGGAGACAAAATCGTAGCTCAAGTCTCCCAACCATACTCATTGAATCGTGCTTCTGACTCGCCATCCAATCCTGCTACTTACAACAAACCCAAGGGTATCAAAATCTGTAGCTACTGCAACAAACCCGACCATACCATCGAAGTTTGTTTCAAAAAGCCAAAACCTTCTCTAATTTTCTGTTATAAAAACTTGTATAAACCATCGAACCGGGACACCAAAAAACCCTCTGCCTTCACAACCACCACCTATCATTCCCTCAATCACTCTTTTCCTCCATTCATCACAGAATCAAACCTTCAAGCCTCCACGCCCTCTAATCTTTTCCTTCTTCTGCAAAACTACAAACACACCAATACAATCTTGAAACCACAACCTGACTTCCTCTTCTTCTCCTTCCTCCATCCGCTCTGCAAAACGCAACCCTCTCCATTCACAACACAACAATAACCTTCAATACCTCACCTTCTTCAAATCCTCTTTCAACAATCCAAACTCAACACAACTCTTCTTCTGCAGGACCTCAAAAACAACGGCAACTTTCAGCTCCTTCATATCTCCCACTTTCCTTCAACCTTTAATAACAACAACCTGAAAAAAACCCACAAAAACCCAAATCGGACAGAAAGAAAAGAAGAAGAAGTTTGAGGCAAGTCTTGACGAGATAAAATGAAATCTAGGATACAAACCTTAAATCACCATCGAGTGCTCCCCCGATCCACATCGTTCCATCATTTTCGATCGCTTTTTTTCCACTGACCGAACAACAATTACAAACCCGTAAGCTTCCTCAACCGCGATCCGCCGTGAAATAAAAACAGAGCCAAACCTAGAACCGGAATCGAAAACTGAGTTTGGAATGATCTGGGAAACGAAGTGTGTTCGTCGTTGATGCGCACCCCTCTCACATGGTGATTCGCTATTTTTGTTTTGAAGTTTGACGATGAGATGCGAAACGTCTTTGGAAGTGATCTGATGTAGTTTTCAAAACTACGCTTTGACTTTCCCTGTTGTCACAAAATAATAATAATACCTGTCTTTTGTGACCCATGGATACACGAGGGGCTGATGAGCCCGTTTAATTACTCCACCCCTCCTTTCATCTGCACCGTGGGTTTTGCTGTGAGATGATGGGCCCTTCAGCCCATATGATTCTCATTTAATTTCTATCCTCAGCACCTTTCTCAAACTCTATGCGTTTTTTATTATTACATCTTTTTGGTTTTTTTTTAAATTTCAAAAGATATGATATTTGCTTTTTAGTAATTTTTCTTATTTCAATTCCATTTCCTATTTTTATTTGGGCCTATGACATAAAAAACTTATTGATTTTGTTGATTTATTCAAGTCACAAATATCATGATTCATATGAGGCCATTTTTCAATTTATTTTTATCGGTCAATGAAAATCTAATAGAAAGGTATTCGATTTATCGATCTAAATCCTTATTTAGATGAGACCAATTTTATTTTCATTTCGAGCCTGTTTCTTTATTTTTGGGCCGATGATATTACAGAAATCAGGACTTAGTCGATTTATCAAATTACTAAAAGCCGTGATATGTATGAGGTCACCTTCATTATTTTATCGGTCGATGAAAGTCGAATATCATAGATTATCGGTTTCTCGATTAAATCATGATTAAGACGAGACCGACTTTATTTCTACTTCATTTTGTATTCTCTTATATCTTCATTTTCATTTTTGACCGATGAAGTCTTTCTATTCACGAACGTTGTTAGCGAAGCGACGAACCTTCATTATTTCAAATCTGTAGTGAGTGATCATCGAGATCTCTTTCTATACTTTGAGATCGTGATAGGTTACCTTCGACTAATCAACGAGAGTTTGTGATTTAAGACGAGGTCTTCACCTTTTCTTTTAGTGTGGCACGATTTCATCGGAGAATGATCTTCTATATCATTTCTCTATCGTGTCTTAACACAAAGATCAAATTGTGCATCCTTCTATAGTATGGTCTTCCTCATAGTCCGTACTACGACGGATCAACACTACATTGGACCCGATTCATCGATCCAATAAATTAATCATTAATCACTGACTTTACTTTCTGTCAATATTATCTTTATTTTATTTTCTGTTAAGTATTATCCTAATTATTATCCTTGTTCATATTATACTTGTTCATATTCTTGATTGTTCACACTTGACCCTCCTTCCAAAGGAAAGATCTTTACTTTGACTCCTAAGTCACAAACCTTTCCCATTTCATCCTTGGCCTCATAAGTGTCGTTTCCCTCATAGTTTAGTAATAGGATGAAGTTATCATGAACTCCTTGTGATTCTCACAATCATGAGAACTCACTTTACCTTTTACTCAGACTTACAGAGTTATCATGAACTCTGTGTGGTTCTCACTATCATGAGAATTCACTTCCTCTCTTCATAACGTAGACTTAGAGAGTTATCGTGGATTCTACGTGAGCTTATGCTCATTCCCTTTGGAACGTTGGCCATAGTCAATGTTTCCTTTTCTTTCACCCTTAGTTAGGTGAACTACGGTTGCTCTGATTCTTTAGTCAGATACGTAGGCACAAGATGCGACGTCTTGGCGAGCAAACTTAGTGTACATACTCTTAGGTCTTTACCTTAGTACAGTTTTCTTTTACCAAGCAAACATAACATAACATAAACATTAGCAAGAGGTTCCTGTAGAGTACTACAGATACTTAGGGTGCTAATACCTTCCCTTTGTATAACCAACCCCCGAACCTTAGATCTCCCCCCTTTTAGGTTTTTCTCGATCTTGAACCTTTCCTTTGGATAAATCAAAGTCGGTTGTAAAAGAAATATGATGCAAGTTAATTCATAGCTTGTTATCCAATTTTCACCGCAACAGAAATGGAGACTTCACTTGGGAGATTCCCCTAAGAGGGTTAAGCCTATCTTGTTTTTATTTGTGTTATTTATATGTTTGCTTGCTTGTACATTTACATATTCATATCTGTATATATATCTGCTTGTGCTTGGGTTTTTCTGTGTGCAGGTTTGCTACCTTGAGTGGTGAGGATAAGTCCTAACTCGGACTTGAGCGCACTTATTATAGGACGATGGTATATTCAAGGAGGCTTTGAGGGAGTCGATTCCTGAAAAAGTTGACTTGAGACACCATCACTCAGTTGAGGCCCTCTTGAGAGTTTAGTCATGTTGAACGATTCTATCCGTGAAAACGTTACTACTCTCGACCTAGGTGCCCATGATATTGAGAACCGTAGTTACCAAACCCCACTTGGCCTTTTAGGATGTAGTACGGTGACCATAAGGGAGTCTAGTTATGAAATGGTTGTCAGGCGATACTACACTCAGACGAGATTTTCTTGAGAATATTATTGATTACCAAGTTAATTGGGAAGTCGATAATATCCGAAAGATGGATTGTCGACTCTGGGAACCTTTTTAGAACCCTGTTCTGCAGATAAAAACCCATAGTACACACCTTTTGGGATGGGTAGACCATGGCTCCATGCTCGTGATCTTCAAACCTAGGCCCTTTCTTTGTTTGTGTGTGCATATTTGTGAATATCTGTATATGTGTGTTTGTGCATACTTTCCTCTATTCATGAGACCCTAAACCTAGGACTTGTGTGCTGTTGTGTGTACATATATCTGTGTTTTTGTGTGCCCGTGTTTTGTACATTGCATACATCTCATCGCATCCATTAATGGTTTCAAGGAACTCAGACGTTCTTTTCTTTGCAAAGATCCTTAGAGATCACAGATTTTTAAAACAAAACTCTTCAGTTTTCCAAAATGTTTGCAGCTCGCCTTTGAGTTCCTTGAAACCTTTTGGCTTGCATTAGCATTATATTGCATTTGCATTTCTCGGCCTTGAGTCTCATCCGTCCTCTGTCTGTTACCCAGTTGACTCCCCGAAGCCATCATTGGACTTGAAGTAGCTTTTGGAGGATCATGAACTCAGAGGAGCAGAACCAATTTGTAACTAGAGTAGATTTCGACCTGTTGAGAAACCAGTTGGATCAGATTATGATAGCCTTGGCAAAGAAAGATGACAGCATTCAAAGGACTTCTGTGAACGACGTTGCCCAAGCTCAACCTGTGTAGATTCCTATTGAGACCAGCTTAGCAAATCAAGAAGGAAATTCCAGTTCCCCGAAGCCGGAAAACCTTTGGTTGTTTAGCATTTTGTTGTATTTTCTTTGCATGTTTGAATTATTTTTGCTTATAAGCATTGTTGTACTTTCAAATTGGCAAGATTAATGAAGTGTTTATGCATCTTTTGATTAAGTCCATTCGTTTCACTCATTTACGTTTATGTTTATAAAAACAAAAAAACAGACAAATTTTGTTCCCATATCAATTCTTTTGTTCAAGCAAAGATTGGGGAGGATGATGAAAACGTCATACCCAAATTGTTGTTAGTATGCTTTCAAATTAAAACTTTGCTGACGATGTAAGGCATTGTTTCAACTCCTAAACACTGGAGAAATAAGGAAGTTAACCCCTCTTTAACCCCTTCGAGCCTAGAAGTAGGAGTTTCTTTCTTTACAAATAAAAATCCGCAATCTTAACCTGGGGCAGGGTAGTTCTCAGTTAACTTGATTGTGCATTCAAATACAAGAGTATCATTCAAGACGCCTTTCGACAAAGTTCACAAATGTTCCTTCGCACACAGCAAGCAAGTGTCGAAGATATCTTTCAAGTCAAAACGCCAATGATGGTTCACTGTAATCCTTAAGCCAGGAAGTCACTAAAAAAAAAGAGAGTGAAAAAAATAAAAATAAAAGCCCGCTAAGTCAAAACCTATGAAGGAGACTTAGGCAAAAATTGGGGCATCCCGCTGGCTGTAAGCTCAAATGACACAGTTCAGGCAAAAGTCAGGGATAACAAAAATCATCCAAGAGGTTACCGAAATCCTCAAAGATAAAATGAGTTGACTGAGGTCCTCACCAAAAAAAACAACAAAATGTTGTGAGAAGCAGTGACTGCCATCTCAAGTCCATTGAATTCTGAACCATCATCATTACTATCATCAGTGCAATTCCTAACTCATGGGAATTTGAGTGCATAGTTTGAGCTAACTAAGCATAGGACTGGAGTTCATCACGTAGATTGGGTGGGTCACAAATAAACTTTTAGCTTTTATCCTTTGTTTCTTAAACCATGAACTAGGCCATGTTATAACCCTCAAAAGACCTAACTGAAGCAAGGTTGTTTTGAAAGCATACTACAACAAGGTTGATTAACCTGACTCCTAATGATATTTGCTAATTGCGTGTGTTGATCACTTCATCTGCCTGCCATCAATGGCTAGATACACCTTTGTTTAAATCATTTAATCACTCCACTGTGTGTGTTTCATCAAATAAAATTTGTTTTCGAAAGCTTGCATGAATTTTACATTGAAATTGCCAATTTTTAAATGAACAATACTTGTTTGCAAAAATAATTAAATGTCAAAGAAATCCCAACAAATGCAGACAGCTAGGGAATTTGACTTGATAAAGGAAGCTCAGTCAGGGGCAACCAAGTGTGAAGATTCTCCAATCAATCATCCCAAGAGTTGATGAATCAGAGGTAGAACTCTTCAAATTCAAAATATTGGGGCAAGCCTTCTTGAGGTCATCTTATGACAAGTTTAAGGCAATGACTCCAATGACTCACCAACTGGGGCAAGTTGTTCCCTAGTTGTTTCTACCGCAGTCCTTGGATTTTGTATCACAAATGCAGTTAATCTGGGGCAGTTACGCCGAGATTCATGAATCTAAGAGTTTGAAGATATCGAGGCATTTCATATGCCGATTCTTCTGTAAAATCCTCTTGATATTTTCTCCCAACATACCATGTAATCTGGAGCAGAGAAGATTTGAAGATTACCTGTTGCAAGAGTTGTTGTTTATTATGGTGATCATCATACAAGTCAGGATACAGAATTACCTTGTTCTTGTGATATCTCTTGCCAGCTTCCCAGTAAATTATTACTTCGGTCGAGCTTGGGCAATCTCCATGGATCTCTTATCTCCAGTGAAGAAATCAAGCTCATGATGACAATCCTAGCGAAGTCATGATGCTATACCAAGTGGAGTACTCTTTCCCCGGAGAAGGTCATAACCTTGAAGTAGAGCTGCTTCATCTGCAAGTTCATCCCCAGTGATGGTCCAATCTGATGTGTTTGGCTGGGTGTCCTTGTCGAGATGTTTATTTCATCTCCAGTTTCACTTCCTTGTCTGTTTTGTCAGCATAAGCATAAGCATGGCATTAGCATGGCATAAGCACTTATATGCATAGCATCTTAGCATTTTTGCTTCCCTTCGGGTACTTACCTATTTTTGTTCACTTTGGCATTTATCTCCCCAAGTTTCTGGGTTTGTCTATTCACTTCAATAAAAAGTCAGCCCTAGGCATAAAGTGCCCATCTTTTCTGAATTTCCCACAGAGTTCAATCCTCGTGGATGATGGTTGTTTCAGTTATCTTTTCCACATGTGGATAAGATAAGTTCCCATTTGAGTTCATTCCTCAATTGGAGTCTTGTTTGACCGTTTCTTTCTAGCTTGTTCCTATATCGAACTTTGGTCCCTGGAAGGTGTGGTTTCTGAGCCCATCTGGAACGTGCATTTATTTTGCATTGTGTCTCGCAGAAGAGTCTTTTACAGATTCTCGTTGAAAATAACGTTCATTCCCTAGCAGTGTTGTGATATCAGCAGTTCTTTGGAATTTATACCCAACAACAAGTATTATTCTCTTGGAGAAGCTTGTTCTATCATGGAAATAAGTGGCAGTCTCTTATGAGAAACTTATCTATCTCTGGTTTTATTCAACCTCTTTGCAACCATAATGGGTATTCCCCAGGAAGTTTAATCTTCATTGATGCAACCCCGGTACCAATCTAGCTGATACTCAATCACCTCATTTGGATACCTAAAGTCCAGTAATCGCTGGCATTGTTTAACCAGGTTAAATATGAACCTAAACTTCGAGTCAAATATGAACCCGTTGTTTGAACCTTTTTCAAAGTCCAGTCATCACTGGCACCTTTTCTTTTTCAGGTCTCATATGAACGTGAAGTCCAGTCATCACTGGCATCTTTTCTTTTTCAGGTCTAATAAGAACCTAAAGTCTAGTCATCACTGGCATCTTTTCTTTTTTAGGTCTCATAAGAACCTAAAGTCTAGTCATCACTGACATCTTTTCTTTTTCAGGTCTCATAAGAACCTAAAGTCCAGTCATCACTGGCATCTTTTCTTTTTCAGGTCTCATAAGAACCTAAAGTCCAGTCATTACTGGCACCTTTTCTTTTTCAGGTCTCATAAGAAACTAAAGTCCAGTCATCACTGGCATCTTTTCTTTTTCAGGTCTCATAAGAACCTAAAGTCTAGTCATCACTCGCATCTTTTCTTTTTTTCAGGTCTCATAAGAACCTAAAGTCCAGTCATCACTGGCATCTTTTCTTTTTTAGGTCTCATAAGAACCTAAAGTCCAGTCATCACTGGCATCTTTTCTTGTTTGAATTGAGTCAAACCTGAACCTAAACTTCGAGTTATCCTGAGCTCGTTGTTTATCCTTTGTTAGCTTCAGATTATCGTGAGTTTGTTGTCTAAAACAGTTCTTGTTTGAATCGAGTCAAACCTGATCCGGAACCTCGAGTTATCGTGATCTCGTTGTTCATCTTTTTTATTTCAGTTATATCTGTTCTTGTTTGAATCGAGTCAAACCTGAACCTAAACTTCGAGTTATCGTGAGCTCGTTGTTTATCCTTTGTTTGCTTCAGATTATCGTGAGTCTGTTGTCAAAACTGTTCTTGTTCGAATCAAGTCGAACCTGAACCGAGTCTTTGTTTGAATTGAGTCAAACACTAAACATCTTTGAGTCTTTTGTTTTAAACCGTTCTTGTTTGAATCGAGTCAAATCTGAATCGCGTCTTTGTTTGAATCGAGTCAAACACTGACCATCTTTGAGTCTTTTGTTTTAAACCGTTCTTGTTTGAATCGAGTCAAACCTGAACTACGTCTTTGTTTGAATCGAGTCAAACACTGAACATCTCTGAGTCTTTTATTTAAACCGTTCTTGTTCGAATCAAGTCAAACCTGAACCGAGTCTTTGTTTGAATCGAGTCAAACATTGAGTCTTTTGTTTTAAACTGTTCCTGTCGAATCGAGTCGAACTTGGACCAAAAGTCCAATTATCGTTGGCACCATCTTTGTTTGAATCAAGTCAAACATTGTCTTAACTTCAGTCTGTTGTTGTAAAACGTCCTTGTTTGAATCGAGTCAAACCTGAACTTAACATTCCAGATATTGTGGACCATTCTTTGTTTGTATCGAGTCAAATATTGTTTAAACTCCAGTTTATCATGAACCCGTTGGTTGAACCTTTTCCAAAGTCCAGCTCACACTGGTATTCTTCATAAACCAAATCATCTTGTTATCTCAACCAATACATTTTGGTACCCATTGGTTCATTAACCTTATTTGCAGCAAAGGTCCAGTCACCTTTCATCATCTGATGCTCAGAGTTTGTCTCTGTATTATCTGACTTTTCTTGAAGATCCCGTTTGAACTCTTCAGTATAAGAAATCCCCAGAAATCTTTGTAAGATGTTTACCCTTTTATTTCAGACTGATCCCCGGTGGAGATCATGTCTTCTTTCTGGTTTCATGCCCAGTAAGAATGTGCCTTCATTTTTCCCCAGCGTCTTCCGGTCACCTATGAACCTGTCGTCCATCTCCCTGGATCTTTCCCCAGTGGAGAACACCTCTATGGCTCTTATCTCCAGTGAGGACCTGTAGGGTTTCCCCCTTATCTTTCTATCCATAGTGTTTCCTTGGAGTCTCCCCAGTGAGTCTCTATTTGTTGCCTAGCATGTATCCCCAGTGAGTTTTCCTTGTAGATACTAACCTTCATCCTTCCCCAGTGTAGCTCACCTGTGGTTGTGAAACTCGTTTTTCTTCATTTTTGCATCATCATGGCATCGTACCATAGTACTAGTTCATGGCATCGTACCATAGTACGAGTTCATGGCATGTCTGTATCTTAGGTTAGTTCTGTCCATATCATTGCATATCAATGTATCTAAGGGCAAAATTTTACGTTATCTATATTTAAATATCTTGCACCATAATTTCCATCTCTCATGTCATCCGGTGAAGATATTTAAACAGGGGCAACTATTGCACCCCAAATTTTACCCTCAGATTCGTCTGATCTTTATCATATCACTTTTAATCGCCATTTTTCGCATTTTTAGCTAAAACTTTCCATATCATTAATCATGCATTTTTTGTCATTATTATTGTTTTTTCTTAGATTATTTAAAATTAATTTAGTCTATTTTCTCAAATTTAATTTTTATATATATTTTGTTTCTATTAGATTTTTATCTTTAGCTTAATTTAATAATTTGCATTTAATTTAGTTTATCTTCAATTCAAATCAAATTCAATTTCCTTCAATTTCTTTTTTAGTCCAATTCCATCCAATTCAAATTTCAATTCTATTCAATTCAAGTTTTTTTCTTTTCTTTTTCCAATTCCATTTTAAATTCAAGTCCATTTCCATTTTAACTCAATTTCCAAAGTTCAAGTGTCTAGTTTTTATTCAAATTTTAATCTAGTTTCAAGACCAAGACTTATTTCCAATATTATTCAAATTCCATTTCTAATTGTTTCAAATACAATAAAAAATCATTCCAAAAAGACTTTATGCAAATAAGTCCATTTCAAAAGTCCATATCTTTTCACAAAGCTCATTGTCGTTAGAAAAAAAGGAAAAAGCTTTCAACTCCAAAATTACAAAAGCTATAAAAGACTTTCAGCAAGTTGAATTTCAGTGGCTCAAAGTCCCATGCCAAACATACTACTACCCCCAACATCTCCCGCCACCACTTTTTCCTACTACAAGACTTGTGCAACAACAAAAGTTGCCAAAAAGAAAAGACATTACAAAAAAAACAAACAAATGGACCTTTTTGAAAAAAGCCACACGGCTCATGAGCCAAACCAGCTGAACTTTAACCCTGCTACCTCCAACCTGTCCAAAAAATCCCAAAACTTTTGCCAAAAACCTGTTACAATTTAGAGTCCCTTCCCCAATTTTACTGATGCAACCGTACGACCTTGTCCAAAACTACTCAAACCGTACCTTTTTTCTGTGCACCACTCCCTTAAATCCGGCCCCACTCTACAACCTGCTCACAACAGAGAACCTGCATAAAGAGCAATAGCAGCTCAGCAGAAGAGGAGGACACACAAAATAGTCAGTCAAAGAGAAACTTGTTCAAAAAAGCCAAAACCTTCTCTAATTTTCTGTTATAAAAACTTGTATAACCCATCGAACCGGGACACCAAAAAACCCTCTGCCTTCACGACCACCACCTATCATTCCCTCAATCACTCTTTTCCTCCATTCATCACAAAAGCAGACCTTCAAGCCTCCACGCCCTCTAATCTTTTCCTTCTTCTGCAAAACTACAAACACACCAATACAATCTTGAAACCACAACCCGACTTCCTCTTCTTCTCCTTCCTCCATCCGCTCTGCAAAACGCAACCCTCTCCATTCACAACACAACAATAATCTTTAATACCTCACCTTCTTCAAATCCTCTTTCAACAATCCAAACTCAACACAACTCTTCTTCTGCAGGACCTCAAAAACAACGACAACTTTCAGCTCCTTCATATCTCCTTCTTTCCTTCAACCTTTAATAACAACAACCTGAAAAAAACCCACAAAAAACAAAATCGGACAGAAAGAAAAGAAGAAGAAGTTTGAGGCAAGTCTTGACGAGATAAAACGAAATCCAGGATACAAACCTTAAATCACCATCGAGTGCTCCCCCGATCCACACCGTTCCATCATTTTCGATCGCTTTTTTTCCACTGACCAAACAACAACTACAAACCCGTAAGCTTCCTCAACCGCGATCCGCCGTGAAATAAAAACAGAGCCAAACCTAGAACCAGAATCGAAAACTGAGTTTGGAACGATCTGGGAGACGAAGTGTGTTCGTCGTTGATGCGCACCCCTCTCACATGGTGATTCGCTGTTTTCGTTTTGAAGTTTGACGATGAGATGCGAAAGGTCTTTGGAAGTGATTTGATGTAGTTTTCAAAACTACGCTTTGACTTTCCCTGTTTTCACAAAATAATAATAATACCTGTCTTTTGTGACCCATGGATACACGAGGGGCTGATGAGCCCGTTTAATTACTCCACCCCTCCTTTTATCTGCACCGTGGGTTTTACTGTGAGATGATGGGACCTTCAGCCCATATGATTCTCATTTAATTTCTATCCTCAGCACCTTTCTCAAACTCTATGCGTTTTTTATTATTACATCTTTTTGTTTTTTTTTTTAAAATTTCAAAAGATATGATATTTGCTTTTTAGTAATTTTTCTTATTTCAATTCCATTTCCTATTTTTATTTGGGCCTATGACATAAAAAACTTCTTGATTTTGTTGATTTATTCAAGTCACAAATATCATGATTCATATGAGGCCATTTTTCAATTTATTTTTATCGGTCAATGAAAATCTAATAGAAAGGTATTCGATTTATCAATCTAAATCCTTATTTAGATGAGACCGAATTTATTTTCATTTCGAGCCCGTTTCTTATTTTTAGGCCGATGATATTACAGAAATCAGGACTTAGTCGATTTATCAAATTACTAAAAGTCGTGATATGTATGAGGCCACCTTTATTATTTTATCGGTCGATGAAAGTCGAATATCATAGATTATCGGTTTCTCGATTAAATCATGATTAAGACGAGACCGACTTTATTTCTACTTCATTCTGTATTTTCTTATATCTTCATTTTCATTTTTGACCGATGAATTCTTTCTATTCACAAACGTTGTTAGCGAAGCGACGAACCTTCATTATTTCAAATCTGTAGTGAGTGATCATCGAGATCTCTTTCTATACTTTGAGATCGTGATAGGTTATCTGCGACTAATCAACGAGAGTTTGTGATTTAAGACGAGGTTTTCACCTTTTCTTTTCGTGTGGTACGATTTCATCGGAAAATGATCTTCTATATCATTTCTCTATCGTGTCTTAACACAAAGATCAAATTGTGCATCCTCCTATAGTATGGTTTTCCTCATAGACCGTACTACGATGTATCAGCACTACATTGGACCCGATTCATCGATCCAATAAATTAATCATTAATCACTGACTTTACTTTCTGTCAATATTATCTTGATTTTATTTTCTGTTAAGTATTATCCTGATTATTATTCTTGTTCATATTATACTTGTTTATATTCATGATTGTTCACACTTGACCCTCCTTCCAAAGGAAAGATCTTTACTTTGACTCCTAAGCCACAAACCTTTCCCATTTCATCCTTGGCCTCATAAGAGCCGTTTCCCTCATAGTTTAGTAATAGGATGGAGTTATCATGAACTCCATGTGATTCTCACTATCATGAGAACTCACTTTACCTTTTACTCAGACTTACAGAGTTATCATGAACTATGTGTGGTTCTCACTATCATGAGAATTCACTTCCTCCCTTCATAACGTAGACTTAGAGAGTTATCCTGGACTCTACGTAAGCATATGCTCATTCCCTTTGGAACGTTGGCCATAATCAATGTTTCCTTTTCTTTCACCCTTAGTTAGGTGAACTACGGTTGCGCTGATTCTTTAGTCAGATACGTAGGCACAAGATGCGACGTCTTGGCGAGCAAACTTAGTGTACATACTCTTAGGTCTTTACCTTAGTACAGTTTTCTTTTACCAAGCAAACATAACATAACATAAACATTAGCAAGAGGTTCCTGTAGAGTACTACAGATACTTAGGGTGCTAATACCTTCCCTTTGTATAACCAACCCCCGAACCTTAGATCTCCCCCCTTTTAGGTTTTTCTCGATCTTGAACCTTTCCTTTGGATAAATCAAAGTCGGTTGTAAAAGAAATATGATGCAAGTTAATTCATAGCTTGTTATCCAATTTTCACCGCAACAGCTGGGCATATTGAATGCTAGATATGAAACTGTGAAGGCTAATTTAGTTCGTGGTGAGTGTACAGCTGGACAGATCATGCAGTCATTATGGTGGCGAGATATTGTTCGCTTTTCTTACAATTTTGGTGATGATTCATTATTTCTGAATATGGATGCGACTGTTGGGAATGGATAATGCACGTCTTTTTGGTATTCTGCTTGGTGCAGCAATACTCCTTTAGTCACCTTGTTCCCAGAACTTCACCAAGCCGTTGTAATGCCTAGAAGTTTGGTAGCTGACAATGGTAGCTGGGCTGGAGAGACATGGCAGTGGAGAGTGGAGTTTTGGAAGGTATTGAAATTCAGCAATCAGTAAATCAGTGAGAGAGTCTTTACCAATTAATTCAACAAGTTGAGTTGCACAGGGAGGAGATAGATGGTTTAGCATGGATGCTGGATAAAGGCGATTTTTCTGTTCATTCCGCTTACAAGTAGTTGTTTGATAGAAATTCAAGATCTCAAAACATATCCCAGGAATTATCTGCAGAATTTAAACTCATTTGGTCTGCTTCCTCACCTATCAAAACGGTGGTTTTCGGTTGGCGTTTACTTCACGATTGACTCCCTACGCGAAACAACCTTTTGGCTCGTCACATCATCAATTCTCCGCATGATACAGCTTGTCCATTTTGTTTTCATGTGGAGGAATCTGTTACTCACCTATTATTTGACTGTCCAAAAACAGTCATGGTGTGGAAGAATATTGTTGAATGGTTGGGAGTTTCGACTCAGTTGGATGGATCGATGGTGGATCATCTCAAGTATTGGATATCATCTCTAAATATAGCAGGTGTGTTAGAAAAAAATGCAACAGGGTTGTGGCTTATTGTTTGTTGGCAATTGTGGAAGGTTAGGAATGATATTCTGTTCAATGATGATTTTTGGGTACTTGAATCTATAGTTTATAATAACATCATTATAGCTTGGAGGTGGATAGGTAGAAAATATAATTTTACGTGTAATTACTACGATTGGTTTAAATCACCCATAGATTTTTTGTAGGGTGATTTTACGGTCGGTTTTGTAAATGGGTTTGGATACCTCTTTTGTATCCTGGTTGAATATATTTGCTTATTAAAAAAATGCATAAAAACTGAAGTGTGTAACATAAAATTTTAATTTCAATAATTCTAAAAGTAAGATTCTAGTTATTATTCCAAACCCCAAAAAAAGCTAGAAGGATATTACTTACTTTACATTCCACTTTATTATAAGCTGTAACTTTGATGCTAAAAGGAACATCTCTTCATAATCATATCTTCTATTAAACTCCTAATTGAGAGAAAGCATTATAAATATGAATTGTTAGTTACAAATATATTTATTTTTCAAACAAAAGGAAAAGACCCTAGCTAAAAAAATATGAAACTTCATGGAATGGGTTAAAATTGAACGAGAACAATACACTAGTTCATCTCATAGATGAGTTGCTGCTCAATTTCTCAAACTCTCAAATATAGTTATGTTCCTTTCCTACACCTCTCACTATTTAAGCCCTGCTCTTAATAATTTTAACATACATTACCATCCAAAGCTACAAAAACATAACTTGAGAAATGTGTTTATGTATATACGTTAATAGTTTTAATCACTCCAAGGGAAAATATCTAGTTCATTGAGCAAATTCGTACATTAAAAAATCATGACAACGGTGTGAAACGAAATTATTTAAATAGTTACTTACAATGTGGAAGAATAAATAATTGGCAGTGGAGGAATGGAGGATCTATTGATTTTATTGATAAGTCCAGCCATTTCCCATTTGATTCATTCTCTCATTTGTTAAATTATTTTTCTAGTATAATTTGTATTGAATTATATGGAATACATTGCGCGGGCTGACATGAGTTTTTTTTAAATAATATCATTAATTTATATTTTATTTTATCATTAATTTTTAGGTTTAATATCCTTTTTAGTCCCTTACCTATACCTTTGGGTCCATTTTGGTCCTCTTTCTTTTAAAAATTCCAATTTAGTCCTTTAAGTTGTCAAACAGAATCAAACAAGTCATTTCCGTCAAATATTTACAAACGACGTTAGAAATTGAGGACGTGGCAGCTGAGGTGGCGACAAACAGGACGTGACAGCTGAGGTGGCAGAATAATTTTGTATTATTACATTTAATATTTAATTTTCAAACACTTAAATATAAAATAATTGGGCCAAGCCCATGTTATTTACAATAGTAACCCAATTATCAAGATTTATTATTATTGTATTAAAAAGTGTATCTGTTGCTTAACTGGGTTACTATTGGGTTACTATTGTAAATAACATGGGCTTGGCCCAATATTTTATATTTAAGTGTTTGAAAATTAAATATTAAATGTAATAAAAAAAAATTATTCTGCCACCTAAGCTGACACGTTCTGTCTGTCGCCACCTCAGCTGCCACGTCTCCAATTTCTAACGCCGTTTGCCAATATTTGACGGAAAGGGCTTGTTTGATTCTGTTTGACAACGTAAAGGACCAAATTGGAACTTTTAAAAGAAAGAGGACCAAAATGGACCCATGGGTATAGGTAATGGACTAAAAAGGGTATTAAGCATAATTTTAACATCTACAATTGATTTAATTCAATTGAATTATCCTTTCAATTTCAATTATTTACAATTTAATAATACATTATAAGAATTTGTTATATAATTATTTATAAACTATAGCTGAAAATATATGGTTTAATTTTGTAATATGTATCTGCAATTATAATTTAAAATTGTATATTACAAATAATTTGAAATATTTGTTTGTTTATTTGAAAATTATAAGTTAAATTTGAAAGAATTGCTTATTAATTTTTTTAGCATTATAATGAGATTTAACATTTGAAATTTAATTTTGTAACATATAATTAACCACATTTATAAATAAAAATTATAATTTAAAAACAATATTGAAGTATTTGTTTGCCTATTTAGAAAAATTGTATGCGAATTTTATTTAATTTTAAACATTGTATTGCGATTTTTTTCGTTGTTATTATAGTTTTAAAACTGATACATGCGAATAATTTTTTAATTAAACTATTTTATGCACAATTTTTTATAGAGTAAAATAATATATAATCTATTTTTTTTTTGGAAAATATTGATAGAGATAAAAAATAGAGATATGAAAAAATAAAAATTATGATTAGTATAAGAAAAATAAAATAATTGTATCTTTATAATTGTTGTTACGAAATCCATTATCCTCTTTTTATGAGTGATTTAAATACTAACAGTGTTATATTTTTATTAAGAAACAAAAAATTGTTTTCATTTTTAGAGGAATAAAATTATGGTGTGGATGTACAATTCATGTATGAAATGGAGAAGCAACAGAAATAAATCAATGAGCATACATAATTTTTAGTCAGAGGAATAAAGGGGATAAGTCATGAAAAATTTAAAATAGAAGTGTTTTAATTAAAAGAATTTATAAATAAAATGTTACATTTTTTCTTAAATAAATAAAAGAAGTTTTGGAATATTGTGTTTAGAAGAATGCCACATCAGATTTTTAATGAAGTGGCGAGTAAGTGAATAAGTTGTCAATAAAATAGTATAAGACTCAGTTTTAATATATTATAATAGACTCGTGTAGATGGTTCGAGCTCACATCTGAGCACAAAATATTGTCGAGGTGTTAAATCTTTCAAATTTTCGGAAAATTTGAATAAAATAATAAAAAGAAAAATAGTAAATTAGTTAAAATCAAACAAGAGTAAAGTTAAAATATTTCATAAAATACAGTGATGGGGGAATAAGCGTAAGCATATGGGGTAAACTTTTCAATATATTATGCTTATGTGAATGTGACAAGGCAAACTTTAAAAAAGTAATTAGGAAAAAATTAAATATTAATCCTTTATCAAATAATTTAGCCATGAAAATTCAGAGAGAGACTTAATTTTTAAATTCTAAAATTTCCTTCTTATTTTTATTATTTCCTTGTTAATTTTATTTTCCGTTAAAAATTTTAATTGTTCAACTTCCTGACTTTCTAGTGGTGTGATTTACTCTCGTATAGATAGAATGATGGGTAATGTTAATTGGTTTCAGAAGTTTAATGAGGCCTTTGTGATAAACCTTGCTCCTCACATCTCTGATCACAACCCTGTTAAAATTGACAATGTAAATCAGAGACCAAAAACTAGATCAGTCTTCAAGTTCCTGAATTGTATTGTTGATGACCCTACATTTTTACATGTTGTGATTCAGAGTTGGCACCAGGATATTGTTGGCAGGCCTATGCATAGACTGTGGGCTAAGTTAAAAAGACTGCAGCCAATCCTGAGACAAATGTCTAGAAAGTATTCTGATATTCAATACAGGATTGTGAAGGCCAGGCAGGAGCTTAGTACTGCTCAAGAGAACCTGCATCACAATATGTTTGACCCTCATCTCATTGAGCAAGTTAAGATCCATAATGACAACCTGATAAAGCTGAACCAGATGGAAGAGAGTATCTTAATTCAGAAAGCTAAAATCACTTGGCTGAAATATGGGGACAATAATTCAGCCTATTTTCATGCTTCAGTCAAAGATAAACATAGACAGAATAGCCTAAATGCTCTGGAAGCTTTGAATGGGGACATGTTGACCAACTATGACAGTATTGAGCAAGAGATTTTGACATTCTACACTCATCTTGTTGGCTCCAAAGAGCCCGATCTGACTGGTATTGATATAACATGTATGAGGAATGGTAGAACTTTGTCTAGAGAGAATGCTCAATTGCTTATAAGACCTATTGCAGAGCAGGAAATATGGACAGCTCTGAATAGCATTGGGGACAATAAAGCTCCAGGTGTGGATGGTTTCAATGCTTACTTCTTTAAGTCTACATGGCCCATTGTGAAGAAAGATGTTCAAGATGCTATATGTGATTTCTTTAATACTAGTAGGATGTATAAAGCTCTGAATTGGTCCTTGATTACTCTGGTACCAAAATCTAATACAGGTAAGACTATAAGGGATTGGAGACCTATCGCTTGTTGTAGCACATTTTATAAAATCCTCACTTGTCGGCTTGGGAAAGTTATTGGTTCGGTTATTGATCAGTCCCGATCAGCTTTTATACCGGGCAGGCTTATTCAAGAAAACATTCTGCTTGCTCATGAGCTGAATAGAGGCTATAGTAGGAAGCAGGTTTCTCCAAGATGTATGGTCCAAATGGATGTTCAGAAAGCATATGACACGGTTGACTGGAATGCTCTTGCTCATATAATGAAAGAATTGGGTTTTCCTCAGATGTTCATTAATTGGATTTTGGCTTATGTTACCACTGTTTCTTATCGTTTGTCCATCAATGGAGCTGTCTCTAAAGTCCTTGTTGCAAAACGAGGTCTTCGGCAGGGCGATCCCATTTCTCCCCTATTGTTTGTTATGGTTATGGAGTATATGCATAGACTTCTCATGGGGCTTAAAGATAATCCAAATTTCAATTTCCATCCTAAGTGTGCTAAGTTGAACCTGATTAATTTGTGTTTTGCAGATGATATTCTGCTCTTTGCTAGGGGTGATTTTATTTCTATGCAGCTGTTAATGGCTAAAGTGAAGGCTTTTTCGGGTTCTACAGGGCTCAGGATGAGTATTCCTAAGAGTAAATTGTACTGTGGTGGTTTGGATGGCCATACTAGAAACCAAATTCAGTTGGAAACAGGTTTTGCTATGGGCGCTCTCCCTTTTAGATACTTAGGGGTCCCTTTGGATAGTAAAAACTTAACTATCCATAACTGTCAGCCTCTATGTGAAAAAATGTTAAAAAGACTCAAGCATTGGAATACCCATTTGTTGTCTTTTGCAGGGAGACTTCAGCTCATCAAAAGTGTTCTTTTCGCTATTGCTAATTATTGGCTCCAAATTTTTTCGTTGCCTAAAAAAGTCATTCATCATATTGAGAGCTTGGGTAGGATGTTTCTCTGGTCAGGAAAGGATAATAACAGTAAAAAGGCTCCAATAGCTTGGGACCGGTTATGTGATCCAATAGTGGAATATAGCTTCTATAGGGAAACTGTTGTGGAACATTTGGAAGAAGCAGGACAACTTATGGATTCGATGGATTCACGCGTATTATATGAAAAATTCTGAAGTGTCGGCTTTCATCCCAGGTACAGGTTGTTCTTGGTTAATTAAAACCATTTTCAAACATCAGATATTGCTTACTACATCTAATGAGTGGCTGAAGTGTTTGGCAAAGAACAGGTACAAAGTTAGGAATATATATATAACATGTTGCGTGGTAATAAACCTAAAGTAGACTGGTGTGTTATGTTCTATGGAAACCTAGCTAGGCCTGGTGTGTTATGTGGTTGGTTTGTCATCAGAGAATTCTCACCAAGGACAGAATGGTGAAGATTGGTATTTCTACAGATGGAAAGTGTGTTTTTTGTGATGATTGGGAATCTTGTGGTCACCTTTTCTTTGATTGCTCTGCGACCAAATTTGTGTGGAAAAAGGTGCTCGGTATGCTTGGTGTTAGTCATGAGCCAGGTGAGTGGTTGGATGAAATTAGGTGGATCTGTCAGATGTGTAAAAGTAAGGGGAGCAGAAGTAAAATTTTAAAGATTGCTATCACTAAGACGATATACTACGTGTGGACCATGCGGAACAGAGTCATATTCCAAGTTAGTAGCAAAGACCTTCATTGTAATAGTATATGGGATATGATTATGGGGTGTGTTGGTAAAGATAAGAAACTGTTTGATTTTAGCAGTAGGATGTAGCTTGTTGTTTTTGGTCGGATTTGAGGCCTGGATCTTGTATCGGCTTGTACTTGGACTGTTTTTGGTTTAATAAATTTCTTTATACCAAAAAAAAAAAATTTTAATTGTTTAATTTTTTTAAAAAAATATATCCTAAAAACTTATAATAAATTCGTCTTTTTCCAACTAAAATCATATTACCTCGGTCTTTTAAAATGGAAAACCGTCAAATATTTTTTCCTTATTTTTTTAATAAAATTATCTTTATGTTCTAAAATATATTAATAATTTCTTTGTCTATATGTCAATAATTATGTTGAATTTTTCCATGATATGCACTCAATACTCTTACATAAATATCAAATAATATTTTCAATAAATATATTTTAATGAATATGTACAAAATTAATAATTTAATGTTTTTTAACTATTTTTATAGATTAACTTTTATATATTGGCACATTTTATTTTAATTCATAGGTTTCCTTTGTTCGAATTCGTCTACCATAAATAATACTAATTGCAATAAGTGTCATTTGTAGGATGGACTCATGAGAAGACTAAACTTTTTCCAAATCTTTTCAATGTGTTCTTGTTTTGTGAATGGGACAATAACAAGACAAACTTTAAAAAAGTAGTTGTAGATAAAAAATGTAGAGAGGCGTTTCACGTTTTCGTAATCTACTTTTGATAGAGTTTAATTATTTTTTTTACAAGCCAATATTTCATTTAAAAAAGTACTAAGGATATTCTAATCCAAACATACAAAAGAGATGGAAGATATACCAAAAGAAAAAGAGAAAATTCGGATCAATTATGTTTACGACATTCTATCCAAAGGAACCTGACAAAATGCATAAAAATCACAGTTGGAATAAGAATTATCCCCTGCAAACCCCATTTCCAAGCCAAACATTTAAGTTCCAGCAATTTTTACCTATTAACTCTAGTTCGGAGTTTGTATTTATTTTAGAATTATAGAAGTTTTATTTTGATTTTTGAATTTCCCTAAATTATTTCATGTTAACTCTTTCTTTAGAAAAAAATTCTTAAAAAAATATAAAGAATGTAATAACAACACAAAAATATAACATAAAACTTTCAAATAAAAAAATAATTGTAAATATTTCATAATTTAACAACAGAAAATAATACTATATGAAAATTGCCTACTCAATTTGATGGATAACATGACTTTCATGTAATTTTAAAAGAGAAGTTTGTTTATTTTTTCTTTTTAGAATCAATTATATTTAATGGGTATATTAGGAGTACTCCAATCAAAACATTCACAATACACAAAATGTGATATCAACACCTTTCAAAACGCCCTAACCAATCAATTACCTCCTACAAAAAATCAGAAGGATTTTTAGTCCAGTCATAATAACTACAAGTAAACTTACGATTCAAAGATAACGCAAGCCACCATCAAGAGAAGACGATAGTTCTTTGAACAACATCATTGTGATTCCCAATCATATCGTTGAAGACGGCGCTTTTGTTTGGCATTTAACAGCGCTTAAAAGTGATTCCTAAGGTGGCGCTGCTATAGGTAAAGACACCGCTTTTGTTTTATGCAAAAGTGTTGTCTTATGTAGGCCTTTAGCAGCGCTTTTTTTGGAAAAGCATTTTCTAAAGTAGGCCTTTAGCAGCGCTTTTTCTGGAAAAGCGTTGTTTAAAGTGGGCCTTTAGCAGCGCTTTCTCTGGCCATTTATGCTTTCTATTGTCATCTTTAGGCAACACTTTTTCAGGAAAAAGCGCTTTCTATTGTCCCCCTTTAGACAGCGCTTTTTAAAGCGCCGTCTAATGTATTTTTTATTTCACTTTAAGGCAGCGCTTTTAATGGAAAGCGCTTTCTATTGTGAACTATAGGCAGCGCTTTTTCTGAAAAGCGATGTCTTTTCTTCACGTAAATTGTGCTTTTTAAAAGCACTTTTTTAAAAATCCGAATTTAGGAAGCGTTTTTTATTTTGTTTCATGTTTTATATAGTTGACTCATGTATATAGTTGTATATAAAAATTAGAGTAGAGGCAAAAGAAATATATTGATTCATGTATTATAAAAAATGCTACATGGGAAAGGGACACATCATTGCCTCTTTAAGAGCCAGTATTATCTCGGTGAGAAAAACTTCAGGCCTGATCTTCAAGAAGTAAATCAAGTCTTTGACTTTTGGCAAAGAAATGGGAAGGAAAAATTTCAACCATAAGCTCAAGCAGATACGCAAGCTTTGATGAAACAATACTATCCAAGCTCTGTCAATAATAATCCAACGAGAAAAGAGTAAGCAGAAATTCTCCACGAAAATATTGCACATCAACAACTTTGATGATCACTTAACTGATAAATAAAAACCAATATAAGAAGCAAACCCATGACAACACCCTTGACTGAACATTTTATAGCCAAAAAGTTCCAACATGAATATTTTATTGAGATAAATATTTTCAAACTTCTATCTACGTTAATCAGGAAATCAAATAATATGAAGTAGACAAATACCCTGAGAATGATCGAAAAAATTTTGTATGCCTTCTTCTGCATTACACCAACACCCTGCAAATAATAATCACAAAAACCATCTTCTTAACTTAACAATTTAAAAAAGAAGTTTCAGAAATTCCATGCAAAGAGAAGTACATGTATCCGACAAACATGCAATGCTGGCTTGTTTTATCAAGTATCATCACTATTATAAGCAAAATTGTGAAAATTAATATACCTCCACTCTGATCCATGTAATGTTGTTTGCTTTAGACCGTGATACTCAAGCTTCTCTTTGTGATCGGATTAATAGCAACCACCAAACCAGTGACCATTGTAAAAAAAACAAAAGATAGATGGAAATTTTCTACGCAAAAGATACAAAGACTAGAATGAAAATCTAACCCGTTGCCAGTATTATATGGGCGGAAGACACGAAATAGAATTTGTTTGACAATTGATTCCCGCGCATCAATTTGTCATACAAGAACCTTAAATAAAAACATAATAAACATTAGACTATTTTCATTGAAATGTGTAAATAAATTGTTCAACTTATTAAATAATAGACACGAAATAGTACCTTTTGCACTAACGTCTCTTTATTTTCTTGGTTGGAATATGTTCTACTCGTCTCTTAACAACACGGACGGTTGGATTGATCCAAATACCCTCATTATGATCATTTTTAATATATGATTCATTTGCTATAATATTCTCATCTTGATCATTTCTAGTAAACGATTCAATCTCAACATCAATATCACCATGATCTCCAATGTTTTCATCAATTACTTTGTTAGATAAAAGCACTATAGACCATTTCGTACTTGCGGATCAGTGACATAGAACACTTATTTAGCTTGAGAGGCTAGAATAAAAGGCTCATCTTTGTACCCCACCCTATTAAGATCCACTTGCAAAAATCCTGACTTATCCATTCGTAAGCCATTATTATTTTCAACCCACTTGCAACCAAATATAGGAATCTGAAAATTCTGATAATCAAACACCCAAATGCGCTCGATAACCCCAAAATATGACAGATTTTCAAATTTGGGGTTTAAGTCCTTCACACTTGAAATGTTCATTGCTTCAGTTACCACGGTGACACCACTATTTTGCATAGTACTTTTATCATCTTGTTCTTTGGTATAAAATGTGTATGCATTAATTGCGTATGCGCTATAAAAAACACAACCAAACTTGGACCATATGCTAAACATCGCAACCTTTCTGTTATTGAAGCGGGATCTGAATAATACTTTGAATAAATATGATCCTTAAACTAAGGTATAAAACTTCGATTGTGCTCTCGTACTATCCAATTTTCATTTCTATTCGGATTTAAACCTCGGAGAACATCCTTGTGCATTTCAACATACGACTCAACCTCGTTCTCATTTTGCAGAACATACAAATGCACTTAATCCCGTTCGACCCTTGATACTGTCACAACTTTATTTCCAATTAACTTTTTTCCTTCTTTTTTTTCGATTATATGAGATTTGGGGAGTCCAATTGATTGAACATTGGACAGATATTCAGAACAAAACTCAATCGCTTCTTCAACAATGTATCGTTCAACAATACAACCCTCGGGTCGACTTCGGTTTTTCACATAACCTTTTAATATTTTCATATAACGTTTAGCAGGGTACATTCATCTCATATAAGCTGGTTCACATAATTGTTTCTCTTTCACAAGATGGACAACTAGATGTACCATTATGTCAAAAAACGAGGGAGGAAAATACATTTCAAGCTCACACAAAGTAATAACTATTTCCTTTTGCAATGTTGGTAAGACCGCAGGATCGATCACCTTACTGCAAATTGACTTGAAGAAAGAACACAATTTAGTTATTGCGTTTCTTACTTTTTCTGGCACAATAGAACGTTTACCTATTGGTAGAAAATGTTCCATTATAACATGGCAATCATGCGTCTTTAAACTCTTTAACTTGAGGTCTTTCATAGACACAAGTCTTCTAATATCTGAAGAGTATCCTTCTGGAACTTTAACTTCACTTAGAAACTTACACAATACTTTTTTCTCCTTTCTAGATAGAGTATAGGCAGCAGGTGGTAGATATGTTCGACTTCCTTTCTTCAAGGTCCTAATTCAGTTCTTATCCCCATCGCTCTCAAGTCCTTTCTTGTTTTAAGGTCATCCTTAGACTTTCCTCAGGCCATGTGTTTAGAAGAATGCCACATCAGATTTTTAATGAAGTGGCGAGTAAGTGAATGAGTTGTCAATAAAATAGTGTGAGACTCAGTTTTAATATATTATAATAGACTTGTGCAGATGGTTCGAGTTCACATCTGAGCACAAAATATTGTCGAGGTGTTAAATCTTTCAAATTTTCAAAAAATTTAAATAAACTAATAAAAAGAAAAATAGTAAATTAGTTAAAATCAAACAAGAGTAAAGTTAAAATATTTCATAAAATACAGTGATGGGGGAATAAGCGTAAGCATATGGGGTAAACTTTTCAATATATTATGCTTATGTGAATGTGACAAGGCAAACTTTAAAAAAGTAATTAGGAAAAACTTAAATATTAATCCTTTATCAAATAATTTAGCCATGAAAATTCGGAGAGAGACTTAATTTTTAAATTCTAAAATTTCCTTGTTATTTTCATTATTTCCTTGTTAATTTTAATTTCCGTTAAAAATTTTAATTGTTTAAATTTTTTTAAAAAATATATCCTAAAAACTTATAATAAATTCGTCTTTTTCAAACTAAAATCATATTACCTCGGTCTTTTAAAATGGAAAACCGTCAAATATTTTTTCCTTATTTTTTTAATAAAATTATCTTTATGTTTTAAAATATATTAATAATTTCTTTGTCTATCTGTCAATAATTATGTTGAATTTTTCCATGATATGCACTCAATACTCTTACATAAATATCAAATAATATTTTCATTAAATATATTTTTAATGAATATGTACAAAATTAATAATTTAATGTTTTTAAACTATTTTTATAGATTAACTTTTATATATTGGCACATTTTATTTTAATTCATAGGTTTCCTTTGTTCGAATTCGTCTACCATAAATAATACTAATTGCAATAAGTGTCATTTGTAGGATGGACTCATGAGAAGACTAGACTTTTTCCAAATCTTTTCAATGTGTTCTTGTTTTGTGAATGGGACAATAACAAGACAAACTTTAAAAAAGTAGTTGTAGATAAAAAATGTAGAGAGGCGTTTCACGTTTTCGTAATCTACTTTTGATAGAGTTTAATTATTTTTTTTACAAGCCAATATTTCATTTAAAAGAGTACCAAGGATATTCTAATCCAAACATACAAAAGAGATGGAAGATATACCAAAAGAAAAAGAGAAAATTCGGATCAATTATGTTTACGACATTCTATCCAAAGGAACCTGACAAAATGCATAAAAATCACAGTTGGAATAAGAATTATCCCCTGCAAACCCCATTTCCAAGCCAAACATTTAATTTCCAGCAATTTTTACCTATTAACTCTAGTTCGGAGTTTGTATTTATTTTAGAAGTATAGAAGTTTTATTTTGATTTTTGAATTTCCCTAAAGTATTTCATGTTAACTCTTTCTTTAGAAAAAAATTCATAAAAAAATATAAAGAATGTAATAACAACACAAAAATATAACATAAAACTTTCAAATAAAAAAATAATTGTAAATATTTCATAATTTAACAACAGAAAATAATACTATATGAAAATTGCCTACTCAATTTGATGGATAACATGACTTTCATGTAATTTTAAAAGAGAAGTTTGTTTATTTTTTCTTTTTAGAATCAATTATATTTAATGGGTATATTAGGAGTACTCCAATCAAAACATTCACAATACACAAAATGTGATATCAACACCTTTCAAAACGCCCTAACCAATCAATTACCTCCTACAAAAAATCAGAAGGATTTTTAGTCCAGTCATAATAACTACAAGTAAACTTACGATTCAAAGATAACGCAAGCCACCATCAAGAGAAGACGATAGTTCTTTGAACAACATCATTGTGATTCCCAATCATATCGTTGAAGACAGCGCTTTTGTTTGGCATTTAACAGCGCTTAAAAGTGATTCCTAAGGTGGCGCTGCTATAGGTAAAGACACCGCTTTTGTTTTATGCAAAAGTGTTGTCTTATGTAGGCCTTTAGCAGCGCGTTTTTTGGAAAAGCACTTTCTAAAGTAGGCCTTTAGCAGCGCTTTTTCTGGAAAAGCGTTGTTTAAAGTGGGCCTTTAGCAGCGCTTTCTCTGGCCATTTATGCTTTCTATTGTCATCTTTAGGCAGCACTTTTTCAGGAAAAAGCGCTTTCTATTGTCCCCCTTTAGACAGCGCTTTTTAAAGCGCCGTCTAATGTATTTTTTATTTCACTTTAAGGCAGCGCTTTTAATGGAAAGCGCTTTCTATTGTGCACTATAGGCAGCGCTTTTTCTGAAAAGCGATGTCTTTTCTTCACGTAAATTGTGCTTTTTAAAAGCACTTTTTTAAAAATCCGAATTTAGGAAGCGTTTTTTATTTTGTTTCATGTTTTATATAGTTGACTCATGTATATAGTTGTATATAAAAATTAGAGTAGAGGCAAAAGAAATATATTGATTCATGTATTATAAAAAATGCTACATGGGAAAGGGACACATCATTGCCTCTTTAAGAGCCAGTATTATCTCGGTGAGAAAAACTTCAGGCCTGATCTTCAAGAAGTAAATCAAGTCTTTGACTTTTGGCAAAGAAATGGGAAGGAAAAATTTCAACCATAAGCTCAAGCAGATACGCAAGCTTTGATGAAACAATACTATCCAAGCTCTGTCAATAATAATCCAACGAGAAAAGAGTAAGCAGAAATTCTCCACGAAAATATTGCACATCAACAACTTTGATGATCACTTAACTGATAAATAAAAACCAATATAAGAAGCAAACCCATGACAACACCCTTGACTGAACATTTTATAGCCAAAAAGTTCCAACATGAATATTTTATTGAGATAAATATTTTCAAACTTCTATCTACGTTAATCAGGAAATCAAATAATATGAAGTAGACAAATACCCTGAGAATGATCGAAAAAATTTTGTATGCCTTCTTCTGCATTACACCAACACCCTGCAAATAATAATCACAAAAACCATCTTCTTAACTTAACAATTTAAAAAAGAAGTTTCAGAAATTCCATGCAAAGAGAAGTACATGTATCCGACAAACATGCAATGCTGGCTTGTTTTATCAAGTATCATCACTATTATAAGCAAAATTGTGAAAATTAATATACCTCCACTCTGATCCATGTAATGTTGTTTGCTTTAGACCGTGATACTCAAGCTTCTCTTTGTGATCGGATTAATAGCAACCACCAAACCAGTGACCATTGTAAAAAAAACAAAAGATAGATGGAAATTTTCTACGCAAAAGATACAAAGACTAGAATGAAAATCTAACCCGTTGCCAGTATTATATGGGCGGAAGACACGAAATAGAATTTGTTTGACAATTGATTCCCGCGCATCAATTTGTCATACAAGAACCTTAAATAAAAACATAATAAACATTAGACTATTTTCATTGAAATGTGTAAATAAATTGTTCAACTTATTAAATAATAGACACGAAATAGTACCTTTTGCACTAACGTCTCTTTATTTTCTTGGTTGGAATATGTTCTACTCGTCTCTTAACAACACGGACGGTTGGATTGATCCAAATACCCTCATTATGATCATTTTTAATATATGATTCATTTGCTATAATATTCTCATCTTGATCATTTCTAGTAAACGATTCAATCTCAACATCAATATCACCATGATCTCCAATGTTTTCATCAATTACTTTGTTAGATAAAAGCACTATAGACCATTTCGTACTTGCGGATCAGTGACATAGAACACTTATTTAGCTTGAGAGGCTAGAATAAAAGGCTCATCTTTGTACCCCACCCTATTAAGATCCACTTGCAAAAATCCTGACTTATCCATTCGTAAGCCATTATTATTTTCAACCCACTTGCAACCAAATATAGGAATCTGAAAATTCTGATAATCAAACACCCAAATGCGCTCGATAACCCCAAAATATGACAGATTTTCAAATTTGGGGTTTAAGTCCTTCACACTTGAAATGTTCATTGCTTCAGTTACCACGGTGACACCACTATTTTGCATAGTACTTTTATCATCTTGTTCTTTGGTATAAAATGTGTATGCATTAATTGCGTATGCGCTATAAAAAACACAACCAAACTTGGACCATATGCTAAACATCGCAACCTTTCTGTTATTGAAGCGAGATCTGAATAATACTTTGAATAAATATGATCCTTAAACTAAGGTATAAAACTTCGATTGTGCTCTCGTACTATCCAATTTTCATTTCTATTCGGATTTAAACCTCGGAGAACATCCTTGTGCATTTCAACATACGACTCAACCTCGTTCTCATTTTGCAGAACATACAAATGCACTTAATCCCGTTCGACCCTTGATACTGTCACAACTTTATTTCCAATTAACTTTTTTCCTTCTTTTTTTTCGATTATATGAGATTTGGGGAGTCCAATTGATTGAACATTGGACAGATATTCAGAACAAAACTCAATCGCTTCTTCAACAATGTATCGTTCAACAATACAACCCTCGGGTCGACTTCGGTTTTTCACATAACCTTTTAATATTTTCATATAACGTTTAGCAGGGTACATTCATCTCATATAAGCTGGTTCACATAATTGTTTCTCTTTCACAAGATGGACAACTAGATGTACCATTATGTCAAAAAACGAGGGAGGAAAATACATTTCAAGCTCACACAAAGTAATAACTATTTCCTTTTGCAATGTTGGTAAGACCGCAGGATCGATCACCTTACTGCAAATTGACTTGAAGAAAGAACACAATTTAGTTATTGCGTTTCTTACTTTTTCTGGCACAATAGAACGTTTACCTATTGGTAGAAAATGTTCCATTATAACATGGCAATCATGCGTCTTTAAACTCTTTAACTTGAGGTCTTTCATAGACACAAGTCTTCTAATATCTGAAGAGTATCCTTCTGGAACTTTAACTTCACTTAGAAACTTACACAATACTTTTTTCTCCTTTCTAGATAGAGTATAGGCAGCAGGTGGTAGATATGTTCGACTTCCTTTCTTCAAGGTCCTAATCAGTTCTTATCCCCATCGCTCTCAAGTCCTTTCTTGTTTTAAGGTCATCCTTAGACTTTCCTCAGGCCATGTGTTTAGAAGAATGCCACATCAGATTTTTAATGAAGTGGCGAGTAAGTGAATGAGTTGTCAATAAAATAGTGTGAGACTCAGTTTTAATATATTATAATAGACTTGTGCAGATGGTTCGAGTTCACATCTGAGCACAAAATATTGTCGAGGTGTTAAATCTTTCAAATTTTCAAAAAATTTAAATAAACTAATAAAAAGAAAAATAGTAAATTAGTTAAAATCAAACAAGAGTAAAGTTAAAATATTTCATAAAATACAGTGATGGGGGAATAAGCGTAAGCATATGGGGTAAACTTTTCAATATATTATGCTTATGTGAATGTGACAAGGCAAACTTTAAAAAAGTAATTAGGAAAAACTTAAATATTAATCCTTTATCAAATAATTTAGCCATGAAAATTCAGAGAGAGACTTAATTTTTAAATTCTAAAATTTCCTTGTTATTTTCATTATTTCCTTGTTAATTTTAATTTCCGTTAAAAATTTTAATTGTTTAAATTTTTTTAAAAAATATATCCTAAAAACTTATAATAAATTCGTCTTTTTCAAACTAAAATCATATTACCTCGGTCTTTTAAAATGGAAAACCGTCAAATATTTTTTCCTTATTTTTTTAATAAAATTATCTTTATGTTTTAAAATATATTAATAATTTCTTTGTCTATCTGTCAATAATTATGTTGAATTTTTCCATGATATGCACTCAATACTCTTACATAAATATCAAATAATATTTTCATTAAATATATTTTTAATGAATATGTACAAAATTAATAATTTAATGTTTTTAAACTATTTTTATAGATTAACTTTTATATATTGGCACATTTTATTTTAATTCATAGGTTTCCTTTGTTCGAATTCGTCTACCATAAATAATACTAATTGCAATAAGTGTCATTTGTAGGATGGACTCATGAGAAGACTAGACTTTTTCCAAATCTTTTCAATGTGTTCTTGTTTTGTGAATGGGACAATAACAAGACAAACTTTAAAAAAGTAGTTGTAGATAAAAAATGTAGAGAGGCGTTTCACGTTTTCGTAATCTACTTTTGATAGAGTTTAATTATTTTTTTTACAAGCCAATATTTCATTTAAAAGAGTACTAAGGATATTCTAATCCAAACATACAAAAGAGATGGAAGATATACCAAAAGAAAAAGAGAAAATTCGGATCAATTATGTTTACGACATTCTATCCAAAGGAACCTGACAAAATGCATAAAAATCACAGTTGGAATAAGAATTATCCCCTGCAAACCCCATTTCCAAGCCAAACATTTAATTTCCAGCAATTTTTACCTATTAACTCTAGTTCGGAGTTTGTATTTATTTTAGAAGTATAGAAGTTTTATTTTGATTTTTGAATTTCCCTAAATTATTTCATGTTAACTCTTTCTTTAGAAAAAAATTCATAAAAAAATATAAAGAATGTAATAACAACACAAAAATATAACATAAAACTTTCAAATAAAAAAATAATTGTAAATATTTCATAATTTAACAACAGAAAATAATACTATATGAAAATTGCCTACTCAATTTGATGGATAACATGACTTTCATGTAATTTTAAAAGAGAAGTTTGTTTATTTTTTCTTTTTAGAATCAATTATATTTAATGGGTATATTAGGAGTACTCCAATCAAAACATTCACAATACACAAAATGTGATATCAACACCTTTCAAAACGCCCTAACCAATCAATTACCTCCTACAAAAAATCAGAAGGATTTTTAGTCCAGTCATAATAACTACAAGTAAACTTACGATTCAAAGATAACGCAAGCCACCATCAAGAGAAGACGATAGTTCTTTGAACAACATCATTGTGATTCCCAATCATATCGTTGAAGACGGCGCTTTTGTTTGGCATTTAACAGCGCTTAAAAGTGATTCCTAAGGTGGCGCTGCTATAGGTAAAGACACCGCTTTTGTTTTATGCAAAAGTGTTGTCTTATGTAGGCCTTTAGCAGCGCGTTTTTTGGAAAAGCACTTTCTAAAGTAGGCCTTTAGCAGCGCTTTTTCTGGAAAAGCGTTGTTTAAAGTGGGCCTTTAGCAGCGCTTTCTCTGGCCATTTATGCTTTCTATTGTCATCTTTAGGCAGCACTTTTTCAGGAAAAAGCGCTTTCTATTGTCCCCCTTTAGACAGCGCTTTTTAAAGCGCCGTCTAATGTATTTTTTATTTCACTTTAAGGCAGCGCTTTTAATGGAAAGCGCTTTCTATTGTGCACTATAGGCAGCGCTTTTTCTGAAAAGCGATGTCTTTTCTTCACGTAAATTGTGCTTTTTAAAAGCACTTTTTTAAAAATCCGAATTTAGGAAGCGTTTTTTATTTTGTTTCATGTTTTATATAGTTGACTCATGTATATAGTTGTATATAAAAATTAGAGTAGAGGCAAAAGAAATATATTGATTCATGTATTATAAAAAATGCTACATGGGAAAGGGACACATCATTGCCTCTTTAAGAGCCAGTATTATCTCGGTGAGAAAAACTTCAGGCCTGATCTTCAAGAAGTAAATCAAGTCTTTGACTTTTGGCAAAGAAATGGGAAGGAAAAATTTCAACCATAAGCTCAAGCAGATACGCAAGCTTTGATGAAACAATACTATCCAAGCTCTGTCAATAATAATCCAACGAGAAAAGAGTAAGCAGAAATTCTCCACGAAAATATTGCACATCAACAACTTTGATGATCACTTAACTGATAAATAAAAACCAATATAAGAAGCAAACCCATGACAACACCCTTGACTGAACATTTTATAGCCAAAAAGTTCCAACATGAATATTTTATTGAGATAAATATTTTCAAACTTCTATCTACGTTAATCAGGAAATCAAATAATATGAAGTAGACAAATACCCTGAGAATGATCGAAAAAATTTTGTATGCCTTCTTCTGCATTACACCAACACCCTGCAAATAATAATCACAAAAACCATCTTCTTAACTTAACAATTTAAAAAAGAAGTTTCAGAAATTCCATGCAAAGAGAAGTACATGTATCCGACAAACATGCAATGCTGGCTTGTTTTATCAAGTATCATCACTATTATAAGCAAAATTGTGAAAATTAATATACCTCCACTCTGATCCATGTAATGTTGTTTGCTTTAGACCGTGATACTCAAGCTTCTCTTTGTGATCGGATTAATAGCAACCACCAAACCAGTGACCATTGTAAAAAAAACAAAAGATAGATGGAAATTTTCTACGCAAAAGATACAAAGACTAGAATGAAAATCTAACCCGTTGCCAGTATTATATGGGCGGAAGACACGAAATAGAATTTGTTTGACAATTGATTCCCGCGCATCAATTTGTCATACAAGAACCTTAAATAAAAACATAATAAACATTAGACTATTTTCATTGAAATGTGTAAATAAATTGTTCAACTTATTAAATAATAGACACGAAATAGTACCTTTTGCACTAACGTCTCTTTATTTTCTTGGTTGGAATATGTTCTACTCGTCTCTTAACAACACGGACGGTTGGATTGATCCAAATACCCTCATTATGATCATTTTTAATATATGATTCATTTGCTATAATATTCTCATCTTGATCATTTCTAGTAAACGATTCAATCTCAACATCAATATCACCATGATCTCCAATGTTTTCATCAATTACTTTGTTAGATAAAAGCACTATAGACCATTTCGTACTTGCGGATCAGTGACATAGAACACTTATTTAGCTTGAGAGGCTAGAATAAAAGGCTCATCTTTGTACCCCACCCTATTAAGATCCACTTGCAAAAATCCTGACTTATCCATTCGTAAGCCATTATTATTTTCAACCCACTTGCAACCAAATATAGGAATCTGAAAATTCTGATAATCAAACACCCAAATGCGCTCGATAACCCCAAAATATGACAGATTTTCAAATTTGGGGTTTAAGTCCTTCACACTTGAAATGTTCATTGCTTCAGTTACCACGGTGACACCACTATTTTGCATAGTACTTTTATCATCTTGTTCTTTGGTATAAAATGTGTATGCATTAATTGCGTATGCGCTATAAAAAACACAACCAAACTTGGACCATATGCTAAACATCGCAACCTTTCTGTTATTGAAGCGAGATCTGAATAATACTTTGAATAAATATGATCCTTAAACTAAGGTATAAAACTTCGATTGTGCTCTCGTACTATCCAATTTTCATTTCTATTCGGATTTAAACCTCGGAGAACATCCTTGTGCATTTCAACATACGACTCAACCTCGTTCTCATTTTGCAGAACATACAAATGCACTTAATCCCGTTCGACCCTTGATACTGTCACAACTTTATTTCCAATTAACTTTTTTCCTTCTTTTTTTTCGATTATATGAGATTTGGGGAGTCCAATTGATTGAACATTGGACAGATATTCAGAACAAAACTCAATCGCTTCTTCAACAATGTATCGTTCAACAATACAACCCTCGGGTCGACTTCGGTTTTTCACATAACCTTTTAATATTTTCATATAACGTTTAGCAGGGTACATTCATCTCATATAAGCTGGTTCACATAATTGTTTCTCTTTCACAAGATGGACAACTAGATGTACCATTATGTCAAAAAACGAGGGAGGAAAATACATTTCAAGCTCACACAAAGTAATAACTATTTCCTTTTGCAATGTTGGTAAGACCGCAGGATCGATCACCTTACTGCAAATTGACTTGAAGAAAGAACACAATTTAGTTATTGCGTTTCTTACTTTTTCTGGCACAATAGAACGTTTACCTATTGGTAGAAAATGTTCCATTATAACATGGCAATCATGCGTCTTTAAACTCTTTAACTTGAGGTCTTTCATAGACACAAGTCTTCTAATATCTGAAGAGTATCCTTCTGGAACTTTAACTTCACTTAGAAACTTACACAATACTTTTTTCTCCTTTCTAGATAGAGTATAGGCAGCAGGTGGTAGATATGTTCGACTTCCTTTCTTCAAGGTCCTAATCAGTTCTTATCCCCATCGCTCTCAAGTCCTTTCTTGTTTTAAGGTCATCCTTAGACTTTCCTCAGGCCATGTGTTTAGAAGAATGCCACATCAGATTTTTAATGAAGTGGCGAGTAAGTGAATGAGTTGTCAATAAAATAGTGTGAGACTCAGTTTTAATATATTATAATAGACTTGTGCAGATGGTTCGAGTTCACATCTGAGCACAAAATATTGTCGAGGTGTTAAATCTTTCAAATTTTCAAAAAATTTAAATAAACTAATAAAAAGAAAAATAGTAAATTAGTTAAAATCAAACAAGAGTAAAGTTAAAATATTTCATAAAATACAGTGATGGGGGAATAAGCGTAAGCATATGGGGTAAACTTTTCAATATATTATGCTTATGTGAATGTGACAAGGCAAACTTTAAAAAAGTAATTAGGAAAAACTTAAATATTAATCCTTTATCAAATAATTTAGCCATGAAAATTCAGAGAGAGACTTAATTTTTAAATTCTAAAATTTCCTTGTTATTTTCATTATTTCCTTGTTAATTTTAATTTCCGTTAAAAATTTTAATTGTTTAAATTTTTTTAAAAAATATATCCTAAAAACTTATAATAAATTCGTCTTTTTCAAACTAAAATCATATTACCTCGGTCTTTTAAAATGGAAAACCGTCAAATATTTTTTCCTTATTTTTTTAATAAAATTATCTTTATGTTTTAAAATATATTAATAATTTCTTTGTCTATCTGTCAATAATTATGTTGAATTTTTCCATGATATGCACTCAATACTCTTACATAAATATCAAATAATATTTTCATTAAATATATTTTTAATGAATATGTACAAAATTAATAATTTAATGTTTTTAAACTATTTTTATAGATTAACTTTTATATATTGGCACATTTTATTTTAATTCATAGGTTTCCTTTGTTCGAATTCGTCTACCATAAATAATACTAATTGCAATAAGTGTCATTTGTAGGATGGACTCATGAGAAGACTAGACTTTTTCCAAATCTTTTCAATGTGTTCTTGTTTTGTGAATGGGACAATAACAAGACAAACTTTAAAAAAGTAGTTGTAGATAAAAAATGTAGAGAGGCGTTTCACGTTTTCGTAATCTACTTTTGATAGAGTTTAATTATTTTTTTTACAAGCCAATATTTCATTTAAAAGAGTACTAAGGATATTCTAATCCAAACATACAAAAGAGATGGAAGATATACCAAAAGAAAAAGAGAAAATTCGGATCAATTATGTTTACGACATTCTATCCAAAGGAACCTGACAAAATGCATAAAAATCACAGTTGGAATAAGAATTATCCCCTGCAAACCCCATTTCCAAGCCAAACATTTAATTTCCAGCAATTTTTACCTATTAACTCTAGTTCGGAGTTTGTATTTATTTTAGAAGTATAGAAGTTTTATTTTGATTTTTGAATTTCCCTAAATTATTTCATGTTAACTCTTTCTTTAGAAAAAAATTCATAAAAAAATATAAAGAATGTAATAACAACACAAAAATATAACATAAAACTTTCAAATAAAAAAATAATTGTAAATATTTCATAATTTAACAACAGAAAATAATACTATATGAAAATTGCCTACTCAATTTGATGGATAACATGACTTTCATGTAATTTTAAAAGAGAAGTTTGTTTATTTTTTCTTTTTAGAATCAATTATATTTAATGGGTATATTAGGAGTACTCCAATCAAAACATTCACAATACACAAAATGTGATATCAACACCTTTCAAAACGCCCTAACCAATCAATTACCTCCTACAAAAAATCAGAAGGATTTTTAGTCCAGTCATAATAACTACAAGTAAACTTACGATTCAAAGATAACGCAAGCCACCATCAAGAGAAGACGATAGTTCTTTGAACAACATCATTGTGATTCCCAATCATATCGTTGAAGACGGCGCTTTTGTTTGGCATTTAACAGCGCTTAAAAGTGATTCCTAAGGTGGCGCTGCTATAGGTAAAGACACCGCTTTTGTTTTATGCAAAAGTGTTGTCTTATGTAGGCCTTTAGCAGCGCGTTTTTTTGGAAAAGCACTTTCTAAAGTAGGCCTTTAGCAGCGCTTTTTCTGGAAAAGCGTTGTTTAAAGTGGGCCTTTAGCAGCGCTTTCTCTGGCCATTTATGCTTTCTATTGTCATCTTTAGGCAGCACTTTTTCAGGAAAAAGCGCTTTCTATTGTCCCCCTTTAGACAGCGCTTTTTAAAGCGCCGTCTAATGTATTTTTTATTTCACTTTAAGGCAGCGCTTTTAATGGAAAGCGCTTTCTATTGTGCACTATAGGCAGCGCTTTTTCTGAAAAGCGATGTCTTTTCTTCACGTAAATTGTGCTTTTTAAAAGCACTTTTTTAAAAATCCGAATTTAGGAAGCGTTTTTTATTTTGTTTCATGTTTTATATAGTTGACTCATGTATATAGTTGTATATAAAAATTAGAGTAGAGGCAAAAGAAATATATTGATTCATGTATTATAAAAAATGCTACATGGGAAAGGGATACATCATTGCCTCTTTAAGAGCCAGTATTATCTCGGTGAGAAAAACTTCAGGCCTGATCTTCAAGAAGTAAATCAAGTCTTTGACTTTTGGCAAAGAAATGGGAAGGAAAAATTTCAACCATAAGCTCAAGCAGATACGCAAGCTTTGATGAAACAATACTATCCAAGCTCTGTCAATAATAATCCAACGAGAAAAGAGTTAGCAGAAATTCTCCACGAAAATATTGCACATCAACAACTTTGATGATCACTTAACTGATAAATAAAAACCAATATAAGAAGCAAACCCATGACAACACCCTTGACTGAACATTTTATAGCCAAAAAGTTCCAACATGAATATTTTATTGAGATAAATATTTTCAAACTTCTATCTACGTTAATCAGGAAATCAAATAATATGAAGTAGACAAATACCCTGAGAATGATCGAAAAAATTTTGTATGCCTTCTTCTGCATTACACCAACACCCTGCAAATAATAATCACAAAAACCATCTTCTTAACTTAACAATTTAAAAAAGAAGTTTCAGAAATTCCTTGCAAAGAGAAGTACATGTATCCGACAAACATGCAATGCTGGCTTGTTTTATCAAGTATCATCACTATTATAAGCAAAATTGTGAAAATTAATATACCTCCACTCTGATCCATGTAATGTTGTTTGCTTTAGACCGTGATACTCAAGCTTCTCTTTGTGATCGGATTAATAGCAACCACCAAACCAGTGACCATTGTAAAAAAAACAAAAGATAGATGGAAATTTTCTACGCAAAAGATACAAAGACTAGAATGAAAATCTAACCCGTTGCCAGTATTATATGGGCGGAAGACACGAAATAGAATTTGTTTGACAATTGATTCCCGCGCATCAATTTGTCATACAAGAACCTTAAATAAAAACATAATAAACATTAGACTATTTTCATTGAAATGTGTAAATAAATTATTCAACTTATTAAATAATAGACACGAAATAGTACCTTTTGCACTAACGTCTCTTTATTTTCTTGGTTGGAATATGTTCTACTCGTCTCTTAACAACACGGACGGTTGGATTAATCCAAATACCCTCATTATGATCATTTTTAATATATGATTCATTTGCTATAATATTCTCATCTTGATCATTTCTAGTAAACGATTCAATCTCAACATCAATATCACCATGATCTCCAATGTTTTCATCAATTACTTTGTTAGATAAAAGCACTATAGACCATTTCGTACTTGCGGATCAGTGACATAGAACACTTATTTAGCTTGAGAGGCTAGAATAAAAGGCTCATCTTTGTACCCCACCCTATTAAGATCCACTTGCAAAAATCCTGACTTATCCATTCGTAAGCCATTATTATTTTCAACCCACTTGCAACCAAATATAGGAATCTGAAAATTCTCATAATCAAACACCCAAATGCGCTCGATAACCCCAAAATATGACAGATTTTCAAATTTGGGGTTTAAGTCCTTCACACTTGAAATGTTCATTGCTTCAGTTACCACGGTGACACCACTATTTTGCATAGTACTTTTATCATCTTGTTCTTTGGTATAAAATGTGTATGCATTAATTGCGTATGCGCTATAAGAAAACACAACCAAACTTGGACCATATGCTAAACATCGCAACCTTTCTGTTATTGAAGCGGGATCTGAATAATACTTTGAATAAATATGATCCTTAAACCAAGGTATAAAACTTCGATTGTGCTGTCGTACTATCCAATTTTCATTTCTATTCGGATTTAAACCTCGGAGAACATCCTTGTGCATTTCAACATACGACTCAACCTCGTTCTCATTTTGCAGAACATACAAATGCACTTAATCCCGTTCGACCCTTGATACTGTCACAACTTTATTTCCAATTAACTTTTTTCCTTCTTTTTTTTCGATTATATGAGATTTGGGGAGTCCAATTGATTGAACATTGGACAGATATTCAGAACAAAACTCAATCGCTTCTTCAACAATGTATCGTTCAACAATACAACCCTCGGGTCGACTTCGGTTTTTCACATAACCTTTTAATATTTTCATATAACGTTCAGCAGGGTACATTCATCTCATATAAGCTGGTTCACATAATTGTTTCTCTTTCCCAAGATGGACAACTAGATGTACCATTATGTCAAAAAACGAGGGAGGAAAATACATTTCAAGCTCACACAAAGTAATAACTATTTCCTTTTGCAATGTTGGTAAGACCGCAGGATCGATCACCTTACTGCAAATTGACTTGAAGAAAGAACACAATTTAGTTATTGCGTTTCTTACTTTTTCTGGCACAATAGAACGTTTACCTATTGGTAGAAAATGTTCCATTATAACATGGCAATCATGCGTCTTTAAACTCTTTAACTTGAGGTCTTTCATAGACACAAGTCTTCTAATATCTGAAGAGTATCCTTCTGGAACTTTAACTTCACTTAGAAACTTACACAATACTTTTTTCTCCTTTCTAGATAGAGTATAGGCAGCAGGTGGTAGATATGTTAGACTTCCTTTCTTCAAGGTCCTAATTCAGTTCTTATCCCCATCGCTCTCAAGTCCTTTCTTGTTTTAAGGTCATCCTTAGACTTTCCTCAGGCCATGTGTTTAGAAGAATGCCACATCAGATTTTTAATGAAGTGGCGAGTAAGTGAAAGAGTTGTCAATAAAATAGTGTGAGACTCAGTTTTAATATATTATAATAGACTTGTGCAGATGGTTCGAGTTCACATCTGAGCACAAAATATTGTCGAGGTGTTAAATCTTTCAAATTTTCAAAAAATTTAAATAAACTAATAAAAAGAAAAATAGTAAATTAGTTAAAATCAAACAAGAGTAAAGTTAAAATATTTCATAAAATACAGTGATGGGGGAATAAGCGTAATCATATGGGGGAAACTTTTCAATATATTATGCTTATGTGAATGTGACAAGGCAAACTTTAAAAAAGTAATTAGGAAAAACTTAAATATTAATCCTTTATCAAATAATTTAGCCATGAAAATTCAGAGAGAGACTTAATTTTTAAATTCTAAAATTTCCTTGTTATTTTCATTATTTCCTTGTTAATTTTAATTTCCGTTAAAAATTTTAATTGTTTAAATTTTTTTAAAAAATATATCCTAAAAACTTATAATAAATTCGTCTTTTTCAAACTAAAATCATATTACCTCGGTCTTTTAAAATGGAAAACCGTCAAATATTTTTTCCTTATTTTTTTAATAAAATTATCTTTATGTTTTAAAATATATTAATAATTTCTTTGTCTATCTGTCAATAATTATGTTGAATTTTTCCATGATATGCACTCAATACTCTTACATAAATATCAAATAATATTTTGATTATATATATTTTTAATGAATATGTACAAAATTAATAATTTAATGTTTTTTAACTATTTTTATAGATTAACTTTTATATATTGGCACATTTTATTTTAATTCATAGGTTTCCTTTGTTCGAATTCGTCTACCATAAATAATACTAATTGCAATAAGTGTCATTTGTAGGATGGACTCATGAGAAGACTAAACTTTTTCCAAATCTTTTCAATGTGTTCATCTTTTGTGAATGGGACAATAACAAGACAAACTTTAAAAAAGTAGTTGTAGATAAAAAAAGTAGAGAGGTGTTTCACGTTTTCGTAATCTACTTTTGATAGAGTTTAATTATTTTTTTTACAAGCAAATATTTCATTTAAAAGAGTGCTAAGGATATTCTAATCCAAACATACAAAAGATATGGAAGATATACCAAAAGAAAAAGAGAAAATTCGGATCAATTATGTTTACGACATTCTATCCAAAGGAACCTGACAAAATGCATAAAAATCACAGTTGGAATAAGAATTATCCCCTGCAAACCCCATTTCCAAGCCAAGCATTTAATTTCCAGCAATTTTTACCTATTAACTCTAGTTCGGAGTTTGTATTTATTTTTGAATTATAGAAGTTTTATTTTGATTTTTGAATTTCTCTAAATTATTTCATGTTAACTCTTTCTTTAGAAAAAAATTCATAAAAAAAATATAAAGAATGTAATAACAACACAAAAATATAACATAAAACTTTCAAATAAAAAAATAATTGTAAATATTTCATAATTTAACAACAGAAAATAATACTATATGAAAATTGCCTACTCAATTTGATGGATAACATGACTTTCATGTAATTTTAAAAGAGAAGTTTGTTTATTTTTTCTTTTTAGAATCAATTATATTTAATGGGTATATTAGGAGTACTCCAATCAAAACATTCACAATACACAAAATGTGATATCAACACCTTTCAAAACGCCCTAACCAATCAATTACCTCCTACAAAAAATCAGAAGGATTTTTAGTCCAGTCATAATAACTACAAGTAAACTTACGATTCAAAGATAACGCAAGCCACCATCAAGAGAAGACGATAGTTCTTTGAACAACATCATTGTGATTCCCAATCATATCGTTGAAGACGGCGCTTTTGTTTGGCATTTAACAGCGCTTAAAAGTGATTCCTAAGGTGGCGCTGCTATAGGTAAAGACACCGCTTTTGTTTTATGCAAAAGTGTTGTCTTATGTAGGCCTTTAGCAGCGCGTTTTTTGGAAAAGCACTTTCTAAAGTAGGCCTTTAGCAGCGCTTTTTCTGGAAAAGCGTTGTTTAAAGTGGGCCTTTAGCAGCGCTTTCTCTGGCCATTTATGCTTTCTATTGTCATCTTTAGGCAGCACTTTTTCAGGAAAAAGCGCTTTCTATTGTCCCCCTTTAGACAGCGCTTTTTAAAGCGCCGTCTAATGTATTTTTTATTTCACTTTAAGGCAGCGCTTTTAATGGAAAGCGCTTTCTATTGTGCACTATAGGCAGCGCTTTTTCTGAAAAGCGATGTCTTTTCTTCACGTAAATTGTGCTTTTTAAAAGCACTTTTTTAAAAATCCGAATTTAGGAAGCGTTTTTTATTTTGTTTCATGTTTTATATAGTTGACTCATGTATATAGTTGTATATAAAAATTAGAGTAGAGGCAAAAGAAATATATTGATTCATGTATTATAAAAAATGCTACATGGGAAAGGGACACATCATTGCCTCTTTAAGAGCCAGTATTATCTCGGTGAGAAAAACTTCAGGCCTGATCTTCAAGAAGTAAATCAAGTCTTTGACTTTTGGCAAAGAAATGGGAAGGAAAAATTTCAACCATAAGCTCAAGCAGATACGCAAGCTTTGATGAAACAATACTATCCAAGCTCTGTCAATAATAATCCAACGAGAAAAGAGTTAGCAGAAATTCTCCACGAAAATATTGCACATCAACAACTTTGATGATCACTTAACTGATAAATAAAAACCAATATAAGAAGCAAACCCATGACAACACCCTTGACTGAACATTTTATAGCCAAAAAGTTCCAACATGAATATTTTATTGAGATAAATATTTTCAAACTTCTATCTACGTTAATCAGGAAATCAAATAATATGAAGTAGACAAATACCCTGAGAATGATCGAAAAAATTTTGTATGCCTTCTTCTGCATTACACCAACACCCTGCAAATAATAATCACAAAAACCATCTTCTTAACTTAACAATTTAAAAAAGAAGTTTCAGAAATTCCTTGCAAAGAGAAGTACATGTATCCGACAAACATGCAATGCTGGCTTGTTTTATCAAGTATCATCACTATTATAAGCAAAATTGTGAAAATTAATATACCTCCACTCTGATCCATGTAATGTTGTTTGCTTTAGACCGTGATACTCAAGCTTCTCTTTGTGATCGGATTAATAGCAACCACCAAACCAGTGACCATTGTAAAAAAAACAAAAGATAGATGGAAATTTTCTACGCAAAAGATACAAAGACTAGAATGAAATTAGAATGAAAATCTAACCCGTTGCCAGTATTATATGGGCGGAAGACACGAAATAGAATTTGTTTGACAATTGATTCCCGCGCATCAATTTGTCATACAAGAACCTTAAATAAAAACATAATAAACATTAGACTATTTTCATTGAAATGTGTAAATAAATTATTCAACTTATTAAATAATAGACACGAAATAGTACCTTTTGCACTAACGTCTCTTTATTTTCTTGGTTGGAATATGTTCTACTCGTCTCTTAACAACACGGACGGTTGGATTAATCCAAATACCCTCATTATGATCATTTTTAATATATGATTCATTTGCTATAATATTCTCATCTTGATCATTTCTAGTAAACGATTCAATCTCAACATCAATATCACCATGATCTCCAATGTTTTCATCAATTACTTTGTTAGATAAAAGCACTATAGACCATTTCGTACTTGCGGATCAGTGACATAGAACACTTATTTAGCTTGAGAGGCTAGAATAAAAGGCTCATCTTTGTACCCCACCCTATTAAGATCCACTTGCAAAAATCCTGACTTATCCATTCGTAAGCCATTATTATTTTCAACCCACTTGCAACCAAATATAGGAATCTGAAAATTCTCATAATCAAACACCCAAATGCGCTCGATAACCCCAAAATATGACAGATTTTCAAATTTGGGGTTTAAGTCCTTCACACTTGAAATGTTCATTGCTTCAGTTACCACGGTGACACCACTATTTTGCATAGTACTTTTATCATCTTGTTCTTTGGTATAAAATGTGTATGCATTAATTGCGTATGCGCTATAAGAAAACACAACCAAACTTGGACCATATGCTAAACATCGCAACCTTTCTGTTATTGAAGCGGGATCTGAATAATACTTTGAATAAATATGATCCTTAAACCAAGGTATAAAACTTCGATTGTGCTGTCGTACTATCCAATTTTCATTTCTATTCGGATTTAAACCTCGGAGAACATCCTTGTGCATTTCAACATACGACTCAACCTCGTTCTCATTTTGCAGAACATACAAATGCACTTAATCCCGTTCGACCCTTGATACTGTCACAACTTTATTTCCAATTAACTTTTTTCCTTCTTTTTTTTCGATTATATGAGATTTGGGGAGTCCAATTGATTGAACATTGGACAGATATTCAGAACAAAACTCAATCGCTTCTTCAACAATGTATCGTTCAACAATACAACCCTCGGGTCGATTTCGGTTTTTCACATAACCTTTTAATATTTTCATATAACGTTCAGCAGGGTACATTCATCTCATATAAGCTGGTTCACATAATTGTTTCTCTTTCACAAGATGGACAACTAGATGTACCATTATGTCAAAAAACGAGGGAGGAAAATACATTTCAAGCTCACACAAAGTAATAACTATTTCCTTTTGCAATGTTGGTAAGACCGCAGGATCGATCACCTTACTGCAAATTGACTTGAAGAAAGAACACAATTTAGTTATTGCGTTTCTTACTTTTTCTGGCACAATAGAACGTTTACCTATTGGTAGAAAATGTTCCATTATAACATGGCAATCATGCGTCTTTAAACTCTTTAACTTGAGGTCTTTCATAGACACAAGTCTTCTAATATCTGAAGAGTATCCTTCTGGAACTTTAACTTCACTTAGAAACTTACACAATACTTTTTTCTCCTTTCTAGATAGAGTATAGGCAGCAGGTGGTAGATATGTTAGACTTCCTTTCTTCAAGGTCCTAATTCAGTTCTTATCCCCATCGCTCTCAAGTCCTTTCTTGTTTTAAGGTCATCCTTAGACTTTCCTCAGGCCATGTGTTTAGAAGAATGCCACATCAGATTTTTAATGAAGTGGCGAGTAAGTGAAAGAGTTGTCAATAAAATAGTGTGAGACTCAGTTTTAATATATTATAATAGACTTGTGCAGATGGTTCGAGTTCACATCTGAGCACAAAATATTGTCGAGGTGTTAAATCTTTCAAATTTTCAAAAAATTTAAATAAACTAATAAAAAGAAAAATAGTAAATTAGTTAAAATCAAACAAGAGTAAAGTTAAAATATTTCATAAAATACAGTGATGGGGGAATAAGCGTAATCATATGGGGGAAACTTTTCAATATATTATGCTTATGTGAATGTGACAAGGCAAACTTTAAAAAAGTAATTAGGAAAAACTTAAATATTAATCCTTTATCAAATAATTTAGCCATGAAAATTCAGAGAGAGACTTAATTTTTAAATTCTAAAATTTCCTTGTTATTTTCATTATTTCCTTGTTAATTTTAATTTCCGTTAAAAATTTTAATTGTTTAAATTTTTTTAAAAAATATATCCTAAAAACTTATAATAAATTCGTCTTTTTCAAACTAAAATCATATTACCTCGGTCTTTTAAAATGGAAAACCGTCAAATATTTTTTCCTTATTTTTTTAATAAAATTATCTTTATGTTTTAAAATATATTAATAATTTCTTTGTCTATCTGTCAATAATTATGTTGAATTTTTCCATAGATATGCACTCAATACTCTTACATAAATATCAAATAATATTTTGATTATATATATTTTTAATGAATATGTACAAAATTAATAATTTAATGTTTTTTAACTATTTTTATAGATTAACTTTTATATATTGGCACATTTTATTTTAATTCATAGGTTTCCTTTGTTCGAATTCGTCTACCATAAATAATACTAATTGCAATAAGTGTCATTTGTAGGATGGACTCATGAGAAGACTAAACTTTTTCCAAATCTTTTCAATGTGTTCATCTTTTGTGAATGGGACAATAACAAGACAAACTTTAAAAAAGTAGTTGTAGATAAAAAAAGTAGAGAGGTGTTTCACGTTTTCGTAATCTACTTTTGATAGAGTTTAATTATTTTTTTTACAAGCAAATATTTCATTTAAAAGAGTGCTAAGGATATTCTAATCCAAACATACAAAAGATATGGAAGATATACCAAAAGAAAAAGAGAAAATTCGGATCAATTATGTTTACGACATTCTATCCAAAGGAACCTGACAAAATGCATAAAAATCACAGTTGGAATAAGAATTATCCCCTGCGAACCCCATTTCCAAGCCAAGCATTTAATTTCCAGCAATTTTTACCTATTAACTCTAGTTCGGAGTTTGTATTTATTTTTGAATTATAGAAGTTTTATTTTGATTTTTGAATTTCTCTAAATTATTTCATGTTAACTCTTTCTTTAGAAAAAAATTCATAAAAAAAATATAAAGAATGTAATAACAACACAAAAATATAACATAAAACTTTCAAATAAAAAAATAATTGAAAATATTTCATAATTTAACAACAGAAAATAATACTATATGAAAATTGCCTGCTCAATTTAATGGATAACATGACTTTCAAGTAATTTTAAAAGAGAAGTTTGTTTATTTTTTCTTTTTAGAATCAATTATATTTAATGGGAATATTAGGAGTACTCCAATCAAAACATTCACAATACAAAAAATGTGATATCAACACCTTTCAAAACGCCCTAACCAATCAATTACCTCCTACAAAAAATCAGAAGGATTTTTAGTCCAGTCATAATAACTACAAGTAAACTTACGATTCAAAGATAACGCAAGCCACCATCAAGAGAAGACGATAGTTCTTTGAACAACATCATTGTGATTCCCAATCATATAGTTGAAGACAGCGCTTTTGTTTGACTTTTAACAGCGCTTAAAAGTGATTCCTAAGGTGGCGCTGCTATAGGTAAAGACAGCGCTTTTGTTTTATGCAAAAGCGTTGCCTTATGTAGGCCTTTAGCAGCGCTTTTTTTGGAAAAGCGCTTTCTAAAGTTGGCCTTTAGCAGCGCTTTTTCTGGAAAAGCGCTGTCTAAAGTGGGCCTTTAGCAGCGCTTTCTCTGGCCTTTTATGCTTTTTATTGTAATCTTTAGGCAGCACTTTTTCAGGAAAAAACGCTTTCTATTGTCCCCCTTTAGACAGCGCTTTTTAAAGCGCTGTCTAATGTATTTTTTATTTCACTTTAAGGCAGCGCTTTTTCTGAAAAGCGATGTCTTTTCTTCACGTAAATTGTGCTTTTTGAAAGCACTTTTTTAAAAATCAGAATTTAGGAAGCGTTTTTTATTTTGTTTCATGTTTTATATAGTTGACTCATGTTTATAGTTGTATATAAAAATCAGAGTAGAGGCAAAAGAAATATATTGATTCATGTATTATAAAAAATGCTACACGGGAAAGGGACACATCATTACCTCTTTAAGAGCCAGTATTATCTCGGTGAGAAAAACTTCTGGCCTGATCTTCAAGAAGTAAATCAAGTCTTTGACTTTTGGCAAAGAAATGGGAAGGAAAATTTTCAACCATAAGCTCAAGCAGTTACGCAAGCTTTGATGAAACAATACTATCCAAGCTCTGTCAATAATAATCCAACGAGAAAAGAGTAAGCAAAAATTCTCCACGAAAATATTGCACATCAACATCTTTGATGATCACTTAACTGATAAATAAAAACCAATATAAGAAGCAAACCCATGACAACACCCTTGACTGAACATTTTATAGCCAAAAAGTTCCAACATGAATATTTTATTGAGATAAATATTTTCAAACTTCTATCTACGTTAATCAGGAAATCAAATAATATGAAGTAGACAAATACCCTGAGAATGATCGAAAAATTTTTGTATGCCTTCTTCTGCATTACACCAACACCCTGCTGTAGCGAGCGATTTTGGACGCGGTTCTTAAGCGCTGGTCGCTCTCTGCGGTTTGAGCTTAAACTACAAGTCGATTCATTTTTTATCCTATTGTGAGCTGAATAAGGAAGGGAAATAGATATCTCCAATTAACCCTGCTTTGCATACTGAGTTTAAACAGCGGTCTGTTAGGTTACGAATGCTATCAATGTGGGGGGGGCCTTTGTACTGGTTATTCGTATTTCGCCAATACAGGTTTCTTTCTTTCGATCTAGGCAGAAGGTTTCTGGCGGGGAATAAGGATTTGGGTTTTTTGTTGATTGCGCTCGCTAAGATCTTTTCTTTCGATCTTATGCCTACGTATTCCCGTTTACCGAAACAAGGAAATCAGAGCGTTCGTAGTTCCTCCTATTCTATGGGAGGAAATTGGTTTTTGGTGTCTTGTTCAAAGCCCAAGACATGAAGCGAAAGGTGATTTGTATCTTGTTCAAAGCCCAAGATGTGAAGCTAAAAGGTCTATTTGTGTCTTGTTTAAAGCCCAAGACGTGAAGCGAAAGGACCTCGACTTTAGAGAGAATTTATCATCTCTAAAGAGGGGAGAAGGAGAATTACTTTAACTGGGATATGCGGATCCGAACAATGCCATAATTTCCGAAGAAAGGGTTTTAACCTGAAGGAGAAGACTTTAACTCAGTGTAGAGCAATGCCATCTTTCCTTAGGAATTTCTCATGCTAAAAGAGGGACAGTGGCGTGGATATAGATGATCCAGAGGCTTGCCGCTTACAGCGATTAGATGAAAGGAAAGGAGTTGTTGATGTTTGTGTACTGTGAACGAGGCACAGCTTTGATGCTAAAAGGTTAATTGGATCAACCAGTGGTTTTCTTATACAAAGCCTAAGAGGAGGCTATTTTGCGTCTCGTACAAAGCCCGAGAGAGAGGCTAAAAGTTTTTTGACCCAGTGGGGCATATCGTTATACAAAGCCTAAAAGAGTTGACTCAGTTGGAGAATCTTTTATACTCAGTAAGAGAGTGTTTTTGTATCTCGTACAAAGCCCGAGAGAGAGGCGAAAAGGTTGTTTTGACTCCACTGGGGAGAATTTTGGTATCTCGTACGAAGCCCGAGATGGAGGTTATTGTAACTGTTTCAGTTGAGTGACAGATCCAATATACTGATTTAAAAGAGAAAATCAGTTCTTATATGAGCAACACTGTACTCAGGGATTTGATTTGAGGATCAGGGATATTTCCTTCTCTTTGAGGAAATGGGAAATCCAAAGGGTATTGAGACTGTCCGAGTCTGCGGGTTTCCTTCCTATTTAACGAAGGGTGCTTGAGAATGTCTTTGAGACTCAAGGAAGTTAGGCTGTCCGTGTCTAGAGTTTTATCTTTTGTACTATGCTTCGAGAGATAGTAGTAGACTCTATGAAAGGACTGTTCTATGAGGATGACTAGGTTCTGTTCCTATACATCTAGGAGGTCGTCGGGACAATTTGTACGAAGCCCAAGAGGAGGCTGGAAACTTTTAAGAAGCCGACGGGTCCTTGTACGAAGCCCAAGAGGAGGCTATCATTCCCGAAGGAAGAGATCATTATACGAAGCCTAAGAGGAGGCTGTGAATACTTCTAAGAAGCCGTAGGGTCCTTGAATAATGCCCAAGAGGAGACCGATGCTTTTAAGAAGCCCGTGGGTCTATCATCTCCTTTCCATTAGGAGAGATAACTCTTTTAGAGATAAAACCACTGGTAAACGTGCGAGGTTTACTATCCAGCGAATTTTAGCTTTTAAAGAGGGTTCCTTAGTTAAGGTCCAAGATTATGACCGTAGTGGGTACCCAAACCCCGAGACATTCAAAGCAAGCTATCCACAAGGAATAGATCAAGTCAGGAAAGTTCGAGAATTTAGAAGAAACTCAAAGATGTCATTCACAGAGAATACATTCATCTTGGGGAGTAGAGCTTCTTGACGATTCTTAAGGAGGACAGCCGAAGAGAAGACTGTATCTGGTGCTCCTATTGGGGATCTAGGCGTCTATTTCTACGAATAAATGAAACGGCGTCACCTAGTTCTATACGTAGTTTCCGGGGAAACTCGAAATATCTATACTATTATTACACAGTAGATATGAGTTTATGAAAGGAGACTTACAGTGAGCAGCCCCACAATACAGTTTATAATATGAAAGCAGTAAATGAAAGCGATAACCACTTACTCGGTTGTAGTGCTTCCATGTTGTTTGGTTAGTTGTTCAACAAAGAAAGATTAAAAACAACAATGTATTCAAAATCAAAGGAGAAAGTGCTTTGAAAAAGAAAGGTTTGGGGCTTACAGCTCAAGGAGAGGCCCAGGGTTTTATCAGTGAGCACACTGTTGAATTTTGTACAGCGGAACTTATACAAGTGACTGGGGCCCAAAAAGGTTTTCTGTACAAAGGGATGGGTCTTACACTCTCTCAAGAGGCCCAAAAAGGTTTAAAGAAAAGAGAGGGGCTTATAACACGAGGGTAGGCCCAAATGATTTTTCGTTTAAAAATGGCGATCGCACCGAGGTTTTCTTTTAATGCAGAGGGACTTATACAATAAGTGAGGCCCAAAATGTTTTGGTTAAAAGGGGGATTGGGTCTTACACTCTAATATAGGCCCAAAGTGTTTTGAATGGGTCTTATAGCTCAAGGAGAGGCCCAGATGATTTTTATTTTTAAACGGGCGACGATCGCGCCGTTTACTTGTACAGAGGGACTTATACAATGAGTGAGGCCCAAAAAGTTTTTGTACAAGGGGGGATGGGTCTTACACTCTCTCAAGAGGCCCAAAGTGTTTTGAAAATGATTTATGAGGGTTGAATTAATCCAAAACCCTAATTTGTTTTCAAAATGTATTTAATTGAATAAAAATTCAATTAAAATGATCAAAAATTGTTTAACACATGGAAAACAAATTGTGATCTTGGATTAATGCTTCAAAAATTAAGTATTGACCTACAAAATAATTAGAAAGCATTAAAAGTTGCAAAATCAATGTAGAAAAAATATTTAAAATGCCAAAAACAATCAAAATATTAATTCTTTACAAAAATATAAATTATATGAAATAAATAATATTTTTGGGATTTTTTGATAAAATAAAATATTTTAACATTTTTGTGAATTATTAAAAAAAAGAACCAATCAAAAATGATAAAAATTGAAGGAGTTATTAATTTTTCAAATCATTAAAAATAATAGCATGAAAAATAATAAAATAAACAAGTGATAAAAAGAAGTCTGGGGCGAGGGGGATTCGAACCCCAGACCTCTCGCTCGCTAATACACACAAAACCAGCTTATGAACCGCTGGGGCGCAATGCCAATTCATAAAGTATATGGCGCCATGGCCATCTCCTTCCTCCATCTCGTGCATGGAGCACCCTATCTCACTCATCTCTCAACCATTTGACATGATTCAAACACCAAACTCGGGCGTTTTTTCACAAGGAACAAGATGGCAATACCCAATTTTATTCATTTTCAGTGTGGAGTGAAATAATCATGATGAACACAGATGAACCCTAATTTGCAAAAGCAATCGTGCAAGCATGGTTATGAGGTCTATGATCAAATTTATTGAGGCAAAACAATCAACACATGATGGTAATCAAATGGCAAAATTATCATGCGAGGAAATATGCATGGATCATGGAGTTTAAGTTTGAAGCTCACCTTGATGCAAGCTGAAATGGAACTTTGCCCAGATGGTGTTCCAATTGTGAATTGATGATCCCTACAGCTTCAATGGATGTTATGGAGTGTGTTGCAAGCTTTGGAACACTTTGAAATGCTCTGGATCAAGCTGGAGACCTCCACCTGCAAAATTGAAGCAAAATGGCTTGGTTGAAGAGTGATTTTGAGCTGGGAGTGTTACAGATGATGTTTAAGCACTTGGAAACCTCAAATACATCATATGTGATGTGTTTGAGCAATTGGAATTGATTGCTTATGGCTGCAACTCAAAACCCGATAGTGGTTACTCAAAAACAAGAAAATTTGAAGTTTAAGAAAGAATGAGAGAAAGCAGTGCTGCAACTGGCTTTGGGGTAAGTTGAATGATCCATTGAGACCTCTATTTATAGGTGATCAACTCTTGTCTTGGAGGAATAGTGAATGGCAGCTGGATCAGATCACATTTGCTTGGATTGACTTGGCATAAATGCCTCTTGAACTAGGCATAACAGCTGCTCCAAATAGATCAGCTATGCCTTGACTGAAATCACATTCTTCAGATGTTTTTAATGTTGTTTAATCAGATAACTTGACTGAGGAGAGTGAGAATCTTGACAATGCACTATTCCACATAAATGCACTTTGAATTCAAAGCAAAATGAGCCAAAATGGATGAATTTCAAGTTGGAAGGTTCTTTGGCTTTTTGACTCAGCTTTATCTATTAGATCAGATGCAATGTGATTGGTTTGAACACAGATGGCATGCTGATCCTCAGTTTTTGGTTCAAAATCGTGTGAGATAATGCAAACATGCAAACTGATTTTCCAAAACAGCTTGCAGCAACATGACTTTGAGGATGGATTTCTCATGGCTTGAGTTGAATCAATTCATGCTGTTGAGCCCTTTGAATTCTTGGCAACATTTGCAACAACATTGGTGTTTAACTTTGGAATTGATTCAGCTTGCAACTATGTGCAAAAATCCCACAAGTTTTGGTGTTTCAACAAAATTCTGTTTTAGGCAGAATTTTTCTAAGTGTTGGAAAATGGTATTAGCCACTTTGGCTCACTCATAGCTCAAAATCCATAAGGAATTGGAGTTAGGCCTAGTTGAAGTTTTTGTAGAGGGCAGTGAGATCTACAAATCAAGCTTTGGATGGAAAAAATTGGCTTTGTGGTTTAGGAGTTATGGTCCTCCAAAGTTGGTACCTTTGCCACTTAATTTTTAACTTAGAAAAATTTCTAAGTTTTATGGTTACCCCTTTTACAAGTTATCTCACTTTTCTTGATTTTTCTTGATGAATGATGATTCAATTCATACATTAACAACATTTTAGGGTTAAAAATCCATTTTGGTGAAAAATCTCAAAAAGTCAAAGTTGACTTTTGTGCACAGTTGACTTTTTATCAGATGAATTCCAAACTGTGCAATTCTTCAGGAAATCATGTCCTTGACCTAAATCAAACTTGATGGACATGTTCCATGGGTGTCATAGGGTATATTCAATCATGTATTAGGGTTTGGGAGCATGTCTTGGTCAAAAGTCAAAGGTACAGTTGACTTTTCCCTTAAAACCCTAATTGTGGTGCAGATGAAAATGAGACTTGTTGCTCAAGCTTCTTGGATCAATCCATTGTTCCAAATGGATCAATATGGTGTATTAGAGACCCTCAAATCATCTCTTGAGGTCTTGGCTCATGGTTTGTCCCAAAAGTTAACTTAGGGGTGAATTAGGTCAAGAAACCCTAATTCCTGATTTTTGATGAATGCATCCCCTGAGGCAAAATTGACTTGATGCATGGGTTCATGAGGTTCCATGAAGTATATTAGGTCATGTTTTGGATCATTGCCTTGTGCCCAGATGAAAATTTCCATCTGGAGACCCTGGTCGACCAAAACCCTAATTTGATGACACTGTCGATCTTGAGACTTGATCCACCTAGAAGGGAGCAGCCTTGTGCTTAATCCTTGAAGTGGGAGTCCTTCTTGATTCATTGTGGATGTTTGAGAGTTTAGACAAGTTGAAGATCATGTCATTTCTTGATTGATCCTTTGTCTAAGCACTCAGAGAGGGCTTGAAACCCTAATTTTGCTTGTATTGGATGCTCACCCATCTTTGGGGAGACTGATGAAGCATGATGGTTCATCCATATTGTGATGATGAATTTCACAATGATGGGAAATCTAAGTGGTCAAAATTTGGGGTATTACACCTGCAAATAATAATCACAAAAACCATCTTCTTAACTTGACTATTTAAAAAAGAAGTTTAAGAAATTCCTTTCAAAGAGAAGTACATGTATCAGAGAAACATGCAATGCTGGCTTGTTTTATCAAGTATCATCACTATTATAAGCAAAATTATGAAAATTAATATACCTCCACTCTGATCCATGTAATGTTGTTTGCTTTAGACCGTGATACTCGAGCTTCTCTTTGTGATCAGATTAATAGCAACCAACAAACCAGTGACCATTGTAAAAAAAACAAAAGATTAGATGGAAATTTTCTACGCAAAAGATACAAAGACTAGAATGAAATTAGAATGAAAATCTAACCCATTGCCAGTATTATACGGGTGGAAGACACGAAATAGAATTTGTTTGACAATTGATTCCCGCGCATCAATTTGTCATACAAGAACCTTAAATAAAAACATAATAAACATTAGACTATTTTCATTGAAATGTGTAAATAAATTGTTCAACTTATTAAATAATAGACACGAAATAGTACCTTTTGCACTAATGTCTCTTTATCTTCTTGGTTGGAATATGTTCTACTCGTCTCTTAACAACACGGACGGTTGGATTGATCCAAATACCCTCATTATGATCATTTTTAATATATGATTCATTTGCTATAATATTCTCATCTTGATCATTTCTAGTAAACGATTCAATCTCAACATCAAAATCACCATGATCTCCAATGTTTTCATCAATTACTTTGTTAGATAAAAGCACTATAGACCATTTCGTACTTGCGGATCAGTGACATAGAACACTTATTTAGCTTGAGAGGCTAGAATAAAAGGCTCATCTTTGTACCCCACCCTATTAAGATCCACTTGCAAAAATCCGGACTTATCCATTCGTAAGCCATTATTATTTTCAACCCACTTGCAACCAAATATAGGAATCTGAAAATTCTGATAATCAAACACCCAAATGCGCTCGATAACCCCAAAATATGACAGATTTTCAAATTTGGGGTTTAAGTCCTTCACACTTGAAATGTTCATTGCTTCAGTTACCACGGTGACACCACTATTTTGCATAGTACTTTTATCATCTTGTTCTTTGGTATAAAATGTGTATGCATTAATTGCGTATGCGCTATAAAAAACATAACCAAACTTGGACCATATGCTAAACATCGCAACCTTTCTGTTATTGAAGCGGGATCTGAATAATACTTTGAATAAATATGATCCTTAAACTAAGGTATAAAACTTCGATTGTGCTCTCGTACTATCCAATTTTCATTTCTATTCGGATTTAAACCTCGGAGAACATCCTTGTGCATTTCAACATACGACTCAACCTCGTTCTCATTTTGCAGAACATACAAATGCACTTAATCCCGTTCGACCCTTGATACTGTCACAACTTTATTTCCAAATAACTTTTTTCCTTCTTTTTTTTCGATTATATGAGATTTGGGGAGTCCAATTGATTGAACATTGGACAGATATTCAGAACAAAACTCAATCGCTTCTTTAACAATGTATCGTTCAACAATACAACCCTCGGGTCGACTTCGGTTTTTCACATAACCTTTTAATATTTTCATATAACGTTTAGCAGGGTACATTCATCTCATATAAGCTGGTTCACATAATTGTTTCTCTTTCACAAGATGGACAACTAGATGTACCATTATGTCAAAAAACGAGGGAGGAAAATACATTTCAAGCTCACACAAAGTAATAACTATTTCCTTTTGCAATGTTGGTAAGACCGCAGGATCGATCACCTTACTGCAAATTGACTTGAAGAAAGAACACAATTTAGTTATTGCGTTTCTTACTTTTTCTGGCACAATAGAACGTTTACCTATTGGTAGAAAATGTTCCATTATAACATGGCAATCATGCGTCTTTAAACTCTTTAACTTGAGGTCTTTCATAGACACAAGTCTTCTAATATCTGAAGAGTATCCTTCTGGAACTTTAACTTCACTTAGAAACTTACACAATACTTTTTTCTCCTTTCTAGATAGAGTATAGGCAGCAGGTAGTAGATATGTTCGACTTCCTTTCTTCAAGGTCCTAATTCAGTTCTTATCCCCATCGCTCTCAAGTCCTTTCTTGTTTTAAGGTCATCCTTAGACTTTCCTCAGGCCATGTGTTTAGAAGAATGCCACATCAGATTTTTAATGAAGTGGCGAGTAAGTGAATGAGTTGTCAATAAAATAGTGTGAGACTCAATTTTAATATATTATAATAGACTTGTGCAGATGGTTCGAGTTCACATCTGAGCACAAAATATTGTCGAGGTGTTAAATCTTTCAAATTTTCAAAAAATTTAAATAAACTAATAAAAAGAAAAATAGTAAATTAGTTAAAATCAAACAAGAGTAAAGTTAAAATATTTCATAAAATACAGTGATGGGGGAATAAGCGTAATCATATGGGGGAAACTTTTCAATATATTATGCTTATGTGAATGTGACAAGGCAAACTTTAAAAAAGTAATTAGGAAAAACTTAAATATTAATCCTTTATCAAATAATTTAGCCATGAAAATTCAGAGAGAGACTTAATTTATAAATTCTAAAATTTCCTTGTTATTTTCATTATTTCCTTGTTAATTTTAATTTCCGTTAAAAATTTTAATTGTTTAAATTTTTTTAAAAAATATATCCTAAAAACTTATAATAAATTCGTCTTTTTCAAACTAAAATCATATTACCTCGGTCTTTTAAAATGGAAAACCGTCAAATATTTTTTCCTTATTTTTTTAATAAAATTATCTTTATGTTTTAAAATATATTAATAATTTCTTTGTCTATCTGTCAATAATTATGTTGAATTTTTCCATGATATGCACTCAATACTCTTACATAAATATCAAATAATATTTTCATTAAATATATTTTTAATGAATATGTACAAAATTAATAATTTAATGTTTTTTAACTATTTTTATAGATTAACTTTTATATATTGGCACATTTTATTTTAATTCATAGGTTTCCTTTGTTCGAATTCGTCTACCATAAATAATACTAATTGCAATAAGTGTCATTTGTAGGATGGACTCATGAGAAGACTAAACTTTTTCCAAATCTTTTCAATGTGTTCTTGTTTTGTGAATGGGACAATAACAAGACAAACTTTAAAAAAGTAGTTGTAGATAAAAAATGTAGAGAGGCGTTTCATGTTTTCGTAATCTACTTTTGATAGAGTTTAATTATTTTTTTTACAAGCCAATATTTCATTTAAAAGAGTACTAAGGATATTCTAATCCAAACATACAAAAGAGATGGAAGATATACCAAAAGAAAAAGAGAAAATTCGGATCAATTATGTTTACGACATTCTATCCAAAGGAACCTGACAAAATGCATAAAAATCACAGTTGGAATAAGAATTATCCCCTGCAAACCCCATTTCCAAGCCAAACATTTAATTTCCAGCAATTTTTACCTATTAACTCTAGTTCGGAGTTTGTATTTATTTTAGAAGTATAGAAGTTTTATTTTGATTTTTGAATTTCCCTAAATTATTTCATGTTAACTCTTTCTTTAGAAAAAAATTCATAAAAAAATATAAAGAATGTAATAACAACACAAAAATATAACATAAAACTTTCAAATAAAAAAATAATTGTAAATATTTCATAATTTAACAACAGAAAATAATACTATATGAAAATTGCCTACTCAATTTGATGGATAACATGACTTTCATGTAATTTTAAAAGAGAAGTTTGTTTATTTTTTCTTTTTAGAATCAATTATATTTAATGGGTATATTAGGAGTACTCCAATCAAAACATTCACAATACACAAAATGTGATATCAACACCTTTCAAAACGCCCTAACCAATCAATTACCTCCTACAAAAAATCAGAAGGATTTTTAGTCCAGTCATAATAACTACAAGTAAACTTACGATTCAAAGATAACGCAAGCCACCATCAAGAGAAGACGATAGTTCTTTGAACAACATCATTGTGATTCCCAATCATATCGTTGAAGACGGCGCTTTTGTTTGGCATTTAACAGCGCTTAAAAGTGATTCCTAAGGTGGCGCTGCTATAGGTAAAGACACCGCTTTTGTTTTATGCAAAAGTGTTGTCTTATGTAGGCCTTTAGCAGCGCGTTTTTTGGAAAAGCACTTTCTAAAGTAGGCCTTTAGCAGCGCTTTTTCTGGAAAAGCGTTGTTTAAAGTGGGCCTTTAGCAGCGCTTTCTCTGGCCATTTATGCTTTCTATTGTCATCTTTAGGCAGCACTTTTTCAGGAAAAAGCGCTTTCTATTGTCCCCCTTTAGACAGCGCTTTTTAAAGCGCCGTCTAATGTATTTTTTATTTCACTTTAAGGCAGCGCTTTTAATGGAAAGCGCTTTCTATTGTGAACTATAGGCAGCGCTTTTTCTGAAAAGCGATGTCTTTTCTTCACGTAAATTGTGCTTTTTAAAAGCACTTTTTTAAAAATCCGAATTTAGGAAGCGTTTTTTATTTTGTTTCATGTTTTATATAGTTGACTCATGTATATAGTTGTATATAAAAATTAGAGTAGAGGCAAAAGAAATATATTGATTCATGTATTATAAAAAATGCTACATGGGAAAGGGACACATCATTGCCTCTTTAAGAGCCAGTATTATCTCGGTGAGAAAAACTTCAGGCCTGATCTTCAAGAAGTAAATCAAGTCTTTGACTTTTGGCAAAGAAATGGGAAGGAAAAATTTCAACCATAAGCTCAAGCAGATACGCAAGCTTTGATGAAACAATACTATCCAAGCTCTGTCAATAATAATCCAACGAGAAAAGAGTAAGCAGAAATTCTCCACGAAAATATTGCACATCAACAACTTTGATGATCACTTAACTGATAAATAAAAACCAATATAAGAAGCAAACCCATGACAACACCCTTGACTGAACATTTTATAGCCAAAAAGTTCCAGCATGAATATTTTATTGAGATAAATATTTTCAAACTTCTATCTACGTTAATCAGGAAATCAAATAATATGAAGTAGACAAATACCCTGAGAATGATCGAAAAAATTTTGTATGCCTTCTTCTGCATTACACCAACACCCTGCAAATAATAATCACAAAAACCATCTTCTTAACTTAACAATTTTAAAAAGAAGTTTCAGAAATTCCTTGCAAAGAGAAGTACATGTATCCGACAAACATGCAATGCTGGCTTGTTTTATCAAGTATCATCACTATTATAAGCAAAATTGTGAAAATTAATATACCTCCACTCTGATCCATGTAATGTTGTTTGCTTTAGACCGTGATACTCAAGCTTCTCTTTGTGATCAGATTAATAGCAACCACCAAACCAGTGACCATTGTAAAAAAAACAAAAGATAGATGGAAATTTTCTACGCAAAAGATACAAAGACTAGAATGAAATTAGAATGAAAATCTAACCCGTTGCCAGTATTATATGGGCGGAAGACACGAAATAGAATTTGTTTGACAATTGATTCCCGCGCATCAATTTGTCATACAAGAACCTTAAATAAAAACATAATAAACATTAGACTATTTTCATTGAAATGTGTAAATAAATTGTTCAACTTATTAAATAATAGACACGAAATAGTACCTTTTGCACTAACGTCTCTTTATTTTCTTGGTTGGAATATGTTCTACTCGTCTCTTAACAACACGGACGGTTGGATTAATCCAAATACCCTCATTATGATCATTTTTAATATATGATTCATTTGCTATAATATTCTCATCTTGATCATTTCTAGTAAACGATTCAATCTCAACATCAATATCACCATGATCTCCAATGTTTTCATCAATTACTTTGTTAGATAAAAGCACTATAGACCATTTCGTACTTGCGGATCAGTGACATAGAACACTTATTTAGCTTGAGAGGCTAGAATAAAAGGCTCATCTTTGTACCCCACCCTATTAAGATCCACTTGCAAAAATCCTGACTTATCCATTCGTAAGCCATTATTATTTTCAACCCACTTGCAACCAAATATAGGAATCTGAAAATTCTCATAATCAAACACCCAAATGCGCTCGATAACCCCAAAATATGACAGATTTTCAAATTTGGGGTTTAATTCCTTCACACTTGAAATGTTCATTGCTTCAGTTACCACGGTGACACCACTATTTTGCATAGTACTTTTATCATCTTGTTCTTTGGTATAAAATGTGTATGCATTAATTGCGTATGCGCTATAAGAAAACACAACCAAACTTGGACCATATGCTAAACATCGCAACCTTTCTGTTATTGAAGCGGGATCTGAATAATACTTTGAATAAATATGATCCTTAAACCAAGGTATAAAACTTCGATTGTGCTGTCGTACTATCCAATTTTCATTTCTATTCGGATTTAAACCTCGGAGAACATCCTTGTGCATTTCAACATACGACTCAACCTCGTTCTCATTTTGCAGAACATACAAATGCACTTAATCCCGTTCGACCCTTGATACTGTCACAACTTTATTTCCAATTAACTTTTTTCCTTCTTTTTTTTCGATTATATGAGATTTGGAGAGTCCAATTGATTGAACATTGGACAGATATTCAGAACAAAACTCAATCGCTTCTTCAACAATGTATCGTTCAACAATACAACCCTCGGGTCGACTTCGGTTTTTCACATAACCTTTTAATATTTTCATATAACGTTCAGCAGGGTACATTCATCTCATATAAGCTGGTTCACATAATTGTTTCTCTTTCACAAGATGGACAACTAGATGTACCATTATGTCAAAAAACGAGGGAGCAAAATACATTTCAAGCTCACACAAAGTAATAACTATTTCCTTTTGCAATGTTGGTAAGACCGCAGGATCGATCACCTTACTGCAAATTGACTTGAAGAAAGAACACAATTTAGTTATTGCGTTTCTTACTTTTTCTGGCACAATAGAACGTTTACCTATTGGTAGAAAATGTTCCATTATAACATGGCAATCATGCGTCTTTAAACTCTTTAACTTGAGGTCTTTCATAGACACAAGTCTTCTAATATCTGAAGAGTATCCTTCTGGAACTTTAACTTCACTTAGAAACTTACACAATACTTTTTTCTCCTTTCTAGATAGAGTATAGGCAGCAGGTGGTAGATATGTTCGACTTCCTTTCTTCAAGGTCCTAATTCAGTTCTTATCCCCATCGCTCTCAAGTCCTTTCTTGTTTTAAGGTCATCCTTAGACTTTCCTCAGGCCATGTGTTTAGAAGAATGCCACATCAGATTTTTAATGAAGTGGCGAGTAAGTGAATGAGTTGTCAATAAAATAGTGTGAGACTCAGTTTTAATATATTATAATAGACTTGTGCAGATGGTTCGAGTTCACATCTGAGCACAAAATATTGTCGAGGTGTTAAATCTTTCAAATTTTCAAAAAATTTAAATAAACTAATAAAAAGAAAAATAGTAAATTAGTTAAAATCAAACAAGAGTAAAGTTAAAATATTTCATAAAATACAGTGATGGGGGAATAAGCGTAATCATATGGGGGAAACTTTTCAATATATTATGCTTATGTGAATGTGACAAGGCAAACTTTAAAAAAGTAATTAGGAAAAACTTAAATATTAATCCTTTATCAAATAATTTAGCCATGAAAATTCAGAGAGAGACTTAATTTTTAAATTCTAAAATTTCCTTGTTATTTTCATTATTTCCTTGTTAATTTTAATTTCCGTTAAAAATTTTAATTGTTTAAATTTTTTTAAAAAATATATCCTAAAAACTTATAATAAATTCGTCTTTTTCAAACTAAAATCATATTACCTCGGTCTTTTAAAATGGAAAACCGTCAAATATTTTTTCCTTATTTTTTTAATAAAATTATCTTTATGTTTTAAAATATATTAATAATTTCTTTGTCTATCTGTCAATAATTATGTTGAATTTTTCCATGATATGCACTCAATACTCTTACATAAATATCAAATAATATTTTGATTATATATATTTTTAATGAATATGTACAAAATTAATAATTTAATGTTTTTTAACTATTTTTATAGATTAACTTTTATATATTGGCACATTTTATTTTAATTCATAGGTTTCCTTTGTTCGAATTCGTCTACCATAAATAATACTAATTGCAATAAGTGTCATTTGTAGGATGGACTCATGAGAAGACTAAACTTTTTCCAAATCTTTTCAATGTGTTCATCTTTTGTGAATGGGACAATAACAAGACAAACTTTAAAAAAGTAGTTGTAGATAAAAAAAGTAGAGAGGTGTTTCACGTTTTCGTAATCTACTTTTGATAGAGTTTAATTATTTTTTTTACAAGCAAATATTTCATTTAAAAGAGTGCTAAGGATATTCTAATCCAAACATACAAAAGATATGGAAGATATACCAAAAGAAAAAGAGAAAATTCGGATCAATTATGTTTACGACATTCTATCCAAAGGAACCTGACAAAATGCATAAAAATCACAGTTGGAATAAGAATTATCCCCTGCGAACCCCATTTCCAAGCCAAGCATTTAATTTCCAGCAATTTTTACCTATTAACTCTAGTTCGGAGTTTGTATTTATTTTTGAATTATAGAAGTTTTATTTTGATTTTTGAATTTCTCTAAATTATTTCATGTTAACTCTTTCTTTAGAAAAAAATTCATAAAAAAAATATAAAGAATGTAATAACAACACAAAAATATAACATAAAACTTTCAAATAAAAAAATAATTGAAAATATTTCATAATTTAACAACAGAAAATAATACTATATGAAAATTGCCTGCTCAATTTAATGGATAACATGACTTTCAAGTAATTTTAAAAGAGAAGTTTGTTTATTTTTTCTTTTTAGAATCAATTATATTTAATGGGAATATTAGGAGTACTCCAATCAAAACATTCACAATACAAAAAATGTGATATCAACACCTTTCAAAACGCCCTAACCAATCAATTACCTCCTACAAAAAATCAGAAGGATTTTTAGTCCAGTCATAATAACTACAAGTAAACTTACGATTCAAAGATAACGCAAGCCACCATCAAGAGAAGACGATAGTTCTTTGAACAACATCATTGTGATTCCCAATCATATAGTTGAAGACAGCGCTTTTGTTTGACTTTTAACAGCGCTTAAAAGTGATTCCTAAGGTGGCGCTGCTATAGGTAAAGACAGCGCTTTTGTTTTATGCAAAAGCGTTGCCTTTTGTAGGCCTTTAGCAGCGCTTTTTTTGGAAAAGCGCTTTCTAAAGTAGGCCTTTAGCAGCGCTTTTTCTGGAAAAGCGCTGTCTAAAGTGGGCCTTTAGCAGCGCTTTCTCTGGCCTTTTATGCTTTTTATTGTAATCTTTAGGCAGCACTTTTTCAGGAAAAAACGCTTTCTATTGTCCCCCTTTAGACAGCGCTTTTTAAAGCGCTGTCTAATGTATTTTTTATTTCACTTTAAGGCAGCGCTTTTTCTGAAAAGCGATGTCTTTTCTTCACGTAAATTGTGCTTTTTGAAAGCACTTTTTTAAAAATCAGAATTTAGGAAGCGTTTTTTATTTTGTTTCATGTTTTATATAGTTGACTCATGTTTATAGTTGTATATAAAAATCAGAGTAGAGGCAAAAGAAATATATTGATTCATGTATTATAAAAAATGCTACACGGGAAAGGGACACATCATTACCTCTTTAAGAGCCAGTATTATCTCGGTGAGAAAAACTTCTGGCCTGATCTTCAAGAAGTAAATCAAGTCTTTGACTTTTGGCAAAGAAATGGGAAGGAAAATTTTCAACCATAAGCTCAAGCAGTTACGCAAGCTTTGATGAAACAATACTATCCAAGCTCTGTCAATAATAATCCAACGAGAAAAGAGTAAGCAGAAATTCTCCACGAAAATATTGCACATCAACAACTTTGATGATCACTTAACTGATAAATAAAAACCAATATAAGAAGCAAACCCATGACAACACCCTTGACTGAACATTTTATAGCCAAAAAGTTCCAACATGAATATTTTATTGAGATAAATATTTTCAAACTTCTATCTACGTTAATTAGGAAATCAAATAATATGAAGTAGACAAATACCCTGAGAATGATCGAAAAAATTTTGTATGCCTTCTTCTGCATTACACCAACACCCTGCTGTAGCGAGCGATTTTGGACGCGGTTCTTAAGCGCTGGTCGCTCTCTGCGGTTTGAGCTTAAACTACAAGTCGATTCATTTTTAATCCTATTGTGAGCTGAATAAGGAAGGGAAATAGATGTCTCCAATTAACCCTGCTTTGCATACTGAGTTTAAACAGCGGTCTGTTAGGTTACGAATGCTATCAATGTGGGGGGGGGGCCTTTGTACTGGTTATTCGTATTTCGCCAATACAGGTTTCTTTCTTTCGATCTAGGCAGAAGGTTTCTGGCGGGGAATAAGGATTTGGGTTTTTTGTTGATTGCGCTTGCTAAGATCTTTTCTTTCGATCTTATGCCTACGTATTCCCGTTTACCGAAACAAGGAAATCAGAGCGTTCGTAGTTCCTCCTATTCTATGGGAGGAAATTAGTTTTTGGTGTCTTGTTCAAAGCCCAAGACATGAAGCGAAAGGTGATTTGTATCTTGTTCAAAGCCCAAGATGTGAAGCTAAAAGGTCTATTTGTGTCTTGTTTAAAGCCCAAGACGTGAAGCGAAAGGACCTCGACTTTAGAGAGAATTTATCATCTCTAAAGAGGGGAGAAGGAGAATTACTTTAATTGGGATATGCGGATCCGAACAATGCAATAATTTCCGAAGAAAGGGTTTTAACCTGAAGGAGAAGACTTTAACTCAGTGTAGAGCAATGCCATCTTTCCTTAGGAATTTCTCATGCTAAAAGAGGGACAGTGGCGTGGATATAGATGATCCAGAGGCTTGCCGCTTACAGCGATTAGATGAAAGGAAAGGAGTTGTTGATGTTTGTGTACTGTGAACGAGGCACATCTTTGATGCTAAAAGGTTAATTGGATCAACCAGTGGTTTTCTTATACAAAGCCTAAGAGGAGGCTATTTTGCGTCTCGTACAAAGCCCGAGAGAGAGGCTAAAAGTTTTTTGACCCAGTGGGGCATATCGTTATACAAAGCCTAAAAGAGTTGACTCAGTTGGAGAATCTTTTATACTCAGTAAGAGAGTGTTTTTGTATCTCGTACAAAGCCCGAGAGAGAGGCGAAAAGGTTGTTTTGACTCCACTGGGGAGAATTTTGGTATCTCGTACGAAGCCCGAGATGGAGGCTATTGTAACTGTTTCAGTTGAGTGACAGATCCAATATACTGATTTAAAAGAGAAAATCAGTTCTTATATGAGCAACACTGTACTCAGGGATTTGATTTGAGGATCAGGGATATTTCCTTCTCTTTGAGGAAATGGGAAATCCAAAGGGTATTGAGACTGTCCGAGTCTGCGGGTTTCCTTCCTATTTAACGAAGGGTGCTTGAGAATGTCTTTGAGACTCAAGGAAGTTAGGCTGTCCGTGTCTAGAGTTTTATCTTTTGTACTATGCTTCGAGAGATAGTAGTAGACTCTATGAAAGGACTGTTCTATGAGGATGACTAGGTTCTGTTCCTATACATCTAGGAGGTCGTCGGGACAATTTGTACGAAGCCCAAGAGGAGGCTGGAAACTTTTAAGAAGCCGACGGGTCCTTGTACGAAGCCCAAGAGGAGGCTATCATTCCCGAAGGAAGAGATCATTATACGAAGCCTAAGAGGAGGCTGTGAATACTTCTAAGAAGCCGTAGGGTCCTTGAATAATGCCCAAGAGGAGACCGATGTTTTTAAGAAGCCCGTGGGTCTATCATCTCCTTTCCATTAGGAGAGATAACTCTTTTAGAGATAAAACCACTGGTAAACGTGCGAGGTTTACTATCCAGCGAATTTTAGCTTTTAAAGAGGGTTCCTTAGTTAAGGTTCAAGATTATGACCGTAGTGGGTACCCAAACCCCGAGACATTCAAAGCAAGCTATCCACAAGGAATAGATCAAGTCAGGAAAGTTCGAGAATTTAGAAGAAACTCAAAGATGTCATTCACGGAGAATACATTCATCTTGGGGAGTAGAGCTTCTTGACGATTCTTAAGGAGGACAGCCGAAGAGAAGACTGTATCTGGTGCTCCTATTGGGGATCTAGGCGTCTATTTCTACGAATAAATGAAACGGCGTCACCTAGTTCTATACGTAGTTGCCGGGGAAACTCGAAATATCTATACTATTATTACACAGTAGATATGAGTTTATGAAAGGAGACTTACAGTGAGCAGCCCCATAATACAGTTTATAATATGAAAGCAGTAAATGAAAGCGATAACCACTTACTCGGTTGTAGTGCTTCCATGTTGTTTGGTTAGTTGTTCAACAAAGAAAGATTAAAAACAACAATGTATTCAAAATCAAAGGAGAAAGTGCTTTGAAAAAGAAAGGTTTGGGGCTTACAGCTCAAGGAGAGGCCCAGGGTTTTATCAGTGAGCACACTGTTGAATTTTGTACAGCGGGACTTATACAAGTGACTGGGGCCCAAAAAGGTTTTCTGTACAAAGGGATGGGTCTTACACTCTCTCAAGAGGCCCAAAAAGGTTTAAAGAAAAGAGAGGGGCTTATAACACGAGGGTAGGCCCAAATGATTTTTCGTTTAAAAATGGCGATCGCACCGAGGTTTTCTTTTAACGCAGAGGGACTTATACAATAAGTGAGGCCCAAAATGTTTTGGTTAAAAGGGGGATTGGGTCTTACACTCTAATATAGGCCCAAAGTGTTTTGAATGGGTCTTATAGCTCAAGGAGAGGCCCAGATGATTTTTATTTTTAAACGGGCGACGATCGCGCCGTTTACTTGTACAGAGGGACTTATACAATGAGTGAGGCCCAAAAAGTTTTTGTACAAGGGGGGATGGGTCTTACACTCTCTCAAGAGGCCCAAAGTGTTTTGAAAATGATTTATGAGGGTTGAATTAATCCAAAACCCTAATTTGTTTTCAAAATGTATTTAATTGAATAAAAATTCAATTAAAATGATCAAAAATTGTTTAACACATGGAAAACAAATTGTGATCTTGGATTAATGCTTCAAAAATTAAGTATTGACCTACAAAATAATTAGAAAGCATTAAAAGTTGCAAAATCAATGTAGAAAAAATATTTAAAATGCCAAAAACAATCAAAATATTAATTCTTTACAAAAATATCAATTATATGAAATAAATAATATTTTTGGGATTTTTTGATAAAATAAAATATTTTAACATTTTTGTGAATTATTAAAAAAAAGAACCAATAAAAAATGATAAAAATTGAAGGAGTTATTAATTTTTCAAATCATTAAAAATAATAGCATGAAAAATAATAAAATAAACAAGTGATAAAAAGAAGTCTGGGGCGAGGGGGATTCGAACCCCAGACCTCTCGCTCGCTAATACACACAAAACCAGCTTATGAACCGCTGGGGCGCAATGCCAATTCATAAAGTATATGGCGCCATGGCCATCTCCTTCCTCTATCTCGTGCATGAAGCACCCTATCTCACTCATCTCTCAACCATTTGACATGATTCAAACACCAAACTCGTGCGTTTTTTCACAAGGAACAAGATGGCAATACCCAATTTTATTCATTTTCAGTGTGGAGTGAAATAATCATGATGAACACAGATGAACCCTAATTTGCAAAAGCAATCGTGCAAGCATGGTTATGAGGTCTATGATCAAATTTATTGAGGCAAAACAATCAACACATGATGGTAATCAAATGGCAAAATTATCATGCGAGGAAATATGCATGGATCATGGAGTTTAAGTTTGAAGCTCACCTTGATGCAAGCTGAAATGGAACTTTGCCCAGATGGTGTTCCAATTGTGAATTGATGATCCCTACAGCTTCAATGGATGTTATGGAGTGTGTTGCAAGCTTTGGAACACTTTGAAATGCTCTGGATCAAGCTGGAGACCTCCACCTGCAAAATTGAAGCAAAATGGCTTGGTTGAAGAGTGATTTTGAGCTGGGAGTGTTACAGATGATGTTTAAGCACTTGGAAACCTCAAATACATCATATGTGATGTGTTTGAGCAATTGGAATTGATTGCTTATGGCTGCAACTCAAAACCCGATAGTGGTTACTCAAAAACAAGAAAATTTGAAGTTTAAGAAAGAATGAGAGAAAGCAGTGCTGTAACTGGCTTTGGGGTAAGTTGAATGATCCATTGAGACCTCTATTTATAGGTGATCAACTCTTGTCTTGGAGGAATAGTGAATGGCAGCTGGATCAGATCACATTTGCTTGGATTGACTTGGCATAAATGCCTCTTGAACTAGGCATAACAGCTGCTCAAAATAGATCAGCTATGCCTTGACTGAAATCACATTCTTCAGATGTTTTTAATGTTGTTTAATCAGATAACTTGACTGAGGAGAGTGAGAATCTTGACAATGCACTATTCCACATAAATGCACTTTGAATTCAAAGCAAAATGAGCCAAAATGGATGAATTTCAAGTTGGAAGGTTCTTTGGCTTTTTGACTCAGCTTTATCTATTAGATCAGATGCAATGTGATTGGTTTGAACACAGATGGCATGCTGATCCTCAGTTTTTGGTTCAAAATTGTGTGAGATAATGCAAACATACAAACTGATTTTCCAAAACAGCTTGCAGCAACATGACTTTGAGGATGGATTTCTCATGGCTTGAGTTGAATCAATTCATGCTGTTGAGCCCTTTGAATTCTTGGCAACATTTGCAACAACATTGGTGTTTAACTTTGGAATTGATTCAGCTTGCAACTATGTGCAAAAATCCCACAAGTTTTGGTGTTTCAACAAAATTCTGTTTTAGGCAGAATTTTTCTAAGTGTTGGAAAATGGTATTAGCCACTTTGGCTCACTCATAGCTCAAAATCCATAAGGAATTGGAGTTAGGCCTAGTTGAAGTTTTTGTAGAGGGCAGTGAGATCTACAAATCAAGCTTTGGATGGAAAAAATTGGCTTTGTGGTTTAGGAGTTATGGTCCTCCAAAGTTGGTACCTTTGCCACTTAATTTTTAACTTAGAAAAATTTCTAAGTTTTATGGTTACCCCTTTTACAAGTTATCTCACTTTTCTTGATTTTTCTTGATGAATGATGATTCAATTCATACATTAACAACATTTTAGGGTTAAAAATCCATTTTGGTGAAAAATCTCAAAAAGTCAAAGTTGACTTTTGTGCACAGTTGACTTTTTATCAGATGAATTCCAAACTGTGCAATTCTTCAGGAAATCATGTCCTTGACCTAAATCAAACTTGATGGACATGTTCCATGGGTGTCATAGGGTATATTCAATCATGTATTAGGGTTTGGGAGCATGTCTTGGTCAAAAGTCAAAGTTACAGTTGACTTTTCCCTTAAAACCCTAATTGTGGTGCAGATGAAAATGAGACTTGTTGCTCAAGCTTCTTGGATCAATCCATTGTTCCAAATGGATCAATATGGTGTATTAGAGACCCTCAAATCATCTCTTGAGGTCTTGGCTCATGGTTTGTCCCAAAAGTCAACTTAGGGGTGAATTAGGTCAAGAAACCCTAATTCCTGATTTTTGATGAATGCATCCCCTGAGGCAAAATTGACTTGATGCATGGGTTCATGAGGTTCCATGAAGTATATTAGGTCATGTTTTGGATCATTGCCTTGTGCCCAGATGAAAATTTCCATCTGGAGACCCTGGTCGACCAAAACCCTAATTTGATGACACTGTCGATCTTGAGACTTGATCCACCTAGAAGGGAGCAGCCTTGTGCTTAATCCTTGAAGTGGGAGTCCTTCTTGATTCATTGTGGATGTTTGAGAGTTTAGACAAGTTGAAGATCATGTCATTTCTTGATTGATCCTTTGTCTAAGCACTCAGAGAGGGCTTGAAACCCTAATTTTGCTTGTATTGGATGCTCACCCATCTTTGGGGAGACTGATGAAGCATGATGGTTCATCCATATTGTGATGATGAATTTCACAATGATGGGAAATCTAAGTGGTCAAAATTTGGGGTATTACACCTGCAAATAATAATCACAAAAACCATCTTCTTAACTTGACTATTTAAAAAAGAAGTTTCAGAAATTCCTTTCAAAGAGAAGTACATGTATCAGAGAAACATGCAATGCTGGCTTGTTTTATCAAGTATCATCACTATTATAAGAAAAATTATGAAAATTAATATACCTCCACTCTGATCCATGTAATGTTGTTTGCTTTAGACCGTGATACTCGAGCTTCTCTTTGTGATCAGATTAATAGCAACCAACAAACCAGTGACCATTGTAAAAAAAACAAAAGATTAGATGGAAATTTTCTACGCAAAAGATACAAAGACTAGAATGAAATTAGAATGAAAATCTAACCCATTGCCAGTATTATACGGGTGGAAGACACGAAATAGAATTTGTTTGACAATTGATTCCCGCGCATCAATTTGTCATACAAGAACCTTAAATAAAAACATAATAAACATTAGACTATTTTCATTGAAATGTGTAAATAAATTGTTCAACTTATTAAATAATAGACACGAAATAGTACCTTTTGCACTAACGTCTCTTTATTTTCTTGGTTGGAATATGTTCTACTCGTCTCTTAACAACACGGACGGTTGGATTGATCCAAATACCCTCATTATGATCATTTTTAATATATGATTCATTTGCTATAATATTCTCATCTTGATCATTTCTAGTAAACGATTCAATCTCAACATCAATATCACCATGATCTCCAATGTTTTCATCAATTACTTTGTTAGATAAAAGCACTATAGACCATTTCGTACTTGCGGATCAGTGACATAGAACACTTATTTAGCTTGAGAGGCTAGAATAAAAGGCTCATCTTTGTACCCCACCCTATTAAGATCCACTTGCAAAAATCCTGACTTATCCATTCGTAAGTCATTATTATTTTCAACCCACTTGCAACCAAATATAGGAATCTGAAAATTCTGATAATCAAACACCCAAATGCGCTCGATAACCCCAAAATATGACAGATTTTCAAATTTGGGGTTTAAGTCCTTCACACTTGAAATGTTCATTGCTTCAGTTACCACGGTGACACCACTATTTTGCATAGTACTTTTATCATCTTGTTCTTTGGTATAAAATGTGTATGCATTAATTGCGTATGCGCTATAAAAAACACAACCAAACTTGGACCATATGCTAAACATCGCAACCTTTCTGTTATTGAAGCGGGATCTGAATAATACTTTGAATAAATATGATCCTTAAACTAAGGTATAAAACTTCGATTGTGCTCTCGTACTATCCAATTTTCATTTCTATTCGGATTTAAACCTCGGAGAACATCCTTGTGCATTTCAACATACGACTCAACCTCGTTCTCATTTTGCAGAACATACAAATGCACTTAATCCCGTTCGACCCTTGATACTGTCACAACTTTATTTCCAATTAACTTTTTTCCTTCTTTTTTTTCGATTATATGAGATTTGGGGAGTCCAATTGATTGAACATTGGACAGATATTCAGAACAAAACTCAATCGCTTCTTCAACAATGTATCGTTCAACAATACAACCCTCGGGTCGACTTCGGTTTTTCACATAACCTTTTAATATTTTCATATAACGTTTAGCAGGGTACATTCATCTCATATAAGCTGGTTCACATAATTGTTTCTCTTTCACAAGATGGACAACTAGATGTACCATTATGTCAAAAAACGAGGGAGGAAAATACATTTCAAGCTCACACAAAGTAATAACTATTTCCTTTTGCAATGTTGGTAAGACCGCAGGATCGATCACCTTACTGCAAATTGACTTGAAGAAAGAACACAATTTAGTTATTGCGTTTCTTACTTTTTCTGGCACAATAGAACGTTTACCTATTGGTAGAAAATGTTCCATTATAACATGGCAATCATGTGTCTTTAAACTCTTTAACTTGAGGTCTTTCATAGACACAAGTCTTCTAATATCTGAAGAGTATCCTTCTGGAACTTTAACTTCACTTAGAAACTTACACAATACTTTTTTCTCCTTTCTAGATAGAGTATAGGCAGCAGGTGGTAGATATGTTCGACTTCCTTTCTTCAAGGTCCTAATTCAGTTCTTATCCCCATCGCTCTCAAGTCCTTTCTTGTTTTAAGGTCATCCTTAGACTTTCCTCAGGCCATGTGTTTAGAAGAATGCCACATCAGATTTTTAATGAAGTGGCGAGTAAGTGAATGAGTTGTCAATAAAATAGTGTGAGACTCAGTTTTAATATATTATAATAGACTTGTGCAGATGGTTCGAGTTCACATCTGAGCACAAAATATTGTCGAGGTGTTAAATCTTTCAAATTTTCAAAAAATTTAAATAAACTAATAAAAAGAAAAATAGTAAATTAGTTAAAATCAAACAAGAGTAAAGTTAAAATATTTCATAAAATACAGTGATGGGGGAATAAGCGTAAGCATATGGGGTAAACTTTTCAATATATTATGCTTATGTGAATGTGACAAGGCAAACTTTAAAAAAGTAATTAGGAAAAACTTAAATATTAATCCTTTATCAAATAATTTAGCCATGAAAATTCAGAGAGAGACTTAATTTTTAAATTCTAAAATTTCCTTGTTATTTTCATTATTTCCTTGTTAATTTTAATTTCCGTTAAAAATTTTAATTGTTTAAATTTTTTTTAAAAATATATCCTAAAAACTTATAATAAATTCGTCTTTTTCAAACTAAAATCATATTACCTCGGTCTTTTAAAATGGAAAACCGTCAAATATTTTTTCCTTATTTTTTTAATAAAATTATCTTTATGTTTTAAAATATATTAATAATTTCTTTGTCTATCTGTCAATAATTATGTTGAATTTTTTCATGATATGCACTCAATAATCTTACATAAATATCAAATAATATTTTCATTAAATATATTTTTAATGAATATGTACAAAATTAATAATTTAATGTTTTTTAACTATTTTTATAGATTAACTTTTATATCTTGGCACATTTTATTTTAATTCATAGGTTTCCTTTGTTCGAATTCGTCTACCATAAATAATACTAATTGCAATAAGTGTCATTTGTAGGATGGACTCATGAGAAGACTAAACTTTTTCCAAATCTTTTCAATGTGTTCTTGTTTTGTGAATGGGACAATAACAAGACAAACTTTAAAAAAGTAGTTGTAGATAAAAAATGTAGAGAGGCGTTTCACGTTTTCGTAATATACTTTTGATAGAGTTTAATTATTTTTTTTACAAGCCAATATTTCATTTAAAAGAGTACTAAGGATATTCTAATCCAAACATACAAAAGAGATGGAAGATATACCAAAAGAAAAAGAGAAAATTCGGATCAATTATGTTTACGACATTCTATCCAAAGGAACCTGACAAAATGCATAAAAATCACAGTTGGAATAAGAATTATCCCCTGCAAACCCCATTTCCAAGCCAAACATTTAATTTCCAGCAATTTTTACCTATTAACTCTAGTTCAGAGTTTGTATTTATTTTAGAAGTATAGAAGTTTTATTTTGATTTTTGAATTTCCCTAAATTATTTCATGTTAACTCTTTCTTTAGAAAAAAATTCATAAAAAAATATAAAGAATGTAATAACAACACAAAAATATAACATAAAACTTTCAAATAAAAAAATAATTGTAAATATTTCATAATTTAACAACAGAAAATAATACTATATGAAAATTGCCTACTCAATTTGATGGATAACATGACTTTCATGTAATTTTAAAAGAGAAGTTTGTTTATTTTTTCTTTTTAGAATCAATTATATTTAATGGGTATATTAGGAGTACTCCAATCAAAACATTCACAATACACAAAATGTGATATCAACACCTTTCAAAACGCCCTAACCAATCAATTACCTCCTACAAAAAATCAGAAGGATTTTTAGTCCAGTCATAATAACTACAAGTAAACTTACGATTCAAAGATAATGCAAGCCACCATCAAGAGAAGACGATAGTTCTTTGAACAACATCATTGTGATTCCCAATCATATCGTTGAAGACGGCGCTTTTGTTTGGCATTTAACAGCGCTTAAAAGTGATTCCTAAGGTGGCGCTGCTATAGGTAAAGACACCGCTTTTGTTTTATGAAAAAGTGTTGTCTTATGTAGGCCTTTAGCAGCGCGTTTTTTGGAAAAGCACTTTCTAAAGTAGGCCTTTAGCAGCGCTTTTTCTGGAAAAGCGTTGTTTAAAGTGGGCCTTTAGCAGCGCTTTCTCTGGCCATTTATGCTTTCTATTGTCATCTTTAGGCAGCACTTTTTCAGGAAAAAGCGCTTTCTATTGTCCCCCTTTAGACAGCGCTTTTTAAAGCGCCGTCTAATGTATTTTTTATTTCACTTTAAGGCAGCGCTTTTAATGGAAAGCGCTTTCTATTGTGAACTATAGGCAGCGCTTTTTCTGAAAAGCGATGTCTTTTCTTCACGTAAATTGTGCTTTTTAAAAGCACTTTTTTAAAAATCCGAATTTAGGAAGCGTTTTTTATTTTGTTTCATGTTTTATATAGTTGACTCATGTATATAGTTGTATATAAAAATTAGAGTAGAGGCAAAAGAAATATATTGATTCATGTATTATAAAAAATGCTACATGGGAAAGGGACACATCATTGCCTCTTTAAGAGCCAGTATTATCTCGGTGAGAAAAACTTCAGGCCTGATCTTCAAGAAATAAATCAAGTCTTTGACTTTTGGCAAAGAAATGGGAAGGAAAAATTTCAACCATAAGCTCAAGCAGATACGCAAGCTTTGATGAAACAATACTATCCAAGCTCTGTCAATAATAATCCAACGAGAAAAGAGTAAGCAGAAATTCTCCACGAAAATATTGCACATCAACAACTTTGATGATCACTTAACTGATAAATAAAAACCAATATAAGAAGCAAACCCATGACAACACCCTTGATTGAACATTTTATAGCCAAAAAGTTCCAACATGAATATTTTATTGAGATAAATATTTTCAAACTTCTATCTACGTTAATCAGGAAATCAAATAATATGAAGTAGACAAATACCCTGAGAATGATCGAAAAAATTTTGTATGCCTTCTTCTGCATTACACCAACACCCTGCAAATAATAATCACAAAAACCATCTTCTTAACTTAACAATTTAAAAAAGAAGTTTCAGAAATTCCTTGCAAAGAGAAGTACATGTATCCGACAAACATGCAATGCTGGCTTGTTTTATCAAGTATCATCACTATTATAAGCAAAATTGTGAAAATTAATATACCTCCACTCTGATCCATGTAATGTTGTTTGCTTTAGACCGTGATACTCAAGCTTCTCTTTGTGATCGGATTAATAGCAACCACCAAACCAGTGACCATTGTAAAAAAAACAAAAGATAGATGGAAATTTTCTACGCAAAAGATACAAAGACTAGAATGAAATTAGAATGAAAATCTAACCCGTTGCCAGTATTATATGGGCGGAAGACACGAAATAGAATTTGTTTGACAATTGATTCCCGCGCATCAATTTGTCATACAAGAACCTTAAATAAAAACATAATAAACATTAGACTATTTTCATTGAAATGTGTAAATAAATTGTTCAACTTATTAAATAATAGACACGAAATAATACCTTTTGCACTAACGTCTCTTTATTTTCTTGGTTGGAATATGTTCTACTCGTCTCTTAACAACACGGACGGTTGGATTAATCCAAATACCCTCATTATGATCATTTTTAATATATGATTCATTTGCTATAATATTCTCATCTTGATCATTTCTAGTAAACGATTCAATCTCAACATCAATATCACCATGATCTCCAATGTTTTCATCAATTACTTTGTTAGATAAAAGCACTATAGACCATTTCGTACTTGCGGATCAGTGACATAGAACACTTATTTAGCTTGAGAGGCTAGAATAAAAGGCTCATCTTTGTACCCCACCCTATTAAGATCCACTTGCAAAAATCCTGACTTATCCATTCGTAAGCCATTATTATTTTCAACCCACTTGCAACCAAATATAGGAATCTGAAAATTCTCATAATCAAACACCCAAATGCGCTCGATAACCCCAAAATATGACAGATTTTCAAATTTGGGGTTTAAGTCCTTCACACTTGAAATGTTCATTGCTTCAGTTACCACGGTGACACCACTATTTTGCATAGTACTTTTATCATCTTGTTCTTTGGTATAAAATGTGTATGCATTAACTGCGTATGCGCTATAAGAAAACACAACCAAACTTGGACCATATGCTAAACATCGCAACCTTTCTGTTATTGAAGCGGGATCTGAATAATACTTTGAATAAATATGATCCTTAAACCAAGGTATAAAACTTCGATTGTGCTGTCGTACTATCCAATTTTCATTTCTATTCGGATTTAAACCTCGGAGAACATCCTTGTGCATTTCAACATACGACTCAACCTCGTTCTCATTTTGCAGAACATACAAATGCACTTAATCCCGTTCGACCCTTGATACTATCACAACTTTATTTCCAATTAACTTTTTTCCTTCTTTTTTTTCGATTATATGAGATTTGGGGAGTCCAATTGATTGAACATTGGACAGATATTCAGAACAAAACTCAATCGCTTCTTCAACAATGTATCGTTCAACAATACAACCCTCGGGTCGACTTCGGTTTTTCACATAACCTTTTAATATTTTCATATAACGTTCAGCAGGGTACATTCATCTCATATAAGCTGGTTCACATAATTGTTTCTCTTTCACAAGATGGACAACTAGATGTACCATTATGTCAAAAAACGAGGGAGGAAAATACATTTCAAGCTCACACAAAGTAATAACTATTTCCTTTTGCAATGTTGGTAAGACCGCAGGATCGATCACCTTACTGCAAATTGACTTGAAGAAAGAACACAATTTAGTTATTGCGTTTCTTACATTTTCTGGCACAATAGAACGTTTACCTATTGGTAGAAAATGTTCCATTATAACATGGCAATCATGCGTCTTTAAACTCTTTAACTTGAGGTCTTTCATAGACACAAGTCTTCTAATATCTGAAGAGTATCCTTCTGGAACTTTAACTTCACTTAGAAACTTACACAATACTTTTTTCTCCTTTCTAGATAGAGTATAGGCAGCAGGTGGTAGATATGTTCGACTTCCTTTCTTCAAGGTCCTAATTCAGTTCTTATCCCCATCGCTCTCAAGTCCTTTCTTGTTTTAAGGTCATCCTTAGACTTTCCTCAGGCCATGTGTTTAGAAGAATGCCACATCAGATTTTTAATGAAGTGGCGAGTAAGTGAATGAGTTGTCAATAAAATAGTGTGAGACTCAGTTTTAATATATTATAATAGACTTGTGCAGATGGTTCGAGTTCACATCGGAGCACAAAATATTGTCGAGGTGTTAAATCTTTCAAATTTTCAAAAAATTTAAATAAACTAATAAAAAGAAAAATAGTAAATTAGTTAAAATCAAACAAGAGTAAAGTTAAAATATTTCATAAAATACAGTGATGGGGGAATAAGCGTAATCATATGGGGGAAACTTTTCAATATATTATGCTTATGTGAATGTGACAAGGCAAACTTTAAAAAAGTAATTAGGAAAAACTTAAATATTAATCCTTTATCAAATAATTTAGCCATGAAAATTCAGAGAGAGACTTAATTTTTAAATTCTAAAATTTCCTTGTTATTTTCATTATTTCCTTGTTAATTTTAATTTCCGTTAAAAATTTTAATTGTTTAAATTTTTTTAAAAAATATATCCTAAAAACTTATAATAAATTCGTCTTTTTCAAACTAAAATCATATTACCTCGGTCTTTTAAAATGGAAAACCGTCAAATATTTTTTCCTTATTTTTTTAATAAAATTATCTTTATGTTTTAAAATATATTAATAATTTCTTTGTCTATCTGTCAATAATTATGTTGAATTTTTCCATGATATGCACTCAATACTCTTACATAAATATCAAATAATATTTTGATTATATATATTTTTAATGAATATGTACAAAATTAATAATTTAATGTTTTTTAACTATTTTTATAGATTAACTTTTATATATTGGCACATTTTATTTTAATTCATAGGTTTCCTTTGTTCGAATTCGTCTACCATAAATAATACTAATTGCAATAAGTGTCATTTGTAGGATGGACTCATGAGAAGACTAAACTTTTTCCAAATCTTTTCAATGTGTTCTTCTTTTGTGAATGGGACAATAACAAGACAAACTTTAAAAAAGTAGTTGTAGATAAAAAAAGTAGAGAGGTGTTTCACGTTTTCGTAATCTACTTTTGATAGAGTTTAATTATTTTTTTTACAAGCAAATATTTCATTTAAAAGAGTGCTAAGGATATTCTAATCCAAACATACAAAAGAGATGGAAGATATACCAAAAGAAAAAGAGAAAATTCGGATCAATTATGTTTACGACATTCTATCCAAAGGAACCTGACAAAATGCATAAAAATCACAGTTGGAATAAGAATTATCCCCTGCAAACCCCATTTCCAAGCCAAGCATTTAATTTCCAGCAATTTTTACCTATTAACTCTAGTTCGGAGTTTGTATTTATTTTTGAATTATAGAAGTTTTATTTTGATTTTTGAATTTCTCTAAATTATTTCATGTTAACTCTTTCTTTAGAAAAAAATTCATAAAAAAAATATAAAGAATGTAATAACAACACAAAAATATAACATAAAACTTTCAAATAAAAAAATAATTGAAAATATTTCATAATTTAACAACAGAAAATAATACTATATGAAAATTGCCTACTCAATTTAATGGATAACATGACTTTCAAGTAATTTTAAAAGAGAAGTTTGTTTATTTTTTCTTTTTAGAATCAATTATATTTAATGGGAATATTAGGAGTACTCCAATCAAAACATTCACAATACAAAAAATGTGATATCAACACCTTTCAAAACGCCCTAACCAATCAATTACCTCCTACAAAAAATCAGAAGGATTTTTAGTCCAGTCATAATAACTACAAGTAAACTTACGATTCAAGGATAACGCAAGCCACCATCAAGAGAAGACGATAGTTCTTTGAACAACATCATTGTGATTCCCAATCATATAGTTGAAGACAGCGCTTTTGTTTGACTTTTAACAGCGCTTAAAAGTGATTCCTAAGGTGGCGCTGCTATAGGTAAAGACAGCGCTTTTGTTTTATGCAAAAGCGTTGCCTTATGTAGGCCTTTAGCAGCACTTTTTTTGGAAAAGCGCTTTCTAAAGTAGGCCTTTAGCAGCGCTTTTTCTGGAAAAGCGCTGTCTAAAGTGGGCCTTTAGCAGCGCTTTCTCTGGCCTTTTATGCTTTTTATTGTAATCTTTAGGCAGCACTTTTTCAGGAAAAAACGCTTTCTATTGTCCCCCTTTAGACAGCGCTTTTTAAAGTGCTGTCTACTGTATTTTTTATTTCACTTTAAGGCAGCGCTTTTTCTGAAAAGCGATGTCTTTTCTTCACGTAAATTGTGCTTTTTGAAAGCACTTTTTTAAAAATAAGAATTTAGGAAGCGTTTTTTATTTTGTTTCATGTTTTATATAGTTGACTCATGTTTATAGTTGTATATAAAAATCAGAGTAGAGGCAAAAGAAATATATTGATTCATGTATTATAAAAAATGCTACACGGGAAAGGGACACATCATTACCTCTTTAAGAGCCAGTATTATCTCGGTGAGAAAAACTTCTTGCCTGATCTTCAAGAAGTAAATCAAGTCTTTGACTTTTGGCAAAGAAATGGGAAGGAAAATTTTCAACCATAAGCTCAAGCAGTTACGCAAGCTTTGATGAAACAATACTATCCAAGCTCTGTCAATAATAATCCAACGAGAAAAGAGTAAGCAGAAATTCTCCACGAAAATATTGCACATCAACAACTTTGATGATCACTTAACTGATAAATAAAAACCAATATAAGAAGCAAACCCATGACAACACCCTTGACTGAACATTTTATAGCCAAAAAGTTCCAACATGAATATTTTATTGAGATAAATATTTTCAAACTTCTATCTACGTTAATCAGGAAATCAAATAATATGAAGTAGACAAATACCCTGAGAATGATCGAAAAAATTTTGTATGCCTTCTTCTGCATTACACCAACACCCTGCTGTAGCGAGCGATTTTGGACGCGGTTCTTAAGCGCTGGTCGCTCTCTGCGGTTTGAGCTTAAACTACAAGTCGATTCATTTTTTATCCTATTGTGAGCTAAATAAGGAAGGGAAATAGATGTCTCCAATTAACCCTGCTTTGCATACTGAGTTTAAACAGCGGTCTGTTAGGTTACGAATGTTATCAATGTGGGGGGGGGGCCTTTGTACTGGTTATTCGTATTTCGCCAATACAGGTTTCTTTCTTTCGATCTAGGCAGAAGGTTTCTGGCGGGGAATAAGGATTTGGGTTTTTTGTTGATTGCGCTCGCTAAGATCTTTTCTTTCGATCTTATGCCTACGTATTCCCGTTTACCGAAACAAGGAAATCAGAGCGTTCGTAGTTCCTCCTATTCTATGGGAGGAAATTGGTTTTTGGTGTCTTGTTCAAAGCCCAAGACATGAAGCGAAAGGTGATTTGTATCTTGTTCAAAGCCCAAGATGTGAAGCTAAAAGGTCTATTTGTGTCTTGTTTAAAGCCCAAGACGTGAAGCGAAAGGACCTCGACTTTAGAGAGAATTTATCATCTCTAAAGAGGGGAGAAGGAGAATTACTTTAACTGGGATATGCGGATCCGAACAATGCCATAATTTCCGAAGAAAGGGTTTTAACCTGAAGGAGAAGACTTTAACTCAGTGTAGAGCAATGCCATCTTTCCTTAGGAATTTCTCATGCTAAAAGAGGGACAGTGGCGTGGATATAGATGATCCAGAGGCTTGCCGCTTACAGCGATTAGATGAAAGGAAAGGAGTTGTTGATGTTTGTGTACTGTGAACGAGGCACAGCTTTGATGCTAAAAGGTTAATTGGATCAACCAGTGGTTTTCTTATACAAAGCCTAAGAGGAGGCTATTTTGCGTCTCGTACAAAGCCCGAGAGAGAGGCTAAAAGTTTTTTGACCCAGTGGGGCATATCGTTATACAAAGCCTAAAAGAGTTGACTCAGTTGGAGAATCTTTTATACTCAGTAAGAGAGTGTTTTTGTATCTCGTACAAAGCCCGAGAGAGAGGCGAAAAGGTTGTTTTGACTCCACTGGGGAGAATTTTGGTATCTCGTACGAAGCCCGAGATGGAGGCTATTGTAACTGTTTCAGTTGAGTGACAGATCCAATATACTGATTTAAAAGAGAAAATCAGTTCTTATATGAGCAACACTGTACTCAGGGATTTGATTTGAGGATCAGGGATATTTCCTTCTCTTTGAGGAAATGGGAAATCCAAAGGGTATTGAGACTGTCCGAGTCTGCGGGTTTCCTTCCTATTTAACGAAGGGTGCTTGAGAATGTCTTTGAGACTCAAGGAAGTTAGGCTGTCCGTGTCTAGAGTTTTATCTTTTGTACTATGCTTCGAGAGATAGTAGTAGACTCTATGAAAGGACTGTTCTATGAGGATGACTAGGTTCTATTCCTATACATCTAGGAGGTCGTCGGGACAATTTGTACGAAGCCCAAGAGGAGGCTGGAAACTTTTAAGAAGCCGACGGGTCCTTGTACGAAGCCCAAGAGGAGGCTATCATTCCCGAAGGAAGAGATCATTATACGAAGCCTAAGAGGAGGCTGTGAATACTTCTAAGAAGCCGTAGGGTCCTTGAATAATGCCCAAGAGGAGACCGATGCTTTTAAGAAGCCCGTGGGTCTATCATCTCCTTTCCATTAGGAGAGATAACTCTTTTAGAGATAAAAACCACTGGTAAACGTGCGAGGTTTACTATCCAGCGAATTTTAGCTTTTAAAGAGGGTTCCTTAGTTAAGGTCCAAGATTATGACCGTAGTGGGTACCCAATCCCCGAGACATTCAAAGCAAGCTATCCACAAGGAATAGATTAAGTCAGGAAAGTTCGAGAATTTAGAAGAAACTCAAAGATGTCATTCACGGAGAATACATTCATCTTGGGGAGTTGAGCTTCTTGACGATTCTTAAGGAGGACAGCCGAAGAGAAGACTGTATCTGGTGCTCCTATTGGGGATCTAGGCGTCTATTTCTACGAATAAATGAAACGGCGTCACCTAGTTCTATACGTAGTTGTCGGGGAAACTCGAAATATCTATACTATTATTACACAGTAGATATGAGTTTATGAAAGGAGACTTACAGTGAGCAGCCCCACAATACAGTTTATAATATGAAAGCAGTAAATGAAAGCGATAACCACTTACTCGGTTGTAGTGCTTCCATGTTGTTTGGTTAGTTGTTCAACAAAGAAAGATTAAAAACAACAATGTATTCAAAATCAAAGGAGAAAGTGCTTTGAAAAAGAAAGGTTTGGGGCTTACAGCTCAAGGAGAGGCCCAGGGTTTTATCAGTGAGCACACTGTTGAATTTTGTACAGCGGGACTTATACAAGTGACTGGGGCCCAAAAAGGTTTTCTGTACAAAGGGATGGGTCTTACACTCTCTCAAGAGGCCCAAAAAGGTTTAAAGAAAAGAGAGGGGCTTATAACACGAGGGTAGGCCCAAATGATTTTTCGTTTAAAAATGGCGATCGCACCGAGGTTTTCTTTTAACGCAGAGGGACTTATACAATAAGTGAGGCCCAAAATGTTTTGGTTAAAAGGGGGATTGGGTCTTACACTCTAATATAGGCCCAAAGTGTTTTGAATGGGTCTTATAGCTCAAGGAGAGGCCCAGATGATTTTTATTTTTAAACGGGCGACGATCGCGCCGTTTACTTGTACAGAGGGACTTATACAATGAGTGAGGCCCAAAAAGTTTTTGTACAAGGGGGGATGGGTCTTACACTCTCTCAAGAGGCCCAAAGTGTTTTGAAAATGATTTATGAGGGTTGAATTAATCCAAAACCCTAATTTGTTTTCAAAATGTATTTAATTGAATAAAAATTCAATTAAAATGATCAAAAATTGTTTAACACATGGAAAACAAATTGTGATCTTGGATTAATGCTTCAAAAATTAAGTATTGACCTACAAAATAATTAGAAAGCATTAAAAGTTGCAAAATCAATGTAGAAAAAATATTTAAAATGCCAAAAACAATCAAAATATTAATTCTTTACAAAAATATCAATTATATGAAATAAATAATATTTTTGGGATTTTTTGATAAAATAAAATATTTTAACATTTTTGTGAATTATTAAAAAAAAGAACCAATAAAAAATGATAAAAATTGAAGGAGTTATTAATTTTTCAAATCATTAAAAATAATAGCATGAAAAATAATAAAATAAACAAGTGATAAAAAGAAGTCTGGGGCGAGGGGGATTCGAACCCCAGACCTCTCGCTCGCTAATACACACAAAACCAGCTTATGAACCGCTGGGGCGCAATGCCAATTCATAAAGTATATGGCGCCATGGCCATCTCCTTCCTCCATCTCGTGCATGAAGCACCCTATCTCACTCATCTCTCAACCATTTGACATGATTCAAACACCAAACTCGTGCGTTTTTTCACAAGGAACAAGATGGCAATACCCAATTTTATTCATTTTCAGTGTGGAGTGAAATAATCATGATGAACACAGATGAACCCTAATTTGCAAAAGCAATCGTGCAAGCATGGTTATGAGGTCTATGATCAAATTTATTGAGGCAAAACAATCAACACATGATGGTAATCAAATGGCAAAATTATCATGCGAGGAAATATGCATGGATCATGGAGTTTAAGTTTGAAGCTCACCTTGATGCAAGCTGAAATGGAACTTTGCCCAGATGGTGTTCCAATTGTGAATTGATGATCCCTACAGCTTCAATGGATGTTATGGAGTGTGTTGCAAGCTTTGGAACACTTTGAAATGCTCTGGATCAAGCTGGAGACCTCCACCTGCAAAATTGAAGCAAAATGGCTTGGTTGAAGAGTGATTTTGAGCTGGGAGTGTTACAGATGATGTTTAAGCACTTGGAAACCTCAAATACATCATATGTGATGTGTTTGAGCAATTGGAATTGATTTCTTATGGCTGCAACTCAAAACCCGATAGTGGTTACTCAAAAACAAGAAAATTTGAAGTTTAAGAAAGAATGAGAGAAAGCAGTGCTGTAACTGGCTTTGGGGTAAGTTGAATGGTCCATTGAGACCTCTATTTATAGGTGATCAACTCTTGTCTTGGAGGAATAGTGAATGGCAGCTGGATCAGATCACATTTGCTTGGATTGACTTGGCATAAATGCCTCTTGAACTAGGCATAACAGCTGCTCCAAATAGATAAGCTATGCCTTGACTGAAATCACATTCTTCAGATGTTTTTAATGTTGTTTAATCAGATAACTTGACTGAGGAGAGTGAGAATCTTGACAATGCACTATTCCACATAAATGCACTTTGAATTCAAAGCAAAATGAGCCAAAATGGATGAATTTCAAGTTGGAAGGTTCTTTGGCTTTTTGACTCAGCTTTATCAATTAGATCAGATGCAATGTGATTGGTTTGAACACAGATGGCATGCTGATCCTCAGTTTTTGGTTCAAAATCGTGTGAGATAATGCAAACATGCAAACTGATTTTCCAAAACAGCTTGCAGCAACATGACTTTGAGGATGGATTTCTCATGGCTTGAGTTGAATCAATTCATGCTGTTGAGCCCTTTGAATTCTTGGCAACATTTGCAACAACATTGGTGTTTAACTTTGGAATTGATTCAGCTTGCAACTATGTGCAAAAATCCCACAAGTTTTGGTGTTTCAACAAAATTCTGTTTTAGGCAGAATTTTTCTAAGTGTTGGAAAATGGTATTAGCCACTTTGGCTCACTCATAGCTCAAAATCCATAAGGAATTGGAGTTAGGCCTAGTTGAAGTTTTTGTAGAGGGCAGTGAGATCTACAAATCAAGCTTTGGATGGAAAAAATTGGCTTTGTGGTTTAGGAGTTATGGTCCTCCAAAGTTGGTACCTTTGCCACTTAATTTTTAACTTAGAAAAATTTCTAAGTTTTATGGTTACCCCTTTTACAAGTTATCTCACTTTTCTTGATTTTTCTTGATGAATGATGATTCAATTCATACATTAACAACATTTTAGGGTTAAAAATCCATTTTGGTGAAAAATCTCAAAAAGTCAAAGTTGACTTTTGTGCACAGTTGACTTTTTATCAGATGAATTCCAAACTGTGCAATTCTTCAGGAAATCATGTCCTTGACCTAAATCAAACTTGATGGACATGTTCCATGGGTGTCATAGGGTATATTCAATCATGTATTAGGGTTTGGGAGCATGTCTTGGTCAAAAGTCAAAGTTACAGTTGACTTTTCCCTTAAAACCCTAATTGTGGTGCAGATGAAAATGAGACTTGTTGCTCAAGCTTCTTGGATCAATCCATTGTTCCAAATGGATCAATATGGTGTGATAGAGACCCTCAAATCATCTCTTGAGGTCTTGGCTCATGATTTGTCCCAAAAGTCAACTTAGGGGTGAATTAGGTCAAGAAACCCTAATTCCTGATTTTTGATGAATGCATCCCCTGAGGCAAAATTGACTTGATGCATGGGTTCATGAGGTTCCATGAAGTATATTAGGTCATGTTTTGGATCATTGCCTTGTGCCCAGATGAAAATTTCCATCTGGAGACCCTGGTCGACCAAAACCCTAATTTGATGACACTGTCGATCTTGAGACTTGATCCACCTAGAAGGGAGCAGCCTTGTGCTTAATCCTTGAAGTGGGAGTCCTTCTTGATTCATTGTGGATGTTTGAGAGTTTAGACAAGTTGAAGATCATGTCATTTCTTGATTGATCCTTTGTCTAAGCACTCAGAGAGGGCTTGAAACCCTAATTTTGCTTGTATTGGAAGCTCACCCATCTTTGGGGAGACTGATGAAGCATGATGGTTCATCCATATTGTGATGATGAATTTCACAATGATGGGAAATCTAAGTGGTCAAAATTTGGGGTATTACACCTGCAAATAATAATCACAAAAACCATCTTCTTAACTTGACTATTTAAAAAAGAAGTTTCAGAAATTCCTTTCAAAGAGAAGTACATGTATCAGAGAAACATGCAATGCTGGCTTGTTTTATCAAGTATCATCACTATTATAAGCAAAATTATGAAAATTAATATACCTCCACTCTGATCCATGTAATGTTGTTTGCTTTAGACCGTGATACTCGAGCTTCTCTTTGTGATCAGATTAATAGCAACCAACAAACCAGTGACCATTGTAAAAAAAACAAAAGATTAGATGGAAATTTTCTACGCAAAAGATACAAAGACTAGAATGAAATTAGAATGAAAATCTAACCCATTGCCAGTATTATACGGGTGGAAGACACGAAATAGAATTTGTTTGACAATTGATTCCCGCGCATCAATATGTCATCCAAGAACCTTAAATAAAAACATAATAAACATTAGACTATTTTCATTGGAATGTGTAAAAAAATTGTTCAACTTATTAAATAATAGACACGAAATAGTACCTTTTGCACTAACGTCTCTTTATTTTCTTGGTTGGAATATGTTCTACTCGTCTCTTAACAACACGGACGGTTGGATTGATCCAAATACCCTTATTATGATCATTTCTAATATATGATTCATTTGTTATAATATTCTCATCTTGATCATTTCTAGTAAACGATTCAATCTCAACATCAATATCACTATGATCTCCAATGTTTTCATCAATTACTTTGTTAGATAAAAGCACTATAGACCATTTCGTACTTGCAGATCAGTGACATAGAACACTTATTTAGCTTGAGAGGCTAGAATAAAAGGCTCATCTTTGTACCCCACTCTATTAAAATCCACTTGCAAAAATCCTGACTTATCCATTCGTAAGCCATTATTATTTTCAACCCACTTGCAACCAAATATAGGAATCTGAAAATTCTCATAATCAAACACCCAAATGCGCTCGATAACCCTAAAATATGACAGATTTTCAAATTTGGGGTTTAAGTCCTTCACACTTGAATTGTTCATTGCTTTAGTTACCACAGTGACACCACTATTTTGCATAGTACTTTTATCATCTTGTTCTTTGGTATAAAATGTGTATGCATTAATTGCGTATGCGCTATAAGAAAACACAACCAAACTTGGACCATATACTAAACATCGCAACCTTTCTGTTATTGAAGCGGGATCTGAATAATACTTTGAATAAATATGATCCTTAAACCAAGGTATAAAACTTCGATTGTGCTTTCGTACTATCCAATTTTCATTTCTATTCGGATTAAACCTCGGAGAACATCCTTGTGCATTTCAACATGCAACTCAACCTCGTTCTCATTGTGCAGAACATACAAATGCACTTAATCCCGTTCGACCCTTGATACTATCACAACTTTATTTCGAATTAACTTTTTTCCTTCTTTTTTTTCGATAATATGAGATTTGGGGAGTCCAATTGATTGAACATTGGACAGATATTCAGAACAAAACTCAATCGCTTCTTCAACAATGTATCGTTCAGCAATACAACCCTCGGGTCGACTTCAGTTTTTCACATAACCTTTTAATATTTTCATATAACGTTCAGCAAGGTACATCCATCTCATATAAGCTGGTTCACATAATTGTGTCTCTTTCACAAGATGGACAACTAGATGTACCATTATGTCAAAAAACAAGGGAGGAAAATACATTTCAAGCTCACACAAATTAATAATTATTTCCTTTTGCAATGTTGGTAAGACCGCATAATCGATCACCTTACTACAAATTGACTTGAAGAAAGAACACAATTTAGTTATTGCGTTTCTTACTTTTTCTGGCACAATAGAACGTTTACCTATTGGTAGAAAGTGTTCCATTATAACATGGCAATCATGCGTCTTTAAACTCTTTAACTTGAGGTCTTTCATAGACACAAGACTTCTAATATCTGAAGAGTATCCTTCTGGAACTTTAACTTCACTTAGAAACTTACACAATACTTTTTTCTCCTTTCTAGATAGAGTATAGGCAGCAGGTGGTAGATATGTTCGACTTCCTTTCTTCAAGGTCCTAATTCAGTTCTTATCCCCATCGCTCTCAAGTCCTTTCTTGTTTTAAGGTCATCCTTAGACTTTCCTCAGGCCATGTGTTTAGAAGAATGCCACATCAGATTTTTAATGAAGTGGCGAGTAAGTGAATGAGTTGTCAATAAAATAGTGTGAGACTCAGTTTTAATATATTATAATAGACTCGTGCAGATGGTTCGAGTTCACATCTGGGCACAAAATATTGTCGAGGTGTTAAATCTTTCAAATTTTCAAAAAATTTAAATAAACTAATAAAAAGAAAAATAGTAAATTAGTTAAAATCAAACAAGAGTAAAGTTAAAATATTTCATAAAATACAGTGATGGGGGAATAAGCGTAAGCATATGGGGTAAACTTTTCAATATATTATGCTTATGTGAAAGTGACAAGGCAAACTTTATAAAAGTAATTAGGAAAAACTTAAATATTAATCCTTTATCAAATAATTTAGCCATGAAAATTCAGAGAGAGACTTAATTTTTAAATTCTAAAATTTCCTTGTTATTTTCATTATTTCCTTGTTAATTTTAATTTCCGTTAAAAATTTTAATTGTTTAAATTTTTTTAAAAAATATATCCTAAAAACTTATAATAAATTCGTCTTTTTCAAACTAAAATCATATTACCTCGGTCTTTTAAAATGGAAAACCGTCAAATATTTTTTCCTTATTTTTTTAATAAAATTATCTTTATGTTTTAAAATATATTAATAATTTCTTTGTCTATCTGTCAATAATTATGTTGAATTTTTCCATGATATGCACTCAATACTCTTACATAAATATCAAATAATATTTTCATTAAATATATTTTTAATGAATATGTACAAAATTAATAATTTAATGTTTTTTAACTATTTTTATAGATTAACTTTTATATATTGGCACATTTTATTTTAATTCATAGGTTTCCTTTGTTCGAATTCGTCTACCATAAATAATACTAATTGCAATAAGTGTCATTTGTAGGATGGACTCATGAGAAGACTAAACTTTTTCCAAATCTTTTCAATGTGTTCTTCTTTTGTGAATGGGACAATAACAAGACAAACTTTAAAAAAGTAGTTGTAGATAAAAAAAGTAGAGAGGTGTTTCACGTTTTCGTAATCTACTTTTGATAGAGTTTAATTATTTTTTTTACAAGCAAATATTTCATTCAAAAGAGTGCTAAGGATATTCTAATCCAAACATACAAAAGAGATGGAAGATATACCAAAAGAAAAAGAGAAAATTCGGATCAAGTATGTTTACGACATTCTATCCAAAGGAACCTGACAAAATGCATAAAAATCACAGTTGGAATAAGAATTATCCCCTGCAAACCCCATTTCCAAGCCAAGCATTTAATTTCCAGCAATTTTTACCTATTAACTCTAGTTCGGAGATTGTATTTATTTTTGAATTATAGAAGTTTTATTTTGATTTTTGAATTTCTCTAAATTATTTCATGTTAACTCTTTCTTTAGAAAAAAATTCATAAAAAAAATATAAAGAATGTAATAACAACACAAAAATATAACATAAAACTTTCAAATAAAAAAATAATTGAAAATATTTCATAATTTAACAACAGAAAATAATACTATATGAAAATTGCCTACTCAATTTAATGGATAACATGACTTTCAAGTAATTTTAAAAGAGAAGTTTGTTTATTTTTTCTTTTTAGAATCAATTATATTTAATGGGTATATTAGGAGTACTCCAATCAAAACATTCACAATACACAAAATGTGATATCAACACCTTTCAAAACGCCCTAACCAATCAATTACCTCCTACAAAAAATCAGAAGGATTTTTAGTCCAGTCATAATAACTACAAGTAAACTTACGATTCAAAGATAACGCAAGCCACCATCAAGAGAAGACGATAGTTCTTTGAACAACATCATTGTGATTCCCAATCATATAGTTGAAGACAGCGCTTTTGTTTGACTTTTAACAGCGCTTAAAAGTGATTCCTAAGGTGGCGCTGCTATAGGTAAAGACATCGCTTTTGTTTTATGCAAAAGCGTTGCCTTATGTAGGCCTTTAGCAGCGCTTTTTTTGGAAAAGCGCTTTCTAAAGTAGGCCTTTAGCAGCGCTTTTTCTGGAAAAGCGCTGTCTAAAGTGGGCCTTTAGCAGCGCTTTCTCTGGCCTTTTATGCTTTCTATTGTAATCTTTAGGCAGCACTTTTTCAGGAAAAAAACGCTTTCTATTGTCCCCCTTTAGACAGCGCTTTTTAAAGCGCTGTCTAATGTATTTTTTATTTCACTTTAAGGCAGCGCTTTTTCTGAAAAGCGATGTCTTTTCTTCACGTAAATTGTGCTTTTTGAAAGCACTTTTTTAAAAATAAGAATTTAGGAAGCGTTTTTTATTTTGTTTCATGTTTTATATAGTTGACTCATGTTTATAGTTGTATATAAAAATCAGAGTAGAGGCAAAAGAAATATATTGATTCATGTATTATAAAAAATGCTACACGGGAAAGGGACACATCATTACCTCTTTAAGAGCCAGTATTATCTCGGTGAGAAAAACTTCTGGCCTGATCTTCAAGAAGTAATATATTTTAATTTGTTTAATTTAATAATTAATCTAACAATACAAACTTATAGTATTTTTTTGTTGCATTTTTTTTAATGAAAAGTTGGAGTTTATTATATAATATTGGACTCTCTTACGTTATAAAACTACCCGACATGACATTATTTCAACATATATATTTTCAACTAGCATCAATACCAACACTTTTTAACCACTATATTAGTCAATGCCAAAACTTCACTTTATCTAACAATGACATGTATGATGAATACAAAAGATTTTGTTTCAGAGTTTGACCGAAAATAAGAAAATGGAGAGTACACTTCTACAAGGAATACATTTTATGACAACGATTTTACCTCAAATAACGAAAAGTTGTGGTAAAATTCCTGGACGCGTCATGTTTTTTTTAAATATACAAGCTATTTCGTTTATTTAAGTTAAAAACTGAGAGGTAAACAAATTCAGAATACATGCTTCAAATCTCATTAATTCTAATTTACGTTTTCATTTAATTAAAATTGTCGTCTTTCTGCATATTATATTTTTAATCCAAAAATAAGTGATTTTTCAATTCAGTTATGTTTTCCAACTACTCATGTTACATCACTACTCATGTTACATTAATGGTGTTGTTGTTATTGTCGTTGTTTATTTTTGAGATCCGAAACCCTAGAGGTTTAATCTTGTTGTTGCTTAAAATAAGATTGTGTCATAGGTTTATTGTTGATGTTGTTGCAATTTTGTTGAGAGGTTTTTTTTTTGAGTTGTGGTTTAATGTTAGTTGTTGTTTTTTAGTTGTTGATGGTATTCTTATTGTTGTTTAGTTGTCATACTTTCCAAAGTTATGAAACGATATATGTTGTAGTTTAAGTATTCTCATTGATTTTTAATTTGAAATTGATATTGAGATTATGTTTTTGTGATTCCTTGTGTAGTTCTCATCTTGTTCCTTCGAATATGTTGTTGTTGTTTAGTTGTTCTACTTCCCTAAGTTATAAGAAGCTATATGTTGTAGTTTAGTTGTTGTTATTGAGTTTGCATTTGAGATTGATATTGAGATTATGTTTTTGTGACTCTTTGTGCAACTCTTATTATATATATATTATATTGACATAAAATACAGTTGAGTTTATTATATATATATATATATATATATATATATATATATATATATATATATAGGGTTATGCTAATGCACACCCATGTAGGTGTGCATTAGCAACATACACCTTAGTATATTTTTTTGTGGGGCCCACCAATTTTTGGTGGGACCCACATTAAAAAAATGAAGAAAAAAAATATAAAGAAAATAGATGTAGTGCATTTTTGTGTGGGTCCCACCAATTTTGGGTGTATGTTAGCATTTCTCATATATATATATATATATATATATATATATAATGTCGATTGTTTGTTTAACTAACCTCTATTTTAACATAAAATCAATTAAATTGATTTTGGAAATAATAATATGAAAAATTATGTTGTAATTGAAACACATCTTACACTAATTGATGTTTTTATAGCATTTTATAATGCAACATTAACCACGTGTTCTTTCATGGATAAAAGACCTCAAATACTTCTAGTTTTCATTCAAATTTATTTCATAATTACTTATTTTGCAAAATATGAAATTTTATGCTTTCATAAATGAATTAGTAGAATAGGAAGAGTTGAATAAAGTACTTGAAACATTGAAGTGATTCTAACCATTTAAAAACGTGAGACGAATGATGAGTTATAGGATGCTTAAAAAACATTGAATAAAGTAATTTGTTATTCAAATATAACATAATTGTTCATATTATTATTTTTTAACTAATTGGAGAAGTTATATGTTTTGTTAAAGTTTAGCAGAATAAGCAATCCACATTAGATATAATAATCTTAATCTTATTTTACCAATCAATCTAATGACAAAACATAAGGGAAAGGTAATTTTATCATTTAAAATTTTCAAAAAGGATCTCCTTGAGGATCGATTGCATGACCTCTTTACACAATACATGTCGGTGGATCTATCTTTTTATAACGTCTTTCATGACCTTGCATTTGAAATTGAGGTAATGCCTCATATCTAACAGAGGTTAAATATATTTTTTTACAGTAGTAGTAGATTTTGAAAAGGTAAAAAAAAAGGATTATATTCTCCCACCTCAAAAAAAAAAGTTAACAATATAAACCCATAATACGATGAAGACGAAGAAAGTCACTAAACCAAAATGAAAAAAAATGATTACACAAGAAAAAAAAGATAATTAAATGATTGGTTTTAAATCAAGATAATATTTAAAAATAATGTTTTGACTTTTTGTGATTTCGTGTTTGAAAAGAGAATTTCTAAATTTGTGTATGTTTAAAAATAATGTTGACTTTTTGTGATTTGGTGTTTGAAGATATATATAAACTTCAATCTCTAACATTGACCGTCAATTTTTGAAAGGAAAATGAAGATGAAGCTTACATAGAAACAAAAATTGTTGGATATGAACCCTAATTTCAAAGGGAAAAAAGGTGATTTTTATAAAGAGGTATAATTTTGTTAAATAATAGAATTGAAGAATGCAATATAGAGGAATTGAATGGATATTGTTGACACAAAAACAAAGATTTTATTTAACATTGCTTAAATGAAATGGATAAAATGGCTCACATGATATAACTTAATAAAATCTATTATCTATTATAATATATTAAATCTAATACAACAGATTATGTTATGGCATAAAATATGCCGCGTAGATGATATTTGCCACAACAATTAAAATCTAATATGTCACCTTTAGAATTAAAATAAAAAATAAAAAGACACAATCATTCAAAAATAAAAATAAAAAACTGATGACAAACAAAAAAAATATTTTAAATAAATAAAGTTCTTAAAATATTTAATAATTACAATATTTCTATTAATTGATCATAAAATTGAAATATTAAAACAAATGACTAATTTGAACTTTATTTACAGATTAATAAAATAAAAAATCATAAAATAGAAATATGTTGGTTTCTTAATATTAAAGAATCATGTAATTAAATATTTTAATATAAAATCATCTTATTATTTGATCAACTTTTATAATTAATATGATTTTTTTTTTACAGTTTTAAAATTATAAAATTCTAATGTATAATTTAAAAATACGATATACATTTACTCAATAACATGGAATATTCCTAATACCTACGAATAAAAAATTTACTTTAAACTAAAAAAATAGTCATAAAATTCAAAACATTTAACATATTTTAGTGCAACAAAAATATAATTGAATAATGTCAAAATAATTTTGTAATTCTTTTTTTAATTAAATAAAAACTTGAAATTACCTCAATACCATTGTACAATATAAAACATATACAAAACAATTAAAAATATTTAAATTAAATATCTCTAAAACAACAAAATGTTATCAATTATAATATTCAAATAAATACAAATTTGATTTAAAAAATGTTAAAACCTCCTCACAATGCACGGGTTACCATCTAGTTAATGATTAATATGAATCTCAAACTAAATATAAGAGATCAAAAATGTGTTTTTGCCTTTAATTTCTTTTGCCATTTTAAATATTAGTATTCATTCTTATCTTTTAAAGCTTATCTTTATAATAAAACATTATGAGAATTTATTAAGAAGGATTTCAAGATTAACGATTTGAATAAAAGCATGATTTTGGATAGAATATTATGACGAAGTCGATCCAAACAGTTGATCTCACTTAGTTGGATAAGTCATAGTTGTCGTTATATCTTTATAATAAAAATCAGAATATTATCTTTTTGACTTTAACATTTAAAAAAACTTATCAATTCAACTTTTCTTTTTAAAAGAAAAATTAATTTCTTTTTATAAAGTTGAATAAATGTGCACTTATAATTGTAACCCAAGGGTCACATTCTTCCATAAGATAAATAGTATTCATGGGAGGACCTTATGATACACATCTAGTTAATCATTTTACTTCTCATTTTAATATGTTATCTCTAAGGATGTTCCTTCTTTTTCTTCTCACATACATTCAAATTCATTATGCATATTCCATTGATCGCAAGGCAAATAGACCTATCCATTTATAAATTTAAATCAAACATTATTTTTACTTTACGTAAAATTTAACAGTCGTATTTTCTGAATGCAGACTTACATTGTCTACATGGGTGATCATCCCAAGGGTATTGATCCAGCCACTCTACCTTCTCTTCACACCACAATGGCTCAAAATGTCCTTGGCAGGTTCAAATTATGAATAATGCTTGAATTAAATTCAATACTAGCAATTGGCTCTAACAAGTAGTGCAACAATACAACTACATATTAGAAGAATAAATTTAATATTATCAAAATTTGGATCTTTCCAGTGACTTTGAATCAGGAGCTGTACTCCACAGCTACAAGAAGAGCTTTAATGGATTCGTGGTAAAGTTGACACAAGATGAAGCAAAAACATTGACCGGTACTATTACTAAACCTATATAAACAAAATATATTTAACCATTTTAATTTTTCTAGAGCCAATATAGTTATGTTCATATTATAAATTAAACCGAAATTTATGTACTTTATGTATTGCAATAGAAATGGACGAAGCGGTGTCTGTATTTCCAAACACAAAGCATTATCTTTGCACGACAAAATCGTGGGACTTCGTAGGTCTTCCACAAAATAGCAAAAGAATGAGTTTGGAGAGTGACATAATTGTTGGACTATTGGACACAGGCATTTGGCCCAAGTCAAAGAGTTTCACTGATGAAGGATTTGGTCCACCACCTAAAAAATGGAAGGGATCATGCCACAATTTCACTTGCAACAAGTAATTAATTACTTTCATTATTTTGTGTCATGATTTCAAAAACTATTAAAAATATAAATATATCATTCACATTTTATGTGCAGTAAAATAATTGGTGCACGATACTCTAATATACAAGGTTCCTATAATGAAAAAGAAATCAAAGATCCAACGGATGTAAATGGGCACGGAACACACTGTGCATCCACATTAGCCGGCAACGTGGTTAATTCTGTAGATGTAGAAGGGTATGCCTCAGGTACAGCCCGTGGAGGAGTCCCCTCCGCACGTATTGCTGTCTACAAAGTATGTTGGGGGAAAACAGGTTCTTGCGATGGTGTTGATATCCTTGCAGCGTTTGATGAAGCCATCGCTGATGCAGTTGATATTCTCTCTATTTCTATTGTAATGGGTCAAGTATATCCATATTTTGAAGATCCTATCAGCATTGGCAGTTTTCATGCAATGAAAAGAGGTATATTTACAGCCAATGCTGCTGGTAACAATGGCCCTGTTCATTTCACCATGACAAATTTAGCTCCTTGGTTTCTTTCTGTTGCTGCTAGTACTTTTGGTAGAAAGTTTGTCACAAAGGTGAAATTGGGAAATGGTGCCATTTATGAGGTATGGTGATTTCGTTTGTACTTGTTACTATTAAATGTTAGTAACACAGTAGTACTTTTTTTAAAAAACTTTTCAATTCAATACTTGTTTGAAAGATTGATGTCTAAAAAAGTTTGTTATTCTATGAGATACCTTATAGTTTGATTAATCTTGACATAAATGGAGGGTTCTTGTCAGGGATCCACAATTAACACATTTGATCTCAAAAACAAAATGTTTCCATTAATTTCCGCAAGAGATATACCCAATACTGTGGGGGGATTTAATAGTTCAGAATCAAGGTATCATAAATATATAAAATTATATGAATTCCTATGTTTTTTTTAAATGATTTTTTGTTAGATTTTAATTTCATATAAGTATAATTTCCCAGACATTGCTTCAAGGATTCTGTAGATATACACGCAATAAAGGGAAAGATAGTTTTATGCGAGTGGGTTGAAGATTCTTCAGATGTGGAACTTTTCGCAGGAGCAGGAGCTGTTGGTGTAATATTTGGATTTGTTTATACACAAGATTTTGCATCTATATATGCCTTGCCAACCACGTTACTCGGTCTATGGGATTTTAGAGAAATCAAGTACTACATAAAATCAACAAAGTATATATTTTATTTTTAATTGAAATCAGAAAATTTTTTATAAACAATATTTTTTATTTATAAGTTATTGTATTTGTTATCAGAATTCCAACTGCCACAATATTTAAGAGTGAAGAAGTTGAAGATTTGTTGTCCCCTTATGTAGCATCGTTTTCATCAAGAGGTCCAAACCCAGTTACGCCATATATTCTCAAGGTAACCAAAAAAGATATTTAGCTCGTAAATCATGTCAATTTTTTTGTTTGTTTTCAACATGTAAAAGGCTTACTAGTTACAATTATTTCTTAATGTTGTAGCCTGACATTACTGCCCCGGGAGTTAATGTTATAGCTGCGTGGACTCCACTCGACCCAATTTCTGAAGTTGAAGATGACAAAAGAATATTAACATATAATGTTATCTCTGGAACGTCAATGGCTTGTCCTCATGCAGCAGGAGCAGCCGCATACGTTAAATCATTTCACCCCAATTGGTCTCCTGCTATGATCAAGTCTGCATTGATGACCACTGGTAATGACTAATGATTCACAATCTTTCAATCGAGAAAATTTTAGAATTGAATTGACCAACAATTCCCATTATTACATTAAACATTATAAACTAAATAGGTGTTTGAACTGTTTTATTCTTTACTCTTATCAATTTGATGTATACCAAATAAACAGCTACACCAATGAGTCCTACTTTAAATCCCGAGGCTGAATTTGCATATGGCGTTGGGCAGATAAATCCTGTAAAGGCAATAAATCCAGGTTTGGTATATGATATTAAAGAAGCAGATTATGCCGATTTTTTGTGCAGAGAAGGGTATACAGATAAACAACTACGAGTTCTTACTCAAGATAAGAGTAACTGCAAAGTGAAAGCTAATGAGAAAGCTGTATACAACTTAAATCTCCCATCATTTGCTCTTAAAATAAACCTTACATTTTTCGGTCATGTTTACCATAGAATGGTAACAAACGTGGGATCAGCAACATCTACTTATAAAGCAAGAGTAATATCTCCATCTTTGTTAGAGATTCAAGTGAAACCTAATGTTCTGTCTTTCACATCTATAGGACAGAAAAAATCATTCTCGCTCACAATCGAAGGGAAAATCAATGTTGAAGTAATGTCAGCTTCTTTGATTTGGGATGATGGAAGTCATCAGGTTAGAAGCCCAATTGTTGTTTATGGGAAGTACGCATGAATTCTCTGACCCTATATGCTTGTGATGCATGAAAATAATAATGGCTTATAAAGAAAGTTTTCATATCACATTCTTATGCATGTTGAACTTTACAAAATTGTATGTTGTGTAAGTTGCTAGTTGAGTGTGTTGGTACTTGTCATTTGAAACTCAACTCTCACCCCGAAACTTGAAGGTTGAAGCATTTGATTAGATGTATATATTATTTCAGTTTTTGATTATCATGTTATACTTGACTACAATGTCTTAACTCAATAGTAAGAATCTGATCTTATAAAAAAATCTAAAATCGTCCATATGATGAAGAGTTATCAATCTTAAAATAAAAATGTTGCTTGTAAGTCTGTATTCAGATAATGTAATTCAATATGAAATTTCTAATTGGATGGATGTGGAATAGTTCAAATCACATAAACGTGGAAAATATATGCATGTATATAGTCCCGTTAAGACAGTTCAGTTAGTAGCTGTACTGTACAAGAATATCAAATGCAGGGGCACGAATTGAACCTTCGACATATGACTTATTAACCTTTAAAGGGTGAAATTCTAGTCACTAAGAAGCAACATATGTGTGTGTATATATTTACCTTGCGATCTTTATTGGAACATGCTTGTTGGACGAGAATACAGGTGAGAAGGAGATGTAAGAATGGCCTTAAAGAGTTTAATTTTGCAACTCAATCCAAATGAGAAGCAAAGAAGGTTTACAGTACTAAACCATTTCACCTTCAATGAGTATATGTGGTCGAAGAATGTGAACCTCGCCTGCCAAGGGACACATGCGTTACAAAAAATTAAATTTTATTTTACTTTTTTAAACAACATTTGAAAAAAGAAAAAAAAAAAAAAAAACAGATTTTAGTATAATGACAAGCTTTAGAAAGTTTAGCTTCTAAAGAGCAAACAATATTTTTGAAAGTATACTAAAGCACAAAGTGTGTTGTGTTGGGACTATTATTTATAAGACTATAGCCAATGATAAGATGTGCACATGGTATGGTGAGAATATTATTAGTAAAAGTAAACCCAATCACACTCTACTAGACCCTAGCACTAATGCTGAAATAGAATAACAGTGTAAACCTGATTTAAAAAATGACGAAAAGTACTTATATATCATGAGTGTTTTTCATAAAAAAGTGTTTATGTTTTATTGATACGTCTTTTTTTATTAAAGAGTACGCTTTTCTTTTTTGCGTTAAATATTTGTCTCTCAACCTATTTGTATTTATGCATTCAAAAAGTTAAAGAATACACCAAACGACATACAACTATGATGAAAGGAGTAAACGATTGTTAGTTGTCACAATCTTTAGCTCATTTCTTTATTTTTGTGAATATGTTTTGCTTCATTTTTCAATCTTCATCTTTCATAGGTTTTCATTGTTTCCACCTTTAACTCTCGTGTAAAAATGTTATGCTTCATATTTTCTAGTTATTTGCCATGTATGTTCACAATGCATATTATACATATAAGTTCACAATGAATATTATACAGATAATGTTTAGTTCATTGTTATGAAAATTCACGAGGTATATATTGTTTAGGTTATTGTTATATGTTAAAACCTATTGTATCTGTTTGTTGTATTGGGCCTGGCCCATATGTTCTTTTCCTCTTCCATTTTTTTCCATTTTCTTGACCGTTACTTTTGTGTGCCTATATTAGTGGCTTTGTACATTCTGCAGCATTAATGAAAAATGGTTTTTTACTGTTCAGCTTATCTTTTCACTATGCTTCTGATGCCACATGTTAACATGGTATCAGTTTGAAGATATTACTCTGATTTCTTTTTCATTCTTTGTTAGGTAAAGTGCTTCTTTTTTGTCCTCTGCATCTTATCCCTTCCTTTCACCACCATTTTTTTCACTATCGTGGTTCCTTCAACAAAAACAATAAACCTTCATCTCTCTTTTTCTGCTTCATTTTTTCCCCCTCTCTTTCTTGCGTTCTTCTATATTCATCTTCTTCTAGAAAGATTTTCTTGGTTGCATATACCTTTTTTGTTGCTTTATCATCCTCTTCGCTTGCTTCTTTCCCCTTATCTGTTCCTTTTTCCTTGTTTTCTTTCTCACCATGGCTGATGAAGGAGATAACCACTTTGTCTCCACCACGAACAACCAAGAAAAACCCACCCAAAATCAATCGGTTCGCAATTACCAGACCGATGTGCTCGACCCTTATTACATGCACCCAGGTGACAACCCTGGCCTTTCTATTGTATCCCTATCCCTCAACAATTCCAACTTCCATTCTTGATCGCGTACGATCAAGCTTGCTCTTCGTTCCAAGAACAAATTAGGGTTCATTGATGGAACCCTAATTCGTCCAATTGCTTCTGATTCAAAACACCTTGTGTGGGATAGATGCAACAACATGGTGATGGCGTGGCTGACCAACTCGATTGAGAAAGATATCTCTGAAAGTGTTTTATGGATGGATTCTGCGAAGGCTATCTGGGACGAACTCCATGAACGATACCATCAAGGTGAAATTTTTCGTATCTCATACCTCATGAATAAATTTAGCACAGAAGCAGGGAGAACAAACTATCACTCAGTACTTTACTACGTTGAAGAAACTATGGCAGGAATTTGACAACTTCCGCCCTATTCCCAGTTGCGCGTGTGATCCTGTTTCCACTTGTCAATTAATTTCCACAATCAAGGCCTACCGCGACAACACACTACGCCAAAATTGTGTTTTGGCAACGCAACAAAGACATCGCTTTTTGGCCGAAGCGCTGCTATAAGTTTCGCTAAAAACAAAAATAAAAAACAGAGAAAAAAAGCGCTGCTAAATATGGGTCCTACGAAAGCGCTTTTGAAAAGCGCTGCTAAAGGGTTAAGGCAGGTGAACTTTAGAAAGCGCTTTATGAAAAGCGCTGTTAAAAGGTTACCATAAGCGAGCGCTTTTCAAAAGCGCTGCTAAAGGGCTTTCTTACAACACACTTTAGCCAGCGCTTTTGGAAAGCGCTGCTAAAGGCCTTTCATTAATCCCACATTAGAAAGCGCTTTTACCTCCAAAGCGCTGCTAAAGGCCTAACATAAGAAAGCGCTTTCTAAAAGTGCTGCTAAAGGTCTTTTAAAATATTAAAATTAAAACAGATTCTAATATCCCTCTATTTTCATTTCGACCGTTTCTATTTAACCCTAACTCTCGCGACACTGTTTCTCTTCATCTTCTTCTTCTGCGCCCTGCGTCCTCCGTCCTCCGTCGTTTCTTCCCTCCGTTCGTGGCTTACTCTCGGCCTCAGTTCGTGGCTTCCCTCCGTTTCTATTTACGGACTTTTGCGCTTGAGTTTGCTTGTTTCCGGATTGGTTTTGTATACGTTTCAAACAATTGCGTCACCGCTGCCCGGGTTTCAAAGTATTGGTTCCGATGTTTGTTCGGATTGCATAATATCATGTTGCTACTTGTTTTTGAGTTGTGAATTGAATGTGCAAATTCCGGTTGCATTTCCTTGTTGTTTATAGTATGAACTGTGTAGAATATAATTATGTAGTTGTCTGAGGTGTTATTAACTTATTGAATTTGCTATATATAGGGGTTACTTGTGAACTGTGCAATACTTTAACATGGGCACTTCCTAAAAAAACTCCGCGGCCAAGAAGGTGACCGAGAAAATGAAGAAGGATGGTCCAAATGTTGCAATATCTGCTGCATCATCAATCGGAGCAACCTTGTCCGGGAAGAAATCTGTGACAAAGATGAAATCCCTCACAAAAGACCGTGCTCCGAAACGTGATTTTGGTGCAGATGTTGATGAGGACTGGGATGAAGACTGGTTCAATTTTCTTCATTCAGGAGGCGGGAGAGAGAGCGATTATCTTCTAGAGGGGAAGTTGTATTTTGTTGTTGTTTTGATTGTCCCCTTATATGGGTGTTAGTGATTTTTCTGGCCTTCGGGCTCTCTTTTTAATTGTATTGTACAATATTTTGCCTCATCTGAGGCATTTTATATAATATGTCGTTTTTTCTCCTGCAAGGAATTACCCTTTTATATATATGCTAGCCCGTCGAGTACTTAAGTCAAGAGGACTTAGAGTGGTCGATCATGAGGTATCAAGCGTTATTTTTTTGCCTTTTTGTTTTCTGAGACTTTATATTTGTGGTATGAAAAAGCGCTGCCTAAAGATGCCAATAGAAAGCATAAAAGGCCAGAAAAAGCGCTGCTAATGGCCCACTTTAGACAGCGTTTTTCCAGAAAAAGCGCTGCTAAAGGCCTACTTTAGAAAGCGCTTTTCCAGAAAGGCGCTGCTAAAGGCCTACATAAGGCAGCGCTTTTGCATAAAACCAAAGCGATGTCTTTAACTATAGCAGTGCCACCTTAGGCAGCGCTTTTAAGCGTTGTTAAAAGCCAAAAAAAGCGTTGTCTTTTCCCTTCCATGGCATAGTGACAACTACGCCATCCGGTTTCTCAAAGGTCCTAATGAATGATGTGCTCCAGTTAGTGCTCAAATCATGTTGATGGCTCCTTTACCTCCCGTGAACAATGTATTCCCTCTCCTAATTCAGCAAGAAAGACAGCTTATACAACCCGTTGAAGGAGACAAAATCGTAGCTCAAGTCTCCCAACCATACTCATTGAATCGTGCTTCTGACTCGCCATCCAATCCTGCTACTTACAACAAACCCAAGGGTATCAAAATCTGTAGCTACTGCAACAAACCCGACCATACCATCGAAGTTTGTTTCAAAAAGCCAAAACCTTCTCTAATTTTCTGTTATAAAAACTTGTATAAACCATCGAACCGGGACACCAAAAAACCCTCTGCCTTCACAACCACCACCTATCATTCCCTCAATCACTCTTTTCCTCCATTCATCACAGAATCAAACCTTCAAGCCTCCACGCCCTCTAATCTTTTCCTTCTTCTGCAAAACTACAAACACACCAATACAATCTTGAAACCACAACCTGACTTCCTCTTCTTCTCCTTCCTCCATCCGCTCTGCAAAACGCAACCCTCTCCATTCACAACACAACAATAACCTTCAATACCTCACCTTCTTCAAATCCTCTTTCAACAATCCAAACTCAACACAACTCTTCTTCTGCAGGACCTCAAAAACAATGGCAACTTTCAGCTCCTTCATATCTCCCCCTTTCCTTCAACTTTTAATAACAACAACTTGAAAAAAACCCACAAAAAACCAAATCGGACATAAAGAAAAGAAGAAGAAGTTTGAGGCAAGTCTTGACGAGATAAAATGAAATCTAGGATACAAACCTTAAATCACCATCGAGTGCTCCCCCGATCCACATCGTTCCATCATTTTCGATCGCTTTTTTTCCACTGATCGAACAACAACTACAAACCCGTAAGCTTCCTCAACCGCGATCCGCCGTGAAATAAAAACAGAGCCAAACCTAGAACCGGAATCGAAAACTGAGTTTGGAATGATCTGGGAGACGAAGTGTGTTCGTCGTTGATGCGCACCCCCCTCACATGGTGATTCGCTATTTTTGTTTTGAAGTTTGACGATGAGATGCGAAACGTCTTTGGAAGTGATCTGATGTAGTTTTCAAAACTACGCTTTGACTTTCCCTGTTGTCACAAAATAATAATAATACCTGTCTTTTGTGACCCATGGATACACGAGGGGCTGATGAGCCCGTTTAATTACTCCACCCCTCCTTTCATCTGCACCGTGGGTTTTGCTGTGAGATGATGGGCCCTTCAGCCCATATGATTCTCATTTAATTTCTATCCTCAGCACCTTTCTCAAACTCTATGCGTTTTTTATTATTACATCTTTTTGGTTTTTTTTTAAATTTCAAAAGATATGATATTTGCTTTTTAGTAATTTTTCTTATTTCAATTCCATTTCCTATTTTTATTTGGGCCTATGACATAAAAAACTTCTTGATTTTGTTGATTTATTCAAGTCACAAATATCATGATTCATATGAGGCCATTTTTCAATTTATTTTTATCGGTCAATGAAAATCTAATAGAAAGGTATTCGATTTAACGATCTAAATCCTTATTTAGATGAGACCAATTTTATTTTCATTTCGAGTCTGTTTCTTTATTTTTGGGCCGATGATATTACAGAAATCAGGACTTAGTCGATTTATCAAATTACTAAAAGCCGTGATATGTATGAGGTCACCTTCATTATTTTATCGGTCGATGAAAGTCGAATATCATAGATTATCGGTTTCTCGATTAAATCATGATTAAGACGAGACCGACTTTATTTCTACTTCATTTTGTATTTTCTTATATCTTCATTTTCATTTTTGACCGATGAAGTCTTTCTATTCACGAACGTTGTTAGCGAAGCGACGAACCTTCATTATTTCAAATCTGTAGTGAGTGATCATCGAGATCTCTTTCTATACTTTGAGATCGTGATAGGTTACCTTCGACTAATCAACGAGAGTTTGTGATTTAAGACGAGGTCTTCACCTTTTCTTTTAGTGTGGCACGATTTCATCGGAGAATGATCTTCTATATCATTTCTCTATCGTGTCTTAACACAAAGATCAAATTGTGCATCCTTCTATAGTATGGTCTTCCTCATAGACCGTACTACGACGGATCAATACTACATTGGACCCGATTCATCGATCCAATAAATTAATCATTAATCACTGACTTTACTTTCTGTCAATATTATCTTTATTTTATTTTCTGTTAAGTATTATCCTAATTATTATCCTTGTTCATATTATACTTGTTCATATTCATGATTGTTCACACTTGACCCTCCTTCCAAAGGAAAGATCTTTACTTTGACTCCTAAGTCACAAACCTTTCCCATTTCATCCTTGGCCTCATAAGTGTCGTTTCCCTCATAGTTTAGTAATAGGATGAAGTTATCATGAACTCCTTGAGATTCTCACAATCATGAGAACTCACTTTACCTTTTACTCAGACTTACAGAGTTATCATGAACTCTGTGTGGTTCTCACTATCATGAGAATTCACTTCCTCTCTTCATAACGTAGACTTAGAGAGTTATCGTGGATTCTACGTGAGCTTATGCTCATTCCCTTTGGAACGTTGGCCATAGTCAATGTTTCCTTTTCTTTCACCCTTAGTTAGGTGAACTACGGTTGCTCTGATTCTTTAGTCAGATACGTAGGCACAAGATGCGACGTCTTGGCGAGCAAACTTAGTGTACATACTCTTAGGTCTTTACCTTAGTACAGTTTTCTTTTACCAAGCAAACATAACATAACATAAACATTAGCAAGAGGTTCATGTAGAGTACTACAGATACTTAGGGTGCTAATACCTTCCCTTTGTATAACCAACCCCCGAACCTTAGATCTCCCCCCTTTTAGGTTTTTCTCGATCTTGAACCTTTCCTTTGGATAAATCAAAGTCGGTTGTAAAAGAAATATGATGCAAGTTAATTCATAGCTTGTTATCCAATTTTCACCGCAACAGAAATGGAGACTTCACTTGGGAGATTCCCCTAAGAGGGTTAAGCCTATCTTGTTTTTATTTGTGTTATTTATATGTTTGCTTGCTTGTACATTTACATATTCATATCTGTATATATATCTGCTTGTGCTTGGGTTTTTCTGTGTGCAGGTTTGCTACCTTGAGTGGTGAGGATAAGTCCTAACTCGGACTTGAGCGCACTTATTATAGGACGATGGTATATTCAAGGAGGCTTTGAGGGAGTCGATTCCTGAAAAAGTTGACTTGAGACACCATCACTCAGTTGAGGTCCTCTTGAGAGTTTAGTCATGTTGAACGATTCTATTCGTGAAAACGTTACTACTCTCGACCTAGGTGCCCATGATATTGAGAACCGTAGTTACCAAACCCCACTTGGCCTTTTAGGATGTAGTACGGTGACCATAAGGGAGTCTAGTTATGAAATGGTTGTCAGGCGATACTACACTCAGACGAGATTCTCTTGAGAATATTATTGATTACCAAGTTAATTGGGAAGTCGATAATATCCGAAAGATGGATTGTCGACTCTGGGAACCTTTTTAGAACCCTATTCTGCAGATAAAAACCCATAGTACACACCTTTTGGGATGGGTAGACCATGGCTCCATGCTCGTGATCTTCAAACCTAGGCCCTTTCTTTGTTTGTGTGTGCATATTTGTGAATATCTGTATATGTGTGTTTGTGCATACTTTCCTCTATTCATGAGACCCTAAACCTAGGACTTGTGTGCTGTTGTGTGTACATATATCTGTGTTTTTGTGTGCCCGTGTTTTGTACATTGCATACATCTCATCGCATCCATTAATGGTTTCAAGGAACTCAGACGTTCTTTTCTTTGCAAAGATCCTTAGAGATCACAGATTTTTAAAACAAAACTCTTCAGTTTTCCAAAATGTTTGCAGCTCGCCTTTGAGTTCCTTGAAACCTTTTGGCTTGCATTAGCATTACATTGCATTTGCATTTCTCAGCCTTGAGTCTCATCCGTCCTCTGTCTGTTACCCAGTTGACTCCCCGAAGCCATCATTGGACTTGAAGTAGCTTTTGGAGGATCATGAACTCAGAGGAGCAGAACCAATTTGTAACTAGAGTAGATTTCGACCTGTTGAGAAACCAGTTGGATCAGATTATGATAGCCTTGGCAAAGAAAGATGACAGCATTCAAAGGACTTCTGTGAACGACGTTGCCCAAGCTCAACCTGTGTAGATTCCTGTTGAGACCAGCTTAGCAAATCAAGAAGGAAATTCCAGTTCCCCGAAGCCGGAAAACCTTTGGTTGTTTAGCATTTTGTTGTATTTTCTTTGCATGTTTGAATTATTTTTGCTTATAAGCATTGTTGTACTTTCAAATTGGCAAGATTAATGAAGTGTTTATGCATCTTTTGATTAAGTCCATTCGTTTCACTCATTTACGTTTATGTTTATAAAAACAAAAAAACAGACAAATTTTTTTCCCATATCAATTCTTTTGTTCAAGCAAAGATTGGGGAGGATGATGAAAACGTCATACCCAAATTGTTGTTAGTATGCTTTCAAATTAAAACTTTGCTGACGATGTAAGGCATTGTTTCAACTCCTAAACACTGGAGAAATAAGGAAGTTAACCCCTCTTTAACCCCTTCGAGCCTAGAAGTAGGAGTTTCTTTCTTTACAAATAAAAATCCGCAATCTTAACCTGGGGCAGGGTAGTTCTCAGTTAACTTGATTGTGCATTCAAATACAAGAGTATCATTCAAGACGCCTTTCGACAAAGTTCACAAATGTTCCTTCGCACACAGCAAGCAAGTGTCGAAGATATCTTTCAAGTCAAAACGCCAATGATGGTTCACTGTAATCCTTAAGCCAGGAAGTCACTAAAAAAAAAGAGAGTGAAAAAAATAAAAATAAAAGCCCGCTAAGTCAAAACCTATGAAGGAGACTTAGGCAAAAATTGGGGCATCCCGCTGGGTGTAAGCTCAAATGACACAGTTCAGGCAAAAGTCAGGGATAACAAAAATCATCCAAGAGGTTACCGAAATCCTCAAAGATAAAATGAGTTGACTGAGGTCCTCACCAAAAAAAATAACAAAATGTTGTGAGAAGCAGTGACTGTCATCTCAAGTCCATTGAATTCTGAACCATCATCATTACTATCATCAGTGCAATTCCTAACTCATGGGAATTTGAGTGCATAGTTTGAGCTAACTAAGCATAGGACTGGAGTTCATCACGTAGATTGGGTGGGTCACAAATAAACTTTGAGCTTTTATCCTTTGTTTCTTAAACCATGAACTAGGCCATGTTATAACCCTCAAAAGACCTAACTGAAGCAAGGTTGTTTTGAAAGCATACTACAACAAGGTTGATTAACCTGACTCCTAATGATATTTGCTAATTGCGTGTGTTGATCACTTCATCTGCCTGCCATCAATGGCTAGATACACCTTTGTTTAAATCATTTAATCACTCCACTGTGTGTGTTTCATCAAATAAAATTTGTTTTCGAAAGCTTGCATGAATTTTACATTGAAATTGCCAATTTTTAAATGAACAATACTTGTTTGCAAAAATAATTAAATGTCAAAGAAATCCCAACAAATGCAGACAGCTAGGGAATTTGACTTGATAAAGGAAGCTCAGTCAGGGGCAACCAAGTGTGAAGATTCTCCAATCAATCATCCCAAGAGTTGATGAATCAGAGGTAGAACTCTTCAAATTCAAAATATTGGGGCAAGCCTTCTTGAGGTCATCTTATGACAAGTTTAAGGCAATGACTCCAATGACTCACCAACTGGGGCAAGTTGTTCCCTAGTTGTTTCTACCGCAGTCTGAGGATTTTGTATCACAAATGCAGTTAATCTGGGGCAGTTACGCCGAGATTCATGAATCTAAGAGTTTGAAGATATCGAGGCATTTCATATGCCGATTCTTCTGTAAAATCCTCTTGATATTTTCTCCCAACATACCATGTAATCTGGAGCAGAGAAGATTTGAAGATTACCTGTTGCAAGAGTTGTTGTTTATTATGGTGATCATCATACAAGTCAGGATGCAGAATTACCTTGTTCTTGTGATATCTCTTGCCAGCTTCCCAGTAAATTATTACTTCGGTCGAGCTTGGGCAATCTCCATGGATCTCTTATCTCCAGTGAAGAAATCAAGCTCATGATGACAATCCTAGCGAAGTCATGATGCTATACCAAGTGGAGTACTCTTTCCCCGGAGAAGGTCATAACCTTGAAGTAGAGCTGCTTCATCTGCAAGTTCATCCCCAGTGATGGCCCAACCTGATGTGTTTGGCTGGGTGTCCTTGTCGAGATGTTTATTTCATCTTCAGTTTCACTTCCTTGTCTGTTTTGTCAGCATAAGCATAAGCATGGCATGAGCATGGCATAAGCACTTATATGCATAGCATCTTAGCATTTTTGCTTCCCTTCGGGTACTTACCTATTTTTGTTCACTTTGGCATTTATCTCCCCAAGTTTCTGGGTTTGTCTATTCACTTCAATAAAAAGTCAGCCCTAGGTATAAAGTGCCCATCTTTTTTGAATTTCCCACAGAGTTCAATCCTCGTGGATGATGGTTGTTTCAGTTATCTTTTCCACATGTGGATAAGATAAGTTCCCATTTGAGTTCATTCCTCAATTGGAGTCTTGTTTGACCGTTTCTTTCTAGCTTGTTCCTAGATCGAACTTTGGTCCCTGGAAGGTGTGGTTTCTGAGCCCATCTGGAACGTGCATTTATTTTGCATTGTGTCTCGCAGAAGAGTCTTTTACAGATTCTCGTTGAAAATAACGTTCATTCCCTAGCAGTGTTGTGATATCAGCAGTTCTTTGGAATTTATACCCAACAACAAGTATTATTCTCTTGGAGAAGCTTGTTCTATCATGGAAATAAGTGGCAGTCTCTTATGAGAAACTTATCTATCTCTGGTTTTATTCAACCTCTTTGCAACCATAATGGGTATTCCCCAGGAAGTTTAATCTTCATTGATGCAACCCCGGTACCAATCTAGCTGATACTCAATCACCTCATTTGGATACCTAAAGTCCAGTAATCGCTGGCATTGTTTAACCAGGTTAAATATGAACCTAAACTTCGAGTCAAATATGAACCCGTTGTTTGAACCTTTTTCAAAGTCCAGTCATCACTGGCACCTTTTCTTTTTCTGGTCTCATATGAACGTGAAGTCCAGTCATCACTGGCATCTTTTCTTTTTTAGGTCTAATAAGAACCTAAAGTCTAGTCATCACTGGCATCTTTTCTTTTTTAGGTCTCATAAGAACCTAAAGTCCAGTCATCACTGACATCTTTTCTTTTTCAGGTCTCATAAGAACCTAAAGTCCAGTCATCACTGGCATCTTTTCTTTTTCAGGTCTCATAAGAACCTAAAGTCCAGTCATCACTGGCACCTTTTCTTTTTTAGGTCTCATAAGAAACTAAAGTCCAGTCATCACTGGCATCTTTTCTTTTTCAGGTCTCATAAGAACCTAAAGTCTAGTCATCACTCGCATCTTTTCTTTTTTTCAGGTCTCATAAGAACCTAAAGTCCAGTCATCACTGGCATCTTTTCTTTTTTAGGTCTCATAAGAACCTAAAGTCCAGTCATCACTGGCATCTTTTCTTGTTTGAATTGAGTCAAACCTGAACCTAAACTTCGAGTTATCCTGAGCTCGTTGTTTATCCTTTGTTAGCTTCAGATTATCGTGAGTTTGTTGTCTAAAACAGTTCTTGTTTGAATCGAGTCAAACCTGAACCGGAACCTCGAGTTATCGTGATCTCGTTGTTCATCTTTTTTATTTCAGTTATATCTGTTCTTGTTTGAATCGAGTCAAACCTGAACCTAAACTCGAGTTATCGTGAGCTCGTTGTTTATCCTTTGTTTGCTTCAGATTATCGTGAGTCTGTTGTCAAAATTGTTCTTGTTCGAATCAAGTCGAACCTGAACCGAGTCTTTGTTTGAATCGAGTCAAACACTAAACATCTTTGAGTCTTTTGTTTTAAACCGTTCTTGTTTGAATCGAGTCAAATCTGAATCGCGTCTTTGTTTGAATCGAGTCAAACACTGACCATCTTTGAGTCTTTTGTTTTAAACCGTTCTTGTTTGAATCGAGTCAAACCTGAACTACGTCTTTGTTTGAATCGAGTCAAACACTGAACATCTCTGAGTCTTTTTTTAAAACCGTTCTTGTTCGAATCAAGTCAAACCTGAACCGAGTCTTTGTTTGAATCGAGTCAAACATTGAGTCTTTTGTTTTAAACTGTTCCTGTCGAATCGAGTCGAACTTGGACCAAAAGTCCAATTATCGTTGGCACCATCTTTGTTTGAATCAAGTCAAACATTGTCTTAACTTCAGTCTGTTGTTGTAAAACGTCCTTGTTTGAATCGAGTCAAACCTGAACTTAACATTCCAGATATTGTGGACCATTCTTTGTTTGTATCGAGTCAAATATTGTTTAAACTCCAGTTTATCATGAACCCGTTGCTTGAACCTTTTCCAAAGTCCAGCTCACACTGGTATTCTTCATAAACCAAATCATCTTGTTATCTCAACCAATACATTTTGGTACCCATTGGTTCATTAACCTTATTTGCAGCAAAGGTCCAGTCACCTTTCATCATCTGATGCTCAGAGTTTGTCTCTGTATTATCTGACTTTTCTTGAAGATCCCGTTTGAACTCTTCAGTATAAGAAATCCCCAGAAATCTTTGTAAGATGTTTACCCTTTTATTTCAGACTGATCCCCAGTGGAGATCATGTCTTCTTTCTGGTTTCATGCCCAGTAAGAATGTGTCTTCATTTTTCCCCAGCGTCTTCCGGTCACCTATGAACCTGTCGTCCATCTCCCTGGATCTTTCCCCAGTGGAGAACACCTCTATGGCTCTTATCTCCAGTGAGGACCTGTAGGGTTTCCCCCTTATCTTTCTATCCATAGTGTTTCCTTGGAGTCTCCCCAGTGAGTCTCTATTTGTTGCCTAGCATGTATCCCCAGTGAGTTTTCCTTGTAGATACTAACCTTCATCCTTCCCCAGTGTAGCTCACCTGTGGTTGTGTAACTCGTTTTTCTGCATTTTTGCATCATCATGGCATCGTACCATAGTACTAGTTCATGGCATCGTACTATAGTACGAGTTCATGGCATGTCTGTATCTTAGGTTAGTTCTGTCCATATCATTGCATATCAATGTATCTAAGGGCAAAATTTTACGTTATCTATATTTAAATATCTTGCACCATAATTTCCATCTCTCATGTCATCCGGTGAAGATATTTAAACAGGGGCAACTATTGCACCCCAAATTTTACCCTCAGATTCGTCTGATCTTTATCATATCACTTTTAATCGCCATTTTTCGCATTTTTAGCTAAAACTTTCCATATCATTAATCATGCATTTTTTGTCATTATTATTGATTTTTCTTAGATTATTTAAAATTAATTTAGTCTATTTTCTCAAATTTAATTTTTATATATATTTTGTTTCTATTAGATTTTTATCTTTAGCTTAATTTAATAATTTGCATTTAATTTAGTTTATCTTCAATTCAAATCAAATTCAATTTCCTTCAATTTCTTTTTTAGTCCAATTCCATCCAATTCAAATTTCAATTCTATTCAATTCAAGTTTTTTTCTTTTCTTTTTCCAATTCCATTTTAAATTCAAGTCCATTTCCATTTTAACTCAATTTCCAAAGTTCATGTGTCTAGTTTTTATTCAAATTTTAATCTAGTTTCAAGACCAAGACTTATTTCCAATATTATTCAAATTCCATTTCTAATTGTTTCAAATACAATAAAAAATCATTCCAAAAAGACTTTATGCAAATAAGTCCATTTCAAAAGTCCATATCTTTTCACAAAGCTCATTGTCGTTAGAAAAAAAGGAAAAAGCTTTCAACTCCAAAATTACAAAAGCTATAAAAGACTTTCAGCAAGTTGAATTTCAGTGGCTCAAAGTCCCATGCCAAACATACTACTACCCCCAACATCTCCCGCCACCACTTTTTCCTACTACAAGACTTGTGCAACAACAAAAGTTGCCAAAAAGAAAAGACATTACAAAACAAACAAACAAATGGCCCTTTTTGAAAAAAGCCACACGGCTCATTAGCCAAACCAGCTGAACTTTAACCCTGCTACCTCCAACCTGTCCAAAAAATCCCAAAACTTTTGCCAAAAACCTGTTACAATTTAGAGTCCCTTCCCCAATTTTACTGATGCAACCGTACGACCTTGTCCAAAACTACTCAAACCGTACCTTTTTTCTGTGCACCACTCCCTTAAATCCGGCCCCACTCTACAACCTGCTCACAACAGAGAACCTGCATAAAAAGCAATAGCAGCTCAGCAGAAGAGGAGGACACACAAAACAGTCAGTCAAAGAGAAACTTGTTCAAAAAAGCCAAAACCTTCTCTAATTTTCTGTTATAAAAACTTGTATAACCCATCGAACCGGGACACCAAAAAACCCTCTGCCTTCACGACCACCACCTATCATTCCCTCAATCACTCTTTTCCTCCATTCATCACAAAAGCAGACCTTCAAGCCTCCACGCCCTCTAATCTTTTCCTTCTTCTGTAAAACTACAAACACACCAATACAATCTTGAAACCACAACCCGACTTCCTCTTCTTCTCCTTCCTCCATCCGCTCTGCAAAACGCAACCCTCTCCATTCACAACACAACAATAATCTTCAATACCTCACCTTCTTCAAATCCTCTTTCAACAATCCAAACTCAACACAACTCTTCTTCTGCAGGACCTCAAAAACAACGGCAACTTTCAACTCCTTCATATCTCCTTCTTTCCTTCAACCTTTAATAACAACAACCTGAAAAAAACCCACAAAAAACAAAATCGGACAGAAAGAAAAGAAGAAGAAGTTTGAGGCAAGTCTTGACGAGATAAAACGAAATCCAGGATACAAACCTTAAATCACCATCGAGTGCTCCCCCGATCCACACCGTTCCATCATTTTCGATCGCTTTTTTTCCACTGACCGAACAACAACTACAAACCCGTAAGCTTCCTCAACCGCGATCCGCCGTGAAATAAAAACAGAGCCAAACCTAGAACCAGAATCGAAAACTGAGTTTGGAACGATCTGGGAGACGAAGTGTGTTCGTCGTTGATGCGCACCCCTCTCACATGGTGATTCGCTGTTTTCGTTTTGAAGTTTGACGATGAGATGCGAAAGGTCTTTGGAAGTGATTTGATGTAGTTTTCAAAACTACGCTTTGACTTTCCCTGTTTTCACAAAATAATAATAATACCTGTCTTTTGTGACCCATGGATACACGAGGGGCTGATGAGCCCGTTTAATTACTCCACCCCTCCTTTTATCTGTACCGTGGGTTTTACTGTGAGATGATGGGACCTTCAGCCCATATGATTCTCATTTAATTTCTATCCTCAGCACCTTTCTCAAACTCTATGCGTTTTTTATTATTACATCTTTTTGTTTTTTTTTTTTTAAATTTCAAAAGATATGATATTTGCTTTTTAGTAATTTTTCTTATTTCAATTCCATTTCCTATTTTTATTTGGGCCTATGACATAAAAAACTTCTTGATTTTGTTGATTTATTCAAGTCACAAATATCATGATTCTTATGAGGCCATTTTTCAATTTATTTTTATCGGTCAATGAAAATCTAATAGAAAGGTATTCGATTTATCAATCTAAATCCTTATTTAGATGAGACCGAATTTATTTTCATTTCGAGCCCGTTTCTTATTTTTAGGCCGATGATATTACAGAAATCAGGACTTAGTCGATTTATCAAATTACTAAAAGTCGTCATATGTATGAGGCCACCTTTATTATTTTATCGGTCGATGAAAGTCGAATATCATAGATTATCGGTTTCTCGATTAAATAATGATTAAGACGAGACCGACTTTATTTCTACTTCATTCTGTATTTTCTTATATCTTCATTTTCATTTTTGACCGATGAATTCTTTCTATTCACAAACGTTGTTAGCGAAGCGACGAACCTTCATTATTTCAAATCTGTAGTGAGTGATCATCGAGATCTCTTTCTATACTTTGAGATCATGATAGGTTATCTGCGACTAATCAACGAGAGTTTGTGATTTAAGACGAGGTTTTCACCTTTTCTTTTCGTGTGGTACGATTTCATCGGAAAATGATCTTCTATATCATTTCTCTATCGTGTCTTAACACAAAGATCAAATTGTGCATCCTCCTATAGTATGGTTTTCCTCATAGACCGTACTACGATGTATCAGCACTACATTGGACCCGATTCATCGATCCAATAAATTAATCATTAATCACTGACTTTACTTTTTGTCAATATTATCTTGATTTTATTTTCTGTTAAGTATTATCCTGATTATTATTCTTGTTCATATTATACTTGTTTATATTCATGATTGTTCACACTTGACCCTCCTTCCAAAGGAAAGATCTTTACTTTGACTCCTAAGCCACAAACCTTTCCCATTTCATCCTTGGCCTCATAAGAGCCGTTTCCCTCATAGTTTAGTAATAGGATGGAGTTATCATGAACTCCATGTGATTCTCACTATCATGAGAACTCACTTTACCTTTTACTCAGACTTACAGAGTTATCATGAACTATGTGTGGTTCTCACTATCATGAGAATTCACTTCCTCCCTTCATAACGTAGACTTAGAGAGTTATCCTGGACTCTACGTAAGCATATGCTCATTCCCTTTGGAACGTTGGCCATAGTCAATGTTTCCTTTTCTTTCACCCTTAGTTAGGTGAACTACGGTTGCTCTGATTCTTTAGTCAGATACGTAGGCACAAGATGCGACGTCTTGGCGAGCAAACTTAGTGTACATACTCTTAGGTCTTTACCTTAGTACAGTTTTCTTTTACCAAGCAAACATAACATAACATAAACATTAGCAAGAGGTTCCTGTAGAGTACTACAGATACTTAGGGTGCTAATACCTTCCCTTTGTATAACCAACCCCCGAACCTTAGATCTCCCCCCTTTTAGGTTTTTCTCGATCTTGAACCTTTCCTTTGGATAAATCAAAGTCGGTTGTAAAAGAAATATGATGCAAGTTAATTCATAGCTTGTTATCCAATTTTCACCGCAACAGCTGGGCATATTGAATGCTAGATATGGAACTGTGAAGGCTAATTTAGTTCGTGGTGAGTGTACAGCTGGACAGATCATGCAGTCATTATGGTGGCGAGATATTGTTCGCTTTTCTTACAAGTTTGGTGATGATTCATTATTTCTGAATATGGATGCGACTGTTGGGAATGGATAATGCACGTCTTTTTGGTATTCTGCTTGGTGCAGCAATACTCCTTTAGTCACCTTGTTCCCAGAACTTCACCAAGCCGTTGTAATGCCTAGAAGTTTGGTAGCTGACAATGGTAGCTGGGCTGGAGAGACATGGCAGTGGAGAGTGGAGTTTTGGAAGGTATTGAAATTCAGCAATCAGTAAATCAGTGAGAGAGTCTTTACCAATTAATTCAACAAGTTGAGTTGCGCAGGGAGGAGATAGATGGTTTAGCATGGATGCTGGATAAAGGCGATTTTTCTGTTCATTCCGCTTACAAGTAGTTGTTTGATAGAAATTCAAGATCTCAAAACATATCCCAGGAATTATCTGCAGAATTTAAACTCATTTGGTCTGCTTCCTCACCTATCAAAACGGTGGTTTTCGGTTGGCGTTTACTTCACGATTGACTCCCTACGCGAAACAACCTTTTGGCTCGTCACATCATCAATTCTCCGCATGATACAGCTTGTCCATTTTGTTTTCATGTGGAGGAATCTGTTACTCACCTATTATTTGACTGTCCAAAAACAGTCATGGTGTGGAAGAATATTGTTGAATGGTTGGGAGTTTCGACTCAGTTGGATGGATCGATGGTGGATCATCTCAAGTATTGGATATCATCTCTAAATATAGCAGGTGTGTTAGAAAAAAATGCAACAGGGTTGTGGCTTATTGTTTGTTGGCAATTGTGGAAGGTTAGGAATGATATTCTGTTCAATGATGATTTTTGGGTACTTGAATCTATAGTTTATAATAACATCATTATAGCTTGGAGGTGGATAGGTAGAAAATATAATTTTACGTGTAATTACTACGATTGGTTTAAATCACCCATAGATTTTTTGTAGGGTGATTTTACGGTCGGTTTTGTAAATGGGTTTGGATACCTCTTTTGTATCCTGGTTGAATATATTTGCTTATTAAAAAAATGCATAAAAACTGAAGTGTGTAACATAAAATTTTAATTTCAATAATTCTAAAAGTAAGATTCTAGTTATTATTCCAAACCCCAAAAAAAGCTAGAAGGATATTACTTACTTTACATTCCACTTTATTATAAGCTGTAACTTTGATGCTAAAAGGAACATCTCTTCATAATCATATCTTCTATTAAACTCCTAATTGAGAGAAAGCATTATAAATATGAATTGTTAGTTACAAATATATTTATTTTTCAAACAAAAGGAAAAGACCCTAGCTAAAAAAATATGAAACTTCATGGAATGGGTTAAAATTGAACGAGAACAATACACTAGTTCATCTCATAGATGAGTTGCTGCTCAATTTCTCAAACTCTCAAATATAGTTATGTTCCTTTCCTACACCTCTCACTATTTAAGCCCTGCTCTTAATAATTTTAACATACATTACCATCCAAAGCTACAAAAACATAACTTGAGAAATGTGTTTATGTATATACGTTAATAGTTTTAATCACTCCAAGGGAAAATATCTAGTTCATTGAGCAAATTCGTACATTAAAAAATCATGACAACGGTGTGAAACGAAATTATTTAAATAGTTACTTACAATGTGGAAGAATAAATAATTGGCAGTGGAGGAATGGAGGATCTATTGATTTTATTGATAAGTCCAGCCATTTCCCATTTGATTCATTCTCTCATTTGTTAAATTATTTTTCTAGTATAATTTGTATTGAATTATATGGAATACATTGCGCGGGGCTGACATGAGTTTTTTTTAAATAATATCATTAATTTATATTTTATTTTATCATTAATTTTTAGGTTTAATATCCTTTTTAGTCCCTTACCTATACCTTTGGGTCCATTTTGGTCCTCTTTCTTTTAAAAATTCTAATTTAGTCATTTAAGTTGTCAAACAGAATCAAACAAGTCATTTCCGTCAAATATTTACAAACGACGTTAGAAATTGAGGACGTGGCAGCTGAGGTGGCGACAAACAGGACGTGACAGCTGAGGTGGCAGAATAATTTTGTATTATTACATTTAATATTTAATTTTCAAACACTTAAATATAAAATAATTGGGCCAAGCCCATGTTATTTACAATAGTAACCCAATTATCAAGATTTATTATTATTGTATTAAAAAGTGTATCTGTTGCTTAACTGGGTTACTATTGGGTTACTATTGTAAATAACATGGGCTTGGCCCAATATTTTATATTTAAGTGTTTGAAAATTAAATATTAAATGTAATAAAAAAAAAATTATTCTGCCACCTAAGCTGGCACGTTCTGTCTGTCGCCACCTCAGCTGCCACGTCTCCAATTTCTAACGCCGTTTGCCAATATTTGACGGAAAGGGCTTGTTTGATTCTGTTTGACAACGTAAAGGACAAAATTGGAACTTTTAAAAGAAAGAGGACCAAAATGGACCTATGGGTATAGGTAATGGACTAAAAAGGGTATTAAGCATAATTTTAACATCTACAATTGATTTAATTCAATTGAATTATCCTTTCAATTTCAATTATTTACAATTTAATAATACATTATAAGAATTTGTTATATAATTATTTATAAACTATAGCTGAAAATATATGGTTTAATTTTGTAATATGTATCTGCAATTATAATTTAAAATTGTATATTACAAATAATTTGAAATATTTGTTTGTTTATTTGAAAATTATAAGTTAAATTTGAAAGAATTGCTTATTAATTTTTTTAGCATTATAATGAGATTTAACATTTGAAATTTAATTTTGTAACATATAATTAACCACATTTATAAATAAAAATTATAATTTAAAAACAATATTGAAGTATTTGTTTGCCTATTTAGAAAAATTGTATGCGAATTTTATTTAATTTTAAACATTGTATTGCGATTTTTTTCGTTGTTATTATAGTTTTAAAACTGATACATGCGAATAATTTTTTAATTAAACTATTTTATGCACAATTTTTTATAGAGATAAATAATATATAATCTATTTTTTTTTTTGGAAAATATTGATAGAGATAAAAAATAGAGATATGAAAAAATAAAAATTATGATTAGAATAAGAAAAATAAAATAATTGTATCTTTATAATTGTTGTTACGAAATCCATTATCCTCTTTTTATGAGTGATTTAAATACTAACAGTGTTATATTTTTATTAAGAAAGAAAAAATTGTTTTCATTTTTAGAGGAATAAAATTATGGTGTGGATGTACAATTCATGTATGAAATGGAGAAGCAATAGAAATAAATCAATGAGAATACATAATTTTTAGTCAGAGGAATAAAGGGGATAAGTCATGAAAAATTTAAAATAGAAGTGTTTTAATTAAAAGAATTTATAAATAAAATGTTACATTTTTTCTTAAATAAATAAAAGAAGTTTTGGAATATTGTGTTTAGAAGAATGCCACATCAGATTTTTAATGAAGTGGCGAGTAAGTGAATAAGTTGTCAATAAAATAGTATAAGACTCAGTTTTAATATATTATAATAGACTCGTGTAGATGGTTCGAGCTCACATCTGAGCACAAAATATTGTCGAGGTGTTAAATCTTTCAAATTTTCGGAAAATTTGAATAAAATAATAAAAAGAAAAATAGTAAATTAGTTAAAATCAAACAAGAGTAAAGTTAAAATATTTCATAAAATACAGTGATGGGGGAATAAGCGTAAGCATATGGGGTAAACTTTTCAATATATTATGCTTATGTGAATGTGACAAGGCAAACTTTAAAAAAGTAATTAGGAAAAAAATAAATATTAATCCTTTATCAAATAATTTAGCCATGAAAATTCAGAGAGAGACTTAATTTTTAAATTCTAAAATTTCCTTGTTATTTTCATTATTTCCTTGTTAATTTTATTTTCCGTTAAAAATTTTAATTGTTCAACTTCCTGACTTTCTAGTGGTGTGATTTACTCTCGTATAGATAGAATGATGGGTAATGTTAATTGGTTTCAGAAGTTTAATGAGGCCTTTGTGATAAACCTTGCTCCTCACATCTCTGATCACAACCCTGTTAAAATTGACAATGTAAATCAGAGACCAAAAACTAGATCAGTCTTCAAGTTCCTGAATTGTATTGTTGATGACCCTACATTTTTACATGTTGTGATTCAGAGTTGGCACCAGGATATTGTTGGCAGGCCTATGCATAGACTGTGGGCTAAGTTAAAAAGACTGCAGCCAATCCTGAGACAAATGTCTAGAAAGTATTCTGATATTCAATACAGGATTGTGAAGGCCAGGCAGGAGCTTAGTACTGCTCAAGAGAACCTGCATCACAATATGTTTGACCCTCATCTCATTGAGCAAGTTAAGATCCATAATGACAACCTGATAAAGCTGAACCAGATGGAAGAGAGTATCTTAATTCAGAAAGCTAAAATCACTTGGCTGAAATATGGGGACAATAATTCAGCCTATTTTCATGCTTCAGTCAAAGATAAACATAGACAGAATAGCCTAAATGCTCTGGAAGCTTTGAATGGGGACATGTTGACCAACTATGACAGTATTGAGCAAGAGATTTTGACATTCTACACTCATCTTGTTGGCTCCAAAGAGCCCGATCTGACTGGTATTGATATAACATGTATGAGGAATGGTAGAACTTTGTCTAGAGAGAATGCTCAATTGCTTATAAGACCTATTGCAGAGCAGGAAATATGGACAGCTCTGAATAGCATTGGGGACAATAAAGCTCCAGGTGTAGATGGTTTCAATGCTTACTTCTTTAAGTCTACATGGCCCATTGTGAAGAAAGATGTTCAAGATGCTATATGTGATTTCTTTAATACTAGTAGGATGTATAAAGCTCTGAATTGTTCCTTGATTACTCTGGTACCAAAATCTAATACAGGTAAGACTATAAGGGATTGGAGACCTATCGCTTGTTGTAGCACATTTTATAAAATCCTCACTTGTCGGCTTGGGAAAGTTATTGGTTCGGTTATTGATCAGTCCCAATCAGCTTTTATACCGGGCAGGCTTATTCAAGAAAACATTCTGCTTGCTCATGAGCTGAATAGAGGCTATAGTAGGAAGCAGGTTTCTCCAAGATGTATGGTCCAAATGGATGTTCAGAAAGCATACGACACGGTTGACTGGAATGCTCTTGCTCATATAATGAAAGAATTGGGTTTTCCTCAGATGTTCATTAATTGGATTTTGGCTTATGTTACCACTGTTTCTTATCGTTTGTCCATCAATGGAGCTGTCTCTAAAGTCCTTGTTGCAAAACGAGGTCTTCGGCAGGGCGACCCCATTTCTCCCCTATTGTTTGTTATGGTTATGGAGTATATGCATAGACTTCTCATGGGGCTTAAAGATAATCCAAATTTCAATTTCCATCCTAAGTGTGCTAAGTTGAACCTGATTAATTTGTGTTTTGCAGATGATATTCTGCTCTTTGCTAGGGGTGATTTTATTTCTATGCAGCTGTTAATGGCTAAAGTGAAGGCTTTTTCGGGTTCTACAGGGCTCAGGATGAGTATTCCTAAGAGTAAATTGTACTGTGGTGGTTTGGATGGCCATACTAGAAACCAAATTCAGTTGGAAACAGGTTTTGCTATGGGCGCTCTCCCTTTTAGATACTTAGGGGTCCCTTTGGATAGTAAAAACCTAACTATCCATAACTGTCAGCCTCTATGTGAAAAAATGTTAAAAAGACTCAAGCATTGGAATACCCATTTGTTGTCTTTTGCAGGGAGACTTCAGCTCATCAAAAGTGTTCTTTTCGCTATTGCTAATTATTGGCTCCAAATTTTTTCGTTGCCTAAAAAAGTCATTCATCATATTGAGAGCTTGGGTAGGATGTTTCTCTGGTCAGGAAAGGATAATAACAGTAAAAAGGCTCCAATAGCTTGGGACCGGTTATGTGATCCTATAGCATCTGGTGGTCGGAGTGTTATCTCGCTGATGGAGTGGAATATAGCTTCTATAGGGAAACTGTTGAGGAACATTTGGAAGAAGCAGGACAACTTATGGATTCGATGGATTCACGCGTATTATATGAAAAATTCTGAAGTGTCGGCTTTCATCCCAGGTACAGGTTGTTCTTGGTTAATTAAAACCATTTTCAAACATCAGATATTGCTTACTACATCTAATGAGTGTCTGAAGTGTTTGGCAAAGAACAGGTACAAAGTTAGGAATATATATATAACATGTTGCGTGGTAATAAACCTAAAGTAGACTGGTGTGTTATGTTCTATGGAAACCTAGCTAGGCCTGGTGTGTTATGTGGTTGGTTTGTCATCAGAGAATTCTCACCAAGGACAGAATGGTGAAGATTGGTATTTCTACAGATGGAAAGTGTGTTTTTTGTGATGATTGGGAATCTTGTGGTCACCTTTTCTTTGATTGCTCTGCGACCAAATTTGTGTGGAAAAAGGTGCTCGGTATGCTTGGTGTTAGTCATGAGCCAGGTGAGTGGTTGGATGAAATTAGGTGGATCTGTCAGATGTGTAAAAGTAAGGGGAGCAGAAGTAAAATTTTAAAGATTGCTATCACTAAGACGATCTACTACGTGTGGACCATGCGGAACAGAGTCATATTCCAAGTTAGTAGCAAAGACCTTCATTGTAATAGTATATGGGATATGATTATGGGGTGTGTTGGTAAAGATAAGAAACTGTTTGATTTTAGCAGTAGGATGTAGCTTGTTGTTTTTGGTCGGATTTGAGGCCTGGATCTTGTATCGGCTTGTACTTGGACTGTTTTTGGTTTAATAAATTTCTTTATACCAAAAAAAAAAAAAATTTTAATTGTTTAATTTTTTTTAAAAAATATATCCTAAAAACTTATAATAAATTCGTCTTTTTCCAACTAAAATCATATTACCTCGGTCTTTTAAAATGGAAAACCGTCAAATATTTTTTCCTTATTTTTTTAATAAAATTATCTTTATGTTCTAAAATATATTAATAATTTCTTTGTCTATATGTCAATAATTATGTTGAATTTTTCCATGATATGCACTCAATACTCTTACATAAATATCAAATAATATTTTCAATAAATATATTTTAATGAATATGTACAAAATTAATAATTTAATGTTTTTTAACTATTTTTATAGATTAACTTTTATATATTGGCACATTTTATTTTAATTCATAGGTTTCCTTTGTTCGAATTCGTCTACCATAAATAATACTAATTGCAATAAGTGTCATTTGTAGGATGGACTCATGAGAAGACTAAACTTTTTCCAAATCTTTTCAATGTGTTCTTGTTTTGTGAATGGGACAATAACAAGACAAACTTTAAAAAAGTAGTTGTAGATAAAAAATGTAGAGAGGCGTTTCACGTTTTCGTAATCTACTTTTGATAGAGTTTAATTATTTTTTTTACAAGCCAATATTTCATTTAAAAGAGTACTAAGGATATTCTAATCCAAACATACAAAAGAGATGGAAGATATACCAAAAGAAAAAGAGAAAATTCGGATCAATTATGTTTACGACATTCTATCCAAAGGAACCTGACAAAATGCATAAAAATCACAGTTGGAATAAGAATTATCCCCTGCAAACCCCATTTCCAAGCCAAGCATTTAATTTCCAGCAATTTTTACCTATTAACTCTAGTTCGGAGTTTGTATTTATTTTAGAATTATAGAAGTTTTATTTTGATTTTTGAATTTCCCTAAATTATTTCATGTTAACTCTTTCTTTAGAAAAAAATTCATAAAAAAATATAAAGAATGTAATAACAACACAAAAATATAACATAAAACTTTCAAATAAAAAAATAATTGTAAATATTTCATAATTTAACAACAGAAAATAATACTATATGAAAATTGCCTACTCAATTTGATGGATAACATGACTTTCATGTAATTTTAAAAGAGAAGTTTGTTTATTTTTTCTTTTTAGAATCAATTATATTTAATGGGTATATTAGGAGTACTCCAATCAAAACATTCACAATACACAAAATGTGATATCAACACCTTTCAAAACGCCCTAACCAATCAATTACCTCCTACAAAAAATCAGAAGGATTTTTAGTCCAGTCATAATAACTACAAGTAAACTTACGATTCAAAGATAACGCAAGCCACCATCAAGAGAAGACGATAGTTCTTTGAACAACATCATTGTGATTCCCAATCATATCGTTGAAGACGACACTTTTGTTTGGCATTTAACAGCGCTTAAAAGTGATTCCTAAGGTGGCGCTGCTATAGGTAAAGACACCTCTTTTGTTTTATGCAAAAGTGTTGTCTTATGTAGGCCTTTAGCAGCGCTTTTTTTGGAAAAGCACTTTCTAAAGTAGGCCTTTAGCAGCGCTTTTTCTGGAAAAACGTTGTTTAAAGTGGGCCTTTAGCAGCGCTTTCTCTGGCCATTTATGCTTTCTATTGTCATCTTTAGGCAACACTTTTTCAGGAAAAAGCGCTTTCTATTGTCCCCCTTTAGACAGCGCTTTTTAAAGCGCCGTCTAATGTATTTTTTATTTCACTTTAAGGCAGCGCTTTTAATGGAAAGCGCTTTCTATTGTGAACTATAGGCAGCGCTTTTTCTGAAAAGCGATGTCTTTTCTTCACGTAAATTGTGCTTTTTAAAAGCACTTTTTTAAAAATCAGAATTTAGGAAGCGTTTTTTATTTTGTTTCATGTTTTATATAGTTGACTCATGTATATAGTTGTATATAAAAATTAGAGTAGAGGCAAAAGAAATATATTGATTCATGTATTATAAAAAATGCTACATGGGAAAGGGACACATCATTGCCTCTTTAAGAGCCAGTATTATCTCGGTGAGAAAAACTTCAGGCCTGATCTTCAAGAAGTAAATCAAGTCTTTGACTTTTGGCAAAGAAATGGGAAGGAAAAATTTCAACCATAAGCTCAAGCAGATACGCAAGCTTTGATGAAACAATACTATCCAAGCTCTGTCAATAATAATCCAACGAGAAAAGAGTAAGCAGAAATTCTCCACGAAAATATTGCACATCAACAACTTTGATGATCACTTAACTGATAAATAAAAACCAATATAAGAAGCAAACCCATGACAACACCCTTGACTGAACATTTTATAGCCAAAAAGTTCCAACATGAATATTTTATTGAGATAAATTTTCAAACTTCTATCTACGTTAATCAGGAAATCAAATAATATGAAGTAGACAAATACCCTGAGAATGATCGAAAAAATTTTGTATGCCTTCTTCTGCATTACACCAACACCCTGCAAATAATAATCACAAAAACCATCTTCTTAACTTAACAATTTAAAAAAGAAGTTTCAGAAATTCCTTGCAAAGAGAAGTACATGTATCCGACAAACATGCAATGCTGGCTTGTTTTATCAAGTATCATCACTATTATAAGCAAAATTGTGAAAATTAATATACCTCCACTCTGATCCATGTAATGTTGTTTGCTTTAGACCGTGATACTCAAGCTTCTCTTTGTGATCGGATTAATAGCAACCACCAAACCAGTGACCATTGTAAAAAAAACAAAAGATAGATGGAAATTTTCTACGCAAAAGATACAAAGACTAGAATGAAATTAGAATGAAAATCTAACTCGTTGCCAGTATTATATGGGCGGAAGACACGAAATAGAATTTGTTTGACAATTGATTCCCGCGCATCAATTTGTCATACAAGAACCTTAAATAAAAACATAATAAACATTAGACTATTTTCATTGAAATGTGTAAATAAATTGTTCAACTTATTAAATAATAGACACGAAATAGTACCTTTTGCACTAGCGTCTCTTTATTTTCTTGGTTGGAATATGTTCTACTCGTCTCTTAACAACACGGACGGTTGGATTAATCCAAATACCCTCATTATGATCATTTTTAATATATGATTCATTTGCTATAATATTCTCATCTTGATCATTTCTAGTAAACGATTCAATCTCAACATCAATATCACCATGATCTCCAATGTTTTCATCAATTACTTTGTTAGATAAAAGCACTATAGACCATTTCGTACTTGCGGATCAGTGACATAGAACACTTATTTAGCTTGAGAGGCTAGAATAAAAGGCTCATCTTTGTACCCCACCCTATTAAGATCCACTTGCAAAAATCCTGACTTATCCATTCGTAAGCCATTATTATTTTCAACCCACTTGCAACCAAATATAGGAATCTGAAAATTCTCATAATCAAACACCCAAATGCGCTCGATAACCCCAAAATATGACAGATTTTCAAATTTGGGGTTTAAGTCCTTCACACTTGAAATGTTCATTGCTTCAGTTACCACGGTGACACCACTATTTTGCATAGTACTTTTATCATCTTGTTCTTTGGTATAAAATGTGTATGCATTAATTGCGTATGCGCTATAAGAAAACACAACCAAACTTGGACCATATGCTAAACATCGCAACCTTTCTGTTATTGAAGCGGGATATGAATAATACTTTGAATAAATATGATCCTTAAACCAAGGTATAAAACTTCGATTGTGCTGTCGTACTATCCAATTTTCATTTCTATTCGGATTTAAACCTCGGAGAACATCCTTGTGCATTTCAACATACGACTCAACCTCGTTCTCATTTTGCAGAACATACAAATGCACTTAATCCCGTTCGACCCTTGATACTGTCACAACTTTATTTCCAATTAACTTTTTTCCTTTTTTTTTTCGATTATATGAGATTTGGGGAGTCCAATTGATTGAACATTGGACAGATATTCAGAACAAAACTCAATCGCTTCTTCAACAATGTATCGTTCAACAATACAACCCTCGGGTCGACTTCGGTTTTTCACATAACCTTTTAATATTTTCATATAACGTTCAGCAGGGTACATTCATCTCATATAAGCTGGTTCACATAATTGTTTCTCTTTCACAAGATGGACAACTAGATGTACCATTATGTCAAAAAACGAGGGAGGAAAATACATTTCAAGCTCACACAAAGTAATAACTATTTCCTTTTGCAATGTTGGTAAGACCGCAGGATCGATCACCTTACTGCAAATTGACTTGAAGAAAGAACACAATTTAGTTATTGCGTTTCTTACTTTTTCTGGCACAATAGAACGTTTACCTATTGGTAGAAAATGTTCCATTATAACATGGCAATCATGCGTCTTTAAACTCTTTAACTTGAGGTCTTTCATAGACACAAGTCTTCTAATATCTGAAGAGTATCCTTCTGGAACTTTAACTTCACTTAGAAACTTACACAATACTTTTTTCTCCTTTCTAGATAGAGTATAGGCAGCAGGTGGTAGATATGTTCGACTTCCTTTCTTCAAGGTCCTAATTCAGTTCTTATCCCCATCGCTCTCAAGTCCTTTCTTGTTTTAAGGTCATCCTTAGACTTTCCTCAGGCCATGTGTTTAGAAGAATGCCACATCAGATTTTTAATGAAGTGGCGAGTAAGTGAATGAGTTGTCAATAAAATAGTGTGAGACTCAGTTTTAATATATTATAATAGACTTGTGCAGATGGTTCGAGTTCACATCTGAGCACAAAATATTGTCGAGGTGTTAAATCTTTCAAATTTTCAAAAAATTTAAATAAACTAATAAAAAGAAAAATAGTAAATTAGTTAAAATCAAACAAGAGTAAAGTTAAAATATTTCATAAAATACAGTGATGGGGGAATAAGCGTAAGCATATGGGGTAAACTTTTCAATATATTATGCTTATGTGAATGTGACAAGGCAAACTTTAAAAAAGTACTTAGGAAAAACTTAAATATTAATCCTTTATCAAATAATTTAGCCATGAAAATTCAGAGAGAGACTTAATTTTTAAATTCTAAAATTTCCTTGTTATTTTCATTATTTCCTTGTTAATTTTAATTTCCGTTAAAAATTTTAATTGTTTAAATTTTTTTAAAAAATATATCCTAAAAACTTATAATAAATTCGTCTTTTTCAAACTAAAATCATATTACCTCGGTCTTTTAAAATGGAAAACCGTCAAATATTTTTTCCTTATTTTTTTAATAAAATTATCTTTATGTTTTAAAATATATTAATAATTTCTTTGTCTATCTGTCAATAATTATGTTGAATTTTTCGATGATATGCACTCAATACTCTTACATAAATATCAAATAATATTTTCATTAAATATATTTTTAATGAATATGTACAAAATTAATAATTTAATGTTTTTTAACTATTTTTATAGATTAACTTTTATATATTGGCATATTTTATTTTAATTCATAGGTTTCCTTTGTTCGAATTCGTCTACCATAAATAATACTAATTGCAATAAGTGTCATTTGTAGGATGGACTCATGAGAAGACTAAACTTTTTCCAAATCTTTTCAATGTGTTCTTGTTTTGTGAATGGGACAATAACAAGACAAACTTTAAAAAAGTAGTTGTAGATAAAAAATGTAGAGAGGCGTTTCACGTTTTCGTAATCTACTTTTGATAGAGTTTAATTATTTTTTTTACAAGCCAATATTTCATTTAAAAGAGTACTAAGGATATTCTAATCCAAACATACAAAAGAGATGGAAGATATACCAAAAGAAAAAGAGAAAATTCGGATCAATTATGTTTACGACATTCTATCCAAAGGAACCTGACAAAATGCATAAAAATCACAGTTGGAATAAGAATTATCCCCTGCAAACCCCATTTCCAAGCCAAACATTTAATTTCCAGCAATTTTTACCTATTAACTCTAGTTCGGAGTTTGTATTTATTTTAGAAGTATAGAAGTTTTATTTTGATTTTTGAATTTCCCTAAATTATTTCATGTTAACTCTTTCTTTAGAAAAAAATTCATAAAAAAATATAAAGAATGTAATAACAACACAAAAATATAACATAAAACTTTCAAATAAAAAAATAATTGTAAATATTTCATAATTTAACAACAGAAAATAATACTATATGAAAATTGCCTACTCAATTTGATGGATAACATGACTTTCATGTAATTTTAAAAGAGAAGTTTGTTTATTTTTTCTTTTTAGAATCAATTATATTTAATGGGTATATTAGGAGTACTCCAATCAAAACATTCACAATACACAAAATGTGATATCAACACCTTTCAAAACGCCCTAACCAATCAATTACCTCCTACAAAAAATCAAAAGGATTTTTAGTCCAGTCATAATAACTACAAGTAAACTTACGATTCAAAGATAACGCAAGCCACCATCAAGAGAAGACGATAGTTCTTTGAACAACATCATTGTGATTCCCAATCATATCGTTGAAGACGGCGCTTTTGTTTGGCATTTAACAGCGCTTAAAAGTGATTCCTAAGGTGGCGCTGCTATAGGTAAAGACACCGCTTTTGTTTTATGCAAAATTGTTGTCTTATGTAGGCCTTTAGCAGCGCGTTTTTTGGAAAAGCACTTTCTAAAGTAGGCCTTTAGCAGCGCTTTTTCTGGAAAAGCGTTGTTTAAAGTGGGCCTTTAGCAGCGCTTTCTCTGGCCATTTATGCTTTCTATTGTCATCTTTAGGCAGCACTTTTTCAGGAAAAAGCGCTTTCTATTGTCCCCCTTTAGACAGCGCTTTTTAAAGCGCCGTCTAATGTATTTTTTATTTCACTTTAACGCAGCGCTTTTAATGGAAAGCGCTTTCTATTGTGAACTATAGGCAGCGCTTTTTCTGAAAAGCGATGTCTTTTCTTCACGTAAATTGTGCTTTTTAAAAGCACTTTTTTAAAAATCAGAATTTAGGAAGCGTTTTTTATTTTGTTTCATGTTTTATATAGTTGACTCATGTATATAGTTGTATATAAAAATTAGAGTAGAGGCAAAAGAAATATATTGATTCATGTATTATAAAAAATGCTACATGGGAAAGGGACACATCATTGCCTCTTTAAGAGCCAGTATTATCTCGGTGAGAAAAACTTCAGGCCTAATCTTCAAGAAGTAAATCAAGTCTTTGACTTTTGGCAAAGAAATGGGAAGGAAAATTTTCAACCATAAGCTCAAGCAGATACGCAAGCTTTGATGAAACAATACTATCCAAGCTCTGTCAATAATAATCCAACGAGAAAAGAGTAAGCAGAAATTCTCCACGAAAATATTGCACATCAACAACTTTGATGATCACTTAACTGATAAATAAAAACCAATATAAGAAGCAAACCCATGACAACACCCTTGACTGAACATTTTATAGCCAAAAAGTTCCAACATGAATATTTTATTGAGATAAATATTTTCAAACTTCTATCTACGTTAATCAGGAAATCAAATAATATGAAGTAGACAAATACCCTGAGAATGATCGAAAAAATTTTGTATGCCTTCTTCTGCATTACACCAACACCCTGCAAATAATAATCACAAAAACCATCTTCTTAACTTAACAATTTAAAAAAGAAGTTTCAGAAATTCCTTGCAAAGAGAAGTACATGTATCCGACAAACATGCAATGCTGGCTTGTTTTATCAAGTATCATCACTATTATAAGCAAAATTGTGAAAATTAATATACCTCCACTCTGATCCATGTAATGTTGTTTGCTTTAGACCGTGATACTCAAGCTTCTCTTTGTGATCGGATTAATAGCAACCACCAAACCAGTGACCATTGTAAAAAAAACAAAAGATAGATGGAAATTTTCTACGCAAAAGATACAAAGACTAGAATGAAATTAGAATGAAAATCTAACTCGTTGCCAGTATTATATGGGCGGAAGACACGAAATAGAATTTGTTTGACAATTGATTCCCGCGCATCAATTTGTCATACAAGAACCTTAAATAAAAACATAATAAACATTAGACTATTTTCATTGAAATGTGTAAATAAATTGTTCAACTTATTAAATAATAGACACGAAATAGTACCTTTTGCACTAACGTCTCTTTATTTTCTTGGTTGGAATATGTTCTACTCGTCTCTTAACAACACGGACGGTTGGATTAATCCAAATACCCTCATTATGATCATTTTTAATATATGATTCATTTGCTATAATATTCTCATCTTGATCATTTCTAGTAAACGATTCAATCTCAACATCAATATCACCATGATCTCCAATGTTTTCATCAATTACTTTGTTAGATAAAAGCACTATAGACCATTTCGTACTTGCGGATCAGTGACATAGAACACTTATTTAGCTTGAGAGTCTAGAATAAAAGGCTCATCTTTGTACCCCACCCTATTAAGATCCACTTGCAAAAATCCTGACTTATCCATTCGTAAGCCATTATTATTTTCAACCCACTTGCAACCAAATATAGGAATCTGAAAATTCTCATAATCAAACACCCAAATGCGCTCGATAACCCCAAAATATGACAGATTTTCAAATTTGGGGTTTAAGTCCTTCACACTTGAAATGTTCATTGCTTCAGTTACCACGGTGACACCACTATTTTGCATAGTACTTTTATCATCTTGTTCTTTGGTATAAAATGTGTATGCATTAATTGCGTATGCGCTATAAGAAAACACAACCAAACTTGGACCATATGCTAAACATCGCAACCTTTCTGTTATTAAAGCGGGATCTGAATAATACTTTGAATAAATATGATCCTTAAACCAAGGTATAAAACTTCGATTGTGCTGTCGTACTATCCAATTTTCATTTCTATTCGGATTTAAACCTCGGAGAACATCCTTGTGCATTTCAACATACGACTCAACCTCGTTCTCATTTTGCAGAACATACAAATGCACTTAATCCCGTTCGACCCTTGATACTGTCACAACTTTATTTCCAATTAACTTTTTTCCTTTTTTTTTTTCGATTATATGAGATTTGGGGAGTCCAATTGATTGAACATTGGACAGATATTCAGAACAAAACTCAATCGCTTCTTCAACAATGTATCGTTCAACAATACAACCCTCGGGTCGACTTCGGTTTTTCACATAACCTTTTAATATTTTCATATAACGTTCAGCAGGGTACATTCATCTCATATAAGCTGGTTCACATAATTGTTTCTCTTTCACAAGATGGACAACTAGATGTACCATTATGTCAAAAAACGAGGGAGGAAAATACATTTCAAGCTCACACAAAGTAATAACTATTTCCTTTTGCAATGTTGGTAAGACCGCAGGATCGATCACCTTACTGCAAATTGACTTGAAGAAAGAACACAATTTAGTTATTGCGTTTCTTACTTTTTCTGGCACAATAGAACGTTTACCTATTGGTAGAAAATGTTCCATTATAACATGGCAATCATGCGTCTTTAAACTCTTTAACTTGAGGTCTTTCATAGACACAAGTCTTCTAATATCTGAAGAGTATCCTTCTGGAACTTTAACTTCACTTAGAAACTTACACAATACTTTTTTCTCCTTTCTAGATAGAGTATAGGCAGCAGGTGGTAGATATGTTCGACTTCCTTTCTTCAAGGTCCTAATTCAGTTCTTATCCCCATCGCTCTCAAGTCCTTTCTTGTTTTAAGGTCATCCTTAGACTTTCCTCAGGCCATGTGTTTAGAAGAATGCCACATCAGATTTTTAATGAAGTGGCGAGTAAGTGAATGAGTTGTCAATAAAATAGTGTGAGACTCAGTTTTAATATATTATAATAGACTTGTGCAGATGGTTCGAGTTCACATCTGAGCACAAAATATTGTCGAGGTGTTAAATCTTTCAAATTTTCAAAAAATTTAAATAAACTAATAAAAAGAAAAATAGTAAATTAGTTAAAATCAAACAAGAGTAAAGTTAAAATATTTCATAAAATACAGTGATGGGGGAATAAGCGTAAGCATATGGGGTAAACTTTTCAATATATTATGCTTATGTGAATGTGACAAGGCAAACTTTAAAAAAGTAATTAGGAAAAACTTAAATATTAATCCTTTATCAAATAATTTAGCCATGAAAATTCAGAGAGAGACTTAATTTTTAAATTCTAAAATTTCCTTGTTATTTTCATTATTTCCTTGTTAATTTTAATTTCCGTTAAAAATTTTAATTGTTTAAATTTTTTTAAAAAATATATCCTAAAAACTTATAATAAATTCGTCTTTTTCAAACTAAAATCATATTACCTCGTTCTTTTAAAATGGAAAACCGTCAAATATTTTTTCCTTATTTTTTTAATAAAATTATCTTTATGTTTTAAAATATATTAATAATTTCTTTGTCTATCTGTCAATAATTATGTTGAATTTTTCGATGATATGCACTCAATACTCTTACATAAATATCAAATAATATTTTCATTAAATATATTTTTAATGAATATGTACAAAATTAATAATTTAATGTTTTTTAACTATTTTTATAGATTAACTTTTATATATTGGCACATTTTATTTTAATTCATAGGTTTCCTTTGTTCGAATTCGTCTACCATAAATAATACTAATTGCAATAAGTGTCATTTGTAGGATGGACTCATGAGAAGACTAAACTTTTTCCAAATCTTTTCAATGTGTTCTTGTTTTGTGAATGGGACAATAACAAGACAAACTTTAAAAAAGTAGTTGTAGATAAAAAATGTAGAGAGGCGTTTCACGTTTTCGTAATCTACTTTTGATAGAGTTTAATTATTTTTTTTACAAGCCAATATTTCATTTAAAAGAGTACTAAGGATATTCTAATCCAAACATACAAAAGAGATGGAAGATATACCAAAAGAAAAAGAGAAAATTCGGATCAATTATGTTTACGACATTCTATCCAAAGGAACCTGACAAAATGCATAAAAATCACAGTTGGAATAAGAATTATCCCCTGCAAACCCCATTTCCAAGCCAAACATTTAATTTCCAGCAATTTTTACCTATTAACTCTAGTTCGGAGTTTGTATTTATTTTAGAAGTATAGAAGTTTTATTTTGATTTTTGAATTTCCCTAAATTATTTCATGTTAACTCTTTCTTTAGAAAAAAATTCATAAAAAAATATAAAGAATGTAATAACAACACAAAAATATAACATAAAACTTTCAAATAAAAAAATAATTGTAAATATTTCATAATTTAACAACAGAAAATAATACTATATGAAAATTGCCTACTCAATTTGATGGATAACATGACTTTCATGTAATTTTAAAAGAGAAGTTTGTTTATTTTTTCTTTTTAGAATCAATTATATTTAATGGGTATATTAGGAGTACTCCAATCAAAACATTCACAATACACAAAATGTGATATCAACACCTTTCAAAACGCCCTAACCAATCAATTACCTCCTACAAAAAATCAAAAGGATTTTTAGTCCAGTCATAATAACTACAAGTAAACTTACGATTCAAAGATAACGCAAGCCACCATCAAGAGAAGACGATAGTTCTTTGAACAACATCATTGTGATTCCCAATCATATCGTTGAAGACGGCGCTTTTGTTTGGCATTTAACAGCGCTTAAAAGTGATTCCTAAGGTGGCGCTGCTATAGGTAAAGACACCGCTTTTGTTTTATGCAAAATTGTTGTCTTATGTAGGCCTTTAGCAGCGCGTTTTTTGGAAAAGCACTTTCTAAAGTAGGCCTTTAGCAGCGCTTTTTCTGGAAAAGCGCTGTCTAAAGTGGGCCTTTAGCAGCGCTTTCTCTGGCCTTTTATGCTTTTTATTGTAATCTTTAGGCAGCACTTTTTCAGGAAAAAACGCTTTCTATTGTCCCCCTTTAGACAGCGCTTTTTAAAGCGCTGTCTAATGTATTTTTTATTTCACTTTAAGGCAGCGCTTTTTCTGAAAAGCGATGTCTTTTCTTCACGTAAATTGTGCTTTTTGAAAGCACTTATTTAAAAATCAGAATTTAGGAAGCGTTTTTTATTTTGTTTCATGTTTTATATAGTTGACTCATGTTTATAGTTGTATATAAAAATCAGAGTAGAGGCAAAAGAAATATATTGATTCATGTATTATAAAAAATGCTACACGGGAAAGGGACACATCATTACCTCTTTAAGAGCCAGTATTATCTCGGTGAGAAAAACTTCTGGCCTGATCTTCAAGAAGTAAATCAAGTCTTTGACTTTTGGCAAAGAAATGGGAAGGAAAATTTTCAACCATAAGCTCAAGCAGTTACGCAAGCTTTGATGAAACAATACTATCCAAGCTCTGTCAATAATAATCCAACGAGAAAAGAGTAAGCAGAAATTCTCCACGAAAATATTGCACATCAACAACTTTGATGATCACTTAACTGATAAATAAAAACCAATATAAGAAGCAAACCCATGACAACACCCTTGACTGAACATTTTATAGCCAAAAAGTTCCAACATGAATATTTTATTGAGATAAATATTTTCAAACTTCTATCTACGTTAATCAGGAAATCAAATAATATGAAGTAGACAAATACCCTGAGAATGATCGAAAAAATTTTGTATGCCTTCTTCTGCATTACACCAACACCCTGCTGTAGCGAGCGATTTTGGACGCGGTTCTTAAGCGCTGGTCGCTCTCTGCGGTTTGAGCTTAAACTACAAGTCGATTCATTTTTTATCCTATTGTGAGCTGAATAAGGAAGGGAAATAGATGTCTCCAATTAACCCTGCTTTGCATACTGAGTTTAAACAGCGGTCTGTTAGGTTACGAATGCTATCAATGTGGGGGGGCCTTTGTACTGGTTATTCGTATTTCGCCAATACAGGTTTCTTTCTTTCGATCTAGGCAGAAGGTTTCTGGCGGGGAATAAGGATTTGGGTTTTTTGTTGATTGCGCTCACTAAGATATTTTCTTTCGATCTTATGCCTACGTATTCCCGTTTACCGAAACAAGGAAATCAGAGCGTTCGTAGTTCCTCCTATTCTATGGGAGGAAATTGGTTTTTGGTGTCTTGTTCAAAGCCCAAGACATGAAGCGAAAGGTGATTTGTATCTTGTTCAAAGCCCAAGATGTGAAGCTAAAAGGTCTATTTGTGTCTTGTTTAAAGCCCAAGACGTGAAGCGAAAGGACCTCGACTTTAGAGAGAATTTATCATCTCTAAAGAGGGGAGAAGGAGAATTACTTTAACTGGGATACGCGGATCCGAACAATGCCATAATTTCCGAAGAAAGGGTTTTAACCTGAAGGAGAAGACTTTAACTCAGTGTAGAGCAATGCCATCTTTCCTTAGGAATTTCGCATGCTAAAAGAGGGACAGTGGCGTGGATATAGATGATCCAGAGGCTTGCCGCTTACAGCGATTAGATGAAAGGAAAGGAGTTGTTGATGTTTGTGTACTGTGAACGAGGCACAGCTTTGATGCTAAAAGGTTAATTGGATCAACCAGTGGTTTTCTTATACAAAGCCTAAGAGGAGGCTATTTTGCGTCTCGTACAAAGCCCGAGAGAGAGGCTAAAAGTTTTTTGACCCAGTGGGGCATATCGTTATACAAAGCCTAAAAGAGTTGACTCAGTTGGAGAATCTTTTATACTCAGTAAGAGAGTGTTTTTGTATCTCGTACAAAGCCCGAGAGAGAGGCGAAAAGGTTGTTTTGACTCCACTGGGGAGAATTTTGGTATCTCGTACGAAGCCCGAGATGGAGGCTATTGTAACTGTTTCAGTTGAGTGACAGATCCAATATACTGATTTAAAAGAGAAAATCAGTTCTTATATGAGCAACACTGTACTCAGGGATTTGATTTGAGGATCAGGGATATTTCCTTCTCTTTGAGGAAATGGGAAATCCAAAGGGTATTGAGACTGTCCGAGTCTGCGGGTTTCCTTCCTATTTAACGAAGGGTGCTTGAGAATGTCTTTGAGACTCAAGGAAGTTAGGTTGTCCGTGTCTAGAGTTTTATCTTTTGTACTATGCTTCGAGAGATAGTAGTAGACTCTATGAAAGGACTGTTCTATGAGGATGACTAGGTTCTGTTCCTATACATCTAGGAGGTCGTCGGGACAATTTGTACGAAGCCCAAGAGGAGGCTAGAAACTTTTAAGAAGCCGACGGGTCCTTGTACGAAGCCCAAGAGGAGGCTATCATTCCCGAAGGAAGAGATCATTATACGAAGCCTAAGAGGAGGCTGTGAATACTTCTAAGAAGCCGTAGGGTCCTTGAATAATGCCCAAGAGGAGACCGATGCTTTTAAGAAGCCCGTGGGTCTATCATCTCCTTTCCATTAGGAGAGATAACTCTTTTAGAGATAAAAACCACTGGTAAACATGCGAGGTTTACTATCCAGCGAATTTTAGCTTTTAAAGAGGGTTCCTTAGTTAAGGTCCAAGATTATGACCGTAGTGGATACCCAAACCCCGAGACATTCAAGGCAAGCTATCCACAAGGAATAGATCAAGTCAGGAAAGTTCGAGAATTTAGAAGAAACTCAAAGATGTCATTCACGGAGAATACATTCATCTTGGGGAGTAGAGCTTCTTGACGATTCTTAAGGAGGACAGCCGAAGAGAAGACTGTATCCGGTGCTCCTATTGGGGATCTAGGCGTCTATTTCTACGAATAAATGAAACGGCGTCACCTAGTTCTATACGTAGTTGCCGGGGAAACTCGAAATATCTATACTATTATTACACAGTAGATATGAGTTTATGAAAGGAGACTTACAGTGAGCAGCCCCACAATACAGTTTATAATATGAAAGCAGTAAATGAAAGCGATAACCACTTACTCGGTTGTAGTGCTTCCATGTTGTTTGGTTAGTTGTTCAACAAAGAAAGATTAAAAACAACAATGTATTCAAAATCAAAGGAGAAAGTGCTTTGAAAAAGAAAGGTTTGGGGCTTACAGCTCAAGGAGAGGCCCAGGGTTTTATCAGTGAGCACACTGTTGAATTTTGTACAGCGGGACTTATACAAGTGACTGGGGCCCAAAAAGGTTTTCTGTACAAAGGGATGGGTCTCACACTCTCTCAAGAGGCCCAAAAAGGTTTAAAGAAAAGAGAGGGGCTTATAACACGAGGGTAGGCCCAAATGATTTTTCGTTTAAAAATGGCGATCGCACCGAGGTTTCCTTTTAACGCAGAGGGACTTATACAATAAGTGAGGCCCAAAATGTTTTGGTTAAAAGGGGGATTGGGTCTTACACTCTAATAGAGGCCCAAAGTGTTTTGAATGGGTCTTATAGCTCAAGGAGAGGCCCAGATGATTTTTATTTTTAAACGGGCGACGATCGCGCCATTTACTTGTACAAAGGGACTTATACAATGAGTGAGGCCCAAAAAGTTTTTGTACAAGGGGGGATGGGTCTTACACTCTCTCAAGAGGCCCAAAGTGTTTTGAAAATGATTTATGAGGGTTGAATTAATCCAAAACCCTAATTTGTTTTCAAAATGTATTTAATTGAATAAAAATTCAATTAAAATGATCAAAAATTGTTTAACACATGGAAAACAAATTGTGATATTGGATTAATGCTTCAAAAATTAAGTATTGACCTACAAAATAATTAGAAAGCATTAAAAGTTGCAAAATCAATGTAGAAAAAATATTTAAAATGCCAAAAACAATCAAAATATTAATTCTTTACAAAAATATCAATTATATGAAATAAATAATATTTTTGAGATTTTTTGATAAAATAAAATATTTTAACATTTTTGTGAATTATTAAAAAAAAGAACCAATCAAAAATGATAAAAATTGAAGGAGTTATTAATTTTTCAAATCATTAAAAATAATAGCATGAAAAATAATAAAATAAACAAGTGATAAAAAGAAGTCTGGGGCTAGGGGGATTCGAACCCCAGACCTCTCGCTCGCTAATACACACAAAACCAGCTTATGAACCGCTGGGGCGCAATGCCAATTCATAAAGTATATGGCGCCATGGCCATCTCCTTCCTCCATCTCGTGCATGAAGCACCCTATCTCACTCATCTCTCAACCATTTGACATGATTCAAACACCAAACTCGTGCGTTTTTTCACAAGGAACAAGATGGAAATACCCAATTTTATTCATTTTCAGTGTGGAGTGAAATAATCATGATGAACACAGATGAACCCTAATTTGCAAAAGCAATCGTGCAAGCATGGTTATGAGGTCTATGATCAAATTTATTGAGGCAAAACAATCAACACATGATGGTAATCAAATGGCAAAATTATCATGCGAGGAAATATGCATGGATCATGGAGTTTGAGTTTGAAGCTCACCTTGATGCAAGCTGAAATGGAACTTTGCCCAGATGGTGTTCCAGTCGTGAATTAATGATCCCTACAGCTTCAATGGATGTTATGGAGTGTGTTGCAAGCTTTGGAACACTTTGAAATGCTCTGGATCAAGCTGGAGACCTCCACCTGCAAAATTGAAGCAAAATGGCTTGGTTGAAGAGTGATTTTGAGCTGGGAGTGTTACAGATGATGTTTAAGCACTTGGAAACCTCAAATACATCATATGTGATGTGTTTGAGCAATTGGAATTGATTTCTTATGGCTGCAACTCAAAACCCGATAGTGGTTACTCAAAAACAAGAAAATTTGAAGTTTAAGAAAGAATGAGAGAAAGCAGTGCTGTAACTGGCTTTGGGGTAAGTTGAATGATCCATTGAGACCTCTATTTATAGGTGATCAACTCTTGTCTTGGAGGAATAGTGAATGGCAGCTGGATCAGATCACATTTGCTTGGATTGACTTGGCATAAATGCCTCTTGAACTAGGCATAACAGCTGCTCCAAATAGATCAGCTATGCCTTGACTGAAATCACATTCTTCAGATGTTTTTAATGTTGTTTAATCAGATAACTTGACTGAGGAGAGTGAGAATCTTGACAATGCACTATTCCACATAAATGCACTTTGAATTCAAAGCAAAATGAGCCAAAATGGATGAATTTCAAGTTGGAAGGTTCTTTGGCTTTTTGACTCAGCTTTATCTATTAGATCAGATGCAATGTGATTGGTTTGAACACAGATGGCATGCTGATCCTCAGTTTTTGGTTCAAAATCGTGTGAGATAATGCAAACATGCAAACTGATTTTCCAAAACAGCTTGCAGCAACATGACTTTGAGGATGGATTTCTCATGGCTTGAGTTGAATCAATTCATGCTGTTGAGCCCTTTGAATTCTTGGCAACATTTGCAACAACATTGGTGTTTAACTTTGGAATTGATTCAGCTTGCAACTATGTGCAAAAATCCCACAAGTTTTGGTGTTTCAACAAAATTCTGTTTTAGGCAGAATTTTTCTAAGTGTTGGAAAATGGTATTCTTTCACATTTTCAGCCACTTTGGCTCACTCATAGCTCAAAATCCATAAGGAATTGGAGTTAGGCCTAGTTGAAGTTTTTGTAGAGGGCAGTGAGATCTAAAAATCAAGCTTTGGATGGAAAAAATTGGCTTTGTGGTTTAGGAGTTATGGTCCTCCAAAGTTGGTACCTTTGCCACTTAATTTTTAACTTAGAAAAATTTCTAAGTTTTATGGTTACCCCTTTTACAAGTTATCTCACTTTTCTTGATTTTTCTTGATGAATGATGATTCAATTCATACATTAACAACATTTTAGGGTTAAAAATCCATTTTGGTGAAAAATCTCAAAAAGTCAAAGTTGACTTTTGTGCACAGTTGACTTTTTATCAGATGAATTCCAAACTGTGCAATTCTTCAGGAAATCATGTCCTTGACCTAAATCAAACTTGATGGACATGTTCCATGGGTATCATAGGGTATATTCAATCATGTATTAGGGTTTGGGAGCATGTCTTGGTCAAAAGTCAAAGTTACAGTTGACTTTTCCCTTAAAACCCTAATTGTGGTGCAGATGAAAATGAGACTTGTTGCTCAAGCTTCTTGGATCAATCCATTGTTCCAAATGGATCAATATGGTGTATTAGAGACCCTCAAATCATCTCTTGAGGTCTTGGCTCATGATTTGTCCCAAAAGTCAACTTTGGGGTGAATTAGGTCAAGAAACCCTAATTCCTGATTTTTGATGAATGCATCCCCTGAGGCAAAATTGACTTGATGCATGGGTTCATGAGGTTCCATGAAGTATATTAGGTCATGTTTTGGATCATTGCCTTGTGCCCAGATGAAAATTTCCATCTGGAGACCCTGGTCTACCAAAACCCTAATTTGATGACACTGTCGATCTTGAGACTTGATCCACCTAGAAGGGAGCAGCCTTGTACTTAATCCTTGAAGTGGGAGTCCTTCTTGATTCATTGTGGATGTTTGAGAGTTTAGACAAGTTGAAGATCATGTCATTTCTTGATTGATCCTTTGTCTAAGCACTCAGAGAGGGCTTGAAACCCTAATTTTGCTTGTATTGGATGCTCACCCATCTTTGGGGAGACTGATGAAGCATGATGGTTCATCCATATTGTGATGATGAATTTCACAATGATGGGAAATCTAAGTGGTCAAAATTTGGGGTATTACACCTGCAAATAATAATCACAAAAACCATCTTCTTAACTTGACTATTTAAAAAAGAAGTTTCAGAAATTCCTTTCAAAGAGAAGTACATGTATCAAAGAAACATGCAATGCTGGCTTGTTTTATCAAGTATCATCACTATTATAAGAAAAATTATGAAAATTAATATACCTCCACTCTGATCCATGTAATGTTGTTTGCTTTAGACCGTGATACTCGAGCTTCTCTTTGTGATCAGATTAATAACAACCAACAAACCAGTGACCATTGTAAAAAAAACAAAAGATTAGATGGAAATTTTCTACGCAAAAGATACAAAGACTAGAATGAAATTAGAATGAAAATCTAACCCAATGCCAGTATTATACGGGTGGAAGACACGAAATAGAATTTGTTTGACAATTGATTCCCGCGCATCAATTTGTCATCCAAGAACCTTAAATAAAAACATAATAAACATTAGACTATTTTCATTGGAATGTGTAAAAAAATTGTTCAACTTATTAAATAATAGACACGAAATAGTACCTTTTGCACTAACGTCTCTTTATTTTCTTGGTTGGAATATGTTCTACTCGTCTCTTAACAACACGGACGGTTGGATTGATCCAAATACCCTCATTATGATCATTTCTAATATATGATTCATTTGTTATAATATTCTCATCTTGATCATTTCTAGTAAACGATTCAATCTCAACATCAATATCACCATGATCTCCAATGTTTTCATCAATTACTTTGTTAGATAAAAGCACTATAGACCATTTCGTACTTGCAGATCAGTGACATAGAACACTTGTTTAGCTTGAGAGGCTAGAATAAAAGGCTCATCTTTGTACCCCACTCTATTAAAATCCACTTGCAAAAATCCTGACTTATCCATTCGTAAGCCATTATTATTTTCAACCCACTTGCAACCAAATATAGGAATCTGAAAATTCTCATAATCAAACACCCAAATGCGCTCGATAACCCTAAAATATGACAGATTTTCAAATTTGGGGTTTAAGTCCTTCACACTTGAATTGTTCATTGCTTTAGTTACCACGGTGACACCACTATTTTGCATAGTACTTTTATCATCTTGTTCTTTGGTATAAAATGTGTATGCATTAATTGCGTATGCGCTATAAGAAAACACAACCAAACTTGGACCATATGCTAAACATCGCAACCTTTCTGTTATTGAAGCGGGATCTAAATAATACTTTGAATAAATATGATCCTTAAACCAAGGTATAAAACTTCGATTGTGCTTTCGTACTATCCAATTTTCATTTCTATTCGGATTAAACCTCGGAGAACATCCTTGTGCATTTCAACATGCAACTCAACCTCGTTCTCATTGTGCAGAACATACAAATGCACTTAATCCCGTTCGACCCTTGATACTATCACAACTTTATTTCGAATTAACTTTTTTCCTTCTTTTTTTTCGATAATATGAGATTTGGGGAGTCCAATTGATTGAACATTGGACAGATATTCAGAACAAAACTCAATCGCTTCTTCAACAATGTATCGTTCAGCAATACAACCCTCGGGTCGACTTCAGTTTTTCACATAACCTTTTAATATTTTCATATAACGTTCAGCAAGGTACATCCATCTCATATAAGCTGGTTCACATAATTGTGTCTATTTCACAAGATGGACAACTAGATGTACCATTATGTCAAAAAACAAGGGAGGAAAATACATTTCAAGCTCACACAAATTAATAACTATTTCCTTTTGCAATGTTGGTAAGACCGCATAATCGATCACCTTACTGCAAATTGACTTGAAGAAAGAACACAATTTAGTTATTGCGCTTCTTACTTTTTCTGGCACAATAGAACGTTTACCTATTGGTAGAAAGTGTTCCATTATAACATGGCAATCATGCGTCTTTAAACTCTTTAACTTGAGGTCTTTCATAGACACAAGTCTTCTAATATCTGAAGAGTATCCTTCTGGAACTTTAACTTCACTTAGAAACTTACACAATACTTTTTTCTCCTTTCTAGATAGAGTATAGGCAGCAGGTGGTAGATATGTTCGACTTCCTTTCTTCAAGGTCCTAATTCAGTTCTTATCCCCATCGCTCTCAAGTCCTTTCTTGTTTTAAGGTCATCCTTAGACTTTCCTCAGGCCATGTGTTTAGAAGAATGCCACATCAGATTTTTAATGAAGTGGCGAGTAAGTGAATGAGTTGTCAATAAAATAGTGTGAGACTCGGTTTTAATATATTATAATAGACTCGTGCAGATGGTTCGAGTTCACATCTGAGCACAAAATATTGTCGAGGTGTTAAATCTTTCAAATTTTCAAAAAATTTAAATAAACTAATAAAAAGAAAAATAGTAAATTAGTTTAAATCAAACAAGAGTAAAGTTAAAATATTTCATAAAATACAGTGATGGGGGAATAAGCGTAAGCATATGGGGTAAACTTTTCAATATATTATGCTTATGTGAAAGTGACAAGGCAAACTTTAAAAAAGTAATTAGGAAAAACTTAAATATTAATCCTTTATCAAATAATTTAGCCATGAAAATTCAGAGAGAGACTTAATTTTTAAATTCTAAAATTTCCTTGTTATTTTCATTATTTCCTTGTTAATTTTAATTTCCGTTAAAAATTTTAATTGTTTAAATTTTTTTAAAAAATATATCCTAAAAACTTATAATAAATTCGTCTTTTTCAAACTAAAATCATATTACCTCGGTCTTTTAAAATGGAAAACCGTCAAATATTTTTTCCTTATTTTTTTAATAAAATTATCTTTATGTTTTAAAATATATTAATAATTTCTTTGTCTAAATGTCAATAATTATGTTGAATTTTTCCATGATATGCACTCAATACTCTTACATAAATATCAAATAATATTTTCATTAAATATATTTTTAATGAATATGTACAAAATTAATAATTTAATGTTTTTTAACTATTTTTATAGATTAACTTTTATATATTGGCACATTTTATTTTAATTCATAGGTTTCCTTTGTTCGAATTCGTCTACCATAAATAATACTAATTGCAATAAGTGTCATTTGTAGGATGGACTCATGAGAAGACTAAACTTTTTCCAAATCTTTTCAATGTGTTCTTCTTTTGTGAATGGGACAATAACAAGACAAACTTTAAAAAAGTAGTTGTAGATAAAAAAAGTAGAGAGGTGTTTCACGTTTTCGTAATCTACTTTTGATAGAGTTTAATTATTTTTTTTACAAGCAAATATTTCATTTAAAAGAGTGCTAAGGATATTCTAATCCAAACATACAAAAGAGATGGAAGATATACCAAAAGAAAAAGAGAAAATTCGGATCAAGTATGTTTACGACATTCTATCCAAAGGAACCTGACAAAATGCATAAAAATCACAGTTGGAATAAGAATTATCCCCTGCAAACCCCATTTCCAAGCCAAGCATTTAATTTCCAGCAATTTTTACCTATTAACTCTAGTTCGGAGATTGTATTTATTTTTGAATTATAGAAGTTTTATTTTGATTTTTGAATTTCTCTAAATTATTTCATGTTAACTCTTTCTTTAGAAAAAAATTCATAAAAAAATATAAAGAATGTAATAACAACACAAAAATATAACATAAAACTTTCAAATAAAAAAATAATTGAAAATATTTCATAATTTAACAACAGAAAATAATACTATATGAAAATTGCCTACTCAATTTAATGGATAACATGACTTTCAAGTAATTTTAAAAGAAAGTTTGTTTATTTTTTCTTTTTAGAATCAATTATATTTAATGGGAATATTAGGAGTACTCCAATCAAAACATTCACAATACAAAAAATGTGATATCAACACCTTTCAAAACGCCCTAACCAATCAATTACCTCCTACAAAAAATCAGAAGGATTTTTAGTCCAGTCATAATAACTACAAGTAAACTTACGATTCAAAGATAACGCAAGCCACCATCAAGAGAAGACGATAGTTCTTTGAACAACATCATTGTGATTCCCAATCATATAGTTGAAGACAGCGCTTTTGTTTGACTTTTAACAGCGCTTAAAAGTGATTCCTAAGGTGGCGCTGCTATAGGTAAAGACATCGCTTTTGTTTTATGCAAAAGCGTTGCCTTATGTAGGCCTTTAGCAGCGCTTTTTTTGGAAAAGCGCTTTCTAAAGTAGGCCTTTAGCAGCGCTTTTTCTGGAAAAGCGCTGTCTAAAGTGGGCCTTTAGCAGCGCTTTCTCTGGCCTTTTATGCTTTCTATTGTAATCTTTAGGCAGCACTTTTTCAGGAAAAAACGCTTTCTATTGTCCCCCTTTAGACAGCGCTTTTTAAAGCGCTGTCTAATGTATTTTTTATTTCACTTTAAGGCAGCGCTTTTTCTGAAAAGCGATGTCTTTTCTTCACGTAAATTGTACTTTTTGAAAGCACTTTTTTAAAAATCAGAATTTAGGAAGCGTTTTTTATTTTGTTTCATGTTTTATATAGTTGACTCATGTTTATAGTTGTATATAAAAATCAGAGTAGAGGCAAAAGAAATATATTGATTCATGTATTATAAAAAATGCTACACGGGAAAGGGACACATCATTACCTCTTTAAGAGCCAGTATTATCTCGGTGAGAAAAACTTCTGGCCTGATCTTCAAGAAGTAAATCAAGTCTTTGACTTTTGGCAAAGAAATGGGAAGGAAAAATTTCAACCATAAGCTCAAGCAGATACGCAAGCTTTGATGAAACAATACTATCCAAGCTCTGTCAATAATAATCCAACGAGAAAAGAGTAAGCAGAAATTCTCCACGAAAATATTGCACATCAACAACTTTGATGATCACTTAACTGATAAATAAAAACCAATATAAGAAGCAAACCCATGACAACACCCTTGACTGAACATTTTATAGCCAAAAAGTTCCAACATGAATATTTTATTGAGATAAATATTTTCAAACTTCTATCTACGTTAATCAGGAAATCAAATAATATGAAGTAGACAAATACCCTGAGAATGATCGAAAAAATTTTGTATGCCTTCTTCTGCATTACACCAACACCCTGCAAATAATAATCACAAAAACCATCTTCTTAACTTAACAATTTAAAAAAGAAGTTTCAGAAATTCCTTGCAAAGAGAAGTACATGTATCAGACAAACAAGCAATGTTGGCTTGTTTTATCAAGTATCATCACTATTATAAGCAAAATTGTGAAAATTAATATACCTCCACTCTGATCCATGTAATGTTGTTTGCTTTAGACCGTGATACTCAAGCTTCTCTTTGTGATCGGATTAATAGCAACCACCAAACCAGTGACCATTGTAAAAAAAACAAAAGATAGATGGAAATTTTCTACGCAAAAGATACAAAGACAAGAATGAAATTAGAATGAAAATCTAACCCGTTGCCAGTATTATATGGGCGGTAGACACGAAATAGAATTTGTTTGACAATTGATTCCCGCGCATCAATTTGTCATACAAGAACCTTAAATAAAAACATAATAAACATTAGACTATTTTCATTGAAATGTGTAAATAAATTGTTCAACTTATTAAATAATAGACACGAAATCGTACCTTTTGCACTAACGTCTCTTTATTTTCTTGGTTGGAATATGTTCTACTCGTCTCTTAACAACACGGACGGTTGGATTGATCCAAATACCCTCATTATGATAATTTTTAATATATGATTCATTTGCTATAATATTCTCATCTTGATCATTTCTAGTAAACGATTCAATCTCAACATCAATATCACCATGATCTCCAATGTTTTCATCAATTACTTTGTTAGATAAAAGCACTATAGACCATTTCGTACTTGCGGATCAGTGACATAGAACACTTATTTAGCTTGAGAGGCTAGAATAAAAGGCTCATCTTTGTACCCCACCCTATTAAGATCCACTTGCAAAAATCCTGACTTATCCATTCGTAAGCCATTATTATTTTCAACCCACTTGCAACCAAATATAGGAATATGAAAATTCTCATAATCAAACACCCAAATGCGCTCGATAACCCCAAAATATGACAGATTTTCAAATTTGGGGTTTAAGTCCTTCACACTTGAAATGTTCATTGCTTCAGTTACCACGGTGACACCACTATTTTGCATAGTACTTTTATCATCTTGTTCTTTGGTATAAAATGTGTATGCATTAATTGCGTATGCGCTATAAGAAAACACAACCAAACTTGGACCATATGCTAAACATCGCAACATTTCTGTTATTGAAGCGGGATCTGAATAATACTTTGAATAAATATGATCCTTAAACCAAGGTATAAAACTTCGATTGTGCTCTCGTACTATCCAATTTTCATTTCTATTCGGATTTAAACCTCAGAGAACATCCTTGTGCATTTCAACATACGACTCAACCTCGTTCTCATTTTGCAGAACATAAAAATGCACTTAATCCCGTTCGACCCTTGATACTGTCACAACTTTATTTCCAATTAACTTTTTTCCTTCTTTTTTTTCGATTATATGAGATTTGGGGAGTCCAATTGATTGAACATTGGACAGATATTCAGAACAAAACTCAATCGCTTCTTTAACAATGTATCGTTCAACAATACAACCCTCGGGTCGACTTCGGTTTTTCACATAACCTTTTAATATTTTCATATAACGTTCAGCAGGGTACATTCATCTCATATAAGTTGGTTCACATAATTGTTTCTCTTTCACAAGATGGACAACTAGATGTACCATATGTCAAAAAACGAGGGAGGAAAATACATTTCAAGCTCACACAAAGTAATAACTATTTCCTTTTGCAATGTTGGTAAGACCGCAGGATCGATCACCTTACTGCAAATTGACTTGAAGAAAGAACACAATTTAGTTATTGCGTTTCTTACTTTTTCTGGCACAATAGAACGTTTACCTATTGGTAGAAAATGTTCCATTATAACATGGCAATCATGCGTCTTTAAACTCTTTAACTTGAGGTCTTTCATAGACACAAGTCTTCTAATATCTGAAGAGTATCCTTCTGGAACTTTAACTTCACTTAGAAACTTACACAATACTTTTTTCTCCTTTCTAGATAGAGTATAGGCAGCAGGTGGTAGATATGTTCGACTTCCTTTCTTCAAGGTCCTAATTCAGTTCTTATCCCCATCGTTCTCAAGTCCTTTCTTGTTTTCAGGTCATCCTTAGACTTTCCTCAGGCCATGTGTTTAGAAGAATGCCACATCAGATTTTTAATGAAGTGGCGAGTACGTGAATGAGTTGTCAATAAAATAGTGTGAGACTCAGTTTTAATATATTATAATAGACTCGTGCAGATGGTTCGAGTTCACATCTGAGCACAAAATGTTGTCGAGGTGTTAAATCTTTCAAATTTTCAAAAAATTTAAATAAACTAATAAAAAGAAAAATAGTAAATTAGTTAAAATCAAACAAGAGTAAAGTTAAAATATTTCATAAAATACAGTGATGGGGGAATAAGCGTAAGCATATGGGGTAAACTTTTCAATATATTATGCTTATGTGAATGTGACAAGGCAAACTTTAAAAAAGTAATTAGGAAAAACTTAAATATTAATCCTTTATCAAATAATTTAGCCATGAAAATTCAGAGAGAGACTTAATTTTTAAATTCTAAAATTTCCTTGTTATTTTCATTATTTCCTTGTTAATTTTAATTTCCGTTAAAAATTTTAATTGTTTAAATTTTTTTAAAAAATATATCCTAAAAACTTATAATAAATTCGTCTTTTTCAAACTAAAATCATATTACCTCGGTCTTTTAAAATGGAAAACCGTCAAATATTTTTTCCTTATTTTTTTAATAAAATTATCTTTATGTTTTAAAATATATTAATAATTTCTTTGTCTATCTGTCAATAAGTATGTTGAATTTTTCCATGATATGCACTCAATAATCTTACATAAATATCAAATAATATTTTCATTAAATATATTTTTAATGAATATGTACAAAATTAATAATTTAATGTTTTTAAACTATTTTTATAGATTAACTTTTATATATTGGCACATTTTATTTTAATTCATAGGTTTCCTTTGTTCGAATTCGTCTACCATAAATAATACTAATTGCAATAAGTGTCATTTGTAGGATGGACTCATGAGAAGACTAAACTTTTTCCAAATCTTTTCAATGTGTTCTTCTTTTGTGAATGGGACAATAACAAGACAAACTTTAAAAAAGTAGTTGTAGATAAAAAAAGTAGAGAGGTGTTTCACGTTTTCGTAATCTACTTTTGATAGAGTTTAATTATTTTTTTTACAAGCAAATATTTCATTTAAAAGAGTGCTAAGGATATTCTAATCCAAACATACAAAAGAGATGGAAGATATACCAAAAGAAAAAGAGAAAATTCGGATCAAGTATGTTTACGACATTCTATCCAAAGGAACCTGACAAATGCATAAAAATCACAGTTGGAATAAGAATTATCCCCTGCAAACCCCATTTCCAAGCCAAGCATTTAATTTCCAGCAATTTTTACCTATTAACTCTAGTTCGGAGATTGTATTTATTTTTGAATTATAGAAGTTTTATTTTGATTTTTGAATTTCTCTAAATTATTTCATGTTAACTCTTTCTTTAGAAAAAAATTCATAAAAAAAATATAAAGAATGTAATAACAACACAAAAATATAACATAAAACTTTCAAATAAAAAAATAATTGAAAATATTTCATAATTTAACAACAGAAAATAATACTATATGAAAATTGCCTACTCAATTTAATGGATAACATGACTTTCAAGTAATTTTAAAAGAGAAGTTTGTTTATTTTTTCTTTTTAGAATCAATTATATTTAATGGGAATATTAGGAGTACTCCAATCAAAACATTCACAATACAAAAAATGTGATATCAACACCTTTCAAAACGCCCTAACCAATCAATTACCTCCTACAAAAAATCAGAAGGATTTTTAGTCCAGTCATAATAACTACAAGTAAACTTACGATTCAAAGATAACGCAAGCCACCATCAAGAGAAGACGATAGTTCTTTGAACAACATCATTGTGATTCCCAATCATATAGTTGAAGACAGCGCTTTTGTTTGACTTTTAACAGCGCTTAAAAGTGATTCCTAAGGTGGCGCTGCTATAGGTAAAGACAGCGTTTTTGTTTTATGCAAAAGCGTTGCCTTATGTAGGCCTTTAGCAGCGCTTTTTTTGGAAAAGCGCTTTCTAAAGTAGGCCTTTAGCAGCGCTTTTTCTGGAAAAGCGCTGTCTAAAGTGGGCCTTTAGCAGCGCTTTCTCTGGCCTTTTATGCTTTTTATTGTAATCTTTAGGCAGCACTTTTTCAGGAAAAAACGCTTTCTATTGTCCCCCTTTAGACAGCGCTTCTTAAAGCGCTGTCTAATGTATTTTTTATTTCACTTTAAGGCAGCGCTTTTTCTGAAAAGCGATGTCTTTTCTTCACGTAAATTGTGCTTTTTGAAAGCACTTTTTTAAAAATCAGAATTTAGGAAGCGTTTTTTATTTTGTTTCATGTTTTATATAGTTGACTCATGTTTATAGTTGTATATAAAAATCAGAGTAGAGGCAAAAGAAATATATTGATTCATGTATTATAAAAAATGCTACACGGGAAAGGGACACATCATTACTTCTTTAAGAGCCAGTATTATCTCGGTGAGAAAAACTTCTGGCCTGATCTTCAAGAAGTAAATCAAGTCTTTGACTTTTGGCAAAGAAATGGGAAGGAAAAATTTCAACCATAAGCTCAAGCAGATACGCAAGCTTTGATGAAACAATACTATCCAAGCTCTGTCAATAATAATCCAACGAGAAAAGAGTAAGCAGAAATTCTCCACGAAAATATTGCACATCAACAACTTTGATGATCACTTAACTGATAAATAAAAACCAATACAAGAAGCAAACCCATGACAACACCCTTGACTGAACATTTTATAGCCAAAAAGTTCCAACATGAATATTTTATTGAGATAAATATTTTCAAACTTCTATCTACGTTAATCAGGAAATCAAATAATATGAAGTAGACAAATACCCTGAGAATGATCGAAAAAATTTTGTATGCCTTCTTCTGCATTACACCAACACCCTGCAAATAATAATCACAAAAACCATCTTCTTAACTTAACAATTTAAAAAAGAAGTTTCAGAAATTCCTTGCAAAGAGAAGTACATGTATCAGACAAACATGCAATGCTGGCTTGTTTTATCAAGTATCATCACTATTATAAGCAAAATTGTGAAAATTAATATACCTCCACTCTGATCCATGTAATGTTGTTTGCTTTAGACCGTGATACTCAAGCTTCTCTTTGTGATCGGATTAATAGCAACCACCAAACCAGTGACCATTGTAAAAAAAATAAAAGATAGATGGAAATTTTCTACGCAAAAGATACAAAGACTAGAATGAAATTAGAATGAAAATCTAACCCGTTGCCAGTATTATATGGGCGGAAGACACGAAATAGAATTTGTTTGACAATTGATTCCCGCGCATCAATTTGTCATACAAGAACCTTAAATAAAAACATAATAAGCATTAGACTATTTTCATTGAAATGTGTAAATAAATTGTTCAACTTATTAAATAATAGACACGAAATAGTACCTTTTGCACTAACGTCTCTTTATTTTCTTGGTTGGAATATGTTCTACTCGTCTCTTAACAACACGGACGGTTGGATTGATCCAAATACCCTCATTATGATCATTTTTAATATATGATTCATTTGCTATAATATTCTAATCTTGATCATTTCTAGTAAACGATTCAATCTCAACATCAATATCACCATGATCTCCAATGTTTTCATCAATTACTTTGTTAGATAAAAGCACTATAGACCATTTCGTACTTGCGGATCAGTGACATAGAACACTTATTTAGCTTGAGAGGCTAGAATAAAAGGCTCATCTTTGTACCCCACCCTATTAAGATCCACTTGCAAAAATCCTGACTTATCCATTCGTAAGCCATTATTATTTTTAACCCACTTGCAACCAAATATAGGAATCTGAAAATTCTCATAATCAAACACCCAAATGCGCTCGATAACCCCAAAATATGACAGATTTTCAAATTTGGGGTTTAAGTCCAGTCACCTTTCATCATCTGATGCTCAGAGTTTGTCTCTGTATTATCTGACTTTTCTTGAAGATCCCGTTTGAACTCTTCAGTATAAGAAATCCCCAGAAATCTTTGTAAGATGTTTACCCTTTTATTTCAGACTGATCCCCAGTGGAGATCATGTCTTCTTTCTGGTTTCATGCCCAGTAAGAATGTGTCTTCATTTTTCCCCAGCGTCTTCCGGTCACCTATGAACCCGTCGTCCATCTCCCTGGATCTTTCCCCAGTGGAGAACACCTCTATGGCTCTTATCTCCAGTGAGGACCTGTAGGGTTTCCCCCTTATCTTTCTATCCATAGTGTTTCCTTGGAGTCTCCCCAGTGAGTCTCTATTTGTTGCCTAGCATGTATCCCCAGTGAGTTTTCCTTGTAGATACTAACCTTCATCCTTCCCCAGTGTAGCTCACCTGTGGTTGTGTAACTCGTTTTTCTGCATTTTTGCATCATCATGGCATCGTACCATAGTACTAGTTCATGGCATCGTACCATAGTACGAGTTCATGGCATGTCTGTATCTTAGGTTAGTTCTGTCCATATCATTGCATATCAATGTATCTAAGGGCAAAATTTTACGTTATCTATATTTAAATATCTTGCACCATAATTTCCATCTCTCATGTCATCCGGTGAAGATATTTAAACAGGGGCAACTATTGCACCCCAAATTTTACCCTCAGATTCGTCTGATCTTTATCATATCACTTTTAATCGCCATTTTTCGCATTTTTAGCTAAAACTTTCCATATCATTAATCATGCATTTTTTGTCATTATTATTGATTTTTCTTAGATTATTTAAAATTAATTTAGTCTATTTTCTCAAATTTAATTTTTATATATATTTTGTTTCTATTAGATTTTTATCTTTAGCTTAATTTAATAATTTGCATTTAATTTAGTTTATCTTCAAATCAAATCAAATTCAATTTCCTTCAATTTCTTTTTTAGTCCAATTCCATCCAATTCAAATTTCAATTCTATTCAATTCAAGTTTTTTTCTTTTCTTTTTCCAATTCCATTTTAAATTCAAGTCCATTTCCATTTTAACTCAATTTCCAAAGTTCAAGTGTCTAGTTTTTATTCAAATTTAAATCTAGTTTCAAGACCAAGACTTATTTCCAATATTATTCAAATTCCATTTCTAATTGTTTCAAATACAATAAAAAATCATTCCAAAAAGACTTTATGCAAATAAGTCCATTTCAAAAGTCCATATCTTTTCACAAAGCTCATTGTCGTTAGAAAAAAAGGAAAAAGCTTTCAACTCCAAAATTACAAAAGCCATAAAAGACTTTCAGCAAGTTGAATTTCAGTGGCTCAAAGTCCCATGCCAAACATACTACTACCCCCAACATCTCCCGCCACCACTTTTTCCTACTACAAGACTTGTGCAACAACAAAAGTTGCCAAAAAGAAAAGACATTACAAAACAAACAAACAAATGGCCCTTTTTGAAAAAAGCCACACGGCTCATGAGCCAAACCAGCTGAACTTTAACCCTGCTACCTCCAACCTGTCCAAAAAATCCCAAAACTTTTGCCAAAAACCTGTTACAATTTAGAGTCCCTTCCCCAATTTTACTGATGCAACCGTACGACCTTGTCCAAAACTACTCAAACCGTACCTTTTTTCTGTGCACCACTCCCTTAAATCCGGCCCCACTCTACAACCTGCTCACAACAGAGAACCTGCATAAAGAGCAATAGCAGCTCAGCAGAAGAGGAGGACACACAAAACAGTCAGTCAAAGAGAAACTTGTTCAAAAAAGCCAAAACCTTCTCTAATTTTCTGTTATAAAAACTTGTATAACCCATCGAACCGGGACACCAAAAAACCCTCTGCCTTCACGACCACCACCTATCATTCCCTCAATCACTCTTTTCCTCCATTCATCACAAAAGCAGACCTTCAAGCCTCCACGCCCTCTAATCTTTTCCTTCTTCTGCAAAACTACAAACACACCAATACAATCTTGAAACCACAACCCGACTTCCTCTTCTTCTCCTTCCTCCATCCGCTCTGCAAAACGCAACCCTCTCCATTCACAACACAACAATAATCTTCAATACCTCACCTTCTTCAAATCCTCTTTCAACAATCCAAACTCAACACAACTCTTCTTCTGCAGGACCTCAAAAACAACGGCAACTTTCAGCTCCTTCATATCTCCTTCTTTCCTTCAACCTTTAATAACAACAACCTGAAAAAAACCCACAAAAAACAAAATCGGACAGAAAGAAAAGAAGAAGAAGTTTGAGGCAAGTCTTGACGAGATAAAACGAAATCCAGGATACAAACCTTAAATCACCATCGAGTGCTCCCCCGATCCACACCGTTCCATCATTTTCGATCGCTTTTTTTCCACTGACCGAACAACAACTACAAACCCGTAAGCTTCCTCAACCGCGATCCGCCGTGAAATAAAAACAGAGCCAAACCTAGAACCAGAATCGAAAACTGAGTTTGGAACGATCTGGGAGACGAAGTGTGTTCGTCGTTGATGCGCACCCCTCTCACATGGTGATTCGCTGTTTTCGTTTTGAAGTTTGACGATGAGATGCGAAAGGTCTTTGGAAGTGATTTGATGTAGTTTTCAAAACTACGCTTTGACTTTCCCTGTTTTCACAAAATAATAATAATACCTGTCTTTTGTGACCCATGGATACACGAGGGGCTGATAAGCCCGTTTAATTACTCCACCCCTCCTTTTATCTGCACCGTGGGTTTTACTGTGAGATGATGGGACCTTCAGCCCATATGATTCTCATTTAATTTCTATCCTCAGCACCTTTCTCAAACTCTATGCGTTTTTTATTATTACATCTTTTTGTTTTTTTTTTTTTTAATTTCAAAAGATATGATATTTGCTTTTTAGTAATTTTTCTTATTTCAATTCCATTTCCTATTTTTATTTGGGCCTATGACATAAAAAACTTCTTGATTTTGTTGATTTATTCAAGTCACAAATATCATGATTCATATGAGGCCATTTTTCAATTTATTTTTATCGGTCAATGAAAATCTAATAGAAAGGTATTCGATTTATCAATCTAAATCCTTATTTAGATGAGACCGAATTTATTTTCATTTCGAGCCCGTTTCTTATTTTTAGGCCGATGATATTACAGAAATCAGGACTTAGTCGATTTATCAAATTACTAAAAGTCGTGATATGTATGAGGCCACCTTTATTATTTTATCGGTCGATGAAAGTCGAATATCATAGATTATCGGTTTCTCGATTAAATCATGATTAAGACGAGACCGACTTTATTTCTACTTCATTCTGTATTTTCTTATATCTTCATTTTCATTTTTGACCGATGAATTCTTTCTATTCACAAATGTTGTTAGCGAAGCGACGAACCTTCATTATTTCAAATCTGTAGTGAGTGATCATCGAGATCTCTTTCTATACTTTGAGATCGTGATAGGTTATCTGCGACTAATCAACGAGAGTTTGTGATTTAAGACGAGGTTTTCACCTTTTCTTTTCGTGTGGTACGATTTCATCGGAAAATGATCTTCTATATCATTTCTCTATCGTGTCTTAACACAAAGATCAAATTGTGCATCCTCCTATAGTATGGTTTTCCTCATAGACCGTACTACGATGTATCAGCACTACATTCGACCCGATTCATCGATCCAATAAATTAATCATTAATCACTGACTTTACTTTCTGTCAATATTATCTTGATTTTATTTTCTGTTAAGTATTATCCTGATTATTATTCTTGTTCATATTATACTTGTTTATATTCATGATTGTTCACACTTGACCCTCCTTCCAAAGGAAAGATCTTTACTTTGACTCCTAAGCCACAAACCTTTCCCATTTCATCCTTGGCCTCATAAGAGCCGTTTCCCTCATAGTTTAGTAATAGGATGGAGTTATCATGAACTCCATGTGATTCTCACTATCATGAGAACTCACTTTACCTTTTACTCAGACTTACAGAGTTATCATGAACTATGTGTGGTTCTCACTATCATGAGAATTCACTTCCTCCCTTCATAACGTAGACTTAGAGAGTTATCCTGAACTCTACGTAAGCATATGCTCATTCCCTTTGGAACGTTGGCCATAGTCAATGTTTCCTTTTCTTTCACCCTTAGTTAGGTGAACTACGGTTGCTCTGATTCTTTAGTCAGATACGTAGGCACAAGATGCGACGTCTTGGCGAGCAAACTTAGTGTACATACTCTTAGGTCTTTACCTTAGTACAGTTTTCTTTTACCAAGCAAACATAACATAACATAAACATTAGCAAGAGGTTCCTGTAGAGTACTACAGATACTTAGGGTGCTAATACCTTCCCTTTGTATAACCAACCCCCGAACCTTAGATCTCCCCCCTTTTAGGTTTTTCTCGATCTTGAACCTTTCCTTTGGATAAATCAAAGTCGGTTGTAAAAGAAATATGATGCAAGTTAATTCATAGCTTGTTATCCAATTTTCACCGCAACAGCTGGGCATATTGAATGCTAGATATGGAACTGTGAAGGCTAATTTAGTTCGTGGTGAGTGTACAGCTGGACAGATCATGCAGTCATTATGGTGGCGAGATATTGTTCGCTTTTCTTACAAGTTTGGTGATGATTCATTATTTCTGAATATGGATGCGACTGTTGGGAATGGATAATGCACGTCTTTTTGGTATTCTGCTTGGTGCAACAATACTCCTTTAGTCACCTTGTTCCCAGAACTTCACCAAGCCGTTGTAATGCCTAGAAGTTTGGTAGCTGACAATGGTAGCTGGGCTGGAGAGACATGGCAGTGGAGAGTGGAGTTTTGGAAGGTATTGAAATTCAGCAATCAGTAAATCAGTGAGAGAGTCTTTACCAATTAATTCAACAAGTTGAGTTGCGCAGGGAGGAGATAGATGGTTTAGCATGGATGCTGGATAAAGGCGATTTTTCTGTTCATTCCGCTTACAAGTAGTTGTTTGATAGAAATTCAAGATCTCAAAACATATCCCAGGAATTATCTGCAGAATTTAAACTCATTTGGTCTGCTTCCTCACCTATCAAAACGGTGGTTTTCGGTTGGCGTTTACTTCACGATTGACTCCCTACGCGAAACAACCTTTTGGCTCGTCACATCATCAATTCTCCGCATGATACAGCTTGTCCATTTTGTTTTCATGTGGAGGAATCTGTTACTCACCTATTATTTGACTGTCCAAAAACAGTCATGGCGTGGAAGAATATTGTTGAATGGTTGGGAGTTTCGACTCAGTTGGATGGATCGATGGTGGATCATCTCAAGTATTGGATATCATCTCTAAATATAGCAGGTGTGTTAGAAAAAAATGCAACAGGGTTGTGGCTTATTGTTTGTTGGCAATTGTGGAAGGTTAGGAATGATATTCTGTTCAATGATGATTTTTGGGTACTTGAATCTATAGTTTATAATAACATCATTATAGCTTGGAGGTGGATAGGTAGAAAATATAATTTTACGTGTAATTACTACGATTGGTTTAAATCACCCATAGATTTTTTGTAGGGTGATTTTACGGTCGGTTTTGTAAATGGGTTTGGATACCTCTTTTGTATCCTGGTTGAATATATTTGCTTATTAAAAAAATGCATAAAAACTGAAGTGTGTAACATAAAATTTTAATTTCAATAATTCTAAAAGTAAGATTCTAGTTATTATTCCAAACCCCAAAAAAAGCTAGAAGGATATTACTTACTTTACATTCCACTTTATTATAAGCTGTAACTTTGATGCTAAAAGGAACATCTCTTCATAATCATATCTTCTATTAAACTCCTAATTGAGAGAAAGCATTATAAATATGAATTGTTAGTTACAAATATATTTATTTTTCAAACAAAAGGAAAAGACCCTAGCTAAAAAAATATGAAACTTCATGGAATGGGTTAAAATTGAACGAGAACAATACACTAGTTCATCTCATAGATGAGTTGCTGCTCAATTTCTCAAACTCTCAAATATAGTTATGTTCCTTTCCTACACCTCTCACTATTTAAGCCCTGCTCTTAATAATTTTAACATACATTACCATCCAAAGCTACAAAAACATAACTTGAGAAATGTGTTTATGTATATACGTTAATAGTTTTAATCACTCCAAGGGAAAATATCTAGTTCATTGAGCAAATTCGTACATTAAAAAATCATGACAACGGTGTGAAACGAAATTATTTAAATAGTTACTTACAATGTGGAAGAATAAATAATTGGCAGTGGAGGAATGGAGGATCTATTGATTTTATTGATAAGTCCAGCCATTTCCCATTTGATTCATTCTCTCATTTGTTAAATTATTTTTCTAGTATAATTTGTATTGAATTATATGGAATACATTGCGCGGGGCTGACATGAGTTTTTTTTAAATAATATCATTAATTTATATTTTATTTTATCATTAATTTTTAGGTTTAATATCCTTTTTAGTCCCTTACCTATACCTTTGGGTCCATTTTGGTCCTCTTTCTTTTAAAAATTCTAATTTAGTCCTTTAAGTTGTCAAACAGAATCAAACAAGTCATTTCCGTCAAATATTTACAAACGACGTTAGAAATTGAGGACGTGGCAGCTGAGGTGGCGACAAACAGGACGTGACAGCTGAGGTGGCAGAATAATTTTGTATTATTACATTTAATATTTAATTTTCAAACACTTAAATATAAAATAATTGGGCCAAGCCCATGTTATTTACAATAGTAACCCAATTATCAAGATTTACTATTATTGTATTAAAAAGTGTATCTGTTGCTTAACTGGGTTACTATTGGGTTACTATTGTAAATAACATGGGCTTGGCCCAATATTTTATATTTAAGTGTTTGAAAATTAAATATTAAATGTAATAAAAAAAAAATTATTCTGCCACCTAAGCTGGCACGTTCTGTCTGTCGCCACCTCAGCTGCCACGTCTCCAATTTCTAACGCCGTTTGCCAATATTTGACGGAAAGGGCTTGTTTGATTCTGTTTGACAACGTAAAGGACCAAATTGGAACTTTTAAAAGAAAGAGGACCAAAATGGACCTATGGGTATAGGTAATGGACTAAAAAGGGTATTAAGCATAATTTTAACATCTACAATTGATTTAATTCAATTGAATTATCCTTTCAATTTCAATTATTTACAATTTAATAATACATTATAAGAATTTGTTATATAATTATTTATAAACTATAGCTGAAAATATATGGTTTAATTTTGTAATATGTATCTGCAATTATAATTTAAAATTGTATATTACAAATAATTTGAAATATTTGTTTGTTTATTTGAAAATTATAAGTTAAATTTGAAAGAATTGCTTATTAATTTTTTTAGCATTATAATGAGATTTAACATTTGAAATTTAATTTTGTAACATATAATTAACCACATTTATAAATAAAAATTATAATTTAAAAACAATATTGAAGTATTTGTTTGCCTATTTAGAAAAATTGTATGCGAATTTTATTTAATTTTAAACATTGTATTGCGATTTTTTTCGTTGTTATTATAGTTTTAAAACTGATACATGCGAATAATTTTTTAATTAAACTATTTTATGCACAATTTTTTATAGAGATAAATAATATATAATCTATTTTTTTTTTTGGAAAATATTGATAGAGATAAAAAATAGAGATATGAAAAAATAAAAATTATGATTAGTATAAGAAAAATAAAATAATTGTATCTTTATAATTGTTGTTACGAAATCCATTATCCTCTTTTTATGAGTGATTTAAATACTAACAGTGTTATATTTTTATTAAGAAAGAAAAAATTGTTTTCATTTTTAGAGGAATAAAATTATGGTGTGGATGTACAATTCATGTATGAAATGGAGAAGCAATAGAAATAAATCAATGAGAATACATAATTTTTAGTCAGAGGAATAAAGGGGATAAGTCATGAAAAATTTAAAATAGAAGTGTTTTAATTAAAAGAATTTATAAATAAAATGTTACATTTTTTCTTAAATAAATAAAAGAAGTTTTGGAATATTGTGTTTAGAAGAATGCCACATCAGATTTTTAATGAAGTGGCGAGTAAGTGAATAAGTTGTCAATAAAATAGTATAAGACTCAGTTTTAATATATTATAATAGACTCGTGTAGATGGTTCGAGCTCACATCTGAGCACAAAATATTGTCGAGGTGTTAAATCTTTCAAATTTTCGGAAAATTTGAATAAAATAATAAAAAGAAAAATAGTAAATTAGTTAAAATCAAACAAGAGTAAAGTTAAAATATTTCATAAAATACAGTGATGGGGGAATAAGCGTAAGCATATGGGGTAAACTTTTCAATATATTATGCTTATGTGAATGTGACAAGGCAAACTTTAAAAAAGTAATTAGGAAAAAATTAAATATTAATCCTTTATCAAATAATTTAGCCATGAAAATTCAGAGAGAGACTTAATTTTTAAATTCTAAAATTTCCTTGTTATTTTCATTATTTCCTTGTTAATTTTATTTTCCGTTAAAAATTTTAATTGTTCAACTTCCTGACTTTCTAGTGGTGTGATTTACTCTCGTATAGATAGAATGATGGGTAATGTTAATTGGTTTCAGAAGTTTAATGAGGCCTTTGTGATAAACCTTGCTCCTCACATCTCTGATCACAACCCTGTTAAAATTGACAATGTAAATCAGAGACCAAAAACTAGATCAGTCTTCAAGTTCCTGAATTGTATTGTTGATGACCCTACATTTTTACATGTTGTGATTCAGAGTTGGCACCAGGATATTGTTGGCAGGCCTATGCATAGACTGTGGGCTAAGTTAAAAAGACTGCAGCCAATCCTGAGACAAATGTCTAGAAAGTATTCTGATATTCAATACAGGATTGTGAAGGCCAGGCAGGAGCTTAGTACTGCTCAAGAGAACCTGCATCACAATATGTTTGACCCTCATCTCATTGAGCAAGTTAAGATCCATAATGACAACCTGATAAAGCTGAACCAGATGGAAGAGAGTATCTTAATTCAGAAAGCTAAAATCACTTGGCTGAAATATGGGGACAATAATTCAGCCTATTTTCATGCTTCAGTCAAAGATAAACATAGACAGAATAGCCTAAATGCTCTGGAAGCTTTGAATGGGGACATGTTGACCAACTATGACAGTATTGAGCAAGAGATTTTGACATTCTACACTCATCTTGTTGGCTCCAAAGAGCCCGATCTGACTGGTATTGATATAACATGTATGAGGAATGGTAGAACTTTGTCTAGAGAGAATGCTCAATTGCTTATAAGACCTATTGCAGAGCAGGAAATATGGACAGCTCTGAATAGCATTGGGGACAATAAAGCTCCAGGTGTGGATGGTTTCAATGCTTACTTCTTTAAGTCTACATGGCCCATTGTGAAGAAAGATGTTCAAGATGCTATATGTGATTTCTTTAATACTAGTAGGATGTATAAAGCTCTGAATTGTTCCTTGATTACTCTGGTACCAAAATCTAATACAGGTAAGACTATAAGGGATTGGAGACCTATCGCTTGTTGTAGCACATTTTATAAAATCCTCACTTGTCGGCTTGGGAAAGTTATTGGTTCGGTTATTGATCAGTCCCAATCAGCTTTTATACCGGGCAGGCTTATTCAAGAAAACATTCTGCTTGCTCATGAGCTGAATAGAGGCTATAGTAGGAAGCAGGTTTCTCCAAGATGTATGGTCCAAATGGATGTTCAGAAAGCATACGACACGGTTGACTGGAATGCTCTTGCTCATATAATGAAAGAATTGGGTTTTCCTCAGATGTTCATTAATTGGATTTTGGCTTATGTTACCACTGTTTCTTATCGTTTGTCCATCAATGGAGCTGTCTCTAAAGTCCTTGTTGCAAAACGAGGTCTTCGGCAGGGCGACCCCATTTCTCCCCTATTGTTTGTTATGGTTATGAAGTATATGCATAGACTTCTCATGGGGCTTAAAGATAATCCAAATTTCAATTTCCATCCTAAGTGTGCTAAGTTGAACCTGATTAATTTGTGTTTTGCAGATGATATTCTGCTCTTTGCTAGGGGTGATTTTATTTCTATGCAGCTGTTAATGGCTAAAGTGAAGGCTTTTTCGGGTTCTACAGGGCTCAGGATGAGTATTCCTAAGAGTAAATTGTACTGTGGTGGTTTGGATGGCCATACTAGAAACCAAATTCAGTTGGAAACAGGTTTTGCTATGGGCGCTCTCCCTTTTAGATACTTAGGGGTCCCTTTGGATAGTAAAAACCTAACTATCCATAACTGTCAGCCTCTATGTGAAAAAATGTTAAAAAGACTCAAGCATTGGAATACCCATTTGTTGTCTTTTGCAGGGAGACTTCAGCTCATCAAAAGTGTTCTTTTCGCTATTGCTAATTATTGGCTCCAAATTTTTTCGTTGCCTAAAAAAGTCATTCATCATATTGAGAGCTTGGGTAGGATGTTTCTCTGGTCAGGAAAGGATAATAACAGTAAAAAGGCTCCAATAGCTTGGGACCGGTTATGTGATCCTATAGCATCTGGTGGTCGGAGTGTTATCTCGCTGATGGAGTGGAATATAGCTTCTATAGGGAAACTGTTGAGGAACATTTGGAAGAAGCAAGACAACTTATGGATTCGATGGATTCACGCGTATTATATGAAAAATTCTGAAGTGTCGGCTTTCATCCCAGGTACAGGTTGTTCTTGGTTAATTAAAACCATTTTCAAACATCAGATATTGCTTACTACATCTAATGAGTGTCTGAAGTGTTTGGCAAAGAACAGGTACAAAGTTAGGAATATATATATAACATGTTGCGTGGTAATAAACCTAAAGTAGACTGGTGTGTTATGTTCTATGGAAACCTAGCTAGGCCTGGTGTGTTATGTGGTTGGTTTGTCATCAGAGAATTCTCACCAAGGACAGAATGGTGAAGATTGGTATTTCTACAGATGGAAAGTGTTTTTTTTGTGATGATTGGGAATCTTGTGGTCACCTTTTCTTTGATTGCTCTGCGACCAAATTTGTGTGGAAAAAGGTGCTCGGTATGCTTGGTGTTAGTCATGAGCCAGGTGAGTGGTTGGATGAAATTAGGTGGATCTGTCAGATGTGTAAAAGTAAGGGGAGCAGAAGTAAAATTTTAAAGATTGCTATCACTAAGACGATCTACTACGTGTGGACCATGCGGAACAGAGTCATATTCCAAGTTAGTAGCAAAGACCTTCATTGTAATAGTATATGGGATATGATTATGGGGTGTGTTGGTAAAGATAAGAAACTGTTTGATTTTAGCAGTAGGATGTAGCTTGTTGTTTTTGGTCGGATTTGAGGCCTGGATCTTGTATCGGCTTGTACTTGGACTGTTTTTGGTTTAATAAATTTCTTTATACCAAAAAAAAAAAAAATTTTAATTGTTTAATTTTTTTTAAAAAATATATCCTAAAAACTTATAATAAATTCGTCTTTTTCCAACTAAAATCATATTACCTCGGTCTTTTAAAATGGAAAACCGTCAAATATTTTTTCCTTATTTTTTTAATAAAATTATCTTTATGTTCTAAAATATATTAATAATTTCTTTGTCTATATGTCAATAATTATGTTGAATTTTTCCATGATATGCACTCAATACTCTTACATAAATATCAAATAATATTTTCAATAAATATATTTTAATGAATATGTACAAAATTAATAATTTAATGTTTTTTAACTATTTTTATAGATTAACTTTTATATATTGGCACATTTTATTTTAATTCATAGGTTTCCTTTGTTCGAATTCGTCTACCATAAATAATACTAATTGCAATAAGTGTCATTTGTAGGATGGACTCATGAGAAGACTAAACTTTTTCCAAATCTTTTCAATGTGTTCTTCTTTTGTGAATGGGACAATAACAAGACAAACTTTAAAAAAGTAGTTGTAGATAAAAAATGTAGAGAGGCGTTTCACGTTTTCGTAATCTACTTTTGATAGAGTTTAATTATTTTTTTTACAAGCCAATATTTCATTTAAAAGAGTACTAAGGATATTCTAATCCAAACATACAAAAGAGATGGAAGATATACCAAAAGAAAAAGAGAAAATTCGGATCAATTATGTTTACGACATTCTATCCAAAGGAACCTGACAAAATGCATAAAAATCACAGTTGGAATAAGAATTATCCCCTGCAAACCCCATTTCCAAGCCAAGCATTTAATTTCCAGCAATTTTTACCTATTAACTCTAGTTCGGAGTTTGTATTTATTTTAGAATTATAGAAGTTTTATTTTGATTTTTGAATTTCCCTAAATTATTTCATGTTAACTCTTTCTTTAGAAAAAAATTCATAAAAAAATATAAAGAATGTAATAACAACACAAAAATATAACATAAAACTTTCAAATAAAAAAATAATTGTAAATATTTCATAATTTAACAACAGAAAATAATACTATATGAAAATTGCCTACTCAATTTGATGGATAACATGACTTTCATGTAATTTTAAAAGAGAAGTTTGTTTATTTTTTCTTTTTAGAATCAATTATATTTAATGGGTATATTAGGAGTACTCCAATCAAAACATTCACAATACACAAAATGTGATATCAACACCTTTCAAAACGCCCTAACCAATCAATTACCTCCTACAAAAAATCAGAAGGATTTTTAGTCCAGTCATAATAACTACAAGTAAACTTACGATTCAAAGATAACGCAAGCCACCATCAAGAGAAGACGATAGTTCTTTGAACAACATCATTGTGATTCCCAATCATATCGTTGAAGACGACACTTTTGTTTGGCATTTAACAGCGCTTAAAAGTGATTCCTAAGGTGGCGCTGCTATAGGTAAAGACACCGCTTTTGTTTTATGCAAAAGTGTTGTCTTATGTAGGCCTTTAGCAGCGCTTTTTTTGGAAAAGCACTTTCTAAAGTAGGCCTTTAGCAGCGCTTTTTCTGGAAAAACGTTGTTTAAAGTGGGCCTTTAGCAGCGCTTTCTCTGGCCATTTATGCTTTCTATTGTCATCTTTAGGCAACACTTTTTCAGGAAAAAGCGCTTTCTATTGTCCCCCTTTAGACAGCGCTTTTTAAAGCGCCGTCTAATGTATTTTTTATTTCACTTTAAGGCAGCGCTTTTAATGGAAAGCGCTTTCTATTGTGAACTATAGGCAGCGCTTTTTCTGAAAAGCGATGTCTTTTCTTCACGTAAATTGTGCTTTTTAAAAGCACTTTTTTAAAAATCAGAATTTAGGAAGCGTTTTTTATTTTGTTTCATGTTTTATATAGTTGACTCATGTATATAGTTGTATATAAAAATTAGAGTAGAGGCAAAAGAAATATATTGATTCATGTATTATAAAAAATGCTACATGGGAAAGGGACACATCATTGCCTCTTTAAGAGCCAGTATTATCTCGGTGAGAAAAACTTCAGGCCTGATCTTCAAGAAGTAAATCAAGTCTTTGACTTTTGGCAAAGAAATGGGAAGGAAAAATTTCAACCATAAGCTCAAGCAGATACGCAAGCTTTGATGAAACAATACTATCCAAGCTCTGTCAATAATAATCCAACGAGAAAAGAGTAAGCAGAAATTCTCCACGAAAATATTGCACATCAACAACTTTGATGATCACTTAACTGATAAATAAAAACCAATATAAGAAGCAAACCCATGACAACACCCTTGACTGAACATTTTATAGCCAAAAAGTTCCAACATGAATATTTTATTGAGATAAATATTTTCAAACTTCTATCTACGTTAATCAGGAAATCAAATAATATGAAGTAGACAAATACCCTGAGAATGATCGAAAAAATTTTGTATGCCTTCTTCTGCATTACACCAACACCCTGCAAATAATAATCACAAAAACCATCTTCTTAACTTAACAATTTAAAAAAGAAGTTTCAGAAATTCCTTGCAAAGAGAAGTACATGTATCCGACAAACATGCAATGCTGGCTTGTTTTATCAAGTATCATCACTATTATAAGCAAAATTGTGAAAATTAATATACCTCCACTCTGATCCATGTAATGTTGTTTGATTTAGACCGTGATACTCAAGCTTCTCTTTGTGATCGGATTAATAACAACCACCAAACCAGTGACCATTGTAAAAAAAACAAAAGATAGATGGAAATTTTCTACGCAAAAGATACAAAGACTAGAATGAAAATCTAACCCGTTGCCAGTATTATATGGGCGGAAGACACGAAATAGAATTTGTTTGACAATTGATTCCCGCGCATCAATTTGTCATACAAGAACCTTAAATAAAAACATAATAAACATTAGACTATTTTCATTGAAATGTGTAAATAAATTGTTCAACTTATTAAATAATAGACACGAAATAGTACCTTTTGCACTAACGTCTCTTTATTTTCTTGGTTGGAATATGTTCTACTCGTCTCTTAACAACACGGACGGTTGGATTGATCCAAATATCCTCATTATGATAATTTTTAATATATGATTCATTTGCTATAATATTCTCATCTTGATCATTTCTAGTAAACGATTCAATCTCAACATCAATATCACCATGATCTCCAATGTTTTCATCAATTACTTTGTTAGATAAAAGCACTATAGACCATTTCGTACTTGCGGATCAGTGACATAGAACACTTATTTAGCTTGAGAGGCTAGAATAAAAGGCTCATCTTTGTACCCCACCCTATTAAGATCCACTTGCAAAAATCCGGACTTATCCATTCGTAAGCCATTATTATTTTCAACCCACTTGCAACCAAATATAGGAATCTGAAAATTCTGATAATCAAACACCCAAATGCGCTCGATAACCCCAAAATATGACAGATTTTCAAATTTGGGGTTTAAGTCCTTCACACTTGAAATGTTCATTGCTTCAGTTACCACGGTGACACTACTATTTTGCACAGTACTTTTATCATCTTGTTCTTTGGTATCAAAATGTGTATGCATTAATTGCGTATGCGCTATAAAAAACACAACCAAACTTGGACCATATGCTAAACATCGCAACCTTTCTGTTATTGAAGCGGGATCTGAATAATACTTTGAATAAATATGAGCCTTAAACTAAGGTATAAAACTTCGATTGTGCTCTCGTACTATCCAATTTTCATTTCTATTCGGATTTAAACCTCGGAGAACATCCTTGTGCATTTCAACATACGACTCAACCTCGTTCTCATTTTGCAGAACATACAAATGCACTTAATCCCGTTCGACCCTTGATACTGTCACAACTTTATTTCCAATTAACTTTTTTCCTTCTTTTTTTTCGATTATATGAGATTTGGGGAGTCCAATTGATTGAACATTGGACAGATATTCAGAACAAAACTCAATCGCTTCTTCAACAATGTATCGTTCAACAATACAACCCTCGGGTCGACTTCGGTTTTTCACATAACCTTTTAATATTTTCATATAACGTTCAGCAGGGTACATTCATCTCATATAAGCTGGTTCACATAATTGTTTCTCTTTCACAAGATGGACAACTAGATGTACCATTATGTCAAAAAACGAGGGAGGAAAATACATTTCAAGCTCACACAAAGTAATAACTATTTCCTTTTGCAATGTTGGTAAGACCGCAGGATCGATCACCTTACTGCAAATTGACTTGAAGAAAGAACACAATTTAGTTATTGCGTTTCTTACTTTTTCTGGCACAATAGAACGTTTACCTATTGGTAGAAAATGTTCCATTATAACATGGCAATCATGCGTCTTTAAACTCTTTAACTTGAGGTCTTTCATAGACACAAGTCTTCTAATATCTGAAGAGTATACTTCTGGAACTTTAACTTCACTTAGAAACTTACACAATACTTTTTTCTCCTTTCTAGATAGAGTATAGGCAGCAGGTGGTAGATATGTTCGACTTCCTTTCTTCAAGGTCCTAATTCAGTTCTTATCCCCATCGCTCTCAAGTCCTTTCTTGTTTTAAGGTCATCCTTAGACTTTCCTCAGGCCATGTGTTTAGAAGAATGCCACATCAGATTTTTAATGAAGTGGCGAGTAAGTGAATGAGTTGTCAATAAAATAGTGTGAGACTCAGTTTTAATATATTATAATAGACTTGTGCAGATGGTTCGAGTTCACATCTGAGCACAAAATATTGTCGAGGTGTTAAATCTTTCAAATTTTCAAAAAATTTAAATAAACTAATAAAAAGAAAAATGGTAAATTAGTTAAAATCAAACAAGAGTAAAGTTAAAATATTTCATAAAATACAGTGATGGGGGAATAAGCGTAAGCATATGGGGTAAACTTTTCAATATATTATGCTTATGTGAATGTGACAAGGCAAACTTTAAAAAAGTAATTAGGAAAAACTTAAATATTAATCCTTTATCAAATAATTTATCCATGAAAATTCAGAGAGAGACTTAATTTTTAAATTCTAAAATTTCCTTGTTATTTTCATTATTTCCTTGTTAATTTTAATTTCCGTTCAAAATTTTAATTGTTTAAATTTTTTTAAAAAATATATCCTAAAAACTTATAATAAATTCGTCTTTTTCAAACTAAAATCATATTACCTCGGTCTTTTAAAATGGAAAACCGTCAAATATTTTTTCCTTATTTTTTTAATAAAATTATCTTTATGTTTTAAAATATATTAATAATTTCTTTGTCTATCTGTCAATAATTATGTTGAATTTTTCCATGATATGCACTCAATACTCTTACATAAATATCAAATAATATTTTCATTAAATATATTTTTAATGAATATGTACAAAATTAATAATTTAATGTTTTTTAACTATTTTTATAGATTAACTTTTATATATTGGCACATTTTATTTTAATTCATAGGTTTCCTTTGTTCGAATTCGTCTACCATAAATAATACTAATTGCAATAAGTGTCATTTGTAGGATGGACTCATGAGAAGACTAAACTTTTTCCAAATCTTTTCAATGTGTTCGTGTTTTGTGAATGGGACAATAACAAGACAAACTTTAAAAAAGTAGTTGTAGATAAAAAATGTAGAGAGGCGTTTCACGTTTTCGTAATCTACTTTTGATAGAGTTTAATTATTTTTTTTACAAGCCAATATTTCATTTAAAAGAGTACTAAGGATATTCTAATCCAAACATACAAAAGAGATGGAAGATATACCAAAAGAAAAAGAGAAAATTCGGATCAATTATGTTTACGACATTCTATCCAAAGGAACATGACAAAATGCATAAAAATCACAGTTGGAATAAGAATTATCCCCTGCAAACCCCATTTCCAAGCCAAACATTTAATTTCCAGCAATTTTTACCTATTAACTCTAGTTCGGAGTTTGTATTTATTTTAGAAGTATAGAAGTTTTATTTTGATTTTTGAATTTCCCTAAATTATTTCATGTTAACTCTTTCTTTAGAAAAAAATTCATAAAAAAATATAAAGAATGTAATAACAACACAAAAATATAACATAAAACTTTCAAATAAAAAAATAATTGTAAATATTTCATAATTTAACAACAGAAAATAATACTATATGAAAATTGCCTACTCAATTTGATGGATAACATGACTTTCATGTAATTTTAAAAGAGAAGTTTGTTTATTTTTTCTTTTTAGAATCAATTATATTTAATGGGTATATTAGGAGTACTCCAATCAAAACATTCACAATACACAAAATGTGATATCAACACCTTTCAAAACGCCCTAACCAATCAATTACCTCCTACAAAAAATCAGAAGGATTTTTAGTCCAGTCATAATAACTACAAGTAAACTTACGATTCAAAGATAACGCAAGCCACCATCAAGAGAAGACGATAGTTCTTTGAACAACATCATTGTGATTCCCAATCATATCGTTGAAGACGGCGCTTTTGTTTGGCATTTAACAGCGCTTAAAAGTGATTCCTAAGGTGGCGCTGCTATAGGTAAAGACACCGCTTTTGTTTTATGCAAAAGTGTTGTCTTATGTAGGCCTTTAGCAGCGCTTTTTTTGGAAAAACACTTTCTAAAGTAGGCCTTTAGCAGCGCTTTTTCTGGAAAAGCGTTGTTTAAAGTGGGCCTTTAGCAGCGCTTTCTCTGGCCATTTATGCTTTCTATTGTCATCTTTAGGCAGCACTTTTTCAGGAAAAAGCGCTTTCTATTGTCCCCCTTTAGACAGCGCTTTTTAAAGCGCCGTCTAATGTATTTTTTATTTCACTTTAAGGCAGCGCTTTTAATGGAAAGCGCTTTCTATTGTGAACTATAGGCAGCGCTTTTTCTGAAAAGCGATGTCTTTTCTTCACGTAAATTGTGCTTTTTAAAAGCACTTTTTTAAAAATCAGAATTTAGGAAGCGTTTTTTATTTTGTTTCATGTTTTATATAGTTGACTCATGTATATAGTTGTATATAAAAATTAGAGTAGAGGCAAAAGAAATATATTGATTCATGTATTATAAAAAATGCTACATGGGAAAGGGACACATCATTGCCTCTTTAAGAGCCAGTATTATCTCGGTGAGAAAAACTTCAGGCCTGATCTTCAAGAAGTAAATCAAGTCTTTGACTTTTGGCAAAGAAATGGGAAGGAAAAATTTCAACCATAAGCTCAAGCAGATACGCAAGCTTTGATGAAACAATACTATCCAAGCTCTGTCAATAATAATCCAACGAGAAAAAAGTAAGCAGAAATTCTCCACGAAAATATTGCACATCAACAACTTTGATGATCACTTAACTGATAAATAAAAACCAATATAAGAAGCAAACCCATGACAACACCGTTGACTGAACATTTTATAGCCAAAAAGTTCCAACATGAATATTTTATTGAGATAAATATTTTCAAACTTCTATCTACGTTAATCAGGAAATCAAATAATATGAAGTAGACAAATACCCTGAGAATGATCGAAAAAATTTTGTATGCCTTCTTCTGCATTACACCAACACCCTGCAAATAATAATCACAAAAACCATCTTCTTAACTTAACAATTTAAAAAAGAAGTTTCAGAAATTCCTTGCAAAGAGAAGTACATGTATCCGACAAACATGCAATGCTGGCTTGTTTTATCAAGTATCATCACTATTATAAGCAAAATTGTGAAAATTAATATACCTCCACTCTGATCCATGTAATGTTGTTTGATTTAGACCGTGATACTCAAGCTTCTCTTTGTGATCGGATTAATAGCAACCACCAAACCAGTGACCATTGTAAAAAAAACAAAAGATAGATGGAAATTTTCTACGCAAAAGATACAAAGACTAGAATGAAAATCTAACCCGTTGCCAGTATTATATGGGCGGAAGACACGAAATAGAATTTGTTTGACAATTAATTCCCGCGCATCAATTTGTCATACAAGAACCTTAAATAAAAACATAATAAACATTAGACTATTTTCATTGAAATGTGTAAATAAATTGTTCAACTTATTAAATAATAGACACGAAATAGTACCTTTTGCACTAACGTCTCTTTATTTTCTTGGTTGGAATATGTTCTACTCGTCTCTTAACAACACGGACGGTTGGATTGATCCAAATACCCTCATTATGATAATTTTTAATATATGATTCATTTGCTATAATATTCTCATCTTGATCATTTCTAGTAAACGATTCAATCTCAACATCAATATCACCATGATCTCCAATGTTTTCATCAATTACTTTGTTAGATAAAAGCACTATAGACCATTTCGTACTTGCGGATCAGTGACATAGAACACTTATTTAGCTTGAGAGGCTAGAATAAAAGGCTCATCTTTGTACCCCACCCTATTAAGATCCACTTGCAAAAATCCTGACTTATCCATTCGTAAGCCATTATTATTTTCAACCCACTTGCAACCAAATATAGGAATCTGAAAATTCTGATAATCAAACACCCAAATGCGCTCGATAACCCCAAAATATGACAGATTTTCAAATTTGGGGTTTAAGTCCTTCACACTTGAAATGTTCATTGCTTCAGTTACCACGGTGACACCACTATTTTGCACAGTACTTTTATCATCTTGTTCTTTGGTATAAAATGTGTATGCATTAATTGCGTATGCGCTATAAAAAACACAACCAAACTTGGACCATATGCTAAACATCGCAACCTTTCTGTTATTGAAGCGGGATCTGAATAATACTTTGAATAAATATGAGCCTTAAACCAAGGTATAAAACTTCGATTGTGCTCTCGTACTATCCAATTTTCATTTCTATTCGGATTTAAACCTCGGAGAACATCCTTGTGAATTTCAACATACGACTCAACCTCGTTCTCATTTTGCAGAACATACAAATGCACTTAATCCCGTTCGACCCTTGATACTGTCACAACTTTATTTCCAATTAACTTTTTTCCTTCTTTTTTTTCGATTATATGAGATTTGGGGAGTCCAATTGATTGAACATTGGACAGATATTCAGAACAAAACTCAATCGCTTCTTCAACAATGTATCGTTCAACAATACAACCCTCGGGTCGACTTCGGTTTTTCACATAACCTTTTAATATTTTCATATAACGTTCAGCAGGGTACATTCATCTCATATAAGCTGGTTCACATAATTGTTTCTCTTTCACAAAATGGACAACTAGATGTACCATTATGTCAAAAAACGAGGGAGGAAAATACATTTCAAGCTCACACAAAGTAATAACTATTTCCATTTGCAATGTTGGTAAGACCGCAGGATCGATCACCTTACTGCAAATTGACTTGAAGAAAGAACACAATTTAGTTATTGCGTTTCTTACTTTTTCTGGCACAATAGAACGTTTACCTATTGGTAGAAAATGTTCCATTATAACATGGCAATCATGCGTCTTTAAACTCTTTAACTTGAGGTCTTTCATAGACACAAGTCTTCTAATATCTGAAGAGTATCCTTCTGGAACTTTAACTTCACTTAGAAACTTACACAATACTTTTTTCTCCTTTCTAGATAGAGTATAGGCAGCAGGTGGTAGATATGTTCGACTTCCTTTCTTCAAGGTCCTAATTCAGTTCTTATCCCCATCGCTCTCAAGTCCTTTCTTGTTTTAAGGTCATCCTTAGACTTTCCTCAGGCCATGTGTTTAGAAGAATGCCACATTAGATTTTTAATGAAGTGGCGAGTAAGTGAATGAGTTGTCAATAAAATAGTGTGAGACTCAGTTTTAATATATTATAATAGACTCGTGCAGATGGTTCGAGTTCACATCTGAGCACAAAATATTGTCGAGGTGTTAAATCTTTCAAATTTTCGAAAAATTTAAATAAACTAATAAAAAGAAAATAGTAAATTAGTTAAAATCAAACAAGAGTAAAGTTAAAATATTTCATAAAATACAGTGATGGGGGAATAAGCGTAAGCATATGGGGTAAACTGTTCAATATATTATGCTTATGTGAATGTGACAAGGCAAACTTTAAAAAAGTAATTAGGAAAAACTTAAATATTAATCCTTTATCAAATAATTTAGCCATGAAAATTCAGAGAGAGACTTAATTTTTAAATTCTAAAATTTCCTTGTTATTTTCATTATTTCCTTGTTAATTTTAATTTCCGTTAAAAATTTTAATTGTTTAAATTTTTTTAAAAAATATATCCTAAAAACTTATAATAAATTCGTCTTTTTCAAACTAAAATAATATTACCTCGGTCTTTTAAAATGGAAAACCGTCAAATATTTTTTCCTTATTTTTTTAATAAAATTATCTTTATGTTTTAAAATATATTAATAATTTCTTTGTCTATCTGTCAATAATTATGTTGAATTTTTCCATGATATGCACTCAATACTCTTACATAAATATCAAATAATATTTTGATTAAATATATTTTTAATGAATAAGTACAAAATTAATAATTTAATGTTTTTTAACTATTTTTATAGATTAACTTTTATATATTGGCACATTTTATTTTAATTCATAGGTTTCCTTTGTTCGAATTCGTCTACCATAAATAATACTAATTGCAATAAGTGTCATTTGTAGGATGGACTCATGAGAAGACTAAACTTTTTCCAAATCTTTTCAATGTGTTCTTCTTTTGTGAATGGGACAATAACAAGACAAACTTTAAAAAAGTAGTTGTAGATAAAAAAAGTAGAGAGGTGTTTCACGTTTTCGTAATCTACTTTTGATAGAGTTTAATTATTTTTTTTACAAGCAAATATTTCATTTAAAAGAGTGCTAAGGATATTCTAATCCAAACATACAAAAGAGATGGAAGATATACCAAAAGAAAAAGAGAAAATTCGGATCAATTATGTTTACGACATTCTATCCAAAGGAACCTGACAAAATGCATAAAAATCACAGTTGGAATAAGAATTATCCCCTGCAAACCCCATTTCCAAGCCAAGCATTTAATTTCCAGCAATTTTTACCTATTAACTCTAGTTCGGAGTTTGTATTTATTTTTGAATTATAGAAGTTTTATTTTGATTTTTGAATTTCTCTAAATTATTTCATGTTAACTCTTTCTTTAGAAAAAAATTCATAAAAAAAATATAAAGAATGTAATAACAACACAAAAATATAACATAAAACTTTCAAATAAAAAAATAATTGAAAATATTTCATAATTTAACAACAGAAAATAATACTATATGAAAATTGCCTACTCAATTTAATGGATAACATGACTTTCAAGTAATTTTAAAAGAGAAGTTTGTTTATTTTTTCTTTTTAGAATCAATTATATTTAATGGGAATATTAGGAGTACTCCAATCAAAACATTCACAATACAAAAAATGTGATATCAACACCTTTCAAAACGCCCTAACCAATCAATTACCTCCTACAAAAAATCAGAAGGATTTTTAGTCCAGTCATAATAACTACAAGTAAACTTACGATTCAAAGATAACGCAAGCCACCATCAAGAGAAGACGATAGTTCTTTGAACAACATCATTGTGATTCCCAATCATATAGTTGAAGACAACGCTTTTGTTTGACTTTTAACAGCGCTTAAAAGTGATTCCTAAGGTGGCGCTGCTATAGGTAAAGACAACGCTTTTGTTTTATGCAAAAGCGTTGCCTTATGTAGGCCTTTAGCAGCGCTTTTTTTGGAAAAGCGCTTTCTAAAGTAGGCCTTTAGCAGCGCTTTTTCTGGAAAAGCGCTGTCTAAAGTGGGCCTTTAGCAGCGCTTTCTCTGGCCATTTATGCTTTCTATTGTCATCTTTAGGCAGCACTTTTTCAGGAAAAAGCGCTTTCTATTGTCCCCCTTTAGACAGCGCTTTTTAAAGCGCCGTCTAATGTATTTTTTATTTCACTTTAAGGCAGCGCTTTTAATGGAAAGCGCTGTCTATTGTGAACTATAGGCAGCGCTTTTTCTGAAAAGCGATGTCTTTTCTTCACGTAAATTGTGCTTTTTAAAAGCACTTTTTTAAAAATCAGAATTTAGGAAGCGTTTTTTATTTTGTTTCATGTTTTATATAGTTGACTCATGTATATAGTTGTATATAAAAATTAGAGTAGAGGCAAAAGAAATATATTGATTCATGTATTATAAAAAATGCTACATGGGAAAGGGACACATCATTGCCTCTTTAAGAGCCAGTATTATCTCGGTGAGAAAAACTTCAGGCCTGATCTTCAAGAAGTAAATCAAGTCTTTGACTTTTGGCAAAGAAATGGGAAGGAAAAATTTCAACCATAAGCTCAAGCAGATACGCAAGCTTTGATGAAACAATACTATCCAAGCTCTGTCAATAATAATCCAACGAGAAAAGAGTAAGCAGAAATTCTCCACGAAAATATTGCACATCAACAACTTTGATGATCACTTAACTGATAAATAAAAACCAATATAAGAAGCAAACCCATGACAACACCCTTGACTGAACATTTTATAGCCAAAAAGTTCCAACATGAATATTTTATTGAGATAAATATTTTCAAACTTCTATCTACGTTAATCAGGAAATCAAATAATATGAAGTAGACAAATACCCTGAGAATGATCGAAAAAATTTTGTATGCCTTCTTCTGCATTACACCAACACCCTGCAAATAATAATCACAAAAACCATCTTCTTAACTTAACAATTTAAAAAAGAAGTTTCAGAAATTCCTTGCAAAGAGAAGTACATGTATCCGACAAACATGCAATGCTGGCTTGTTTTATCAAGTATCATCACTATTATAAGCAAAATTGTGAAAATTAATATACCTCCACTCTGATCCATGTAATGTTGTTTGATTTAGACCGTGATACTCAAGCTTCTCTTTGTGATCGGATTAATAGCAACCACCAAACCAGTGACCATTGTAAAAAAAACAAAAGATAGATGGAAATTTTCTACGCAAAAGATACAAAGACTAGAATGAAAATCTAACCCGTTGCCAGTATTATATGGGCGGAAGACACGAAATAGAATTTGTTTGACAATTGATTCCCGCGCATCAATTTGTCATACAAGAACCTTAAATAAAAACATAATAAACATTAGACTATTTTCATTGAAATGTGTAAATAAATTGTTCAACTTATTAAATAATAGACACGAAATAGTACCTTTTGCACTAACGTCTCTTTATTTTCTTGGTTGGAATATGTTCTACTCGTCTCTTAACAACACGGACGGTTGGATTGATCCAAATACCCTCATTATGATAATTTTTAATATATGATTCATTTGCTATAATATTCTCATCTTGATCATTTCTAGTAAACGATTCAATCTCAACATCAATATCACCATGATCTCTAATGTTTTCATCAATTACTTTGTTAGATAAAAGCACTATAGACCATTTCGTACTTGCGGATCAGTGACATAGAACACTTATTTAGCTTGAGAGGCTAGAATAAAAGGCTCATCTTTGTACCCCACCCTATTAAGATCCACTTGCAAAAATCCTGACTTATCCATTCGTAAGCCATTATTATTTTCAACCCACTTGCAACCAAATATAGGAATCTGAAAATTCTGATAATCAAACACCCAAATGCGCTCGATAACCCCAAAATATGACAGATTTTCAAATTTGGGGTTTAAGTCCTTCACACTTGAAATGTTCATTGCTTCAGTTACCACGGTGACACCACTATTTTGCACAGTACTTTTATCATCTTGTTCTTTGGTATCAAAATGTGTATGCATTAATTGCGTATGCGCTATAAAAAACACAACCAAACTTGGACCATATGCTAAACATCGCAACCTTTCTGTTATTGAAGCGGGATCTGAATAATACTTTGAATAAATATGAGCCTTAAACTAAGGTATAAAACTTCGATTGTGCTCTCGTACTATCCAATTTTCATTTCTATTCGGATTTAAACCTCGGAGAACATCCTTGTGCATTTCAACATACGACTCAACCTCGTTCTCATTTTGCAGAACATACAAATGCACTTAATCCCGTTCGACCCTTGATACTGTCACAACTTTATTTCCAATTAACTTTTTTCCTTCTTTTTTTTCGATTATATGAGATTTGGGGAGTCCAATTGATTGAACATTGGACAGATATTCAGAACAAAACTCAATCGCTTCTTCAACAATGTATCGTTCAACAATACAACCCTCGGGTCGACTTCGGTTTTTCACATAACCTTTTAATATTTTCATATAACGTTCAGCAGGGTACATTCATCTCATATAAGCTGGTTCACATAATTGTTTCTCTTTCACAAGATGGACAACTAGATGTACCATTATGTCAAAAAACGAGGGAGGAAAATACATTTCAAGCTCACACAAAGTAATAACTATTTCCTTTTGCAATGTTGGTAAGACCGCAGGATCGATCACCTTACTGCAAATTGACTTGAAGAAAGAACACAATTTAGTTATTGCGTTTCTTACTTTTTCTGGCACAATAGAACGTTTACCTATTGGTAGAAAATGTTCCATTATAACATGGCAATCATGCGTCTTTAAACTCTTTAACTTGAGGTCTTTCATAGACACAAGTCTTCTAATATCTGAAGAGTATACTTCTGGAACTTTAACTTCACTTAGAAACTTACACAATACTTTTTTCTCCTTTCTAGATAGAGTATAGGCAGCAGGTGGTAGATATGTTCGACTTCCTTTCTTCAAGGTCCTAATTCAGTTCTTATCCCCATCGCTCTCAAGTCCTTTCTTGTTTTAAGGTCATCCTTAGACTTTCCTCAGGCCATGTGTTTAGAAGAATGCCACATTAGATTTTTAATGAAGTGGCGAGTAAGTGAATGAGTTGTCAATAAAATAGTGTGAGACTCAGTTTTAATATATTATAATAGACTCGTGCAGATGGTTCGTGTTCACATCTGAGCACAAAATATTGTCGAGGTGTTAAATCTTTCAAATTTTCGAAAAATTTAAATAAACTAATAAAAAGAAAATAGTAAATTAGTTAAAATCAAACAAGAGTAAAGTTAAAATATTTCATAAAATACAGTGATGGGGGAATAAGCGTAAGCATATGGGGTAAACTGTTCAATATATTATGCTTATGTGAATGTGACAAGGCAAACTTTAAAAAAGTAATTAGGAAAAACTTAAATATTAATCCTTTATCAAATAATTTAGCCATGAAAATTCAGAGAGAGACTTAATTTTTAAATTCTAAAATTTCCTTGTTATTTTCATTATTTCCTTGTTAATTTTAATTTCCGTTAAAAATTTTAATTGTTTAAATTTTTTTAAAAAATATATCCTAAAAACTTATAATAAATTCGTCTTTTTCAAACTAAAATCATATTACCTCGGTCTTTTAAAATGGAAAACCGTCAAATATTTTTTCCTTATTTTTTTAATAAAATTATCTTTATGTTTTAAAATATATTAATAATTTCTTTGTCTATCTGTCAATAATTATGTTGAATTTTTCCATGATATGCACTCAATACTCTTACATAAATATCAAATAATATTTTGATTAAATATATTTTTATGAATAAGTACAAAATTAATAATTTAATGTTTTTTAACTATTTTTATAGATTAACTTTTATATATTGGCACATTTTATTTTAATTCATAGGTTTCCTTTGTTCGAATTCGTCTACCATAAATAATACTAATTGCAATAAGTGTCATTTGTAGGATGGACTCATGAGAAGACTAAACTTTTTCCAAATCTTTTCAATGTGTTCTTCTTTTGTGAATGGGACAATAACAAGACAAACTTTAAAAAAGTAGTTGTAGATAAAAAAAGTAGAGAGGTGTTTCACGTTTTCGTAATCTACTTTTGATAGAGTTTAATTATTTTTTTTACAAGCAAATATTTCATTTAAAAGAGTGCTAAGGATATTCTAATCCAAACATACAAAAGAGATGGAAGATATACCAAAAGAAAAAGAGAAAATTCGGATCAATTATGTTTACGACATTCTATCCAAAGGAACCTGACAAAATGCATAAAAATCACAGTTGGAATAAGAATTATCCCCTGCAAACCCCATTTCCAAGCCAAGCATTTAATTTCCAGCAATTTTTACCTATTAACTCTAGTTCGGAGTTTGTATTTATTTTTGAATTATAGAAGTTTTATTTTGATTTTTGAATTTCTCTAAATTATTTCATGTTAACTCTTTCTTTAGAAAAAAATTCATAAAAAAAATATAAAGAATGTAATAACAACACAAAAATATAACATAAAACTTTCAAATAAAAAAATAATTGAAAATATTTCATAATTTAACAACAGAAAATAATACTATATGAAAATTGCCTACTCAATTTAATGGATAACATGACTTTCAAGTAATTTTAAAAGAGAAGTTTGTTTATTTTTTCTTTTTAGAATCAATTATATTTAATGGGAATATTAGGAGTACTCCAATCAAAACATTCACAATACAAAAAATGTGATATCAACACCTTTCAAAACGCCCTAACCAATCAATTACCTCCTACAAAAAATCAGAAGGATTTTTAGTCCAGTCATAATAACTACAAGTAAACTTACGATTCAAAGATAACGCAAGCCACCATCAAGAGAAGACGATAGTTCTTTGAACAACATCATTGTGATTCCCAATCATATAGTTGAAGACAGCGCTTTTGTTTGACTTTTAACAGCGCTTAAAAGTGATTCCTAAGGTGGCGCTGCTATAGGTAAAGACAACGCTTTTGTTTTATGCAAAAGCGTTGCCTTATGTAGGCCTTTAGCAGCGCTTTTTTTGGAAAAGCGCTTTCTAAAGTAGGCCTTTAGCAGCGCTTTTTCTGGAAAAGCGCTGTCTAAAGTGGGCCTTTAGCAGCGCTTTCTCTGGCCATTTATGCTTTCTATTGTCATCTTTAGGCAGCACTTTTTCAGGAAAAAGCGCTTTCTATTGTCCCCCTTTAGACAGCGCTTTTTAAAGCGCCGTCTAATGTATTTTTTATTTCACTTTAAGGCAGCGCTTTTAATGGAAAGCGCTTTCTATTGTGAACTATAGGCAGCGCTTTTTCTGAAAAGCGATGTCTTTTCTTCACGTAAATTGTGCTTTTTAAAAGCACTTTTTTAAAAATCAGAATTTAGGAAGCGTTTTTTATTTTGTTTCATGTTTTATATAGTTGACTCATGTATATAGTTGTATATAAAAATTAGAGTAGAGGCAAAAGAAATATATTGATTCATGTATTATAAAAAATGCTACATGGGAAAGGGACACATCATTGCCTCTTTAAGAGCCAGTATTATCTCGGTGAGAAAAACTTCAGGCCTGATCTTCAAGAAGTAAATCAAGTCTTTGACTTTTGGCAAAGAAATGGGAAGGAAAAATTTCAACCATAAGCTCAAGCAGATACGCAAGCTTTGATGAAACAATACTATCCAAGCTCTGTCAATAGTAATCCAACGAGAAAAGAGTAAGCAGAAATTCTCCACGAAAATATTGCACATCAACAACTTTGATGATCACTTAACTGATAAATAAAAACCAATATAAGAAGCAAACCCATGACAACACCCTTGACTGAACATTTTATAGCCAAAAAGTTCCAACATGAATATTTTATTGAGATAAATATTTTCAAACTTCTATCTACGTTAATCAGGAAATCAAATAATATGAAGTAGACAAATACCCTGAGAATGATCGAAAAAATTTTGTATGCCTTCTTCTGCATTACACCAACACCCTGCAAATAATAATCACAAAAACCATCTTCTTAACTTAACAATTTAAAAAAGAAGTTTCAGAAATTCCTTGCAAAGAGAAGTACATGTATCCGACAAACATGCAATGCTGGCTTGTTTTATCAAGTATCATCACTATTATAAGCAAAATTGTGAAAATTAATATACCTCCACTCTGATCCATGTAATGTTGTTTGATTTAGACCGTGATACTCAAGCTTCTCTTTGTGATCGGATTAATAGCAACCACCAAACCAGTGACCATTGTAAAAAAAACAAAAGATAGATGGAAATTTTCTACGCAAAAGATACAAAGACTAGAATGAAAATCTAACCCGTTGCCAGTATTATATGGGCGGAAGACACGAAATAGAATTTGTTTGACAATTGATTCCCGCGCATCAATTTGTCATACAAGAACCTTAAATAAAAACATAATAAACATTAGACTATTTTCATTGAAATGTGTAAATAAATTGTTCAACTTATTAAATAATAGACACGAAATAGTACCTTTTGCACTAACGTCTCTTTATTTTCTTGGTTGGAATATGTTCATCTCGTCTCTTAACAACACGGACGGTTGGATTGATCCAAATACCCTCATTATGATAATTTTTAATATATGATTCATTTGCTATAATATTCTCATCTTGATCATTTCTAGTAAACGATTCAATCTCAACATCAATATCACCATGATCTCCAATGTTTTCATCAATTACTTTGTTAGATAAAAGCACTATAGACCATTTCGTACTTGCGGATCAGTGACATAGAACACTTATTTAGCTTGAGAGGCTAGAATAAAAGGCTCATCTTTGTACCCCACCCTATTAAGATCCACTTGCAAAAATCCTGACTTATCCATTCGTAAGCCATTATTATTTTTAACCCACTTGCAACCAAATATAGGAATCTGAAAATTCTGATAATCAAACACCCAAATGCGCTCGATAACCCCAAAATATGACAGATTTTCAAATTTGGGGTTTAAGTCCTTCACACTTGAAATGTTCATTGCTTCAGTTACCACGGTGACACCACTATTTTGCTCAGTACTTTTATCATGTTGCTCTTTGGTATCAAAATGTGTATGCATTAATTGCGTATGCGCTATAAAAAACACAACCAAACTTGGACCATATGCTAAACATCGCAACCTTTCTGTTATTGAAGCGGGATCTGAATAATACTTTGAATAAATATGAGCCTTAAACTAAGGTATAAAACTTCGATTGTGCTCTCGTACTATCCAATTTTCATTTCTATTCGGATTTAAACCTCGGAGAACATCCTTGTGCATTTCAACATACGACTCAACCTCGTTCTCATTTTGCAGAACATACAAATGCACTTAATCCCGTTCGACCCTTGATGCTGTCACAACTTTATTTCCAATTAACTTTTTTCCTTCTTTTTTTTCGATTATATGAGATTTGGGGAGTCCAATTGATTGAACATTGGACAGATATTCAGAACAAAACTCAATCGCTTCTTCAACAATGTATCGTTCAACAATACAACCCTCGGGTCGACTTCGGTTTTTCACATAACCTTTTAATATTTTCATATAACGTTCAGCAGGGTACATTCATCTCATATAAGCTGGTTCACATAATTGTTTCTCTTTCACAAGATGGACAACTAGATGTACCATTATGTCAAAAAACGAGGGAGGAAAATACATTTCAAGCTCACACAAAGTAATAACTATTTCCTTTTGCAATGTTGGTAAGACCGCAGGATCGATCACCTTACTGCAAATTGACTTGAAGAAAGAACACAATTTAGTTATTGCGTTTCTTACTTTTTCTGGCACAATAGAACGTTTACCTATTGGTAGAAAATGTTCCATTATAACATGGCAATCATGCGTCTTTAAACTCTTTAACTTGAGGTCTTTCATAGACACAAGTCTTCTAATATCTGAAGAGTATACTTCTGGAACTTTAACTTCACTTAGAAACTTACACAATACTTTTTTCTCCTTTCTAGATAGAGTATAGGCAGCAGGTGGTAGATATGTTCGACTTCCTTTCTTCAAGGTCCTAATTCAGTTCTTATCCCCATCGCTCTCAAGTCCTTTCTTGTTTTAAGGTCATCCTTAGACTTTCCTCAGGCCATGTGTTTAGAAGAATGCCACATCAGATTTTTAATGAAGTGGCGAGTAAGTGAATGAGTTGTCAATAAAATAGTGTGAGACTCAGTTTTAATATATTATAATAGACTTGTGCAGATGGTTCGAGTTCACATCTGAGCACAAAATATTGTCGAGGTGTTAAATCTTTCAAATTTTCAAAAAATTTAAATAAACTAATAAAAAGAAAAATGGTAAATTAGTTAAAATCAAACAAGAGTAAAGTTAAAATATTTCATAAAATACAGTGATGGGGGAATAAGCGTAAGCATATGGGGTAAACTTTTCAATATATTATGCTTATGTGAATGTGACAAGGCAAACTTTAAAAAAGTAATTAGGAAAAACTTAAATATTAATCCTTTATCAAATAATTTATCCATGAAAATTCAGAGAGAGACTTAATTTTTAAATTCTAAAATTTCCTTGTTATTTTCATTATTTCCTTGTTAATTTTAATTTCCGTTCAAAATTTTAATTGTTTAAATTTTTTTAAAAAATATATCCTAAAAACTTATAATAAATTCGTCTTTTTCAAACTAAAATCATATTACCTCGGTCTTTTAAAATGGAAAACCGTCAAATATTTTTTCCTTATTTTTTTAATAAAATTATCTTTATGTTTTAAAATATATTAATAATTTCTTTGTCTATCTGTCAATAATTATGTTGAATTTTTCCATGATATGCACTCAATACTCTTACATAAATATCAAATAATATTTTCATTAAATATATTTTTAATGAATATGTACAAAATTAATAATTTAATGTTTTTTAACTATTTTTATAGATTAACTTTTATATATTGGCACATTTTATTTTAATTCATAGGTTTCCTTTGTTCGAATTCGTCTACCATAAATAATACTAATTGCAATAAGTGTCATTTGTAGGATGGACTCATGAGAAGACTAAACTTTTTCCAAATCTTTTCAATGTGTTCTTGTTTTGTGAATGGGACAATAACAAGACAAACTTTAAAAAAGTAGTTGTAGATAAAAAATGTAGAGAGGCGTTTCACGTTTTCGTAATCTACTTTTGATAGAGTTTAATTTTTTTTTTTACAAGCCAATATTTCATTTAAAAGAGTACTAAGGATATTCTAATCCAAACATACAAAAGAGATGGAAGATATACCAAAAGAAAAAGAGAAAATTCGGATCAATTATGTTTACGACATTCTATCCAAAGGAACCTGACAAAATACATAAAAATCACAGTTGGAATAAGAATTATCCCCTGCAAACCCCATTTCCAAGCCAAACATTTAATTTCCAGCAATTTTTACCTATTAACTCTAGTTCGGAGTTTGTATTTATTTTAGAAGTATAGAAGTTTTATTTTGATTTTTGAATTTCCCTAAATTATTTCATGTTAACTCTTTCTTTAGAAAAAAATTCATAAAAAAATATAAAGAATGTAATAACAACACAAAAATATAACATAAAACTTTCAAATAAAAAAATAATTGTAAATATTTCATAATTTAACAACAGAAAATAATACTATATGAAAATTGCCTACTCAATTTGATGGATAACATGACTTTCATGTAATTTTAAAAGAGAAGTTTGTTTATTTTTTCTTTTTAGAATCAATTATATTTAATGGGTATATTAGGAGTACTCCAATCAAAACATTCACAATACACAAAATGTGATATCAACACCTTTCAAAACGCCCTAACCAATCAATTACCTCCTACAAAAAATCAGAAGGATTTTTAGTCCAGTCATAATAACTACAAGTAAACTTACGATTCAAAGATAACGCAAGCCACCATCAAGAGAAGACGATAGTTCTTTGAACAACATCATTGTGATTCCCAATCATATCGTTGAAGACGGCGCTTTTGTTTGGCATTTAACAGTGCTTAAAAGTGATTCCTAAGGTGGCGCTGCTATAGGTAAAGACACCGCTTTTGTTTTATGCAAAAGTGTTGTCTTATGTAGGCCTTTAGCAGCGCTTTTTTTGGAAAAGCACTTTCTAAAGTAGGCCTTTATCAGCGCTTTTTCTGGAAAAGCGTTGTTTAAAGTGGGCCTTTAGCAGCGCTTTCTCTGGCCATTTATGCTTTCTATTGTCATCTTTAGGCAGCACTTTTTCAGGAAAAAGCGCTTTCTATTGTCCCCCTTTAGACAGCGCTTTTTAAAGCGCCGTCTAATGTATTTTTTATTTCACTTTAAGGCAGCGCTTTTAATGGAAAGCGCTTTCTATTGTGAACTATAGGCAGCGCTTTTTCTGAAAAGCGATGTCTTTTCTTCACGTAAATTGTGCTTTTTAAAAGCACTTTTTTAAAAATCAGAATTTAGGAAGCGTTTTTTATTTTGTTTCATGTTTTATATAGTTGACTCATGTATATAGTTGTATATAAAAATTAGAGTAGAGGCAAAAGAAATATATTGATTCATGTATTATAAAAAATGCTACATGGGAAAGGGACACATCATTGCCTCTTTAAGAGCCAGTATTATCTCGGTGAGAAAAACTTCAGGCCTGATCTTCAAGAAGTAAATCAAGTCTTTGACTTTTGGCAAAGAAATGGGAAGGAAAAATTTCAACCATAAGCTCAAGCAGATACGCAAGCTTTGATGAAACAATACTATCCAAGCTCTGTCAATAATAATCCAACGAGAAAAGAGTAAGCAGAAATTCTCCACGAAAATATTGCACATCAACAACTTTGATGATCACTTAACTGATAAATATAAACCAATATAAGAAGCAAACCCATGACAACACCCTTGACTGAACATTTTATAGCCAAAAAGTTCCAACATGAATATTTTATTGAGATAAATATTTTCAAACTTCTATCTACGTTAATCAGGAAATCAAATAATATGAAGTAGACAAATACCCTGAGAATGATCGAAAAAATTTTGTATGCCTTCTTCTGCATTACACCAACACCCTGCAAATAATAATCACAAAAACCATCTTCTTAACTTAACAATTTAAAAAAGAAGTTTCAGAAATTCCTTGCAAAGAGAAGTACATGTATCCGACAAACATGCAATGCTGGCTTGTTTTATCAAGTATCATCACTATTATAAGCAAAATTGTGAAAATTAATATACCTCCACTCTGATCCATGTAATGTTGTTTGATTTAGACCGTGATACTCAAGCTTCTCTTTGTGATCGGATTAATAGCAACCACCAAACCAGTGACCATTGTAAAAAAAACAAAAGATAGATGGAAATTTTCTACGCAAAAGATACAAAGACTAGAATGAAAATCTAACCCGTTGCCAGTATTATATGGGCGGAAGACACGAAATAGAATTTGTTTGACAATTGATTCCCGCGCATCAATTTGTCATACAAGAACCTTAAATAAAAACATAATAAACATTAGACTATTTTCATTGAAATGTGTAAATAAATTGTTCAACTTATTAAATAATAGACACGAAATAGTACCTTTTGCACTAACGTCTCTTTATTTTCTTGGTTGGAATATGTTCTACTCGTCTCTTAACAACACGGACGGTTGGATTGATCCAAATACCCTCATTATGATCATTTTTAATATATGATTCATTTGCTATAATATTCTCATCTTGATCATTTCTAGTAAACGATTCAATCTCAACATCAATATCACCATGATCTCCAATGTTTTCATCAATTACTTTGTTAGATAAAAGCACTATAGACCATTTCGTACTTGCGGATCAGTGACATAGAACACTTATTTAGCTTGAGAGGCTAGAATAAAAAGCTCATCTTTGTACCCCACCCTATTAAGATCCACTTGCAAAAATCCTGACTTATCCATTCGTAAGCCATTATTATTTTCAACCCACTTGCAACCAAATATAGGAATATGAAAATTCTCATAATCAAACACCCAAATGCGCTCGATAACCCCAAAATATGACAGATTTTCAAATTTGGGGTTTAAGTCCTTCACACTTGAAATGTTCATTGCTTCAGTTACCACGGTGACACCACTATTTTGCATAGTACTTTTATCATCTTGTTCTTTGGTATAAAATGTGTATGCATTAATTGCGTATGCGCTATAAGAAAACACAACCAAACTTGGACCATATGCTAAACATCACAACCTTTCTTTTATTGAAGCGGGATCTGAATAATACTTTGAATAAATATGATCCTTAAACCAAGGTATAAAACTTCGATTGTGCTCTCGTACTATCCAATTTTCATTTCTATTCGGAGTTAAACCTCGGAGAACATCCTTGTGCATTTCAACATACGACTCAACCTCGTTCTCATTTTGCAGAACATACAAATGCACTTAATCCCGTTCGACCCTTGATACTGTCACAACTTTATTTCCAATTAACTTTTTTCCTTCTTTTTTTTCGATTATATGAGATTTGGGGAGTCCAATTGATTGAACATTGGACAGATATTCAGAACAAAACTCAATCGCTTCTTTAACAATGTATCGTTCAACAATACAACCCTCGGGTCGACTTCGGTTTTTCACATAACCTTTTAATATTTTCATATAACGTTCAGCAGGGTACATTCATCTCATATAAGCTGGTTCACATAATTGTTTCTCTTTCACAAGATGGACAACTAGATGTACCATTATGTCAAAAAACGAGGGAGGAAAATACATTTTAAGCTCACACAAAGTAATAACTATTTCCTTTTGCAATGTTGGTAAGACCGCAGGATCGATCACCTTACTGCAAATTGACTTGAAGAAAGAACACAATTTAGTTATTGCGTTTCTTACTTTTTCTGGCACAATAGAACGTTTACCTATTGGTAGAAAATGTTCCATTATAACATGGCAATCATGCGTCTTTAAACTCTTTAACTTGAGGTCTTTCATAGACACAAGTCTTCTAATATCTGAAGAGTATCCTTCTGGAACTTTAACTTCACTTAGAAACTTACACAATACTTTTTTCTCCTTTCTAGATAGAGTATAGGCAGCAGGTGGTAGATATGTTCGACTTCCTTTCTTCAAGGTCCTAATTCAGTTCTTATCCCCATCGCTCTCAAGTCCTTTCTTGTTTTAAGGTCATCCTTAGACTTTCCTCAGGCCATGTGTTTAGAAGAATGCCACATTAGATTTTTAATGAAGTGGCGAGTAAGTGAATGAGTTGTCAATAAAATAGTGTGAGACTCAGTTTTAATATATTATAATAGACTCGTGCAGATGGTTCGAGTTCACATCTGAGCACAAAATATTGTCGAGGTGTTAAATCTTTCAAAATTTCGAAAAATTTAAATAAACTAATAAAAAGAAAATAGTAAATTAGTTAAAATCAAACAAGAGTAAAGTTAAAATATTTCATAAAATACAGTGATGGGGGAATAAGCGTAAGCATATGGGGTAAACTGTTCAATATATTATGCTTATGTGAATGTGACAAGGCAAACTTTAAAAAAGTAATTAGGAAAAACTTAAATATTAATCCTTTATCAAATAATTTAGCGATGAAAATTCAGAGAGAGACTTAATTTTTAAATTCTAAAATTTCCTTGTTATTTTCATTATTTCCTTGTTAATTTTAATTTCCGTTAAAAATTTTAATTGTTTAAATTTTTTTTAAAAATATATCCTAAAAACTTATAATAAATTCGTCTTTTTCAAACTAAAATCATATTACCTCGGTCTTTTAAAATGGAAAACCGTCAAATATTTTTTCCTTATTTTTTTAATAAAATTATCTTTATGTTTTAAAATATATTAATAATTTCTTTGTCTATCTGTCAATAATTATGTTGAATTTTTCCATGATATGCACTCAATACTCTTACATAAATATCAAATAATATTTTGATTAAATATATTTTTAATGAATAAGTACAAAATTAATAATTTAATGTTTTTTAACTATTTTTATAGATTAACTTTTATATATTGGCACATTTTATTTTAATTCATAGGTTTCCTTTGTTCGAATTCGTCTACCATAAATAATACTAATTGCAATAAGTGTCATTTGTAGGATGGACTCATGAGAAGACTAAACTTTTTCCAAATCTTTTCAATGTGTTCTTCTTTTGTGAATGGGACAATAACAAGACAAACTTTAAAAAAGTAGTTGTAGATAAAAAAAGTAGAGAGGTGTTTCACGTTTTCGTAATCTACTTTTGATAGAGTTTAATTATTTTTTTTACAAGCAAATATTTCATTTAAAAGAGTGCTAAGGATATTCTAATCCAAACATACAAAAGAGATGGAAGATATACCAAAAGAAAAAGAGAAAATTCGGATCAATTATGTTTACGACATTCTATCCAAAGGAACCTGACAAAATGCATAAAAATCACAGTTGGAATAAGAATTATCCCCTGCAAACCCCATTTCCAAGCCAAGCATTTAATTTCCAGCAATTTTTACCTATTAACTCTAGTTCGGAGTTTGTATTTATTTTTGAATTATAGAAGTTTTATTTTGATTTTTGAATTTCTCTAAATTATTTCATGTTAACTCTTTCTTTAGAAAAAAATTCATAAAAAAAATATAAAGAATGTAATAACAACACAAAAATATAACATAAAACTTTCAAATAAAAAAATTATTGAAAATATTTCATAATTTAACAACAGAAAATAATACTATATGAAAATTGCCTACTCAATTTAATGGATAACATGACTTTCAAGTAATTTTAAAAGAGAAGTTTGTTTATTTTTTCTTTTTAGAATCAATTATATTTAATGGGAATATTAGGAGTACTCCAATCAAAACATTCACAATACAAAAAATGTGATATCAACACTTTTCAAAACGCCCTAACCAATCAATTACCTCCTACAAAAAATCAGAAGGATTTTTAGTCCAGTCATAATAACTACAAGTAAACTTACGATTCAAAGATAACGCAAGCCACCATCAAGAGAAGACGATAGTTCTTTGAACAACATCATTGTGATTCCCAATCATATAGTTGAAGACAGCGCTTTTGTTTGACTTTTAACAGCGCTTAAAAGTGATTCCTAAGGTGGCGCTGCTATAGGTAAAGACAGCGCTTTTGTTTTATGCAAAAGCGTTGCCTTATGTAGGCCTTTAGCAGCGCTTTTTTTGGAAAAGCGCTTTCTAAAGTAGGCCTTTAGCAGCGCTTTTTCTGGAAAAGCGCTGTCTAAAGTGGGCCTTTAGCAGCGCTTTCTCTGGCCATTTATGCTTTCTATTGTCATCTTTAGGCAGCACTTTTTCAGGAAAAAGCGCTTTCTATTGTCCCCCTTTAGACAGCGCTTTTTAAAGCGCCGTCTAATGTATTTTTTATTTCACTTTAAGGCAGCACTTTTAATGGAAAGCGCTTTCTATTGTGAACTATAGGCAGCGCTTTTTCTGAAAAGCGATGTCTTTTCTTCACGTAAATTGTGCTTTTTAAAAGCACTTTTTTAAAAATCAGAATTTAGGAAGCGTTTTTTATTTTGTTTCATGTTTTATATAGTTGACTCATGTATATAGTTGTATATAAAAATTAGAGTAGAGGCAAAAGAAATATATTGATTCATGTATTATAAAAAATGCTACATGGGAAAGGGACACATCATTGCCTCTTTAAGAGCCAGTATTATCTCGGTGAGAAAAACTTCAGGCCTGATCTTCAAGAAGTAAATCAAGTCTTTGACTTTTGGCAAAGAAATGGGAAGGAAAAATTTCAACCATAAGCTCAAGCAGATACGCAAGCTTTGATGAAACAATACTATCCAAGCTCTGTCAATAATAATCCAACGAGAAAAGAGTAAGCAGAAATTCTCCACGAAAATATTGCACATCAACAACTTTGATGATCACTTAACTGATAAATAAAATCCAATATAAGAAGCAAACCCATGACAACACCCTTGACTGAACATTTTATAGCCAAAAAGTTCCAACATGAATATTTTATTGAGATAAATATTTTCAAACTTCTATCTACGTTAATCAGGAAATCAAATAATATGAAGTAGACAAATACCCTGAGAATGATCGAAAAAATTTTGTATGCCTTCTTCTGCATTACACCAACACCCTGCTGTAGCGAGCGATTTTGGACGCGGTTCTTAAGCGCTGGTCGCTCTCTGCGGTTTGAGCTTAAACTACAAGTCGATTCATTTTTTATCCTATTGTGAGCTGAATAAGGAAGGGAAATAGATGTCTCCAATTAACCCTGCTTTGCATACTGAGTTTAAACAGCGGTCTGTTAGGTTACGAATGCTATCAATGTGGGGGGGCCTTTGTACTGGTTATTCGTATTTCGCCAATACAGGTTTCTTTCTTTCGATCTAGGCAGAAGGTTTCTGGCGGGGAATAAGGATTTGGGTTTTTTGTTGATTGCGCTCGCTAAGATATTTTCTTTCGATCTTATGCCTACGTATTCCCGTTTACCGAAACAAGGAAATCAGAGCGTTCGTAGTTCCTCCTATTCTATGGGAGGAAATTGGTTTTTGGTGTCTTGTTCAAAGCCCAAGACATGAAGCGAAAGGTGATTTGTATCTTGTTCAAAGCCCAAGATGTGAAGCTAAAAGGTCTATTTGTGTCTTGTTTAAAGCCCAAGACGTGAAGCGAAAGGACCTCGACTTTAGAGAGAATTTATCATCTCTAAAGAGGGGAGAAGGAGAATTACTTTAACTGGGATACGCGGATCCGAACAATGCCATAATTTCCGAAGAAAGGGTTTTAACCTGAAGGAGAAGACTTTAACTCAGTGTAGAGCAATGCCATCTTTCCTTAGGAATTTCTCATGCTAAAAGAGGGACAGTGGCGTGGATATAGATGATCCAGAGGCTTGCCGCTTACAGCGATTAGATGAAAGGAAAGGAGTTGTTGATGTTTGTGTATGGTGAATGAGGCACAGCTTTGATGCTAAAAGGTTAATTGGATCAACCAGTGGTTTTCTTATACAAAGCCTAAGAGGAGGCTATTTTGCGTCTCGTACAAAGCCCGAGAGAGAGGCTAAAAGTTTTTTGACCCAGTGGGGCATATCGTTATACAAAGCCTAAAAGAGTTGACTCAGTTGGAGAATCTTTTATACTCAGTAAGAGAGTGTTTTTGTATCTCGTACAAAGCCCGAGAGAGAGGCGAAAAGGTTGTTTTGACTCCACTGGGGAGAATTTTGGTATCTCGTACGAAGCCCGAGATGGAGGCTATTGTAACTGTTTCAGTTGAGTGACAGATCCAATATACTGATTTAAAAGAGAAAATCAGTTCTTATATGAGCAACACTGTACTCAGGGATTTGATTTGAGGATCAGGGATATTTCCTTCTCTTTGAGGAAATGGGAAATCCAAAGGGTATTGAGACTGTCCGAGTCTGCGGGTTTCCTTCCTATTTAACGAAGGGTGCTTGAGAATGTCTTTGAGACTCAAGGAAGTTAGGCTGTCCGTGTCTAGAGTTTTATCTTTTGTACTATGCTTCGAGAGATAGTAGTAGACTCTATGAAAGGACTGTTCTATGAGGATGACTAGGTTCTGTTCCTATACATCTAGGAGGTCGTCGGGACAATTTGTACGAAGCCCAAGAGGAGGCTGGAAACTTTTAAGAAGCCGACGGGTCCTTGTACGAAGCCCAAGAGGAGGCTATCATTCCCGAAGGAAGAGATCATTATACGAAGCCTAAGAGGAGGCTGTGAATACTTCTAAGAAGCCGTAGGGTCCTTGAATAATGCCCAAGAGGAGACCGATGCTTTTAAGAAGCCCGTGGGTCTATCATCTCCTTTCCATTAGGAGAGATAACTCTTTTAGAGATAAAAACCACTGGTAAACGTGCGAGGTTTACTATCCAGCGAATTTTAGCTTTTAAAGAGGGTTCCTTAGTTAAGGGCCAAGATTATGACCGTAGTGGGTACCCAAACCCCGAGACATTCAAGGCAAGCTATCCACAAGGAATAGATCAAGTCAGGAAAGTTTGAGAATTTAGAAGAAACTCAAAGATGTCATTCACGGAGAATACATTCATCTTGGGGAGTAGAGCTTCTTGACGATTCTTAAGGAGGACAGCCGAAGAGAAGACTGTATCTGGTGCTCCTATTGGGGATCTAGGCGTCTATTTCTACGAATAAATGAAACGGCGTCACCTAGTTCTATACGTAGTTGCCGGGGAAACTCGAAATATCTATACTATTATTACACAGTAGATATGAGTTTATGAAAGGAGACTTACAGTGAGCAGCCCCACAATACAGTTTATAATATGAAAGCAGTAAATGAAAGCGATAACCACTTACTCGGTTGTAGTGCTTCCATGTTGTTTGGTTAGTTGTTCAACAAAGAAAGATTAAAAATAACAATGTATTCAAAATCAAAGGAGAAAGTGCTTTGAAAAAGAAAGGTTTGGGGCTTACAGCTCAAGGAGAGGCCCAGGGTTTTATCAGTGAGCACACTGTTGAATTTTGTACAGCGGGACTTATACAAGTGACTGGGGCCCAAAAAGGTTTTCTGTACAAAGGGATGGGTCTTACACTCTCTCAAGAGGCCCAAAAAGGTTTAAAGAAAAGAGAGGGGCTTATAACACGAGGGTAGGCCCAAATGATTTTTCGTTTAAAAATGGCGATCGCACCGAGGTTTCCTTTTAACGCAGAGGGACTTATACAATAAGTGAGGCCCAAAATGTTTTGGTTAAAAGGGGGATTGGGTCTTACACTCTAATAGAGGCCCAAAGTGTTTTGAATGGGTCTTATAGCTCAAGGAGAGGCCCAGATGATTTTTATTTTTAAACGGGCGACGATCGCGCCGTTTACTTGTACAGAGGGACTTATACAATGAGTGAGGCCCAAAAAGTTTTTGTACAAGGGGGGATGGGTCTTACACTCTCTCAAGAGGCCCAAAGTGTTTTGAAAATGATTTATGAGGGTTGAATTAATCCAAAACCCTAATTTGTTTTCAAAATGTATTTAATTGAATAAAAATTCAATTAAAATTATCAAAAATTGTTTAACACATGGAAAACAAATTGTGATCTTGGATTAATGCTTCAAAAATTAAGTATTGACCTACAAAATAATTAGAAAGCATTAAAAGTTGCAAAATCAATGTAGAAAAAATATTTAAAATGCCAAAAACAATCAAAATATTAATTCTTTACAAAAATATCAATTATATGAAATAAATAATATTTTTGGGATTTTTTGATAAAATAAAATATTTTAACATTTTTGTGAATTATTAAAAAAAAGAACCAATAAAAAATGATAAAAATTGAAGGAGTTATTAATTTTTCAAATCATTAAAAATAATAGCATGAAAAATAATAAAATAAACAAGTGATAAAAAGAAGTCTGGGGCGAGGGGGATTCGAACCCCAGACCTCTCGCTCGCTAATACACACAAAACCAGCTTATGAACCGCTGGGGCGCAATGCCAATTCATAAAGTATATGGCGCCATGGCCATCTCCTTCCTCCATCTCGTGCATGAAGCACCCTATCTCACTCATCTCTCAACCATTTGACATGATTCAAACACCAAACTCGTGCGTTTTTTCACAAGGAACAAGATGGCAATACCCAATTTTATTCATTTTCAGTGTGGAGTGAAATAATCATGATGAACACAGATGAACCCTAATTTGCAAAAGCAATCGTGCAAGCATGGTTATGAGGTCTATGATCAAATTTATTGAGGCAAAACAATCAACACATGATGGTAATCAAATGGCAAAATTATCATGCGAGGAAATATGCATGGATCATGGAGTTTGAGTTTGAAGCTCACCTTGATGCAAGCTGAAATGGAACTTTGCCCAGATGGTGTTCCAGTCGGGAATTGATGATCCCTACAGCTTCAATGGATGTTATGGAGTGTGTTGCAAGCTTTGGAACACTTTGAAATGCTCTGGATCAAGCTGGAGACCTCCACCTGCAAAATTGAAGCAAAATGGCTTGGTTGAAGAGTGATTTTGAGCTGGGAGTGTTACAGATGATGTTTAAGCACTTGGAAACCTCAAATACATCATATGTGATGTGTTTGAGCAATTGGAATTGATTGCTTATGGCTGTAACTCAAAACCCGATAGTGGTTACTCAAAAACAAGAAAATTTGAAGTTTAAGAAAGAATGAGAGAAAGCAGTGCTGTAACTGGCTTTGGGGTAAGTTGAATGATCCATTGAGACCTCTATTTTTAGGTGATCAACTCTTGTCTTGGAGGAATAGTGAATGGCAGCTGGATCAGATCACATTTGCTTGGATTGACTTGGCATAAATGCCTCTTGAACTAGGCATAACAGCTGCTCCAAATAGATCAGCTATGCCTTGACTGAGATCACATTCTTCAGATGTTTTTAATGTTGTTTAATCAGATAACTTGACTGAGGAGAGTGAGAATCTTGACAATGCACTATTCCACATAAATGCACTTTGAATTCAAAGCAAAATGAGCCAAAATGGATGAATTTCAAGTTGGAAGGTTCTTTGGCTTTTTGACTCAGCTTTATCTATTAGATCAGATGCAATGTGATTGGTTTGAACACAGATGGCATGCTGATCCTCAGTTTTTGGTTCAAAATCGTGTGAGATAATGCAAACATGCAAACTGATTTTCCAAAACAGCTTGTAGCAACATGACTTTGAGGATGGATTTCTCATGGCTTGAGTTGAATCAATTCATGCTGTTGAGCCCTTTGAATTCTTGGCAACATTTGCAACAACATTGGTGTTTAACTTTGGAATTGATTCAGCTTGCAACTATGTGCAAAAATCCCACAAGTTTTGGTGTTTCAACAAAATTCTGTTTTAGGCAGAATTTTTCTAAGTGTTGGAAAATGGTATTCTTTCACATTTTCAGCCACTTTGGCTCACTCATAGCACAAAATCCATAAGGAATTGGAGTTAGGCCTAGTTGAAGTTTTTGTAGAGGGTAGTGAGATCTAAAAATCAAGCTTTGGATGGAAAAAATTGGCTTTGTGGTTTAGGAGTTATGGTCCTCCAAAGTTGGTACCTTTGCCACTTAATTTTTAACTTAGAAAAATTTCTAAGTTTTATGGTTACCCCTTTTACAAGTTATCTCACTTTTCTTGATTTTTCTTGATGAATGATGATTCAATTCATACATTAACAACATTTTAGGGTTAAAAATCCATTTTGGTGAAAAATCTCAAAAAGTCAAAGTTGACTTTTGTGCACAGTTGACTTTTTATCAGATGAATTCCAAACTGTGCAATTCTTCAGGAAATCATGTCCTTGACCTAAATCAAACTTGATGGACATGTTCCATGGGTGTCATAGGGTATATTCAATCATGTATTAGGGTTTGGGAGAATGTCTTGGTCAAAAGTCAAAGTTACAGTTGACTTTTCCCTTAAAACCCTAATTGTGGTGCAGATGAAAATAAGACTTGTTGCTCAAGCTTCTTGGATCAATCCATTGTTCCAAATGGATCAATATGGTGTATTAGAGACCCTCAAATCATCTCTTGAGGTCTTGGCTCATCGTTTGTCCCAAAAGTCAACTTAGGGGTGAATTAGGTCAAGAAACCCTAATTCCTGATTTTTGATGAATGCATCCCCTGAGGCAAAATTGACTTGATGCATGGGTTCATGAGGTTCCATGAAGTATATTAGGTCATGTTTTGGATCATTGCCTTGTGCCCAGATGAAACTTTCCATCTGGAGACCCTGGTCTACCAAAACCCTAATTTGATGACACTGTCGATCTTGAGACTTGATCCACCTAGAAGGGAGCAGCCTTGTGCTTAATCCTTGAAGTGGGAGTCCTTCTTGATTCATTGTGGATGTTTGAGAGTTTATACAAGTTGAAGATCATGTCATTTCTTGATTGATTCTTTGTCTAAGCACTCAGAGAGGGCTTGAAACCCTAATTTTGCTTGTATTGGATGCTCACCCATCTTTGGGGAGACTGATGAAGCATGATGGTTCATCCATATTGTGATGATGAATTTCACAATGATGGGAAATCTAAGTGGTCAAAATTTGGGGTATTACACCTGCAAATAATAATCACAAAAACCATCTTCTTAACTTGACTATTTAAAAAAGAAGTTTCAGAAATTCCTTTCAAAGAGAAGTACATGTATCAGAGAAACATGCAATGCTGGCTTGTTTTATCAAGTATCATCACTATTATAAGAAAAATTATGAAAATTAATATACCTCCAGTCTGATCCATGTAATGTTGTTTGCTTTAGACCGTGATACTCGAGCTTCTCTTTGTGATCAGATTAATAGCAACCAACAAACCAGTGACCATTGTAAAAAAAACAAAAGATTAGATGGAAATTTTCTACGCAAAAGATACAAAGACTAGAATGAAATTAGAATGAAAATCTAACCCAATGCCAGTATTATACGGGTGGAAGACACGAAATAGAATTTGTTTGACAATTGATTCCCGCGCATCAATTTGTCATCCAAGAACCTTAAATAAAAACATAATAAACATTAGACTATTTTCATTGAAATATGTAAATAAATTGTTCAACTTATTAAATAATAGACACGAAATAGTACCTTTTGCACTAACGTCTCTTTATTTTCTTGGTTGGAATATGTTCTACTCGTCTCTTAACAACACGGACGGTTGGATTGATCCAAATACCCTCATTATGATCATTTCTAATATATGATTCATTTGTTATAATATTCTCATCTTGATCATTTCTAGTAAACGATTCAATTTCAACATCAATAACACCATGATCTCCAATGTTTTCATCAATTACTTTGTTAGATAAAAGCACTATAGACCATTTCGTACTTGCAGATCAGTGACATAGAACACTTGTTTAGCTTGAGAGGCTAGAATAAAAGGCTCATCTTTGTACCCCACTCTATTAAAATCCACTTGCAAAAATCCTGACTTATCCATTCGTAAGCCATTATTATTTTCAACCCACTTGCAACCAAATATAGGAATCTGAAAATTCTCATAATCAAACACCCAAATGCGCTCGATAACCCTAAAATATGACAGATTTTCAAATTTGGGGTTTAAGTCCTTCACACTTGAATTGTTCATTGCTTTAGTTACCACGGTGACACCACTATTTTGCATAGTTCTTTTATCATCTTGTTCTTTGGTATAAAATGTGTATGCATTAATTGCGTATGCGCTATAAGAAAACACAGCCAAACTTGGACCATATGCTAAACATCGCAACCTTTCTGTTATTGAAGCGGGATCTGAATAATACTTTGAATAAATATGATCCTTAAACCAAGGTATAAAACTTCGATTGTGCTTTCGTACTATCCAATTTTCATTTCTATTCGGATTAAACCTCGGAGAACATCCTTGTGCATTTCAACATGCAAATCAACCTCGTTCTCATTGTGCAGAACATACAAATGCACTTAATCCCGTTCAACCCTTGATACTATCACAACTTTATTTCGAATTAACTTTTTTCCTTCTTTTTTTTCGATAATATGAGATTTGGGGAGTCCAATTGATTGAACATTGGACAGATATTCAGAACAAAACTCAATCGCTTCTTCAACAATGTATCGTTCAGCAATACAACCCTCGGGTCGACTTCAGTTTTTCACATAACCTTTTAATATTTTCATATAACGTTCAGCAAGGTACATCCATCTCATATAAGCTGGTTCACAGAATTGTGTCTCTTTCACAAGATGGACAACTAGATGTACCATTATGTCAAAAAACAAGGGAGGAAAATACATTTCAATCTCACACAAATTAATAACTATTTCCTTTTGCAATGTTGGTAAGACCGCATAATCGATCACCTTACTGCAAATTGACTTGAAGAAAGAACACAATTTAGTTATTGCGCTTCTTACTTTTTCTGGCACAATAGAACGTTTACCTATTGGTAGAAAGTGTTCCATGATAACATGGCAATCATGCGTCTTTAAAGTCTTTAACTTGAGGTCTTTCATAGACACAAGTCTTCTAATATCTGAAGAGTATCCTTCTGGAACTTTAACTTCACTTAGAAACTTACACAATACTTTTTTCTCCTTTCTAGATAGAGTATAGGCAGCAGGTGGTAGATATGTTCGACTTCCTTTCTTCAAGGTCCTAATTCAGTTCTTATCCCCATCGCTCTCAAGTCCTTTCTTGTTTTAAGGTCATCCTTAGACTTTCCTCAGGCCATGTGTTTAGAAGAATGCCACATCAGATTTTTAATGAAGTGGCGAGTAAGTGAATGAGTTGTCAATAAAATAGTGTGAGACTCAGTTTTTATATATTATAATAGACTCGTGCAGATGGTTCGAGTTCACATCTGAGCACAAAATATTGTCGAGGTGTTAAATCTTTCAAATTTTCAAAAAATTTAAATAAACTAATAAAAAGAAAAATAGTAAATTAGTTAAAATCAAACAAGAGTAAAGTTAAAATATTTCATAAAATACAGTGATGGGGGAATAAGCGTAAGCATATGGGGTAAACTTTTCAATATATTATGCTTATGTGAAAGTGACAAGGCAAACTTTAAAAAAGTAATTAGGAAAAACTTAAATATTAATCCTTTATCAAATAATTTAGCCATGAAAATTCAGAGAGAGACTTAATTTTTAAATTCTAAAGTTTCCTTGTTATTTTCATTATTTCCTTGTTAATTTTAATTTCCGTTAAAAATTTTAATTGTTTAAATTTTTTTAAAAAATATATCCTAAAATCTTATAATAAATTCGTCTTTTTCAAACTAAAATCATATTACCTCGGTCTTTTAAAATGGAAAACCGTCAAATATTTTTTCCTTATTTTTTTAATAAAATTATCTTTATGTTTTAAAATATATTAATAATTTCTTTGTCTAAATGTCAATAATTATGTTGAATTTTTCCATGATATGCACTCAATACTCTTACATAAATATCAAATAATATTTTCATTAAATATATTTTTAATGAATATGTACAAAATTAATAATTTAATGTTTTTTAACTATTTTTATAGATTAACTTTTATATATTGGCACATTTTATTTTAATTCATAGGTTTCCTTTGTTCGAATTCGTCTACCATAAATAATACTAATTGCAATAAGTGTCATTTGTAGGATGGACTCATGAGAAGACTAAACTTTTTCCAAATCTTTTCAATGTGTTCTTCTTTTGTGAATGGGACAATAACAAGACAAACTTTAAAAAAGTAGTTGTAGATAAAAAAAGTAGAGAGGTGTTCCACGTTTTCGTAATCTACTTTTGATAGAGTTTAATTATTTTTTTTACAAGCAAATATTTCATTTAAAAGAGTGCTAAGGATATTCTAATCCAAACATACAAAAGAGATGGAAGATATACCAAAAGAAAAAGAGAAAATTCGGATCAAGTATGTTTACGACATTCTATCCAAAGGAACCTGACAAAATGCATAAAAATCACAGTTGGAATAAGAATTATCCCCTGCAAACCCCATTTCCAAGCCAAGCATTTAATTTCCAGCAATTTTTACCTATTAACTCTAGTTCGGAGATTGTATTTATTTTTGAATTATAGAAGTTTTATTTTGATTTTTGAATTTCTCTAAATTATTTCATGTTAACTCTTTCTTTAGAAAAAAATTCATAAAAAAAATATAAAGAATGTAATAACAACACAAAAATATAACATAAAACTTTCAAATAAAAAAATAATTGAAAATATTTCATAATTTAACAACAGAAAATAATACTATATGAAAATTGCCTACTCAATTTAATGGATAACATGACTTTCAAGTAATTTTAAAAGAAAGTTTGTTTATTTTTTCTTTTTAGAATCAATTATATTTAATGGGAATATTAGGAGTACTCCAATCAAAACATTCACAATACAAAAAATGTGATATCAACACCTTTCAAAACGCCCTAACCAATCAATTACCTCCTACAAAAAATCAGAAGGATTTTTAGTCCAGTCATAATAACTACAAGTAAACTTACGATTCAAAGATAACGCAAGCCACCATCAAGAGAAGACGATAGTTCTTTGAACAACATCATTGTGATTCCCAATCATATAGTTGAAGACAGCGCTTTTGTTTGACTTTTAACAGCGCTTAAAAGTGATTCCTAAGGTGGCGCTGCTATAAGTAAAGACATCGCTTTTGTTTTATGCAAAAGCGTTGCCTTATGTAGGCCTTTAGCAGCGCTTTTTTTGGAAAAGCGCTTTCTAAAGTAGGCCTTTAGCAGCGCTTTTTCTGGAAAAGCGCTGTCTAAAGTGGGCCTTTAGCAGCGCTTTCTCTGGCCTTTTATGCTTTCTATTGTAATCTTTAGGCAGCACTTTTTCAGGAAAAAACGCTTTCTATTGTCCCCCTTTAGACAGCGTTTTTTAAAGCGCTGTCTAATGTATTTTTTATTTCACTTTAAGGCAGCGCTTTTTCTGAAAAGCGATGTCTTTTCTTCACGTAAATTGTGCTTTTTGAAAGCACTTTTTTAAAAATCAGAATTTAGGAAGCGTTTTTTATTTTGTTTCATGTTTTATATAGTTGACTCATGTTTATAGTTGTATATAAAAATCAGAGTAGAGGCAAAAGAAATATATTGATTCATGTATTATAAAAAATGCTACACGGGAAAGGGACACATCATTACCTCTTTAAGAGCCAGTATTATCTCGGTGAGAAAAACTTCTGGCCTGATCTTCAAGAAGTAAATCAAGTCTTTGACTTTTGGCAAAGAAATGGGAAGGAAAAATTTCAACCATAAGCTCAAGCAGATACGCAAGCTTTGATGAAACAATACTATCCAAGCTCTGTCAATAATAATCCAACGAGAAAAGAGTAAGCAGAAATTCTCCACGAAAATATTGCACATCAACAACTTTGATGATCACTTAACTGATAAATAAAAACCAATATAAGAAGCAAACCCATGACAACACCCTTGACTGAACATTTTATAGCCAAAAAGTTCCAACATGAATATTTTATTGAGATAAATATTTTCAAACTTCTATCTACGTTAATCAGGAAATCAAATAATATGAAGTAGACAAATACCCTGAGAATGATCGAAAAAATTTTGTATGCCTTCTTCTGCATTACACCAACACCCTGCAAATAATAATCACAAAAACCATCTTCTTAACTTAACAATTTAAAAAAGAAGTTTCAGAAATTCCTTGCAAAGAGAAGTACATGTATCAGACAAACATGCAATGCTGGCTTGTTTTATCAAGTATCATCACTATTATAAGCAAAATTGTGAAAATTAATATACCTCCACTCTGATCCATGTAATGTTGTTTGCTTTAGACCGTGATACTCAAGCTTCTCTTTGTGATCGGATTAATAGCAACCACCAAACCAGTGACCATTGTAAAAAAAACAAAAGATAGATGGAAATTTTCTACGCAAAAGATACAAAGACTAGAATGAAATTAGAATGAAAATCTAACCCGTTGCCAGTATTATATGGGCGGAAGACACGAAATAGAATTTGTTTGACAATTGATTCCCGCGCATCAATTTGTCATACAAGAACCTTAAATAAAAACATAATAAACATTAGACTATTTTCATTGAAATGTGTAAATAAATTGTTCAACTTATTAAATAATAGACACGAAATAGTACCTTTTGCACTAACGTCTCTTTATTTTCTTGGTTGGAATATGTTCTACTCGTCTCTTAACAACACGGACGGTTGGATTGATCCAAATACCCTCATTATGATAATTTTTAATATATGATTCATTTGCTATAATATTCTCATCTTGATCATTTCTAGTAAACGATTCAATCTCAATATCAATATCACCATGATCTCCAATGTTTTCATCAATTACTTTGTTAGATAAAAGCACTATAGACCATTTCGTACTTGCGGATCAGTGACATAGAACACTTATTTAGCTTGAGAGGCTAGAATAAAAGGCTCATCTTTGTACCCCACCCTATTAAGATCCACTTGCAAAAATCCTGACTTATCCATTCGTAAGCCATTATTATTTTCAACCCACTTGCAACCAAATATAGGAATATGAAAATTCTCATAATCAAACACCCAAATGCGCTCGATAACCCCAAAATATGACAGATTTTCAAATTTGGGGTTTAAGTCCTTCACACTTGAAATGTTCATTGCTTCAGTTACCACGGTGACACCACTATTTTGCATAGTACTTTTATCATCTTGTTCTTTGGTATAAAATGTGTATGCATTAATTGCGTATGCGCTATAAGAAAACACAACCAAACTTGGACCATATGCTAAACATCGCAACCTTTCTTTTATTGAAGCGGGATCTGAATAATACTTTGAATAAATATGATCCTTAAACCAAGGTATAAAACTTCGATTGTGCTCTCGTACTATCCAATTTTCATTTCTATTCGGATTTAAACCTCGGAGAACATCCTTGTGCATTTCAACATACGACTCAACCTCGTTCTCATTTTGCAGAACATACAAATGCACTTAATCCCGTTCGACCCTTGATACTGTCACAACTTTATTTCCAATTAACTTTTTTCCTTCTTTTTTTTCGATTATATGAGATTTGGGGAGTCCAATTGATTGAACATTGGACAGATATTCAGAACAAAACTCAATCGCTTCTTTAACAATGTATCGTTCAACAATACAACCCTCGGGTCGACTTCGGTTTTTCACATAACCTTTTAATATTTTCATATAACGTTCAGCAGGGTACATTCATCTCATATAAGCTGGTTCACATAATTGTTTCTCTTTCACAAGATGGACAACTAGATGTACCATTATGTCAAAAAACGAGGGAGGAAAATACATTTTAAGCTCACACAAAGTAATAACTATTTCCTTTTGCAATGTTGGTAAGACCGCAGGATCGATCACCTTACTGCAAATTGACTTGAAGAAAGAACACAATTTAGTTATTGCGTTTCTTACTTTTTCTGGCACAATAGAACGTTTACCTATTGGTAGAAAATGTTCCATTATAACATGGCAATCATGCGTCTTTAAACTCTTTAACTTGAGGTCTTTCATAGACACAAGTCTTCTAATATCTGAAGAGTATCCTTCTGGAACTTTAACTTCACTTAGAAACTTACACAATACTTTTTTCTCCTTTCTAGATAGAGTATAGGCAGCAGGTGGTAGATATGTTCGACTTCCTTTCTTCAAGGTCCTAATTCAGTTCTTATCCCCATCGCTCTCAAGTCCTTTCTTGTTTTAAGGTCATCCTTAGACTTTCCTCAGGCCATGTGTTTAGAAGAATGTCACATCAGATTTTTAATGAAGTGGCGAGTACGTGAATGAGTTGTCAATAAAATAGTGTGAGACTCAGTTTTAATATATTATAATAGACTCGTGCAGATGGTTCGAGTTCACATCTGAGCACAAAATATTGTCGAGGTGTTAAATCTTTCAAATTTTCAAAAAATTTAAATAAACTAATAAAAAGAAAAATAGTAAATTAGTTAAAATCAAACAAGAGTAAAGTTAAAATATTTCATAAAATACAGTGATGGGGGAATAAGCGTAAGCATATGGGGTAAACTTTTCAATATATTATGCTTATGTGAATGAGACAAGGCAAACTTTAAAAAAGTAATTAGGAAAAACTTAAATATTAATCCTTTATCAAATAATTTAGCCATGAAAATTCAGAGAGAGACTTAATTTTTAAATTCTAAAATTTCCTTGTTATTTTCATTATTTCCTTGTTAATTTTAATTTCCGTTAAAAATTTTAATTGTTTAAATTATTTTAAAAAATATATCCTAAAAACTTATAATAAATTCGTCTTTTTCAAACTAAAATCATATTACCTCGGTCTTTTAAAATGGAAAACCGTCAAATATTTTTTCCTTATTTTTTTAATAAAATTATCTTTATGTTTTAAAATATATTAATAATTTCTTTGTCTATCTGTCAATAATTATGTTGAATTTTTCCATGATATGCACTCAATAATCTTACATAAATATCAAATAATATTTTCATTAAATATATTTTTAATGAATATGTACAAAATTAATAATTTAATGTTTTTTAACTATTTTTATAGATTAACTTTTATATATTGGCACATTTTATTTTAATTCATAGGTTTCCTTTGTTCGAATTCGTCTACCATAAATAATACTAATTGCAATAAGTGTCATTTGTAGGATGGACTCATGAGAAGACTAAACTTTTTCCAAATCTTTTCAATGTGTTCTTCTTTTGTGAATGGGACAATAACAAGACAAACTTTAAAAAAGTAGTTGTAGATAAAAAAAGTAGAGAGGTGTTTCACGTTTTCGTAATCTACTTTTGATAGAGTTTAATTATTTTTTTTACAAGCAAATATTTCATTTAAAAGAGTGCTAAGGATATTCTAATCCAAACATACAAAAGAGATGGAAGATATACCAAAAGAAAAAGAGAAAATTCGGATCAAGTATGTTTACGACATTCTATCCAAAGGAACCTGACAAATGCATAACAATCACAGTTGGAATAAGATTTATCCCCTGCAAACCCCATTTCCAAGCCAAGCATTTAATTTCCAGCAATTTTTACCTATTAACTCTAGTTCGGAGATTGTATTTATTTTTGAATTATAGAAGTTTTATTTTGATTTTTGAATTTCTCTAAATTATTTCATGTTAACTCTTTCTTTAGAAAAAAATTCATAAAAAAAATATAAAGAATGTAATAACAACACAAAAGTATAACATAAAACTTTCAAATAAAAAAATAATTGAAAATATTTCATAATTTAACAACAGAAAATAATACTATTTGAAAATTGCCTACTCAATTTAATGGATAACATGACTTTCAAGTAATTTTAAAAGAGAAGTTTGTTTATTTTTTCTTTTTAGAATCAATTATATTTAATGGGAATATTAGGAGTACTCCAATCAAAACATTCACAATACAAAAAATGTGATATCAACACCTTTCAAAACGCCCTAACCAATCAATTACCTCCTACAAAAAATCAGAAGGATTTTTAGTCCAGTCATAATAACTACAAGTAAACTTACGATTCAAAGATAACGCAAGCCACCGTCAAGAGAAGACGATAGTTCTTTGAACAACATCATTGTGATTCCCAATCATATAGTTGAAGACAGCGCTTTTGTTTGACTTTTAACAGCGCTTAAAAGTGATTCCTAAGGTGGCGCTGCTATAGGTAAAGACAGCGCTTTTGTTTTATGCCAAAGCGTTGCCTTATGTAGGCCTTTAGCAGCGCTTTTTTTGGAAAAGCGCTTTCTAAAGTAGGCATTTAGCAGCGCTTTTTCTGGAAAAGCGCTGTCTAAAGTGGGCCTTTAGCAGCGCTTTCTCTGGCCTTTTATGCTTTCTATTGTAATCTTTAGGCAGCACTTTTTCAGGAAAAAACGCTTTCTATTGTCCCCCTTTAGACAGCGCTTTTTAAAGCGCTGTCTAATGTAATTTTTATTTCACTTTAAGGCAGCGCTTTTTCTGAAAAGCGATGTCTTTTCTTCACGTAAATTGTGCTTTTTGAAAGCACTTTTTTAAAAATCAGAATTTAGGAAGCGTTTTTTATTTTGTTTCATGTTTTATATAGTTGACTCATGTTTATAGTTGTATATAAAAATCAGAGTAGAGGCAAAAGAAATATATTGATTCATGTATTATAAAAAATGCTACACGGGAAAGGGACACATCATTACTTCTTTAAGAGCCAGTATTATCTCGGTGAGAAAAACTTCTGGCCTGATCTTCAAGAAGTAAATCAAGTCTTTGACTTTTGGCAAAGAAATGGGAAGGAAAAATTTCAACCATAAGCTCAAGCAGATACGCAAGCTTTGATGAAACAATACTATCCAAGCTCTGTCAATAATAATCCAACGAGAAAAGAGTAAGCAGAAATTCTCCACGAAAATATTGCACATCAACAACTTTGATGATCACTTAACTGATAAATAAAAACCAATACAAGAAGCAAACCCATGACAACACCCTTGACTGAACATTTTATAGCCAAAAAGTTCCAACATGAATATTTTATTGAGATAAATATTTTCAAACTTCTATCTACGTTAATCAGGAAATCAAATAATATGAAGTAGACAAATACCCTGAGAATGATCGAAAAAATTTTGTATGCCTTCTTCTGCATTACACCAACACCCTGCAAATAATAATCACAAAAACCATCTTCTTAACTTAACAATTTAAAAAAGAAGTTTCAGAAATTCCTTGCAAAGAGAAGTACATGTATCAGACAAACATGCAATGCTGGCTTGTTTTATCAAGTATCATCACTATTATAAGCAAAATTGTGAAAATTAATATACCTCCACTCTGATCCATGTAATGTTGTTTGCTTTAGACCGTGATACTCAAGCTTCTCTTTGTGATCGGATTAATAGCAACCACCAAACCAGTGACCATTGTAAAAAAAATAAAAGATAGATCGAAATTTTCTACGCAAAAGATACAAAGACTAGAATGAAATTAGAATGAAAATCTAACCCGTTGCCAGTATTATATGGGCGGAAGACACGAAATAGAATTTGTTTGACAATTGATTCCCGCGCATCAATTTGTCATACAAGAACCTTAAATAAAAACATAATAAGCATTAGACTATTTTCATTGAAATGTGTAAATAAATTGTTCAACTTATTAAATAATAGACACGAAATAGTACCTTTTGCACTAACGTCTCTTTATTTTCTTGGTTGGAATATGTTCTACTCGTCTCTTAACAACACGGACGGTTGGATTGATCCAAATACCCTCATTATGATCATTTTTAATATATGATTCATTTGCTATAATATTCTCATCTTGATCATTTCTAGTAAACGATTCAATCTCAACATCAATATCACCATGATCTCCAATGTTTTCATCAATTACTTTGTTAGATAAAAGCACTATAGACCATTTCGTACTTGCGGATCAGTGACATAGAACACTTATTTAGCTTGAGAGGCTAGAATAAAAGGCTCATCTTTGTACCCCACCCTATTAAGATCCACTTGCAAAAATCCTGACTTATCCATTCGTAAGCCATTATTATTTTTAACCCACTTGCAACCAAATATAGGAATCTGAAAATTCTCATAATCAAACACCCAAATGCGCTCGATAACCCCAAAATATGACAGATTTTCAAATTTGGGGTTTAAGTCCTTCACACTTGAAATGTTCATTGCTTCAGTTACCACGGTGACACCACTATTTTGCATAGTACTTTTATCATCTTGTTCTTTGGTATAAAATGTGTATGCATTAATTGCGTATGCGCTATAAGAAAACACAACCAAACTTGGACAATATGCTAAACATCGCAACCTTTCTGTTATTGAAGCGGGATCTGAATAATACTTTGAATAAATATGATCCTTAAACCAAGGTATAAAACTTCGATTGTGCTCTCGTACTATCCAATTTTCATTTCTATTCGGATTTAAACCTCGGAGAACATCCTTGTGCATTTCAACATACGACTCAACCTCGTTCTCATTTTGCAGAACATACAAATGCACTTAATCCCGTTCGACCCTTGATACTGTCACAACTTTATTTCCAATTAACTTTTTTCCTTCTTTTTTTTCGATTATATGAGATTTGGGGAGTCCAATTGATTGAACATTGGACAGATATTCAGAACAAAACTCAATCGCTTCTTCAACAATGTATCGTTCAACAATACAACCCTCGGGTCGACTTCGGTTTTTCACATAACCTTTTAATATTTTCATATAACGTTCAGCAGGGTACATTCATCTCATATAAGCTGGTTCACATAATTGTTTCTCTTTCACAAGATGGACAACTAGATGTACCATTATGTCAAAAAACGAGGGAGGAAAATACATTTCAAGCTCACACAAAGTAATAACTATTTCCATTTGCAATGTTGGTAAGACTGCAGGATCGATCACCTTACTGCAAATTGACTTGAAGAAAGAACACAATTTAGTTATTGCGTTTCTTACTTTTTCTGGCACAATAGAACGTTTACCTATTGGTAGAAAATGTTCCATTATAACATGGCAATCATGCGTCTTTAAACTCTTTAACTTGAGGTCTTTCATAGACACAAGTCTTCTAATATCTGAAGAGTATCCTTCTGGAACTTTAACTTCACTTAGAAACTTACACAATACTTTTTTCTCCTTTCTAGATAGAGTATAGGCAGCAGGTGGTAGATATGTTCGACTTCCTTTCTTCAAGGTCCTAATTCAGTTCTTATCCCCATCGCTCTCAAGTCCTTTCTTGTTTTAAGGTCATCCTTAGACTTTCCTCAGGCCATGTGTTTAGAAGAATGCCACATCAGATTTTTAATGAAGTGGCGAGTACGTGAATGAGTTGTCAATAAAATAGTGTGAGACTCAGTTTTAATATATTATAATAGACTCGTGCAGATGGTTCGAGTTCACATCTGAGCACAAAATATTGTCGAGGTGTTAAATCTTTCAAATTTTCAAAAAATTTAAATAAACTAATAAAAAGAAAAATAGTAAATTAGTTAAAATCAAACAAGAGTAAAGTTAAAATATTTCATAAAATACAGTGATGGGGGAATAAGCGTAAGCATATGGGGTAAACTTTTCAATATATTATGCTTATGTGAATGAGACAAGGCAAACTTTAAAAAAGTAATTAGGAAAAACTTAAATATTAATCCTTTATCACATAATTTAGCCATGAAAATTCAGAGAGAGACTTAATTTTTAAATTCTAAAATTTCCTTGTTATTTTCATTATTTCCTTGTTAATTTTAATTTCCGTTAAAAATTTTAATTGTTTAAATTTTTTTAAAAAATATATCCTAAAAACTTATAATAAATTCGTCTTTTTCAAACTAAAATCATATTACCTCGGTCTTTTAAAATGGAAAACCGTCAAATATTTTTTCCTTATTTTTTTAATAAAATTATCTTTATGTTTTAAAATATATTAATAATTTCTTTGTCTATCTGTCAATAATTATGTTGAATTTTTCCATGATATGCACTCAATAATCTTACATAAATATCAAATAATATTTTCATTAAATATATTTTTAATGAATATGTACAAAATTAATAATTTAATGTTTTTTAACTATTTTTATAGATTAACTTTTATGTATTGGCACATTTTATTTTAATTCATAGGTTTCCTTTGTTCGAATTCGTCTACCATAAATAATACTAATTGCAATAAGTGTCATTTGTAGGATGGACTCATGAGAAGACTAAACTTTTTCCAAATCTTTTCAATGTGTTCTTCTTTTGTGAATGGGACAATAACAAGACAAACTTTAAAAAAGTAGTTGTAGATAAAAAAAGTAGAGAGGTGTTTCACGTTTTCGTAATCTACTTTTGATAGAGTTTAATTATTTTTTTTACAAGCAAATATTTCATTTAAAAGAGTGCTAAGGATATTCTAATCCAAACATACAAAAGAGATGGAAGATATACCAAAAGAAAAAGAGAAAATTCGGATCAAGTATGTTTACGACATTCTATCCAAAGGAACCTGACAAATGCATAAAAATCACAGTTGGAATAAGAATTATCCCCTGCAAACCCCATTTCCAAGCCAAGCATTTAATTTCCAGCAATTTTTACCTATTAACTCTAGTTCGGAGATTGTATTTATTTTTGAATTATAGAAGTTTTATTTTGATTTTTGAATTTCTCTAAATTATTTCATGTTAACTCTTTCTTTAGAAAAAAATTCATAAAAAAAATATAAAGAATGTAATAACAACACAAAAGTATAACATAAAACTTTCAAATAAAAAAATAATTGAAAATATTTCATAATTTAACAACAGAAAATAATACTATTTGAAAATTGCCTACTCAATTTAATGGATAACATGACTTTCAAGTAATTTTAAAAGAGAAGTTTGTTTATTTTTTCTTTTTAGAATCAATTATATTTAATGGGAATATTAGGAGTACTCCAATCAAAACATTCACAATACAAAAAATGTGATATCAACACCTTTCAAAACGCCCTAACCAATCAATTACCTCCTACAAAAAATCAGAAGGATTTTTAGTCCAGTCATAATAACTACAAGTAAACTTACGATTCAAAGATAACGCAAGCCACCGTCAAGAGAAGACGATAGTTCTTTGAACAACATCATTGTGATTCCCAATCATATAGTTGAAGACAGCGCTTTTGTTTGACTTTTAACAGCGCTTAAAAGTGATTCCTAAGGTGGCGCTGCTATAGGTAAAGACAGCGCTTTTGTTTTATGCAAAAGCGTTGCCTTATGTAGGCCTTTAGCAGCGCTTTTTTTGGAAAAGCGCTTTCTAAAGTAGGCATTTAGCAGCGCTTTTTCTGGAAAAGCGCTGTCTAAAGTGGGCCTTTAGCAGCGCTTTCTCTGGCCTTTTATGCTTTCTATTGTAATCTTTAGGCAGCACTTTTTCAGGAAAAAACGCTTTCTATTGTCCCCCTTTAGACAGCGCTTTTTAAAGCGCTGTCTAATGTATTTTTTATTTCACTTTAAGGCAGCGCTTTTTCTGAAAAGCGATGTCTTTTCTTCACGTAAATTGTGCTTTTTGAAAGCACTTTTTTAAAAATCAGAATTTAGGAAGCGTTTTTTATTTTGTTTCATGTTTTATATAGTTGACTCATGTTTATAGTTGTATATAAAAATCAGAGTAGAGGCAAAAGAAATATATTGATTCATGTATTATAAAAAATGCTACACGGGAAAAGGGACACATCATTACTTCTTTAAGAGCCAGTATTATCTCGGTGAGAAAAACTTCTGGCCTGATCTTCAAGAAGTAAATCAAGTCTTTGACTTTTGGCAAAGAAATGGGAAGGAAAAATTTCAACCATAAGCTCAAGCAGATACGCAAGCTTTGATGAAACAATACTATCCAAGCTCTGTCAATAATAATCCAACGAGAAAAGAGTAAGCAGAAATTCTCCACGAAAATATTGCACATCAACAACTTTGATGATCACTTAACTGATAAATAAAAACCAATACAAGAAGCAAACCCATGACAACACCCTTGACTGAACATTTTATAGCCAAAAAGTTCCAACATGAATATTTTATTGAGATAAATATTTTCAAACTTCTATCTACGTTAATCAGGAAATCAAATAATATGAAGTAGACAAATACCCTGAGAATGATCGAAAAAATTTTGTATGCCTTCTTCTGCATTACACCAACACCCTGCAAATAATAATCACAAAAACCATCTTCTTAACTTAACAATTTAAAAAAGAAGTTTCAGAAATTCCTTGCAAAGAGAAGTACATGTATCAGACAAACATGCAATGCTGGCTTGTTTTATCAAGTATCATCACTATTATAAGCAAAATTGTGAAAATTAATATACCTCCACTCTGATCCATGTAATGTTGTTTGCTTTAGACCGTGATACTCAAGCTTCTCTTTGTGATCGGATTAATAGCAACCACCAAACCAGTGACCATTGTAAAAAAAATAAAAGATAGATGGAAATTTTCTACGCAAAAGATACAAAGACTAGAATGAAATTAGAATGAAAATCTAACCCGTTGCCAGTATTATATGGGCGGAAGACACGAAATAGAATTTGTTTGACAATTGATTCCCGCGCATCAATTTGTCATACAAGAACCTTAAATAAAAACATAATAAGCATTAGACTATTTTCATTGAAATGTGTAAATAAATTGTTCAACTTATTAAATAATAGACACGAAATAGTACCTTTTGCACTAACGTCTCTTTATTTTCTTGGTTGGAATATGTTCTACTCGTCTCTTAACAACACGGACGGTTGGATTGATCCAAATACCCTCATTATGATCATTTTTAATATATGATTCATTTGCTATAATATTCTCATCTTGATCATTTCTAGTAAACGATTCAATCTCAACATCAATATCACCATGATCTCCAATGTTTTCATCAATTACTTTGTTAGATAAAAGCACTATAGACCATTTCGTACTTGCGGATCAGTGACATAGAACACTTATTTAGCTTGAGAGGCTAGAATAAAAGGCTCATCTTTGTACCCCACCCTATTAAGATCCACTTGCAAAAATCCTGACTTATCCATTCGTAAGCCATTATTATTTTTAACCCACTTGCAACCAAATATAGGAATCTGAAAATTCTCATAATCAAACACCCAAATGCGCTCGATAACCCCAAAATATGACAGATTTTCAAATTTGGGGTTTAAGTCCTTCACACTTGAAATGTTCATTGCTTCAGTTACCACGGTGACACCACTATTTTGCATAGTACTTTTATCATCTTGTTCTTTGGTATAAAATGTGTATGCATTAATTGCGTATGCGCTATAAGAAAACACAACCAAACTTGGACAATATGCTAAACATCGCAACCTTTCTGTTATTGAAGCGGGATCTGAATAATACTTTGAATAAATATGATCCTTAAACCAAGGTATAAAACTTCGATTGTGCTCTCGTACTATCCAATTTTCATTTCTATTCGGATTTCAACCTCGGAGAACATCCTTGTGCATTTCAACATACGACTCAACCTCGTTCTCATTTTGCAGAACATACAAATGCACTTAATCCCGTTCGACCCTTGATACTGTCACAACTTTATTTCCAATTAACTTTTTTCCTTCTTTTTTTTCGATTATATGAGATTTGGGGAGTCCAATTGATTGAACATTGGACAGATATTCAGAACAAAACTCAATCGCTTCTTCAACAATGTATCGTTCAACAATACAACCCTCAGGTCGACTTCGGTTTTTCACATAACCTTTTAATATTTTCATATAACGTTCAGCAGGGTACATTCATCTCATATAAGCTGGTTCACATAATTGTTTCTCTTTCACAAGATGGACAACTAGATGTACCATTATGTCAAAAAACGAGGGAGGAAAATACATTTCAAGCTCACACAAAGTAATAACTATTTCCATTTGCAATGTTGGTAAGACCGCAGGATCGATCACCTTACTGCAAATTGACTTGAAGAAAGAACACAATTTAGTTATTGTGTTTCTTACTTTTTCTGGCACAATAGAACGTTTACCTATTGGTAGAAAATGTTCCATTATAACATGGCAATCATGCGTCTTTAAACTCTTTAACTTGAGGTCTTTCATAGACACAAGTCTTCTAATATCTGAAGAGTATCCTTCTGGAACTTTAACTTCACTTAGAAACTTACACAATACTTTTTTCTCCTTTCTAGATAGAGTATAGGCAGCAGGTGGTAGATATGTTCGACTTCCTTTCTTCAAGGTCCTAATTCAGTTCTTATCCCCATCGCTCTCAAGTCCTTTCTTGTTTTAAGGTCATCCTTAGACTTTCCTCAGGCCATGTGTTTAGAAGAATGCCACATCAGATTTTTAATGAAGTGGCGAGTAAGTGAATGAGTTGTCAATAAAATAGTGTGAGACTCAGTTTTAATATATTATAATAGACTCGTGCAGATGGTTCGAGTTCACATCTGAGCACAAAATATTGTCGAGGTGTTAAATCTTTCAAATTTTCGAAAAATTTAAATAAACTAATAAAAAGAAAATAGTAAATTAGTTAAAATCAAACAAGAGTAAAGTTAAAATATTTCATAAAATACAGTGATGGGGGAATAAGCGTAAGCATATGGGGTAAACTTTTCAATATATTATGCTTATGTGAAAGTGACAAGGCAAACTTTAAAAAAGTAATTAGGAAAAACTTAAATATTAATCCTTTATCAAATAATTTAGCCATGAAAATTCAGAGAGAGACTTAATTTTTAAATTCTAAAATTTCCTTGTTATTTTCATTATTTCCTTGTTAATTTTAATTTCCGTTAAAAATTTTAATTGTTTAAATTTTTTAAAAAAATATATCCTAAAAACTTATAATAAATTCGTCTTTTTCAAACTAAAATCATATTACCTCGGTCTTTTAAAATGGAAAACCGTCAAATATTTTTTCCTTATTTTTTTAATAAAATTATCTTTATGTTTTAAAATATATTAATAATTTCTTTGTCTATCTGTCAATAATTATGTTGAATTTTTCCATGATATGCACTCAATAATCTTACATAAATATCAAATAATATTTTCATAAAATATATTTTTAATGAATATGTACAAAATTAATAATTTAATGTTTTTTAACTATTTTTATAGATTAACTTTTATATATTGGCACATTTTATTTTAATTCATAGGTTTCCTTTGTTCGAATTCGTCTACCATAAATAATACTAATTGCAATAAGTGTCATTTGTAGGATGGACTCATGAGAAGACTAAACTTTTTCCAAATCTTTTCAATGTGTTCTTCTTTTGTGAATGGGACAATAACAAGACAAACTTTAAAAAAGTAGTTGTAGATAAAAAAAGTAGAGAGGTGTTTCACGTTTTCGTAATCTACTTTTGATAGAGTTTAATTATTTTTTTTACAAGCAAATATTTCATTTAAAAGAGTGCTAAGGATATTCTAATCCAAACATACAAAAGAGATGGAAGATATACCAAAAGAAAAAGAGAAAATTCGGATCAAGTATGTTTACGACATTCTATCCAAAGGAACCTGACAAATGCATAAAAATCACAGTTGGAATAAGAATTATCCCCTGCAAACCCCATTTCCAAATCAAGCATTTAATTTCCAGCAATTTTTACCTATTAACTCTAGTTCGGAGATTGTATTTATTTTTGAATTATAGAAGTTTTATTTTGATTTTTGAATTTCTCTAAATTATTTCATGTTAACTCTTTCTTTAGAAAAAAATTCATAAAAAAAATATAAAGAATGTAATAACAACACAAAAATATAACATAAAACTTTCAAATAAAAAAATAATTGAAAATATTTCATAATTTAACAACAGAAAATAATACTATATGAAAATTGCCTACTCAATTTAATGGATAACATGACTTTCAAGTAATTTTAAAAGAGAAGTTTGTTTAGTTTTTCTTTTTAGAATCAATTATATTTAATGGGAATATTAGGAGTACTCCAATCAAAACATTCACAATACAAAAAATGTGATATCAACACCTTTCAAAACGCCCTAACCAATCAATTACCTCCTACAAAAAATCAGAAGGATTTTTAGTCCAGTCATAATAACTACAAGTAAACTTACGATTCAAAGATAACGCAAGCCACCGTCAAGAGAAGACGATAGTTCTTTGAACAACATCATTGTGATTCCCAATCATATAGTTGAAGACAGCGCTTTTGTTTGACTTTTAACAGCGCTTAAAAGTGATTCCTAAGGTGGCGCTGCTATAGGTAAAGACAGCGCTTTTGTTTTATGCAAAAGCGTTGCCTTATGTAGGCCTTTAGCAGCGCTTTTTTTGGAAAAGCGCTTTCTAAAGTAGGCCTTTAGCAGCGCTTTTTCTGGAAAAACGCTGTCTAAAGTGGGCCTTTAGCAGCGCTTTCTCTGGCCTTTTATGCTTTCTATTGTAATCTTTAGGCAGCACTTTTTCAGGAAAAAACGCTTTCTATTGTCCCCCTTTAGACAGCGCTTTTTAAAGCGCTGTCTAATGTATTTTTTATTTCACTTTAAGGCAGCGCTTTTTCTGAAAAGCGATGTCTTTTCTTCACGTAAATTGTGCTTTTTGAAAGCACTTTTTTAAAAATCAGAATTTAGGAAGCGTTTTTTATTTTGTTTCATGTTTTATATAGTTGACTCATGTTTATAGTTGTATATAAAAATCAGAGTAGAGGCAAAAGAAATATATTGATTCATGTATTATAAAAAATGCTACACGGGAAAGGGACACATCATTACCTCTTTAAGAGCCAGTATTATCTCGGTGAGAAAAACTTCTGGCCTGATCTTCAAGAAGTAAATCAAGTCTTTGACTTTTGGCAAAGAAATGGGAAGGAAAAATTTCAACCATAAGCTCAAGCAGATACGCAAGCTTTGATGAAACAATACTATCCAAGCTCTGTCAATAATAATCCAACGAGAAAAGAGTAAGCAGAAATTCTCCACGAAAATATTGCACATCAACAACTTTGATGATCACTTAACTGATAAATAAAAACCAATACAAGAAGCAAACCCATGACAACACCCTTGACTGAACATTTTATAGCCAAAAAGTTCCAACATGAATATTTTATTGAGATAAATATTTTCAAACTTCTATCTACGTTAATCAGGAAATCAAATAATATGAAGTAGACAAATACCCTGAGAATGATCGAAAAAATTTTGTATGCCTTCTTCTGCATTACACCAACACCTTGCAAATAATAATCACAAAAACCATCTTCTTAACTTAACAATTTAAAAAAGAAGTTTCAGAAATTCCTTGCAAAGAGAAGTACATGTATCAGACAAACATGCAATGCTGGCTTGTTTTATCAAGTATCATCACTATTATAAGCAAAATTGTGAAAATTAATATACCTCCACTCTGATCCATGTAATGTTGTTTGCTTTAGACCGTGATACTCAAGCTTCTCTTTGTGATCGGATTAATAGCAACCACCAAACCAGTGACCATTGTAAAAAAAATAAAAGATAGATGGAAATTTTCTACGCAAAAGATACAAAGACTAGAATGAAATTAGAATGAAAATCTAACCCGTTGCCAGTATTATATGGGCGGAAGACACGAAATAGAATTTGTTTGACAATTGATTCCCGCGCATCAATTTGTCATACAAGAACCTTAAATAAAAACATAATAAGCATTAGACTATTTTCATTGAAATGTGTAAATAAATTGTTCAACTTATTAAATAATAGACACGAAATAGTACCTTTTGCACTAACGTCTCTTTATTTTCTTGGTTGGAATATGTTCTACTCGTCTCTTAACAACACGGACGGTTGGATTGATCCAAATACCCTCATTATGATCATTTTTAATATATGATTCATTTGCTATAATATTCTCATCTTGATCATTTCTAGTAAACGATTCAATCTCAACATCAATATCACCATGATCTCCAATGTTTTCATCAATTACTTTGTTAGATAAAAGCACTATAGACCATTTCGTACTTGCGGATCAGTGACATAGAACACTTATTTAGCTTGAGAGGCTAGAATAAAAGGCTCATCTTTGTACCCCACCCTATTAAGATCCACTTGCAAAAATCCTAACTTATCCATTCGTAAGCCATTATTATTTTCAACCCACTTGCAACCAAATATAGGAATCTGAAAATTCTCATAATCAAACACCCAAATGCGCTCGATAACCCCAAAATATGACAGATTTTCAAATTTGGGGTTTAAGTCCTTCACACTTGAAATGTTCATTGCTTCAGTTACCACGGTGACACCACTATTTTGCATAGTACTTTTATCATCTTGTTCTTTGGTATAAAATGTGTATGCATTAATTGCGTATGTGCTATAAGAAAACACAACCAAACTTGGACCGTATGCTAAACATCGCAACCTTTCTGTTATTGAAGCGGGATCTGAATAATACTTTGAATAAATATGATCCTTAAACCAAGGTATAAAACTTCGATTGTGCTCTCGTACTATCCAATTTTCATTTCTATTCGGATTTAAACCTCGGAGAACATCCTTGTGCATTTCAACATACGACTCAACCTCGTTCTCATTTTGCAGAACATACAAATGCACTTAATCCCGTTCGACCCTTGATACTGTCACAACTTTATTTCCAATTAACTTTTTTCCTTCTTTTTTTTCGATTATATGAGATTTGGGGAGTCCAATTGATTGAACATTGGACATATATTCAGAACAAAACTCAATCGCTTCTTCAACAATGTATCGTTCAACAATACAACCCTCGGGTCGACTTCGGTTTTTCACTTAACCTTTTAATATTTTCATATAACGTTCAGCAGGGTACATTCATCTCATATAAGCTGGTTCACATAATTGTTTCTCTTTCACAAGATGGACAACTAGATGTACCATTATGTCAAAAAACGAGGGAGGAAAATACATTTCAAGCTCACACAAAGTAATAACTATTTCCATTTGCAATGTTGGTAAGACCGCAGGATCGATCACCTTACTGCAAATTGACTTGAAGAAAGAACACAATTTAGTTATTGCGTTTCTTACTTTTTCTGGCACAATAGAACGTTTACCTATTGGTAGAAAATGTTCCATTATAACATGGCAATCATGCGTCTTTAAACTCTTTAACTTGAGGTCTTTCATAGACACAAGTCTTCTAATATCTGAAGAGTATCCTTCTGGAACTTTAACTTCACTTAGAAACTTACACAATACTTTTTTCTCCTTTCTAGATAGAGTATAGGCAGCAGGTGGTAGATATGTTCGACTTCCTTTCTTCAAGGTCCTAATTCAGTTCTTATCCCCATCGCTCTCAAGTCCTTTCTTGTTTTAAGGTCATCCTTAGACTTTCCTCAGGCCATGTGTTTAGAAGAATGCCACATCAGATTTTTAATGAAGTGGCGAGTAAGTGAATGAGTTGTCAATAAAATAGTGTGAGACTCAGTTTTAATATATTATAATAGACTCGTGCAGATGGTTCGAGTTCACATCTGAGCACAAAATATTGTCGAGGTGTTAAATCTTTCAAATTTTCGAAAAATTTAAATAAACTAATAAAAAGAAAATAGTAAATTAGTTAAAATCAAACAAGAGTAAAGTTAAAATATTTCATAAAATACAGTGATGGGGGAATAAGCGTAAGCATATGGGGTAAACTTTTCAATATATTATGCTTATGTGAATGTGACAAGGCAAACTTTAAAAAAGTAATTAGGAAAAACTTAAATATTAATCCTTTATCAAATAATTTAGCCATGAAAATTCAGAGAGAGACTTAATTTTTAAATTCTAAAATTTCCTTGTTATTTTCATTATTTCCTTGTTAATTTTAATTTCTGTTAAAAATTTTAATTGTTTAAATTTTTTTAAAAAATATATCCTAAAAACTTATAATAAATTCGTCTTTTTCAAACTAAAATCATATTACCTCGGTCTTAGAAAATGGAAAACCGTCAAATATTTTTTCCTTATTTTTTTAATAAAATTATCTTTATGTTTTAAAATATATTAATAATTTCTTTGTCTATCTGTCAATAATTATGTTGAATTTTTCCATGATATGCACTCAATACTCTTACATAAATATCAAATAATATTTTCATTAAATATATTTTTAATGAATATGTACAAAATTAATAATTTAATGTTTTTTAACTATTTTTATATATTAACTTTTATATATTGGCACATTTTATTTTAATTCATAGGTTTCCTTTGTTCGAATTCGTCTACCATAAATAATACTAATTGCAATAAGTGTCATTTGTAGGATGGACTCATGAGAAGACTAAACTTTTTCCAAATCCTTTCAATGTGTTCTTCTTTTGTGAATGGGACAATAACAAGACAAACTTTAAAAAAGTAGTTGTAGATAAAAAAAGTAGAGAGGTGTTTCACGTTTTCGTAATCTACTTTTGATAGAGTTTAATTATTTTTTTTACAAGCAAATATTTCATTTAAAAGAGTGCTAAGGATATTCTAATCCAAACATACAAAAGAGATGGAAGATATACCAAAAGAAAAAGAGAAAATTCGGATCAATTATGTTTACGACATTCTATCCAAAGGAACCTGACAAAATGCATAAAAATCACAGTTGGAATAAGAATTATCCCCTGCAAACCCCATTTCCAAGCCAAGCATTTAATTTCCAGCAATTTTTACCTATTAACTCTAGTTCGGAGTTTGTATTTATTTTTGAATTATAGAAGTTTTATTTTGATTTTTGAATTTCTCTAATTATTTCATGTTAACTCTTTCTTTAGAAAAAAATTCATTAAAAAAATATAAAGAATGTAATAACAACACAAAAATATAACATAAAACTTTCAAATAAAAAAATAATTGAAAATATTTCATAATTTAACAACAGAAAATAATACTATATGAAAATTGCCTACTCAATTTAATGGATAACATGACTTTCAAGTAATTTTAAAAGAGAAGTTTGTTTATTTTTTCTTTTTAGAATCAATTATATTTAATGGGAATATTAGGAGTACTCCAATCAAAACATTCACAATACAAAAAATGTGATATCAACACCTTTCAAAACGCCCTAACCAATCAATTACCTCCTACAAAAAATCAGAAGGATTTTTAGTCCAGTCATAATAACTACAAGTAAACTTACGATTCAAAGATAACGCAAGCCACCGTCAAGAGAAGACGATAGTTCTTTGAACAACATCATTGTGATTCCCAATCATATAGTTGAAGACAGCGCTTTTGTTTGACTTTTAACAGCGCTTAAAAGTGATTCCTAAGGTGGCGCTGCTATAGGTAAAGACAGCGCTTTTGTTTTATGCAAAAGCGTTGCCTTATGTAGGCCTTTAGCAGCGCTTTTTTTGGAAAAGCGCTTTCTAAAGTAGGCCTTTAGCAGCGCTTTTTCTGGAAAAGCGCTGTCTAAAGTGGGCCTTTAGCAGCGCTTTCTCTGGCCTTTTATACTTTCTATTGTAATCTTTAGGCAGCACTTTTTCAGGAAAAAACGCTTTCTATTGTCCCCCTTTAGACAGCGCTTTTTAAAGCGCTGTCTAATGTATTTTTTATTTCACTTTAAGGCAGCGCTTTTTCTGAAAAGCGATGTCTTTTCTTCACGTAAATTGTGCTTTTTGAAAGCACTTTTTTAAAAATCAGAATTTAGGAAGCGTTTTTTATTTTGTTTCATGTTTTATATAGTTGACTCATGTTTATAGTTGTATATAAAAATCAGAGTAGAGGCAAAAGAAATATATTGATTCATGTATTATAAAAAATGCTACACGGGAAAGGGACACATCATTACCTCTTTAAGAGCCAGTATTATCTCGGTGAGAAAAACTTCTGGCCTGATCTTCAAGAAGTAAATCAAGTCTTTGACTTTTGGCAAAGAAATGGGAAGGAAAAATTTCAACCATAAGCTCAAGCAGATACGCAAGCTTTGATGAAACAATACTATCCAAGCTCTGTCAATAATAATCCAACGAGAAAAGAGTAAGCAGAAATTCTCCACGAAAATATTGCACATCAACAACTTTGATGATCACTTAACTGATAAATAAAAACCAATACAAGAAGCAAACCCATGACAACACCCTTGACTGAACATTTTATAGCCAAAAAGTTCCAACATGAATATTTTATTGAGATAAATATTTTCAAACTTCTATCTATGTTAATCAGGAAATCAAATAATATGAAGTAGACAAATACCCTGAGAATGATCGAAAAAATTTTGTATGCCTTCTTCTGCATTACACCAACACCCTGCAAATAATAATCACAAAAACCATCTTCTTAACTTAACAATTTAAAAAAGAAGTTTCAGAAATTCCTTGCAAAGAGAAGTACATGTATCAGACAAACATGCAATGCTGGCTTGTTTTATCAAGTATCATCACTATTATAAGCAAAATTGTGAAAATTAATATACCTCCACTCTGATCCATGTAATGTTGTTTGCTTTAGACCGTGATACTCAAGCTTCTCTTTGTGATCGGATTAATAGCCACCACCAAACCAGTGACCATTGTAAAAAAAATAAAAGATAGATGGAAATTTTCTACGCAAAAGATACAAAGACTAGAATGAAATTAGAATGAAAATCTAACCCGTTGCCAGTATTATATGGGCGGAAGACACGAAATAGAATTTGTTTGACAATTGATTCCCGCGCATCAATTTGTCATACAAGAACCTTAAATAAAAACATAATAAGCATTTGACTATTTTCATTGAAATGTGTAAATAAATTGTTCAACTTATTAAATAATAGACACGAAATAGTACCTTTTGCACTAACGTCTCTTTATTTTCTTGGTTGGAATATGTTCTACTCGTCTCTTAACAACACGGACGGTTGGATTAATCCAAATACCCTCATTATGATCATTTTTAATATATGATTCATTTGCTATAATATTCTCATCTTGATCATTTCTAGTAAACGATTCAATCTCAACATCAATATCACCATGATCTCCAATGTTTTCATCAATTACTTTGTTAGATAAAAGCACTATAGACCATTTCGTACTTGCGGATCAGTGACATAGAACACTTATTTAGCTTGAGAGGCTAGAATAAAAGGCTCATCTTTGTACCCCACCCTATTAAGATCCACTTGCAAAAATCCTGACTTATCCATTCGTAAGCCATTATTATTTTCAACCCACTTGCAACCAAATATAGGAATCTGAAAATTCTCATAATCAAACACCCAAATGCGCTCGATAACCCCAAAATATGACAGATTTTCAAATTTGGTGTTTAAGTCCTTCACACTTGAAATGTTCATTGCTTCAGTTACCACGGTGACACCACTATTTTGCATAGTACTTTTATCATCTTGTTCTTTGGTATAAAATGTGTATGCATTAATTGCGTATGCGCTATAAGAAAACACAACCAAACTTGGACCATATGCTAAACATCGCAACCTTTCTGTTATTGAAGCGGGATCTGAATAATACTTTGAATAAATATGATCCTTAAACCAAGGTATAAAACTTCGATTGTGCTCTCGTACTATCCAATTTTCATTTCTATTCGGATTTAAACCTCGGAGAACATCCTTGTGCATTTCAACATACGACTCAACCTCGTTCTCATTTTGCAGAACATACAAATGCACTTAATCCCGTTCGACCCTTGATACTGTCACAACTTTATTTCCAATTAACTTTTTTCCTTCTTTTTTTTCGATTATATGAGATTTGGGGAGTCCAATTGATTGAACATTGGACAGATATTCAGAACAAAACTCAATCGCTTCTTCAACAATGTATCGTTAAACAATACAACCCTCGGGTCGACTTCGGTTTTTCACATAACCTTTTAATATTTTCATATAACGTTCAGCAGGGTACATTCATCTCATATAAGCTGGTTCACATAATTGTTTCTCTTTCACAAGATGGACAACTAGATGTACCATTATGTCAAAAAACGAGGGAGGAAAATACATTTCAAGCTCACACAAAGTAATAACTATTTCCATTTGCAATGTTGGTAAGACCGCAGGATCGATCACCTTACTGTAAATTGACTTGAAGAAAGAACACAATTTAGTTATTGCGTTTCTTACTTTTTCTGGCACAATAGAACGTTTACCTATTGGTAGAAAGTGTTCCATTATAACATGGCAATCATGCGTCTTTAAACTCTTTAACTTGAGGTCTTTCATAGACACAAGTCTTCTAATATCTGAAGAGTATCCTTCTGGAACTTTAACTTCACTTAGAAACTTACACAATACTTTTTTCTCCTTTCTAGATAGAGTATAGGCAGCAGGTGGTAGATATGTTCGACTTCCTTTCTTCAAGGTCCTAATTCAGTTCTTATCCCCATCGCTCTCAAGTCCTTTCTTGTTTTAAGGTCATCCTTAGACTTTCCTCAGGCCATGTGTTTAGAAGAATGCCACATCAGATTTTTAATGAAGTGGCGAGTAAGTGAATGAGTTGTCAATAAAATAGTGTGAGACTCAGTTTTAATATATTATAATAGACTCGTGCAGATGGTTCGAGTTCACATCTGAGCACAAAATATTGTCGAGGTGTTAAATCTTTCAAATTTTCGAAAAATTTAAATAAACTAATAAAAAGAAAATAGTAAATTAGTTAAAATCAAACAAGAGTAAAGTTAAAATATTTCATAAAATACAGTGATGGGGGAATAAGCGTAAGCATATGGGGTAAACTTTTCAATATATTATGCTTATGTGAATGTGACAAGGCAAACTTTAAAAAAGTAATTAGGAAAAACTTAAATATTAATCCTTTATCAAATAATTTAGCCATGAAAATTCAGAGAGAGACTTAATTTTTAAATTCTAAAATTTCCTTGTTATTTTCATTATTTCCTTGTTAATTTTAATTTCCGTTAAAAATTTTAATTGTTTAAATTTTTTTAAAAAATATATCCTAAAAACTTATAATAAATTCGTCTTTTTCAAACTAAAATCATATTACCTCGGTCTTTTAAAATGGAAAACCGTCAAATATTTTTTCCTTATTTTTTTAATAAAATTATCTTTATGTTTTAAAATATATTAATAATTTCTTTGTCTATCTGTCAATAATTATGTTGAATTTTTCCATGATATGCACTCAATACTCTTACATAAATATCAAATAATATTTTCATTAAATATATTTTTAATGAATATGTACAAAATTAATAATTTAATGTTTTTTAACTATTTTTATAGATTAACTTTTATATATTGGCACATTTTATTTTAATTCATAGGTTTCCTTTGTTCGAATTCGTCTACCATAAATAATACTAATTGCAATAAGTGTCATTTGTAGGATGGACTCATGAGAAGACTAAACTTTTTCCAAATCTTTTCGATGTGTTCTTCTTTTGTGAATGGGACAATAACAAGACAAACTTTAAAAAAGTAGTTGTAGATAAAAAAAGTAGAGAGGTGTTTCACGTTTTCGTAATCTACTTTTGATAGAGTTTAATTATTTTTTTTACAAGCAAATATTTCATTTAAAAGAGTGCTAAGGATATTCTAATCCAAACATACAAAAGAGATGGAAGATATACCAAAAGAAAAAGAGAAAATTCGGATCAATTATGTTTACGACATTCTATCCAAAGGAACCTGACAAAATGCATGCATAAAAATCACAGTTGGAATAATAATTATCCCCTGCAAACCCCATTTCCAAGCCAAGCATTTAATTTCCAGCAATTTTTACCTATTAACTCTAGTTCGGAGTTTGTATTTATTTTTGAATTATAGAAGTTTTATTTTGATTTTTGAATTTCTCTAAATTATTTCATGTTAACTCTTTCTTTAGAAAAAAATTCATAAAAAAAATATAAAGAATGTAATAACAACACAAAAATATAACATAAAACTTTCAAATAAAAAAATAATTGAAAATATTTCATAATTTAACAACAGAAAATAATACTATATGAAAATTGCCTACTCAATTTAATGGATAACATGACTTTCAAGTAATTTTAAAAGAGAAGTTTGTTTATTTTTTCTTTTTAGAATCAATTATATTTAATGGGAATATTAGGAGTACTCCAATCAAAACATTCACAATACAAAAAATGTGATATCAACACCTTTCAAAACGCCCTAACCAATCAATTACCTCCTACAAAAAATCAGAAGGATTTTTAGTCCAGTCATAATAACTACAAGTAAACTTACGATTCAAAGATAACGCAAGCCACCATCAAGAGAAGACGATAGTTCTTTGAACAACATCATTGTGATTCCCAATCATATAGTTGAAGACAACGCTTTTGTTTGACTTTTAACAGCGCTTAAAAGTGATTCCTAAGGTGGCGCTGCTATAGGTAAAGACAGCGCTTTTGTTTTATGCAAAAGTGTTGCCTTATGTAGGCCTTTAGCAGCGCTTTTTTTTGGAAAAGCGCTTTCTAAAGTAGGCCTTTAGCAGCGCTTTTTCTGGAAAAGCGTTGTCTAAAGTGGGCCTTTAGCAGCGCTTTCTCTGGCCTTTTATGCTTTCTATTGTAATCTTTAGGCAGCACTTTTTCAGGAAAAAACGCTTTCTATTGTCCCCCTTTAGACAGCGCTTTTTAAAGCGCTGTCTAATGTATTTTTTATTTCACTTTAAGGCAGCGCTTTTTCTGAAATGCGATGTCTTTTCTTCACGTAAATTGTGCTTTTTGAAAGCACTTTTTTAAAAATCAGAATTTAGGAAGCGTTTTTTATTTTGTTTCATGTTTTATATAGTTGACTCATGTTTATAGTTGTATATAAAAATCAGAGTAGAGGCAAAAGAAATATATTGATTCATGTATTATAAAAAATGCTACACGGGAAAGGGACACATCATTACCTCTTTAAGAGCCAGTATTATCTCGGTGAGAAAAACTTCTGGCCTGATCTTCAAGAAGTAAATCAAGTCTTTGACTTTTGGCAAAGAAATGGGAAGGAAAATTTTTAACCATAAGCTCAAGCAGTTACGCAAGCTTTGATGAAACAATACTATCCAAGCTCTGTCAATAATAATCCAACGAGAAAAGAGTAAGCAGAAATTCTCCACGAAAATATTGCACATCAACAACTTTGATGATCACTTAACTGATAAATAAAAACCAATATAAGAAGCAAACCCATGACAACACCCTTGACTGAACATTTTATAGCCAAAAAGTTCCAACATGAATATTTTATTGAGATAAATATTTTCAAACTTCTATCTACGTTAATCAGGAAATCAAATAATATGAAGTAGACAAATACCCTAAGAATGATCGAAAATTTTTTGTATGCCTTCTTCTGCATTACACCAACACCCTGCTGTAGCGAGCGATTTTGGACGCGGTTCTTAAGCGCTGGTCGCTCTCTGCGGTTTGAGCTTAAACTACAAGTCGATTCATTTTTTATCCTATTGTGAGCTGAATAAGGAAGGGAAATAGATGTCTCCAATTAATCCTGCTTTGCATACTGAGTTTAAACAGCGGTCTGTTAGGTTACGAATGCTATCAATGTGGGGGGACCTTTGTACTGGTTATTCGTATTTCGCCAATACAGGTTTCTTTCTTTCGATCTAGGCAGAAGGTTTCTGGCGGGGAATAAGGATTTGGGTTTTTTGTTGATTGCGCTCGCTAAGATCGTTTCTTTCGATCTTATGCCTACGTATTCCCGTTTACCGAAACAAGGAAATCAGAGCGTTCGTAGTTCCTCCTATTCTATGGGAGGAAATTGGTTTTTGGTGTCTTGTTCAAAGCCCAAGACATGAAGCGAAAGGTGATTTGTATCTTGTTCAAAGCCCAAGATGTGAAGCTAAAAGGTCTATTTGTGTCTTGTTTAAAGCCCAAGACGTGAAGCGAAAGGACCTCGACTTTAGAGAGAATTTATCATCTCTAAAGAGGGGAGAAGGAGAATTACTTTAACTGGGATACGCGGATCCGAGCAATGCCATAATTTCCGAAGATAGGGTTTTAACCTGAAGGAGAAGACTTTAACTCAGTGTAGAGCAATGCCATATTTCCTTAGGAATTTCTCATGCTAAAAGAGGGACAGTGGCGTGGATATAGATGATCCAGAGGCTTGCCGCTTACAGCGATTAGATGAAAGGAAAGGAGTTGTTGATGTTTGTGTACTGTGAACGAGGCACATCTTTGATGCTAAAAGGTTAATTGGATCAACCAGTGGTTTTCTTATACAAAGCCTAAGAGGAGGCTAATTTCCGCTAGGAAAATCATTATACAAAGCCTAAGAGGAGGCTATTTTGGGTCTCGTACAAAGCCCGAGAGAGAGGCTAAAAGATTTTTGACCCAGTGGGGTATATCGTTATACAAAGCCTAAAAGAGTTGACTCAGTTGGAGAATCTTTTATACTCAGTAAGAGAGTGTTTTTGTATCTCGTACAAAGCCCGAGAGAGAGGCGAAAAGGTTGTTTTGACTCCACTGGGGAGAATTTTGGTATCTCGTACGAAGCCCGAGATGGAGGCTATTGTAACTGTTTCAGTTGAGTGACAGATCCAATATACTGATTTAAAAGAGAAAATCAGTTCTTATATGAGCAACACTGTACTCAGGGATTTGATTTGAGGATCAGGGATATTTCCTTCTCTTTGAGGAAATGGGAAATCCAAAGGGTATTGAGACTGTTCGAGTCTGCGGGTTTCCTTCCTATTTAACGAAGGGTGCTTGAGAATGTCTTTGAGACTCAAGGAAGTTAGACTGTCCATGTCTAGAGTTTTATCTTTTGTACTATGCTTCGAGAGATAGTAGTAGACTCTATGAAAGGACTGTTCTATGAGGATGACTAGGTTCTGTTCCTATACATCTAGGAGGTCGTCGGGACAATTTGTACGAAGCCCAAGAGGAGGCTGGAAACTTTTAAGAAGCCGACGGGTCCTTGTACGAAGCCCAAGAGGAGGCTATCATTCCCAAAGGAAGAGATCATTATACGAAGCCTAAGAGGAGGCTGTGAATACTTCTAAGAAGCCGTAGGGTCCTTGAATAATGCCCAAGAGGAGACCGATGCTTTTAAGAAGCCCGTGGGTCTATCATCTCCTTTCCATTAGGAGAGATAACTCTTTTAGAGATAAAAACCACTGGTGAACGTGCGAGGTTTACTATCCAGCGAATTTTAGCTTTTAAAGAGGGTTCCTTAGTTAAGGTCCAAGATTATGACCGTAGTGGGTACCCAAACCCCGAGACATTCAAGGCAAGCTATCCACAAGGAATAGATCAAGTCAGGAAAGTTCGAGAATTTAGAAGAAACTCAAAGATGTCATTCACGGAGAATACATTCATCTTGGGGAGTAGAGCTTCTTGACGATTCTTAAGGAGGACAGCCGAAGAGAAGACTGTATCTGGTGCTCCTATTGGGGATCTAGGCGTCTATTTCTACGAATAAATGAAACGGCGTCACCTAGTTCTATACGTAGTTGCCGGGGAAACTCGAAATATCTATACTATTATTACACAGTAGATATGAGTTTATGAAAGGAGACTTACAGTGAGCAGCCCCACAATACAGTTTATAATATGAAAGCAGTAAATGAAAGCGATAACCACTTACTCGGTTGTAGTGCTTCCATGTTGTTTGGTTAGTTGTTCAACAAAGAAAGATTAAAAACAACAGTATATTCAAAATCAAAGGAGAAAGTGCTTTGAAAAAGAAAGGTTTGGGGCTTACAGCTCAAGGAGAGGCCCAGGGTTTTATCAGTGAGCACACTGTTGAATTTTGTACAGCGGGACTTATACAAGTGACTGGGGCCCAAAAAGGTTTTCTGTACAAAGGGATGGGTCTTACACTCTCTCAAGAGGCCCAAAAAGGTTTAAAGAAAAGAGAGGGGCTTATAACACGAGGGTAGGCCCAAATGATTTTTCGTTTAAAAATGGCGATCGCACCGAGGTTTTCTTTTAACGCAGAGGGACTTATACAATAAGTGAGGCCCAAAATGTTTTGGTTAAAAGGGGGATTGGGTCTTACACTCTAATAGAGGCCCAAAGTGTTTTGAATGGGTCTTATAGCTCAAGGAGAGGCCCAGATGATTTTTATTTTTAAACGGGCGACGATCGCGCCGTTTACTTGTACAGAGAGACTTATACAATGAGTGAGGCCCAAAAAGTTTTTGTACAAGGGGGGATGGGTCTTACACTCTCTCAAGAGGCCCAAAGTGTTTTGAAAATGATTTATGAGGGTTGAATTAATCCAAAACCCTAATTTGTTTTCAAAATGTATTTAATTGAATAAAAATTCAATTAAAATGATCAAAAATTATTTAACACATGGAAAACAAATTGTGATCTTGGATTAATGCTTCAAAAATTAAGTATTGACCTACAAAATAATTAGAAAGCATTAAAAGTTGCAAAATCAATGTAGAAAAAATATTTAAAATGCCAAAAACAATCAAAATATTAATTCTTTACAAAAATATCAATTATATGAAATAAATAATATTTTTGGGATTTTTTGATAAAATAAAATATTTTAACATTTTTGTGAATTATTAAAAAAAGAACCAATCAAAAATGATAAAAATTGAAGGAGTTATTAATTTTTCAAATCATTAAAAATAATAGCATGAAAAATAATAAAATAAACAAGTGATAAAAAGAAGTCTGGGGCGAGGGGGATTCGAACCCCAGACCTCTCGCTCGCTAATACACACAAAACCAGCTTATGAACCGCTGGGGCGCAATGCCAATTCATAAAGTATATGGCGCCATGGCCATCTCCTTCCTCCATCTCGTGCATGAAGCACCCTATCTCACTCATCTCTCAACCATTTGACATGATTCAAACACCAAACTCGTGCGTTTTTTCACAAGGAACAAGATGGCAATACCCAATTTTATTCATTTTCAGTGTGGAGTGAAATAATCATGATGAACACAGATGAACCCTAATTTGCAAAAGCAATCGTGCAAGCATGGTTATGAGGTCTATGATCAAATTTATTGAGGCAAAACAATCAACACATGATGGTAATCAAATGGCAAAATTATCATGCGAGGAAATATGCATGGATCATGGAGTTTGAGTTTGAAGCTCACCTTGATGCAAGCTGAAATGGAACTTTGCCCAGATGGTGTTCCAGTCGTGAATTGATGATCCCTACAGCTTCAATGGATGTTATGGAGTGTGTTGCAAGCTTTGGAACACTTTGAAATGCTCTGGATCAAGCTGGAGACCTCCACCTGCAAAATTGAAGCAAAATGGCTTGGTTGAAGAGTGATTTTGAGCTGGGAGTGTTACAGATGATGTTTAAGCACTTGGACACCTCAAATACATCATATGTGATGTGTTTGAGCAATTGGAATTGATTGCTTATGGCTGCAACTCAAAACCCGATAGTGGTTACTCAAAAATAAGAAAATTTGAAGTTTAAGAAAGAATGAGAGAAAGCAGTGCTGTAACTGGCTTTGGGGTAAGTTGAATGATCCATTGAGACCTCTATTTATAGGTGATCAACTCTTGTCTTGGAGGAATAGTGAATGGCAGCTGGATCAGATCACATTTGCTTGGATTGACTTGGCATAAATGCCTCTTGAACTAGGCATAACAGCTGCTCCAAATAGATCAGCTATGCCTTGACTGAAATCGCATTCTTCAGATGTTTTTAATGTTGTTTAATCAGATAACTTGACTGAGGAGAGTGAGAATCTTGACAATGCACTATTCCACATAAATGCACTTTGAATTCAAAGCAAAATGAGCCAAAATGGATGAATTTCATGTTGGAAGGTTCTTTGGCTTTTTGACTCAGCTTTATCTATTAGATCAGATGCAATGTGATTGGTTTGAACACAGATGGCATGCTGATCCTCAGTTTTTGGTTCAAAATCGTGTGAGATAATGCAAACATGCAAACTGATTTTCCAAAACAGCTTGCAGCAACATGACTTTGAGGATGGATTTCTCATGGCTTGAGTTGAATCAATTCATGCTGTTGAGCCCTTTGAATTCTTGGCAACATTTGCAACAACATTGGTGTTTAACTTTGGAATTGATTCAGCTTGCAACTATGTGCAAAATTCCACAAGTTTTGGTGTTTCAACAAAATTCTGTTTTAGGCAGAATTTTTCTAAGTGTTGGAAAATGGTATTCTTTCACATTTTCAGCCACTTTGGCTCACTCATAGCTCAAAATCCATAAGGAATTGGAGTTAGGCCTAGTTGAAGTTTTTGTAGAGGGCAGTGAGATCTACAAATCAAGCTTTGGATGGAAAAAATTGGCTTTGTGGTTTAGGAGTTATGGTCCTCCAAAGTTGGTACCTTTGCCACTTTATTTTTAGCTTAGAAAAATTTCTAAGTTTTATGGTTACCCCTTTTACAAGTTATCTCACTTTTCTTGATTTTTCTTGATGAATGATGATTCAATTCATACATTAACAACATTTTAGGGTTAAAAATCCATTTTGGTGAAAAATCTCAAAAAGTCAAAGTTGACTTTTGTGCACAGTTGACTTTTTATCAGATGAATTCCAAACTGTGCAATTCTTCAGGAAATCATGTCCTTGACCTAAATCAAACTTGATGGACATGTTCCATGGGTGTCATAGGGTATATTCAATCATGTATTAGGGTTTGGGAGCATGTCTTGGTCAAAAGTCAAAGTTACAGTTGACTTTTCCCTTAAAACCCTAATTGTGGTGCAGATGAAAATGAGACTTGTTGCTCAAGCTTCTTGGATCAATCCATTGTTCCAAATGGATCAATATGGTGTATTAGAGACCCTCAAATCATCTCTTGAGGTATTGGCTCATGGTTTGTCCCAAAAGTCAACTTAGGGGTGAATTAGGTCAAGAAACCCTAATTCCTGATTTTTGATGAATGCATCCCCTGAGGCAAAATTGACTTGATGCATGGGTTCATGAGGTTCCATGAAGTATATTAGGTCATGTTTTGGATCATTGCCTTGTGCCCAGATGAAAATTTCCATCTGGAGACCCTGGTCGACCAAAACCCTAATTTGATGACACTGTCGATCTTGAGACTTGATCCACCTAGAAGGGAGCAGCCTTGTGCTTAATCCTTGAAGTGGGAGTCCTTATTGATTCATTGTGGATGTTTGAGAGTTTAGACAAGTTGAAGATCATGTCATTTCTTGATTGATCCTTTGTCTAAGCACTCAGAGAGGGCTTGAACCCTAATTTTGCTTGTATTGGATGCTCACCCATCTTTGGGGAGACTGATGAAGCATGATGGTTCATCCATATTGTGATGATGAATTTCACAATGATGAGAAATCTAAGTGGTCAAAATTTGGGGTATTACACCTGCAAATAATAATCACAAAAACCATCTTCTTAACTTGACTATTTAAAAAAGAAGTTTCAGAAATTCCTTTCAAAGAGAAGTACATGTATCAGAGAAACATGCAATGCTGGCTTGTTTTATCAAGTATCATCACTATTATAAGCAAAATTATGAAAATTAATATACCTCCACTCTGATCCATGTAATGTTGTTTGCTTTAGACCGTGATACTCGAGCTTCTCTTTGTGATCAGATTAATAGCAACCAACAAACCAGTGACCATTGTAAAAAAAACAAAAGATTAGATGGAAATTTTCTACGCAAAAGATACAAAGACTAGAATGAAAATCTAACCCATTGCCAGTATTATACGGGTGGAAGACACGAAATAGAATTTGTTTGACAATTGATTCGCGCGCATCAATTTGTCATACAAGAACCTTAAATAAAAACATAATAAACATTAGACTATTTTCATTGGAATGTGTAAAAAAATTGTTCAACTTATTAAATAATAGACACGAAATAGTACCTTTTGCACTAACGTCTCTTTATTTTTTTGGTTGGAATATGTTCTACTCGTCTCTTAACAACACGGACGGTTGGATTGATCCAAATACCCTCATTATGATCATTTCTAATATATGATTCATTTGTTATAATATTATCATCTTGATCATTTCTAGTAAACGATTCAATCTCAACATCAATATCACCATGATCTCCAATGTTTTCATCAATTACTTTGTTAGATAAAAGCACTATAGACCATTTCGTACTTGCAGATCAGTGACATAGAACACTTGTTTAGCTTGAGAGGCTAGAATAAAAGGCTCATCTTTGTACCCCACTCTATTAAAATCCACTTGCAAAAATCCTGACTTATCCATTCGTAAGCCATTATTATTTTCAACCCACTTGCAACCAAATATAGGAATCTGAAAATTCTCATAATCAAACACCCAAATGCGCTCGATAACCCTAAAATATGACAGATTTTCAAATTTGGGGTTTAAGTCCTTCACACTTGAATTGTTCATTGCTTTAGTTACCACGGTGACACCACTATTTTGCATAGTACTTTTATCATCTTGTTCTTTGGTATAAAATGTGTATGCATTAATTGCGTATGCGCTATAAGAAAACACAACCAAACTTGGACCATATGCTAAACATCGCAACCTTTCTGTTATTGAAGCGGGATCTGAATAATACTTTGAATAAATATGATCCTTAAACCAAGGTATAAAACTTCGATTGTGCTTTCGTACTATCCAATTTTCATTTCTATTCGGATTAAACCTCGGAGAACATCCTTGTGCATTTCAACATGCAACTCAACCTCGTTCTCATTGTGCAGAACATACAAATGCACTTAATCCCGTTCGACCCTTGATACTATCACAACTTTATTTCGAATTAACTTTTTTCCTTCTTTTTTTTCGATAATATGAGATTTGGGGAGTCCAATTGATTGAACATTGGACAGATATTCAGAACAAAACTCAATCGCTTCTTCAACAATGTATCGTTCAGCAATACAACCCTCGGGTCGACTTCAGTTTTTCACATAACCTTTTAATATTTTCATATAACGTTCAGCAAGGTACATCCATCTCATATAAGCTGGTTCACATAATTGTGTCTCTTTCACAAGATGGACAACTAGATGTACCATTATGTCAAAAAACGAGGGAGGAAAATACATTTCAAGCTCACACAAAGTAATAACTATTTCCTTTTGCAATGTTGGTAAGACCGCAGGATCGATCACCTTACTGCAAATTGACTTGAAGAAAGAACACAATTTAGTTATTGCGCTTCTTACTTTTTCTGGCACAATAGAACGTTTACCTATTGGTAGAAAGTGTTCCATTATAACATGGCAATCATGCGTCTTTAAACTCTTTAACTTGAGGTCTTTCATAGACACAAGTCTTCTAATATCTGAAGAGTATCCTTCTGGAACTTTAACTTCACTTAGAAACTTACACAATACTTTTTTCTCCTTTCTAGATAGAGTATAGGCAGCAGGTGGTAGATATGTTCGACTTCCTTTCTTCAAGGTCCTAATTCAGTTCTTATCCCCATCGCTCTCAAGTCCTTTCTTGTTTTAAGGTCATCCTTAGACTTTCCTCAGGCCATGTGTTTAGAAGAATGCCACATCAGATTTTTAATGAAGTGGCGAGTAAGTGAATGAGTTGTCAATAAAATAGTGTGAGACTCAGTTTTAATATATTATAATAGACTCGTGCAGATGGTTCGAGTTCACATCTGAGCACAAAATATTGTCGAGGTGTTAAATCTTTCAAATTTTCAAAAAATTTAAATAAACTAATAAAAAGAAAAATAGTAAATTAGTTAAAATCAAACAAGAGTAAAGTTAAAATATTTCATAAAATACAGTGATGGGGGAATAAGCGTAAGCATATGGGGTAAACTTTTCAATATATTATGCTTATGTGAAAGTGACAAGGCAAACTTTAAAAAAGTAATTAGGAAAAACTTAAATATTAATCCTTTATCAAATAATTTAGCCATGAAAATTCAGAGAGAGACTTAATTTTTAAATTCTAAAATTTCCTTGTTATTTTCATTATTTCCTTGTTAATTTTAATTTCCGTTAAAAATTTTAATTGTTTAAATTTTTTTTAAAAATATATCCTAAAAACTTATAATAAATTCGTCTTTTTCAAACTAAAATCATATTACCTCGGTCTTTTAAAATGGAAAACCGTTAAATATTTTTTCCTTATTTTTTTAATAAAATTATCTTTATGTTTTAAAATATATTAATAATTTCTTTGTCTATCTGTCAATAATTATGTTGAATTTTTCCATGATATGCACTCAATACTCTTACATAAATATCAAATAATATTTTCATTAAATATATTTTTAATGAATATGTACAAAATTAATAATTTAATGTTTTTTAACTATTTTTATAGATTAACTTTTATATATTGGCACATTTTATTTTAATTCATAGGTTTCCTTTGTTCGAATTCGTCTACCATAAATAATACTAATTGCAATAAGTGTCATTTGTAGGATGGACTCATGAGAAGACTAAACTTTTTCCAAATCTTTTCAATGTGTTCTTCTTTTGTGAATGGGACAATAACAAGACAAACTTTAAAAAAGTAGTTGTAGATAAAAAAAGTAGAGAGGTGTTTCACGTTTTCGTAATCTACTTTTGATAGAGTTTAATTATTTTTTTTACAAGCAAATATTTCATTTAAAAGAGTGCTAAGGATATTCTAATCCAAACATACAAAAGAGATGGAAGATATACCAAAAGAAAAAGAGAAAATTCGGATCAAGTATGTTTACGACATTCTATCCAAAGGAACCTGACAAAATGCATAAAAATCACAGTTGGAATAAGAATTATCCCCTGCAAACCCCATTTCCAAGCCAAGCATTTAATTTCCAGCAATTTTTACCTATTAACTCTAGTTCGGAGATTGTATTTATTTTTGAATTATAGAAGTTTTATTTTGATTTTTGAATTTCTCTAAATTATTTCATGTTAACTCTTTCTTTAGAAAAAAATTCATAAAAAAAATATAAAGAATGTAATAACAACACAAAAATATAACATAAAACTTTCAAATAAAAAAATAATTGAAAATATTTCATAATTTAACAACAGAAAATAATACTATATGAAAATTGCCTACTCAATTTAATGGATAACATGACTTTCAAGTAATTTTAAAAGAGAAGTTTGTTTATTTTTTCTTTTTAGAATCAATTATATTTAATGGGAATATTAGGAGTACTCCAATCAAAACATTCACAATACAAAAAATGTGATATCAACACCTTTCAAAACGCCCTAACCAATCAATTACCTCCTACAAAAAATCAGAAGGATTTTTAGTCCAGTCATAATAACTACAAGTAAACTTACGATTCAAAGATAACGCAAGCCACCATCAAGAGAAGACGATAGTTCTTTGAACAACATCATTGTGATTCCCAATCATATAGTTGAAGACAGCGCTTTTGTTTGACTTTTAACAGCGCTTAAAAGTGATTCCTAAGGTGGCGCTGCTATAGGTAAAGACATCGCTTTTGTTTTATGCAAAAGCGTTGCCTTATGTAGGCCTTTAGCAGCGCTTTTTTTGGAAAAGCGCTTTCTAAAGTAGGCCTTTAGCAGCGCTTTTTTTGGAAAAGCGCTGTCTAAAGTGGGCCTTTAGCAGCGCTTTCTCTGGCCTTTTATGCTTTCTATTGTAATCTTTAGGCAGCACTTTTTCAGGAAAAAACGCTTTCTATTGTCCCCCTTTAGACAGCGCTTTTTAAAGCGCTGTCTAATGTATTTTTTATTTCACTTTAAGGCAGCGCTTTTTCTGAAAAGCGATGTCTTTTCTTCACGTAAATTGTGCTTTTTGAAAGCACTTTTTTAAAAATCAGAATTTAGGAAGCGTTTTTTATTTTGTTTCATGTTTTATATAGTTGACTCATGTTTATAGTTGTATATAAAAATCAGAGTAGAGGCAAAAGAAATATATTGATTCATGTATTATAAAAAATGCTACACGGGAAAGGGACACATCATTACCTCTTTAAGAGCCAGTATTATCTCGGTGAGAAAAACTGCTGGCCTGATCTTCAAGAAGTAAATCAAGTCTTTGACTTTTGGCAAAGAAATGGGAAGGAAAAATTTCAACCATAAGCTCAAGCAGATACGCAAGCTTTGATGAAACAATACTCTCCAAGCTCTGTCAATAATAATCCAACGAGAAAAGAGTAAGCAGAAATTCTCCACGAAAATATTGCACATCAACAACTTTGATAATCACTTAACTGATAAATAAAAACCAATATAAGAAGCAAACCCATGACAACACCCTTGACTGAACATTTTATAGCCAAAAAGTTCCAACATGAATATTTTATTGAGATAAATATTTTCAAACTTCTATCTACGTTAATCAGGAAATCAAATAATATGAAGTAGACAAATACCCTGAGAATGATCGAAAAAATTTTGTATGCCTTCTTCTGCATTACACCAACACCCTGCTGTAGCGAGCGATTTTGGACGCGGTTCTTAAGCGCTGGTCGCTCTCTGCGGTTTGAGCTTAAACTACAAGTCGATTCATTTTTTATCCTATTGTGAGCTGAATAAGGAAGGGAAATAGATGTCTCCAATTAACCCTGCTTTGCATACTGAGTTTAAACAGCGGTCTGTTAGGTTACGAATGCTATCAATGTGGGGGGGCCTTTGTACTGGTTATTCGTATTTCGCCAATACAGGTTTCTTTCTTTCGATCTAGGCAGAAGGTTTCTGGCGGGGAATAAGGATTTGGGTTTTTTGTTGATTGCGCTCGCTAAGATCTTTTCTTTCGATCTTATGCCTACGTATTCCCGTTTACCGAAACAAGGAAATCAGAGCATTCGTAGTTCCTCCTATTCTATGGGAGGAAATTGGTTTTTGGTGTCTTGTTCAAAGCCCAAGACATGAAGCGAAAGGTGATTTGTATCTTGTTCAAAGCCCAAGATGTGAAGCTAAAAGGTCTATTTGTGTCTTGTTTAAAGCCCAAGACGTGAAGCGAAAGGACCTCGACTTTAGAGAGAATTTATCATCTCTAAAGAGGGGAGAAGGAGAATTACTTTAACTGGGATACGCGGATCCGAGCAATGCCATAATTTCCGAAGATAGGGTTTTAACCTGAAGGAGAAGACTTTAACTCAGTGTAGAGCAATGCCATCTTTCCTTAGGAATTTCTCATGCTAAAAGAGGGACAGTGGCGTGGATATAGATGATCCAGAGGCTTGCCGCTTACAGCGATTAGATGAAAGGAAAGGAGTTGTTGATGTTTGTGTACTGTGAACGAGGCACAGCTTTGATGCTAAAAGGTTAATTGGATCAACCAGTGGTTTTCTTATACAAAGCCTAAGAGGAGGCTAATTTCCGCTAGGAAAATCATTATACAAAGCCTAAGAGGAGGTTATTTTGCGTCTCGTACAAAGCCCGAGAGAGAGGCTAAAAGATTTTTGACCCAGTGGGGCATATCGTTATACAAAGCCTAAAAGAGTTGACTCAGTTGGAGAATCTTTTATACTCAGTAAGAGAGTGTTTTTGTATCTCGTACAAAGCCCGAGAGAGAGAGGCGAAAAGGTTGTTTTGACTCCACTGGGGAGAACTTTGGTATCTCGTACGAAGCCCGAGATGGAGGCTATTGTAACTGTTTCAGTTGAGTGACAGATCCAATATACTGATTTAAAAGAGAAAATCAGTTCTTATATGAGCAACACTGTACTCTGGGATTTGATTTGAGGATCAGGGATATTTCCTTCTCTTTGAGGAAATGGGAAATCCAAAGGGTATTGAGACTGTCCGAGTCTGCGGGTTTCCATCCTATTTAACGAAGGGTGCTTGAGAATGTCTTTGAGACTCAAGGAAGTTAGACTGTCCGTGTCTAGAGTTTTATCTTTTGTACTATGCTTCGAGAGATAGTAGTAGACTCTATGAAAGGACTGTTCTATGAGGATGACTAGGTTCTGTTCCTATACATCTAGGAGGTCGTCGGGACAATTTGTACGAAGCCCAAGAGGAGGCTGGAAACTTTTAAGAAGCCGACGGGTCCTTGTACGAAGCCCAAGAGGAGGCTATCATTCCCAAAGGAAGAGATCATTATACGAAGCCTAAGAGGAGGCTGTGAATACTTCTAAGAAGCCTTAGGGTCCTTGAATAATGCCCAAGAGGAGACCGATGCTTTTAAGAAGCCCGTGGGTCTATCATCTCCTTTCCATTAGGAGAGATAACTCTTTTAGAGATAAAAACCACTGGTAAACGTGCGAGGTTTACTATCCAGCGAATTTTAGCTTTTAAAGAGGGTTCCTTAGTTAAGGTCCAAGATTATGACCGTAGTGGGTACCCAAACCCCGAGACATTCAAGGCAAGCTATCCACAAGGAATAGATCAAGTCAGGAAAGTTCGAGAATTTAGAAGAAACTCAAAGATGTCATTCACGGAGAATACATTCATCTTGGGGAGTAGAGCTTCTTGACGATTCTTAAGGAGGACAGCCGAAGAGAAGACTGTATCTGGTGCTCCTATTGGGGATCTAGGCGTCTATTTCTACGAATAAATGAAACGGCGTCACCTAGTTCTATACGTAGTTGCCGGGGAAACTCGAAATATCTATACTATTATTACACAGTAGATATGAGTTTATGAAAGGAGACTTACAGTGAGCAGCCCCACAATACAGTTTATAATATGAAAGCAGTAAATGAAAGCGATAACCACTTACTCGGTTGTAGTGCTTCCATGTTGTTTGGTTAGTTGTTCAACAAATAAAGATTAAAAACAACATTATATTCAAAATCAAAGGAGAAAGTGCTTTGAAAAAGAAAGGTTTGGGGCTTACAGCTCAAGGAGAGGCCCAGGGTTTTATCAGTGAGCACACTGTTGAATTTTGTACAGCGGGACTTATACAAGTGACTGGGGCCCAAAAAGGTTTTCTGTACAAAGGGATGGGTCTTACACTCTCTCAAGAGGCCCAAAAAGGTTTAAAGAAAAGAGAGGGGCTTATAACACGAGGGTAGGCCCAAATGATTTTTCGTTTAAAAATGGCGATCGCACCGAGGTTTTCTTTTAACGCAGAGGGACTTATACAATAAGTGAGGCCCAAAATGTTTTGGTTAAAAGGGGGATTGGGTCTTACACTCTAATAGAGGCCCAAAGTGTTTTGAATGGGTCTTATAGCTCAAGGAGATGCCCAGATGATTTTTATTTTTAAACGGGCGACAATCGCGCCGTTTACTTGTACAGAGGGACTTATACAATGAGTGAGGCCCAAAAAGTTTTTGTACAAGGGGGGATGGGTCTTACACTCTCTCAAGAGGCCCAAAGTGTTTTGAAAATGATTTATGAGGGTTGAATTAATCCAAAACCCTAATTTATTTTCAAAATGTATTTAATTGAATAAAAATTCAATTAAAATGATCAAAAATTATTTAACACATGGAAAACAAATTGTGATCTTGGATTAATGCTTCAAAAATTAAGTATTGACCTACAAAATAATTAGAAAGCATTAAAAGTTGCAAAATCAATGTAGAAAAAATATTTAAAATGCCAAAAACAATCAAAATATTAATTCTTTACAAAAATATCAATTATATGAAATAAATAATATTTTTGGGATTTTTTGATAAAATAAAATATTTTAACATTTTTGTGAATTATTAAAAAAAGAACCAATCAAAAATGATAAAAATTGAAGGAGTTATTAATTTTTCAAATCATTAAAAATAATAGCATGAAAAATAATAAAATAAACAAGTGATAAAAAGAAGTCTGGGGCGAGGGGGATTCGAACCCCAGACCTCTCGCTCACTAATACACACAAAACCAGCTTATGAACCGCTGGGGCGCAATGCCAATTCATAAAGTATATGGCGCCATGGCCATCTCCTTCCCCCATCTCGTGCATGAAGCACCCTATCTCACTCATCTCTCAACCATTTGACATGATTCAAACACCAAACTCATGCGTTTTTTCACAAGGAACAAGATGGCAATACCCAATTTTATTCATTTTCAGTGTGGAGTGAAATAATCATGATGAACACAGATGAACCCTAATTTGCAAAAGCAATCGTGCAAGCATGGTTATGAGGTCTATGATCAAATTTATTGAGGCAAAACAATCAACACATGATGGTAATCAAATGGCAAAATTATCATGCGAGGAAATATGCATGGATCATGGAGTTTGAGTTTGAAGCTCACCTTGATGCAAGCTGAAATGGAACTTTGCCCAGATGGTGTTCCAGTCGTGAATTGATGATCCCTACAGCTTCAATGGATGTTATGGAGTGTGTTGCAAGCTTTGGAACACTTTGAAATGCTCTGGATCAAGCTGGAGACCTCCACCTGCAAAATTGAAGCAAAATGGCTTGGTTGAAGAGTGATTTTGAGCTGGGAGTGTTACAGATGATGTTTAAGCACTTGGACACCTCAAATACATCATATGTGATGTGTTTGAGCAATTGGAATTGATTGCTTATAGCTGCAACTCAAAACCCGATAGTGGTTACTCAAAAACAAGAAAATTTGAAGTTTAAGAAAGAATGAGAGAAAGCAGTGTTGTAACTGGCTTTGGGGTAAGTTGAATGATCCATTGAGACCTCTATTTATAGGTGATCAACTCTTGTCTTGGAGGAATAGTGAATGGCAGCTGGATCAGATCACATTTGCTTGGATTGACTTGGCATAAATGCCTCTTGAACTAGGCATAACAGCTGCTCCAAATAGATCAGCTATGCCTTGACTGAAATCACATTCTTCAGATGTTTTTAATGTTGTTTAATCAGATAACTTGACTGAGGAGAGTGAGAATCTTGACAATGCACTATTCCACATAAATGCACTTTGAATTCAAAGCAAAATGAGCCAAAATGGATGAATTTCATGTTGGAAGGTTCTTTGGCTTTTTGACTCAGCTTTATCTATTAGATCAGATGCAATGTGATTGGTTTGAACACAGATGGCATGCTGATCCTCAGTTTTTGGTTCAAAATCGTGTGAGATAATGCAAACATGCAAACTGATTTTCCAAAACAGCTTGCAGCAACATGACTTTGAGGATGGATTTCTCATGGCTTGAGTTGAATCAATTCATGCTGTTGAGCCCTTTGAATTCTTGGCAACATTTGCAACAACATTGGTGTTTAACTTTGGAATTGATTCAGCTTGCAACTATGTGCAAAAATCCCACAAGTTTTGGTGTTTCAACAAAATTCTGTTTTAGGCAGAATTTTTCTAAGTGTTGGAAAATGGTATTCTTTCACATTTTCAGCCACTTTGGCTCACTCATAGCTCAAAATCCATAAGGAATTGGAGTTAGGCCTAGTTGAAGTTTTTGTAGAGGGCAGTGAGATCTACAAATCAAGCTTTGGATGGAAAAAATTGGCTTTGTGGTTTAGGAGTTATGGTCCTCCAAAGTTGGTACCTTTGCCACTTTATTTTTAACTTAGAAAAATTTCTAAGTTTTATGGTTACCCCTTTTACAAGTTATCTCACTTTTCTTGATTTTTCTTGATGAATGATGATTCAATTCATACATTAACAACATTTTAGGGTTAAAAATCCATTTTGGTGAAAAATCTCAAAAAGTCAAAGTTGACTTTTGTGCACAGTTGACTTTTTATCAGATGAATTCCAAACTGTGCAATTCTTCAGGAAATCATGTCCTTGACCTAAATCAAACTTGATGGACATGTTCCATGGGTGTCATAGGGTATATTCAATCATGTATTAGGGTTTGGGAGCATGTCTTGGTCAAAAGTCAAAGTTACAGTTGACTTTTCCCTTAAAACCCTAATTGTGGTGCAGATGAAAATAAGACTTGTTGCTCAAGATTCTTGGATCAATCCATTGTTCCAAATGGATCAATATGGTGTATTAGAGACCCTCAAATCATCTCTTGAGGTCTTGGCTCATGGTTTGTCCCAAAAGTCAACTTAGGGGTGAATTAGGTCAAGAAACCCTAATTCCTGATTTTTGATGAATGCATCCCCTGAGGCAAAATTGACTTGATGCATGGGTTCATGAGGTTCCATGAAGTATATTAGGTCATGTTTTGGATCATTGCCTTGTGCCCAGATGAAAATTTCCATCTGGAGACCCTGGTCGACCAAAACCCTAATTTGATGACACTGTCGATCTTGAGACTTGATCCACCTAGAAGGGAGCAGCCTTGTGCTTAATCCTTGAAGTGGGAGTCCTTCTTGATTCATTGTGGATGTTTGAGAGTTTATACAAGTTGAAGATCATGTCATTTCTTGATTGATCCTTTGTCTAAGCACTCAGAGAGGGCTTGAAACCCTAATTTTGCTTGTATTGGATGCTCACCCATCTTTGGGGAGACTGATGAAGCATGATGGTTCATCCATATTGTGATGATGAATTTCACAATGATGGGAAATCTAAGTGGGCAAAATTTGGGGTATTACACCTGCAAATAATAATCACAAAAACCATCTTCTTAACTTGACTATTTAAAAAAGAAGTTTCAGAAATTCCTTTCAAAGAGAAGTACATGTATCAGAAAAACATGCAATGCTGGCTTGTTTTATCAAGTATCATCACTATTATAAGCAAAATTATGAAAATTAATATACCTCCACTCTGATCCATGTAATGTTGTTTGCTTTAGACCGTGATACTCGAGCTTCTCTTTGTGATCAGATTAATAGCAACCAACAAACCAGTGACCATTGTAAAAAAAACAAAAGATTAGATGGAAATTTTCTACGCAAAAGATACAAAGACTAGAATGAAATTAGAATGAAAATCTAACCCATTGCCAGTATTATACGGGTGGAAGACACGAAATAGAATTTGTTTGACAATTGATTCCCGCGCATCAATTTGTCATCCAAGAACCTTAAATAAAAACATAATAAACATTAGACTATTTTCATTGGAATGTGTAAAAAAATTGTTCAACTTATTAAATAATAGACACGAAATAGTACCTTTTGCACTAACGCCTCTTTATTTTCTTGGTTAGAATATGTTCTACTCGTCTCTTAACAACACGGACGGTTGGATTGATCCAAATACCCTCATTATGATCATTTCTAATATATGATTCATTTGTTATAATATTCTCATCTTGATCATTTCTAGTAAACGATTCAATCTCAACATCAATATCACCATGATCTCCAATGTTTTCATCAATTACTTTGTTAGATAAAAGTACTATAGACCATTTCGTACTTGCAGATCAGTGACATAGAACACTTGTTTAGCTTGAGAGGCTAGAATAAAAGGCTCATCTTTGTACCCCACTCTATTAAAATCCACTTGCAAAAATCCTGACTTATCCATTCGTAAGCCATTATTATTTTCAACCCACTTGCAACCAAATATAGGAATCTGAAAATTCTCATAATCAAACACCCAAATGCGCTCGATAACCCTAAAATATGACAGATTTTTAAATTTGGGGTTTAAGTCCTTCACACTTGAATTGTTCATTGCTTTAGTTACCATGGTGACACCACTATTTTGCATAGTACTTTTATCATCTTGTTCTTTGGTATAAAATGTGTATGCATTAATTGCGTATGCGCTATAAGAAAACACAACCAAACTTGGACCATATGCTAAACATCGCAACCTTTCTGTTATTGAAGCGGGATCTGAATAATACTTTGAATAAATATGATCCTTAAACCAAGGTATAAAACTTCGATTGTGCTCTCGTACTATCCAATTTTCATTTCTATTCGGATTAAACCTCGGAGAACATCCTTGTGCATTTCAACATGCAACTCAACCTCGTTCTCATTGTGCAGAACATACAAATGCACTTAATCCCGTTCGACCCTTGATACTATCACAACTTTATTTCGAATTAACTTTTTTCCTTCTTTTTTTTCGATAATATGAGATTTGGGGAGTCCAATTGATTGAACATTGGACAGATATTCAGAACAAAACTCAATCGCTTCTTCCACAATGTATCGTTCAGCAATACAACCCTCGGGTCGACTTCAGTTTTTCACATAACCTTTTAATATTTTCATATAACGTTCAGCAAGGTACATCCATCTCATATAAGCTGGTTCACATAATTGTGTCTCTTTCACAAGATGGACAACTAGATGTACCATTATGTCAAAAAACAAGGGAGGAAAATACATTTCAAGCTCACACAAATTAATAACTATTTCCTTTTGCAATGTTGGTAAGACCGCATAATCGATCACCTTACTGCAAATTGACTTGAAGAAAGAACACAATTTAGTTATTGCGCTTCTTACTTTTTCTGGCACAATAGAACGTTTACCTATTGGTAGAAAATGTTCCATTATAACATGGTAATCATGCGTCTTTAAACTCTTTAACTTGAGGTCTTTCATAGACACAAGTCTTCTAATATCTGAAGAGTATCCTTCTGGAACTTTAATTTCACTTAGAAACTTACACAATACTGTTTTCTCCTTTCTAGATAGAGTATTGGCAGCAGGTGGTAGATATGTTCGACTTCCTTTCTTCAAGGTCCTAATTCAGTTCTTATCCCTATCGTTCTCAAGTCCTTTCTTGCTTTAAGGCCATCCTTAGACTTTCCTCAGGCCATGTGTTATGTGAGATACTTTGAAGACCGTGTGGGTTCATTCTATCAGTAGATAATGCCAAGCGAAGGTTTCTTGCTTCTTTTCCAAATTCAGGATAATCATTATCAAGTTTCATCCACTGTGGTGAATCTGCCGGATGTCGAAACTTTCCATCAATAATTCTTTCATCTGCATGCCAAGTCAAGTGTCTTGTATCGGTTTCACTAAGAAACATGCGTCTAAATCTCGGAATTATAGGAAAATACTATAAGACTTTTACTGAAGACAATGTTTTCTTATATTAAGATACACCGCATTTAGGACACTCTTTTAATGATGCATACTCATTTCGAAACAAAACGCAATTGTTTGGACATGCATGTATCTTATCATAACTTATGCCAATAGAGCATAACATCTTTTTGGCCTCATATGTTCAATTGGGAAGAACATTATCCTCTGGAAGCATCTCTTTCATAAGGGCTAATAACTCTGTGAAACTTTTATCCGACCATCCATTGCCCGTCTTTACGTTGTACAACTTTAATACCGCAGACAATCTTGTGAATTTAGTGCAACCATTATAAACGGTTTCTCTGCATCGCTTACCAACCTCTCAAACATTTTGGGACAGTCATTAAGATCTTCTTTAAGTGCTTCTATAATCTCTTCGACTCGATCACAATCGTATGTATCTGTGCAATTGTCGTTTGAAGCATAAGTCATATTATCCTACGATTCAACATTCCCATTACTTTTCTCACCATGCAAATTCCAACATGTATAACTTCGATCAATTCCATGCCTCATTAAATGTGATGCCAACTGAACCGCGCCAACTCGACTCCCATGACAGCAATCCAAGCAAGGACGTGTCATTCGACTGGGGTCTTTGGCATGCACAACAGCAAACTTAACGATTTCTGATACCCCACTCTCGTACTCTTTCGACAATCGACTTGAAGACATCCATTTCTTATCCATGGTTTTACTAATTAAGCTAAACAAAAAAAAAATAAAAAATATTTACCTGTAGGGGAGTCAACAGCTTCTGGACCCACACAGTGTAAGATTCTTGGAAACAATCAGACTTTCACTCTTCACAAGTAACCCCTATAGCAAATTCACTAAGTTAGTGATGATGGTGTATGCCAAATATAACAGGACAAACTTAGTATATAATAGGACAAACAAGATATATCAGAGAAACAAGTCAAAGTATCAAGAATCAATTAATTTCAAAAATTTCATTTTCAATTTCATCACTAACATAGCAAATATAACAATTAATTTCAATATCATTTTCAATCAACAGTTAGATTAAAATAAAGTAATCACTAAAAAGCATCCATCAACAATGTCATTATCATCAATTAATTTTAACAAATCATCACTAACATTCAACATCAACTTACAAAATTAACACCAATTCCCAACATAAATCCACCACAAATATCACTATTTATCATCTTCAACTACACTACAGCAACAATTTCAAAATCAAATTCAAACAACAACCACATCAACACTAATTCACCAAATCGACAACAACCACATCAACACTTTGATAATCTAACAACACTCATTTTTCTATAACACTCATTTTTCTAACAACCCTCATTTTTTTATGGATATAATTTCCTATAATATAACAACACTCATTCAAACTACATTCAAACTAACACATTCAAACTACAAACAAAACCAAAACAAAACAAGATGCTCAAGAACAAACCCTCAAGAACAAACAAAAGAAACTATATAGCAAGCTCAAGAACATTAAATAATCACTGAAACTTAAGAACAAAGAAAAGAAACAGTTACACTCACGGAGGAATGCCGGTCAGAGAAGATGGAGATACAAACAAAGGGACAGTGTCGTTCAGAGAAGACGTACAGAGGAACGCCGGTCGGAGAAGACGAACATAGGAACAGTGCGGAGGAAGAAGTCGCGAGAGAGGGGGAGACACGACGGAGGGAGAAGTCGCGAGAGAGAGGGAGAAAGAAAACAAATGATTAGGGTGTTCTGAAATAATGAAAAGTTTTTTAATATTTATGAAATAATAACATAAGACAGCGCTTTTGGAAAGCACTTTCTTATGTATTAGCTTTAGCATCGCTTTTTCTCTAAAAGCACTTTCTTTTTAATTGCCTATAGCAGCGCTTTCAGAAAGCGCTTTCTAATGTGTGACCTACGTAAGGCCTTTAGCAGCGCTTTTTAAAATCGCTTTCTAAAGCGTTCCTTTAGCAGCGTTTTCCTTAAAGCGCTTTCTAAGGTGTCACATTTGTATGGCTTTTAGCAGCGCTTTTAGGAAGCGCTTTCTAAAGTAGGCTTTTAGGCAGCGCTTTTTTTTCAGCGTGTTTTTTTTAACACATATAGCAGCAGTTTTGATAAAAAGCGCTGTCTATGTGGTGCTGCCAAAAAGCAATTTTGGCGTAGTGTTGATTTCCCGATCACCATATACTTCAACAGGGACAAAACCATATCAACGATGCCATATTCTTCGAACACCTACCGACCATCTTCACAAACCAATATAGTAAATGGTCACAACAATTCAATTCAACACTCCAATCCACCCCTACCCAATCAAAATTATTCCAAACTAATCGTATCTTAGGACAAGAAATAAACAAATGGTTAATGGATACTACTGCGTTGAAACTTAAAACACAAACGGTATCGTGGAAAATAAATATTACTTCCCTGACAGCCAGATTAGAACGTGTTGCTAACCTATCCAAACACAATCTTCAACCAAACTTTTTTACCTTCGCCTGAATATTAGTTTGCCATAAAATCGTAAGAGTTGTATTGAGAGTAATGTTTATCCCTTCTTCACTATGGGCCTACATGATGCTAGTATAACAAGACTTTACCAAGAATTCCAAGAAAGGCACAGCTGGCCATAAGAAGTCGTCCAAGACACCAGTTAAAGGCGAGGTTCCTACAAGCATAGCCATCATCTCCTTTAATTCTGATGCAGCCTCTCCTTCTAGCACAGAGTTGTCGTGGACAAACTACCACACCCAAAATAGAAATTAAATAAAGTGTAGGAAAACAATACTGAAGTGGCATGGTATCAAAGAACCATCACCTATCTTGCACGACAACAGCCCCACAAAAGTACAATCTGCGATCGAATCTCGTAACATCAAAATGTATCTCCACCATAAAGATGAGAACCTCACAAAGTAGTCTACAACATTCAGCATAATTGGTTCAGTAATATTTCCATACCTGTGTCTAGCATCTTCCTTCAAATTTCTCGCGGTTCATGTAGCATTCTCCACAACAATTTTGACATCAGCGCAACATTAAGCGCATGAATGCATTTGGTACCTAAACTTCCAAGACCCTTAGGTATGCATACGTTAGACCAACGAACCCAGGTCATGGACGATGACTCACCGGTACCATACCAGAGAAGTTTCCTTTGAATTGCTGCCAACAGGTTTGACACCTTTGACGAAGCTTTAAAAAAGGCAAAATGATGTACGGGAAGATTTATGATTACTGAGTTGATCAACATTACCCTTCCATTGATTGATAATAGTTTTCCTTTCTAAGTAGAGAGTTTCACTTAGAAACAATCCACAACCGACTTCTAAAATTCAATCCTTCTGTGATTCCCTTAAACCATAATACCAAGGAATTTAAACGGCAGTCATCCAGTTTTCCAAGACTAAAACTGGGCAGCCGCTTCCAAAAATGATGCCTCGACCCCCACCCTAAATGTATGAATCTTCTAGAAATTAATTCTCAATCCTGAAATCAATTCAAACCCTCTCAAGATTGCTTTGATCACCCACAGTTAGACCAAGAATCGTCGCACACTATATCTCATTTTCACTGTTTATCTTGAACCCTCTGAATGCATTGAAACTAACACCTCTCCTTACCAATAATGTGAATCCTTCCACCACAATTGAGAAAATCAAGGGAGACAATGGATTCCTTTGTTGTCTATGACCCCGCGATGCCTTAAATTCTTTTGTTGCACTTCCATTCACCAAGACCGACAAGAAGTTGTTAAAGACACATCCCCTAATTCAATCTAGCCATTTATAACCGAAGTTCACGGCCTTCAAGAGCTTTTCCAAGAAATCTCACTCTACACATTCATACGCTTAAGCGAAGTCCACATTGAACATTACACAACTTTTGCTCATCTTTTTTGCCAGATCCAGTAAATTGTTTACAATGAGAACTTCATCCAACAGTTGTCGTCCAGCAATAAAGGTCGTTTGAGAGCTAGATATTAGTCTTCCAATACCTTCCTTATTATTACAACCAATATCTTAGATATTAAATTGTAGATGCACCCAACAAGACTAATAGGCCGGTACTCTTCTAATCGTTGCGGATTATCAATTTTCGGTATTAAATTTATGAAAGAAGAAGGTTCAGATTTTGGTAGAGCATCTGTAAAATGAAATTTTATAGATACAATTTGTTACTTCGACTCCAACGATACCCTAACAGCGTTTTCGAAAATCAATATAAACATCGTCGATCCCCTGACTCTTATTGCCATCATTTTCTCTTAAAATGTCCTCAATTTCTTCTGATGTTAATGGTATCTGCAGCAATTCCTGCTCTTCCGCTGTGAGCCTTGGAAGATCAGAAAGATCAATTGACACATGCCTTGCACATTCTTTCGTGAATCTTTCTTCAAAAAATTCCTTGACAACTCATTTTACACTACATACCTCCTCAAACAGCCTGTTCCCCTACTTTACTGGTGAGATGGAATTTCTCCTGAACCTCGCCTTCGTCAAATTATGGAAATGCTGAGAATTTACAACACCTTCTTTCGCCCAATTCGATTTTGGATTTCTATTTGATCAAGCTCTCTTTTAATATCATGTTGTTCTGAATGCCTTCTTGCACCTTGCTTCTTCGAACTAATTATGCCTCTAACACCGAACACGTTGCAATTCCATCAGCGTAGCCTATCCCTCAATGTTTTTAATTTCTCCACAAGGATCTGACCATGGCTTCCCTTAACCTTAGTGGCATTCCACACTTCTTTAATGAATTTTAAGAACTCAGGGTGATCGTACCAACATCTGAACACTTTGAAAGGTTTTAGCCCTGAATCATTGTTATTGGATTTAATCCAGAATGGTCGATGGTGCGAAATATCTCGATGTCCCACAAATAGTGCCACAATCGTCCACTGCCAGATCAATCTCTCTGATATGAGGAATCTATCTAATATACTCTTGCACCCACCATTCGAATTGAACCATGAAAATATGTGAAATTCTGGTCTATGCAGACAGCAGATGTCCTAACACATGTCAAGACATTGTGCTACATAATCATTTAAACTTGGAGGTGTAACAACATACTGATACCTTGAATATCAGAACTGCACCATCACAGATATCACGACATCTGATTCAACATGTTCATCATGAACCCTAACAGAAACGTAAATCTGCAGAATGATAAAGAACACAGTAATTATTAACCAAGTTCGGTGCAACTCACCTACATCTGGGGGATACCAATCCAGGAAGAAGACTTCACTATTGTGTAGACTGTTACATAGTTAAACTCCCACGTTTACAACTTTATTCCTAACATCTACCCCATGAACATCTTTACCAAGGTTAAACTCAAACATTTAGAACCCTGATACCAAATACCCCACTCACATCCTAATCACAACCTGTGATATCTCTGTCTTCTGCCAATTCAGAACTGTTGCGGTTTCTTGACCTTCAAGCTATCTTGGACTTGCTTCAAATCTTCGTCCAAGAATAATACAACAACCATTACCTACAAGTTTCTGGTTGTGTCCATGTACATATGCCTTCCATTCTGCATCCCATATTACAGAATGGAGACTTACAACTCCTAAGAGACCAACGACTCGCAAACCCTAAACCCTTATTCAACACAAAGGAACTAGGTTACAAAGTTACAAGCGATACAAAAAGTACAGTATATTTTTAACCCTAGATCTAAGTCTCCTTATATATTCTTCTGTTGTCTTGGGCCTTCAATCGTTTCTCCTTTATCCACTCTGCAAACTTGCACCAAATCTTTTAATAGTTTGTTAAGTAATTAAACTTGCTGTATTAGTAAGATGTTAGAACATCTTTGTCGACTTCTTTAATCTTGAACAAATTTCTTCATCTTTATCATAATCATGTTTTACCAAAATTTCGTCAAACCACAAGAGCTTTCAATTTTCCCCTTTTGACAAATTTTGGCTAAAACATTCCCTTCTGTGCTGGATGAGCGAAGTTGATATTCTAGAAAGAGCTTTAACAGTCGTGACATGGAGTACATAAAATATGTAACTCATATCACAAGTCACAACCTGTTTTTTCAACTCAGATCGCAAGACACAAAAGAAACGCAAAAGAAACAAGTTAAGATGTGAGAGCATCTTATCCAGCATTCTTGCATTACACCTGCAGGAATGTACCCAGAAAAACGACAGAAAAAATTGACTTCCTTCTTCTCCCCCTTTTTAGCCAAAATTTGGTAAATGTGACCAAGACAACTCCAAGCTTAGACACAACATACCCAGATTTGGAAGAATGCTATCGATCACTAAAAGGAATGTTGAGACTGAGAAGAATTGATACAATTTTATTTATAGCCAAGCACTTTCCTTAGGAAGTAACGAACTACAGAAAATAACTTTGGTCCATTCAAAGATCTATTAACCGAAGAAAATCACTCCACTAAATGCTCACCGCCCAAGATTGTTGATTGTTTCTTCTTTTAAGAACACCGACCAACAAACCCATTTCATGCAAACATGTTTGACACGAATGTCCCGACATCATGTCAGACATTGTCTATTCTTCCCAGATTCTTCTTCTGATTTGACAATACAGAGACTTCTTCACAAGATTATGATCCTAGTCTGCAAGAGAAAAATAAACTCTCCCAGACTCAGTCAATGATTCTTAAGCATCCAATAAGAACCATTCAAGTATGCATTGCCAAGTTTCCCACAACTTGCAACAATACTCTAATGTCAAGACATCCTCCTTGACATCTCTGTTTGCTTGACGCACAAATGCAAACTGGAACTACAACACTAATGTCAAGCCATCTTGACATCTCAGATTGCTTGACGCACAAATGCAAATTGGAACTTCAACAATAATGTCAAGCCATCCTCCTTGACATCTCAACTTGCTTGACGCACAAATGCAAGCTGGAACTTCATCTCAGATCAAGAGGCCTCTCCCCTTGACTAAGGTAACTGGTGCTCCTCCACTGAACACCCAAGCTAATGACTGGAAAACATAAGATGCATCTTCATGTCTTCAAGAGCGCACCCTCTATTCAACACACCTACTGAACGCAACCATTAACTCTTTATTGTTCCCTCTGACAAGAAACAATAATCACTCACACATGATCACCATCATGCTACCCGTGAGGAAGTGTATACCAACCATAACAAACTCTTGGCTTAAGATCAAAGTCCCATTGATCCCCCTCATCCTGCAACCATCTACACACCACACGAACTCCTCTTGAATTCTCATGTATAGACCTCCAGCTGCTTAAGGCACAAACCAATTGAATCAGAATGCTTCACATTCCTCAAAGAGACGCACAGGGCCCCTTAGTTTGTTATAACGATGTCAGCTATCGTATGCATGCTCCAGAACTTCACAGCTGCTAAACTGATCCACTACTAGCATGACTTGCTCCAAGGGCTTCAATGCCGTATGCAATATTTTCGACTGACCTCACCAGGCCAGCATTAGAGACAAACACCCTGCAATCCAAGACAGTCATTCCTATCATTCTCCCGTATGATAACCTGGAATACTTCTTATTTATGGTGAATCTCCACTTCTTAGCGCATTCAGGAAACAGACTTCCATGCAATCAACACATGATCCACTTCAGTCTTCACAAACACTTATATCCTCCTTCCAAGGAACCCTTCTACTCCATCATTCTCCCGGATGATCATGTAGATACTTCTTGGACACGATGCAAGTTACCAGTTCTTCATAGAACCTGAAATCCTTCACCAAGGATAACTAACCCAAGGATGTTCTAACGTTTGTTAGGACATCTTCAGCACATCACAAACACCACACACCATGATTCTTGATATGCTCCACCACTGGACTTACTATCAGCATAGTAATTCACACCGAAGATCTTCACACAACACTGAGCCACCAGCTTAAAGAAAGAAGACTTCAGAAACCCGGAGAAAAATAAACTCTCAACCACCATAGAAGGTATGGTTCCATTCTCAACTCAGAACTTCTGACACAAGCTCCCAGAGAACCAGAACCTTCAAACAATTTCAACAAACTACTCTTCTACAAAAGAGCAATCAGTTTCAAGCATCCTGCCTGAATGCACATTGTGAACCCAATCAAATGCCACCTTTTGATTGACCTCACTCATCTTCAGAATTCCCATAAGATACCCTGATCTACTAATGAAATCAGATCTTCAAGTCACATGAACTACTTGCCCTATAGCAAGACATCTTGGATCCACCAAGCCTCTTAGTCATGTAACATCTTCTCACCCACAGCTCCCGCAAACTGCATGAGATAAACCTTTTGAAGAGTCTATCACTCCCATTCTCCTGTAGATCACCTTATCTTAAGCTGATGTGCCACATCACCAGCTGAGACTTCTGATATAAAGCTAGATGTCAAAACATTATGACATCCAACTGTTGAATTCAGCTCTTCCTTCTTCCACTTAGAATAACCTCCTTCCTTTGCAGAAACAGATTTCCATGCTCTCACAGACTTGATTCAACAACCAAGTTTGAGTAGATAACCTCCATCCTGCATTGAAACTCCAAAGACTTCAAACATGTCACGTCTGAATCTTCAGAAAATAAGTAGTCCAAGACTACCCCATAGCAATACTAAAGAATGTCACTTCCCTTAGTAGAGCCGTCAGTAGAAAGCCAGAGATAACTTCCACTTATCCTCGACCTTCACAACCAGAGCAAACAATATGCTCCAAAGCACCTGGATCAAAAATAAACTGGCCCAAGCTGTAACCATCAAGATTATGATGTCTTCATAGTCTTCCATCTCCATCTTCAGCAGCATCACTATTGTACCCCAAAATTTGTCTGCCCTATTTTCTAACATTTAAATTATTTTTTAACTTTGATTTTATAAGTTTTTTTGGTTCAATTTTTACTAACATTTAAACAGTAAGTTTTACTCAAAAAATAGGTAACAGTTTCCTTTAAATTGTTTAAATAACAAATAGTTGTTTGACCTTTATATGCTTTCAAGTGCATTTCTGTTTCGAATAAATGAATTGGCACAATTGGAAAGGAGATAAGGCTTCCAAGTATGAGGTCGCGGGTTCGAATCTCACATGTTACATTTTGAATTTGTTTCTGTTATTTGTTACTAACTTTCTATCCATTTTAAATTATTTTAAAAAAATCACAAAAATTGTATTTTTTTTATATTTTTTTTTTTAATATTCATTTTTTATTTTAAGGCATTTTTGAAAAATAGTTATTTATTTGATTTTATACACTTTTTACCAAAAAGGAGTGCACAAATCATAATAGATACAAAAAAATATTTTCTTTTTGTGTACTCATTTCCTATTGGTCAATTTATGTCATTGGTCTACTTGGTGACCAAGTAAAAATCAGATACTATTTGATTTTTATTCAGATGTTATTTGATCAATAGGAATTAAGACTGATTATTATTTTCCTTTTTAAATTTTTTAACATAATTTTCTAGACCTATAAATACAGGTTGTTTTACACATAACAGGGACCGGAAGAAGAAACATAAAAAGCTGCGCCTGCTACTATATGTTATTGTTATAACTATCAAGACATTATTCCGAGCAGTATCGTGCGTATCTGATTTCTATCACACACATATATGTCATTGCTTCATTCATATGTTACTAATCATATTCATATGTTACTACTCACTTTACTAACAAATATATACATATGATGCACTCTCCATTATTTCATATACCTATGCTATTGTTTACGCCCGTACTGTTCATGGTGGTACACACTTCAACTGGTGCATACAAATTTTCTTTTCATTGATTTCTAACATTTTTTTAATATAAACCTTAATATTTCACTTTATATATATATATATATATATATATATATATATATATATATATATATATATATATATATATATATGTATAAAGGCATTGCTTTAGTTTAATTTTTTTTTATTATTTGGATTGAATCGTGTCGATACACTATTTACATGCAGTCGTGTATAATGCGTGACATTTATTTTTATTCGATCCGATTGCGATGATCGCACTTTTTTGCGTTAGCAATATTGTTGATTTTTTTAGCACATTAAATTTACTTTTTTATATGCATTTTCTATCTCTAAAAAATTTAGATCCTCACGATTTGGATCCGGTTGCGATGATCCCAGTTCCGCGGTAGCAACATTGTTGTTTTTTTACACGTTTTAAAATTTCTTTTGCTTTACGTTTTTGATAAATTTAGATCCGCCTGATTTGGATCCGGTTGCGATGATCGCGCTTTCGCGTTAGCAACTTTGTTGGTTTTTATCAAATTTTAAAAAAAAATTTACTTTATTTTTCTTTTTATTTAGATCGGTACAATTCGGATCCGGTTGCGATGATCGCATTTCGCGTTAGCAACATTATTGAGTTTTTATTACATTTAAAATTCCTTTTTATTTGTGCTTCTTTTTTTTGTAAATTCATATCTGCCCGATTTGGATCCAGTTGCAATGAACGCGCTTTCGCGTTAGCAACTTTGTTGGTTTTTATCAAATTTTAAAAATTCTTTTACTTTATTTTTCTTTTTATTTAGATCGGTACAATTCGGATCCCTGATTGCGATGATCGCATTTGTGCGTTAGCAACATTATTGATTTTTTTTCCACCATGTTAAATTTACTTTTTCTTTGCTTTTTGTTATAAATAGACCCACATCACTTGGATCCAGATTGCGATGATCGCACCTTTTGCGTTAGCGATGTTCTTTTATTAATTCTCAAATAATTTTGATTTCATTTTTTTATTTTTGATGTTAATTTTGTTTCAATTTTAATCTTAATCTTGTTTGAATTTAGATTTAAATATTGTTATTCTTTTTTATTATTAATCTGGTTATTAAGTTTGGATTAAAACTTTTGCTAATTACCGTTGAGTTATTGCGTGTTTATATTTATCGCTCATTTTATCCCCATTGGTAAAATGTATCCCAATTCCCATGATGTGTAAATTAATTTTGTTGCTTTCCTTTATTTTGCTCATATCTTGCTACAATATTAAAACCTTTTTTAAAATATGAAACAATTCTCAATTCGATAATCGAGCCCTTTTTTTTCTAAAACCCTGTAAGTCGACTGCTTTTTAGCATCGCCATCGACCTAATGCACACACATGCACCTCTAGGGTAACCTCTCTTCGTTTGCCTTACGAAATAATGGTCATGTCCCTCGAACGTAGGGATACTTTAGCAAAAGACGCTTACGAATAATATCATCATAGTCCCTTCGATATAAAGATCATAGTCCCTCGATGACCCTTCGAGTTGCCTAAGAAAAATGATCTTGTCCCTCGATGACCCTACGGGAAAATGATGATAGTCCCTTCAAATTGCTAAGGTATCCTTACATGTTGCCTTCTATGACCATTCGATGACCCTTCGCCGTCCCTTCACATCCAATAGATAGGACTACCTACCCACTAATAGTATGGATAGTACTATCTCTCAAGGAAAAGGATAAGTACAAGAAAGACCTTATAAATTAAGGGTAAGTAACTTTTAAATGCTTGCTCACAACTAAAAAAAAAACAAATACTTTTCCCACCTCACACTTTCAAAAATATTTTCAAAAACAAACACTTTGTATACATTCTTACACGAATTATTACAAAGTCAACTTTTACAAAATATTTTCTGAACACACACCACATTTCAAAAAAAAAAACAAGTTAAAGTGAGCAAGCAATTAAGAGCCCGTAGATAACTACGGATGAAAAGGGGTGCTAACACCTTCCCTTTTCATAACTTACCCCCCGAACTCAAAATCTTTTCAAAAAGGTCTTTCCTGTTCTTTTCACCTTTCCTAAATAAATTGGATAAAAGAAAAGTCGGTGGCGACTCTTGCTAACTGCAACATGTTTTGCGAAAACAAAATTAAAAAGTCAGTTCTCCACCGTATCACAGAACTGGCGACTCTGCTGGGGATATTTCCAAAGAGGGGTTACCTTAAAGTTAGATCACTTTACCACTTGCTTAAAATTGTTTGACTTATGTGCTTTATTTTTAATGGGCTTTGTTTTGGGGTTACTTGTGTGAAAGGTCCTACACCCGGACCTAGTGATTCCTTAGGTAAGTAACAATAGATCATGGAGACTGTACGGCATGTACCGATATGGTTGATATGATGGTCACAGTCTTTAGAACCCTAGTTAACTCATCTTTGACCATTAGAAGGTAGTGAGATGACCGGCTTTGGATTTAGACCGAAGTTGGTTGATACTCGAGGCTACGCTCATTGAGATCAGACTTTCGGGATGTTTTGGTCGGCCACTCGAGTGTCGCACTAAAATAAAGCCTTCGAGAAAGATCCGTGATATGAGTCCTTTAGAACCCGGTTACTATTCTAGGACAGGTTGAGCCAACTAAACCTCAGTGGGGAAGAATACTTGCCTATGGAGTTCATACAAGCCTTTAAACCTAAGGCTCTTGTATAACTTGTTTGTGTGTACTACTTATTTACTATTAACATGTACATGACATCATAACATCATAGCATATCATTTTCACTAACCATTTCAAGGACCAAGGAATTTATCTTTATTCGTCGTTGCAGGTCATGGCTTCCGTTCCAAGAAATTTCATCTGAGTCAACTTTGTAAGGGTTCCTTCCCAGCTTAAAGAATTGGTCTCAAAGGTTCCCGATGGCTCTCGATTCACCAAAAGACATGGTTTTCTACTCGACTTGGTTACCTCAGGTTTTGAAGAAGACATGATGAGAGTCCTATTCCAGTTCTTCGATCCTAAGCACCATTGTTTCACCTTCCCGGATTACCAATTGGTGCCCACGATGGAGGAGTTCTCTAAGTTACTTGAAATACCTATTCTCGATCAGATGCCTTTTACCGGTCTAGAAGACGTTCCAAAGCCTGAAGTCATTGCAGCTGCTTTACATCTGAAGAGGTCAGACATTGTGTCTAATTGGGAAACAAGGAGTGGAGTCAAGGGGTTTCTTGCTAAGTTCCTGATTGAGAAGGCTCAATTGTTCCTAAGCGCTATGCGTTACCATGCTTTTGAGGAGGTATTGGCTTTGTTGATCTATGGGTTGGTGTTGTTCCCTAATCCAGCCCAACTCATAGACGTGCACGCTATCAAAATTTTTCTGACTCATAACCCGGTACCTACCTTGCTCGGGGATATTCTACACTCGCTTCACACTCGTATTATCAAGGAGCGAGGGACTCTCATGTGTTGCGTACCCTTACTATCCAGGTGGTTTATTTCGCACCTTCCTCGATCAGTATTGAAGAATGAATAAAGGTTGCAGTGGTCTCGAAGGATAATGTCACTCTCTTATTCAGATATCTATTGGTGTGCCCGATCTCTTGAAGACTTCACTCTTATTGATCATTGTGGGGAATTCCCTAATGTACCACTCCTTGGCATTAGGGGAGGCATCACCTATAATCCTTCGCTAGCCTTGTGCCAATTTGGTTATGCTCGAAGGGATGGTCCTCATGATATGCTTATTCAGGGTATTGTGTTCGATTATGAAGATGATCCTCAAGGTTACCGTCAAAGGTTTATACGCGCGTGGAATAAGGTGTATAAGATTGAAAGCAGGACCTTGGGACAGAAGAACTCTATTCCTTTGGAGACTTACCATAGATGGGTGCGCACTCATGCTCGAGATCTTGTTATGCCATATCCAGATGTCAGACTAGTGATTGTTGAACCTGAGTTTGAGGGAGATGTTTCTCGAGTCATTCTCCATCCAGATATGCCTACTGATCTTGAAGAGCTGCAGAAATCCTAGGTTCAGATGAAAGAAGAGAGAGACACCTTTTGAGACTCAGTTCTATGCTAGTGAGAAGAAGGTGTTGGAGTTGACGAAATTACTTCATGAGGAGCAGAGCATCAATACTTACATCGGCACAAAGAGGAAGCGCCCGTGGGAGACTTGATTCTTGAGTCCTAGGTCTTAGGTGTTTTTGAATTTCCTTTTTGAAATTTCCTTTCATTGTAGCCCAAGAGGCATAAAAGAAAAAATATGAATTTTGAGTTTACTAATAAAAGTTTTCCTTTTGTTTCTGTTTGCAAAGATAACTCTAAATTCCTTCAAATCATTGCATATGCATCTACATCTCATAATCATTGCATAGCAGGTTTCTAAGATAGGTCTCTCATCTTCTCGCTGTTTATTTTAGAAGAAATGGCTCTCGAGCAAACCGTCAAAGATCTCCAGGCCCAGAATGCCCAGTTCGAAGAGCTGATCCTGAACTTGTCCAAGGGGCAAGAAGAACTGAAAGCACTTCTGACCAAGAAGAAGAAGAAAGCAAGAAAATCAACTGGCGTCATCAACATGGGGAGGAGATTCAGAGGTCCGGCTAAACAGGTCAAGGAAATTGGGATCCCAGTAGACCAAGATGATGAACAGGATGAAGATGGTAAAAGTGTTAAAACTGAGGAAAAAAGCAACCATGGTTCTGACAAATATTCTGATGGAGAGGAAGAAGATTATTTGGATGAACAATACCCTCTTTCTGATGAGAAGTATAAGCTATTAGAAGAATGTCTGAAAGCTATGGAAATCCATAACGTGCCTGGCTTGAATTTTGAGGATTTGGGTCTAGTCTCAGAGGTTGTCATTCCTCCTAAGTTCACAATTCCCACTTTTACTAAGTATGATGGTGTTTCTTGTCCGAAGCTGCATTTGAGATCATATGTCCGAAAGATTCAACCACACACTACTGACAAGAAATTGTGGGTGCATTTATTTCAAGAGAGTTTGTCTGGAGCAGAGTCGGAATGGTACTATCAACTCGAAAGTACCAACATTCATACATGGGAAGATTTGGCTGCAGCTTTCTACAAACAATACCAGTACAATTCTGATCTGGCACCAACCCGAATGCAACTACAGAGTATGTCAATGGGTTCTGAGGAAAGCTTTAAAGAGTATGCACAGAAGTGGAGAGATCTCGCAAGCAGAGTTCAACCTCCTTTAGCTGACAGAGAGTTGATTGACATGTTCATGAGCATATTAACCGGTCCTTTCTATAGTCATCTACTTGGAAGCTCGTCATCCGGTTTCACCGAGCTAATATTGACATGATAACGTGTTGAAAATGGAATTTGAAGTGGTAAAATACAAGTGGCTACATCTTCAAACACTACAAAGAAGCCACATAATGGGAAGAAGGAATCTAATGCTGTACAGGGCCAGAAAGGTCACAACCAATCTGTTGGGGCAGTTCTGATCTCTGCACCGGTGCCACAACAACAACAAGGTAATCAGCGTAAGCAGGATACACCCAGGAGACAGTTTACAAAGATCAACATGTCATTGGCTCAGGCGTTGCAGCTTATGTTGAAGGCAAAGTTGGTTACTTTGAGGGATCCTCCTTGGAATCCTAATACTTCCGCTCCTAGCTATAATCCCGATGCAAGGTGTGCATACCATTCTAATAGTCCTGGACATGATACGAACAACTGTTGGGCGCTGAAGAACAAGATTCAAGACATGATTGACGCTAAGGAGATTGAGTTTGATCCCCCTGAGACTCCTAATGTGATTACCGCTCTTATGCCCAATCATGACAAGATCGTTAGTGCTATTAATGATGGTTCTTATGTTGCTAATGTGGTTGACTTGACTGCTCCTCTATCAATTGTTAAGAAGAAGTTGTTGCAAGCCAATTTATTTCTGGGCTGCGTTGAAAACTGTCATTATTGTGCATCTCAATCCAATGGTTGTGTGAAGCTGAAAGAGGGCATTTAGTGTTTGATGGACGACCGTACTATACTGTTTGAGAAGATTCCTTCTAGTGAGAGCTTATGTGAAAATTTATCCCGAGGTCTAAAGTTTGAGGACGTATCTGTGGTTACTAATTCCAAAACTCCTGTGAGGATCACCTCTAAAGTTCCTGTGAAGATTACTGTCGAACCTAGAGTGGCTCCCCTAATTATTACTACGCCCGGTCCGATTCCATATTCCTCTAGCAAGGCTATCCCTTGGAAGTATGGTGCAGATGTTTACATTCATGGTGTCAAGCAAGAGCCTTTGACTGATAAAACTACTGAAGTTACTAATCCTGATGTCGACAATATCGTCGGGACTAGTAAGGTTACCTGAAGTGGAAGAGTTTTCTCCCCAGAAATCTCGCCGAAGACTGTTACTACTCTAGTTCGTATCTCTGCCTCCAAATCAATTACTGAGACTCGAGACAAAGAACCGGTGGTTGAGCCTACCCAAATGAAGACCCCGAGTGAAACTACTATCGAAGATCCCTCCAAAGAAATGGAGGAAGTGCTAAAAATTATCCGCAAGAGTGATTACAATGTTGTTGAACAGTTGGGGCACACCCCCTCTAATATCTCTATGCTATCTCTGTTGTTGTGCTTCGAGGCCCATGCTAAGGCTTTGGTGAAGTACTTGAAATCTGCGCATGTGCCGCAGGAAATATCTGTTGACCAGTTTGAAAATTATGTCGCTAGCCTGACAACTGATAATGGTCTAGGATTTTCTGACGCTGATCTGACTCCTGCCGGAAGGAACCACAATAAGGCCCTGCATGTCTCCATTGAGTGTAGGGGCACTGCTCTATCTCATGTACTGGTGGACACGGGTTCCTCATTGAATGTATTGCCGAAGATTGCTCTAGACAAGCTTGACTGTCAAGGGGTTGTGCTGAGACCCAGTGATGTTGTGGTGAGAGCTTTTGATGGTTCAAAGAGATTAGTGCACGGAGAGGTTGATCTTCCAATCAGAGTGGGTTCTCAAGTCTTTGTTTCTACTTTCTATGTAATGGACATTCGTCCTGCCTATTCCTGTCTGCTTGGGCGCCCTTGGATACATGGGGCAGGCGCTGTGACTTCTACCTTACATCAGAAGCTGAAGTATCCCGTGAAAGGCAAGATTGTCAACGTCTATGGTGAAGAAGAGTGCATGGTTAGTCATTTGAATACTTTCAAGTATGTTGAGATGGATGGCGAATTCCTCGAGACTCCTTGTCAAACATTTGAATTGGCTCCTCAGACTACTCCTATTGCTAAACCAATTCCTATTGTTCCCAAGGTTACTAGAGTGCCTCCTACCATGGTTTCCCTAAAGGATGCTAGAGTTGTAGTTGAAGAAGGTGGTTGTACCATTTGGGGTCAACTTCCTGACATCCCTTACAAGTCTGACAAATTTGGTTTGGGCTTCACTTCAAAGGCTCAGAGGGTTGTATGTCGTGCTCGTGCTATTCGTATCACTAACAAAGGAGTTCATAAAGATCAGGTCAACGCTGTAGAGGATGCTGATAGTGATTGTGATCTAGACAGTTGGATCTTTCCTACCATTGGCAGTGGGCTCAACAATTGGAAGACTAAAGATATTATTCCTATATCCTTTAGTCAGGAGTAAATGATATTTTCTGTTTTTCTTATTTTCGAAGTTTGGTTTTGTTAATTTGAACAATAAAACTTTTAAACCTTGTGCCTTACCCGGGGCACAATGGCCCATTTGTTAGGGTTGTCATTTCATCGCATATTTTCATTCAATAAATCAATGGACGTTTTGCAATCAAATTTTGCGCTCTTTGTCTTTTCTTTTACTTTATATTCATCAAAATAGCTATGTGTTCTTACACACACCCACGCGATAAATTGCAGATCCACATCCACTCTGGATCCCATTGATAACGGTTCTGCTATTGTCAATTATGACTTCGAAAATCCGATCTACCAAGCCAAGGACGAAGGTGAGGAAGATTGTGAAGTTCCTAGAGAGCTTGCTAGACTATTAGAGCAAGAAGAAAAGATCATACAACCGCACGAAGAGCCAGTCGAGGTCGTAAATCTAGATATTGAGGAGGATAAGAAAGAAATCAAGATAGGTGCTGGATTAGAAGACCGTGTCAAGAAAAGACTGATTCAGATGCTAAGTGATTATGCTGAGATTTTCGCATGGTCTTATGAAGATATGCCAGGACTTGATGTCGATATCGTGGTTCACCGTTTACCAATGAAGGAAGGTTGTCCTCCGATAAATCAGAAGGTTCGTCGTATGCGCCCTGAGATGTCTGAAAAGATCAAAGTCGAGGTTATGAAGTAGTTCAATACAGGTTTCCTAGCTGTCACATCATATCCTCAGTGGGTTGCAAATGTGGTACCAATGCCTAAGAAGGATGGTAAAGTTCGTATGTGTGTGGACTACAGGGATATGAACAGGGCAAGCCCCAAAGATGACTTCCCTCTCCCACATATTGACGTTCTGATAGACAACACTGCTCAGCACAAGATATTCTCATTCATGGATGGTTTCTCAGGTTTTAATCAAATCAAGATGGCACCTGAAGACATGGAGAAGACTACATTCGTTACACAGGGGGGTACCTTTTGTTACAAGGTAATGCCATTTGGTTTGAAGAACGCAGGGGCAACATACCAGCGCGCTATGGTTGCTTTATTCCATGATATGATCCATCACGAGATAGAGGTATACGTTGATGATATGATAGCCAAATCTCAGAATGAAGAAGAGCACCTTGACCACCTACACAAGCTGTTTGAGAGGTTGAAGAAGTACAAGTTGAGATTGATTCCAAATAAATGCACCTTTGGGGTTAGATCCGGTAAACTTTTGGGTTTCGTCGTCAGTGGTAAAGGTATTGAAGTCGACCCTGCAAAGGTAAAAGCTATACAAGATATGCCTGCTCCACGTACTGAGAGAGAAGTCAGAGGTTTCTTGGGACGTTTGTGTCGCTCCCGGGATTTTCATCCAAGTACAAACGCGAAAGTGGCACCGAAACAGAGTCGCCAGCAATGTGTATTTATCCCAATAGGGGGAAAGGAAACACCGCATAAACCTGAGAGAAAGGAAAAGCATGGTCTTACGACCAAGAGAACTGGGTTCGGGAGTCGGTTACGCGAGAGGAAGGTATTAGCACCCCCACGCGTCCATCGTACCCGATGGGATCCACGCTTGCTTGTCTCGATCAAAGGGTGATAGAAAAGAATACTGGAAAAGGAACTAAAAGAGAACTGGAAAAGGAACGAGAAACAAATGTAGGGAAAATACAAGAAGTGCTCGCATGGGCCCTACCCCACTGCCTACGTATCTCATCGGGAGCATGAGAATCAGAGCGACGTAGTTCCCCTCACTAGGGATGGATTGTTTGTGTTTTTTAGAGAACGGCTTACGTTCTGGCTCAGGTGTTGCAGGCTCGCTAGTCCGAGTGCGTTACCGTCTTGCAAGAGAACGAGTAGAAGCGCGTTTGTGCGTTGAGAATGAATGAGATGAGAAAAGAATTCCCGAAGGAAAGACGTTATTGTTTGTTTTTGTCTTTTAGAAGTTTTTTTCATTTATTTGCATATGACAGTGTATCTGAATCTTAGTCATTGGAATGTGTACATTCTCATATTCCAAGATGGAATGGGTAAGAAAGCACACTAAGAGTGAAGAAGACCCCCACACTTAGTTCCAATTGTCAAGGTTCAAACACACTAGCATACTTGTATTTATTAAGTGTTTTGGTTGAGTAAGAAATGAAGAAGTTTTTTTATTATTGGCACCTTCAACAAGTATTGCATTTAAGTCCCTCATACAAGATCAAATGTTTAACACATTGACCCAAGATGGGCTATATGCTACACATTCTAAGATTACAAGAGAAGACCCCTTATAATCTTTTCTTTATATGAAAGGCCTAAATGCAATAAATGCCTACCTTTATTATATGTTTTGAATTTTCTTTGAGATGAGAAGATGAAAGACTCAAGAGAGGGTAAAGGTAAAAATCTATATGGACTAAGACTCAATCCTAATTGATTAGTTAAGGGAGTGATCCTAAAGTTTGTGAGGTTTCAACCTAAAGTCTAAAGAAATAATGAATTAAACAATTCACTTCTAAAGTAGAAGATGAATTGTAATTCACAAAGGGAAAGTGATGAGTTATTAAAAGAAAGCACATAAGTGCTTAACAAAACATAAAATGGAATTGTAAAAGAGAAAGGATAGAAGTTGAATGTGGATTCCTTATCCACACTCAATTGAAACTTACCAAAGCCCCTACATGGTTAGTAAACATGTATAAGAAGTATAAGAAGTAAAAGAACATGTAATGCATCATGAAACTCAAAAGAATTAAATGAGAAAACAAATCCTAGAACCACAACCAGAATGAGCATCATATGGACAACAAGTGAGTATCATCATACAAGTGCAAGTGAATAAGCAATAATCATCATCCATTAGCATTTAAACATGTCACAAGAAGAAGGGATAGATGAAAGATGGAAAGAAATGAAGAGGACATGCATAAATGGAACATGTAAATCAACAACCAGAATTGAAACTAAATGGAAAATGGTTTATAAACATCTCAAAAGTATTTATGAATCAACTTCAAGACATTCAAGAAGTAATATAAGAAGAATTGAAATGAAAGTTCAAAAAGAAAGTGCAAACTACACATGTTAATGATGCACAAAGTTCAAGTTGAAAGTCAACATGCAAGGATGACATATAATGTGTATCAAAGACCTATAATATCATATGAATGACTCATAACATATGCAAATGCTCATACAAATATGCACAAAAGAATTCATGTAAACATGCACTAAAGTTGTAATGACATGCCATGGATTATACTTCCAATGTAATGCATCAAACAAAGACCAAATGGATTCATGAAAATTATGCCAGCATATTATTGGAATGCCTAGGTCAGAAATGCATCATACATCAAGATAGCATGTAAAAATTCAGAGCAAAATGACTTCAAACAAAGCAATTAGGTCAAATCGAAACATCATGCAAAGTGGTGCAAATATAGGCATCAAGACATGTGATAAAGTGACCTAAAAAATCAAACAAAAATCATCTAACATGTTTCAATGTATTAGTGAATCAATGCAAAAAGAATCATGTCAAAACAGTTGGTAATGAGCAAGAACAAAATTAAACAAATTCATGTATCATGCTTAGAATGCATCTAAATGGAAATTCAAAGAAAATTATGGACCAGGGGTAAAAAGGTCATAAAATCAAGAAATAAAATCATGGAAAATTTCCTAAATGTTTTAATGATGCTCATGAATTTTTGTGGAATTTTACAATCTGTTTTGGTATTTTTGAAAATTAAAAAGAAAACATGTAGAAAGAAATAAAAAATGAAAAATCAATGCAAAATGCAGGGGGGTATGAACATAGCAATTGGACAGTGCAAATTCATTGGGCTTCCAAACAGAGGGGTGTAAATATCAATCTGGTTAAATCCAATTATGCGCAAAACATGATAATTAACATGCACAATCAGTCAACAAGAGTCAAAGCAATAGACACCATAGGATCAAGTCCAAGTCAACCCCTGGTCAAAGTAACCTAATCTCACGCATGTGCATGAATGTTCACCATAGCTACCATGTACCATGCCACACAATGTTTAACAATGAAATCAGAAGAATCACGTGACATGCACATGAATTTTTATGTGTTGGCAGCATGGTAGCCATTAGATCACACTCATCCAACGGATCACATTCAAACTGGTCATAAAACCCTAACATGAAGACCACCGGCCGGAGAAGGACCTCCGGTCACCTTCTCCGGTCAATCATCACCGTCTGCAACTTTAATTCTTCCAGAAATTCACAATCCACATACCAAATGAAAGCTAAACTTACGTACATCAAGAATTTAGCACTGAAATCACCAAACAATGCACACACAGCAAGAAATGATCACAAACATTTTGCCCTAAGTTTAGATCTACACCTCTGAGAGGTCTATCAACTAGCCAGAAATGTTTCATTGCTTCTAATAAGCCATAATCAACATGAAACAAGCTTAAAAATCAATGAATCGCACCAGAAGAGTTAAGAAATTCCAAACCTGAAACTTGAAGATTCTTTGTTCAAAAGAAAACCAGAGATGTTGCCTTGAGTTCTTGAGCTCAAATGTGGCCAAATAAAGGCTTAGATACAAGAGTGGATGATACTTCAGTGAAGGAGAGCTGAAATCCAAGATTCAAAACAGTTTCAATGTGATGAAAATGGGAGAGAGAATCAGAGAGATTCTGAGAAGAAGATGAGGGAGATGAAGTGGAGCTCGAAAATCAGTTGAAATGTGGAGGAATTGAGAGAGAATGGAAAGAGTTTCTCAATTGAATATCAGAAAAATGAAGCTCCGAAATGAATTCGTGAAGGGAAGATTTGTTTTATATGTTGAGCTTAACCATGGTTAACTGGGTGAATCAACTGAGTCATGGTGGTTTAGGTGAGTCATCCCTAACTAACTGAGTCAAGTTAGTTAGGGAGAGCAATGATAAGGTGATGATAGTTCATGGTAAGCTATGGTGATGGTGACAAGAGAAATGGAATGGCAAGGCTGTGTAACACAAAACTTGTTCAGCAAGCTTGTCATTTCTACTTTCATGCATAGCACGTGCTATGGTGTGTATGCAATGTGTTTGGTTTAAAAAGGCAATGGATAGCTGGTATGAATAAAGCACGTGCAAGCTTGTACCAACAACATCAACAACATTGGTTTTTTTTTTCTGGTTTTTTATACCAGTTTGCAGACATGGGTGTTTAATGGTGATTTTCTCTTTGCATTGTGGATGATTTGATGAGTTCTTGGAGTCATTGGCAAGAGGGATTGTAGTAGAACTACTTTGGTATGAAAATTGAATGGAAATGATGCTTGGGAGAGGTTGAAAATGACTTAGAACAATAAGGTTTGGAAACTGGTTATGGGCGAGGAAATGAGGTTGGTTGGCAAGGTGTGCATGGCATGGATTTTCAGTTGTGTTGACCAATCTTTGAGCTATCATAACTCCTTATCCTTTGATCAAATGAAAAAATCATGAACATCAATCTTGAAGATCTCACATAGGGGAACAACTTTGATGTTGCAAGATTTTTCATTTGAAGCCTTTAACCATGAGTAATTGATCCCTACATTTTGCCCACCAACTGTTTGAGAAAATGACTGCGCGCAGACCTGGCCAAACTTGGTCATGACATGGTTTTTGGCCTACTTTCCTCCAACTTTGATCAATCATATCTCCCTCATTTTTTATCCAATGGAAATGTTCTACCCATGGATTTGGAGCTTAAAGCAAGGCCTTTCATTGAGGCAGAGTGGAATTTTCATTTGGTGCTCCAAATTTGAATGGCCTTGGTTCAAATTCTGATGCAAAATGGCCAAAACTTGCTATTTTTAGTAACCCTACCTCATCCAAAAATGGCAACTTTCCACATCTTGATTTTTTCATGATTCCTTTGGAGTTTCTTGATCAAATTTTGCACCTTGGTCACATATAACATGAATTTCATGAATTTGGCCTCAAAAAGTCAAGAGTTGACTTTTTCCTCTGATTATTTGACCTGGCCCCCAAATTCCCTGATTTTGATCCTTCTTCCAATTGAACCACTTCTAAAACTAATTGAGATGCAATCTTCCACATCCATACACCTAAGGACATAGAGAAACCCATGACATCAAGTCTTGCCCAAAAAATCAGAGACTCCCTGATTAAAATGGAAACCCTAGTTTTAGCATCCTCTGGTTAGGAGGTAAAAGTGCAGTCTCCAATTTCAAATTCCTCAGAGTATGTTGTGTATCCTCTTAAAGGATGATGAGATATGCCACTTGGGGATGATCTTGGATCATTGAGCTATCTCTTTTTGAGGGTTTGCCTTCAGTTTTTGAACCTCTTGTATGATGAAAGATGTATTGCTTCAATCTCCCATTGTTTTCACTTTCTTGAGGTTATGGATGATCAATTAAGGTAATATGAGACATGAGAGACCTCTTGGCTCGCCTTGAGGCCACTTGCTTGACTTTTGTGCTTTGAATAATCCTTTGACTGCTAACTTTTTCCCCTGATCACATGCCTTGATGGTAAGAGGTGTGCCCTGCTTCATTTTTCTATGTTAAATGCAATGTAATGTTAATGAGATGGATATGATATGATAAATGATAATGCCATGCTATGATGCCAAAAGGGGAGAGCAAATTTTGGGGTATTACAGCTGCCCCTATTCAAGCGCTGTAGACCTGAATGCCTGAAAGCAATTGCTTTCGGCCTTTCAAGGTATATAGTGATTGAATACCAAATATAACCAAAAATTTGCTCTGGATGATGAGGAAGAAACTCCCCCGACATTGCTGGCTTGAATCTTCAAGTGAAACGTTGTCGGAGAAATCTGTCTTTTGAACGACGCCAGGCGACTACTGGCTCGTCGCATTACTGGTAAACTTTAACAATGTCTTTTATGCAATTCCAGACGACTACTGGCCTGCCACACCACTGGTGGACTTTGATAACGTCTTTTGAACGACGCCAGACGACTACTGGCTTGCCACGCTGCTGGTGGACTTTAATAATGTCTTTTATGCAATTCCAGACGACTACTGGCCTGCCACGCTACTGGTGGACTTTGCAGCTTCGTGCCACCCGAAGATGGACTTTTGCCAATCCACTGTTGGACTTTTAGAATTTGCCACCCTTAGATGGACCTTTCGCCAATCCACTGTTGGACTTTTGCCACCCGAAGACGGACTTTTGCCAATCCACTGTTGGACTTTTGCCACCCGAAGACGGACTTTTGCCAATCCACTGTTGGACTTTTAGCTGCTTTGCCACCCGAAGATGGACTTTTGCCAATCCACTGTTGGACTTTTGCCACCCGAAGACGGACTTTTGCCAATCCACTGTTGGACTTTTAGCTGCTTTGCCACCCGAAGATGGACTTTTGCCAATCCACTGTTGGACTTTTGCCACCCGGAGACGGACTTTTGCCAATCCACTGTTGGACTTTTGCCACCCGAAGACGGACTTTTTGCCAATCCACTGTTGGACTTTTGCCACCCGGAGATGGACCTTTGCCAATCCACTGTTGGACTTTTGCCACCCGAAGACGGACTTTTGCCAATCCACTGTTGGACTTTTAGCTGCTTTGCCACCCGAAGATGGACTTTTGCCAATCCACTGTTGGACTTTTAGAATATGCCACCCTTAGATGGACCTTTCGCCAATCCACTGTTGGACTTTTAGAATTTGTAAAATTGTATTATTCTCTACATCTGTGTCAGACACCTCTGCTGACTCTGCTGAGGAGCGAAGACCAATGATTTGACTTTGGAGACTCCTGAAAGGATAACCTCTCCACTGGAGAATGAATGAACAATCCGTCTGCTTCGAATTGTCAAGCTTGCCAAAAATAAATTGGACTTGAAGAATAATAAATCTGCCAGGAATCACTTCATCTGTTAGGGGAATGAATTCTGGTCACAGCGATTCCGATGGGGATGAGAATTTCTTTGCATGGCGTCTTGCTAGGGAGGAAGAGTCATAAAAAACTCTGCTTGAGGATCTATCCAATCCAAGACCCTTTATAGGGGTTATCCACCTTCTGACCCGGCTGGGGAAAGGCTGTACCATCCTCGTTGAGGAATAGATTTTGTCGATCTGATAAACCTCTGCGGGAAGAACAACAACTCAGCTGGGAGTTGCTGGACAAGATTCGATGCTGACCTCTGTGGGGATACCATGACCAGAGATACGATCTTGCTGGGTATCAGGGCTACTCTGCCAGGGATATGCAAATCCTGGTTAGAACATTCCACTGCAACTTGCTAGGAAAGAGTCCTTAGAGATCTGTTGGGGAAACCCAAAGCAAATCCACAGTATTCTGCTGAAGAATATGACTGTCAAGCTTAGGATAAGTACCACAATGCCCCATGTTAGGCGAGCTTCCCTTTAGACAATTCCGTTAGGGATGACGAGTTTATAACAAACTCTGCTGGCGGAAACTGCTTTAAAACGTCTCGTGCTGGGGAATGCCTTTTGAGAGGATTTTATAGAAGACCAACTGTCCTCAAACTCTACTGGGGATGATCAACACTTCATGCTGGGGAAACAATCATGCCCCATGCTTGGACAAAACAACAATTCGTCCCCGAAGAGGATGTCATAAGAGGATTTTACAGAAGATTTAGCCTCTTCAAACTCTTGTGACTTCGCTGGGGATAATGACCATCAGTTTCGGTGTCGACGAGACCACTCTTTTGGGGAACCTGTGACCGTTATCGACACAGAAAAGCTTGTAGCTGTTGGAAGTACTGTATGAGAGAATCGACTTAATAAGATGCAACGGTACCCAGTTGGACTTAATTCACTGATATCGACCCGTTATGAACAATCGTCGACCGAACGATGAACGCCGATCTCCTTACCCATAATTGCCCCAGTCTTTTGCGTGGGGTGATTTATTGCTGGTCTTGTGCTTAAAATCATCTGCACCTGCTACCTGCAACAAAAGAATATGCCCACATGCCCCGAATATTGCGTGGCTAGAATCCACCATCCGGGAGTATTCAACATTCGAAGTAATTTCAAATGTTTTTTCTGCGCATGTTATTGCAAGGCTGCCATGTTTTCAAATGCAATGTTTTATCAAAAATTAGGACGTTTTTGCAAACAAAGCAATAAAACAAAAATAGAAAGCTTTTTACTGAAATTCAATTTATTGACTGAGAGCCCAGAATAGGCAATTACATCTGGAAGCAATCCCTGGAAAGAGGTGATCGCTAAAAATTGAGAAAAGAAACTATCCTAATGGCAATGTGAAAACGGAATTCCACTGAGTTGCCATTCTGTTATGACCAGTATGTCTTCAAAACTCCCCGACCTTGCCTTCTGAGGAATGATCAGACCGATTCCTATCCTTCAGGACGTCAGTTGTTCAAACGGTAATGGGGTACAGATAACTCAAACCGTAGTCATTCGCTTAAATCCCTCTTTTGTGTGGACCGCCCTTTCAGGTTTTCGATCCACCAGGATACCCTTTTTTGCCTAAGTTGCCCTTTCGGGTTTTCAACTTACCGGGTGTACAAATCTTTTTTCAATTATATCCCTAATTTTTGCCCGAACCTTATTCTGTTTTTGGTTCGCCGGGATGCCCTTTTTTGCCTGGATTTTTTTTCTTATTATCCAGCGGGTCTATTCATGCGAAGTATTTTTTGACTACGTCTGAGTTGACAGGGGATGAAAAGTCTTCGCCATCCATGGTTGTAAGCAATAAGGCTCCGCCTGAAAAGACCTTTTTAACCACGAATGGACCTTCATAGTTGGGAGTCCACTTGCCCCTGAGATCTGTATTGGGAGGAAGGATCCTTTTGAGTACCACATCTCCGACTTTATAAACCCGAGGACGCACCTTCTGGTCAAATGCCTGTTTCATTCTGCGCTGATATAGTTGCCCATGACATACAGCCGTCAATCGCTTTTCCTCAATAAGGCTCAGCTGATCAAATCTGGCTCGTACCCATTCAGCTTCATCTAGCTTAACATCCATCATAACTCTGAGGGACGGAATCTCTACTTCAACCGGTAGCACTGCCTCCATACCATATACAAGTGAGAATGGGGTTGCCCCAGTGGACGTGCGTACCGACGTTCGATACCCATGCAAAGCAAATGGTAACATCTCATGCCAATCTTTGTACGTGACAACCATCTTCTGCACAATCTTCTTGATATTTTTGTTAGCCGCTTCGACCGCGTCATTCATCTTTGGGCGGTACGGAGAAGAATTGTGGTGTTCGATTTTGAAGTCCCGGCATAACTCAGCCATCATCTTATTGTTCAAATTAGAACCATTATCAGTAATGATTCTTTCGGGAACTCCATATCTGCAAATGATATCCCGTTTTAAGAAACGAGCGACCACTTGTTTTGTAACATTGGCATAGGATGCAGCTTCAACCCATTTGGTGAAGTAATCAATTGCCACCAAGATGAAACGATGACCATTAGAAGCTGTAGGCTCAATCTTTCCGATCATATCAATGCCCCACATGGCAAACGGCCAAGGCGACGACATGATACTCAACGGATTTGGAGGCACATGCACCTTGTCTGCATAGATCTGGCATTTATGGCATTTGCGGGCATATTTGCAACAATCTGACTCCATAGTCAACCAATAATATCCCGATCTTAACAACTTTTTAGCCATTGCATGTCCTCCGGCATGGGTATCGAAAGAGCCTTCGTGCACTTCAATCATCAACAAGTCTGCTTCATGTCTATCCACACATCTAAGCAGGACAGTGTCAAAATTTCTTTTATACAGCACGCCATCTTTGTTCAAGAAGAAACTACCGGCTAACCTTCTCAACGTCTTCCTGTCTTTGGACGATGCCCCGGGCGGGTACTCTTGACTTTTTAAGAAACACTTAATGTCATAAAACCATGGCTTGTCATCAGACGCTGCATCGACCGCAAACACAAATGCTGGTCTGTCAAGGCGGGATACCTCAATCTTAGGTACATGGTTCCATCCTTGCACTTTGATCATGGAAGACAAAGTGGCCAAGGCATCCGCGAACCTATTCTCATCTCGAGGAATATGGTACAGTTTCACTGTTGTGAAAAATGTCAGCAATCTCCTCGTATAATCTCTATACGGCACTAGATTTGCTTGGTGCGTGTACCAACTCCCTTTCACTTGATTGATTACCAAAGCTGAATCACCAAATATATCAAGGGTCTTAATCCGTAGATTAATCGCCTCCTCGATCCCCATTATACAAGCTTCGTACTCTGCTTCATTGTTGGTGCATCCGAAAGTTATTCGTGCAGTGAAAGGCATATGAACACCTTCCGGCGTGATAAGAACTGCTCCAACTCCGCACCCATTCATATTGACAGCCCCATCAAACATCAGACTCCATTTGGATTCAGGGTCTGGCCCCTCCTCCGGAAGTGGTTCCTCGCAGTCTTTAGCTTTGAGAAACATGATGTCCTCATCAGGGAAGTCAAATTTCATGGGTTGGTAATCATCAATCGGCTGTTGCGCAAGATAGTCGGACAGAATACTTCCTTTGATGGCCTTTTGTGAAGTGTACTGAATGTCATACTCTGTCAAGACCATTTGCCACCGTGCAACTCTGCCTGTCAATGCTGGTTTCTCGAAAATGTACTTGATAGGATCCATTTTTGAAATCAACAAGGTTGTGTGCCTAACCATATATTGCCTCAATCGCTTAGCGGCCCATGCAAGCGCACAGCATGTCTTTTCAAGCATTGAGTATCGGGACTCACAATCATTGAACTTTTTGCTCAGGTAGTAAATAGCATGCTCCTTCCTACCTGTCTCGTCATGTTGACCGAGAACACAACCCATGGAACCTTCAAGCACTGTCAGATACATTATCAGCGGTCTCCCTTCAACTGGAGGCATTAGAATCGGAGGTTCCTGCAAGTATTCTTTTATCTTATCGAATGCCAATTGGCAATCGTCATTCCACCTGACCGTTTGATCTTTCCTTAACAATTTAAATATTGGCTCACACGTGGCTGTTAGGTGAGATATGAACCTTGCAATGTAATTCAATCTACCCAAGAAACCACGAACCTCTTTTTCTGTTCTCGGTTCAGGCATTTCTTGTATTGCTTTCACCTTGGCAGGATCAACCTCGATTCCTCTTTCGCTCACAATGAAACCTAGCAACTTTCCAGAACGCACCCCAAACGTGCACTTGTTTGGATTTAATCTCAGACGAAACTTTCTCAACCTTTCAAACAGCTTTTTCAGGTTAACCAGATGTTCCTCTTCTGTTCTCGACTTGGCAATCATATCATCTACATAACATTCGATCTCCTTATGAATCAAGTCATGAAACAATGTCACCATCGCCCGCTGGTACGTTGCCCCTGCGTTTTTTAACCCAAAAGGCATTACTTTATAACAATATGTACCCCACGGAGTAATGAACGTGGTCTTCTCCATATCTTCAGGTGCCATCTTGATCTGGTTGTACCCGGAGAAACCGTCCATAAATGAGAACACTGAAAACTGAGCTGTATTATCGACCAGCACATCAATATGAGGTAGTGGAAAATCATCTTTCGGGCTAGCTTTATTAAGATCTCGATAATCCACACACATTCTCACTTTTCCATCCTTCTTCGGTACTGGCACGATGTTGGCTACCCACGGAGGATACTTTGTCACAGCAAGAAACCCAGCATCCCACTGCTTCTGGACTTCCTCCTTAATCTTTAAAGCCATGTCGGGGTGAGTCCGACGAAGTTTCTGCTTGACTGCGGACATTCTTCTCTTAATGGCAGCCTGTGCACAACAATATCTGTATCCAACCCCGGCATGTCTTGATACGACCAGGCGAAGATGTCAACATACTCGCGCAACATTTCCGTCAACGTTTGCTTCACATCTGCTTGCAAGCTGGCACCAATCCTGATCTCTTTCTTGGCGTCCTTGGTACCAATATTGATGATTTCTACAGTCTCCTGATGAGGCTGGATGACCCTTTCCTCTTGTTTCAACAATCTGGCCAATTCTTCAGGGAGTTCACAGTCTTTCTCATCCCCTTCTTCGGCTTGATAAATCGGATTGTCAAAGCCATACATAGTCATATCAAAATCGTTATCAGTGGTATCCGGAGGATCAAGTCTGCATGAACGGGTTCATGCCTTATTTTAGAATTTATTTTTAAGCAAAACAAAAGAAAATGAAACATTGCCATTTTATTTTTTTTTGTGCAAAAATAAAAACTGAAAGACAGAGAACAAAATTTGATTGCAAAACGTCCTTTATTAATGATTAAACATTGCAAATGCAACCATGGTGGCCCTACAAATGAATCTATACGCCTTGGGCAGAGCGCAAGATTTTGACATGCATTATGGTTAGAAAAAACAAAGAAAAATTACTCTGTCTGAAGAGTAACCCGGATGACTTCTTCAACGAACCAGTTCTGCACTTGTTGTCCCGGAACATGAGGGCGTACCCAGTTGTCCAGGTCACAATCACTGTCAACACTATCCTCTATGGCTGCACAAGACTGGTCCGTGTAGATAATGCCCCCACTATTGAAAGTAATGGGTCCCCTGCTCCCCGCATCTGAAGTTGTAGAGGGATGATAACCAATACCAAATTTGTCTTCCTTCACTGGGGTCTCTATCAACCTGCCCCAACCTTGGGCGTTGCCTGCCCTGACGACTTCGACAGCTTGTTTGTAAGATGAAATGGAGGTACCAGCCCCAACTGGTACAGAAGAAGACTCAGGTGCATCGTCAATATTGACTGCTTCAAATGATTGGCACAACATCTCATGAATTTCCCCATCCATTTCAATATACTTGAACGTGGACAAGTGACTCACAAAGATGTCTTCTTCCCCACACACTGTCACAACCTGCCCTTCAAACTCATACTTCAGCTTTTGATGTAGAGTAGAAGTAACAGCCCCGGCTCCGTGAATCCAAGGGCGTCCCAATAGGCAGCTATATGCAGGTTGTATGTCCATTACATGGAACGTGGATTTGAATACCTGTGGTCCAATTTGTACAGGCAATTCCACCTCACCAAACACAGATCGTCTCGTTCCATCGAATGCTCTGACCACCAATTCACTAGGCCTTAAGATCAAACCGTCAACTTCCAGCTTCATTAATGCCTTCTTGGGCAAGACATTGAGTGATGAACCAGTGTCTACCAGTACATGAGATAACACTGCGCCCTTACACTCCATCGTGATATGCAAAGCCTTATTATGGTTTCTTCCTTCAATGGTCAGATCTCTACTTGTAAAGCCCAAGCCATGGCTAACATTAACATTGGAGATTACGCCCTCGAGCTGATTAACAGTAATTTCTTGTGGCACGTATGCACTCTTCAACACTTTCAACAACGCCTGCCGGTGCGCATCAGAGCACATCAATAGTGACAAGATTAAAATCTTTGAAGGGGTCTGATTCAGTTGGTCCACAATCTTATAATCGCTTTTCTTGATTATCTTCATAAATTCTTCCATTTCCTTATCAAAAGTAATCTTTGTCTCTGCTTCAGGTGTAGGCGCATTTTCAACCACCTGTTTACCTTTAGCCTTTGCTGCGGCTTCTACCTCTTTATCACTTCTCAAGGTTTGGGGAGCGAACAACCTTCCACTCCTTGTAAAGCCCCCTACACCCCCTACATTATCAATATTTGGGCTGACTGACGACTCAACTTCTTGCTTTTTTCCTTCGTAATATACATCTGCCCCATAGTGCCATGGGATAGCCTTCGTAGACGTGAACGGCATTGGTCCTGGCACCGTGATAGTGACAGGACTGGGCCTTTCTGGCGCAACACTCGCCACGGGAACTGCATTGACCGGCATTTGAATCTCAGCGGGAGTGTAATAGATAGTCACGGTTGATATCTCATCAGTGTCTTTCACGACTCTGTCGAACTGTAGACATCCTTCATCGATCAGATTCTGTAAACCCATCTTCAACTTATCACAGCCGTTCTCCTGATTCATACACTCAGAGCAATCTTGATTACAGCCCGGGAACACCTGTCCCTTCAATAAACGATCTTTTACCAACAACAAAGAAGTTCTCACCTGATGTATGTCTACCACCAAATTCAATCTCCCCCCATCTTCAATAGCATATACATTTGCTGCACTATGATCAGGCATGGGATGCTGAGTAATATTAGGAGCGGGAGAGAAATTGATGGCTTTAGCATCAATCAAATCTTGTACTTTATGATGGAAAGCCCAGCATTTTTCAATGGAGTGCCCCTGAGCACCTGAGTGGAACTCACAACGAGCATTAGCATCGAAGTTAGGTGGCAGGTTTCCAGCAACCGGAGCTTTCATAGTGCGGAGTTCTACCAACTTTAACTCGAGTAGCCGGGGCAACAGCGCGGCATAAGTCATAGGGAGAGGATCCATCTTACGATCCCTCTGTCTAGACCTTTGCTGGAAAAAAGGTTGTTGCTGTTGAACTTGTTGTTGGGGTTGTTGTTTCTGAATAGACGGTGTGGGGATTGTTACAGCATCTACCTGATAATAAGCTCGAGAACGCCCTCTGCCTCGTCCTCTAAACACAACATTCGTATCACCTTCTCTTCTTTTCTGGTTACTAGCAAACGGTTTCTTCGTCCCCGAAGAGCCAGCCCCACTCACATCCTGGATCTTTCCAAGCTTTAACAGACTTTCTATTCTTTCTCCCGCGATCACAATATCAGCAAATCCAGTTGACGGACAAGCAGCTAATCTATCAAGATAGGCCCCTTGCAAGGTGCCCATGAACATATCTGCCATTTCTCTGTCTGACAAGGGAGGTTGAACCTGGGCAGCCATTTCCCTCCACCTCTGTGCATATTCTTTGAAACTCTCCTTGGCATTTTGTGACAACCCCTGCAATTGGGTGCGGTTGGGCGCCATGTCAATATTATACTGGTATTGCTTCAGGAACGCTTCTGCCAGATCTTTCCAATTCTTCACAGTAGCTCTATTCAACTTCATATACCAGGTCAAGGACGCCCCAGCCAGACTGTCCTGAAAATAGTGCATCCATAGCTTCTCGTCATCCGTATGGGCTGAAATCTTCCCAAAGTAAGCTTGAAGATGCGTTTGGGGACACGCATTGCCGTGATACTTATCAAAAGTATGAGGTTTGAATTTAGGGGGAATTCTGACTCCTGAGACCAGCCCCAAGCTGGTAACATCAATACCCATAGAGTTCTTGCATTCTATGGCCCTGATCTTCTCTGCTAACTCATCATACCTTCGATCCCCTTGATTACCCACATCAGCATCCAACAGAGTAAATTGGTCTTCTAGAGTATCTTCAAGAGTAACACCAGCATGCCTACCATTTCCATTACCCCGATTGTTACCACCAGGAGGAGGGTTGCCACCGGGAGGAGGAATGCCATGTCCCTGTGAATTGTCATGCCGATCACCTTCGGGCCCATTGTCTGGACGCTCTACCAGAATCCTCAATCTCTCCTGATTTTGCGCCATGCCAGTCATGAGGGTCATGAACTGGTCCATACGCGCCCTCATTTCAGCCAAATCACTTTGCACTTGATCCATGATTCTTACTTGATTCCTTCGCGTCGAATATCGGTGAATATGACTCTCCGCTATACTGCCTGAAACTAAGTAAAGGTTAGCGTCCCTGCAACGAGTACCTGAAAAGCAAGTAACAAAAAAATGCAAAATGATATGCAATGCCATGCAATGCCATGTTTGTCATTTCCGAGGTGCTTTATACCCTGATTCCAATCCAACCACAGAAATCTGAAGACCAGAAATTGTGATATAAAGAGACGTGTTGTGGTCATGTGCTTGTGTGCAGCTATCTGATAAGGAATAATTCTGAATAAAACTGCTCATACTCATTCAACGAATTATTCAAGTACATTTAAGAAAGGTTCAACCGCAAATGCAATACAAGGAAAAATGGATCCATCAACAAGCCTGATGGTAACCATTAACAACAAAATATAAGGAAAAGAACATCAGTCTGACAATTCCACACCCCTCAGCTTATCACTTGAGTATTTGATCTCCTCAAAAAGTATACGGGTACGCTGGTGATTCGGCTTTTCAATAATTTCTTTGATCAAGACATCCCTTTTCTCAAGAGCTTCATTTAAAGAACCCATATGCAGCATCAGAGCCTCGTCATCACACACTCCTTTGTGTCTCTTTATGCCGGCTTGCGTCTTGAGTATCTCCCTTTCTATCATGACTTCTTCAAGCTCTTTCTTGGTATTCCTCAGCTCACCTCTAGCTTCTTCTAGCTGTTCTTGACTCTTACCGAGGTTTTCCCGATACTTTCTCCTCTGCTCATGCGCCTTTTCAAGCTCTTCGTCTTTAATCTGCAACTGTTCCTGTAATTCAGCATTCTCTATCCTAACTTCGTCCCATGCATGCTGAAACTTTGTTAACTTTTCTTTGGTCTGTGCTAACGCTTGTTTGGTTTGCTTGTGGGCTTGAGTAGCATCATCAGCACCTTTACTAATCTTCCGGAAATGTTGGGCTCTTCCAGCAAAGTCTTTTTCTTTTGCAGTTAGGATTTGTTCAGCATCTTGGGCTTTCCGCTCCAGCTCTTTGTTGGCATGTAGAGCATTCTGAAGACGGCTACTCAACTCGGAATTCTCCCCTTGGAGCTTTTTCACCAAGGCTTGCAACTTGTCAACTTCTTCCACAGTAGCAGTGCTTCTTGCTTTCTCATTCTCCGGATACAGAAGGGGTGCCTTACCAAAAGGCAAGAGAAAATCTTCAACTCTTTTCTTCACCCACTCTTCATATGCTGGATAAACCCGGTTGTTAGGCTTGCCTAGAGTAACTTTCCCCTTTTTCAGTATGCTACCCCAGCTTTCAGAAGCTTTCTGTGCTGCTTCCCAACCATCTGATGTATGAAAATAGAGGGACTCCTCCACATCTCTCTTAATAGGCGGACCTGTCAGGGCATACCCAAATTGTCGAATGGCCAAAGAAGGATTATAGTTAATCCCACCCATTCTTCCTATCAGTGGAACGTTAGGGAACTTACCACAGCTGTGGATAATATTCTTGCCAATCAACCCATGATCTACCCATACGATGTCCTTGGCCACCAATCCCATTAAACGCTGTTTCCACTCTAGAGAATCTTTGGAATCCACAAAAGCCCCTGATTGTGGTAAACGGCCCGCAAACCACTTATAGAACAAGGGTGCACAACAACGAATTATCCCTCCTCTTTTCTTTTCGTTTCGGTTGTACAACGAGTAGTGAAGATCTCCCAGTAGCGTTGGCACCGGGTTCTTCATCATGAATATTCGTATAGCGTCCGTATCAATGAAATCCGGCTCGTTGGGAAACAACACTATGCCGTATATACAAAGGGCTAGCAAAGCATTAAAAACAAGCCAATTCTCGCCTTTAGCTGCTTCCTGGGCCTTCTTAATCAGATATTCCAACTTGTAACCACGAATCTTTCCTTTGTTGGAGACATTGTCGCCTAACTCTGATTTGCTCAAATAAAGAGCACCAGCCACCTTTCCAAAGTCAAGATCCCCCACTGATCCAAAGAAAGGGGGCTCCTCCTTGATAGCAATCCCCAACATGTTGGAATACTCCTCCAAGGTAGGAACCAACACATAGTCTGGAAATACAAAACATCTCAGAGGCGGATCATAGAACTGCATCAACGTATGGAGACCTCTGGCTTCATAATCACTGACATTACGGACCATAGATAAAATCCACCCATATTTCTCTTCAAAAGCTTCTCGTACTGCAGGACTCGCCATTCCCTTCAGCATAACAATAGGGCCCAAGGTAGGCGTAAGGAACTTATAGCTGATGATATTCTTCCTCTCTTTAGTGTTCATCTTTGCAGGGACCTGATGACTGGAATCAAGGGTAATATATGCACCTGGAAATGAATAAACATGTATGTTAGGATATGATAATGCAATGCAAAGGGCAATGTGATCAGGTAATCAGGTGTCTGTGCTGAACTGTGAACGGTGTCAGTGTAGCTCTGAGAACAATATAGAACCATAGATAAAGACCATCTGAATACAATAGGATGAAACTTCCTTGTGAGCGACGATGATAGAAAACCGGGTATGTAGGAGGTTATGGTTTCCTGTAAACCTGTAAACAACCCGCCCTTCTCACATGTGGGTACTAGGATGTTCAGTATCCCGAGCTCTCAGGTCGAGAAATGATGATACGTTCACCATTTCTGGTTTGGCATCATCATCAATCGAGAAGGCCTCAACTGATTCTCCAAAACAAAAAGGTCCTCAGCTTCTGGCACTGAGGTCGAGAAGCAATAGTACATTCATCCCTCAGGGTACAGTACTATCGCCAATCGAGGAGTGCCTCCGCTGACTCTCTTTCAAAAAGGGATGTCCTATAGCAAGTTCCCAGCACTGGGTCCTCGGATCGAGAATGTGCAATGGGTTTGCCACGGAATGTGGTCTGCCACTGTCACATCTCGGGAGGAGTGCCGCAACTGAGTCCTCGGGAATGGTCACCAGAGTCGACAGTCCCTCAAGAGACTAACCACTGGCCTGCATAACATGCAGTAGCAGAAAGCTCCTGATAGAACCTCGTCTGGTTGTGGGTCTCATGAACAACAATACGTGGTTACCACCACGCAAGCGTCATGACTATCCACTCTAATACCTATGTGTGTACTCAAGCCTTGGTAGTGGGCTTATCTCTCAGAACACCCATCCCGCCAAACAGACAAAACAGTGCAACACAATATAATATATGATATGTAATGCTAAAATGCGGTAAATACAGTAAAATAAATAAACAACAACATATAGCACCACAGTAAACACCCAATGAAAGAAAACAAACAAGCGCTAGGATTGACTCGCTTAGGATGGACCAGTAATAGGTCAATCTGTCCCCAGCAGAGTCGCCAGCTGTCGCTCCCGGGATTTTCATCCAAGTACAAACGCGAAAGTGGCACCGAAACAGAGTCGCCAGCAATGTGTATTTATCCCAATAGGGGGAAAGGAAACACCGCATAAACCTGAGAGAAAGGAAAAGCATGGTCTTACGACCAAGAGAACTGGGTTCGGGAGTCGGTTACGCGAGAGGAAGGTATTAGCACCCCCACGCGTCCATCGTACCCGATGGGATCCACGCTTGCTTGTCTCGATCAAAGGGTGATAGAAAAGAATACTGGAAAAGGAACTAAAAGAGAACTGGAAAAGGAACGAGAAACAAATGTAGGGAAAATACAAGAAGTGCTCGCATGGGCCCTACCCCACTGCCTACGTATCTCATCGGGAGCATGAGAATCAGAGCGACGTAGTTCCCCTCACTAGGGATGGATTGTTTGTGTTTTTTAGATAACGGCTTACGTTCTGGCTCAGGTGTTGCAGGCTCGCTAGTCCGAGTGCGTTACCGTCTTGCAAGAGAACGAGTAGAAGCGCGTTCGTGCGTTGAGAATGAATGAGATGAGAAAAGAATTCCCGAAGGAAAGACGTTATTGTTTGTTTTTGTCTTTTAGAAGTTTTTTTCATTTATTTGCATATGACAGTGTATCTGAATCTTAGTCATTGGAATGTGTACATTCTCATATTCCAAGATGGAATGGGTAAGAAAGCACACTAAGAGTGAAGAAGACCCCCACACTTAGTTCCAATTGTCAAGGTTCAAACACACTAGCATACTTGTATTTATTAAGTGTTTTGGTTGAGTAAGAAATGAAGAAGTTTTTTTATTATTGGCACCTTCAACAAGTATTGCATTTAAGTCCCTCATACAAGATCAAATGTTTAACACATTGACCCAAGATGGGCTATATGCTACACATTCTAAGATTACAAGAGAAGACCCCTTATAATCTTTTCTTTATATGAAAGGCCTAAATGCAATAAATGCCTACCTTTATTATATGTTTTGAATTTTCTTTGAGATGAGAAGATGAAAGACTCAAGAGAGGGTAAAGGTAAAAATCTATATGGACTAAGACTCAATCCTAATTGATTAGTTAAGGGAGTGATCCTAAAGTTTGTGAGGTTTCAACCTAAAGTCTAAAGAAAGAATGAATTAAACAATTCACTTCTAAAGTAGAAGATGAATTGTAATTCACAAAGGGAAAGTGATGAGTTATTAAAAGAAAGCACATAAGTGCTTAACAAAACATAAAATGGAATTGTAAAAGAGAAAGGATAGAAGTTGAATGTGGATTCCTTATCCACACTCAATTGAAACTTACCAAAGCCCCTACATGGTTAGTAAACATGTATAAGAAGTATAAGAAGTAAAAGAACATGTAATGCATCATGAAACTCAAAAGAATTAAATGAGAAAACAAATCCTAGAACCACAACCAGAATGAGCATCATATGGACAACAAGTGAGTATCATCATACAAGTGCAAGTGAATAAGCAATAATCATCATCCATTAGCATTTAAACATGTCACAAGAAGAAGGGATAGATGAAAGATGGAAAGAAATGAAGAGGACATGCATAAATGGAACATGTAAATCAACAACCAGAATTGAAACTAAATGGAAAATGGTTTATAAACATCTCAAAAGTATTTATGAATCAACTTCAAGACATTCAAGAAGTAATATAAGAAGAATTGAAATGAAAGTTCAAAAAGAAAGTGCAAACTACACATGTTAATGATGCACAAAGTTCAAGTTGAAAGTCAACATGCAAGGATGACATATAATGTGTATCAAAGACCTATAATATCATATGAATGACTCATAACATATGCAAATGCTCATACAAATATGCACAAAAGAATTCATGTAAACATGCACTAAAGTTGTAATGACATGCCATGGATTATACTTCCAATGTAATGCATCAAACAAAGACCAAATGGATTCATGAAAATTATGCCAGCATATTATTGGAATGCCTAGGTCAGAAATGCATCATACATCAAGATAGCATGTAAAAATTCAGAGCAAAATGACTTCAAACAAAGCAATTAGGTCAAATCGAAACATCATGCAAAGTGGTGCAAATATAGGCATCAAGACATGTGATAAAGTGACCTAAAAAATCAAACAAAAATCATCTAACATGCTTCAATGTATTAGTGAATCAATGCAAAAATAATCATGTCAAAACAGTTGGTAATGAGCAAGAACAAAATTAAACAAATTCATGTATCATGCTTAGAATGCATCTAAATGGAAATTCAAAGAAAATTATGGACCAGGGGTAAAAAGGTCATAAAATCAATAAATAAAATCATGGAAAATTTCCTAAATGTTTTAATGATGCTCATGAATTTTTGTGGAATTTTACAATCTGTTTTGGTATTTTTGAAAATTAAAAAGCAAACATGTAGAAAGAAATAAAAAATGAAAAATCAATGCAAAATGCAGGGGGGTATGAACATAGCAATTGGACAGTGCAAATTCATTGGGCTTCCAAACAGAGGGGTGTAAATATCAATCTGGTTAAATCCAATTATGCGCAAAACATGATAATTAACATGCACAATCAGTCAACAAGAGTCAAAGCAATAGACACCATAGGATCAAGTCCAAGTCAACCCCTGGTCAAAGTAACCTAATCTCACGCATGTGCATGAATGTTCACCATAGCTACCATGTACCATGCCACACAATGTTTAACAATGAAATCAGAAGAATCACGTGACATGCACATGAATTTTTATGTGTTGGCAGCATGGTAGCCATTAGATCACACTCATCCAACGGATCACATTCAAACTGGTCATAAAACCCTAACATGAAGACCACCGGCCGGAGAAGGACCTCCGGTCACCTTCTCCGGTCAATCATCACCGTCTGCAACTTTAATTCTTCCAGAAATTCACAATCCACATACCAAATGAAAGCTAAACTTACGTACATCAAGAATTTAGCACTGAAATCACCAAACAATGCACACACAGCAAGAAATGATCACAAACATTTTGCCCTAAGTTTAGATCTACACCTCTGAGAGGTCTATCAACTAGCCAGAAATGTTTCATTGCTTCTAATAAGCCATAATCAACATGAAACAAGCTTAAAAATCAATGAATCGCACCAGAAGAGTTAAGAAATTCCAAACCTGAAACTTGAAGATTCTTTGTTCAAAAGAAAACCAGAGATGTTGCCTTGAGTTCTTGAGCTCCAATGTGGCCAAATAAAGGCTTAGATACAAGAGTGGATGATACTTCAGTGAAGGAGAGCTGAAATCCAAGATTCAAAACAGTTGCAATGTGATGAAAATGGGAGAGAGAATCAGAGAGATTCTGAGAAGAAGATGAGGGAGATGAAGTGGAGCTCGAAAATCAGTTGAAATGTGGAGGAATTGAGAGAGAATGGAAAGAGTTTCTCAATTGAATATCAGAAAAATGAAGCTCCGAAATGAATTCGTGAAGGGAAGATTTGTTTTATATGTTGAGCTTAACCATGGTTAACTGGGTGAATCAACTGAGTCATGGTGGTTTAGGTGAGTCATCCCTAACTAACTGAGTCAAGTTAGTTAGGGAGAGCAATGATAAGGTGATGATAGTTCATGGTAAGCTATGGTGATGGTGACAAGAGAAATGGAATGGCAAGGCTGTGTAACACAAAACTTGTTCAGCAAGCTTGTCATTTCTACTTTCATGCATAGCACGTGCTATGGTGTGTATGCAATGTGTTTGGTTTAAAAAGGCAATGGATAGCTGGTATGAATAAAGCACGTGCAAGCTTGTACCAACAACATCAACAACATTGGTTTTTTTTTTCTGGTTTTTTATACCAGTTTGCAGACATGGGTGTTTAATGGTGATTTTCTCTTTGCATTGTGGATGATTTGATGAGTTCTTGGAGTCATTGGCAAGAGGGATTGTAGTAGAACTACTTTGGTATGAAAATTGAATGGAAATGATGCTTGGGAGAGGTTGAAAATGACTTAGAACAATAAGGTTTGGAAACTGGTTATGGGCGAGGAAATGAGGTTGGTTGGCAAGGTGTGCATGGCATGGATTTTCAGTTGTGTTGACCAATCTTTGAGCTATCATAACTCCTTATCCTTTGATCAAATGAAAAAATCATGAACATCAATCTTGAAGATCTCACATAGGGGAACAACTTTGATGTTGCAAGATTTTTCATTTGAAGCCTTTAACCATGAGTAATTGATCCCTACATTTTGCCCACCAACTGTTTGAGAAAATGACTGCGCGCAGACCTGGCCAAACTTGGTCATGACATGGTTTTTGGCCTACTTTCCTCCAACTTTGATCAATCATATCTCCCTCATTTTTTATCCAATGGAAATGTTCTACCCATGGATTTGGAGCTTAAAGCAAGGCCTTTCATTGAGGCAGAGTGGAATTTTCATTTGGTGCTCCAAATTTGAATGGCCTTGGTTCAAATTCTGATGCAAAATGGCCAAAACTTGCTATTTTTAGTAACCCTACCTCATCCAAGAATGGCAACTTTCCACATCTTGATTTTTTCATGATTCCTTTGGAGTTTCTTGATCAAATTTTGCACCTTGGTCACATATAACATGAATTTCATGAATTTGGCCTCAAAAAGTCAAGAGTTGACTTTTTCCTCTGATTATTTGACCTGGCCCCCAAATTCCCTGATTTTGATCCTTCTTCCAATTGAACCACTTCTAAAACTAATTGAGATGCAATCTTCCACATCCATACACCTAAGGACATAGAGAAACCCATGACATCAAGTCTTGGCCAAAAAATCAGAGACTCCCTGATTAAAATGGAAACCCTAGTTTTAGCATCCTCTGGTTAGGAGGTAAAAGTGCAGTCTCCAATTTCAAATTCCTCAGAGTATGTTGTGTATCCTCTTAAAGGATGATGAGATATGCCACTTGGGGATGATCTTGGATCATTGAGCTATCTCTTTTTGAGGGTTTTCCTTCAGTTTTTGAACCTCTTGTATGATGAAAGATGTATTGCTTCAATCTCCCATTGTTTTCACTTTCTTGAGGTTATGGATGATCAATTGAGGTAATATGAGACATGAGAGACCTCTTGGCTCGCCTTGAGGCCACTTGCTTGACTTTTGTGCTTTGAATAATCCTTTGACTGCTAACTTTTTCCCCTGATCACATGCCTTGATGGTAAGAGGTGTGCCCTGCTTCATTTTTCTATGTTAAATGCAATGTAATGTTAATGAGATGGATATGATATGATAAATGATAATGCCATGCTATGATGCCAAAAGGGGAGAGCAAATTTTGGGGTATTACAGTTTGAACTATATTTCCAGATATATCTCCCATTTGACCGCTACTTGTGAGCCAATCTTCAAATTACTGAGAAAAGATCAAGTAGTGAAGTGGAACGACGAATGTCAGATAACTTTTGATAAAATCAAGGAGTATCTCCAAGAACCTCCGATTCTGATGCCGCCAGTTGAAGGAAGACCTCTAACATGTACTTAACAGTGCTATGATGCTTACTACTATGGACGGTGAAGATTTCCCGCACCCTGTGAACGCGGACATAGTCAAAAGATACTACGCATAAGAAGAGACCCGCTAGGTTGACTGGCCTAGGCAAAAATAAGGGCATCCCAGCGAACCAAAAGGGTTCGGGAAAAAATTAGGGATCTATATACAAAAGAACTGTACACCCGGCAAGTCAAAAACCTGAAAAGGCGGCTTTGGCAAAAAAGTGTATCCCGGTGGACTGAAAACCTAAAAAGGCGGTCCAGGTAAAAGTTAGGGATTAAAGCGTACGACTATGTCCCGTTGGATCACTTATCTACTTCCAGCTTAGTTTTATCAAGTTCGAACGACACAGATCAATCCAGTCATATTCCTTCCGACAGCAAGGGATGAGATGCGTGAAGATATAGTGGCAATAGCAGAGTTGAAATTCAATGGGATCATTTCACATAGTTTTTTTTCTTTGTTTATCACTTTGTACCTTTTCAATTTTTGACAATTTCCTCTTATTAGGATTTCTGTCTCCTTGTACAAAACCGCTTGTTTATAGGCCAATTTCAAAATCAATACAAGTCTATTTTCAAATTCAAAAATTGCTTTTACTTTCCCTGTTTTATTTGCGTAAACGCCCAATGGGTACTTTGAATGAACATACGCACTTGAATATGATTGATGTTTACCAAAAAATATATATACATGAAAACAGAAATAACATTTACTAAGGATTCTAGGAGTTGGGATAGTGTTCAAGATATCCACGAACCCCCACAGAGCCAGTTCATGGAAATATCCCCACAGAGCAATCTCCATGGAATTATCTCTATTGAGTTATCTTCACAAGCTCATCCCCAACAGAGATATATTCCCCTACAAAATTAGTATGCCCTCAGATAGAAATCAGGGCATCTTCCAGCGATTCACTTCCATATCTTCGATAGATAGCTTGGCATGATCATAGATCCCCTAGCAGATAAAGAAGTTGATCATTTCCCCAACATACAGTAGAAATTTTCTCAACGCAGCCTATGAAATTCTAATCCCCATCGGAGGTTATTCCCTCTATGTAGTATACCGAATTCAATTCCCCAACTGAGTTTGTTTCTCTAACACTATAGAATCCTCTCCCCCAGCAGAATTTATTCTAGGATGTTAACCCTAGAAGAGTTGACACTCGTGTCTGAAACCTGGTCAGATAGTGCATCGGAGAATTATCCATCTCTGTTATTCCCAGTCAGAATGCATACAATCAATTTCCACAGTAAAAGGACCACGGACTATCGACTCTCCTTACAGAATACTTCTATCCCCAAGCGGAAGTCAAAGATCCCCAGCGAAATATTCCCAAATGGAAAGTATGAATCCCCAGTAGAGTCATTCCAAATAGGATCTGAAGATTTATTTTCTCCATCCCCAACAACAGTCAGGGATTTATTTTCCCCAATCAGACTTTACTATTCACAGCCACCGCTACCTTCAGCAACATTTCATACCCATGCATCATTTACATTACATCATAGCGTACGCATACAAAACGCATATAACATTCTCATGTAGTTTAAGAGCATCATTACACAATGCATTACATATATCATGACATTGCATAAAACTAACTTGGTTTTTTCAGGTTAGTTCTCAAACGGACAAATATCGTCAACAGTTTATCATCTTTCAGATACAATCAGTCGAAGATTCATTCTGATACTCCTTTGGATACAGTCAGGAGTAGACTCATTCCAGTACATCTTCTAGACACAGTTCAGATACAATCAAGACACAGATTCATTCTGATACTTATTCTAGTACATCTTTTAGATACAGTCGGTCGAAGACTCATTCTAATACTAATTTTTTAGATACAGTCAGACGTAGACTCAATCTAATATGGCACTCAGATACAGTCAGGTAAAGACTCATTCTGATCTCCTTATAGATACAGTCAAGACGTAGACTCATTCTAGAACATCATCCAGATACAATCAAGGCATAAGAATCATTCTGGCACTCCCCAGCACGTCTGCTAGATACAGTTGGACACAGACTCATTCTAGTATATTCATCAGATACAGTCAAACCTAGACTCATTCTGATACTCCTATTAGCAGTTACTTTGGATGGCATCTATAAGACCATCTTCATCCTGTCATCTTTCCGAATGACATCTTTAAGCCCATTCAGGCAATACAATCAACCAACAAGCGCTACTTCGTGCACCCGTGAGTGCAAATTTTTGGGCACTTAAGTGTTCAATCCTCTTCCACCTTCAGATCACGAATGGCAGACATGCAAATCTAACTCTTCAGGTTTAAGAAGATTGAACAGGGGCAGCTGTTGTACCCCAAAATTTTCCTGCCCTATTTTCTAACATTTAAATTATTTTTTAACTTTGATTTTATAAGTTTTTTGGTTCAATTTTTACTAACATTTAAACAGTAAGTTTTACTCAAAAAATAGGTAACAGTTTACTTTAAATTGTTTAAATAACAAATAGTTGTTTGACCTTCATATGCTTTCAAGTGCATTTCTGTTTCAAATAAATGAATTGGCATAATTGGAAAGAAGATAAGGCTTGCAAGTATGAGGTCGCGGGTTCGAATCTCACATGTTACATTTTGAATTTGTTTATGTTATTTGTTACTAACTTTCTTTCCATTTTAAATTATTTTCAAAAAATCACAAAAATTGTATTTTTTTTATTATTTGTTTTTAATTTTCGTTTTTTATTTTATGGCATTTTTGAAAAATAGTTATTTATTTGATTTTATGCACTTTTTACCAAAAAAGAGTGCAAAAATCATAATAGATACAAAAAACTATTTTCTTTTTGTGTACTCATTTCCTATTGGTCAATTTATGTCATTGGTCTACTTGGTGACCAAGTAAAAATTAGATACTATTTAATTTTTATTCAGATGTTATTAGATCAATAGGAATTAAGACTGATTATTATTTTCCTTTTTAAATTTTTTAACCTAATTTTCTAGACCTATAAATACAGGTTGTTTTACACATAACAGGGACCGGAAGAAGAAACATAAAAGTTGCGCCTGCTACTATATGTTATTGTTATAACTATCAAGACATTATTCCGAGCAGTATCGTGCGTATCTGATTTCTATCACACACATATATGCCATTGCTTCATTCATATGTTACTAATCACATTCATATGTTACTAATCACTTTACTAACAAATATATACATATGATGCACTGTCCATTATTTCATATACCTATGCTATTGTTTACGCCGATACTGTTCATGGCGGTACACACTTCAACTGGTGCGTACAAATTTTTTTTTCATTGATTTCTAACATTTTTTTAATATAAAACTTAATATTTCGCTTTATATATATATATGTATAGAGTCATCGCTTTAGTTTAATTTTTTTTATTATTTGGATTGAATCGTGTCGATACGCTATTTACATACAGTCGTGTATAATGCGTGACATTTATTTTTATTCGATCCGATTGCGATGATCGCACTTTTTTGCGTTAGCAATATTGTGGATTTTTTTAGCACATTAAATTTACTTTTTTTATATGCATCTTCTATCTCTAAAAAATTTAGATCCTCACGATTTGGATCCGGTTGCGATGATCCCAGTTCCGCGGTAGCAACATTGTTGTTTTTTTGCACGTTTTAAAATTTCTTTTGCTTTACGTTTTTGATAAATTTAGATCCGCCTGATTTGGATCCGGTTGCGATGATCGCGCTTTCGCATTAGCAACTTTGTTGGTTTTTATCAAATTTTAAAACTTTTTTTACTTTATTTTTCTTTTTATTTAGATCGGTACAATTCGGATTCGGTTGCGATGATCGCATTTCGCGTTAGCAACATTATTGAGTTTTTATTACATTTAAAATTCCTTTTTATTTGTGCTTCTTTTTTTGTAAATTCATATCTGCCCGATTTGGATCCGGTTGCGATGATCGCGCTTTCGCGTTTGCAACTTTGTTGGTTTTTATCAAATTTTAAAAATTCTTTTACTTTATTTTTCTTTTTATTTAGATCGGTACAATTCAGATCCATGATTGCGATGATCGCATTTGTGTGTTAGCAACATTATTGATTTTTTTCCAGCATGTTAAATTTACTTTTTCTTTGCTTTTTGTTATAAATAGACCCACATCACTTGGATCCAGATTGCGATGATCGCACCTTTTGCGTTAGCGATGTTCTTTTATTAATTCTCAAATAATTTTGATTTCATTTTTTTATTTTTGATGTTAATTTTGTTTCAATTTTAATCTTAATCTTGTTTGAATTTAAATTTAAATATTGTTATTCTTTTTTATTATTTATCTGGTTATTAAGTTTGGATTAAAACTTTTGCTAATTACCGTTGACTTATTGCGTGTTTATATTTATCGCTCATTTTATCCCCATTGGCAAAATGTATCCCAATTCACATGATGTGTAAATTAATTTTGTTGCTTTCCTTTATTTTGCTCATATCTTGCTACAATATTAAAACCTTTTTTAAAATATCAAACAATTCTCGATTCGATAATCGAGCCCCTTTTTTTTAAAACCCTGTAAGTCGACTGCTTTTTAGCATCGCCATCGACCTAATGCACACACATGCACCTCTAGGGTAACCTCTCTTCGTTTGCCTTACGAAATAATGGTCATGTCCCTCGAACGTAGGGATACTTTAACAAAAGACGCTTACGAATAATATCATCATAGTCCCTTCGATATAAAGATCATAGTCCCTCGATGACCCTTTGAGTTGCCTACGAAAAATGATCTTGTCCCTCGATGAACCTACGGAAAAATGATGATAGTCCCTTCAAATTGCTAAGGTATCCTTACATGTTGCCTTCTATGACCATTCGATGACCCTTCACCGTCCCTTCACATCCATTAGATAGGACTACCTACCTACTAATAGTATGGATAGTACTATCTCTCAAGGAAAAGGATAAGTACAAGAAAGACCTTATAAATTAAGGGTAAGTAACTTTTAAATGCTTGCTCACAACTAAAAAAAAACAAATACTTTTCACACCTCACACTTTCAAAAATATTTTCAAAAACAAATACTTTGTATACATTCTTACACGAATTATTACAAAGTCAACTTTTACAAAATATTTTCTGAACACACACCACATTTAAAAAAAAACAAGTTAAAGTTAGCAAGCAATTAAGAGCTCGTAGATAACTACGGATGAAAAGGGGTGCTAACACCTTCCCTTTTCATAACTTACCCCCCGAACTCAAAATCTTTTCAAAAAGGTCTTTCCTGTTCTTTTCACCTTTCCTAAATAAATTGGATAAAAGAAAAGTCGGTGGCGACTCTTGCTAACCGCAACATGTTTTGCGATAACAAAATTAAAGTCAGTTCTCCACCGTATCACAATCACCATCTGGACAAGTCATTCACAATACTTTCCAGGAACAGAAGCTAAGCCAATAATCCCAGGTCAACACCTAGAAGACTTTTGAGCGAATGCAGAACCCCTCCTATGATTCTCCAAGCCTCTGATGAAAAGATGTTATAACATCTGACAGAACATCCTCAATCTTGACCTTCAAAGATAATCAATTAAATACATGTGGATTCCACAAGTAGCAATTGATCTTAAATCCTTGTATAATAACCCTTCTTCACTGCTGTAATTGAGCTCCACCAGATCATGTCATGAACACTTATACAGTTTTCAATCTATTTGCAAGTATCTTCTTCAATGAAAATGATGAGATACCAAGGCCTCCACCCTTGACTCAGTAGCTAAGACTTTCTCTGAACAAGTCTTATTTACCTCAACAATTCTTCAATCAGATTGGATTCACTCTTAGGGTCAAGAGAGATGAATCCTTCCTTGCAGTTTTTGGAAGGTGAAAATAAATCACCTCCACGTTCTTCAGATTGTGTCTCAAGGAAACACCTTCTAGTTAGAAGAGTAACTAGAAGACTCCATATACACGACATAGATGTCTTTATGAGTGGACTTGAGAGAATTCTCAAGTATCTTTGACAACCTAGCCGACCAAACATTTATAAAACTCATAGAGCAAGAACCTGATAAACTTTAACTCAACTCCTTTCCTCTTCAACTGACTCCAAACTGCACTAAGAACCCAAGCTTCCTAGTATCAAGTCACCATACCAGATATCTAACCACAACTCCCTTTTCTCCATTGCTCCCGACTTTGGAATAAAAGAATGCAGATATCTTCAAACATAGAGGCTGACGATTGAGACCTTCCACCAACTGTCTTCAGTAACAACTCCAGAATCCCATAATTCTTTAGCTCTTCCATCAGAAACACATACAGCGGAACCACCAAGGAACAAATCCTGCTTGCCCTAATAAGTTGTCCCAACATCTTATAAGACACACCAACAAGAGAACTAGCCACTTCTCCTGTAGTTGTTGTAGAATCTCCTTAGCAACTTGAACAACCTCTAGGTTGCTCCCTTCGATCCAAAACATTCATCTTATCCATGAATACCCTTGGGTATGTTTGAGTTGATTGATCTGATCTCCAAAACTCCTCCTTGTTTAAACGCCAGAAAGTATCTCCCAAAGATCTCATCCAGAACCAGACAGGATGCCTGCTCTGATACCAATTGAAATTCTGGCCTATACAGACAGCAGATGTCCTAACACATGTCAAGACATTGTGCTACATAATCATTTAAACTTGGAGGTGTAACAGCAGACTGATACCTTAAATATCAGAACTGCACCATCACAGATGTCACGACATCTGATTCAACATGTTCATCATGAACCCTAACAGAAACGTAAATCTGCAGAATGATAAAGAACACAGTAATTGTTAACACAGTTCAGTGCAACTCACCTACATTTGGGGGATACCAATCCAGGAAGAAGACTTCACTATTGTGTAGACTGTTACAAAGTTAAACTCCCACGTTTACAACTTTATTCCTAACATCTACCCCATGAACATCTTTACCAATGTTAAACTCAAACGTTTAGAACCCTGATACAAGATACCCCACTCACATCCTAATCACAACCTGTGATATCTCTGTCTTCTGCCAATTCAGAACTGTCGCGATTTCTTGACCTTCAAGCTATCTTGGACTTGCTTCAAAGCTTCGTCCAAGAACAATACAACAACCATTACCTACAGGTTTCTGGTTGTATCCCTGTACCTATTCCTTCCATTCTGCATCCAGTATTACAGAATGTAGACTTACAACTCCTAAGAGAGCCAACGACTCTCAAACCCTAAACCCTTATTCAACACAAAGGAACTAGGTTACAAAGTTTCAAGCGATACAAAAAGTACAGTCTATTTTTAACCCTAGGTCTAAGTCTCCTTATATAGTCTTCTGTTGTCTTGGGCCTTCAATCGTTTCTCCTTTATCCACTCTGCAAATTTGCACCAAATCTTTTAACAGATTTGTTAATTAATCAAACCTGATGTATTAGTAAGATGTTAGAACATCTTTGTCGACATCTTTAATCTTGAGCAGATTTCTTCATCTTTATCATAATCATGTTTTACCAAAATTTCGTCAAACCACAGGAGCTTTCAATATGTTTCCCACCACTGGTAAATCCACAAGGTCCATCGCGTCAATGAAAGTGGAAAAGTCTTCCATTTCAAAACAATTTGGTTTGCCATTCTCTTTCCTTTCATCCATTGCTTTTATGGCATTAAATTCTCCGCCTACGACTCATTCCGCTACCGGTAGCTTCCCTTTCCATTCATTGAGTTATGACCATAACCTTCGCTTAGCCACAACATTACACGGAGAGTAAACATTAAACAACTAGCAATTAGTCCCTTTCCACATACAACTGAGTCCTAAATAACCAATACCTCTAAAGCTTAGTATCGTGTTGCATACATCCTTATTCCAGATTGTAAGGATACCCCCAGACCTGCCTATAGCCTCCTTCTCTAACCACTCACAACGTCAATCACCCCAAATGCTCTTAATCATCATATCGTCAACACGTTGCAACTTTGACTCTTGGATAAAACAAACATAAATTTTCTTGTCTGACGGCAGCTTCTGGATCCTCCTCCTTTTAGTAGTGGATCCACACACTCTTTTATTAAAATACACAACATTCATGATCCCGTCGTTGGAGCCACTCTCTTTCTATCAATTAATTGCCTATCCATGGATTCCATCTCCCTAATTATACCTTCGAACAGTTCGCCATCCTCTTCGCTGTCTACCCTCAGGTCCTTTATGCTTTGCTAAACCTTAGCAGGCACACCCTCCAAATATTTTTTTATATGGGAGTTTGCTCGGTTCACCTCACTATCACTGAACGATTCATAACATAAAATAGATCCACCTGAGAATTTCGAAGTTGCTTCCCCATCCTCCAATTCATTCATAGAAGAAGAAACTTGCTTACTGTGGTTAGGAGAAGTAACTCTCGCTGAATGGATTGAGGCTGTGAAATAAGTGGGAGAGATCGGTATTCTTATGTTTTTATGTAACTATTTAATACTTTTTTATTTTCGCTGCTTAACTCCAACAACTGGCCCATCTGGCCCTATAAGTGAGGAGTTAATATGGCTTGAATGATTTGGATCGAAACCCATAACTTACAAGTTATTTGTGCACAGGCCCAATCCCCCACCATCCAACTTTTCCTTAGAGCCTTCCAACCAAGTATCTTTTAGTAGCATTCTGCCATAACATTTGGGACTATCACCAATTCCAAGAGTTGCCTTTTTTCCTAACACTCCACCTCCTTCAGAGAGTTCCACATTGCTACCAACGGCTTGATCATCTGGTACAAGAGCATACCTACTTCTTTGACCCTCTGACTCTTGTCTACTATTAGACTTATGGCTAGAATACTCATTTTTTGACCTATCGTCTTTATGGCTGGGTTCCTGTCTTTCTCTTTCCTCCACCACATTAAAATTTTGAATCCCTTCATCGTCCCCTTCAGACTCATCCCCTTCATATTCAAAGACCATCGTGTAACAATCTTTTTCATCTTCTCTGCGAACATAGATATGTTTTGGGCCATGAAAATATTCGACCAATTTGATCCTATAAATGTTGTTGTTTATTTCCACATTAAAAGTTTCATTGAGGCACATGGAATACTTTATTTTAACCAGGAATCATGATACATCATGGAACTTGTGTTTCTCGGTATCCTCATAGCATTCCATGATTTTCCCACACAGCCTGAAACGAATTTGAAGAATTTAAGAGATGAAGCACGGCAAGGCAAGCCAAAACACTACAACCACACGAATCTTTCGTAATTAATATCCAAAGGGGTCCAAGGGTGAATATCAACGAACCACAGTTTCACCCATGCTTCGTCTTCCCTTACCATTACGCTCACTTCTCCTTCAAGATCTTCTTCCAACAAACATATAGGTTTGCTCCGAGTGAAGTCTCTTTAATGGTAAGATAACCTTTCTAGTTTAACTCTTCTTGGATATTATACGTATCACCCGATTTTTTCACAACACCCACGAATGTTTTCCTAAACCTATCCATATCAGTATCATCAACATCAAAACTGAAGGTGAGCAAAGCTTGGGTTTACAACCCCACCTACCTTCAAGTTTTCTCCGTGTTGCTTGTTGCCTACCACCTGGGCGAAAGTTCTTCCATCGAGACCATTGCTCCTGCTAGGTTCATGGGGCTGATCACCGTATTCACGACCCACAAATCCACGATTTTTTGTTTCATGTTTCCCTCATCGCTAACACGATTAAACCTTAGAATATTGGCGTATAGCTTTCTACCGCGAATATGGAAGTTGTCTAGTTTCATAGCAAGAATTCTAGCGTCTTTCATTTTTCTAAACCGGATAAAGTCCTACCTCTTTCCCCTTTTATCCTTCTTCATTGGAATATACACCTCTTGGACCAAACCATATTCCTTAAAAATCTCTAACATCTCCTTGGCCAAATAATCCTCTAGATAGATAGTAAAGAAGAAGGAGGTGATAACTTCCTCCTCCCCAATCGATTTCCCACTTCTATCTACCCAAACTGAACCTCTATTATCATAGTATTGTTTTCTCCTACTTTTTTCTTCCTCCCACCTCTGATCTGTCTCTCCCATAGCTCTCATTACATGCAACGATTTATGAACCACACTAAAAAAACAGAGCTCGTTGATTAGTTCCCTAGTCCTTGGACTAGGAATTTAAACCAAACTTAACACCTTGCATGCTATTTGCGCTCTGTTATCCTTCAGTGATTACATGGATTAAACCATGTGAGCTTGAAATGGGGATTAGAGTTTCTGTTTTATAGTGGTCGTGGTGAGATGTTTGTTTATTGAATTGATAAGCATAATATACAAACTAAGCATAATATACTAACTAAGCATAACGGCAAGGTTATGACAATTTATTTGTGTTGTAAGTCACATCTATAACACTTTTAAATTTTTACTAACAATAATGCTTAAAAAAATTTTTACTTCTAATATCCAATACACTCATATTTTTCAAAATTAACCGTTAACTACATCTTATAACAATCTAACACAAGAATATATGATAAAAAAATGTCAAATACATGTTAGATTAATTATTTAATTAATAAAATATGGATTGACATAATTAATTATTAATTATTATATTATGGTCAATTTTTATTAAACACTAATTAGTGATGAATTGTTTAATTAAGTTTTGTGCATAGATGAATCGTGAGGGGTTGAATCATTCAGTTAAATCCAAAGCGTAGTCTCTGTCTTCAATAGTTTAGTTGGTTAAGCGTTGTTCCATTAAACGATTAATACACTATGAAAATATTAAATGACAATGGGAATAGTAATTCTCTCCTATTCTTTCTTCAGATGATCATCTCTCTAATCCTACTAGATACATTGTTCTTATTCTTCTTAATTATTCTCTAATATTATAATATATTTTAATTTGTTTAATTTAATAATTAATCTAACAATACAAACTTATTGTATTTTTGTTGTTGCATTTTTTTTAATGAAAAGTTGGAGTTTATTATATAATACTGGACTCTCTTACGTTATAAAACTACGCGACATGACATTATTTCAACATATATATTTTCAACTAGCATCGATACCAACACTTTTTAACCACTATATTAGTCAATGTCAAAACTTCACTTTATCTAACAATGACATGTATGATGAATACAAAAGATTTTATTTCAGAGTTTGACAGAAAATAAGAAAATGGAGAGTACACTTCTACAAGGAATACTTTTTATGACAACGATTTTACCTCAAATAAGGAATACTTTTTATGACAACGATTTTACCTCAAATAAGAAAATGGAGAGTACACCTCTACAAGGAATCTTTGCTGGTGCGGTTCTCCTCTTCCGGTGCAGTCTGCTGCGGGGACCTCTTCCTCTCCTACTCCTGCTCTCCGGGGGTCTCCTCTTCCTTTGACCGGTCGATCCAAGTGGCCAAGAATTACCGACGCTGTGGATCTCACTCGGGTACCTGAGAAAGAGAAGTTTGAGCTTCCTCCTTGTATCCTTGATAGGAAATTCTTCGAGGGGAACTCTCTGATTGTGCCTCGGGCGGAGTCTCTTCGCTTAGAAAGCATGGATCGCCCGAGCAAGAGGGCGCTGGTGGCTCCGGACGCTTCAGCTTTGGTTAGGATGCTGGAGATGGCGGCCGTTTACATCGAAGGGGACTCTGCAACAGAGGCCGAACTTACTGCTGCTCGGGCTTCCATGGTGTCCCTCAGAGAAGAATCTAAGGTTGCCGAAGATGCTCGGAAGAAGGCTAAGGAGGAGGTGGCTCAGTTGAAGAAGGAGAACTCTACGCTGGCGGCGGAGAAGAAAGTTGTCGAGGAGCTGGTCCAGCGGCTGAGGGAGGTCAATGCCCCGGGTGATGATGAGGCGGAAGATGTGAAGGAATTGAAGACGAGATCCGAGTTGGTTGCCCGTTTGCTGACGACTGAGGATGATGGTATTGTCGTCGCGGAGGAGTCTTTCGGAAACGCCGTGGCTCAACTACGGGTGGTGAACCCTGAGCTTGACTTTTCTGTCGAGGGCACCCACTATCTGGCGCACGTTGAGGATGGTCGGATCGTCATGCCCGATGCTCTCCTTGAAGGGAATAACGAGGATCAGCCCGCGGAGGACCAGGGGCCTCAGTCCGAGCCTGCCGAGCATGTGGATAAGTGAGGAGTTTGTGTTTTTGATGTTGTTGTAATCTGTCTGGCCTGCGTGCCGAGTATTGTTGTAATTTATTTTTGGGGGGCGTGGCCCCCGTTTGATGTAACTCAGTACAATCGTGGTCCTTGTGGCCACTTATTATGTTAAGTTATTTTTTGCTAAGTGTTGTACTCATGCTCGTTGTGAATGTATATCTGCCCGTGATTGGGAGTATTTGACTTGCACAAATATTTTAGGGAGATTGCTCGTTATAGATGTGTTCGGCAGTGAGGGGAACTGGTCGAACGGTCGGGGAATATCTTGGAGGGGGTGTGGAGCTCAGGTCGTGTTTGAGGCCTGAGTTCGCGGCGTGAACGTCCCATCGCGAGCTGGGGTTCTGCCAGTCATGGTACTTTGACGACAGCGATGCTCGATCGAGGACCGCTGTCGAGCAGTTACCCGGCTCATTACTGAGCAAGGTTCTGCTTTATTCGTATGCGATGCTTGTACCTAGACGTGCATAGTGGTCGGTAGCTGACGTTCGTAGTTGCAACGGGTCGAACCGAGAATTTAGCTGTAGTATTGTTTTAGCTTTTCAGCATTCCATGGTCGAGCAAGTTCTTCCTCGGTGAGATGTTCTAGGTAGTAGGCCCCATTTTTCGTTTTTGCTCGGACGCGATAGGGTCCTTCCCAGTTGGCTGCTAGTTTGTCTTCGCGAGAGTCTTTGTGGTTTCTTCTTAGAACAAGGCTTCCCACGTCGAACTGTCATCGTATCACCTTGGCATTGTTCCTGATGGTAATTTTTTGTTTTAGTGAGGCTTCGCGGAGGGCTGCCCCGGTTTGGATTTCCTCAACGAGGTCGAGTTCTTCTCTTAATGATTCGGCGTTCATCTCTTCGTCTAGGGGCGACTCTGTCCGCCTGGAGGGTACGTGAACTTCGACGGGGATTACAGCCTCGGTCCCGTATGCTAGACAGAAAGGTGTTTCCCCCGTCGTTGAGTGTGGAGTTGTGCAGTATGCCCATAGTACGCTGTGCAACTCCTCGACCCATGTCTTCTTTGTTTCGTCTAGCCTTCGCTTGAGGCCTCGAAGGATGACTCGGTTGGCTGCTTCGGCCTACCCGTTTGTTTGAGGGTGCTTTATGGATGCGAAGTGCTGTTTCGTGCACAGTTGGGCACGAAGTCTTGGAACTTCCTGTCCGTGAATTGCATCTCGTTATCCGTTACTATCGCTTGGAGGATACTGAAATGTGCAAGGATGTTTGGTTTGTAGAAGCGCAGGATGTTGAGGGCAGTTATTTTGGCTAGATCTTCCGCTTCTATCCATTTTGTGAAATAGTCTACGCCCACTATTAGATATTTGTTCTGACTTGATCCTACCACGAAGGGTCCTAGGATGTCTAGGCCCCACCAGGCGAATGGCCAAGGGGAGGACATAGCCTTGAGCTCGTTAGGCGGAGCTAGGTGCATGTCCCCGTGTCGTTGGCATTTATCGCATTTCTTCACGTGTTCTTTCGCGTCGTGCTGCATGGTCGGCCAATAGTATCCTGCTTGGAGGGCCTTCCGGGCAAGCGACCTTCCTCTGGGATGTTGGGCATTGATTCCTTCGTGGATTTCGCGCAGGATGTGCGCGACCATTTCTTCCTCGACGCATTTGAGCAGTGGAATGGAGAATCCTCGCCTGTAGAGTTTATCTTCGACCAAGACGTAAGAGAAGGCTCTTCGCCTGACTGTGCTGGCCTCCTCTAGGTCGGACGGAAGTTCGTTTTTGGCGAGATAGTTGTAGACAAGGGTCATCCAGCAGTTGTTGTCACCGATCACCTACACGTCGAGTGTCGGGGAGGCTTTCTCGATGCTGGGTCGAGGGAGTACTTCATGTATGACAGATTTGTTTCCGCCTTTCTTCTTTGTGCTGGCTAGTTTGGATAGCACGTCTGCTCGCACGTTATGTTCGCGGGGAACATGTTTTACTTCCAGTGTTGCGAAGTTCGCCATCTCCTTCTTGACCAGGGCCAAGTATTCGGTCAAGTTGTCATTTTTGGCCTAATATTCTCCCCGGACCTGGAGGGCCACGAGTTGCGAATCCGTGCAAATGACGACTTCTTCTGCGCCCAGGTCTTTGGCCAAGCGTAGCCCAGCGAGGAAGGCCTCGTATTCAGGCTGGTTGTTGGAGGTTGGGACGGACAGGGTGAGCGATATTTCGACGATGATTCCTTCGTCGCTTTCCAGTATGATGCTCGCGCCGCTCCTCGCCGAGCTTGAGGCACCGTCAACGAAAATGGTCCATTTGCGCGCTTCGCTCGCGGGGGAGTCTGTGAACGTCATTACCGCGACGAAGTCGGCTAGAGCTTGGGCCTTGAGGGCTTTTCTGATTTCGTATCGGATGTCAAATTCGGATAGTTCCAACGACCACTTGAGCATTCAGCCGGCCATATCTGGTCGTCCGAGCAGCTGCTTTATGGGTTGATTTATTCGAATCACGATCGTGTGAGCTAGAAAGTAGTGTCTTAATCTTCTGGCTGCGTTGATGAGGGCTAGTGCGACTTTCTCTATCTGTTGGTCTCTTAACTCTGGTCCTTCCAGCACTTTGCTCGTGAAATATTTGGGCTTCTGCCCGTCAGGTGTCTCGCGGATGAGAGCGGCACTCACTGCTTCGGTTGCTACGGCGAGGTACAGGTACAACGTTTCGCCATTGTCCGGGCGAGAGAGGACTGGTGGCTCTGAGAGCGCTTGTTTCAGATGTAGAAGGGCCTTGTCACACTCCTCGGTCCATTCGAATGCTGCCTCTTTGCGGAGGAGTTTGAAGAATGGTAGGGCGTACTGGGCGGACTTGGCATTAAACGAGATAGTGACGCGAGCATCCCGTTGAGGGACTGGATGGATTTTTTTGACTTGGGCGTAGGAAACTCGGAGAATGCCCGGCATTTGTCGGGATTGGCTTCGATCCCTCATTCCATTAAGTAGAAGCCGAGGAATTTGCCTGCCCGGACACCGAACGTGCACTTCTCCGGATTAAAACGCATTTTGTATTTCCTGGCCTGGTCGAAGACCATTCTCAAATGGGCAGTATGATCGATTTCCTCGTGGGATTTTACGATCATGTATTCCATGTAGACTTCGAGCATGTCGCTTATTTCTCCCCTGAATACCTTGTTCATCATTCGTTGGTACGTTGCCCCGGCGTTCTTTAGGCCGAAGGGCATTACGTTGTAGTAATAGTTGCCCGATTCGGTCATGAAGGCCGTATATTTTTTGTTGGACATTGCCGTTCGGAATTTGATTGTAGCCCGAGTAGGCGTCCATGAACGATAAATGTTTAAAACCAGCAGAATTATCAACAAGTTTATCAATATTGGGGAGGGGGTAGGCATCCTTCGGGCATGCCTTATTGAGATCGGTGTAATCAATGCACATGCGCCATTTTCCATTAGATTTTTTAACTAGTACAACGTTGGATAGCCAAGTGGTGTACTTGGCCTCTGAAATAAATTTCGCCTCGAGAAGGTCCTTTACAGCTTTTTCAGCAGTCTCCGTTTTCTCCGGAGACTGCTTTCTCCTACGTTGTGTTATAACCTTGACGGCCGGGTCAATTGTCAGCTGGTGGCAGGCGACGGACAGATCCAAGCCGGGAATTTCGGTGACGCTCCATGCGAAGAGGTTGACATTCTCACGGAGGCATGCTTTGAGCTTCTTCCTCGCGATGTCGGGCAGGTCTGCTCCAATCTTCACTCCCCGCTGAGGGTTGTCACCAAACAGAACGATCTCGAAGTTGCCATCCAGTATTGGGCGCATCAGATGAGAGCTGCTGCTGGACGATGTGGACGGGTTGGCTGAAGCTGCTCGTTCCTCCTGCTGGTCTTCTTCTGGGAAGCGACTGTCGAGGTCGATGAAGTCGACTTGGGAAAGAGGGTTGGCTTCCTCGGAGCTGCTTGGCAATGCTGGCTTGCCCGATGATTTTGGCTTGGACGCAATGGCGTTGAGCCCTTTAATAGCTGCCTCGAAAAACCTACGTGCAGCTTCGATGTCGCCGTGGAGGGTCGCGACCATCCTCTTTGAAGTGTAATACTTCATCTTCAGGTGGACTGTTGAAGGCACCGCTACCAACTCGGCCCGAGTTGGCCTTCCGAATATGCACTGGTAAAGCGACGGGCAGTCGATCACCAGAAATTGTACCTTGAAAGATCTGGCCGTCTCAGCTGATCCGAAGGTTACGATCAGTTCGACGTAGCCCCATGGCTTGGTCACTGATCCGTTGAATCCCTGTAAATCTGACCCTACATAGGGGGTAAGGTGCGATTCGTCCAGCTGAAGCGTTGAGAACAGCTGGGAGTACATGATGTCGACCGAACTGCCCTGGTCGACGAGCATTCTGCGAACTTCGAAGTTTGCCATTCGGGCTCTGACGAGCAAAGATATGCTCGAGTTCGGGGATCCGCCGAGGAGCTCTTCCCGGTAGAAGGAGATGAGGACGGAGCCCTTCTGGGCCTGATCGAGCGTGGTCACTTTATTGGAGCTCGTGTTGATCAGATGCTCGAACTTGCGTTTCACGGAGCCCACAGTGACTTTGTTGAAACCCCCACCAGAAATGACCATGGCAGAGGGAAAAGTCTCCCACGGGCTGTGGGCCGCAAAATAAGCAGGGGCGTTGAGCCCGTCCGAGACGTAGAACTCCTCCGGCCACGATATGGACATTACGACCTGTATATTGGCGTCTTCCGAGGAGGGTACTTCCTCCTCTATCTTCTTGGACTCCTGGGCGTCCTGCTGAGGAGTGTCCTTCTTCTTCGCGAACTATTTCAGGTGCCCGTCCCTGATCAGTATCTCAATGGCATCCTTTAGATGGATGCAGTCCTCCGTAGTGTGGTCGTGACTCTTGTGGAAACGGCAGTATTTTGATTTGTCCACGTTTGGTCTGGCTGGCAGTTGTTTGGGGAAGCGGACCCCTGCCTGCTTGAACTCTGAATTGGCACATTCAGACAATATTTTCTCCCTGGAGACGGTTAGGGGGGTGTAATCCTGGAAACGCCCGGAGGGTCCCTTACTGTCGCGGGAGTCCCGTGGACGGTCCTCGCGCCTCCGTTCAGCCCGACGAGATGTCGAGGCTTCTTCTCCTTTGGAGGTCCGAGCGTTTTCCTGATGGCGTGATGCTCGGATATTGCAGGCCGCAATCTTTTCATCGTACTGAATGTGTAATTGGACTTTGAGGAGGAGGGCGTCTAAGTTCCTCGGTGGTGCGAGGCCAATGGCTTTAGAAAACTCGGAGCCCGGGCGGACCCCTTGGTCGAGCAGAAACTTCTTCATTTTATTCGTTGTAGGGACCTGCACTGCTTCCTTGTTGAACCTCTCGATGTATGCACGAAGAGGCTTGTCTTTTCCTTAGATTATGGCCCCAAGGGAGGCCTCGGTCTTGGGGAAACGACGAGATGCTGTGAAATGCCGTGAGAACATCCTACCCAGTTGTCTCCACGAGGTAATGGACTCCTCGGGCAATTGCTTGTACCATGTCATCGCTCCCTTGCGAAGCGTGGTCGGGAACAGTCGGCATTTGATGGTGTCTCGTACGCCGCGGTAGTCTAACAGCGCATCGATGTTCTCGATGTACTCGTCGGGGTGCGTGGTTCTGTCGTACGTGCCCAATGATGGGGGTTTCTCCAGACCTTTTGGGAGACGGGTGGCCAAGATTTCCTGGGACAACGGGCCGCGAGGCTTGTTGTCGCTGCTAGAACTAGTGTATGATGGGGACCGAAGGGGACGCTCGCAGCGGCGGTTCCTCCGGGGAGAAGGAGAGCGGTTCCTTCGAGGAGAAGGTGAGCGGTTCCTTCGGGGAGTAGGTGAACGGGCCCGGCCTATAGACTTGACCGGGGGAGATTGCTCGTTCCTTCGAGTCCCCTTGTGGTCGTGAGCGTGCTGGTCACGCGGGGAGATCTGGTCGCGCTTCCGGGCCGCGCGAGGATCAGGTTCTTGGCGCAGTCTTCGGTCGATGTCTCTTCGGGGTTGCGGGCTCCCTGATCATCGCTGGTTCCTCCGCGGAGGAGGGGATATTGGACGGTTGAACTCTTCTAGCGCCCCGATCCTCTCATTTTACTGCAGGATCAGGGTGTTGGTTTTGTTGATTGCCTCCAGGAGGGCTGCCACGGCCAGGCCGGCGTTGGGCGGAACAGGAACGGGCTGGACGTCAAGTGAAGGCTGATCGGTGTTGCAATCAGCAGGGGTAAGGGAAGGAGAAGCAGTGGCTCCGTCCCTGAGGAAACGGGTATCTCGGAGGAGAGATGACTAACCGTCAATGTCAGATTTGTTGACGGGGAGGATGGTGGTTTGGAGAGCATTCTTGGTGCGATCTTTGGAGGCCATGATCGTGATAATGTTTGAGAATTGTTTTGATCTTCAGTTTCTGAGGAAAGAAAGATGGGGAGAACAATGATTCCCACAGACGACGCCACTAATCGTGAAGGCTGGATCAGATCCTATAGAATTGGCCCACCAAGTGCGTCAGGGATGCTGGTCGTATGGAGAGAAAAAGGGGTGTACCTGCAAGGTACTCCGACGATCAAGTAAGAAAGGGTCAGAGAAAAGGGGCAAGTACAAAGTATGGGTTCTTAGGGTAAATATTGGATACCTGACCCTCTCAAGCGAGAGGGTCTATATAGAGCCCCCAGCGCGTGGCCAACGGTCATATTTTCGGGGCGAAATAACTGTTTTTCCCAAAGAATAGGTAACTACCCAAACTAGCCGTTATGTCGGGCAGGGTGCCCAAGACTAGCCGTTATGTCGGGCATAGACATGGTTCCAGCCACCCGTCCACGGCTGTTCGGAGAGTAATGAAGCCGTGGTAAAGGGCAGTAATTCCGGGGAGGAATGTTGCATTTCTTGCCCGGTTGGAGGGGCAGAAAGGTAACGTTTGCCCATCTGTGGATTGGACTTAGGCAATTTGGGGCGCTCTGGAGCAGAAGCGGATTGGGCCATGTCTAGCCATTGGTCCAGTCCAGAACTATATATATATATATATATATATATATATATATATATATATATATATATATATATATATATATATAATGTCGATTGTTTGTCTAAGGCAACAAATCCAGGTTTAGTATATGATATTACCAAAGCAGATTATGCAGATTTCTTGTGCGGAGAAGGGTACACAGCTAAACAACTAAGAGTTCTAACTCAAGATAAGGGTAACTGCAAAGTGAAAGCTAATGAGAAAGTTGTATACAACTTGAATCTCCCATCATTTGCTCTTAAAATAAACCTAATTGGATGGATGTGGAATAGTTCAAATCACATAAACGTGGAGAATATATGCATGTATATAGTCCCGTTAAGACAATTCAGTTAGTAGTTGTACTATACAAGAATATCAAATGCATGGCACGAATTGAACCTGCGACATATGACTTATTAACCTTTAAAGGGTGAAATTCTAGTCACTGAGAAGGAACATATATGTGTGTATATATATTTACCTTGCGATTTTAATGGAACATGCTTGTTGAATTAGAATGCAGGTGAGAAGGAGAAGTAAGAATGGCCTTAAAGAGTTCATATTTGCAACTGAATCGAATTGAGAAGCAAAGAAGGTTTACAGTACTAAACCGTTTGCAGACTCATTTTATGATCTCAGATCCTCTAAAGTTGGCAACGGAGAATTAACTTCTTTCTGGTCGTTGTCGTGGTGTGGATGTGGCAAACTTTCTTTGCTATTTCCGGAGGTGAGAGATGCTGCTCTCAGACCAAACAGCAGGGTGGTTGAAAACGGTTTTTGGGACGGTGAGCATTGGACTTGGAATGTTCAAACAACTGGCAGCAGCTCTGTTGCATGGTACAACATGCCCTTGAAAAGCTCTATGATATTTTGGATGAAATTACGCTTTGCAAAGCTGGAAAAGATTTGTTTCTATGGCAACTTGACCAGTCTTTGTTATATTCTGTTAAATCTGGATATAACTACCTCTGTCATAATATGCAGGCTAACATTTTGACGGGAGAACGTTCTGCAAGATTTAAACTGTTATGGTTTGCGAATTCTCCTCTGAAAATTGTTCTCTTTGGGTAGCGACTCTTGCACAATAGGCTTCCGACACGGGAGAATTTATATGTTCGTGGCATTATCTCAAATCCTCACGACAAAGTTTGTCCGTTTTGTTTTGTTGTTGATGAAAATTCTGCTCATCTTTTTTTTCTTTGCTACAAATCTTTGTTGGTGTGGCACATCATTTCTGCTTGGTTGGGTATTAGACTAATCCCAAATGATAATATCCTTGCCCATTGTCGAGATTGGATTGGTGCTCTTTACTACCTAGGTGTGGACATTAAGAATGCGATGGGTATTTGGGTTATAACTTGTTGGGTATTGTGGTTATTTAGGAACAAGATTATGTTTTGCGAAAAAACTTGGGATGGAGACATTGTGGTCCGTAAGATTATATTTCTTTTGTGGATTTGGATTGATAAACTGAAGATAAGTTTTACTTGTAATTATTATGATTAGTTTAACAGCATTGCTACCTTGACACCCCTTTTGACACTACACCGTATGTACGGACAGATACTGTTCATGTACGGGAATACGTACTGTTCATGTACGTACGGTACTGTTCATTGTACGGATGTGAAATGTTCACCGTCCGTACTGTACGGACGACACTGTTCACCGTCCGTACATACGGTGTAGGGTGTAAAAATGGGTGTCAAAATATCATTTTTGTTAGTTTAAGTCACCTTCTGATTTTATGTAAGGTGATTTTAGGTGTGGTTTTTTTGTATATGGATTAGGATACCCCTTTGTTTCTTTGAAATATATTTGTTTATTAAAAAAAAAAACCTGGTCCGCCCAAGGACACGTGGGTTACAAAAAAAATGAAATTTTATTTAACTTATTTAAAGAACATTTGAAAGAGAAAAAAAAAATTAAAAAGAAGAGAAAAACCAGATTTTAGTACAAGGTGTGTTGGGACTATTATTAATAAGATTACAGCCAATGATAAGATGTGCACATGGTTTGGCGAGAATAGTATTAGTAAAAGTAAACCCAAGCACACTATCCTAGACCCTAGCATTAATGCTGAAATAGAATAACAGTGTAAACCTGATTTAAAAAATGACAAAAAGTACTTATATATCATGAGTGTCTTTCATAAAAAAATGTTCATGTTTTATTGATACGTCTTTTTTTTTTCCTTTTTTGCGTTAAATATTTGTCTCTCAACCTATTTGTATTTATGCATTCAAAAAGTTAAAGAATACACAAAACGACATACAACTATGATGAAAGGAGTAAACAATGGTTAGTTGTCACAATCTTTACCTCATTTCTTTAGTTTTGTGAATATGTATTGCTTCATTTTTCAATCTTCATCTTTCATAGGTTTTCATTGTTTCCACCTTTAACTCTCTTGTAAAAATGTTATGCATGTAAGTTCACAATGTTGTGGGAGATTTTCACTAGGGAGTATTGAATATTGTAGGATTTCTTTTTCTAGAGCAACACCTTTGTGAGAGACACACGATATACTCACCCAAAACCTTAAGGTAATAGATGTATGGGTTATCTCATTTATAAATGCTCAAGTCATCACATTCCTATCCAATATGAGACTATTATCCACACTACTCACACTTGTTAATACTTAACACACAATACATATTATACATATAAGTTCACAACGCATATTATACATATAATGTTTAGTTCATTGTTATGTAAATTCACATTTAATATTTAGTTCATTGTTATGTAAATTATCAAGGTATATATTGTTTAGGTTATTGTTATATAACTTTCCAATGTACTCGTATACATATATTGTTTAAGTTAGGTTTAGATCTCATAATATTTTGATTGTTACAACATTAAAAAAAATAGTAAATGATGTTTAGGTGATGTTTAGAGCTCTTATACATATATTGTTTATTTATTATAAAGGTAACTAGATTAAGAGTTGCGCGATATTGGAGATGAGATATTATTTATTATAAAGGTTTAGTAATTTATTAAATTTTGTAATTATAATTAACAATTATATTTTAAAAATATTATTAAAGTATTTGTTTTCCTATAGTTTGACCACTTTATTTTAAACATTATAATATGGATTTTTCGTTATTATTATAGTTTTAAAATTGTTATATGCGAATAATTATTTATTTATAAAACTATTTTACGCATAATTTTTTATGGTGTAAAATAGTATACAATGTATATTTTTATAAACATTTTATAGACAAAAATATATAGATATGAACAAAAAAACTAATAATTGTGAGTGTAAAATAGTAACAATATTATTATTTTTTATTCAGAGACATAAAATTGTTTTTCTTTTTATAGGAATTATATTAGTTTTAATAATTTTTTATTGAATTATTTGAAAATTGATTAATTTAATTTTCGTAAGAATTGAATCAACTCTCATTTTTTTTATCGAACCATTTAAAAATGAATTATTTAAATTTTTTTATAAGAAATTAGTGTGCACAATAAAAAATAGAATGAAATTTTAATAGTTTGAGTTTTGATGTATGGTGGATGTATAATTTGTACATGTATGTAACTTATAATAATATGCATTTCGATGTAATGTGGATGTACAATTTGTATAAGTATATAATATTTTATATGGAATGAAGAAACAATCGAAATAAATCAATGAGTATACTATATATATATATATATATATATATATATATATATATATATATATATATATATATATATATATTAACTAAAAGAGATGTATAAATGAAACGGTTACACATTTTTATTAAATAAATAATAGAAGTTTCAGAATGTTGTATGTTGAAGAGTGCCACGTCAGATTTTTACGGACGTGGCAAGAAAGAAAATGAGTCGTCCACAAAATAATGTGAGGCTAAGAATTAATAGATTATAATAGATATATAATTTTTTTTGTTTAGTTATTAAAACATTTTATATGAGTGTGCTAGTTTGATTCTAAATATTCAGACTTTATTTTTCACCTATATTTATTTGAGTATGTTGGAACAAAATTGGAGTAATGTTGGAATAAAATTGGAGTTATCTATTTTTATAGGAATTTGATCCCCTTCAATGATCTCAAAAGCTTTCAATTTTGTGGGTCTTTTAAAAGGATTTCCTCCTTATTGAAGTTACTTATTCATCTTTTGACTCATCATAGTCTTTTCCGAAGCAAGATTCAGAATTTTCGTCCACTCATCAAGATTAGGTATATTTGCTTTTTATTTCTTTGTTCTGTGCTATTTTATTAAAATGGCTATTGTTGATGCATGTGATGATGATACCAATATACCGAGAACCTTGAGTGCTTGAGACATAAAAAATCTTTGGGACTTTTATGTGAGAGGTCGCAGGGACACTTTAACTCAAACTGATTTTGATCGTACTGTAAGGGAGGTTTATGAAAATATTTCCATCTCTTTTAGTGATTCTGATTTTGAATCTTCTTCATCAGGTTCATCAGTAGAAGTGTTGATGGATATTATGGACTCATATGACCCATAAGTAATGAGTTACGATCATATTTCTGTTGACGACTTTGAGATTTATAAACTTTGGTCTCTGAGAAATGTTTCCACCACTAGGAACGGAAATAATGCCATTTTGGAACCTTGTATCCCCAGGGAGCGTGTTTGTATAATTCGTCCCAATGGGGTGAAAGAGGAGTATTTCCATTTTTATGTCGGGGTTTTGGAAGATTTTAAGATCCAACTTCCCTTTACCAACTTTGAATCTAACTTGTAAGAGTTCTGAATATCGCCCTTTCTCAACTTCGTCCAAATAGTTGGGGGTTTATAAAAGCTTTTAAATAGTTTGTGAGGCCATAGATATAGAACCTACCATAGGTTTATTTTTCTCCTTTTTTGAAATCAAAGGTGTTGAGAAAGGTGGTTGGGTGACAATCAGTGGTCTTCCCGGTAAGAGCTTTCTCCTAGCCTACACTACCAATTGTAAAGGCTTTAAAGATCTATTCCTTTGGATTAAGTGTGTCCCGAGATGTCCTCGGGTAATGTATGCATTGGATGTATCACACCGCGTTCCTATTTATTAGACCGAAAATCCGCTCTCAGTGGTTGGATTTGACCCGAACAAATTGAATGATCAAGAAATTTAATCTTTAGACATTTTAGCTTCTTTTCGTATGATGAAGGTCTGAAATTTATTGTCGTTACTTGAAGAACAAATCCTTTCTTTTGTGGGTAATATTTATTTTCCTTTTTTGCATTACTACAACAAAGCATATCTTACATCGGGCCCGAAGTAGATGTTACCTCAGTTACGCATGCGGGGTAACGAAGGGCGACATGAAAAAATGCAACTTTACCCTTCGATTTCTCAATAACCAAGGGGTAAAGTGTCAATTCCTTTAAGGAATTTTTAAATGGCGAAAAAACTTATCCCGTGATTTTGAAATATAACTGATGGGTAAAACAAGTTTGAGTTTATTATGTCTAATGTAGATTGCTTATATCATTTACCCTTAGCTAAACATATAACTTTTCAAATTGGTCTACAAAATAATTATATGATTTTCGTCCAAATCAGTGATTTTCGACCATTGTGCAACTCATCATTCATCTCATGTTTTTTAATGGTCAAAATCTCGCCATTGCTTCTAGTTTTCGTTCAACTTTCTTCTATACATGTTCATGCCACAAGTATTGAAGAAAGTTGAACTAAAACTAGAGACATTAGAGCGATTTTAACCATTAAAGAACATGAGATGAATGATTAGTTGCAAACTTTTCAAAAAATATAAATTAGTGTAAGGTGTTTTTCAAACACGACATAATTGTTCATATTATTATTTTCAAAAGTAATTTAATAAAGTATATGTTCAAAGAGGGATTAAGGAAACAAACAATTGAAATTAGATATAATAAACTCATTGGAGTATATATGGTAATTTGGAGGACAAAATTATGGATAATTGCTCTGTAGCTAGCACGGAGAAGGACTCATTATAAATTTGGAGGCCCATCGTTTGGAGTAGATATTGAAATTCTGGTATCAGATATGTGATGTTAAATGAGATGTCACAACATCAATATTTGTTGTATGAACAAGACAGTAAAAGAACAGCACTTAAAAGCAATAAATAAACACAGAGAATTGTTCACCCAGTTCGGTCTAACAACCTACGTTTGGGGGCTACCAAGCCTGGAAGGAAATCCACTATTAGAAGTATCAATTCATAGACTCTACAGCCAACACACCAGTTGACAATCTACTCACTTAATCACTACCCAATGACACTTCTATCTAAGACACTCTCAGATATGAGACACCTCTCACTCCCCCTCAATCACAGTAGTGATAACAACATACAATAAAGAAAGTAGAAGAGACACTTCAACGACAATACCTTGATCTTGCTTAAAAGCTTCAACCATGAACAATACACTCGTGCTTAAAAGCTTTGAGTGGACATATTACAACTCAACTAAATCAGTCCAATTCAAACATCAAAATAGATGAATGAATGGCTCACAAATAACAGACGAAAAAACCAACCCTAACACCTGACACTCAGTCTTTTATCTCTAGTCTTCGTAGTTCCAAGTAGGGTTGATACGTCTTTAAATAGAAACATATTCTTGGGCTTGGGCTCTGTGAAAAACTCAGATTTGATGCACAATAAAAACCAGATTTTATTTTCAAATCTTTTCGCCCTAAATATAGAAACAAACGATTGCATCTGAATAAATCTTCTCCATGAATTTCGCCTGCAATCTCTCAAACAGAATCTCTCAATCATAACAATTAACACGCAGCCCTAAAACAAATAACAGACTGAGCATGATGTTCTGTCAACAGATGTTAAGACATCAGTTTTGACATCATGCACAAAAACTGCAATACCCAGCAACACACCACAAGCAGAATGTTAGAAGCACATGTTAAGACATCAAACATGACATCTTGATCAAACACATTGTTTTACCAAAATTGCTGCCAATAACAGAACTAACAATCTCCCCCTTTGACTAATTTTGGCTAAAACAATATCAGCACACATCAGAGATACCTGCAGCATAAACACACCACTCAAACAAATCTAACATTCTGAGAGAAAAAAAAATAAACCAGCTGCACACATAGCAGCACACAAAAATCAAAACTCAAAACAAACCAGCTGCACACTTAGCAACACACAACAATCAAAACTCCAACTCCCCCTCTAGCCAAGAAACCTAAACCTGCAAGTCACTACTCTCCCCCTTTTTAGCCATAATTGGCCAAAAGACCACTATCAATGTTCTGACCCTTAGTCAAACATGCTCAAGTACCAAGAAAAATGATTGAACTCAGCTTGGAAAGAGTGACACACACAGAGGTGCACAACACCAAACAACTTTGACTGACCAGGCGATACAAACAAGGGTTGCCATTTGAAATATAAAAACTACACCAAACTGCTTCTTATTATAACCAATACTGAGAAAGAAACATGAGTCAGTCCTCCAAGACAGTTGAAACACACAAGGGTCAGTTGAAGCAAGACCAGAAGAATAAGATCACAACACCAAAGGAGATGAAGTCCAAGGAAAAGACAACAGGCGGACCCCTGCCTGCTTGAACTCTGAATTGGCACATTCGGACAATATTTTCTCCCTGGAGACGGTTAGGGGGGTGTAATAATGGAAACGCCCGGAGGGTCCCTTGCTGTCGCGGGAGTCCCGTGGACGGTCCTCGCGCCTCCGTTCACCCCGAGGAGATGTCGAGGCTTCTTCTCATTTGGAGGTCCGACATTGTAGGCCGCAATCTTTTCTTCATTCTGAATGTCTGATTGGACTTTGAGGAGGATGGCGTCTAAGTTCCTCGGTGGTGCGAGGCCAATGGCTTTAGAAAACTCGGAGCCCGGGCGGACCCCTTGCTCGAGCAGAAACTTCTTCATTTTGTCCGTTGTAGGGACCTGCACTGTTTCTTTGTTGAACCTCTCGATGTATGCGCGGAGAGGCTCGTCTTTTCCTTGGATTATAGCCCCAAGGGAGGCCTCGGTCTTGGGGTAACGGCGAGATGCTGTGAAATGTCGTGAGAACATCATGCCCAGTTGTCTCCACGATGTAATGGACTCCTCGGGCAGTTGCTTGTACCATGTCATCGCTCCCTTGCGGAGCGTGGTCGGGAACAATCGGCATTTGATGGCGCCTCGTACGCCGCAGTAGTCTAACAGTGCATCGATGTTCTCGATGTGCTTGTCGGGGTCCGTGGTTCTGTCGTACGTACCCAATGATGGGGGTTCCTCCAGACCTTTTGGGAGACAGGTGGCCAAGATTTCCTGGGACAACGGGACGCGAGGCTCGTCGTCGCTGCTAGAACTGGTGTATGATGGGGACCGAAGGGGACGCTCGCGGCGGAGATTCCTTCGGGGAGAAGGAGAGCGGTTCCTTCGAGGAGAAGGTGAACGGTTCCTTCGGGGAGTAGGTGAACAGGCTCGGCCTATAGACTTGACCGAGGGAGATTGTTTGTTCCTTCGAGTCCTCTTATGGTCGTGAACGTGCTGGTCACGCGGGGAGATCTGGTCGTGCTTCCGGGCCGCGCGAGGATCAGGTTCTTGGCGCAGTCTGCGGTCGATGTCTCTCCGGGACTGCGGGCTCCTTGATCGTCGTTGGTTCCTCCGTGGAGGAGGGGATCTTGGACTGTTGGACTCTTCTAGCGCCCCGATCCTCTCGTTTTGCTGCAGGATCAGGGTGTTAGTTTTGTTGATTGCCTCCAGCAGGGCTGTCACGGCCAGGTAGGCATTGGGCGGAACAGGAACGGGTTGGACGTCAAGTGAAGGCTGATCGTTGTTTCGATCAGCAGGGGTAGGGGAAGGAGAAGCAGTGGCTCCTTCCTTGAGGAAACGGGTATCTCGGAGGAGAGATGATTGATCGTCAATGTCAGATTTGTTGACGGGGAGGATGGTGGTTTGGAGAGAATCCTTAGTGCGATCTTGGGACGCCATGATCGTGATGATGTTTGAGAATTGTTTTGATCTTCGGTTTCTGAGGAAAGAAAGATAGGGAGAACAATGATTCCCACAGACGACGCCACTGATCGTGAAGGCTAGATCAGATACTGTTGAATTGGGCCACCAAGTGCGTCAGGGATGCTGGTCGTATGGAGAGGAGAAGGGTGTACCTGCAAGGTACTCCGACGATCAAGTAAGAAAGGGTCAGAGAAAAGGGGCAAGTACAAAGTATGAGTTCTTAGGGTGAATATTGGATACCTGAACCTCTCAAGCGAGAGGGTTTATATAGAGCCCCCAGCGCGTGGCCAACGGTCCTATTTTCGGGGCGAAATAACCGTTTTCCCCAAAGAATAGGTAACTACCCAAACTAGCCGTTATGTCGGTCAGGGTGCCCAAAACTAGCCGTTATGTCGGGCATAGGCATGGTTTCGGGCACCTGCCCACAGCTGTTCGGGGAGTAATGAAGCTGTGGTAACGTGCTGTAATTCTGGGGAGGAATGTTGCATTCCTTGCCCGGTTGGAGGGGCAGAAATGTAACTTTTGCCCCTCTGTGGATAAGACTTAGGCAATTTGGGCTGCTCTGGAGCAGAAGCGGATTGGGCCATGTCTAGCCATTGGTCCAGTCCAGAACTATATATATATATATATATATATATATATATAATGTCGATTGTTTGTTTAACTAACCTCTATTTGAACATAAAATCAATTAAATTGATTTTGGAAATAATAATATGAAAAATTATGTTGTAATTGAAACACATCTTACACTAATTGATGTTTTTATAGCATTTTGTAACTCAACATTAATCTCGTGTTCTTTCATGGATAAAAGACCTCAAATACTTCTAGTTTTCATTCAACATTATTTCATAAATACTTATTTTGCAAAATATGAAATTTTATACTTTCATGAATGAATTAGTAGACTAGGAAGAGTTGAATAAAGTACTTGAAACATTGAAGTGATTCTAAACATTTAAAAATGTGAGATGAATGATGAGTTATAGGATGCTTAAAAAACAATGAATAAAGTAATTTGTTATTCAAATATAACACAATTGTTCATATTATTTTTTTTTAACTAATTGGAGAAGTCATATGTTTAGTTAAAGTTTAGTGAAATAAGCAATCCACATTAGGTATAATAATCTTAACCTTATTTTACCAATCAATCTAATGATAAAACATAAGGGAAAGGTAATTTTGTCATTTAAAAATTTCAAAAAAGATCTCCTTAAGGATCGATTGCATGACCTCTTTACACAATACCTGTCGGTGGATCTATTTTTTTATGATGTCTTTCATGACCTTGCATTTAAAATTGAGGTAATGCCTCATATCTAACAGAGGTTAAATATATTTTTTTATATTAGTAGTAGTAGATTTTAAAAAGGTAAAAAAAGGATTATATTCTCCCACCTCAACAAAAAAAGTTAACAATATAAACCCATAATACGAGGAAGACGAAGAAAGTCACTAAAGAAAAAAGAAAAAAAAGATTACACAAAAAAAAAAGATAATTAAATGATTGGTTTTCAATCAAGATAATATTTAAAAATAATGTTTTGACTTTTTGTGATTTCGTGTTTGAAATGAGAATTTCTGAATTTGTGTATGTTTAAAAATAATGTTTTGACTTTTTGTGATTTGGTGTTTGAAGTTATATAACTTCAATCTTTAACTCTAACATTGACCACCGATTTTTGAAAGGAAAATGAAGATGAAGCTTACATAGAAACAAAAATTGTTGGATATGAACCCTAATTTCAAAGGGAAAAAAGGTGATTTTTATAAAGAAGTATAATTTTGTTAAATAATAGAATTGAAGAATGTAATATAGAGGAATTGAATGGATATTGTTGACACAAAAACAAAGATTTTATTTAACATTGCTTAAATGAAATGGATAAAATGACTCACATGATTTAACTTAATAAAATCTATTATCTATTATAATATATTAAATCCAATGCAGCAGATTATGTTATGACATAAAATATGCCACGTAGATGACATTAAATCAAATGATAGTTATGTTTCTTGGGTTTCTTGGAATTCAGTTTGTAAGCCGAAGGAGTTAGGAGGTCTTGGCATAAAACATGTTGGTAGATTTAATCGAGCTCTTCTCGCAAAGTGGTTATGGAAGTTCCATAGTGGGGGGAATGAAATTTGGAGGGAGAGTCTCACTAATAGATATGGAGCTCTAGGTGTTAAGGTGCAATCGTATCCTGATGTTGGTAAATTGATGACAGATTCGATCTGGATGAAGGATTTATTGTCGATTTCGGTGTCCGAGCCCGTTGATAATTTCTGCAATTTCATGGATTTCTCTGTTGGTGATGGCTCTGGAGTGGCCGTTGTGGATTGGTGATACCCCGTTGAAAGTTAGATTTCCATGTTTGTTTAAGGCCTATAGCAGTAAGGCGTTGGCTGTTAGTGATTTGGGAGTTTGGGAAGGTGAGGAATGGCGTTGGAAGTTCATGGAATTGATGGATAATACTGTCAACATTTCTGAACAGGAAAGGATCGAGTGCTGCAATCTGCTGGATACCCCTTCTATTATCAAAGAGGTGCGGGGTGAGTGGATTGGTCTCTCCACGATTCTAGAAAGTTTACGGTTAATTCTCTTTACTCGTCCTTGGCTTATTCGTCCGCTGTCAACGAAATTGAGGCAGATTGTGCAACGCTTCTGGATTTACTTTGGAAGACGGTCATTCTGTCGAAAGTTCAGATTTTCAGCTAGAGGATGGCTCTAGATAGATTGCCTACTAGATCTAATTTGGTGGCAAGAAGGTTAATTGTCGACGAGCACGATAAGGTATGTGTGTTTTGTTTCCACCAATTAGAGGACGCTTCTCACTTATTCTTCTCTTGCTTCAAGTCTTTATTAGTTTAGAACAAGATTTATGAGTGGGTAGACATAGATTATATATCTGAAGCTTGCAGCAGCCGTCATGCGAAGGAGTGGAATATGAGACTTAATGGTCGTTGTAAAGCGGATAAGATTAATTCTAATTGGTTCATAACTTGCTGGAATTTGTGGAGGGTTAGAAACAATATATTATTTAATGACGCTTTGTGTGTTCTTGAGGATATTGTTTATGATATCAAAATATCTTCGTGGAATTGGTTGATCCTTGGTATAAAGGATAGCAAGAAGTGTAGGTTGTACGATTGGTTTAAGTTTCCGTTTGATTTCCTTAAATGTTTTGAGCCTATTGGTGGTTGTAGTTTGTTGATCTGAGATTTCCTTAATCTCTTATTAATGAATTTGCTTATAAAAAAAAAGATGATATTTGCCACATCAATTAAAATCTAATATGTCAGATTTAGAATTAAAATAAAAAATAAAAAGACACAATCATTCAAAAATAAAAATATAAAACTGATGAGTAACAAAAAAATTATATTAAATAAATAAAGTTCTTAAAATATTTAATAATTACAATAATTCTATTAATTGATCATAAAATAGATATATTAAAACAAATGATTAATTTGAACTTTATTTACATATTATTAAAATAAAAAATCATAAAATAGAAATATGTTGATTTCTTAATATTAAAAAAATCATGTAATTAAATATTTTAATATAAAATCATCTTATTATTTGATCAATTTTTATAATTAATATGAATTTTTATAACAGTTTTAAAATTATAAAATTCTAATGTATAATTTAAAAATACGATATACATTTACTCAATAACATGAAATATTCATAATACCTACGAATAAAAAACTTACTTTAAACTAAAAACATAGTCATAAAATTCAAAACATTTAACATATTTTAGTCCAACGAAAAAAATAATTGAATAATGTCAAAATAATTTTGTAATTTCTTTTTTTTAATTAAATTAAAACGTGAAACTACCTCAATACAATTGTACAATATAAAGCATATACAAAACAATTAAAAATATTTAAATTAAATATATCTATATTTAATGAAAACAACAAAATATTATCAATTATAATATTCAAATAAATACAAATTTGATTTAAAAAATGTTAAAACCTCCGCACAATGCACGGGTTACCATCTAGTTAATGATTAATATGAATCTCAAACTAAATCTAAGAGATCAAAAATGTGTTTTTGCCTTTAATTTCTTTTGCCATTTTAAATATTAATATTCATTCTTATCTTTTAAAGCTTATCTTTATACTAAAACATTAAGAGAAATTATTAAGAAGGATTTCAAGATTAACGATTTGAATAAAAACATGATTTTGGATAGAATATTATGACAAGTCGATCAAAATAGTTGATCTCACTTAGTTGGATAAGTCATAGTTGTCGTTATATCTTTATAATAAAAATCAGAATTTTATCTTTTTGACTTTAACATTTAAAAAAACTTATCAAATCAACTTTTCTTTTTAAAAGCCAAATTAATTTCTTTTTATAAAGTTGAATAAATGTGCACTTATAATTGTAACCCAAGGGTCACATTCTTCCATACGATAAATAGTACTCATGGGAGGACCTTATGATACACATCTAGTTAATCATTTTACTTCTCATTTTAATATGTTATCTCTAAGGATGTTCCTTCTTTTTCATCTCACATACATTCAAATTCATTATGCATATTCCATTGATCGCAAGGCAAATAGACCTATCCCATTATAAATTTAAAGCAAACATTATTTTTACTTTACGTAAAATTTAACAGTCGTATTTTCTAAATGCATACTTACATTGTCTACATGGGTGATCATCCCAAAGGTATTGATCCAGCCACTTTACCTTCTCTTCACACCAAAATGGCTCAAAATGTCCTTGGCAGGTTCAAATTATGAATAATGCTTGAATTAAATTCAATACTAGCAATTAGCTCTATAAAGTAGTGCAACAATACAACTACATATTAGAAGAATAAATTTAATACATCAAAATTTGGGTCTTTCCAGTGACTTTGAATCAGGAGCTGTACTTCATAGCTACAAGAAGAGCTTTAATGGATTCGTGGTAAAGTTGACACAAGATGAAGCAAAAACATTGACCGGTACTATTACTAAAATTATATAAACAAAATATATTTAACCATTTTAATTTTTCTAGAGCCAATATAGTTATGTTCATATTATAAATTAAACCGAAATTTATGTACTTTATGTATTGCAATAGAAATGGATGAAGTGATGTCTGTATTTCCAAACACAAAGCATTATCTTTGCACGACAAAATCGTTCCACAAAATAGCAAAAGAATGAGTTTGGAGAGTGACATAATTGTTGGACTATTGGACACAGGCATTTGGCCAGAGTCAAAGAGTTTCACTGATGAAGGATTTGGTCCACCACCTAAAAAATGGAAGGGATCATGCCACAATTTCACTTGCAACAAGTAATTAATTACTTTCATTTTTTTGTGTCATGATTTCAAAAACTATTAAAAATATAAATATATCATTCACATTTTATGTGCAGTAAAATAATTGGTGCACGATACTCTAATATACAAGGTTCCTAGAGGGAAAAAGAAATAAAAAATCCAACGGATGTAAATGGGCACGGAACACACTGTGCATCCACATTAGCCGGCAACGTGGTTAATTCTGTAGATGTAGAAGTATATGCCTCAGGTACAGCCCGTGGAGGAGTCCCCTCCGCACGTATTGTTGTCTACAAAGTTTGTTGGGGGAAAACAGGTTCTTGCGATGGTGTTGATATCCTTGCAGCGTTTGATGAAGCCATCGCTGATGCAGTTGATATTCTCTCTATTTCTATTGTAATGGGTCAAGTATATCCATATTTTGAAGATCCTATCAGCATTGGCAGTTTTCATGCAATGAAAAGAGGTATATTTACAGCCAATGCTGCTGGTAACAATGGCCCTGATCATTTCACCATGACAAATTTAGCTCCTTGGTTTCTTTCTGTTGCTGCTAGTACTTTTGGTAGAAAGTTTGTCACAAAGGTAAATGTTAGTAACACAGTAGTACTTTTTTAAAAAAACTTTTCAATTCAATACTTGTTTGAAAGATTGATGTCAAAAAAAGTTTGTTATTCTATGAGATACCTTATAGTTTGATTAATCTTGACATAAATGGAGGGTTCTTGTCAGGGATCCACAATTAACACATTTGATTTCAAAAACAAAATGTTTCCATTAATTTCCGCTAGAGATATACCCAATATTGTTGGGGGATTTAATAGTTCAGAATCAAGGTATCATAAATATATAAAATTATTTATACCCAATACGAGGGTATACCCAATATTGTTGGTGAAGATGGGATTCGGATCAAACTGGCTGAAATGGATACGAGGGTCTGTTTTTAACAGTTACTTGTCTATTCTTATTAATGGGAGTCCGTCGAAAGATTTTAAGGCGAGTAGAGGTTTGAAACAAGGCGACCATTTGGCTCCTTTCTTGTTCACTATTGTTGTAGAGGGTTTAGCAAGCTTAACCAAATATGCCATTTCCAAAGACTTGCTTTCTGTGTTCAAGATTAGAGATTCTCCTTCTGTTGGGATTCTTCAGTTCGCAGACGACACCCTCCTTATAGGGGATGGTTCTGCATCTAATATTTGGGCATTCAAAGCAATCCTGCGTGCCTTCGAATTGATGTTTGGCCTCAAAATTAACTTCCACAAAAGCTGCTTATTTGGAATAGGCACAGATCCTGAATTCCAGTTAACTGCTGAGGCATTCTTAAACTGCAAAACGGGAAGATTGCCTCTAAAATTCCTGGGCATTTCTGTTGGCGGCAACCACCGGCGTGTCTCCTTCTGGAAACCGATAATATCCTGCATTAGGAACAAACTTTCTTGCTGGAAGGGGAGAACTCTGTCGATTGGCGGAAGAGTTTTCCTTATCAACTCTGTGTTGGTCAATATGGCCATCCATAACTTGGCTTTCTTCAAAGCTCCTGTGAAGGTTGTAAACGAAATTATTGGAATTCAGCGACGGTTCTTGTGGGCTGGAGTCTCTAATAATAAATTCATTTCTTGGATTTCCTGGAGTACCATCTGTAAACCGAAGGAGTATGGAGGGCTAGACATCAAACATATTGGTCGGTTTAATAGAGCTCTTCTTGCGAAATGGCTTTGGAGATTCTTGACAGGTGGCAATGAAATCTGGAGAAAAACTCTTGAGCGAAGGTATGGTAATTTTAGTGTGAAAGTTCAGAATTTTGAGGGAGAGGGACGTTCGAATTCCGATTCAGCCTGGATGAAGGATATAATGTCTAATTCTGTAGTTGGTCAGTTAGAAAACTTCAGCAAATTCTTTGTCTGTTCAATGGGGGAAGGGGATAATGTGGCGTTTTGGCAGTCTGTCTGGACAGGAAACGCTGCATTGAAACTGAAATTTCCTCTCTTGTTCGATCGAATCAGTAATCCATTTGCGACTGTGAAGCAGATGGGAGATTGGGATGGAAATATCTGGCAGTGGAGGATCCAAAACATGGGGGTCAGTGAGCACACACCAGAAACCGAAGAGGAACTGAGAAACCTTACCAGTATGCTGGAAGACTTATCGCCACTTAGAGATGTGCTCGATAAATGGATTTGGTCTCTTGACGAATTAAATGAGTTTTCGGTTAAATCCTTCTATCTCCTCTTGAACTCGTTCAATCTTCTTGATCTTGATCCTGAAATTGCAGAACCTCTGGAGTTTCTTTGGAACTCTGCGATGCCGGCGAAAATTCATATCTTCGGGTGGAGATTGATCCTCGACAGACTCCCTACTAGACACAATCTGGAGAAAAGAGGAGTATTAACTTCTGAGCATGACAAGGCTTGTGAGTTCTGTTTCCGTTATTCCGAGGTCAATTCCCACCTCTTCTTTTCCTGTAGTTTCTCCTCGTTGGTTTGGAATAAAATCTGTAACTGGGTTGGCATTAGTAGAATTTTGGCTGTTTCGTGTCGGCTCCATTTGCAGGATTGGAATGCAAAACTCAAAGGTCGTAGTAAATCGGGCAAGGTAAACGCCATTTGGTTTAATACTTATTGGATCCTTTGGAGATCTAGAAATAACATTATGTTCAATGATGCCTTGTATAGTGTAGACGACATTGTTAGCGATGTCAAAATTGTCTCGTGGAATTGATCGATCTTAGGTCAAGATGAAAGTAGGAAGTGCAGGCTTTACGAATGACATAAGTTCCCATTCGACTATTTGTAATTAGTCTCCTTGTGTTTAGAGGAGCGTGTTTTGGTTTGAGATTCCATTAATCTCCTATTAATGAATTGCTTATCAAAAAAAAAATTTTAATTATATGAATTCCTATGTTTTTTTTCAATGATTTTTTGTTAGATTTTAATTTCATATAAGTATAATTTCCCAGACATTGCTTCAAGGATTCTGTAGATATACACGCAATAAAGGGAAAGATAGTTTTATGCGAGTGGGTTAAAGATTCTTCAGATGTGGAACTTTTCGCAGGAGCAGGAGCTGTTGGTGTAATATTTGGATTTGTTTATACACAAGATTTTGCATCTATATATGTCTTGCCAACCACGTTACTCGGTCTATGGAATTTTAGAGAAATCCAGTACTACATAAAATCAACAAAGTATATATTTTATTTTTAATTGAAATTAGAATATTTTTTATAAACAATCTTTTTTATTTATAAGTTATTCTACCTGTTATCAGAATTCCAACTGCCACAATATTTAAGAGTGAAAAAGTTGAAGATTTGTTGTCCCCTTATGTAGCATCGTTTTCATCAAGAGGTCCAAACCCAATTACGCCAATATTCTCAAGGTAACCAAAAAAGATATTTAGCTCGTAAGTCATGTCAATTTTTTTGTTTGTTTACAACATGTAAAAGGCTTACTGTCCCAGGAGTTAATGTTATAGCTGCCTGGACTCCACTCGACCCGATTTCTGAAGTTGATGATGACAAAAGAATATTATCATATAATGTTATCTCTGGAACTTTAATGGCTTGTCCTCATGCAGCAGGAGCAGCCGCATACGTTAAATCATTTCACCCCAATTGGTCTCCTGCTATGATCAAGTCTGCATTTTACACGACAGGTTACCTACGCGTCAAAACTTATGCAAGCGAATTATTTTATCTAATTTGCATAATAGCACCTGTCCTTTATGCTTTTCAAGTGATGAATCTGCGTTTCATGTTCTATTTGGCTGTGAAAAAATGAGGGAAATATGGTCGCGTCTTGGACTTTGGATTGATGTTGGAACACATGATAGTACATTATCGCATTTTCGTCATTGGATTGAGGCCTTGATTAGTAGGAAGGTGATGGTTCAAAATTCGGCAGGTTTATGGATGTCTATAGCATGGTGTTTATGGATAAATAGAAACAAAATTTTATTTAACGATGTCATTTGGGATAGTGATAGGATAGTAGATGATATAATTTTGTTTACTTGGTGGTGGGTAGGAAAAAGAATTAACTCGCTAACTACTTGTAATTATTACGAGTGGATCAACTATCCTTGGGCTAGTTGATGATTTTTGTACAGGGTTGGATACTCCCATTAGTATCTTGTTAATTGACATTTTTGGTTATCAAAAATAAAAGAAGTCTGCATTGATGACCACTGGTAATGACTAATGATTCACAATCTTACAATTGAGAAAATTTTAGAATTGAATTGACAAATTATTCCCATTGTTACATCTAACATTATAAACTAAATAGGTGTTTGAATTGTTTTATTCTTTGCTCTTATCAATTGTATGTATACCAAAAAAACAGCTACACCAATGAGTCCTGCTTTAAATCCCAAAGCTGAATTCGCATATGGCGTGGGGCAGATAAATCCTGTTACACTATGCCATAAAAGCCTTTAGACAACGCTTTTTTTGGCATTACACAGCGCTTAAAAGCGCTGTCTAAACTGGCACTGCTAAAAGATTATACAGCGCTTTGGTTAATGTCAAAAGCGCTGTCTAAAGGGGTGCTTTGACTGAAAAAGCGCTGTCAAAGCTGTAACACCCCCAATCTATACCCTCAAGCTATTAAAAGCGATAAATAAAAATTCAAAATTTCATCAGAGTATATTTAAATTATCATGGCATAGACAGGGCGAATCACATCATATTGAAACAAAACATACAACACCTGCTCATAAAGATATGCAACAGTGGGGTAGCAATCATCAAAGGAACTCAGTTCCTTACACCCACATTTCATCAGATTTTAGAATAAAAGCGGAAAATCTAAAACTGACTATCATATATATATCTCACATAAAGGTTTATCTGTTATCAGCAGGATCATGTATATATACAACTACAAAGGACAAATATGCATATACACAACATCGCAAAATAATCCTAATCAATCCCCCGACTACCCGGTGTCACATATCAGAGCCGACCGACAAAAGAATGAAGTCCTAAGCTTCACAAAAAGACCTCCAGCAACCTAATCTGCAATGCCTCATAGAGCATTTTAAAACAGCAGAAGGGTGAGAAACACAATTATAATATAAATGCATATAATTATGTATATCGACATAAAATACACATATCAAGTATTCTCACCACAATTATCACATGCCAACACATAAAGCATATATAGATTATACTCACATAATCACATATTCACACATAATGCATATGTTTATACACGAAACATGTCATTCATAACTCAATGCATTTAACACGAATGCACATCGATTCACAAGTGCTATCACAAGCTCAATCACATAATTACTCCATTCCCAATTGCATATTAATCATGCACCATACATTTATCTCAAATGCATATCACCATGTCTCACACATAATCAATTAAATCATGATTTTCCACATATAACCAATGCAATCATAAACCATGCAGATGCAAAGAGACCGACACAACGACTCTATGCAAATGCACATGCGGTACCGACTCCATCAAATCTCAACACTAGTTCACTCAGGAACTCTGCTGGAACCATCGCTCGTTACATCACTGTAACTCCCCGTCGGGCCTACGATGTTCACCCGTCGCTTACAGCCCTCTTTGTATAAGGCTCACGACGTTTATGGATCGCTTGCAGTCCTCTTTGTATAAGGCTCACGATCCGATCGCTTTCAGTCCTCTTATTTCTAAGGCTATTCATACCTCTTATCTTTAAGGCTCACGATCAACTATAACCACCGTTTCCAGTCCTCTTGCATAAGGCTCACGATGTTTATAACAGATTCACTCAGGAATCAAACCGTCGCTTTAGGTCCCCACATGGGCAGACGACGTTCATGGATTGTTTTCAGTCCTCTTTGTATAAGGCTCACAATCCGATCGCTCTCAGTCCTCTTTGTATAAGGCTCACGATCCCACAAGATGCATATCATGATGCTTGACACACAAGAACTCATGACAACCAATGCATCTTCATACATATATGCAACCATAAACAATGCATATACAACCAAATACAACACATTGCATTTTCTTGCCCTTAGGCCACACATCATCATCACAACATGTATTTCATGCATTTTCATTTCACAACAACACACAAGTCATACCATATCCATACCAACAATACATTGCAGGATACACATCAATTACACACAATTATAACTACAAAAGTCGACAAAACGACACTATTCCCAATTCCCGACATAATTAAATCGGCCAACAATCTCGAAATCATTTTAATAGGAAATAACATTTCATTAGCTTTCCAATGATATAAAGAACGTTCAAAACGGATAAGCGGATCAAAAGTTACGGACTAAACAAGAAAAGACATCGCGAAAAAAACACATTATGCACCCTTGCTGGCCATACGCGTATTGCCCTCAGCCATACGCGTATTGCCCAGCCCCATACGCGTATTTCCTACTTTCCTTCATTGCCATACGCGTATTGCCCTAACCAATACGCGTATTGCCCTACCCCATACGCGTATTGCCCTGTCCCATACGCGTATGGGCAGCGAAACCCAGAATTTTTCCTGCTGCGTTGCTGTTACGAATTTTCACCCAAAAATCCCATTTTTACACCAGAAAATTACCAATTTGATGTATAACAACATATATCTATCATGTATCAATAACAAGGAACACGAAAACATGATTTCTAACACGATTAAATCGAATTCTCACACTTTCTACACAAATGGGTATTTATTCTATTTCTCATACAATCCAACAAAACCACAAACAAACACATACATAATCATACACATGTATAGGATAATTGAATTTCACACCCTTACCCGATTAAATCGATTCCTAGAAGTTGTTTTGATGAATTCCAAGCTTTTCTCCCAATTTCTCTCTTTTTCTCTTCTCTTCTTTTTCCTTCTTCTCTTTTTCCTCTTCCTGTCTCTTTCTCTCTATTTTCTCTCTTCCCCTTATATTTATATTTTTCTTTCCTTTCTATTTCTTTTCTTTCTAACGTAGTAAATAATTAGGGAAAAGACTAAAATACCCTCACTCTCAATTATCCCGCAAACGCTCTCAAAACGCGATAAAACATAATCACGATGTAAAATAACATATTATCACAAATAAAATAATATAATACTCAAAATAATTAAATCGACTCAATTAAAGAAAATGATCAAAACTGGGGCGTTACAAAAGCACCGCTTTAGACAGCGCTTTTAAAAAAGGCAGCGCTTTTGCTTATATTTTAGACAGCGCTTTTATTGTAAAAGCGCTGTCTAAATGGTGCTTTAGACAACACTTTTTGTTTTTTCAGACTAACATTAGACAGCGCTTTTTGCCTTTTTTTTAGTATACCTTAGACAGCGCTTTTGTTGTTTTGGCATACCTTAGACCACACTTTTTGGTCAAAGCGCTGTCTAAACTCCACCTTAGACAACGCTTTTAGTGTAAAGCGCTGTCTGAGGTATACGAAATTTTTTATGTAAATTACTTAAAAAAAGCGCTGTTTGTTTTATACAGTTTATATGCACCTGTTTTTAAACCACAATATGCACCATGTTTTCAACCACAATTTGCACCTATTTTTCAACCACATTTTGCACCAAAATATGATAAATTGGAGCTTCAATCCAATATATACGCACCAATTTTGCCTATTTATATATACAATTTTCATCCAACAATTTATATATACAAAATAATTGATGATACAAATCATTTCATCCAACAAAACATTTTGCTTCAAATCTACATATTACTTATAGAAATGCTAAGCAAAAAGCAATGCACATCAATATAACTTTATCTTCTACTTTGCACATATAACCTGAAACAACACAAAAAGATTGTAATTCAATTAAAACAAGACATAAACAATGTCTATAGTTACAAAGTTATACATACTTAAAATTCTCATCAATTAAAGTAAGAGTACAATATACCTTATAAAACTCCGAGCTCAATAATGAATTGACACCAATCCTCTTTAATTTCATCCAAATGATCTCTTGAGTAATACGCACACTTGAATTCATCAAAGTACACTACAACATTTTTCCCCTTCAACAACAATTGGAAAGTGTTACCAAATCTATGAAAAACGTTGCCTAAAAGAATATGGGTCGCTTTTCACCCGTCCTCTGTGCGAGCGTTGCCTATTATTTCTGGCAACGTTTTTTGATGCTCTTTGGCCACAATTTACTAAAACGTCGCCTAAACTATAAAAATAGGGGACGTTTTTCCGAGGAAACATAGGGGACGTTTTTAAAATGTTGCTATGGCTTGCAACGAATACAAAATGTTCCCTAAAAATGGTTGAGTGAAAACACTCTACGGCAATGGTTTACAAATGTTGCCAAATCGAACAATAACTACAAATTGTTCCCTAAAAGTGAAATAGTAAGAACAGCAGGTAAATGTTTTTATAAGTTACATAGAATTTTTTTACCATATTTTTCAAACAAGAATTTCACTAAACATAAATTGCAAGTCCCACAAAAATTATGTTAATAAAATCTTCAAACATTAACTCATACACATATCAAACACAAACATCAATTTAATACTATACTTTATACTGTAAATTAAATACTTAGAAGTATACGTCTAACAAAATGCGTAGTTTATTTGAGATTATTGCTCAAGTACAAAGCCTAAAACAACATCATCCAGCTCATTTAAGTTTTTCAAACACGCCGTCATCTCCATCATCCTCTTCATCTCCTATATCGTCCTCTTGAAGTTCATCACCTATGTCATCTTCATCACTTGCGTCGTCCTCTTGAAATTCTTCACTTGCGTCGCCGTCCTCTTCATCATCTTCATCAATACCTTGCTGCATAACAAAATAAAAACAAAATACGAATAAACAAAATCAGCCTAGACAATTCTTACAAAAATTAAAGATAAACAAAACCATCTGCTACCTTTTTTTTTTTAACTACAAATATATTATATTCTTAAACTGCAAATAGATTTTTGCTATCTATTGTGAGTACCTTTCCTACATAACAAAACGAACAGGAAAGAAACAAAAGCTTTTTTTTATTTTTGTCTTAAACACACCTAATATAAGTAAACCATAAGGGAAAACCTCTGAACTTCAGATTAGTAAATGCAATAATGTTTGCTTTTCACACGACATAGTATATAAATATTTTCCACTTTCTAAATAGCTATTCTGTAATGTAAGATTATTCAACATCCCAGAAGTTAGAAAAATTAAAAAATAATGATGATGTACAACATTCTGATAAGGCATAATCTCAATCGGAATAGCTATTCTATAATGCAAGATTATTCAACATCCTAAAAGTCGGAAAAATGGAAAAGATTGATAAATTACATAGATAATGATGATGTACAACATTCTGATCAGACATAATCTCAATCTTGATCAACCAACTTTAGTATACACCCCAAAAGGCTCAGCATATTATTTCCAGCCCCAACATTTTAACATTGTTAAACATTGATAAATTACATAGATAATGATGATATACGACATTCTGATCAGACATAATCTCATTCTTGATCAACCAACTTTGGTATACACCCCAAAAGGCTCAGCATATTATTTCTAACCCCAACATTTTAACATTGTTAAACAATTACCTGATTTTCCCAATTTTATTTGTACACCCAGTTTTTTAGCACCATCTTCCAATTTAGAGTTATCAGGGCAGCTGCTTGACTCTGTAACTCTCAGAAAAGACGCTTTACTTCTTCAGGATAATAAAAAGTGTTACAAAGATAAAATAATATATCATATCAGGTAATTTCCTTTAAATTATCAAATTTAAAAATAGAAACAAAAACATTTCTTTCAATCAAATTGGCTTTAAAAAATGCTTCTGTTTTCGTTTCCTAGTAATTGCAAAAAGTATCATCTTGTTTAACTTAATTCCTGTGATTGAAGATTTCTACAGAAAATAGTAAAATTAGTAAATATTATTTTCTTTGTTCCATACAAATCTCTGAAAACAGGAAGGCAAAAATAAACCAATATGCCACTTTTATGATAATTAATATGCCACTTTTATGATAATTACGGAAATCATAAAAGTGATATTATTTTTTTTTTACATAGACTACTAAATATTTCTATGCATAAATGTTGTAGGTGTGATTCCAATACAAAATCTCACTTAATATTTTTAAAGGAATGGCCATTAAATTACTCGGAAAAATAATATAATTTGATTAATATTTGCACTCGAGTAAAAAATTAATTAATATTTGTTTAAGAAAAACAAGCATCATCTCAATTTGTTCATTGTGTAAGGTTAAAAAATAGCACTTTTATGTATTTGTATTCATTTCACACGCTAACTAGTTTAGCCTCTCTCAACCAATAAACACAATCCATATGCAATTTCATGTATTTCACCACTCAAACAAGAGAACAACTACAATACTAATCCTTCACTTTTGGAAATTAAATAAGCACAATATTTTCTCAACAGAGGTATAACCAAAAGATAAACATAAATTTATTTTCTCATAAACTACAACATAATTAAAAGAGACTCCAACTTCCCACCCAAATGGTGTAGCTGTAGCGCACGCTTCACAACGATGTGAGATGTGAATACAGGGCACAAATTTTAATCTAAATGAGCGGAGGGAATGGATTTAAAACACCAACCCTCAACTCAAACAATTACTAGTACTCATAAATCATATTCCTAGTAACATTCAACAAATAAAACATAAACAAAAAATGGTTTAGTCAAATATAAAACTAAAGGATATGTTAATAAACATACCGTGAGATTTGAGATGTGAACAGCGAAATCGAAGGGATTGGAGGCAGCAAACATGTGTCAAAATTAAAGGAATTAGAGAAACCATTGAAATTGAAAGGATTTGGGCGTGAACTCGACAGGATTTAAGGCAGCAATCGCACCACTCAAAGGGATTGGAACTTGTTCATCAACGAGAACTGCTTAAGTGTTGTCCTTCCAATATCTCCTAATGGAACGTTTAAATCTTTCTTTGTTTTTTGTAGCCAGGGATGTTCTACAACCATAATCAAGGATATAATGATAATATTGCAAAGTTTGTACTCCTCTTATACAGAAGACATCAACATAAATTAAGGGGGAAATGGTTGGTTAATAATTGCAATCTCAGTCTAAAGTTAACAACATAGAAAAACAATTAGTTCACATATAAACCTAAAATCACAAAGTTTACTATTCAAAAGAAATTCAACCACAATAAATGAAAATTGTATAATGCATATCATCGTGAATAGAATCATTACGCAACAACAAAATCAAATTACCATGAACTAAATTTCAGAAACAACCCGTATGAATTAGTAACAACAACCACAAGTTTGAGATGAAATCAGTGTTAGATACCATTCAAAAATACTATTAAATTAATTTTAAAATTTTACTATAGTACTAAATTGTGTCAGTGATAGAAATGCGGATATGACAGCTATGTCACAAACCTCAAAGCGTAGGAAGAGGAATGAAGACTAAGAACTTCCATGGAGATACCAAGGAAGACGAATGGAAACATAGGGGATAGTGACAGGGCTCCCGATGGTGGAAAGGCGAGGCTCACGACGGTGGAATGACGGAGAGGCGCTAATGAAACTTTGTTAAAAGAGGGAGAAGCCACAAACTTAACCCGGTTGAAAGAGGGAAAGCAAATTGATTTGGTTGGAAGACAAAGAGAGAATAACCTTAGGGTTCTATAGATCAAACAAGAGAAAAGGGTATCTTCTTGTTAATATTACTAATTAATATATTATTATTAAATTATTAATATTACTAATATTAATATATAATTATTAATATTACTAATATTAATATAGATTTTTAATCTCATAAAATATATATTATTATTATTAAATTAAATAAATTTAATTCAGTAATCTTTAAATAATTTAATAATTTAGTCTCATAAAATATATATATTTATTATTAAATGAAATAAATTTTATTTAATAACCTTTAATTATTTCTATTATAATGAATGTTATAATATTTCTATCATTAAATATATTTTTATAATTGAATTAAATAAATTTAATGATAAAATATATTTCTATTATTAAATTAAATAATTTTTTTTTATTTATTAAATTAAATAAATTTTATAATATTTGTAGCGAAAGTTGTCACCTAATTTGTTTTGTTGTTGAAATTTTATGCAACATTTGACAAATGTAACCTTTTGTTACAATTATTACAACAATTTAAAATTGTTCCAACAAGCATTTAAGAGGGACATTTATCTATTATTGCCAACGATAAATCACACGAATACTTGAAAATCGTTCCCATAAATATTTTAGGGAACATTTGTGAATTGATGCGAGAATTGTCTTGGCAACACACAAAAATTGTTGCCTAATCTTTTTTTAGGCAACAATTTACACTTGTTGTATAAAAAAGTGTTGCTAGAAGCAATAAATGTTGTAGTGGTACTACATAATAATATAACATAGTTTGATTTAGTTTCAACTATTTAATTATATGAGAAATATGTGTTAAATATTAAAATAACTCATAAGTTAGAAATAACCGCAATCTATATCATTACGTTGCCGAGGACACTACACATGAAAAGAAAATATGGATAAATCCTAAGTTTTATCAAGTATCATCACTAATATAATAAAAAATGTGATAATTAATATACCTTCACTCAAATCCATGTAATGTTGTTGGCTCTCCTCTTTGGTACTTGGATATCTCTTTGTGCTCGAAAAGCTTGTATAATGCTAATAAAATATAAATAAATATTTAGAACAATTCACATAAATAAATAAATAAATATACACATGAATATTTAGAACAATCTAACTTACGTATCAGTCATATTCTTCATATTCGGGTATCATGAATAGACTCATCATGTGGGTGATCCTCGTTAGTAGTCATCTAACCTGTAATAAAGAAAACAAGGATATCAAATATAAATTATGATGAAAGTACTTGTCTAAGATATAAATTATGATACCAAATGATATATAAAATGAAAAATAAAGAAGAGCATATAACATTTTATTCTATTACCTCTCTCACTAACATCTCTTTCTTTTCTTGGTTGGAATATGAATTACTTGTTTCTTAGCAATGCGGACGGATGAATTGATCCAAATTCCCTCGTTATGATCATTTCTGATATATGACTCATCTGCTATAAGATCCTCATCTTGATCATTTCTATTATACAACTCATTCTGTCTAATGCATGACTCATTCTCAATATCAATATCACATTGATCTACACTGCTATCATCAACCACTTTGTTAGATAAAAGCACTATAGACCATTTCGTACTCGTCGGGTCAGTGACATAGAACACTTGTTTAGCTTGAGATGCTAGAATAAAAGGCTCATCTTTGTACCCCGCCCTATTAAGATCCACTTGCAAAAATCCTGACTTATCCATTCGTATGCCGCTACTATTTACCCACTTGCAACCAAAGATAGGAATCTGAAACTTCTCGTAATCAAACACCCAAATGTGCTCAATAACTCCAAAATATGACAGATTTGCATATTTGGGGTTTAAGTCTTTCATACTTGATATGTGCATTGCTTCAGCTAGCACGGTGACACCACTATTTTGCATAGTACTTTTATCATCTTGTTCTTTGGTATAAAATGTGTATCTATTAATTGCGTATGCGCTATGAGAAAACACATGCAAACTTGGACCATATGTCAAACATCTCAACCTTTCTGTTACTGAAGCGGGATCTGAAGAGCGCTTCGAATAAATATGATCCTTTAACCATTGTATAAAACTTTGATTGTGCTCTCGTACTATCCAATTTTTATTTCTGTTCTGATTTAACCTTCGGAGTACATCCTTGTGCATTTCAACATATGGCTCAACCTCATTATCATTGTGTAGAACATACAAATGCACTTGATCCCATTCATCCCTTGATACTGTCACAATTTTATTTCCAATTAATTTTTTACCATCCTTTTTTTCGAAAATATGAGTTTTGGGGAGTCCAATCGATTGAACATTGGACAAATATTCAGTACAAAACTCAACCGCTTCTTCAACAATGTATCGTTCAACAATACAACCCTCTGATCGACTTCGGTTTTTCACGTGCCCTTTTAATATTTTCATGTACCCTTTTAATATTTTCACGTACCCTTTTAATATTTTCATATAACGTTCTGTACCCTTTTCGAGTCACAGAAAGAAGATTAATACAACCTTTTATTTCACGTATCGTCTACCATATGAAGATTTGAGTGCAAGAATAAAATACCTTTCTCGTAGTAGCACTTCGTTCAAAACAAATTCTCCTCAAACAACAATCTGAAAAGAACAATCACAATTGAAAGTAATCAATATCAACTTCAAAACTAAAACCATGAAGATGTTAGTAACACGAGAGAGATTAAAGCAGGAATAAGCCATTGAAGAATTCCAAAATTGAATCGTTTATAATTGTATAGTTTTGAATTTAATAGCATAAAACCAAGATATTAATATCCATAAGAGAACAACAAAACACTTAGTACCTATACCCCACTCTATATCTTGATTTAATTTTTTTTTTGGTTAATCAAGGCATAGTTGTTTATAAAAGAGACAGTATGGTTTACATCAATCAGATTCCTCAAAGAAGAACCCTAAATGCAGAAATGTTCATATTAGAAAATGGACCTTACAAATCCATGGAACAGTTGTTGGATGACTGAGAAAAAACTTGTAATGATTAAATTAATGGAGTCTTGTTATGACCCTATCCATCTATCCCAAAGTCAGTACCAAGCTACATTCATGAGTAGAACCACTATTTATCATCTCTAACATTAACCGTAACAGAAAAGAAGAAATCTTATCGAAACTGTGGAGAACGGTGGAGTACGGTGGAGGACAGTGGAGGACAATGGAGGAAGGACGACGGCGAGACTGTAACCGAGATGGTGGAGGACGGTGGACGACGGTGCCGAGAGTTGTTCTTCGTTCGTTCTCGTCGTTCGCAGTTCGCAGCAGAGAGGGAAAGAATAGAGATATGAAAAATAGAATACTGATACTATACAATTTTTTATTTTAATTAATAAGACCTTAGACATCACTCTTTAAAAAGCGCTGGCTAATGTGGTCTTTTGCCAGCGCTTTTGAAAAAACGCTGTCTAAGGTAGGCCTTTTAGCAGCGCTTTTACTCTTTTTCGTATACAATTTCCGTGTTTTATTTTTTATTTAACTTATAGCAGCGCTTTTACATAAAAGTGCTGTCTAAGGTAGGCCTTTTAGCAGCGCTTTTACTCTTTTTCATATACAGTTTCCGTGTTTTATTTTTTATTTAACTTATAGCAGCGCTTTTGCATAAAAGCGATGTCTAAGGTGCGCTAGTAAAAGTCAGTTTTGGCGTAGTGTTAAGGCAATAAATCCAGGTTTAGTATATGATATAACCAAAGCAGATTATGCAGATTTCTTGTGCGGAGAAGGGTACAGAGCTAAACAACTAAGAGTTCTAATTCAAGATAAGGGTAACTGCAAAGTGAAAGCTAATGAGAAAGTTGTATACAACTTGAATCTCCCATCATTTTCTCTTAAAATAAACCTAATTGGATGGATGTGGAATAGTTCAAATCACATAAACGTCGAGAATATATGCATGTACAAGAATATAAAATGCAGAGGCACGAATTGAACCTGCGACATATGACTTATTAACCTTTAAAGGGTGAAATTCTAGTCACTAAGAAGGAACATATATGTGTGTATATATATTTACCTTGCGATTTTTATGGAACACGCTTGTTGAATTAGAATGCAGGTGAGAAGGAGAAGTAAGAATGGCCTTAAAGAGTTCATATTTGCAACTGAATCGAAACGAGAAGCAAAGAAGGTTTACAGTACTAAACCGTTTGCAGACTCGTTTTATGATCTCACATCCTCTAAAGTTGGCAACGGAGAATTAACTTCTTTCTGGTCGTTGTCGTGGTGTGGATGTGGCAAACTTTCTTTGCTATTTCCGGAGGTGAGAGATGCTGCTCTCAGACCAAACAGCAGGGTGGTTGAAAACGGTTTTTGGGACGGTGAGCATTAGACTTGGAATGTTCAAACAACTGGAAGCAGCTCTGTTGCATGGGTACAACATGCCCTTGGAAAGCTCTATGATATTTTGGATGAAATTACGCTTTGCAAAGCTGGAAAAGATTTGTTTCTATGGAAACTTGACCAGTCGTTGTTATATTCTGTTAAATTTGGATACAACTACCTCTGTCATAATATGCAGGCTAACATTTTGATGGGAGAATGTTCTGCAGCATTTAAACTGTTATGGTTTGCAAATTCTCCTCTGAAAACTGTTCTTTTTAGGTAGCGACTCTTGCACAATAGGCTTCCGACACGGGACAATTTATATGCTCGTGGCATTATCTCAAATCCTCACGACATGGTTTGTCTGTTTTGTTTTGTTGTTGATGAAAATTCTGCTCATCTTTTTTTTCTTTGCTACAATTCTCTGTTGGTGTGGCACATCATTTCTGCTTGGTTGGGTATTAGACTAATCCCAAATGATAATATCCTTGCCCATTGTCGAGATTGGATTGGTGCTCTTCACTACCTAGGTGTGGACATTAAGAATGCGATGGGTATTTGGGTTATTGTAACACCCCCTTTCTATACCCCCAAATAATCGCATTGTCATTTAGGCACATAATAAAAATTTCGTCAGAGTATAATTATAAACATGGTATAAAAGGGGCATGTCACATTATCCATAAAATTAAAACATTCAACATCTGCTCAACAATTGATATGCAACAGTGGGGTAACTTTGCAACAGAGGAACTTAGTCCTTACACCCACATCTCAATATTTAGAATAAAAGCGGAAAATCTAAACATTGAATAATATATAACATATATATACATCATCAAGTATTATCCACCAACATAATTCATGTTTACATAAACATTCATCAACAAGATACATGTACAATGCATCACAAAAGAATCATATATATCCTAGCTACCCGGTGCTACATATCAGAGCCGACCGACCAAAAGAGTGAAGACACGCTTCACAAAAAGACCACCAGCATGCCTACTCTGCAATGCCTCAAAGAGCATCATAAAACAGTAGAAGGGTGAGAAATATTATCATAATAACAATGCATATAATTATATATCTTAGCATAAAAATACACATATTTCACATTCTCACCATAATTCATCACAATTCACTCATATACATTACACTGCATATGTATACTAAACCAAGCATATTCATCATGAATAGTTTCCCAATTCTCATCATTACACATAAACATTTATATATTCATGTTTATTCATCAATGCACCATTATAAAGATGATAAATGCAAATCATAGAGACCGACTCACGACTCTATGCAAATGCAATGCGGTACCGACTCAATCATCTCAAGTTCACTCAGGAACTTATTGGAATCATCGCTCGTTACTTAATGTAACTCCCCGCCGGGCATACGATGTTCCCCGTCGCTCACACCCCACATGGGCACACGACGTTTATGGATCGCTCACACCCCACACGGGCACATGACCCGATCACTCACACCCCACATGGGCACACCATCGTCTATAATCATCGCTCACACCCCACATGGGCACACGACGTTATAGCGGATTCCCTCTGGAACCAATCCGTCGCTCACACCCCACACGGGCACACAACGTTTATGGATCGCTCACACCCCACATGGGCACACGATCCGATCGCTCACACCCCACATGGGCACACGATCACAAGATGCATATCATGATGCTTGACACACAAGAACTCATGACAATCAAATGCATCACCACAAATCAATAATATGATTATCACATCATCATATTCATACATTGAAAACAATTCAAACAATGCATTCATCTCATACTATCACATACAATCCATATACATTCACACCAATGCACTATTGTATGATTCACATCCAAGTCACAAAAACACTATTCCTGACTTTCCGACATAATTAAATCGGCTAACAATTTTCAAATCATCAAAATAAGAAAGAACATTTCATAAGCTTTCCAACGATATAAAGAACGTCTCGATCCGAGTTATGGATCAAAAGTTATGCATTTTAAAAGAAAAGAATTTATTGAGAAACAGCCAGATTCGCCTGGCGACTTGAGAATTCGCCTGGCGAATTCCCATTCGCCATGGATTTCGCCTAGCGAATCCCATTCGCCAGCAGTTCGCCTGGCGAGCTAGTGGCGAGTCACCAATTAAGAAAAACCCCAAGAGTTACAGAAGCTACCCCATTTCTGTCATTCCAAATTCGCCTGGCGACTTGAGAATTCGCCTGGCGAATCACCCTTCGCCAGCACTTCGCCTGGCGAACGAGTGGCGAGTCCTAATCCGCCTGGCGAATTCCCAATTCGCCTGGCGAATCGCACCAGGACCAGAAAAATCCTGTTACGGGTTACACTATTCCAAAACTCCCAAAAACCTCATTTTTCATTCCAAATCAATCCCAACAGCAAAACAATTACCAGCAATGATTCATAAACACATGGTAATCATACAACGCAAATTATATCGATTTTCGACCGTAAAAACATCAATTCCTAATCATTTTATCGTTTTCGACCTAAAACTCAAAGGCCATGGAAAACAAGAAACATCCAAGCAAACACATACATAATCATACACATTGATGAGATAATAAGATTTCACACCCTTACCCGGATTCCAAGCTTGCTAGATGATTGTTCTTGATGATTTTCTAGGTTTTCCAAGTTTTCCTTCTCTTTTCTCCTCTTCCTCTTTCTTTCTCTTCTTTTTCTCTATATTTTTCCTTTCTATCTCTTTCTCTCCTATTTCCTCTTCTTATCTCTTTTTTTTCTTTTCTATTTTCTTTTTTACACAACTTAAATTAATTCATTTTCTCACACAATTCTATTTCCACTCAATTTTCTAACTTAACATTAATTGAGAAATGTCTAAAATACCCTCCATTCTAATTTTTCCCGAAAACTCTCAAAAACGATAAAATATCATAACATGTCAACATAGCATATTAACACACCAATTTCACAAATAAAATAATTTATCACTCAATTTAAATAAAAGACTCAACAAAATGGGAAAAATCGGAATCGGGGCGTTACAGTTATAACTTTGTGGGTGTTGTGGCTATTTAGGAACAAGATTATGTTTTGCGACAAAACTTGGGATGGAGACATTGTGGTCCATAAGATTATATTTCTTTTGTGGATTTGAAACTGAAGATAAGTTTTACATGTAATTATTATGATTAGTTTAAGTCACTTTGTGATTTTATGTAAGATAATTTTGGGTGTGATTTTTTTGTATATGGGTTAGGATACCCCTTTGTTACCTTAAAATATATTTGGTTATTAAAAAAAAAAAAACCTCGTCCGCCCAGGGACACATGGGTTACAAAAAAATGAAATTTTATTTAACTTATTTAAAGAACATTTGAAAGAGAAAAATAAATAAAAAGAAGAGAAAAACCAGATTTTAGTACAATGACAAGCTTCAGAAAGTTTAGCTTTTAAGGAGCAAACAATATTTTTGAAAGTTTTCTAAAGCACAAGGAGTGTTGGGACTATTATTAATAAGATTACAGCCAATGATAAGATGTGCACATGGTTTGGCGAGAATATTATTAGTAAAAGTAAACCCAAGCACACTATCCTAGACCCTAGCATTAATGCTGAAATAGAATAACAGTGTAAACCTGATTTAAAAAATGACAAAAAGTACTTATATATCATGAGTGTTTTTCATAAAAAAGTGTTCATGTTTTATTGATACGTCTTTTTTTTTTCCTTTTTTGCGTTAAATATTTGTCTCTCAACCTATTTGTATTTATGCATTCAAAAAGTTAAAGAATACACAAAACGACATACAACTATGATGAAAGGAGTAAACGATGGTTAGTTGTCACAATCTTTACCTCATTTCTTTAGTTTTGTGAATATGTATTGCTTCATTTTTCAATCTTCATCTTTCATAGGTTTTCATTGTTTCCACCTTTAACTCTCATGTAAAAATGTTATGCATGTAAGTTCACAATATTATGGGAGATTTTCACTATGGAGTATTGAATATTGTAGGATTTCTTTTTCTAGAGCAACACTTTTGTGAAAGACACACGATATACTCATCAAAAATTTTAAGGTAATAGGTATATGTGTTCTCTCATTTATAAATGTTAAAGTCATTACATTCCTATTCAATGTGAGACTATTATCCACACTACTCACACTTGTTAATACTTAACACACAATACATATTATACATATAAGTTCACAACGCATATTATACATATAATGTTTAGTTCATTGTTATGTAAATTCACATATAATATTTAGTTCATTGTTATGTAAATTATCAAGGTATATATTGTTTAGGTTATTGTTATATAACTTTCCAATGTACTCGTATACATATATTGTTTAAGTTAGGTTTAGATCTCATAATATTTTGATTGTTACAACATTAAAAAAAATAGTAAATGATGTTTAGGTGATGTTTAGAGCTCTTATACATATATTGTTTATTTTTATATAGGTAACTAGATTAAGAGTTGCGCGATATTGGAGATGAGTTATTTAAGTAATATTAAATAAAACAGATTTTGATATTATTTATTATAAAGGTTTAGTAATTTAGAAAATTAAATTAGGAGACCTAAAATGAGTTATTTAAAATTTTAAGTGAAAAGTTTATTGTGATTTAATTTGAATGTTAGATTTGAAATAAGTAATATAAGTGAAAGGGTTCAATCATGAAAATGTGTTGAATCATAAAATTGTAAAATAAATTTTAAAAAATTATAATTTATTTATTTATTATTTCATGTTTTTTTTGCCTTTATCATTCAAGTGAGTCATTTCTAAAAGATTATTTCAATGTAGTAATTTGAAATTTTATGTGTGAATGTATCACATTCGTATTTAAATTATTTAATAAGTATTTATTATGTGTATTTTTTTTTTCATTTTTCTAAATTTTTTTAATCTTTTTTATGCAAATCTTATATACACACAATTAAATAGTCCGAAAATTTTTTGTTAAAATTTTATTAATTATGAGAATGTTTATGAAGAAAAATAATGCATGAGAAAATTACAGATGTAGTTAGTGCCCAAGACAGAAAATAGAAAATTTTGACTCATCTTAAAAGCAAATTTGTATATAGGATTCAAATTGTATATTTTTAAATAACATTAGAATATTAGACATATCATTATATTTATCGTTAAGCACCTAATTGTTCATTCTTAATGGTGTTTAAGTAGTGAATAAGTCATTTCTTCAAGAATGAAAGTTTTTTTAATTTTTAATAGAGTGTTATTTGAAAATTGAATAAAATTTTATATAATAATGTTTAAAGGTTATATACATGAAATTAATATAATATATTAATTTAAGAATGAGTCGAAATATACTCATAAATAAAAGACAAACTATGAAGATAGAAAGATATTTGTAGTTACTTTTTTTTCATAAAAAGTTGTGCATGAAGAAAATAAAGTGAAACTATAATGTATCATTTTTTTAAGTATAATTATTGTGTGTTGAATAGGTAATTTATACGCATATACAATTAAGATAGTGTGGACTAATTAAAATATTCAATTGATAATGTGTCACAATATTGTTTATTGCATTAGATTTAATATATTACTATATTGAAACTCGCGCGATGTAAGGGGTTGAAATGCAATTTTTAAGTAATGTGCTAAAATTTAAACTTTTATTTATTATTAATTTACAACATATATAATTTATTTAGTTTAATTGAATTATTCCTTCAATTTCAATTATTCACAATTTAACAATATATTATGGGACATTTTTAAATAATAAATAATAAATTATATATAGCTGAAAGTTTATGATTTAATTTTTTTTAATATATATCTGCAATTATAATTCGAAACAATATATAAGAAACAATTTTAAGTTTTTGTTTGTCTATTTAAAAATTATAAGTTAAATTAAAAAAAAATTGTTTGAATTTTTTAGCATTGTAATGAGATTTAATATTTGAAGTTAAATTTTGTAATTATAATTAACAATTATATTTTAAAAAGATTATTAAAGTATTTGTTTTCCTATAGTTTGACCACTTTATTTTAAACATTATAATATGGCTTTTTCGTTATTATTATGGTTTTAAAATTGTTATATGCGAATAATTATTTATTTATAAAACTATTTTATGCATAATTTTTTATGGAGTAAAATAGTATACAATGTATATTTTTATAAACATTTTATAGACAAAATAATATAGATATGAACAAAAAAACTAATAATTGTGAGTGATTTAAGTAGTAACAATATTATTATTTTTTATTAAGAGACATAAAATTGTTTTTCTTTTTATAGGAATTAAATTAGTTTTAATAATTTTTTATTGAATTATTTGAAAATCGATTAATTTAATTTTCGTAAGAATTGAATCAACTCTCATTTTTTTTATCGAATTATTTAAAAATGAATTAATTATATTTTTTTATAAGAAATTAATGTGCACAATAAAAAATAGAATGAAATTTTAATAGTTTGAGTTTTGATGTATGGTGGATGTATAATTTGTACATGTATGTAACTTATAATAATATGCATTTCGATGTAATGTGGATGTACAATTTGTATAATTATATAATATTTTATATGGAATGAGGAAACATATATATATATATATATATATATATATATATATATATATATATATATATATTAAAAGAGATGTATAAATGAAACGGTTACACATTTTTATTAAATAAATAATAGAAGTTTCAGAATGTTGTATTTTGAAGAGTGCCACATCAGATTTTTAGGGACGTGGCAAGAAAGAAAATGAGTCGTCAACAAAATAATGTGAGGCTCAGATTTAATAGATTATAATAGATATATAATTTTTTTGTTTAGTTATTAAAACATTTTATATGAGTGTGCTAGTTTGATTCTAAATATTCGGACTTTATTTTTCACCTAAATTTATTTGAGTATGTTGGAACAAAATTGGAGTAATGTTGGAATAAAATTGGAGTTATCTATTTTTATGAGAATTTGATCCCCTTCAATGATCTCAAAAGCTTTGAATTTTGTGGGTCTTTTAAAAGGATTTCCTCCTTATTGAAGTTACTTATTCATCTTTTGACTCATCATAGTCTTTTCCGAAGCAAGATTCAGAATTTTCGTTCACTCGTCAAGATTAGGTATATTTTCTTTTTATTTCTTTGTTCTGTGCTATTTTATTAAAATGGCTATTGTTGATGCATGTGATGATGATACCAATATACCGAGAACCTTGAGTGCTTGAGACATAAAAAATCTTTGGGACTTATACGTGAGAGGTCGCAGGGACACTTTAACTCAAACTGATTTTGATCATACTGTAAGGGAGGTTTATGGAAATATTTCCATCTCTTTTAGTGAATCTGATTTTGAATCTTCTTCATCAGGTTCATCAGTAGAGGTGTTGATGGATATTATGGACTCATATGACCCATAAGTAATGAGTTACGATCATATTTCTGTTGACGACTTTGAGATTTATAAACTTTGGTCTTTGAGAAATGTTTCCTCCACTAGGAACAGAAATAATGCCGTTTTGGAACCTTGTATCCCCGGGGAGCGTGTTTGTATAATTCGTCCCAATGGGGTGAAAGAGGAGTATTTCCATTTTTATGTCAGGGTTTTGGAAGATTTTAAGATCCAACTTCCCTTTACCGACTTTGAATCTAACTTGTAAGAGTTCTGAATACCGCCCTTTCTCAACTTCGTCCAAATATTTCGGGGTTTATAAAAGCTTTTAAATAGTTTGTGACGCCATAGATATAGAACCTACCATAGGTTTATTTTTATCCTTTTTTGAAATCAAAGGTGTTGAGAAAGGTGGTTGGGTGACAATGAGTGGTCTTCCCGGTAAGAGCTTTCTCCTAGCCTACACTACCAATTATAAAGGCTTTAAAGATCTATTCCTTTGGATTAAGTGTGTCCCGAGATGTCCTCGGGTAATGTATGCATTGGATGTATCACACCGCGTTCCGATTTATTGGACCGAAAGTCCACTCTCAGTGGTTGGATTTGACCATAACAAACTGAATGATCAAGAAATTTAACCTTTAGACATTTTAGCTTCTTTTCGTATGATGAAGGTCTGAAATTTATTGTCGTTACTTGAAGAACAAATCCTTTCTTTTGTGGGTAATATTTATTTTCCTTTTTTGCATTACTACAACAAAGCATATCTTACCTCGGGCCCGAAGTAGATGTTACCTCAGTTACACATGCGGGGTAACGAAGGGCGGCATGAAAAAATGCAACTTTACCCTTCGATTTCTCAATAACCTAGGGGTAAAGTGTCAATTCCTTTAAGGAATTTTTAAATGGTGAAAAAACTTATCCCGTGATTTTGAAATATAACTGATGGGTAAAACAAGTTTGAGTTTATTATGTCTAATGTGGATTGCTTGTATCATTTACCCTTAGCTAAACATAGAACTTTTCAAATTGGTCTACAAAATAATTATATGATTTTCGTCCAAATCAGTGATTTTCGACCATTTTGCAACTCATCATTCATCTCATGTTTTTTAATGGTCAAAATCTCGCCAATGCTTCTAGTTTTCGTTCAACTTTCTTCTATACCTGTTCATGCCACAAGTATTGAATAAAGTTTAACTAAAACTAGAGACATTAGAGCGATTTTAACCATTAAAGAACATGAGATGAATGATTAGTTACAAACTTTTCTAAAAATATAAATTAGTGTAAGGTGTTTTTCAAACACGACATAATTGTTCATATTATTATTTTCAAAAGTAATTTAATAAAGTATATGTTCACAGAGGGATTAAGGAAACAAACAATCGAAATTAGATATAATAAACTCATTGGAGTATATATGGTAATTTGGAGGACAAAATTATGGATAATTGCTCTGTAGCTAGCACGGAAAAGGACTCGTTATAAATTTGGAGGCCGGTCGTTTGGAGTAGATATTGAAATTTTAGTATCAGATATGTGATGTTAAATGAGATGTCACAACATCAATATCTGTTGTATGAACAAGACAGTAAAAGAACAACATTTAAAAGCATTAAATAAACACAGAGAATTCTTCACCCAGTTCGGTCTAACAACCTACGTTTGGGGGCTACCAAGCCTAGAAGGAAGTCCACTATTAGAAGTATCAATTCATAGACTCTACAGCCAACACACCAGTTGACAATCTACTCACTTAATCACTACCCAATGACACTTCTATCTAAGACACTCTCAGATATGAGACACCTCTCACTCCCCCTCAATCACAACAGTGATAACAACATACAATAAAGAAAGTAGAAGACACACTTCAACGACAATACCTTGATCTTGCTTAAAAGCTTCAACCAAGAACAATACACTCGTGCTTAAAAGCTTTGAGTGGACAAATTACAACTCAACTAAATCAGTCCAATTCAAACATCAAAATAGATGAATGAATGGATCACAAATAACAGACGAAAAAACCAACCCTAACACTTGACACTCAGTCTTTTATCTCTAGTCTTCGTAGCTTCCAAGTAGGGTTGATACGTCTTTAAATAAAAACACATTCTTGGGCTTGGGCTCTGTGAAAAACTCAGATTTGATGCACAATAAAAACCAGATTTTATCTTCAAATCTTTTCGCCCTAAATATAGAAACAAACGATTGCATCTGAATAAATCTTCTCCAAGAATTTCGGCTGCAATCTCTCAAACAGAATCTCTCAATCATAACAATTAACACGCAACCCTAAAATAAATAACAGACTGAGCATGATGTTCTGTCAACAGATGTTAAGACATCAGTCTTGACATCATGCACAAAAACTGCAATACCCAGCAACACACCACGAGCAGGATGTTAGAAGCACATGTTAAGACATCAGACATGACATCTTGATCAAACACATTGTTTTACCAAAATTGCTGCCAATAACAGAACTAACAATCTCCCCCTTTGGCTAATTTTGGCTAAAATAATATCAGCACACATCAGAGATACCTGCAGTAGAAACACACCACTCAAACAAATCTAACATTCTGAGAGAAAAAAATAAACCAGCTGCACACTTAGCAGCACACAACAATCAAAACTCAAAACAAACCAGCTGCACACTTAGCAGCACACAACAATCAAAACTCAAATCCCCCCTCTAGCCAAGAAACCTAAACCTGCAAGTCACTACTCTCCCCCTTTTTAGCCATAATTGGCCAAAAGACCACTATCAATGTTCTGACACTTGTCAAACATGCTCAAGTACCAAGAAAAACTGTTGAACTCAGCTTGGAAAGAGTGACACACAGAGAGGTGCACAACACCAAACAACTTTGAGTGACCCGGCGATACTGTCGCTCCCGGGATTTTCATCCAAGTACAAACGCGAAAGTGGCACCGAAACAGAGTCGCCAGCAATGTGTATTTATCCCATGAGAGGGAAAGGAAACACCGCGTAAACCTGAAGAGAAAGGAAAAGCATGGTCTTGCGACCAAGAGAAATGGGTTCGGGAGTCGGTTACGCGAGAGGAAGGTATTAGCACCCCCTCGCGTCCATCGTACCCGATGGGATCCACGCTTGCTTGTCTCGATCAAAGGGTGTAGAAAAGATACTGGAAAAGGAACTGAAAGAAAGAAAGGAGAAAGAAAAGAAAAGGAACGGGAAACAAACGTAGGGAAAATAAAAGAAGTGCTCGCATGGGCCCTACCCCACTGCCTACGTATCTCATCGGGAGCATGAGAATCAGAGCGACGTAGTTCCCCTCACTAGGGATGGATTGTCTGTGTTTTTTAGAGAACGGCTTACGTCCTAGCTCAGGTGTTGCAGGCTCGCCGGTCCGAGTGCGTTACCATCTTGCAAGAGAACGAGTAGAAGCGCGTTCGTGCGTTGAGAATGAATGAGATGAGAAAAGAATTCCCGAAGGAAAGACGTTATTGTTTGTTTTTGTCTTTTAGAAGGAAGTGTTTTGGATTTGTTTGCATACGACAGTGTATCTGGATCTTAGTCATTGGAATGTGTACCTTCTCACATTCCAAGATGGAATGGGTAAGAAAGCACACTAAGGGTGAAGAAGACCCTCACACTTAGTTCCAATTATCAAGGTTCAAACACACTAGCATACTTGTGTTTATTAAATGTTTTGTTGATTATGAAGTGAAGAAGTGTTTTTTATTATTTGCACCTTCAACAAGTATTGCATTTAAGTCCCTCATACAAGATCAAATGTTTAACACATTGACCCAAGATGGGCTATATGCTACACATTCTAAGATTACAAGAGAAGATCACCCCTTATAATCTTTTCTTTATATGAAAGGCCTAAATGCAATAAATGCCTACCTTTATTATATGTTTTGAATTTTCTTTGAGATGAGAAAAGAGACTCAAGAGAGGAGAAAAGGTAAAACCTATATGGACTAAGACTCAATCCTAATTGAAGATTAAAGAGAGTGATCCTAAAGGTTTGTGAGGTTTCAACCTAAAGTCTAAAGAAAGAAAGAATTAAACAATTCACTTCCAAAGTAGAAGATGAATTGTAATTCAAAAAGGGAAAGTAATGAGTTATTAAAAGAAAGCACATAAGTGCATAGCAAAACACCAAATGGAATTGTAAAAGAGAAAGGATAGAAGTTGAATGTGGATTCCTTATCCACACTCAATTGAAACTTACCGAAGCCCCTAAATGGTTAGCACAATCACTTACAAGTAAAGTAAGAAAATATAATGAACAAATCAAATTCAAACAAGTTGACAAACAAAGTAAAATGAGATTAAATGCTATACATGCTTCCAAGTCAGAATGTAACTCATATTTACACAACCTAATGTTATCCTAAATGAGCATACCAAATCATGCAAACAAAATCTCAATCCAACAAGAAGCAAAGAAGAAAAGGTGAAGTGATGTGAATGTGGTTCATACTTGTGAAACAAGTGACTTAAGGTGCAAGATAAACATCAAACATGCAAAGATGAAACCCAAATGTCACAATCAGAAGTCAATTAACATGCTATACATCCTCAAACAAAACCACAACTCATGGTACAAGTGCCTTCATGATCAAGCAAACCAAACATGAGGCATGCATTCACAAAATGAACAAGTTAAACTTCATGCTTCAAACAAATAGCAAACATGCTTCAAAAATTATGACTTTCACCAATCAAACACCTTAAACACATGCCATTAACATATCAAGTCCACAAGCAATGAATCAGAACCAAAGTCACTCAACAATTAGGTCAAAGTCTCATGGAAGTTTCATGCATTCATGCTCAAAGCAACACATCAAAAGTCATCCAAAAAAGACTTAAAAATCATCTCATAAATCTCAAACATACCTCAACATATTGTGACCACAATGCAAAAAGAAAGGCATCAAAATCATTTTTTATGATCAAGAACAAAAATGCACAAAATCATATGTCACATTAAGTATGCATACAAATGGAAATTCAAAAGAAATAATGGAACAGGGGCAAAATGGTCATAAAATCAGTAAATAAAATCATAGAAAATTTCCTAAATGTTTTAAGAATACACATGAATTTTTGTAGAATTTTCCAATATGTTTTGGTATTTTTAAAAATTAGAAATCAAACGTGTAGAAAGAAATAAAAATGAAAAATAAATGCAAAATGCAGGGGGGTATGAACATAGCAATTGGACAGTTCAAAATCATTGGGCTTCAATACATGGGGGTGTAATTATCAACCTGGTTAAGTCCAATTAGCACGCAAAACACCATAACTAGCGTGTTCTTCAGTCAACATAGTCAAAGCAATCCAAGCCATCAGATTAAGTCATAGTCAAACAAAAGTCAAAGTACACGGATCCAACACACGCGCATGAGGTCACACACAAATTACCATGTACTGCATCACACAATGTTTAAGTAAATTCAGAAATGGTGCACATGATTTGCACGTGAATTTTAATGTGCTGTCAACTTTTGGACCACACGATCACACACATCCAACGGCCATGATTTAAACTGCAACCAAAACCCTAACTAAAAACCACCGGCCGGAGAGGGACCTCCGGTCACCTTCTCCGGTCACACGCCACTGTCTGCAACTCCACATGTCCCAGAAATGCCCAACTATTATACCAAAATGAAGCTGAGCTCACGTACATCAAGAATTTAGCACTGAAATCACCAAACAATGCACACACAGCAAGAAATGATCACAAACATTTTGCCCTAAGTTTAGATCTACACCTCTGAGAGGTCTATCAACTAGCCAGAAATGTTTCATTGCTTCTAATAAGCCATAATCAACATGAAACAAGCTTAAAAATCAATGAATCACACCAGAAGAGTTAAGAAATTCCAAACCTGAAACTTGAAGATTCTTTGTTCAAAAGAAAACCAGAGATGTTGCCTTGAGTTCTTGAGCTCCACTGTGGCCAAATAAAGGCTTAGATACAAGAGTGGATGATACTTCAGTGAAGGAGAGCTGAAATCCAAGATTCAAAACAGTTGCAATGTGATGAAAATGGGAGAGAGAATCAGAGAGATTCTGAGAAGAAGATGAGGGAGATGAAGTGGAGCTCGAAAATCAGTTGAAATGTGGAGGAATTGAGAGAGAATGGAAAGAGTTTCTCAATTGAATATCAGAAAAATGAAGCTACCTCCAATTCGTGAAGGGAAGATTTGTTTTATATGTTGAGCTTAACCATGGTTAACTGGGTGAATCAACTGAGTCATGGTGGTTTAGGTGAGTCATCCCTAACTAACTGAGTCAAGTTAGTTAGGGAGAGCAATGATAAGGTGATGATAGTTCATGGTAAGCTATGGTGATGGTGACAAGAGAAATGGAATGGCAAGGCTGTGTAACACAAAACTTGTTCAGCAAGCTTGTCATTTCTACTTTCATGCATAGCACGTGCTATGGTGTGTATGCAATGTGTTTGGTTTAAAAAGGCAATGGATAGCTGGTATGAATAAAGCACGTGCAAGCTTGTACCAACAACATCAACAACATTGGTTTTTTTTCTGGTTTTTTATAACAGTTTGCAGACATGGGTGTTTAATGGTGATTTTCTCTTTGCGTTGTGGATGATTTGATGAGTTCTTGGAGTCATTGGCAAGAGGGATTGTAGTAGAACTACTTTGGTATGAAAATTGAATGGAAATGATGCTTGGGAGAGGTTGAAAATGACTTAGAACAATAAGGTTTGGAAACTGGTCATGGGCGAGGAAATGAGGTTGGCTGGCAAGGTGTGCATGGCATGGATTTTCAGTTGTATTGACCAATCTTTGAGCTATCATAATTCCTTATCCTTTGATCATATGAAAAAATCATGAACATCAATCTTGAAGATCTCACATAGATGAACAAATTCCATGTTGAAAGATTTTTCACTTGAGGCCTCTAACCATGAGTAATAAGTCAAAACATCTGGCCCACCATGTGTTTGTGAAAACGACATGCGCGTGACTTGAAAATCCTTGGTCATGACCTAGTTTTGAACCTACTTTGCTCAAACTTTGGTCAATCATATCTCACTCAATTTTTATCCAATGGAGATGTTCTACCCATGGATTTGAAGCTCAAAGCAAGGCCTTTCATTGAGGCAGAGTGGAATTTTCATTTGGTGCTTCAATTTTGAATGGCCTTGGTTCCAATTCTGATGCAAAATGGCCAAAACTTGCTATTTTTAGTAACCCTACTTCATCCAAAAATGGCAACTTTCCAAATCTTGATTTTTTCATGATTCCTTTGGAGTTTCTTGACCAAATTTTGTACATTGGACATATGTAACATGAATTTCATGATTTTGGGCTCAAAAAGTCAAGAGTTGACTTTTTCCTCTGATTATTTGACTTTGCCCCAATTTCTCTGATTCTTGATCTTTCTTCCAATTGAACCACTTCTAAAACCAATTGAGATGCAATCTTCCACACACATACACTTAAGGACATATGGAATACCATGACATCAAGTTTTGTTCAAAAATCAAAGATTCCCTGATTTAATGGGAAACCCTAGTTTTGACCCCCTTTGGTTAGGAGGAAATTGCACATCTTCCAAATCCAAATTCCTCTGAGTATGTTGTGTATCCTCTTAAAGGAGGATGAAAAATGCCACTTGAGGATGATTTTGGATCAATGAGCTATCTCTTTTGAGGGTTTTCCTTCAGTTTTTTGAACCTCTTGCATAGTGAAAGATGTAATGCTTCAATCTCCCATTGTATCTCTTATCCTTGAGGTTGTGGAAGATCAATTGAGATAGTATGAGCCATGAGAGACCTCTTGGCTTGCCTAGAGCCAACTTGATTGACCTTTTTGTGCTTTGAATGATTCCTTGATTGTCCACCTTCCACCTTATCACATGCCCTGATGGTAAGGAGGATGCCATGCTTCATTTTTCTATGTTAAATGCAATGTAATGTTAATGAGGTGGATATGATATGATAAATGATAATGCCATGCTATGATGACAAAAGGGGAGAGCAAATTTTGGGGTATTACAGCTGCCCCTATTCAAGCGCTGTAGACCTGAATGCCTGAAAGCGATTGCTTTCGGACTTTCAAGGTATATAGTGATTGAATACCAAATATAACCAAAAATTTGCTCTGGATGAAGAAGAAAAGGGATATAAACCCAACGAGACTGCTGGATTGAATCCTCGATGAAACGTCGGAGAGATCTGTCTTTTGAACGATGCCAGACGACTACTGGCTTGCCACGCTGATGGTGGACTTTAATACTGTCTTTTATGCAATTCCAGACGACTACTGGCCTGCCACACTACTGGTGGACTTTGGAAATGTCTTTTTGAACGACGCCAGACGACTACTGGCTTGCCACACTACTGGTGGACTTTAATACTGTCTTTTATGCAATTCCAGACGACTACTGGCCTGCCACACTACTGGTGGACTTTGCAGCTTCGTGCCACCCGAAGACGGACTTTTGCCAATCCACCGTTGGACTTTTGCCACCCGAAGACGGACTTTTGCCAATCCACTGTTGGACTTTTGCCACCCGAAGACGGACTTTTGCCAATCCACTGTTGGACTTCTGCCACCCGAAGACGGACTTTTGCCAATCCACTGTTGGACTTTTGCCACCCGAAGACGGACTTTTGCCAATCCACTGTTGGACTTCTGCCACCCGAAGACGGACTTTTGCCAATCCACTGTTGGACTTTTGCCACCCGAAGACGGACTTTTGCCAATCCACTGTTGGACTTCTGCCACCCGAAGACGGACTTTTGCCAATCCACTGTTGGACTTTTGCCACCCGAAGACGGACTTTTGCCAATCCACTGTTGGACTTTTGCCACCCGAAGACGGACTTTTGCCAATCCACTGTTGGACTTCTGCCACCCGAAGACGGACTTTTGCCAATCCACTGTTGGACTTTTGCCACCCGAAGACGGACTTTTGCCAATCCACTGTTGGACTTTTAGAATATGCCACCCTTAGATGGACCTTTCGCCAATCCACTGTTGGACTTTTGCCACCCGAAGACGGACTTTTGCCAATCCACTGTTGGACTTTTAGCTGCTTTGCCACCCGAAGATGGACTTTTGCCAATCCACTGTTGGACTTTTAGAATCTTAAAATCGAATTACTCTCTGCCTCTGCGCCAGACATCTCTGCCGACTCTGCTGAGGAACCACAATCAATGATTTAATCTCGGAGACTCCTAAAAGGATAATATCTCTGCTGGCGAATGGATGAACAATCCGTCTGCTTCGAATTGTCAAGCTTGCCAAAAATAAATTGGACTTTAAGATATGAGGGAATGACGACTCTGCCAGGAATTATTCCATCTGTTTGGGGGAACGAATTCTGGTCACAGCGATTCCGCTGGGGATGAGAATTTTTAAATGACGTCCTGCTGGGGAAATGAGCCATTAAAACTCTGCTTGGGGATTTATTCAACCCAAGCTCCTTTATAGGGATTATCAACCTTCTGACCCGGCTGGGGAAAGGCCGTACCATCCTTGTTGAGGAATAGATTCTGTCGATCTGATAAACCTCTGCGGAGAGAATAACAACTCAGCTGGAAGTTGCTGACAAGATTCGATGCTGACCTCTGTGGGGATACCATGACCAGAGATACGATCTTGCTGGGTATCAGGGCTACTCTGCCAGGGATATGCAAATCCTGGTTAGAACATTCCACTGCAACTTGCTATAAAGAGTCCTTAGAGATCTGTTGGGGAAACCCAAAGCAAATCCACAGTAGTCTGCTGAAGAATGTGACTGTCGAGCTTAGGATAAGTACTACAATGCCCCATGTTAGGCGAGCTTCCCTTTAGACAATTTCGTTAGGGATGACGGGTTTATAACAAACTCTGTTGGAGAAAACTGCTTTAAAACGTCTCATGTTGGGGAATGCCTTTCGAGAGGATTTTACAGAAGACCAACTGTCCTCAAACTCTGCTGGGGGTGACCAACACTTCATGCTGGGGAAACAATCATGCCCCATGCTTGGACAACACAACAATTCGTCCCCGCAGAGGATGTCATAAGAGGATTTTACAGAAGATCTAGCCTCTTCAAACTCTTGTGACTTCGCTGGGGATAATGACCATCAGTTTCGGTGTCGACGAGACCACTCTTTTTGGGGAACCTGTGACCGTTATCGACATAGAAAAGCTTGTAGCTGTTGGAAGGACTGAATAAGAGAATCGACTTAATAAGATGCAACGGTACCCAGTTGAACTTAATTCACTGATATCGACCCGTTATGAACAATCGTCGACCGAACGATGAACGCCGATCTCCTTACCCATAATTGCCCCAGTTTTTTTTTGCGTGGGGTGATTTATTGCTGGTCTTGTGCTTAAAATCATCTGCACCTGCTACCTGCAACAAAAGAATATGCCCACATGCCCCGAATATTGCGTGGCTAGAATCCACCATCCGGGAGTATTCAACATTCGAAGTAATTTCAAATATTTTTTCTGCGCATGTTATTGCAAGGCTGCCATGTTTTCAAATGCAATGTTTTATCAACAATTAGGACGTTTTTGCAAACAAAGCAATAAAACAAAAATAGAAAGCTTTTTATTGAAATTCAATTTATTGACTGAGAGCCCAGAATAGGCAATTACATCTGGAAGCAATCCCTGGAAAGAGGTGATCGCTGAAAATTGAGAAAAGAAACTATCCTAATGGCAATGTGAAAACGGAATTCCACTGAGTTTCCATTCTGTTATGACCAGTATGTCTTCAAAACTCCCCGACCTTGCCTTCTGAGGAATGATCAGACCGATTCCTATCTTTCAGAACGTCAGTTGTTCAAACGGCAATGGGTACAGATAACTCAGACTGTAGTCATTCGCTTAAATCCCTCTTTTGTGTGAACCGCCCTTTCAGGTTTTCGATCCACCAGGATACCCTTTTTTGCCTAAGTTGCCCTTTCGGGTTTTCAACTTACCGGGTGTACAATTTTTTCAATTATATCCCTAATTTTTGCCCGAACCTCATTCTGTTTTTGGTTCGCCGGGATGCCCTTTTTTGCCTGGATTTTTTTTATTCTTATTATCCAGCGGGTCTATTCATGCGAAGTATTTTTTGACTACGTCCGAGTTGACAGGGGATGAAAAGTCTTCGCCATCCATGGTTGTAAGCAATAAAGCTCCGCCCGAAAAGACCTTTTTAACCACGAATGGACCTTCATAATTAGGAGTCCATTTGCCCCTGTGGTCTGTATTGGGAGGAAGGATCCTTTTGAGTACCACATCTCCGACTTTGTAAACCCGAGGACGCACCTTTTGGTCAAATGCCTGCTTCATTCTGCGCTGGTATAGTTGCCCATGACATACAGCCGCCAATCGCTTTTCCTCAATAAGGCTCAACTGATCAAATCTGGCTCGTACCCATTCAGCTTCATCTAGCTTAACATCCATCATGACTCTGAGGGACGGAATCTCTACTTCAACCGGTAGCACTGCCTCCATACCATATACAAGTGAGAATGGGGTTGCCCCAGTGGACGTGCGTACCGACGTTCGATACCCATGCAAAGCAAATGGTAACATCTCATGCCAATCTTTGTACGTGACAACCATCTTCTGTACAATCTTCTTGATATTTTTGTTGGCCGCTTCGACCGCGCCATTCATCTTTGGGCGGTACGGAGAAGAATTGTGATGCTCGATTTTGAAGTCCCGGCATAACTCAGCCATCATCTTATTGTTCAAATTAGAACCATTATCAGTAATGATTCTTTCGGGAACTCCATATCGGCAAATGATATCCCGTTTTAAGAAACGAGCGACCACTTGCTTTGTAACATTGGCATAGGATGCGGCTTCAACCCATTTGGTGAAGTAATCAATTGCCACCAAGATGAAACGATGACCATTGGAAGCTGTGGGCTCAATCTTTCCGATCATATCAATGCCCCACATGGCAAACGGCCAAGGCGACGACATGATGCTCAACGGATTTGGAGGCACATGCACCTTGTCTGCATAGATCTGGCATTTATGGCATTTGCGGGCATATTTGCAACAATCTGACTCCATAGTCAACCAATAATATCCCGACCTTAACAACTTTTTAGCCATTGCCTGCCCTCCGGCATGGGTACCGAAAGAGCCTTCGTGCACTTCAATCATCAACAAGTCTGCTTCATGTCTATCCACACATCTAAGCAGGACCGTGTCAAAATTTCTTTTATACAGCACGCCATCTTTGTTCAAGAAGAAACTACCAGCTAACCTTCTCAACGTCTTCCTGTCTTTGGACGATGCCCCGGGCGGGTACTCTTGACTTTTTAAGAAACACTTAATGTCATAAAACCATGGCTTGTCATCAGACGTTGCATCTACCGCAAACACAAATGCTGGTCTGTCAAGGCGGGATACCTCAATCTTAGGTACATGGTTCCATCCCTGCACTTTGATCATGGAAGACAAAGTGGCCAAGGCATCAGCGAACCTATTCTCATCTCGAGGAATATGGTACAGTTTCACTGTTGTGAAAAATGTCAGCAATCTCCTCGTATAATCTCTATACGGCATTAGATTTGCTTGGTGCGTGTACCAACTCCCTTTCACTTGATTGATTACCAAAGCTGAATCACCGAATATATCAAGGGTTTTAATCCGTAGATTAATCGCCTCCTCGATCCCCATTATACAAGCTTCGTACTCTGCTTCATTGTTGGTGCATCCGAAAGTTATTCGGGCAGTGAACGGCATATGAACACCTTCCGGCGTGAAAAGAACTGCTCCAACTCCGCACCCATTCATATTGATAGCCCCATCAAACATCAGACTCCATTTGGATTTAGGGTCTGGCCCCTCCTCCGGAAGTGGTTCCTCGCAGTCTTTAGCTTTGAGAAACATGATGTCCTCATCAGGGAAGTCAAATTTCATGGGTTGGTAATCATCAATCGGCTGTTGCGCAAGATAGTCAGACAGGATACTTCCTTTGATGGCTTTTTGTGAAGTGTACTGAATGTCATACTCTGTCAAGACCATTTGCCACCGTGCAACTCTGCCTGTCAATGCTGGTTTCTCGAAAATATACTTGATAGGATCCATTTTTGAAATCAACAAAGTCGTGTGCCTAACCATATATTGCCTCAATCGCTTAGCGGCCCATGCAAGCGCACAGCATGTCTTTTCAAGCATTGAGTATCGGGACTCACAATCATTGAACTTTTTGCTCAGGTAGTAAATAGCATGCTCCTTCCTACCTGTCTCGTCATGTTGACCGAGAACACAACCCATGGCACCTTCAAGCACTGTCAGATACATTATCAGCGGTCTCCCTTCAACTGGAGGTATTAGAATCGGAGGTTCCTGCAAGTATTCTTTTATCTTATCGAATGCCAATTGGCAATCGTCATTCCACCTGACCGTTTGATCTTTCCTTAACAATTTAAATATTGGCTCACACGTGGCTGTTAGGTGAGATATGAACCTTGCAATGTAGTTCAATCTACCCAAGAAACCACGAACCTCTTTTTCTGTTCTCGGTTCAGGCATTTCTTGTATTGCTTTCACCTTGGCAGGATCAACCTCGATTCCTCTTTCGCTCACAATGAAACCCAGTAACTTTCCAGAACGCACCCCAAACGTGCACTTGTTTGGATTTAATCTCAGACGGAACTTTCTCAACCTTTCAAACAGCTTTTTCAGGTTAACCAGATGTTCCTCTTCTGTTCTCGACTTGGCAATCATATCATCTACATAACATTCGATCTCCTTATGAATCAAGTCATGAAACAATGTCACCATCGCCCGCTGGTACGTTGCCCCTGCGTTTTTCAACCCAAAAGGCATTACTTTATAACAATATGTACCCCACGGAGTAATGAACGTGGTCTTCTCCATGTCTTCAGGTGCCATCTTGATCTGGTTGTACCCGGAGAAACCGTCCATAAATGAGAACACTGAAAACTGAGCTGTATTATCGACCAGCACATCAATATGAGGTAGTGGAAAATCATCTTTCGGGCTAGCTTTATTAAGATCTCGATAATCCACACACATTCTCACTTTTCCATCTTTCTTCGGTACTGGCACGATGTTGGCTACCCATGGAGGATACTTTGTCACAGCAAGAAAACCAGCGTCCCACTGCTTCTGGACTTCCTCCTTAATCTTTAAGGCCATGTCGGGGTGAGTCCGACGAAGTTTCTGCTTGACTGACGGACATTCTTCTCTTAATGGCAGCCTGTGCACGACAATATCCGTATCCAACCCCGGCATGTCTTGATACGACCAGGCGAAGATGTCAACATACTCGCGCAACATTTCCGTCAAAGTTTGCTTCACATCTGCTTGCAAGCTGGCACCAATCCTGATCTCTTTCTTGGCGTCCTTGGTACCAATATTGATGATTTCTACAGTCTCCTGATGAGGCTGGATGACCCTTTCCTCTTGTTTCAACAATCTGGCCAGTTCTTCAGAAAGTTCACAATCTTTCTCGTCCCCTTCTTTGGCTTGATAAATCGGATTGTCAAAGTCATACATGGCCATATCAAAATCGTTATCAGTGGTATCCGGAGGATCAAGTCTGCATGAACGGGTTCATGCCTTATCTTAGAATTTATTTTTAAGCAAAACAAAAGAAAATGAAACATTGCCATTTTATATTTTTTGTGCAAAAATAAAAACTGAAAGACAGAGAACAAAATTTGATTGCAAAACGTCCTTTATTAATGATTAAACATTGCAAATGCAACCATGGTGGCCCTACAAATGAATCTATACGCCTTGGGCAGAGCGCAAGATTTTGTCATGCATTATGGTTAGAAAAAACAAAGAAAAATTACTCTGTCTGAAGAGTAACCTGGATGACTTCTTCAACGAACCAGTTTTGCACTTGTTGTCCCGGAACATGAGGGCGTACCCAGTTGTCCAGGTCACAATCACTGTCAACACTATCCTCCGTGGCTGCACAAGACTGGTCCATGTAGATAATTCCCCCACTATTGAAAGTAATGGGTCCCCTGCTCCCCGCATCTGAAGTTGTAGAGGGATGATAACCAATACCAAATTTGTCTTCCTTCATTGGGGTCTCTATCAACCTGCCCCAACCTTGGGCGTTGCCTGCCCTGACGACTTCGACAGCTTGTTTGTAAGATGAAATGGAGGTACCAGCCCCAACTGGTACAGAAGAAGACTCAGGTGCATCGTCAATATTGACTGCTTCAAATGATTGGCACAGCATCTCATGAATTTCCCCATCCATTTCAATGTACTTGAATGTGGACAAGTGACTCACAAAGATGTCTTCTTCCCCGCACACCGTCACAACCTGCCCTTCAAATTCATACTTCAACTTTTGGTGTAGAGTAGAAGTAACAGCCCCGGCTCCGTGAATCCAAGGGCGTCCCAATAGGCAGCTATATGCAGGTTGTATGTCCATTACATGGAACGTGGATTTGAATACCTGTGGTCCAATTTGTACGGGCAATTCCACCTCACCAAACACAGATCGTCTGGTTCCATCGAATGCTCTGACCACCAATTCACTAGGCCTTAAGATCAAACCATCAACTTCCAGCTTCATCAATGCCTTCTTGGGCAAGACATTAAGTGATGAACCAGTGTCTACCAGTACATGAGATAACACTGCGCCCTTACACTCCATCGTGATATGCAAAGCCTTATTATGGTTTCTTCCTTCAACAGTCAAATCTCTACTTGTAAAGCCCAAGCCATGGCTGACATTAACATTGGAGATTACGCCCTCGAGCTGATTAACAGTAATTTCTTGTGGCACGTATGCACTCTTCAACACTTTCAACAACGCCTGCCGGTGCGCATCAGAGCACATCAATAGTGACAAGATTGAAATTTTTGAAGGGGTCTGATTCAGTTGGTCCACAATCTTATAATCGCTTTTCTTGATTATCTTCATAAATTCTTCCATTTCCTTATCAAAAGTAATCTTTGTCTCGGCTTCAGGTGTAGGCGCACTTTCAACCACCTGTTTACCCTTAGCCTTTGCTGCAGCTTCTACCTCCTTATCACTTCTCAAGGTTTGGGGAGCGAACAACCTTCCACTCCTTGTAAAGCCCCCTACACCCCCTACATTATCAATATTTGGGCTGACTGACGGCTCAACTTCCTGCTTTTTACCTTCGTAATATACATCTGCCCCATAGTGCCATGGGATAGCTTTCGTAGATGTGAACGGAATTGGTCCTGGCACCGTGATAGTGACAGGACTGGGCCCTTCTGGCGCAACACTCGCCACGGGAACTGCATTGACCGGCATTTGAATCTCAGCGGGAGTGTAATAGATGGTCACGGTTGATATCTCATCAGTGTCTTTCACGACTCTGTCGAACTGTAGACATCCTTCATCGATCAGATTCTGTAAACCCATCTTCAACTTATCACAGCCGTTCTCCTGATTCATACACTCAGAGCAATCTTGATTACAGCCCGGGAACACCTGTCCCTTCAATAAACGATCTTTTACAACCAACAAAGAAGTTTTCACTTGATGAACGTCTAACACCAAATTCAATCTCCTCCCATCTTCAATAGCGTACACATTTGCTGCACTATGATCAGGCATGGGATGCTGAGTAATATTAGGAGCGGGAGAGAAATTGATGGCTTTAGCATCAATCAAATCTTGTACTTTATGATGGAAAGCCCAGCATTTTTCAATGGAGTGCCCCTGAGCACCTGAGTGGAACTCACAACGAGCATTAGCATCGAAGTTAGGTGGCAGGTTTCCAGCAACCGGAGCTTTCATAGTACGGAGTTCTACCAACTTTAACTCGAGTAGCCGGGGCAACAGCGCGGCATAAGTCATAGGGAGAGGATCCATCTTACGATCCCTCTGTCTAGACCTTTGCTGGAAAAAAGGTTGTTGCTGTTGAACTTGTTGTTGGGGTTGTTGTTTCTGAACAGACGGTGTGGGGATTGTCACAGCATCTACCTGATAATAAGCTCGAGAACGCCCTCTGCCTCGTCCTCTAAACACAGCATTCGTATCACCTTCTCTTCTTTTCTGGTTACTAGCGAACGGTTTCTTCGTCCCCGAAGAGCCAGCCCCACTCACATCCTGGATCTTTCCAAGCTTTAACAGACTTTCTATTCTTTCTCCCGCAATCACAATATCAGCAAATCCAGTTGACGGACAAGCAGCTAATCTATCCAGATAGGCCCCTTGCAAGGTGCCCATGAACATATCTGCCATTTCTCTGTCTGACAAGGGAGGTTGAACCTGGGCAGCCATTTCCCTCCACCTCTGTGCATATTCTTTGAAACTCTCCTTGGCATTCTGGGACAATCCCTGCAATTGGGTGCGGTTGGGCGCCATGTCAATATTATATTGGTATTGCTTCAGGAACGCTTCTGCCAGATCTTTCCAATTCTTCACAGCAGCTCTACTCAACTTCATGTACCAGGTCAAAGACGCCCCCGCCAGGCTGTCCTGAAAATAGTGCATCCATAGCTTCTCGTCATCCGTATGGGCTGAAATCTTCCCAAAGTAAGCTTGAAGATGCGTTTGGGGACACGCATTGCCGTGATACTTATCAAAAGTGGGAGGTTTGAATTTAGGGGGAATTCTGACTCCTGAGACCAGCCCCAAGCTGGTAACATCAATACCCATAGAGTTCTTGCATTCTATGGCCCTGATCTTCTCTGCTAACTCATCATACCTTCGATCCCCTTGATTACCCACATCAGCATCCAGCAGAGTAAATTGGTCTTCCAGAGTATCTTCAAGAGTAACACCAGCCTGCCTACCATTTCCATTACCCCGATTGTTACCACCAGGAGGAGGGTTGCCACCGGGAGGAGGAATGCCATGTCCCTGTGAATTGTCATGATGATCACCTTCGGGCCCATTGTCGGGACGCTCTACCAAAAGCCTCAGTCTCTCTTGATTTTGCGCCATGCCAGTCATGAGGGTCATGAACTGGTCCATACGCGCCCTCATTTCCGCCAAATCACTTTGCACTTGATCCATGATTCTTACTTGATTCCTTCGCGTCGAATATCGGTGAATATGACTCTCCGCTATACTGCTTGAAACCAAATAAAGGTTAGAGACCCCGCAACGAGTACCTGAAAAGCAAGTAACAAAAAATGCAAAATGATATGCAATGCCATGCAATGCCATGTTTGTCATTTCCGAGGTGCTTTATACCCTGATTCCAATCCAACCACAGAAATCTGAAGACCAGAAATTGTGATATAAAGAGACGTGTCGTGGTCATGTGCTTATGTGCGGCTATCTGATAAGGAATAATCCTGAATAAAACTGCTCATACTCATTCAACAAAATATTCAAGTACATTTAAGAAAGGCTCATCCGCAAATGCAATACAAGGAAAAATGGATCCATCAACAAGCCTGATGGTAACCATTAACAACAAAATATAAGGAAAAGAACATCAGTCTGACAATTCCACACCCTTCAGCTTATCACTTGAGTATTTGATCTCCTCAAAAAGTATACGGGTACGCTGGTGATTCGGCTTTTCAATCATTTCTTTGATCAAGACATCCCTTTTCTCAAGAGCTTCAGTTAAAGAACCCAGGTGCAGCATCAGAGCCTCGTCATCACACACTCCTTTGTGTCTCTTTATGCCGGCTTGCGTCTTGAGTATCTCCCTTTCTATCATGACTTCTTCAAGCTCTTTCTTGGTATTCCTCAGCTCACCTCTAGCCTCTTCTAGCTGTTCTTGACTCTTACCGAGGCTTTCCCGATACTTTCTCCTCTGCTCATGCGCCTTTTCAAGCTCTTCGTCCTTAATCTGCAACTGTTCCTGTAATTCAGCATTCTCTATCCTAACTTTGTCCCAAGCGTGCTGAAACTTTGTTAACTTTTCTTTGGTCTGTGCTAACGCCTGTTTGGTTTGCTTGTGGGCTTGAGTAGCATCATCAGCACCTTTACTAATCTTCCGGAAATGTTGGGCTCTTCCAGCAAAGTCTTTTTCTTTTGCAGTTAGGATTTGTTCAGCATCTTGGGCTTTCCGCTCCAGCCCTTTGTTGGCATGTAGAGCATTCTGAAGACGGCTACTCAACTCGGAATTCTCTCCTTGGAGCTTTTTCACCAAGGCTTGCAACTTGTCAACTTCTTCCACAGTAGCAGTGCTTCTTGCTTTCTCATTCTCCGGATACAAAAGGGGTGCCTTACCAAAAGGCAAGAGAAAATCTTCAACTCTTTTCTTCACCCACTCTTCATATGCTGGATAAACCCGGTTGTTAGGCTTTCCTAGAGTAACTTTCCCCTTTTTCAGTATGCTACCCCAGCTTTCAGAAGCTTTCTGTGCTGCTCCCCATCCTTCTGATGTATGAAAATAGAGGGACTCCTCCACATCTCTCTTAATAGGCGGACCTGTCAGGGCATACCCAAATTGTCGAATGGCCAAAGAAGGATTGTAGTTAATCCCACCCAGCCTTCCTATCAGTGGAACGTTAGGGAACTTACCACAGCTGTGGATAATATTCTTGCTAATCAGCCCATGATCTACCCATACGATGTCCTTGGCCACCAATCCCATTAAACGCTGTTTCCACTCTAGAGAATCTTTGGAATCCACAAAAGCCCCTGATTGTGGTAAACGGCCCGCAAACCACTTATAGAACAAGGGTGCACAACAACGAATTATCCCTCCTCTTTTCTTTTCGTTTCGGTTGTACAATGAGTAGTGAAGATCTCCCAGTAGCGTTGGCACCGGGTTCTTCATCATGAATATTCGTATAGCGTCCGTATCAATGAAATCCGGCTCGTTGGGAAACAACACTATGCCGTATATACAAAGGGCTAGCAAAGCATTAAAAACAAGCCACTTCTCGCCTTTAGCTGCTTCCTGGGCCTTCTTAATCAGATATTCCAGCTTGTAACCACGAAACTTTCCTTTGTTGGAGACATTGTCACTTAACTCTGATTTGCTCAAATACAGAGCACCAGCCAACTTCCCAAAGTCAAGATCCCCCACCGATCCAAAGAAAGGGGGCTCCTCCTTGATAGCAATCCCCAACATGTTGGAATACTCCTCCAGGGTAGGAACCAACACATAGTCTGGAAATACAAAACATCTCAGAGGCGGATCATAGAACTGCATCAACGTATGGAGACCTCTGGCTTCATAATCACTGACATTACGAACCATAGATAAAATCCACCCATATTTCTCTTCAAAAGCTTCTCGTACTGCAGGACTCGCCATTCCCTTCAGCATAACAATAGGGCCCAAAGTAGGCGTAAGGAACTTATAGCTGATGATATTCTTCCTCTCTTTAGTGTTCATCTTTGCAGCGACCTGATGACTGGAATCAAGGGTAATATGCACCTGGAAATGAATAAACATGTATGTTAGGATATGATAATTCAATGCAAAGGGCAATGTGATCAGGTAATCCGGTGTCTGTGCTGAACTGTGAACGGTGTCAGTGTAGCTCTGAGACTAATATAGAACCATAGATAAGAACCATCTGAATACAATAGGATGAAACTTCCTTTTTGTGCAATGATGATAGAAAACCGGGTATGTAGGAGGTCATGGTTACCTGCAAACCTGTAAACAACCCGCCCTTCTCACATGTGGGCACTAGGATGTTCAGTATCCCGGGCTCTCAGGTCGAGAAATGATGATACGTTCACCATTTCTGGTTTGGCATCATCACCAATCGAGGAGGCCTCAACTGATTCTCCAAAACAAAAAGGTCCTCAGCTTCTGGCACTGAGGTCGAGAAGCAATAGTACATTCATCCCTCAGGGTACAGTACTACCGCCCATCGAGGAGTGCCTCCACTGATTCTCTTTCAAAAAGGGATGTCCTATAGCAAGTTCCCAGCATTGGGTCCTCGGATCGAGAATGTGCAATGGGTTTGCCACGGAATGTGGTCTGCCACTGTCACAACTCGGGAGGAGTGCCGCAACTGAGTCCTCGGGAATGGTCACCAGAGTCGACAGTTCCTCAAGAGAATAACCACTGGCCTGCATAACATGCAGTAGCAGAAAGCTCCTGATAGAACCTCGTCTGGTTGTGGGTCTCATGAACAACAATACGTGGTCACCACCACGCAAGCGTCATGACTATCCACTCTAATACCTATGTGTGTACTCAAGCCTGTGTAGTGAGCTTATCTCTCAGAACACCCATCCCGCCAAACAGACAAAACAGTGCAACACAATATAATATATGATATGTAATGCTAAAATGCGGTAAATACAGTAAAATAAATAAACAACAACATATAGCACAACATTAAACACCCAATGAAAGAAAAGCAGACAAGCGCTAGGATTGACTCGCTAAGGAAACCAGAGATTCTGGGTTCGTCCCCAGCAGAGTCGCCAGCTGTCGCTCCCGGGATTTTCATCCAAGTACAAACGCGAAAGTGGCACCGAAACAGAGTCGCCAGCAATGTGTATTTATCCCATGAGAGGGAAAGGAAACACCGCGTAAACCTGAAGAGAAAGGAAAAGCATGGTCTTGCGACCAAGAGAAATGGGTTCGGGAGTCGGTTACGCGAGAGGAAGGTATTAGCACCCCCTCGCGTCCATCGTACCCGATGGGATCCACGCTTGCTTGTCTCGATCAAAGGGTGTAGAAAAGATACTGGAAAAGGAACTGAAAGAAAGAAAGGAGAAAGAAAAGAAAAGGAACGGGAAACAAACGTAGGGAAAATAAAAGAAGTGCTCGCATGGGCCCTACCCCACTGCCTACGTATCTCATCGGGAGCATGAGAATCAGAGCGACGTAGTTCCCCTCACTAGGGATGGATTGTCTGTGTTTTTTAGAGAACGGCTTATGTCCTAGCTCAGGTGTTGCAGGCTCGCCGGTCCGAGTGCGTTACCATCTTGCAAGAGAACGAGTAGAAGCGCGTTCGTGCGTTGAGAATGAATGAGATGAGAAAAGAATTCCCGAAGGAAAGACGTTATTGTTTGTTTTTGTCTTTTAGAAGGAAGTGTTTTGGATTTGTTTGCATACGACAGTGTATCTGGATCTTAGTCATTGGAATGTGTACCTTCTCACATTCCAAGATGGAATGGGTAAGAAAGCACACTAAGGGTGAAGAAGACCCTCACACTTAGTTCCAATTATCAAGGTTCAAACACACTAGCATACTTGTGTTTATTAAATGTTTTGTTGATTATGAAGTGAAGAAGTGTTTTTTATTATTTGCACCTTCAACAAGTATTGCATTTAAGTCCCTCATACAAGATCAAATGTTTAACACATTGACCCAAGATGGGCTATATGCTACACATTCTAAGATTACAAGAGAAGACCCCTTATAATCTTTTCTTTATATGAAAGGCCTAAATGCAATAAATGCCTACCTTTATTATATGTTTTGAATTTTCTTTGAGATGAGAAAAGAGACTCAAGAGAGGAGAAAAGGTAAAACCTATATGGACTAAGACTCAATCCTAATTGAAGATTAAAGAGAGTGATCCTAAAGGTTTGTGAGGTTTCAACCTAAAGTCTAAAGAAAGAAAGAATTAAACAATTCACTTCCAAAGTAGAAGATGAATTGTAATTCAAAAAGGGAAAGTAATGAGTTATTAAAAGAAAGCACATAAGTGCTTAGCAAAACACCAAATGGAATTGTAAAAGAGAAAGGATAGAAGTTGAATGTGGATTCCTTATCCACACTCAATTGAAACTTACCGAAGCCCCTACATGGTTAGCACAATCACTTACAAGTAAAGTAAGAAAATATAATGAACAAATCAAATTCAAACAAGTTGACAAACAAAGTAAAATGAGATTAAATGCTATACATGCTTCCAAGTCAGAATGTAACTCATATTTACACAACCTAATGTTATCCTAAATGAGCATACCAAATCATGCAAACAAAATCTCAATCCAACAAGAAGCAAAGAAGAAAAGGTGAAGTGATGTGAATGTGGTTCATACTTGTGAAACAAGTGACTTAAGGTGCAAGATAAACATCAAACATGCAAAGATGAAACCCAAATGTCACAATCAGAAGTCAATTAACATGCTATACATCCTCAAACAAAACCACAACTCATGGTACAAGTGCCTTCATGATCAAGCAAACCAAACATGAGGCATGCATTCACAAAATGAACAAGTTAAACTTCATGCTTCAAACAAATAGCAAACATGCTTCAAAAATTATAACTTTCACCAATCAAACACCTTAAACACATGCCATTAACATATCAAGTCCACAAGCAATGAATCAGAACCAAAGTCACTCAACAATTAGGTCAAAGTCTCATGGAAGTTTCATGCATTCATGCTCAAAGCAACACATCAAAAGTCATCCAAAAAAGACTTAAAAATCATCTCATAAATCTCAAACATACCTCAACATATTGTGACCACAATGCAAAAAGAAAGGCATCAAAATCATTTTTTATGATCAAGAACAAAAATGCACAAAATCATATGTCACATTAAGTATGCATACAAATGGAAATTCAAAAGAAATAATGGAACAGGGGCAAAATGGTCATAAAATCAGTAAATAAAATCATAGAAAATTTCCTAAATGTTTTAAGAATACACATGAATTTTTGTAGAATTTTCCAATATGTTTTGGTATTTTTAAAAATTAGAAATCAAACGTGTAGAAAGAAATAAAAATGAAAAATAAATGCAAAATGCAGGGGGGTATGAACATAGCAATTGGACAGTTCAAAATCATTGGGCTTCAATACATGGGGGTGTAATTATCAACCTGGTTAAGTCCAATTAGCACGCAAAACACCATAACTAGCGTGTTCTTCAGTCAACATAGTCAAAGCAATCCAAGCCATCAGATTAAGTCATAGTCAAACAAAAGTCAAAGTACACGGATCCAACACACGCGCATGAGGTCACACACAAATTACCATGTACTGCATCACACAATGTTTAAGTAAATTCAGAAATGGTGCACATGATTTGCACGTGAATTTTAATGTGCTGTCAACTTTTGGACCACACGATCACACACATCCAACGGCCATGATTTAAACTGCAACCAAAACCCTAACTAAAAACCACCGGCCGGAGAGGGACCTCCGGTCACCTTCTCCGGTCACACGCCACTGTCTGCAACTCCACATGTCCCAGAAATGCCCAACTATTATACCAAAATGAAGCTGAGCTCACGTACATCAAGAATTTAGCACTGAAATCACCAAACAATGCACACACAGCAAGAAATGATCACAAACATTTTGCCCTAAGTTTAGATCTACACCTCTGAGAGGTCTATCAACTAGCCAGAAATGTTTCATTGCTTCTAATAAGCCATAATCAACATGAAACAAGCTTAAAAATCAATGAATCACACCAGAAGAGTTAAGAAATTCCAAACCTGAAACTTGAAGATTCTTTGTTCAAAAGAAAACCAGAGATGTTGCCTTGAGTTCTTGAGCTCCACTGTGGCCAAATAAAGGCTTAGATACAAGAGTGGATGATACTTCAGTGAAGGAGAGCTGAAATCCAAGATTCAAAACAGTTGCAATGTGATGAAAATGGGAGAGAGAATCAGAGAGATTCTGAGAAGAAGATGAGGGAGATGAAGTGGAGCTCGAAAATCAGTTGAAATGTGGAGGAATTGAGAGAGAATGGAAAGAGTTTCTCAATTGAATATCAGAAAAATGAAGCTACCTCCAATTCGTGAAGGGAAGATTTGTTTTATATGTTGAGCTTAACCATGGTTAACTGGGTGAATCAACTGAGTCATGGTGGTTTAGGTGAGTCATCCCTAACTAACTGAGTCAAGTTAGTTAGGGAGAGCAATGATAAGGTGATGATAGTTCATGGTAAGCTATGGTGATGGTGACAAGAGAAATGGAATGGCAAGGCTGTGTAACACAAAACTTGTTCAGCAAGCTTGTCATTTCTACTTTCATGCATAGCACGTGCTATGGTGTGTATGCAATGTGTTTGGTTTAAAAAGGCAATGGATAGCTGGTATGAATAAAGCACGTGCAAGCTTGTACCAACAACATCAACAACATTGGTTTTTTTTCTGGTTTTTTATAACAGTTTGCAGACATGGGTGTTTAATGGTGATTTTCTCTTTGCGTTGTGGATGATTTGATGAGTTCTTGGAGTCATTGGCAAGAGGGATTGTAGTAGAACTACTTTGGTATGAAAATTGAATGGAAATGATGCTTGGGAGAGGTTGAAAATGACTTAGAACAATAAGGTTTGGAAACTGGTCATGGGCGAGGAAATGAGGTTGGCTGGCAAGGTGTGCATGGCATGGATTTTCAGTTGTATTGACCAATCTTTGAGCTATCATAATTCCTTATCCTTTGATCATATGAAAAAATCATGAACATCAATCTTGAAGATCTCACATAGATGAACAAATTCCATGTTGAAAGATTTTTCACTTGAGGCCTCTAACCATGAGTAATAAGTCAAAACATCTGGCCCACCATGTGTTTGTGAAAACGACATGCGCGTGACTTGAAAATCCTTGGTCATGACCTAGTTTTGAACCTACTTTGCTCAAACTTTGGTCAATCATATCTCACTCAATTTTTATCCAATGGAGATGTTCTACCCATGGATTTGAAGCTCAAAGCAAGGCCTTTCATTGAGGCAGAGTGGAATTTTCATTTGGTGCTTCAATTTTGAATGGCCTTGGTTCCAATTCTGATGCAAAATGGCCAAAACTTGCTATTTTTAGTAACCCTACTTCATCCAAAAATGGCAACTTTCCAAATCTTGATTTTTTCATGATTCCTTTGGAGTTTCTTGACCAAATTTTGTACATTGGACATATGTAACATGAATTTCATGATTTTGGGCTCAAAAAGTCAAGAGTTGACTTTTTCCTCTGATTATTTGACTTTGCCCCAATTTCTCTGATTCTTGATCTTTCTTCCAATTGAACCACTTCTAAAACCAATTGAGATGCAATCTTCCACACACATACACTTAAGGACATATGGAATACCATGACATCAAGTTTTGTTCAAAAATCAAAGATTCCCTGATTTAATGGGAAACCCTAGTTTTGACCCCCTTTGGTTAGGAGGAAATTGCAAATCTTCCAAATCCAAATTCCTCAGAGTATGTTGTGTATCCTCTTAAAGGAGGATGAAAAATGCCACTTGAGGATGATTTTGGATCAATGAGCTATCTCTTTTGAGGGTTTTCCTTCAGTTTTTTGAACCTCTTGCATAGTGAAAGATGTAATGCTTCAATCTCCCATTGTATCTCTTATCCTTGAGGTTGTGGAAGATCAATTGAGATAGTATGAGCCATGAGAGACCTCTTGGCTTGCCTAGAGCCAACTTGATTGACCTTTTTGTGCTTTGAATGATTCCTTGATTGTCCACCTTCCACCTGATCACATGCCCTGATGGTAAGGAGGATGCCATGCTTCATTTTTCTATGTTAAATGCAATGTAATGTTAATGAGGTGGATATGATATGATAAATGATAATGCCATGCTATGATGACAAAAGGGGAGAGCAAATTTTGGGGTATTACAGCTGCCCCTATTCAAGCGCTGTAGACCTGAATGCCTGAAAGCGATTGCTTTCGGACTTTCAAGGTATATAGTGATTGAATACCAAATATAACCAAAAATTTGCTCTGGATGAAGAAGAAAAGGGATATAAACCCAACGAGACTGCTGGATTGAATCCTCGATGAAACGTCGGAGAGATCTGTCTTTTGAACGATGCCAGACGACTACTGGCTTGCCACGCTGATGGTGGACTTTAATACTGTCTTTTATGCAATTCCAGACGACTACTGGCCTGCCACACTACTGGTGGACTTTGGAAATGTCTTTTTGAACGACGCCAGACGACTACTGGCTTGCCACACTACTGGTGGACTTTAATACTGTCTTTTATGCAATTCCAGACGACTACTGGCCTGCCACACTACTGGTGGACTTTGCAGCTTCGTGCCACCCGAAGACGGACTTTTGCCAATCCACCGTTGGACTTTTGCCACCCGAAGACGGACTTTTGCCAATCCACTGTTGGACTTTTGCCACCCGAAGACGGACTTTTGCCAATCCACTGTTGGACTTCTGCCACCCGAAGACGGACTTTTGCCAATCCACTGTTGGACTTTTGCCACCCGAAGACGGACTTTTGCCAATCCACTGTTGGACTTCTGCCACCCGAAGACGGACTTTTGCCAATCCACTGTTGGACTTTTGCCACCCGAAGACGGACTTTTGCCAATCCACTGTTGGACTTCTGCCACCCGAAGACGGACTTTTGCCAATCCACTGTTGGACTTTTGCCACCCGAAGACGGACTTTTGCCAATCCACTGTTGGACTTTTGCCACCCGAAGACGGACTTTTGCCAATCCACTGTTGGACTTCTGCCACCCGAAGACGGACTTTTGCCAATCCACTGTTGGACTTTTGCCACCCGAAGACGGACTTTTGCCAATCCACTGTTGGACTTTTAGAATATGCCACCCTTAGATGGACCTTTCGCCAATCCACTGTTGGACTTTTGCCACCCGAAGACGGACTTTTGCCAATCCACTGTTGGACTTTTAGCTGCTTTGCCACCCGAAGATGGACTTTTGCCAATCCACTGTTGGACTTTTAGAATCTTAAAATCGAATTACTCTCTGCCTCTGCGCCAGACATCTCTGCCGACTCTGCTGAGGAACCACAATCAATGATTTAATCTCGGAGACTCCTAAAAGGATAATATCTCTGCTGGCGAATGGATGAACAATCCGTCTGCTTCGAATTGTCAAGCTTGCCAAAAATAAATTGGACTTTAAGATATGAGGGAATGACGACTTTGCCAGGAATTATTCCATCTGTTTGGGGGAACGAATTCTGGTCACAGCGATTCCGCTGGGGATGAGAATTTTTAAATGACGTCCTGCTGGGGAAATGAGCCATTAAAACTCTGCTTGGGGATTTATTCAACCCAAGCTCCTTTATAGGGATTATCAACCTTCTGACCCGGCTGGGGAAAGGCCGTACCATCCTTGTTGAGGAATAGATTCTGTCGATCTGATAAACCTCTGCGGAGAGAATAACAACTCAGCTGGAAGTTGCTGACAAGATTCGATGCTGACCTCTGTGGGGATACCATGACCAGAGATACGATCTTGCTGGGTATCAGGGCTACTCTGCCAGGGATATGCAAATCCTGGTTAGAACATTCCACTGCAACTTGCTATAAAGAGTCCTTAGAGATCTGTTGGGGAAACCCAAAGCAAATCCACAGTAGTCTGCTGAAGAATGTGACTGTCGAGCTTAGGATAAGTACTACAATGCCCCATGTTAGGCGAGCTTCCCTTTAGACAATTCCGTTAGGGATGACGGGTTTATAACAAACTCTGTTGGAGAAAACTGCTTTAAAACGTCTCATGTTGGGGAATGCCTTTCGAGAGGATTTTACAGAAGACCAACTGTCCTCAAACTCTGCTGGGGGTGACCAACACTTCATGCTGGGGAAACAATCATGCCCCATGCTTGGACAACACAACAATTCGTCCCCGCAGAGGATGTCATAAGAGGATTTTACAGAAGATCTAGCCTCTTCAAACTCTTGTGACTTCGCTGGGGATAATGACCATCAGTTTCGGTGTCGACGAGACCACTCTTTTTGGGGAACCTGTGACCGTTATCGACATAGAAAAGCTTGTAGCTGTTGGAAGGACTGAATAAGAGAATCGACTTAATAAGATGCAACGGTACCCAGTTGAACTTAATTCACTGATATCGACCCGTTATGAACAATCGTCGACCGAACGATGAACGCCGATCTCCTTACCCATAATTGCCCCAGTTTTTTTTTGCGTGGGGTGATTTATTGCTGGTCTTGTGCTTAAAATCATCTGCACCTGCTACCTGCAACAAAAGAATATGCCCACATGCCCCGAATATTGCGTGGCTAGAATCCACCATCCGGGAGTATTCAACATTCGAAGTAATTTCAAATATTTTTTCTGCGCATGTTATTGCAAGGCTGCCATGTTTTCAAATGCAATGTTTTATCAACAATTAGGACGTTTTTGCAAACAAAGCAATAAAACAAAAATAGAAAGCTTTTTATTGAAATTCAATTTATTGACTGAGAGCCCAGAATAGGCAATTACATCTGGAAGCAATCCCTGGAAAGAGGTGATCGCTGAAAATTGAGAAAAGAAACTATCCTAATGGCAATGTGAAAACGGAATTCCACTGAGTTTCCATTCTGTTATGACCAGTATGTCTTCAAAACTCCCCGACCTTGCCTTCTGAGGAATGATCAGACCGATTCCTATCTTTCAGAACGTCAGTTGTTCAAACGGCAATGGGTACAGATAACTCAGACTGTAGTCATTCGCTTAAATCCCTCTTTTGTGTGAACCGCCCTTTCAGGTTTTCGATCCACCAGGATACCCTTTTTTGCCTAAGTTGCCCTTTCGGGTTTTCAACTTACCGGGTGTACAATTTTTTCAATTATATCCCTAATTTTTGCCCGAACCTCATTCTGTTTTTGGTTCGCCGGGATGCCCTTTTTTGCCTGGATTTTTTTTATTCTTATTATCCAGCGGGTCTATTCATGCGAAGTATTTTTTGACTACGTCCGAGTTGACAGGGGATGAAAAGTCTTCGCCATCCATGGTTGTAAGCAATAAAGCTCCGCCCGAAAAGACCTTTTTAACCACGAATGGACCTTCATAATTAGGAGTCCATTTGCCCCTGTGGTCTGTATTGGGAGGAAGGATCCTTTTGAGTACCACATCTCCGACTTTGTAAACCCGAGGACGCACCTTTTGGTCAAATGCCTGCTTCATTCTGCGCTGGTATAGTTGCCCATGACATACAGCCGCCAATCGCTTTTCCTCAATAAGGCTCAACTGATCAAATCTGGCTCGTACCCATTCAGCTTCATCTAGCTTAACATCCATCATGACTCTGAGGGACGGAATCTCTACTTCAACCGGTAGCACTGCCTCCATACCATATACAAGTGAGAATGGGGTTGCCCCAGTGGACGTGCGTACCGACGTTCGATACCCATGCAAAGCAAATGGTAACATCTCATGCCAATCTTTGTACGTGACAACCATCTTCTGTACAATCTTCTTGATATTTTTGTTGGCCGCTTCGACCGCGCCATTCATCTTTGGGCGGTACGGAGAAGAATTGTGATGCTCGATTTTGAAGTCCCGGCATAACTCAGCCATCATCTTATTGTTCAAATTAGAACCATTATCAGTAATGATTCTTTCGGGAACTCCATATCGGCAAATGATATCCCGTTTTAAGAAACGAGCGACCACTTGCTTTGTAACATTGGCATAGGATGCGGCTTCAACCCATTTGGTGAAGTAATCAATTGCCACCAAGATGAAACGATGACCATTGGAAGCTGTGGGCTCAATCTTTCCGATCATATCAATGCCCCACATGGCAAACGGCCAAGGCGACGACATGATGCTCAACGGATTTGGAGGCACATGCACCTTGTCTGCATAGATCTGGCATTTATGGCATTTGCGGGCATATTTGCAACAATCTGACTCCATAGTCAACCAATAATATCCCGACCTTAACAACTTTTTAGCCATTGCCTGCCCTCCGGCATGGGTACCGAAAGAGCCTTCGTGCACTTCAATCATCAACAAGTCTGCTTCATGTCTATCCACACATCTAAGCAGGACCGTGTCAAAATTTCTTTTATACAGCACGCCATCTTTGTTCAAGAAGAAACTACCAGCTAACCTTCTCAACGTCTTCCTGTCTTTGGACGATGCCCCGGGCGGGTACTCTTGACTTTTTAAGAAACACTTAATGTCATAAAACCATGGCTTGTCATCAGACGTTGCATCTACCGCAAACACAAATGCTGGTCTGTCAAGGCGGGATACCTCAATCTTAGGTACATGGTTCCATCCCTGCACTTTGATCATGGAAGACAAAGTGGCCAAGGCATCAGCGAACCTATTCTCATCTCGAGGAATATGGTACAGTTTCACTGTTGTGAAAAATGTCAGCAATCTCCTCGTATAATCTCTATACGGCATTAGATTTGCTTGGTGCGTGTACCAACTCCCTTTCACTTGATTGATTACCAAAGCTGAATCACCGAATATATCAAGGGTTTTAATCCGTAGATTAATCGCCTCCTCGATCCCCATTATACAAGCTTCGTACTCTGCTTCATTGTTGGTGCATCCGAAAGTTATTCGGGCAGTGAACGGCATATGAACACCTTCCGGCGTGAAAAGAACTGCTCCAACTCCGCACCCATTCATATTGATAGCCCCATCAAACATCAGACTCCATTTGGATTTAGGGTCTGGCCCCTCCTCCGGAAGTGGTTCCTCGCAGTCTTTAGCTTTGAGAAACATGATGTCCTCATCAGGGAAGTCAAATTTCATGGGTTGGTAATCATCAATCGGCTGTTGCGCAAGATAGTCAGACAGGATACTTCCTTTGATGGCTTTTTGTGAAGTGTACTGAATGTCATACTCTGTCAAGACCATTTGCCACCGTGCAACTCTGCCTGTCAATGCTGGTTTCTCGAAAATATACTTGATAGGATCCATTTTTGAAATCAACAAAGTCGTGTGCCTAACCATATATTGCCTCAATCGCTTAGCGGCCCATGCAAGCGCACAGCATGTCTTTTCAAGCATTGAGTATCGGGACTCACAATCATTGAACTTTTTGCTCAGGTAGTAAATAGCATGCTCCTTCCTACCTGTCTCGTCATGTTGACCGAGAACACAACCCATGGCACCTTCAAGCACTGTCAGATACATTATCAGCGGTCTCCCTTCAACTGGAGGTATTAGAATCGGAGGTTCCTGCAAGTATTCTTTTATCTTATCGAATGCCAATTGGCAATCGTCATTCCACCTGACCGTTTGATCTTTCCTTAACAATTTAAATATTGGCTCACACGTGGCTGTTAGGTGAGATATGAACCTTGCAATGTAGTTCAATCTACCCAAGAAACCACGAACCTCTTTTTCTGTTCTCGGTTCAGGCATTTCTTGTATTGCTTTCACCTTGGCAGGATCAACCTCGATTCCTCTTTCGCTCACAATGAAACCCAGTAACTTTCCAGAACGCACCCCAAACGTGCACTTGTTTGGATTTAATCTCAGACGGAACTTTCTCAACCTTTCAAACAGCTTTTTCAGGTTAACCAGATGTTCCTCTTCTGTTCTCGACTTGGCAATCATATCATCTACATAACATTCGATCTCCTTATGAATCAAGTCATGAAACAATGTCACCATCGCCCGCTGGTACGTTGCCCCTGCGTTTTTCAACCCAAAAGGCATTACTTTATAACAATATGTACCCCACGGAGTAATGAACGTGGTCTTCTCCATGTCTTCAGGTGCCATCTTGATCTGGTTGTACCCGGAGAAACCGTCCATAAATGAGAACACTGAAAACTGAGCTGTATTATCGACCAGCACATCAATATGAGGTAGTGGAAAATCATCTTTCGGGCTAGCTTTATTAAGATCTCGATAATCCACACACATTCTCACTTTTCCATCTTTCTTCGGTACTGGCACGATGTTGGCTACCCATGGAGGATACTTTGTCACAGCAAGAAAACCAGCGTCCCACTGCTTCTGGACTTCCTCCTTAATCTTTAAGGCCATGTCGGGGTGAGTCCGACGAAGTTTCTGCTTGACTGACGGACATTCTTCTCTTAATGGCAGCCTGTGCACGACAATATCCGTATCCAACCCCGGCATGTCTTGATACGACCAGGCGAAGATGTCAACATACTCGCGCAACATTTCCGTCAAAGTTTGCTTCACATCTGCTTGCAAGCTGGCACCAATCCTGATCTCTTTCTTGGCGTCCTTGGTACCAATATTGATGATTTCTACAGTCTCCTGATGAGGCTGGATGACCCTTTCCTCTTGTTTCAACAATCTGGCCAGTTCTTCAGAAAGTTCACAATCTTTCTCGTCCCCTTCTTTGGCTTGATAAATCGGATTGTCAAAGTCATACATGGCCATATCAAAATCGTTATCAGTGGTATCCGGAGGATCAAGTCTGCATGAACGGGTTCATGCCTTATCTTAGAATTTATTTTTAAGCAAAACAAAAGAAAATGAAACATTGCCATTTTATATTTTTTGTGCAAAAATAAAAACTGAAAGACAGAGAACAAAATTTGATTGCAAAACGTCCTTTATTAATGATTAAACATTGCAAATGCAACCATGGTGGCCCTACAAATGAATCTATACGCCTTGGGCAGAGCGCAAGATTTTGTCATGCATTATGGTTAGAAAAAACAAAGAAAAATTACTCTGTCTGAAGAGTAACCTGGATGACTTCTTCAACGAACCAGTTTTGCACTTGTTGTCCCGGAACATGAGGGCGTACCCAGTTGTCCAGGTCACAATCACTGTCAACACTATCCTCCGTGGCTGCACAAGACTGGTCCATGTAGATAATTCCCCCACTATTGAAAGTAATGGGTCCCCTGCTCCCCGCATCTGAAGTTGTAGAGGGATGATAACCAATACCAAATTTGTCTTCCTTCATTGGGGTCTCTATCAACCTGCCCCAACCTTGGGCGTTGCCTGCCCTGACGACTTCGACAGCTTGTTTGTAAGATGAAATGGAGGTACCAGCCCCAACTGGTACAGAAGAAGACTCAGGTGCATCGTCAATATTGACTGCTTCAAATGATTGGCACAACATCTCATGAATTTCCCCATCCATTTCAATGTACTTGAATGTGGACAAGTGACTCACAAAGATGTCTTCTTCCCCGCACACCGTCACAACCTGCCCTTCAAATTCATACTTCAACTTTTGGTGTAGAGTAGAAGTAACAGCCCCGGCTCCGTGAATCCAAGGGCGTCCCAATAGGCAGCTATATGCAGGTTGTATGTCCATTACATGGAACGTGGATTTGAATACCTGTGGTCCAATTTGTACGGGCAATTCCACCTCACCAAACACAGATCGTCTGGTTCCATCGAATGCTCTGACCACCAATTCACTAGGCCTTAAGATCAAACCATCAACTTCCAGCTTCATCAATGCCTTCTTGGGCAAGACATTAAGTGATGAACCAGTGTCTACCAGTACATGAGATAACACTGCGCCCTTACACTCCATCGTGATATGCAAAGCCTTATTATGGTTTCTTCCTTCAACAGTCAAATCTCTACTTGTAAAGCCCAAGCCATGGCTGACATTAACATTGGAGATTACGCCCTCGAGCTGATTAACAGTAATTTCTTGTGGCACGTATGCACTCTTCAACACTTTCAACAACGCCTGCCGGTGCGCATCAGAGCACATCAATAGTGACAAGATTGAAATTTTTGAAGGGGTCTGATTCAGTTGGTCCACAATCTTATAATCGCTTTTCTTGATTATCTTCATAAATTCTTCCATTTCCTTATCAAAAGTAATCTTTGTCTCGGCTTCAGGTGTAGGCGCACTTTCAACCACCTGTTTACCCTTAGCCTTTGCTGCAGCTTCTACCTCCTTATCACTTCTCAAGGTTTGGGGAGCGAACAACCTTCCACTCCTTGTAAAGCCCCCTACACCCCCTACATTATCAATATTTGGGCTGACTGACGGCTCAACTTCCTGCTTTTTACCTTCGTAATATACATCTGCCCCATAGTGCCATGGGATAGCTTTCGTAGATGTGAACGGAATTGGTCCTGGCACCGTGATAGTGACAGGACTGGGCCCTTCTGGCGCAACACTCGCCACGGGAACTGCATTGACCGGCATTTGAATCTCAGCGGGAGTGTAATAGATGGTCACGGTTGATATCTCATCAGTGTCTTTCACGACTCTGTCGAACTGTAGACATCCTTCATCGATCAGATTCTGTAAACCCATCTTCAACTTATCACAGCCGTTCTCCTGATTCATACACTCAGAGCAATCTTGATTACAGCCCGGGAACACCTGTCCCTTCAATAAACGATCTTTTACAACCAACAAAGAAGTTTTCACTTGATGAACGTCTAACACCAAATTCAATCTCCTCCCATCTTCAATAGCGTACACATTTGCTGCACTATGATCAGGCATGGGATGCTGAGTAATATTAGGAGCGGGAGAGAAATTGATGGCTTTAGCATCAATCAAATCTTGTACTTTATGATGGAAAGCCCAGCATTTTTCAATGGAGTGCCCCTGAGCACCTGAGTGGAACTCACAACGAGCATTAGCATCGAAGTTAGGTGGCAGGTTTCCAGCAACCGGAGCTTTCATAGTACGGAGTTCTACCAACTTTAACTCGAGTAGCCGGGGCAACAGCGCGGCATAAGTCATAGGGAGAGGATCCATCTTACGATCCCTCTGTCTAGACCTTTGCTGGAAAAAAGGTTGTTGCTGTTGAACTTGTTGTTGGGGTTGTTGTTTCTGAACAGACGGTGTGGGGATTGTCACAGCATCTACCTGATAATAAGCTCGAGAACGCCCTCTGCCTCGTCCTCTAAACACAGCATTCGTATCACCTTCTCTTCTTTTCTGGTTACTAGCGAACGGTTTCTTCGTCCCCGAAGAGCCAGCCCCACTCACATCCTGGATCTTTCCAAGCTTTAACAGACTTTCTATTCTTTCTCCCGCAATCACAATATCAGCAAATCCAGTTGACGGACAAGCAGCTAATCTATCCAGATAGGCCCCTTGCAAGGTGCCCATGAACATATCTGCCATTTCTCTGTCTGACAAGGGAGGTTGAACCTGGGCAGCCATTTCCCTCCACCTCTGTGCATATTCTTTGAAACTCTCCTTGGCATTCTGGGACAATCCCTGCAATTGGGTGCGGTTGGGCGCCATGTCAATATTATATTGGTATTGCTTCAGGAACGCTTCTGCCAGATCTTTCCAATTCTTCACAGCAGCTCTACTCAACTTCATGTACCAGGTCAAAGACGCCCCCGCCAGGCTGTCCTGAAAATAGTGCATCCATAGCTTCTCGTCATCCGTATGGGCTGAAATCTTCCCAAAGTAAGCTTGAAGATGCGTTTGGGGACACGCATTGCCGTGATACTTATCAAAAGTGGGAGGTTTGAATTTAGGGGGAATTCTGACTCCTGAGACCAGCCCCAAGCTGGTAACATCAATACCCATAGAGTTCTTGCATTCTATGGCCCTGATCTTCTCTGCTAACTCATCATACCTTCGATCCCCTTGATTACCCACATCAGCATCCAACAGAGTAAATTGGTCTTCCAGAGTATCTTCAAGAGTAACACCAGCCTGCCTACCATTTCCATTACCCCGATTGTTACCACCAGGAGGAGGGTTGCCACCGGGAGGAGGAATGCCATGTCCCTATGAATTGTCATGATGATCACCTTCGGGCCCATTGTCGGGACGCTCTACCAGAAGCCTCAGTCTCTCTTGATTTTGCGCCATGCCAGTCATGAGGGTCATGAACTGGTCCATACGCGCCCTCATTTCCGCCAAATCACTTTGCACTTGATCCATGATTCTTACTTGATTCCTTCGCGTCGAATATCGGTGAATATGACTCTCCGCTATACTGCTTGAAACCAAATAAAGGTTAGAGACCCCGCAACGAGTACCTGAAAAGCAAGTAACAAAAAATGCAAAATGATATGCAATGCCATGCAATGCCATGTTTGTCATTTCCGAGGTGCTTTATACCCTGATTCCAATCCAACCACAGAAATCTGAAGACCAGAAATTGTGATATAAAGAGACGTGTCGTGGTCATGTGCTTATGTGCGGCTATCTGATAAGGAATAATCCTGAATAAAACTGCTCATACTCATTCAACAAAATATTCAAGTACATTTAAGAAAGGCTCATCCGCAAATGCAATACAAGGAAAAATGGATCCATCAACAAGCCTGATGGTAACCATTAACAACAAAATATAAGGAAAAGAACATCAGTCTGACAATTCCACACCCTTCAGCTTATCACTTGAGTATTTGATCTCCTCAAAAAGTATACGGGTACGCTGGTGATTCGGCTTTTCAATCATTTCTTTGATCAAGACATCCCTTTTCTCAAGAGCTTCAGTTAAAGAACCCAGGTGCAGCATCAGAGCCTCGTCATCACACACTCCTTTGTGTCTCTTTATGCCGGCTTGCGTCTTGAGTATCTCCCTTTCTATCATGACTTCTTCAAGCTCTTTCTTGGTATTCCTCAGCTCACCTCTAGCCTCTTCTAGCTGTTCTTGACTCTTACCGAGGCTTTCCCGATACTTTCTCCTCTGCTCATGCGCCTTTTCAAGCTCTTCGTCCTTAATCTGCAACTGTTCCTGTAATTCAGCATTCTCTATCCTAACTTTGTCCCAAGCGTGCTGAAACTTTGTTAACTTTTCTTTGGTCTGTGCTAACGCCTGTTTGGTTTGCTTGTGGGCTTGAGTAGCATCATCAGCACCTTTACTAATCTTCCGGAAATGTTGGGCTCTTCCAGCAAAGTCTTTTTCTTTTGCAGTTAGGATTTGTTCAGCATCTTGGGCTTTCCGCTCCAGCCCTTTGTTGGCATGTAGAGCATTCTGAAGACGGCTACTCAACTCGGAATTCTCTCCTTGGAGCTTTTTCACCAAGGCTTGCAACTTGTCAACTTCTTCCACAGTAGCAGTGCTTCTTGCTTTCTCATTCTCCGGATACAAAAGGGGTGCCTTACCAAAAGGCAAGAGAAAATCTTCAACTCTTTTCTTCACCCACTCTTCATATGCTGGATAAACCCGGTTGTTAGGCTTTCCTAGAGTAACTTTCCCCTTTTTCAGTATGCTACCCCAGCTTTCAGAAGCTTTCTGTGCTGCTCCCCATCCTTCTGATGTATGAAAATAGAGGGACTCCTCCACATCTCTCTTAATAGGCGGACCTGTCAGGGCATACCCAAATTGTCGAATGGCCAAAGAAGGATTGTAGTTAATCCCACCCAGCCTTCCTATCAGTGGAACGTTAGGGAACTTACCACAGCTGTGGATAATATTCTTGCCAATCAGCCCATGATCTACCCATACGATGTCCTTGGCCACCAATCCCATTAAACGCTGTTTCCACTCTAGAGAATCTTTGGAATCCACAAAAGCCCCTGATTGTGGTAAACGGCCCGCAAACCACTTATAGAACAAGGGTGCACAACAACGAATTATCCCTCCTCTTTTCTTTTCGTTTCGGTTGTACAATGAGTAGTGAAGATCTCCCAGTAGCGTTGGCACCGGGTTCTTCATCATGAATATTCGTATAGCGTCCGTATCAATGAAATCCGACTCGTTGGGAAACAACACTATGCCGTATATACAAAGGGCTAGCAAAGCATTAAAAACAAGCCACTTCTCGCCTTTAGCTGCTTCCTGGGCCTTCTTAATCAGATATTCCAGCTTGTAACCACGAAACTTTCCTTTGTTGGAGACATTGTCACTTAACTCTGATTTGCTCAAATACAGAGCACCAGCCAACTTCCCAAAGTCAAGATCCCCCACCGATCCAAAGAAAGGGGGCTCCTCCTTGATAGCAATCCCCAACATGTTGGAATACTCCTCCAGGGTAGGAACCAACACATAGTCTGGAAATACAAAACATCTCAGAGGCGGATCATAGAACTGCATCAACGTATGGAGACCTCTGGCTTCATAATCACTGACATTACGAACCATAGATAAAATCCACCCATATTTCTCTTCAAAAGCTTCTCGTACTGCAGGACTCGCCATTCCCTTCAGCATAACAATAGGGCCCAAAGTAGGCGTAAGGAACTTATAGCTGATGATATTCTTCCTCTCTTTAGTGTTCATCTTTGCAGCGACCTGATGACTGGAATCAAGGGTAATATGCACCTGGAAATGAATAAACATGTATGTTAGGATATGATAATGCAATGCAAAGGGCAATGTGATCAGGTAATCCGGTGTCTGTGCTGAACTGTGAACGGTGTCAGTGTAGCTCTGAGACTAATATAGAACCATAGATAAGAACCATCTGAATACAATAGGATGAAACTTCCTTTTTGTGCAATGATGATAGAAAACCGGGTATGTAGGAGGTCATGGTTACCTGCAAACCTGTAAACAACCCGCCCTTCTCACATGTGGGCACTAGGATGTTCAGTATCCCGGGCTCTCAGGTCGAGAAATGATGATACGTTCACCATTTCTGGTTTGGCATCATCACCAATCGAGGAGGCCTCAACTGATTCTCCAAAACAAAAAGGTCCTCAGCTTCTGGCACTGAGGTCGAGAAGCAATAGTACATTCATCCCTCAGGGTACAGTACTACCGCCAATCGAGGAGTGCCTCCACTGATTCTCTTTCAAAAAGGGATGTCCTATAGCAAGTTCCCAGCATTGGGTCCTCGGATCGAGAATGTGCAATGGGTTTGCCACGGAATGTGGTCTGCCACTGTCACAACTCGGGAGGAGTGCCGCAACTGAGTCCTCGGGAATGGTCACCAGAGTCGACAGTTCCTCAAGAGAATAACCACTGGCCTGCATAACATGCAGTAGCAGAAAGCTCCTGATAGAACCTCGTCTGGTTGTGGGTCTCATGAACAACAATACGTGGTCACCACCACGCAAGCGTCATGACTATCCACTCTAATACCTATGTGTGTACTCAAGCCTGTGTAGTGAGCTTATCTCTCAGAACACCCATCCCGCCAAACAGACAAAACAGTGCAACACAATATAATATATGATATGTAATGCTAAAATGCGGTAAATACAGTAAAATAAATAAACAACAACATATAGCACAACATTAAACACCCAATGAAAGAAAAGCAGACAAGCGCTAGGATTGACTCGCTAAGGAAACCAGAGATTCTGGGTTCGTCCCCAGCAGAGTCGCCAGCTGTCGCTCCCGGGATTTTCATCCAAGTACAAACGCGAAAGTGGCACCGAAACAGAGTCGCCAGCAATGTGTATTTATCCCATGAGAGGGAAAGGAAACACCGCGTAAACCTGAAGAGAAAGGAAAAGCATGGTCTTGCGACCAAGAGAAATGGGTTCGGGAGTCGGTTACGCGAGAGGAAGGTATTAGCACCCCCTCGCGTCCATCGTACCCGATGGGATCCACGCTTGCTTGTCTCGATCAAAGGGTGTAGAAAAGATACTGGAAAAGGAACTGAAAGAAAGAAAGGAGAAAGAAAAGAAAAGGAACGGGAAACAAACGTAGGGAAAATAAAAGAAGTGCTCGCATGGGCCCTACCCCACTGCCTACGTATCTCATCGGGAGCATGAGAATCAGAGCGACGTAGTTCCCCTCACTAGGGATGGATTGTCTGTGTTTTTTAGAGAACGGCTTACGTCCTAGCTCAGGTGTTGCAGGCTCGCCGGTCCGAGTGCGTTACCATCTTGCAAGAGAATGAGTAGAAGCGCGTTCGTGCGTTGAGAATGAATGAGATGAGAAAAGAATTCCCGAAGGAAAGACGTTATTGTTTGTTTTTGTCTTTTAGAAGGAAGTGTTTTGGATTTGTTTGCATACGACAGTGTATCTGGATCTTAGTCATTGGAATGTGTACCTTCTCACATTCCAAGATGGAATGGGTAAGAAAGCACACTAAGGGTGAAGAAGACCCTCACACTTAGTTCCAATTATCAAGGTTCAAACACACTAGCATACTTGTGTTTATTAAATGTTTTGTTGATTATGAAGTGAAGAAGTGTTTTTTATTATTTGCACCTTCAACAAGTATTGCATTTAAGTCCCTCATACAAGATCAAATGTTTAACACATTGACCCAAGATGGGCTATATGCTACACATTCTAAGATTACAAGAGAAGACCCCTTATAATCTTTTCTTTATATGAAAGGCCTAAATGCAATAAATGCCTACCTTTATTATATGTTTTGAATTTTCTTTGAGATGAGAAAAGAGACTCAAGAGAGGAGAAAAGGTAAAACCTATATGGACTAAGACTCAATCCTAATTGAAGATTAAAGAGAGTGATCCTAAAGGTTTGTGAGGTTTCAACCTAAAGTCTAAAGAAAGAAAGAATTAAACAATTCACTTCCAAAGTAGAAGATGAATTGTAATTCAAAAAGGGAAAGTAATGAGTTATTAAAAGAAAGCACATAAGTGCTTAGCAAAACACCAAATGGAATTGTAAAAGAGAAAGGATAGAAGTTGAATGTGGATTCCTTATCCACACTCAATTGAAACTTACCGAAGCCCCTACATGGTTAGCACAATCACTTACAAGTAAAGTAAGAAAATATAATGAACAAATCAAATTCAAACAAGTTGACAAACAAAGTAAAATGAGATTAAATGCTATACATGCTTCCAAGTCAGAATGTAACTCATATTTACACAACCTAATGTTATCCTAAATGAGCATACCAAATCATGCAAACAAAATCTCAATCCAACAAGAAGCAAAGAAGAAAAGGTGAAGTGATGTGAATGTGGTTCATACTTGTGAAACAAGTGACTTAAGGTGCAAGATAAACATCAAACATGCAAAGATGAAACCCAAATGTCACAATCAGAAGTCAATTAACATGCTATACATCCTCAAACAAAACCACAACTCATGGTACAAGTGCCTTCATGATCAAGCAAACCAAACATGAGGCATGCATTCACAAAATGAACAAGTTAAACTTCATGCTTCAAACAAATAGCAAACATGCTTCAAAAATTATGACTTTCACCAATCAAACACCTTAAACACATGCCATTAACATATCAAGTCCACAAGCAATGAATCAGAACCAAAGTCACTCAACAATTAGGTCAAAGTCTCATGGAAGTTTCATGCATTCATGCTCAAAGCAACACATCAAAAGTCATCCAAAAAAGACTTAAAAATCATCTCATAAATCTCAAACATACCTCAACATATTGTGACCACAATTCAAAAAGAAAGGCATCAAAATCATTTTTTATGATCAAGAACAAAAATGCACAAAATCATATGTCACATTAAGTATGCATACAAATGGAAATTCAAAAGAAATAATGGAACAGGGGCAAAATGGTCATAAAATCAGTAAATAAAATCATAGAAAATTTCCTAAATGTTTTAAGAATACACATGAATTTTTGTAGAATTTTCCAATATGTTTTGGTATTTTTAAAAATTAGAAATCAAACGTGTAGAAAGAAATAAAAATGAAAAATAAATGCAAAATGCAGGGGGGTATGAACATAGCAATTGGACAGTTCAAAATCATTGGGCTTCAATACATGGGGGTGTAATTATCAACCTGGTTAAGTCCAATTAGCACACAAAACACCATAACTAGCGTGTTCTTCAGTCAACATAGTCAAAGCAATCCAAGCCATCAGATTAAGTCATAGTCAAACAAAAGTCAAAGTACACGGATCCAACACACGCGCATGAGGTCACACACAAATTACCATGTACTGCATCACACAATGTTTAAGTAAATTCAGAAATGGTGCACATGATTTGCACGTGAATTTTAATGTGCTGTCAACTTTTGGACCACACGATCACACACATCCAACGGCCATGATTTAAACTGCAACCAAAACCCTAACTAAAAACCACCGGCCGGAGAGGGACCTCCGGTCACCTTCTCCGGTCACACGCCACTGTCTGCAACTCCACATGTCCCAGAAATGCCCAACTATTATACCAAAATGAAGCTGAGCTCACGTACATCAAGAATTTAGCACTGAAATCACCAAACAATGCACACACAGCAAGAAATGATCACAAACATTTTGCCCTAAGTTTAGATCTACACCTCTGAGAGGTCTATCAACTAGCCAGAAATGTTTCATTGCTTCTAATAAGCCATAATCAACATGAAACAAGCTTAAAAATCAATGAATCACACCAGAAGAGTTAAGAAATTCCAAACCTGAAACTTGAAGATTCTTTGTTCAAAAGAAAACCAGAGATGTTGCCTTGAGTTCTTGAGCTCCACTGTGGCCAAATAAAGGCTTAGATACAAGAGTGGATGATACTTCAGTGAAGGAGAGCTGAAATCCAAGATTCAAAACAGTTGCAATGTGATGAAAATGGGAGAGAGAATCAGAGAGATTCTGAGAAGAAGATGAGGGAGATGAAGTGGAGCTCGAAAATCAGTTGAAATGTGGAGGAATTGAGAGAGAATGGAAAGAGTTTCTCAATTGAATATCAGAAAAATGAAGCTACCTCCAATTCGTGAAGGGAAGATTTGTTTTATATGTTGAGCTTAACCATGGTTAACTGGGTGAATCAACTGAGTCATGGTGGTTTAGGTGAGTCATCCCTAACTAACTGAGTCAAGTTAGTTAGGGAGAGCAATGATAAGGTGATGATAGTTCATGGTAAGCTATGGTGATGGTGACAAGAGAAATGGAATGGCAAGGCTGTGTAACACAAAACTTGTTCAGCAAGCTTGTCATTTCTACTTTCGTGCATAGCACGTGCTATGGTGTGTATGCAATGTGTTTGGTTTAAAAAGGCAATGGATAGCTGGTATGAATAAAGCACGTGCAAGCTTGTACCAACAACATCAACAACATTGGTTTTTTTTCTGGTTTTTTATAACAGTTTGCAGACATGGGTGTTTAATGGTGATTTTCTCTTTGCGTTGTGGATGATTTGATGAGTTCTTGGAGTCATTGGCAAGAGGGATTGTAGTAGAACTACTTTGGTATGAAAATTGAATGGAAATGATGCTTGGGAGAGGTTGAAAATGACTTAGAACAATAAGGTTTGGAAACTGGTCATGGGCGAGGAAATGAGGTTGGCTGGCAAGGTGTGCATGGCATGGATTTTCAGTTGTATTGACCAATCTTTGAGCTATCATAATTCCTTATCCTTTGATCATATGAAAAAATCATGAACATCAATCTTGAAGATCTCACATAGATGAACAAATTCCATGTTGAAAGATTTTTCACTTGAGGCCTCTAACCATGAGTAATAAGTCAAAACATCTGGCCCACCATGTGTTTGTGAAAACGACATGCGCGTGACTTGAAAATCCTTGGTCATGACCTAGTTTTGAACCTACTTTGCTCAAACTTTGGTCAATCATATCTCACTCAATTTTTATCCAATGGAGATGTTCTACCCATGGATTTGAAGCTCAAAGCAAGGCCTTTCATTGAGGCAGAGTGGAATTTTCATTTGGTGCTTCAATTTTGAATGGACTTGGTTCCAATTCTGATGCAAAATGGCCAAAACTTGCTATTTTTAGTAACCCTACTTCATCCAAAAATGGCAACTTTCCAAATCTTGATTTTTTCATGATTCCTTTGGAGTTTCTTGACCAAATTTTGTACATTGGACATATGTAACATGAATTTCATGATTTTGGGCTCAAAAAGTCAAGAGTTGACTTTTTCCTCTGATTATTTGACTTTGCCCCAATTTCTCTGATTCTTGATCTTTCTTCCAATTGAACCACTTCTAAAACCAATTGAGATGCAATCTTCCACACACATACACTTAAGGACATATGGAATACCATGACATCAAGTTTTGTTCAAAAATCAAAGATTCCCTGATTTAATGGGAAACCCTAGTTTTGACCCCCTTTGCTTAGGAGGAAATTGCACATCTTCCAAATCCAAATTCCTCAGAGTATGTTGTGTATCCTCTTAAAGGAGGATGAAAAATGCCACTTGAGGATGATTTTGGATCAATGAGCTATCTCTTTTGAGGGTTTTCCTTCAGTTTTTTGAACCTCTTGCATAGTGAAAGATGTAATGCTTCAATCTCCCATTGTATCTCTTATCCTTGAGGTTGTGGAAGATCAATTGAGATAGTATGAGCCATGAGAGACCTCTTGGCTTGCCTAGAGCCAACTTGATTGACCTTTTTGTGCTTTGAATGATTCCTTGATTGTCCACCTTCCACCTGATCACATGCCCTGATGGTAAGGAGGATGCCATGCTTCATTTTTCTATGTTAAATGCAATGTAATGTTAATGAGGTGGATATGATATGATAAATGATAATGCCATGCTATGATGACAAAAGGGGAGAGCAAATTTTGGGGTATTACAGATACAAACAAGGGTTGCCATTTAAAATATAAAAACTACACTAAACTGCTTCTTACTACAGCCAATACTGAGAAAGAAACATGAGTCAGTCCTCCAAGACAGTTGAAACACACAAGGGTCAGTTGAAGCAAGACCAGAAGAACAAGATCACAACACCAAAGGAGATGAAGTCCAAGGAAAAGACAACAGGTGGATCCTTTACAGGCGCAACAAGGACAGGAAGAAAAACAGAAACAAGGATGAAGACCAACATGAAGGCTCATGTGCAACTACATGATTCTGAGGATGAAGTAGATGAAGATTGGGATAATTTCATTAACTCACGTGGTTGGAATGAATAGCTGAATCCAAACATGAAAACTCCTTGCTTGTAGTTTCACAAATATTGTAATATTGAGTATTTCCAGCAATAAAAATGTTCTTGTATGTTTCCAACCATTCTTATTTTGTCAATTTCACCACATAAGACACCTGCACCAAAAACCACCTTCCTGCACACAAAAAATCTACTGATCCTCATATATGCAAACCCCTAATTTGCTTCTTAAATTTTCAAATTGATTTGCATCTAAGGCCTTAGTAAAAATATCAGCTAATTGCATTTCATTAGCAACATGTTCCAAAGCAACCACTTTATCTTCAACCAGATCTCTTATAAAATGATGACGTATGTCAATATGCTTAGTCATGCTATGTTAAATTGGGTTCTTGGAGATATTGATTGCACTCAGATTATCACAGTACAATGTCACGACATCTTGCTTGACATTGTATTCAGTTAACATTTGCTTCATCCAAACCAGTTGTGAACAACTACTTCTTACTACTATGTACTCAGCCTCAGCAGTAGAGAGAGACACACAGTTCTGCTTTTTGCTAAACCACGAGATAAGATTGTTCCCTAAGAAGAAGCATCCTCCATAAGTACTTTTTCTATCATCAGCACTCCCTGCCCAATCAGCATCACAATATCCACTCAGTTCAGTGCCTGATCCATGACTGTATAGTATGCCATAGTCACTAGTACCATTCACATATTTCAGACTTCACTTGATTCATGTGGCTAACTTTAGGTTCAGATTGATATCTGGCACAAACTCCTACAGCAAATGATCAGGTATGCTAGCTGTGAGATACAGTAGGCTTCAAATCATGCTTCTGTATAAGCTTTGATCCACACTCACTCCTTGTTCATCCTTGGACAGCTTCAGGTGAGTAGGAGCAGGTGTCCTTTTGTGATTAGCATTCTCCAGACCAAACATCTTGACTATGTTCTTTACATACTTGCTCTGAGAGATAAATATGGAGTCTTCCATTTGTCTAACTTGGGTCAATAGCTGAGTTCACCTACAAGACTCATCTCAAACTCAGACTGCATCTGTTTCACAAAATGTTGAACCATTGCTTCTGACATCCCACCAAACACTGTGTCATCAACATATATTTGAGCTATCAACAGTTTTCCTCCTTCCTCTTTCACAAACAATGTCTTGTCAATTCCTCCTTTTCTGTAGCCATTCAGAGACAAGAATTCAATAAGCCTGTCATACCAAGCTCTAGGTGTTTGCTTTAATCCATAAAGAGCTTTCCTTAGTTTGTAGACATGGTTAGGAAATGTTGGATCAATAAACCCCTTGGGTTGATCTACATAAACTTCTTCATTTAAGTACCCATTCAAGAAAGCACTCTTTACATTCATCTGGAATAACTTGAATTTGAGATTACAAGCCACACCTAAGAGTAACCTTATAGATTCCAGTCTGGCCACAGGAGCAAAGGTCTCATCAAAATCAATTCCTTCTACCTGAGTGTAACCTTGGGCAACCAGTCTAGCCTTATCTCTGGTGACCACTCCTTGTTCATAAGATTTATTCTTGTAAACCCACTTGGTGCCGATCACATTTATTCCATCAGGCCTTGGTACAAGATCCCACACTTCATTCCTCTTGAATTGTCCCAGCTCTTCTTGCATGGCATTAATCCAAAATTCATCTTTCAAGGCTTCTTTAACATTTTTGGGCTCAATTTTGAATACAAAGCAAGAATTTGACACAACTTCTCTTGACCTAGTGGTAACTCCTGAGTTTGGATCACCTATAATAAGCTTTTTTGGGTGGTCCTTTTGCACTCTGATGGATGGTTCCTTGTTAGGCTGCTCTGGTTCAGGTTCAGCAGCAGTAGGACTGGGAATTACACTTTTGTCTTCGGCTTCTGTTGATACATCATCAACAAATGTTCCAACATCATCCAGGACATCAGCAACTTCCTTCATTCCATAGTCATCAACAACCACATTTATAGATTCCAACATGACTCTGGTTCTGGAGTTGAATACCCTATAAGCTCTGCTGTTTGTAGAGTATCCCAAAAAGATTCCCTCATCACTTTTAGGATCCATTTTCCTCCTCTGTTCACGATCTGAGAGAATATAACATTTACTTCCAAAGACATGAAAGTACTTCACACTTGGTTTTCTTCCCTTCCACAGCTCATACAAGGTAGCTGAAGTACCTCTTCTCAAAGTAACTCTATTGTGAATGTAGCAGGCAGTATTCATAGCTTCAGCCCAGAAATGGTAAGGAAGCTTTTTGGCATGAATCATTGCTCTGGCAGATTCTTGAATGGTTTTGTTCTTCCTTTCAACAACCCCATTTTGCTGAGGAGTAATAGGTGAAGAAAACTCATGACTGATGCCTTCAGTAGAACAATATTCAGCAAACTTGCTATTTTCAAACTCTCCCCCATGATCACTTCTTATTCTGATGACGTTGCTCTCTTTTTCACTTTGGAGTCTTTGACAGAGATTTTTAAATACATCAAACACTTCTGTTTTGTCTTTGATAAAATTCACCCAAGTGTACCTGGAATAATCATCCACAACAACATAAGCATATTTCTTCCCACCTAGATTTTCCACCTGCATAGGCCCCATGAAGTCCGTATGAAGAAGTTCCAACACTTTAGAAGTAGTGGGATGTTGAAGCTTTTGATGTGACATCTTGGTCTGCTTCCCTATCTGACAGTCTCCACACACTCTTCCTTCTTCAATTTTGAGCTCTGGGATTCCTCTTACTGCTTTTGTAGATATGATTCTCTTCATTCCCTTCAGATGTAGATGTCCCAACTTTTGATGCCATACTTTGACTTCATCTTCTTTTGCAAGAAAACATGTGGAGGAACTTGAGTCTTGTGACACCCATAGGTAACAGTTGTCCTTAGACCTAGCACCCTTCATGATAACTTCACCTTTTTCATTTGTGACAATGCACTCAGTTTTTGTAAAATTAACAATGAGTCCTTGATCACATAGTTGACTAATACTGATCAAATTTGCTGTTAACCCCTTGACTAGCAGTACATCATCAAGTCTAGGTGTACCTTCACAATTCAGCTTTCCCACACCCTTGATTTCTCCTTTGACACCATCACCAAAGGTCACATGGCCAGAAGAATGAAGTTTAACATCCACCAGCAAATTCTTCACTCCTGTCATTTGTCTTGAACAACCACTGTTAAAGTACCAGTCATCTTTAGCAGAGACTCTAAGAGAAGTATGAGCTATCAAGCTGACAGCATCAGTTTTGGAGACCCATAGCTCCTTTTGCTTGATGACTTGATTACCTTTATGAATGACCTGTCTGGGTGCACAATTAGGAGTACTCTTAGGATACCCATGCAACTTATAACAGAAAGCCTTTATGTGTCCAAAGCTCCCACAATGATGGCATCTCCAGTGCCTGAATTTCTTCCTAGAGGAAGTCCTGTCAGGATGTTTCAACATCTGTTTCAACATCACTGGCTTGGAACTAGGAATAACATCATTTCACTACGCCAAAATTACTCTTTGGCAGCACAACATAGGCAGCGCTTTATTACAAAAGCGCTGCTATAAGTTAAAAAATTTAGAAAACACGGAAACTGTTCACTTAGAAAAATAAAATCGCGTCTAAATATAAGACCTTAGACAGCGCTTTTGAGGAAAGCGCTTTCTAAGGTCTTATAAATTAAAAAAAAAATTAACGGAAAATATTAGACAGCGCTTTCCTTTAAAGCGTTATCTAAGGTCTTATAAATTAAAAAAATATATAAGACCTGAGACAGCGCTTTTGAGGAAAGCGCTTTCTAACGTCTTATAAATTAAAAAAATAATTAAAGTAAAATATTAGACAGCGCTTTACTCAAAAGCGCTGTCTAAGGTCTTATAAATTAAAAAAAAAAAATCAAAAGCGCTGTCTAAGGCCCACCTTAGACAGCGCTTTCATTCAAAGCGTTGTCTAAGGTCTTTTTAATTAAAATAAAAATTGAAACGGTATCAGTATTAATACTGATACCGTTTCAATTTTCATTTCATTCTTTCCCTCTTTCCCTCTCTTTCTGCGAACAAGAACGGACCATCTGAAACCACCGCCGTCGTCCGTCCTTTCACCGCCGTCGTCCGTCCTTTCTCGCCATCGTCCGTCCGGCCGTCGTCTACTGTTCCGGTAAGAGTTTCATGTACTAAGTAAATGTGTTTCTGTTAGGTTAGTGTGAGAATGAGGATGAAAGCATTTTTTACTGCCGTTTTCGTTTTGCAATTTGGAAGCTTTGTTCATATCATGTGCGTTTTGAATGCTATCCGTTAGGTGTGACCTAGCTGTGTGACTTATTTGATGTTGTTTTATTCAGTTAATTTGCAGCTCATGTGATGCATTTTAAGTCGTTTTGAATCGCACGCGTGCTGTAGCATTTATTCAATTTGCTGCCGTTTTAATTTAATTTGCAACTCATGTTAAGTTGGTTACTTTGGCATGAAAAATCATCATGTGTAGAGATACAGTATTGAGCTGCTTCACATACTGCACAAGCACTGAACAATGACCAGCTCACATTGGAGTGTGCTCCAAAATAACCATCTGTAGTTACTCTTTCTGCCTCATCACGGTTTTGATTAACATGATATATGAACATTTTAAGTTTAACGAGAGTATTTTTGTTCTAGTTCACCGTATTTGAAAATGTTGAAATCGAGGTGAAATGTGAAAATCAACCATACTTGGTGCGAAAGAAATATGATTGCTATTAATTACTAATGGAAATTAATAATTGTTATTGCTATATAATGTGTTAGTTTAGTTTAGGTTAGTTTAGGTTAGTGTTAGTGTTAGTGTTAATATTGCTCATTCAATGTTATATATTATGTCATATTATATTTGATATCCTTGATTTCCTTGATTTCTTTATTATATTTGTTATATATTATGTCATATTATATTTGTTATATAATATATTTGATATCCTTGATTTCTTTATTACAGGTTAGATGGCTACTAACGATGATCACCCACATGATGATGATCACCCACATGATGATGATTACCCACATGATGATGATCCTATTCAGGATGAAAGTCAAAAATCTATGGAAGAAGAGATTAAAAGAGGAATAACCATTATGAAGAAAGTGATCCGTGCTAGAGATCAAGGCATCATTTTAGATGTGCATTGGAGCCCTTCAGGCACTCTTGTTGAGCCTAACAGTCATACCTTGACAAGTTTCATTGGTGCACTTGTAAGGAATGCGATTCCTATTACTTGTGATGATTGGAGAAACAAACAGTTGAAGGAAGTCAAAGAAAAAATTTGGAATGGCATAAAGGTACCATAATTATGTCTTTAATTATGCCAACTAATCATGTATTTTAAATTATTTGTACTAACCAATGTGTATGGTTTTTTTAGAGGTGCTTCAACGTTGAGGAAGAAAGAAAAGCTTATTTGATGAGATCGGCAGGGAAGCTCCTAAGATGGTTTAGGACATATTTAAACCGCACCTTTCTTAAGGATGCTGAAGGTAACTTTGTTGATGCAGAGTATCCATCTAAATATGCAAGTTTGATTTCACCACAAGAATGGGTAACGTTTAAAGCCAAACGACAAACCCCGACATTTAAGAGTTTAAGTGCAATTAATCGGGAAAGAGCATCAGCTCCCCAGTATCGATACATGAAAGGACGTGTTGGATATGGACGTTTGGAGCAATCTTTGGTAAGTATCAATAAATTGCAATGATATAATAATTGTTCATCATGAGTTATATTTGATCATATTATTTGGCTTTATATGTAGTTACAAAAGGCGAATAGCTCTGAAACATCTCTTCCTGCACATGTCTTGTGGAAGGAAGCCCGTGTGGGCAAGTCTGGAGTTGTTGCAGAAGAGGTTCTACAAGTATTTGAGAAATGTGTAAGTATAACAATATTTCTTTAATTAAATCAAAACTTTATTAACAAATATTTGACAAATATTCGATATTCATCTGATTTTCAGGAGGCGTTATCTCAGTCTGTATCTCTAGATGATTCCAGGAGCATACTTAGTCGGGCATTAGATGTCCCTGAGTATTCTGGTCGGGTGAGGGGTAAGGGATTTGGGATCACTCCGACCTCCTTGAATATTAAAAAAGGAAAGGCTCCTAGTAATACAGAACTTCAAGCTAAATTGGAAGCACTGGAAGCTGAAGTTCGGGAATTAAGAAAGGAGAAAGAAAGGGATAACGCTTCAGGTTTTAGAGATGGATCGGAGAAAGATAGTATCAACTGCAGCTTTCGACCGAATATTCCAGAGGTAATTATATATATTTTTATGAAATTAAATTAGTAGCTTAAATTATTTAAATGACATATATACACATTAACAATGTCATATTTATTTTTGGTTTTAGGGCGTTTCCCATTGTCAGCTCTTCTTATCTTCACCAACTTATCGGAAGGTTGGCAAGGGAAAAGTGTATAACACTTCGGTAGAATTACTTCACAATAACCCACTCCCTGCTGGATGCATGAAAGTATCAGTTGATATTGCTACAGAGGCGGGTGCATTATTACCCTATCATGACGATGTTTCGGATGCAACATTGGTGGGAGATGCTATAGGGTCGTATGTTGCATGGACGTCAAACCTCATACTCGTAGGATATGAGGTATGCTTAAAACTGTTATGAACCTTTGTTAACCTTAATGTGTAGATTCAAAGATTTTACGAGCATTTTATTTTCATTTTTTACATGGTAATGTTATTTAGACTCCAACAAGATCCAAAACAAAGGATAAGGGCATTCCGGAGCATACCGAGTCCGTTGTCTCAAAAAAAGAGGTACATCATAATTATATGATATTTATGCATGGAAAATGTTAAATTGGATATCTTATACTTCATCTAACAAATTATATGATATATAGCTGCCTGGTAAAGAGATTAGGAACGTTTCAACACAGAAAAATGTTGGTGCTAAAAGAACAGGGCTAGAAAACAACCTATCTCCAAGTTTAGGTCGTGCCTTCAGACGTTTCTACAATTGACAGATATTCCGACCGGAGGTGTTCGTCTTATACATATGGAGAAAGGTATATATGGCTTTGAACATGAACAAAATATTGGTAATGAAGAGTTCGAGCAAGTTTTCAATCATGAAGAATTGGGCGTCAGTGTTGTCAATACATACGTGAGGTATATATCCGATCTACTTTGGTATATTAATTGAACAACTTATTTACTTTATGTTTCAAATGAATAGTCTAATGTTAATGATGTTTTAATTTAAGGTTTCTGTATGACAAAGTTATGCGCCCACGTGGATTGCAGCAAAGATTTGCATTCTTATGCCCCGCGTCTGTCAACTTATCCTTAATAATAAATAAACCAGATGAGGTCCTGGCGTATGTACATGACGTCTTTATGGACAACCAAGAAACGGAAAAGTTGTTCCTTTTACCGTTTAATACTGGGTTAGATTTTCATTCTAAATTCATCTATTATAGTTTTTTTGTATTTTGACGTCGTGTAGAAAGTTTCCATCTAACACTTGTTTAATCTTACAGTGGACATTGGTTATTGGTCACAATTAATCCTAGCAGATAAGTGGTGTATTATCTGGATTCGTTAGGAAATGATTGGGCAACATACCCGGATATGAAGAAATGTATTGACACGTAAGTGAGATTGTTCTAAATATGAATGTGTATATTTATTTGTTTGTTTATTTATTTATGTGAATTGTTCTAAATATTCATTTATATTTTATTAGCGTTAAGTACCAAAGAGGAGAGTCAACCCCATTACATGGAATAGAGTGAAGGTATATTAATTATCACATGTTTTATTATATATTAGTGATGCTACTTGATAAAACTTAGGATATATCCATATTTTATTTTCATTTGTAGTGTCCTCGGCAACGTAATGAAATAGATTGCGGATATTTCATGTTGAGGTTTATGAGAGACACTCTTATGTTGGATCGAATAGAGATTCCATCTGATGTATGTATTTCTAACTTATGAGTTATTTTAATATTTAACACATATCTCTCATATAATGAAATAGTTAAAACTAAATCAAACTATGTTATATTATTATGTAGTACTTTGAAGAATGCAAGTGTGCTCATTACTCAATTTCTCAATTGGATGAAATTAAAGAGGATTGGTGTCAATACATTATGGAGCTCGGAGTTTTATCAGGTATAATTTTGTACTCTTACTTTAATTGATGAGAATTTAAATATGTGTAACTTTCTAACTATAAACATTGTTGATGTATTTTAATTGAATTACAATCTTTGTGTTCTTTCAGGACCTATGTAGATTTGAAGCAATGCTTTGGTTGGATGCAAAAGTACTAGTATAAGTAATATGTACATTTGTCTATATATATATATATATATATATATATATATATATATATATATATATATATTGGTTTGAATTGCCAATTGTTTTGGATATATAATTTTGGTGTAAATTGGTACATTTAAATAGGCCAAATTGGTACATATATACTTGTGGTATTTTTCTGGAAAAAAATTGGTTGAAAAACAGGTCAAATTCTGGTTGAAAAACCTGGTAAAAATTGTGGTTTAAAAAAATTTATATAAAAATTTTCGTATACCTTAGACAGCGCTTTACACTAAAAGCGCTGTCTAAGGTGGGGCTTAGAAAGCGCTTTCACCAAAAGCGCTATCTAAGGTATGCCTAAAAAAGTTCAAAAAGGTGGGGCTTAGAAAGCGCTTTCACCAAAAGCGCTGTCTAAGGTATACCTAAAAAGTTAAAAAAAGGTGGGTCTTAGACAGCGCTTTTTGTGGAAATATACCCCCTTTTAGACAGCGCTTTTGGTATTACCCAAAGCGCTGTCTAAGGTCTTGTTTGGCGTAGTGTTTGAAGCAGATCCACTTTTGAACCCCAACCCACTTTTGTCTCCTGCAGTTCTTCCAACATTAAGAATCTTGTCTAGAACATCAGTTCCACTATTCAGCATTCTAATAGACTTGAACATAGATTCAAGTTTAGAGTTCAGCACGAAAACATCATCTTCCAGTTTGGCAATGGTTTCCAAATGCTCTGTCTTTTCAGCCTTGAGTTGAGCAATCATCTTCTTCTGCCTCTCCCCTTCTTGACAGGCTTCTTCACTTTTAATCCATAGCTCTCTATAAGAATCGGTAAGCTCATCAAATGTGCTCTCTTCATCCCTAGAATCATCATCAGATATATACCTTCCAGTCAATACCCTAACATGATTGGCAGTCTCTTCATCTTCCTCACTTTCAGTATCAGACAAGGACACAGATAAGCCATTTTTCTGCTTCTTAAGATATGTAGGGCATTCAGCTCTGATATGACCATAACCCTCACAACCATGACATTGGATTCCATTGTCATAATTAGGCTTCTCCTCAGTTCTTGTTTTCTTCATCTGATCACCGGACCTGTTGATGTCAGATGTGATGTTCTTGACATTAGGTTTATAGCTCCTGTCCATTCTTTTCAAAACCCTATTAAACTGTCTTCCCAGCAGAACAATGGCATTGGATAGCTCTTCCTAAGTTTTAGGACCACACTCTTTCTCATCATCTTCTGTACTAGACACCAAAGCTATGCTTTTAACCTTCTTTTCAGATCTGTCATTCAACCCTAATTCAAATGTCTGAAGTGAACCAATCAATTCATCTACCCTCACCTGGCTGATGTCTTGTGTAACACCCAAATCTATACACCCAAGCTATTAAAGCGATAAATAAAATTCAAAATTTCATCAGAGTATATTTAAAACATTCATGGCATAGACCGAGGGGTCACATCAATTGAAACAAATACACAACAACCTGCTCACATAGATATGCAACAATTCAGGTAGCACATAATAAAGGAACTTAGTTCCTAACACCCACAATTCAGATACAGAATAAAAGCGGAAAATCTGTAACTGAAACTCATATGTATATATATCACGAAAAGGGTTGTCTGTCATATACAACATCATACATGTACAATTCAAAAGATACATATATACATAGTACAAAATAATCACACTCGATCTCCCCGACTACCCGGTGCTACATATCAGAGCCGACCGACAAAAGAATGAAGACCTAAGCTTCACAAAAAGACCTCCAGCATCTAATCTGCAATGCCTCGTAGAGCATTTAAAAACAGCCGAAGGGTGAGAAACACAATCATAATACAGTTGCATATAATTATATAATAACACGAAAAAAATACATATAAATATTCTCACCACCACTTATACCAGAATTCAAACATAAACAACACAAAATATATTTCATATATCCGTATATCAACTCATCAAGTTCATTCACAACTCTCACACATGATCAATCCATTCATGATCTATGCAAATGCAAAGAGACCGACACAACGACTCTATGCAAATGCACATGCGGTACCATTCATCCATCATTTCTCAACATTAGTTCACTCAGGAACTATTGGAACCATCGCTTGTTACTCAACGTAACTCCCCGTTGGGCAAACGATGTTCCCCATCGCTTTAAGTCCTCTTGGTATAAGGCGCACAACGTTTATGGATCGCTTTAAGTCCTCTTTGTATAAGGAGCACGATCCGATCGCTTTAAGTCCTCTTTGTATAAGGCGCACGATCGTCTATAATCATCGCTTTAAGTCCTCTTTGTATAAGTCGCACGATGTTATAGCGGATTCCCTCTGGAACCGTTTCGTCGCTCACACCCACTAGGGCACACGACATCACCCACATGCATATCATGATGCTTGGCATACAATGACTCATGACATTCAAATGCACACATATACACATTCCTTACACATGCATATATCATCAAATACCACACATCGCATTTTCTCACCCTTAGGCCACAAATCATCATCACCCCATTTATCACATGCATTTCCATCCCACAACAGCACACAAGTCATGCAATACCCATATCAATAACACATTGCATAATACACATCAACTACACGCACTTACCATAGTACAAGTTAAGAAAATGACACCATTCCAATTCTCGACATAATTAAATTGACCACTAGTCTCAAAACAAATAACATAAGAAAGAACATGTCAAAAGCTTTCCAACGCACCAAACCGCGCCTCAAACCGGCTCACGGATCAAAAGTTATAAAGAAAACAATTTGAGAAAAACTGTCACATTCGCCTTGCGAAGCTCCTAGCGAGTCCTTCGCTTCTTCATTCGCAGTGCGAATGTCCCAGCGAACCAAGTCAGAAAGGAAAATAGCCTAAAAATTTCCTAACGTTCGCAGTGCGAACCATCCAGTGAATCTTCGCTTCCCCATTTGCAGTGCGAGTTCACCAGCGAACAGTGGCAGAAAGAAAACAACACAAAATATCCCAATGTTCGCAGTGCGAACCTCTGGCGAATGCTCGCCCACACCTTCGCTGTGCGAATAGCCAGTGAACGCTCGATTTCCCCTTCGCTAGGGGATTCGCAATGCGAACCTGCGAAAACCAGAAATCCCAGCAGCGCTGTTACATAACCCAAAGTGATATTTCCACCCCCAAAACACTTCCAAACCAACACATGACAATCAGAACATATTCTAATTATGGCAACAAGTATTCTACCGCGTTTACATCGATTTCCAACCGCGAAAACATCGATTCCTACCATTTCGACCTAGAATTGAAAACCATATAACACCACAAACACCCACACACACACATACATAATCATACACAAGCATATTATAATCGAGTTTCGCACCCTTACCCGATTAAATCGCGTTTGAAAAGTCGGTTGAATCGGTTCCTAGATTTTCAAGTTTTCTCTCTTTTCTCCTTTTCTTTCTCTTTTCTTTCTTCCACTTTTTCTTCTCTTCTTTTTCTTTCCTTTCTATTTTCTCTCTTTCTATTTCTATTATATGTAAAATATAATATCTACCCAAATAAAATACCAAAATACCCCTACACTCAAATATCTCGCAAACGTCCCAAAACGCGATAAAATATATTCACGATGAAAAATAACATATTTTCACATAAAAGTCAGAAATAAAATAATATAATAATAAAATAATCAAAACGACTCAATTAAATAAAATAACTAAAACTGGGGCGTTACAACTCTCCCCCACTTAGAAATTTTCGTCCTCGAAAATATTACCTGAGACGAACAACTCTGAATACGACTCCCGCATCCGACTCTCCAACTCCCAAGTCAAATTGCCCTCAGCAGCGCCTGCCCACGCTACTTTCACAAGTGCAATATCCTTGCCGCTTAATCGCTTTAACTCGCGATCCAAAATCCTAACTGGTAACGCCTCAAGCGTAAGGTTCTCCCTTACCTCAACCTCATCCATCGGAATCACATGCGACGGATCCGGAACATACTTTCGAAGTTGTGAAACATGGAATACATCATGCAAATTCGACACACTCGGCGGCAACGCCACCCTATAAGCCACATCACCCACTCTCGCGGATACCTGGTAAGGACCAATAAACCGAGAAGTAAGCTTCTTCGACTTCAATGCATGACCAACACCCGTTACCGGCGTAACTCTCAAAACCACATGATCTCCCTCTTGAAACTCAAGACTTTGCTCCTTCGATCATGGTAACTCTTTTGCCTACTCTGAGAAGCCTTCATTTTCTCACGAATAAGTTTCACCTTGTCCGTAGTCTGTTGAATCAATTCCGGTCCAACCACCGAACTCTCACCAGATTCATGCCAACACAAAGGTGTTCGACATCTTTGTCCATAAAACGCTTCAAACAGTGTCATTCCAATACTAGAATGGAAACTATTGTTATACGTGAATTCAATCAACGCAAGATAACTATCCCACGCACCACCTTGTTCAAGAACACAAGCCCTCAACAAGTCTTCCAACGACTGAATCGTTCTCTCCGTCTGTCCATCCATTTGCAGATGATAAGACAAACTCAATCTTAATTTAGAACCCAACGCCTTTTGTAAACTTTCCCAAAATCTCGAGGTAAACCTCGGATCTCGATCTGAAACAATACTCAACGGAACTCCATGTAACTTCACAATCACAATGATATAAATCTCTGCCAACCTCTCCAAAGAAAAACTAATGTCAATCGAAATGAAATGCGCCGATTTAGTCAGCCTATCCACAACCACCCAAATCGCATTATGTCCCCGCTGAGTGTTCGGCAACCTTGTTACAAAATCCATAGAAATGCTATCCCATTTCCACTCAGGAATATCCAACGGTTGCAACAAACCACTAGGCTTCAGATGTTCTACCTTCAACTTCTGACACGTCAAACATGAATACACAAACTGAGCCACATCTCTTTTCAATCCAGACCACCAGAAAATCTTCTTCAAATCTTGATATATCTTATTAGCTCCTGGATGTATACTCAAATTACTTCGGTGTCCTTCCTCCAAAATCATCTTTTTCAACTCCGCATCATCAGGAATACAAATTCTACCGCGGAACCTCAAAACACTTCTATCATCCACTTTAAAGTCCTCATTTTCACTTTTATCCCCAACCGTCATCAAATCCACAAATTTCACATCCAATTTCTGTTTCTCGCTAACTGTCAACAGAAAGTCATTAGTAACCTTCAACATACTAAGCCTTACACTGTCAGATGTCAATTCACATACCAAACTCAAATCTCTAAACGATTCCAAAAGTTCCTACTCCTTAACCATCAAAGCAGACATACGCAACGACTTCCGGCTCAACGCATCGGCTACCACATTAGCTTTACCAGGATGGTAATTCAAGCTAAAGTCGTAGTCCTTCAAAAATTCCAACCATCTACGTTGCCTCATATTCAACTCTTTCTGATCAAACAAATATTTCAAACTCTTATGATCACTAAAAACTTCGAATCTTGCACCGTAGAGATAATGCCTCCAAATCTTCAACACAAAAACCACGGCCGCTAATTCAAGATCATGAGTAGGATAATTTTTCTCATGCACCCTCAATTGCCTCGAAGCGTAAGCCACCACCTTACCTTCTTGCATCAACACACCACCTAGCCTAATTAAAGACGCATCACAATACACCACAAACGGTTCATTAGGATTCGACAATATCAAAATCGGAGCTATCATCAATCTTCTCTTCAGCTCACTAAAATTTCCTCACATCGAGTATCCCAAATGAACGCTTGGCCTTTACAAGTAAACTGGGTCAACGGAAGTGATAACTTAGAAAAACCTTCAATGAACCTTCGATAATATCCGGCTAATCCCAAAAAGCTTCGAATTTCAGTAATATATCTCGGAGCCTCCCATTGTAGAACTGCTTATACTTTAGATGGATCCACAACAATACCGTTACCTGAAATCACATGCCCAAGAAAACTCACTTCCGACAACCAGAATTCACACTTGGACAATTTGGCAAAAAGTTTCCTTTCCTTCAAAACCTGCAACACCATGCGCAAATGCTCCGCATGTTCCTCCCGAGACTTAGAATAAATCAAGATATCATCAATAAACACAACCACATAACGATCCAAATGCTCGTGGAAAATACGATTCATGTACTCCATAAACACACCTGGCGCATTAGAAACCCCGAACGGCATCACGGAATATTCATAATGACCGTATCGTGTCCTAAAAGCCGTCTTCTGAATATCTTCCTCTTTCACCCTTATCTGATGATACCCCTACCTCAAGTCAATCTTACTAAACACACACACACCTACCAACTGATCCATCAGATCGTCAATTCTCGGAAGAGGATACTTATTCTTAATCGTCACCTTATTCAACTGGCGATAATCAATACACAATCGTATACTCCCATCTTTCTTTTTCACCAATAAAACTGGAGCACCCCAAGGCGACACACTCGGTCTCATGAACCTCTTTTCCAATAATTCGTTCAATTGCTTCTTTAACTCAACCAACTCAGATGCCGACATTCGATATGGTACCATCGACACAGGTCTAGTACCAGGAACTAGATCTATAGAAAACTCCACCTCTCTCTCTGGCGGCAAGTCCGAAATATCCTCAGGAAACACTTCCGAAAAATCCCACACAACAAGAAACACATCAAGTGAGACTTGACTATCCACCGACAACGACGCGAACAACCCAAACAACTAAGCTTCCTCCGCCAAAAGTTTCTTCAACTCTTTGGTAGATAAGAAACTCGACTCCTCGTCTTCCTCAAGAGAAGGAAATCTTACCAGCATATGATAACAATCAATATGAACCCGATTGAACTGCAACCAATTCATTCCCAGAACCACATCTAAACCCTCCAACGGCAAACACACTAAATCCATCTCAAAATATTTACCATAAATGGTCAACGGACAACTTAAAGAAACCAAAGAAGTAGTTACTGACCCCATTGCTGGAGTATCAATAACCATCTCTCCATCCCTCGAAGATAACACAAGATTCAAACGCTTCGCGCACACAGACGAAATAAACGAATGAGTCTCTCCAGTATCAATAATAGCAACTAAAGGCGTACTATTAATAAAACAAGTACCTCTGATCAGACGGTCTGCACTTGTAGTCTGAGTTCCCGCCAAGGCAAAAACTTTCCCACCAGTTGGAGCTTGCTTCGGTTTCGGACACTTTGTACTAATATGACCAGGTTCACCACAATTGAAACACTTCACCACATTCTTCCTCTTGCACTCAGCTGCGACTTGTCCTAAACCTCCACAATTAGAACACTTCCTCAAACCCTTCCTACATTCGAACTGACGATGTCCTAATTCACCACACCCAAAATATCTCGGAGAATTAGACATACCTCCTCCACTTGGCCTTCTCTCAAAATTACCCCTTTGTTTACCCTTATCAGCTGGCGTCACATACGGACCACCACGAAACTGTTGCTTCCCTTTTCTCTCGCTCACACTCTTATAGTGAGTAGAACGAGCCTTACTATCCTCCTCATAAATTCTACAACAATCCACCAAGTCTGAAAACCTCCTTATCCGTTGATAACCGATTGCCTGCTTAATCTCAGGACGCAATCCGTTCTCAAACTTCACGCACTTAGAAAACTCTGCAGTCGCTTTCGCATAATGTGGATAAAACTGGACAAGCTCCACAAACTTAGCAGTATAATCAATAACAGACATACTACCTTGTTTCAATTCCAAGAACTCAATTTCCTTCTTTCCTCTAACATCTTCGGGAAAATACCTCCTCAGAAACTCAATGCTAAACACAGCCCAAGTGATCTCTTCCTCTGTAGCTTCCAACACATGACGTGTACTAACCCACCAATCATCAGCTTCTTCCAGCAACATGTGAGTACCCAGTCTCAACTTCTGATCCTCAGCACAATCCATCACTCGGAAGATTCTTTCAATCTCCTTAAGCCAAATCTGAGCACCATCAGGATCATATCTTCCTTTGAAGATAGGCGGTTTGTTCTTCTTGAACTCATCGTTACCCGCAGCATTAGGTGCACCCTGCACAGCCCGAGCCATAGCTTGCATAGCAGCAGCCAAAGCAGCGTCATTCCTATCAGCCATATTCTGTTCATTTCCAATAACAACAACTATGGTTAAACAAACAGCTCACTGAACCACAAAGACCAACAAGGACTGACACAAACTGACACGGACTGGCTCTGATACCACTTAATGTAACACCCCTAATCTATACACCCAAGCTATTAAAGCGATAAATAAAATTCAAATTTTCATCAGAGTATATTTAAAACATTCACGGCATAGACCGAGGGGCCACATCAATTAAAACAAATACACAACAACTCGCTCACATAGATATAAAACAATTCAGGTAGCACATAATAAAGGAACTTAGTTCCTAACACCCAAAATTCAGATACAGAATAAAAGCGGAAAATCTGTAACTGAAACTCATATGTATATATATCACAAAAAGGGTTGTCTGTCATATAAAACATCATACATGCACAATTCAAAAGATACCTATATACATAGTACAAAATAATCACACTCGATCTCCCTGACTACCCGGAGCTACATATCAGAGCCGACCGACAAAAGAATGAAGACCTAAGCTTCACAAAAAGACCTCCAACATCTAATTTGCAATGCCTCGTAGAGCATTTAAAAACAGTAGAAGGGTGAGAAACATAATCATAATACAGTTGTATATAATTATATAATAACACGAAAAATACACATATAAATATTCTCACCGCCACTTATACCAGAATTCAAACATAAACAACACAAAATATATTTCATATATCCGTATATGAACTCATCAAGTTCATTCACAATTCTCACACATGATCAATCCATTCATGATCTATGCAAATGCAAAGAGACTGACACAACGACTCTATGCAAATGCACATGCGGTACCATCCATCCATCATTTCTCAACATTAGTTCACTCAGGAACTATTGGAACCATCGCTTTTTACTCAACGTAACTCCCCGTCGGGCAAACGATGTTCCTCGTCGCTTTAAGTCCTCTTGGTATAATGCGCACGACGTTTATGGATCGCTTTAAGTCCTCTTTGTATAAGGCGCACGATCCGATCTCTTTAAGTCCTCATTGTATAAGGCGCACGATCATCTATAATCATCGCTTTAAGTCCTCTTTGTATAAGGCGCACGATGTTATAGCTGATTTCCTCTGGAACCGTTTCGTTGCTCACACCCACTAGGGCACACGACATCACCCACATGCATATCATGATGCTTGGCATACAATGACTCATGACATTCAAATGCACACATATACACATTCCCTACACATGCATATATCATCAAATACCACACATCGCATTTTCTCGCCCTTAGGCCACAAATCATCATCACCCCATTTATCACATGCATTTCCATCCCACAACAACACACAAGTCATGCAATACCCATATCAACAACACATTGCATAATACACATCAACTACATGCACTTACCATAGTACAAGTTAACAAAATGACATCATTCCAATTCCCGACATAATTAAATCGACCACTAGTCTCAAAACCAATAACATAAGAAAAAACATGTCAAAAGCTTCCCAACGCACCAAACCGCGCCTCAAACCGGCTCACGGATCAAAAGTTTTAAAGAAAACAATTTGAGAAAAACTGTCACATTCGCCTTGCGAAGCTCCTAGCGACTCCTTCGCTTCTTCATTCACAGTGCGAATGTCCCAGCGGACCAAGTCAGAAAGGAAAATAGCCTAAAAATTTCCTAACGTTCGCAGTGCGAATCATCCAGCGGATCTTCGCTTCCCCATTCGCTGTGCGAGTTCACCAGCGAACAGTGGCAGAAAGAAAACAACACAAAATATCCCAATGTTCGCAGTGCGAACCTCTGGCGAATGCTCGCCCACACCTTCGCAGTGCGAATAGCCAGCGAACGCTCACTTTCCCCTTCGCTAGGGGATACGCAGTGCGAACCTGCGAAAACCAGAAATCCCAGCAGCGCTGTTACATAACCCAAAATGATATTTCCACCCCCAAAACACTTTCAAACCAACACATGACAATTAGAACATATTCTAATTATGGTAACAAGTATTCTACCGCGTTTACATCGATTTCCAACCGCAAAAACATCGATTCCTACCATTCTGACCTAGAATTGAAAACCATATAACACCACAAACACCCACACACACACATACATAATCATACACAAGCATATTATAATCGAGTTTCGCACCCTTACCCGATTAAATCGCATTTGAAAAGTCGGTTGAATCGGTTCCTAGATTTCCAAGTTTTCTCTCTTTTCTCATTTTCTTTCTCTTTTCTTTCTTCCTCTTTTTCTTCTCTTCTTTTTCTTTCCTTTCTATTTTCTCTCTTTCTATTTCTATTATATGTAAAATATAATATCTACCTAAACAAAAGACCAAAATACCCCTACACTCAAATATCTCGCAAACGTCCCAAAACGCGATAAAATATATTCACGATGAAAAATAACATATTTTCACATAAAAGTCAGAAATAAAATAATATAATAATAAAATAATCAAAACAACTCAATTAAATAAAATAACTAAAATTGGGGCGTTACATCTTGAGCTTCCTCTATAGCAATCACCTTCATATCAAATCTCTTGGGAAGAGATCTGAGAATTTTTCTTACCAGCTTCTCATCAGACATCCTCTCTCCTAGGGCACTAGAAGCATTTGACAGTTCAAGTATATTCATGTGAAAATCATGAATGGTCTCTTCATCTTTCATCCTCAAACTTTCAAACTTTGTTGTTAGCAGCTGAAGTCTTGACATCTTGACCTTGGAAGTTCCTTCATGAGTTGTTTTCAGGATATCCCAAGCCTCCTTAGCCACTTCACATGTGTTGACCATCCTGAAAATATTCTTGCCAATACCATTAAATAAAGCATTCAAGGCCTTAGAATTCCCAAGAGCGAGTTCATCTTCTTCCTTGGTCCACTCCTCCTCAGGTTTCAGCTTTGACACACCATCTTTTCCCACAATGACAGGATGTTTCCATTCTGTCAGAACAGCCTTCCAAGCCATGCTATCTAAAGATTTCAAAAAGGCAACCATGCGAGGTTTCCAATAGTCATAATTTGATCCATCTAGAATAGGGGGTCTATTCACAAATCCACCACTCTCCATGTCCATTGCACCAGAAAGTAACAACCCTAGATCTCACCCAGATACAAAGCAGGATGACCTGCTCTGATACCAATTGAAATTCTGGTATCAAATATGTGATGTTAAATGAGATGTCACAACATCAATATCTGTTGTATGAATAAGACAGTAAAAGAACAGCACTTAAAAGCAATAAATAAACACAGAGAATTGTTCACCCAGCTCGGTCTAAAAACCTACGTCTGGAGGCTACCAAGCCAGGAAGGAAGTCCACTATTAGTAGTATCAATTCATAGACTCTACAGCCAACACACCAGTTGACAATCTACTCACTTAATCACTATCCAATGACACTTCTATCTAAGACACTCTCAGATATGAGACACCTCTCACTCCCCCTCAATCACAACAGTGATAACAAAATACAATAAAGAAAGTAGAAGACACACTTCAACAACAATACCTTGATCTTGCTTAAAAGCTTCAACCAAGAACAACACACTCGTGCTTAAAAGCTTTTAGTGGACAAATTACAACTCAACTAAATCAGGCCAATTCTAACATCTAAATAGATGAATGAATGGCTCAGAAATAACAGACAAAAAAACCAACCCTAACACTTGACACTCAGTCTTTTATCTCTAGTCTTCGTAGCTTCCAAGTAGGGTTGATACGTCTTTAAATAGAAACATATTCTTGGGCTTGGGCTCTGTGAAAAACTCAGATTTGATGCACAATAAAAATCAGATTTTATCTTCAAATCTTTTCGCCCTAAATATAGAAACAAACGATTGCATCTGAATAAATCTTCTCCAAGAATTTTGCCTGCAATCTCTCAATCATAACAATTAACACGCAGGCCTAAAACAAATAACAGACTGAGCATGATGTTCTGTCAACAGATGTTAAGACATCAGTCTTGACATCATGCACAAAAACTGCAATACCCAGCAACACACCACAAGCAGAATGTTAGAAGCACGTGTTAAGACATCAGACATGACATCTTGATCAAACACATTGTTTTACCAAAATTGCTGCCAATAACAGAACTAACAGATATGGTAATTTGGCGGACAAAATTATGGATAATTCCTCTGCAGCTAGCACGGACAATGATTTGTTATGGATGCGAGACTTGTTGATTTCTACTAATCCTGTTCCTGAGGTTAGTTTTCCTAAGCTGATTGTTTTTTCTTTAGGACAAAGGAAGAATGTTAGATTTTGGACTATGAATTGGTTATGGAATTTGCTGCTCAGCCATTGTTTCCTATTCTTTTTCAAGATTATTTACGTAAAGAGGCCCATGTTTCGGATATGGGAATTTAGTCTGATGATTTATTGACCTGGAAAATTACGGATAATCAATTCTTACACTACAATAACCTAGATTCAGATTTGTCTGCGCTGGTCAATATCTTGGATCATGTTTTTGTTAAATTCGGAGCAGTGGACTCGTGGAATTGGAAGCTGGATTTTAGTTACGGTTTTACTGCTAAGTCGTATTATAATTTCATCCTTGCTGCTAATGTTGATCTAGGTTTGGATGATTCAATTTTGGCTGCTTTAGACTTAGTTTGGAATACTACTATCCTTCTCAAGATTAAAGTATTCGTGAGGCGGTTGATGCTTAATCGGTTACCTACTCGTGAGAACCTTTTGAAGAGAGGTGCTATTGATAGTATTCATGAAATGGTTTGTGCTTTTTGTTTTCATGAGTTAGAGACTAATGGTCATCTTTTCTTCAATTGCCCCAAGATTGCTTCATTGTGGCAAAAGGTCTGTCATTGGGTAAATATTGACTGGGTTGGAGGAACAAACTGTCATGATCATGCTTCAAATTGGTTTGTCAGGATCAATGGTAGATGTAAGAACAATTTTAGGAATTCCATTTCGTATATCACTTGTTGGAACATTTGGATGGCTAGGAATCGTATAATATTCAAAGACGAGGTGGGGGATGTTGAAACTATTTTCCATTGCATAGTTGGTTCTTTGTGGAATTGGCTGACATTAGATAGGAACCGGCACATGTCTTGCTCATTATACGATTGGAACAAATTTCCGTTACACTTTTGTAATTAATAGTGATTTTCAACCCTTGTTTGTGGGTTTGTAGTGTGTGGTTTGTTGTAATCTTTGATTGTTCTTGGATTGGGTTGGAGATACCCTTTTATCTCCTGCTAATGAATTCATGCTTATTAAAAAAAAAGATATAATAAACTCAACTTCATTTTCTGTCACTATAATGTCTTCTTGACATGTTTAGAGGAACAAGATGAGAGTTGCATAAAGAATCACAAAAAAAAAACAATCTTAATCTCGATCTCAAACTCAAACTCAATAACAATAACTAAACCCTAAATATATAGATTCCAAAAGTTTGCTAAGTATACCAAGTAGACCACAACAACAATAACATTAACAAATAAAAAACAACAACAAAATAATAGCAACATTAACATTATATCAGTCTAAACAACAACTAACATTAAACAACAACAAAAAAAAATATCAAAACAAAGCAACATCAACAATTAACCTATAACATTAATCTCAGTAAACCTATAATGTATTTGTTTCAACCAAAACAACAACATATAACATCATTCTCAATTTAAACAATAACAACAAGATTAAATCTCTAATGGATCTTAAAAAACCAACAAGTTTAAAATCACTAAGGTTTTGGGACTCAACAACGACAACAAACAACATCTAACAACAACAACAACAATATTAATGTAATGTGAATAGTGATGTTATACATATTAGATTTGTGAAAAAGAAGAAGAAGAAGAGGAAAAATAAGTGAACAAGAACCGTAAACACATATCATTTTTGTATTTCCTGGCCTTTTCGGAAGATGGAGGATGATGTGTCTTTAAGGTTCTCGTTGTTTAGATATCTTCGTTAGGGTTCTATATGAGTTGTTTTAATATTTTTTTTGGTAAGTGAAACTGAACGCTACAAACTAATGTATATATCAAAGTAAATAATTTAACCTTGGGTTTTAAATACCACTACTCTACATACATACTCGTAGTACCATTATGGACATCATAGATCCATCTCGCTCCTTAATTCCCTCCTTAAAACTAGAGCACAACAATTCGCTACTAACACCATTAGTAACGCTTTACTGATTCCCATCTAGACCAGCTACCATCTCCTGAATCCACACCATCGGACCAGACTAAACCTGGACCGAAGTCCGTGCACCATGCAACATTACCAAAATTATCAACAACATGCAATATCATCAAAATTATAAACAACATGCAATATCACCAAAATTATCACCATATAATCACGACAATTATGCAAAACATCAAAACAATTGATTAATTCCACTGTCAATAATAAACAACACCAAAATATCTCGAAACAGTGGCCAAACAATTGCATAATCATAGTACAACCTCTAAATCGGAACTGACAATTCAATTCCACATAACTGAGCAAATGACTCTCATTCTGGCAGCATGAAGAGTTGCACATCACCAAGGTGATGCCTGTCACTGCCCACCCCACCTCACCCGTCATTACCATGACAATCGTCCAATAAAATTGTGCCTGGGGACAATGATAGTCTATCCGTCAAGTAGCTTTCGCACATCAGTGCCTCTGCCTCAAAGGCCATAACGACCTGGTCATCATGAGGGTGATATCTATCACCCTGAAGCAGAAAGCAAAATTTGCGTTTTGGCCATGGAGTTTAATTCAAAACTCTGATTTTCCCTTCCCAACCCTCAAATCGAACAACATCATCAGGGAAAATAATAACTAACATCAATACATCTCCCATATATCAATTAACATGCATTTCCTCCGATTAACCATCGTTTTAACATGTTTTATTCATCAAAATTACAACAACATAGAAACACCAATTCGTACTAACTTCATTAACAAGAATGCACAATTTTCATGACAAAATGGTACACGAATGTCTCACAATATATCATATTATTTATGCTATCACAGAATTTAAATCATATTCATCAATCATTCATCAACAAGGAAAAATCAAGGGAAAATCCTAATGGGATTAAGAACTTTCATCTACCCAATCATGCATTTTACACCATATTAAGAATAATACTCCCCCTACCTTAGATTTTCCAGAAAAACACCTTCAAGCTCTAACAACAGAGGTTCTCCTAAGCCCTAGCCTCGACTCTTTTCTCCCTATTTTATTTTCCCGTACTCTTTCTCTCCAAACTCTACTAGTCATTATTTATCTCTAACCTAATTATTCAAACTCTTAAAAATTGCACTAAACCCCATCTTATGTTACAACTTTCACCACCCCCCTCATATTCTCTAATTTTCTATTTTCCACCTAAAATCTCATTTCTAATTTTATTTTAATTTATTAATCAAAAATAACTATAATTCCAATTATTTTAATTATATTAATTATTCTAATCTTTCTACCACCCTAATAAGGCTCTCACTATACCCCACCAATGCCCCCACATGCACATATATTCACCATATATATTTAATTAAAAGCATATTAAATATTAATTAATTAAATAAAATTCAAAATAATCTGATTGAATATTTTAATCAAATTTCGAGGTGTTATACAAAACGTCTTTTGTAAACCTTTTTGAGACAACATATCGTTAACCCTCCGTTGCCATAAGTCGAAATTACTTACCATGAGAATTAAACGTCATCCAGATACATTCTATACTATATCAAATAAATAGACCCGTATGTGGGCAGAAATATCTTACTAATTCTTAAGGAATAAGTCTTCCACATTTTACATGTTTTTTTCACAGCAATTGTCACTTTAAGAGTTCTTCTCTTTCATTTAATAATCATATATTTTGTTTGTTAAGAAAAACTTTTGTCTACATGGGTTAGCATCCCGATGACACTGATCCGGCCACTTTACTTTCCCTTCATTCCACAATGTCTCAAAATATCCTTGCCAGGTTCAAATTATTATCACTCATCTTTAGTTATCTATGATTGGTTATACGACTTTTCTTTATCAAAACATGAACACCTTTTATATAAAAAAAAAAACACTTGATATAATTACTTTTTAGAATTAGTGCTATGTTTCAGTTTTAAAAAAATGGATTTTTTCTTTGTATTTTTGAAAATGGATTCTACAGAAATGTTTTTCAAAATATTACAAGTTTTTTTAAATTTGTTTTTTATAAATTAAAAGACTAATTTGGACATTCTATTAAATAAATATACATTATTGAAGATCAAAACATAGTCATAATCACAAATTTTTCAAAAAATTGTATTTCAAAAATGATTTTTATGAAAAGCTATTTGAAATAGCTTCAAAATTAAGTGATTTTTTGAAATTTTGATATCTAAAAAAAATTTCGATAAAATGATGAAATATCTAAAATAATATTTTAAGAATAATTATTCAAACCAAATTTTCATTTGAAACTTTTATGAAAAGTTTCTTTGTAAAATTTTTTTTCACAAAATTATGTTACACTATAAAAATCATTTTTAAAAAAAGCTAAAACAAACAGGCCCATAGTGTGCTTGGGCTAGTATATTTTCAAAAATAATATTTGCTCCTTAAAAAAGCTAAACTTTCTAAAGCTTGTCATTATACTAAAATTTGGTTTTTCTCTTCTTTTTCTTTTTCTTTTCAAATGTTCTTTAAAAAAGTTAAATAAATTTCCATTGTTTTGTAACCTATGGGTCCCTTGGCTGTCAAGCTTCACATTCTTCTACCATATATACTCATTGAAGGGGAAATGGTTTAGTAATGTAAACCTTATTTGCTTCTCATTTCGATTCTCGGTAGCAAATATGAACTCTTTAAGGCCATTCCTACTTCTCCTTCTCACCTGCATTCTTATTCAACAAGCATGTTCCAATAAAGATCGCAAGGTAAATATACACACACACACACGCATATATTCCTTCTTAGTGACTGAAATTTTACCCTTTAAAGATGAATAAGTGGGATGCCGCGAGTTCAATTCGTGCCCCTACATTTGATGTTCCTATACAGTACCGTTATTAACTAAATTGTCTTAACGGGACTATATACATGCATATGTTCTCAATATTTATGTGATTTGAAGTATTCCATATCCATCCAATTAGAGATTTCATATTGAATTACTTTTTCTGAATACAGACTTACATTGTCTACATGGGTGCTCATCCTAAGGGCATGGATCCCACCACCTTACCTTCTCTTCACTCCAAAATAGCTCAAAATGTCCTTGGCAGGTTCAAATTATTATCTCTTATATAATTTTTCATGGTTGTCTAAAAGACTAAAAAAGAGTATCTCAGTTGCTAAAAAATGAATATATTATGCAAACGGGGAGGGATCAATTCTCCTTGGGACAAAAATTTTGAAAAATTACATTATAATTCATTAAATCCAATAATATTGTTAAGATTAACAATTCAAATGTGCATCTATCTAGTGATTTTGAACCAGGAGCTGTACTTCACAGCTACAAAAAGAGCTTTAATGGATTCGTTGTAAAGTTGACCGAAGATGAGGCAGAAACATTAGCAGGTACTTTTGAACTTAAATTTAATAAAAATAGTGTAATTATTTATTTTGATTTGTCCCTTACAAAGTTATTTCCTTTTGTGTTGCAAAAGAAATGGACGATGTAGTATCGGTTTTTCCAAACACAAAGAATCGTCTTCACACGACAAAATCGTGGGACTTCATAGGCCTCCCACAAAATATCAAAAGAATGAGTTTGGAGAGTGACATAATAGTTGGAGTAGTAGACACAGGAATTTGGCCAGAGTCAAAGAGCTTCAGTGATGAAGGATTTGGTCCACCACCAAAAAAATGGAAGGGAACATGTCACAACTTCACTTGCAACAAGTAATTAATCACTTAAATCCGTTGTTTTTTGTTTACTTTTCAAAAATAATCATTTACATTTATATGCGCAGTAAAATAATTGGTGCGAGATACTTCAACATTGAAGGAAAATACGGTAAAAAGGATAAGAAATCTCCAAGAGATGTAAATGGGCATGGCTCACATTGCGCATCCACGATTGCTGGAAACATTGTTAATTCTGTAAGCCTAGAAGGTTATGCCGCTGGGACAGCACGTGGAGGAGTTCCTTCAGCTCGCATCGCTGTCTACAAAGTGTGTTGGGAAAAAACTGGTTGCGACGAGGCTAATATCCTTGCAGCTTTTGATTCAGCAATTGCTGACGGAGTTGATGTTATTTCTGTTTCTCTTGGACCAGGTCAAGTAACACCATTAACTCAATATTTTCACGACTCAATCAACGTTGGAAGTTTCCATGCGATGCAAAGAGGTGTGTTTACTTCGAATTCGGCTAATAATTTGGGCCCTGATCTTTTTACAATGACAACCTACCCACCTTGGTTGCTTTCCGTTGCTGCTAGCACATTTGGTAGAAAGTTCGTTACAAAGGTGCAGTTAGGAAATGGTAAATTATATGAGGTATGTTAAATAATCTTTATATGATCTTAGCTACATTATATTTCGAAATTTACAAGATTTTTTTTTTACTCTAATAAAATTTTAATCTAATATTCAGGGGTCAACAATTAACACATTTGATCTCAAAAACAAAATGTTTCCAATAATTTTTGCAAGAGATATACCCAACACTGCTGCTGGATTTAACAGTTCTGAATCCAGGTATCATCAATACATATACTTCTCGTGCCGGTTTTCTTTGTTTAATATTTATTTCATAAGAATTTTAATTGTATAAATTTTATTATTCAGATTTTGCAACAAGAACTCTGTAGATAAACATGCAGTAAAGGGAAAGATAGTTTTATGCGAGGGCATTCAGATTCCTACGGATGTCGGGTTTTTCTCTGGGGCTGCTGGTGTAATATTTGGATATGTTTCTGCAAAAGATTTGCCAAATATATATGCTTTACCAGCCACACTCCTTAGTCTATGGAACTTTAGAGAAATACAGTATTACATGAAATCAACAAGGTATAGATTTATATAATATTTATTAACTATGGAACCTTTTTCATTAAATTTATCTTTCTATCAATTATCAGAAATCCAACTGCCACAATATTTAAGAGTGAAGAAGTCGAAGATTCGTTGTCCCCTTATGTAGCTTCATTTTCATCAAGAGGTCCAAACCCAATTACGCCGAATATTCTCAAGGTAACATTAAAAAAGTATAGAAATCTGGTCAATGCTTTTTCAACATGTAAAATGCTAACTAGATTCAATCATTTCTCGATGTTGCAGCCAGATATTGCTGCCGCGGGAGTTAACGTTATCGCCGCATGGACTCCACTCGACCCGATTTCTGAATTTGAAGGTGACAAGAGAAGAGTACCATATCAAATTATCTCGGGAACTTCAATGGCATGCCCTCATGCAGCTGGAGCAGCTGCATTCGTTAAATCATTTCATCCCAATTGGTCTCCTGCTATGATCAAGTCTGCCCTTATGACCACTGGTAATTTCACTGATAAAATTAATTTTATTTATCTATTCAAATCATACCAATTATAGTTGCTGAAATAACTGAGACAATCCTTTTCTTGTGTATACAAATTAACAGCTACACCAATGAGCCCTTCTATAAATCCTGAAGCTGAATTCGCATACGGTGCGGGGCTAATTAGTCCTGTTAAGGCAACAAATCCAGGTTTAGTATATGATATCAGTGAAGCAGATTATGTCGAGTTCTTGTGCGGAGAAGGATACACTACTAAACAACTACGAAATCTTACTCGTTATAAAAGTGATTGCAAGGGAAAAGCTAATGGGAATGCTGTATACAAATTGAACCTCCCATCATTTGCACTTATTGCAAACGACAAATTTTTCGGATATGTTTACCATAGAACCGTTACAAATGTGGGATCAGCAAAATCTACTTATAAAGCAAGAGTAATATCTTCACCTTTGATGGAAATTCAAGTGAAGCCTGATGTTCTGTCTTTTACATCTATAGGACAGAAAAAATCATTCTCGCTCACAATAGAAGGAGATGTCAATGTGGGAATAATGTCTTCTTCTTTGATCTGGGATGATGGTAATCATCAAGTTAGAAGCCCAATTGTAGTGTATAGAAAATAAGCAGGAGTTATTAAGCCTAATAAGGTCTGCGCGTGTGAATGTTTGTGACACAAGAAAATGTCCCTAAGGTGTTAACTTAGCTTGTAACCTCCTTGTGTGATGGAATTCAAATAAAGAGTTGTAAAATGGAAATAATAATTAATTGCTACCGAGTAAATCAAGTTATGTTTAGTAATAGGACTTCTATGTAATGACTTTGGGCTTATTTAATGTCCGTCACATAATGAGATTGAATCTTGGTTTCTTTTACTCCAACATTTGGTATCTGGCCCTAACCATGGTTTTGTAGTGATAAAAAATCACGCAGTTGTTTTATGAAAATTAGTTGCAACTAACTTCCGCTTCTTCTTGCTCAAAGTTCAATCATTTTGCTTCTTCTACTCTCACTCACGTTGCTGAAAACATTTCTCTTCCACCTTTTGTACCAAGATTTGATGGTTTTAAGATCAATATTCTATGCAGATGGAAAACTTGCTCCAATCAAATGAATATTGGGCCTTGTGAGAAATGGTGTGGGTTAAATATGTTTAAATCTCAACCCATAAAATTAACTCCTTCAAAGGGTGAGGTTGCCCTCACATATTTATACACTCTTCAGCCCGGGAACCTAAGCAATGTGAGACTTCAAACATGTTGAGAATGAAATTCCTTGTGTCGAATCAAGTGTAGCACGACAAAAAATAAGGATGTGTCGAAATTAGCCTAGTGTGAGTGTCGGGTTGTGTTAGATGTCGAAGTATCAAAGCTTGTCGCTTGACACAAAATTTCGACTTAGATCAAAATAGAAATTTTGGGTTTTTATATTTTTGGTATTTACCTTAAGGAATAAGGTGGCTCAATTATAAATAGAGGGAGTAAACCATATTTTGAGTAAGAAGAATAGAAAATATATTGTAACACACAATAGAAAATGCAGTTGCACAGTTGAATAATATTTTTTCTCAGTTTGAGAGCAGAGAGTTACTCTGCAGAAATCATTCTCATCTTTCATTATTTTGTTAAACCCTAATATTCTTTCTTATTCAATCTTCTTTCTTTCTTCTTCCATTAACAATTACTGCGCAGAATCATTCTTGCAATCAAGGTGTGATTGTTTCACTTGAGTGAAGAGTGAAGAATAAGGGATTTCGATCAGGTTGATAAAATCTTGTTCATTAAGATTGGTTCAGAATTCTCAAAGTTTTTGGTTAATTCCAACATCTGGTAATTAGAGCTTCGCTCGTGATTCGTGGAAGAAAATAACGATGACGATGAATCATCTAAACAGGTATTTTCCGGCGAGTCTTACGATTCTCAAGAACAATAATTATGAGAATTGGTGCAAGAAGATGAAGGCGGTTTTCTCTTATCAAGATCTTTGGGATCTTGTGAAGGAAAAAGTAACACCGCTTATAGAAAACGCGACGGATCAAGAAAAGGTTGCATACAAAGAATTGAAGAAGAAAGATTATAAATCTCTCTTTATAATTGATCAATGCGTTAATCCAGACAATTTTGAAAAGGTTGGTGATGTAGAATCAGCGAAAGAAGCATGAGAAATCTTTGAGAAATTGTTGGGAGGCAAGAGAAGGTGAAAGAGGTGAGGTTACAAACTCACAAAAAGACGTATGAATTGCTTCAGATGGAAGAAAGTGAAAGCATAACTGATTTCTTCACTAGGGTTACTAAATTGGTGAATCAAATCAACGTATGTGGAGAAGTGTTGACATCAAGATTAGTTGTTGCAAAGATCTTGAGCTCATTGGCTCCAAAGTTTGACCACGTGGTAGTAGGCATAGAAGAGTTGAAAGATTTGTCAACATTGACAAAAGAAGAGCCTTAAGGGATGCTTGAATCTCATGAACAAAGAATGGCTGAAAGAGCTGCAGAAAAGTCGAAGAGTGATGTGACTTTGCAAGCGCAATCAGCAAAAGAAAAGAAAGGCAAAGGAAGTTGGAATGACAACAAAGGCAGAAGAGGCTACAACAATTCGACTGGTTGAAATCAGCAAGAAGGAAACTAGTCGAATCAGATAAAACCTTGGAACCCAGGCAAACAAAGAGGTGGTGTTGCATGTAGAGGAAGAGGTAGTGGTTGAAAACTTGACAAAAGTCACATCTAGTGTTACAATTGTCACAAGTATGGTCACTATTTTAGTAATTGTCCAAAAAAGAAGAAGAATCATGAAACTGATGCAAAGCTGACGAAACATGAAGAAAAAGAGATGTTGCTAATGGTCACAATAAGAGATGAAGAAAGATTCCAGGACCAATGTTACTTGGACTCAGGATGCTCATCACACTTGACGGGTAGGAAAGATTGGTTTGTCAACATAAAGCCCTCAATGAATAACATGGTGAAATTTGCAAATGACAATACTCTAGCAGCTGAAGGTATTGGCGATGTTCTGATTATGAGGAAAGATGGCAAGACGTTAGTAATCTCCAATGTATTGTAGATACCAGGCATGAAGAGTAATTTGCTCAACATAGGGAAGCTAGTCGAAAAGAACTACAAGGTGTCGATCAAAGATAATATGATGAGAGTTCTCGACTCATGTAGTAGGTTAATCTTGAAGGCACCAATGTCTCAGAATAGAACCTTCAAGATTGAACTTAATGTGATAGAGCATAAGTGCATTGCAACTGCAGCCAGCAGAGATGAATGGATATGGCATTATAGACTTAGTCATCTCGATTTCAAAGACATCAGAGATTTGAATAGAAGAAATATGGTTTCAGGATTACCAGAAATCAACATTCCAAGTGATGTGTGTGAAGAATGTGTTCAGGTGAAGCAGCACAAGAACGACTTCAGCAAGGAAGCAGGAAGCAAGTCGAAGGCAATTCTTGAAGTCATATACTCTGATGTATGTGGTCCTATCCAGATGGATTTGATTGGAGGAAATAGATACTTTGTCACGTTCATAGATGATTTCAGTCAAAAATTATGGACTTACCTTATCAAGAAGAAAAGTGAAGTGATCGAGGTATTTTCCAAATTTAAATCTATGGTCGAAAGACAAAATGGTCGAAAGTTAAAGATTTTGAGGACTGGTGGTGGAGGAGAGTGTGTCGAAAGATTTTGATGCATTATGTGAGAAAGAATGGATTATGCATGAGGTGGTGCCACCCTGCACTCCACAGCAGAATGGAATTACTGAAAGGAATAATAGAACCATCATGAATATGGTGAGAAGTATGCTGAAAGGCAAGAATCTACCCAAAGATTTATGGGGAGAAGTTGTGTCGAATGCACACATCTTGAAAAGATGTCCGACAAAAAGGAAAAATGGAATTACGCCAGAAGAATGTTGGTCTAATATCAAGCCTTGCCTAAGTTATTTAAATGTGTTTGGATCTATAGCACATAGACATGTTCCAGATCAATTGAGAAGAAAACTTGATGAAAAGTTGAGTCAAATGATCCTAATAGGTTATCATTCGACTGGAGGATACAAGTTGTTCGACCCAATGAACTATTAAGTAGTGATCAACAGGGACGTGATCATAGATGAGCTTAAAGAATGGGATTGGACTGAGAATGTAAAGAAGGATTCAGTGAGAATCTTTTGTGAAGAACCAGCTAGTGAAGTCGAAAGAGAAGTTCAACAAGAAGATGTCAGAAGTGAAGCAGGCCCAAGAAGACCTCAATGAACAAGACACATGTCTGCAAAGTTGCAAGAATGTGTGATTACATCAGATGATGTTATCAATGAAGAAGGTGAGCTAGTACACTATGTTTTCTATGCAGATGTTGAACTAGTCAATGCAGCAGAGGCATTGAAAGATTCGAAGTGGGTGAAAGCAATGAATGAAGAATTAGATTCCATTAAAGTCAACAACACTTGGTCACTTGTCAAATTGCCTCAAGGCAAGAAGGCAATCGATGTGAAGTAGGTATACAAGGTGAAGCTAAATCATAAAGGATAAGTAACTCGACACAAGGCGAGACTTGTGGCGAAAGGATTTCTTCAAAAAGAAGGAATCGACTTCGACGAAGTATTTGCACCTGTTGCTAGAATCGAAACAATCAGGTTGGATATTGGTCTAGTTAACATGAACAATTGGCACATATGTCAAATGGATGTGAAATGTGCATTCCTGAATGGCCCCTTAGATGAAGAAGTTTATGACACACAACCACCTGGCTTTGTGAAACAAGGCGAAGAAAGTAAGGTATACAGGCTGCATAAAGCCCTGTATGGACTTAAGCAAGCTCAGAGAGCTTAGAATAAGAAGATAGATAGATTTTTAAGGGAGAAGGAATTTGTTAAGTGCACGATTGAGAATAGAGTATATGTAAGAAGAAGAAGGAGTGAATTTCTTATACTATGTCTCTATGTCGATGACTTATTGATAACAAGAAGTTGTAAAGAGATCAAAGGTTTCAAACATGACCTAAGTGAGGAGTTTGAAATGTCAAACTTGGGAAATCTCTCATATTTCCTTGGCATCGAATTCTACAAGTGTGGAAGTGGTTTGATGATGCGTCAAAGAAGATATGCAGGTGAAATACTCAAGAGATTTGAGATGCAAGATTGTAACCCGAATTTGACTCTAGCTGAGCCCACATTGCAACTGTCGAAAGAATCAGATGAAGATGATGTTGACCCAACTCAGTACAGAAGACATATTGGGTCACTAAGATACCTTTGTCACACAAGGCCTGACTTAGCATACAATGTAAGTATGGTAAGTAGATTCATGCAGAAGCCAAAGGTATCATACCTAGCAGCGACGAAGAGGATACTAAGGTATTTGAAAGGAACTGTCGACTACAACATTTTATTTCCTACAGTTGATGAAGGAAAATAATGAAAGTTAGTGGATACACCGACTCAAGTTGGTGTAGTGATGTTGAGGATAGAAAATCCACAGTTGGCTATGTGTTTATGCTCAGTGGTGCACCAATTGCTTGGAGTTTAAGAAAGGATCCAGTAGTGACATTGTCTTTGTTCAAAGCAGAATACATAGCTGATTCTCTTTGTGCATGTGTAGCGTGCGATTTTTGTCGGTGACACGACCACCTTTCCGCAATGGTTGGAATTGGGTGCTACTTTCTGATTTCCTATTTATCCTATGAAGCTGGAAAGGAAAGGGAGGCTATCCTAAACTAACCTTGCACGCAAATGTTTTCTTTAACAAATGCTAAGAGATTGGGGGGTCGGGGTCAGGTTATACAAAGGGAAGTTGTCAATCACCCAGTGTATATATGGTTATCTATAGACCTTTTATGGCATGTTTTTTTATTGGTTTAAATACTTTTTGGTGTTTATCTGTCTTGGGTTGGGAAAGTTTCTCCTTTGGGAGTGTTGAGAGAGTGGTTCTGTTGTTTTCGGGTTTTCTGTTGTTTTTGGTAAGGTACTGGACCTAAAGTTTTTGATTTTGTGTGCTCGCTAAGATTTCGCAATCTTATGCCTACGTATTCCCGTAAAGATACTCGGGAAATCAGACCAATCGTAGTTCCTCCTATTTCTATGGAAGGAAAAATGTTTGGTGTCTTGTTTAAAGCCCGAGATTGAAGTTGTTTGAATATTGGTGTCTTGTTCAAAGCCCAAGATTGAAGCTAAAGGGTGATTGAGAGAGAATTGGCATCTCTAAAGGGAAATGTCTCACATTTTCATCACAGTTGTTGAAGGATTGGTTATAAAGGGGAATTACTTTAACTAGAATATATGGAATCCAGCAATGTCATAATTTTCCTTTAAAGGGAATTGTCCCGAAGGAATAAACTTTAACTCAGTGTAGAGCAATTTCATTCTTCCTTAGGAGTCTTTCATGCTAAGAGAGGGACATTGGCTTGGATGTAAATAATCCAGAGGCTTGCCACTTATAGCAATTAGATGAAAGAGGAAGTTTACCATGATAAAAGAGGGACTCAAGCTTGGGTTTTTGACTCAACAAGTGTGCCACTTACAACAGTTATCTGCAATTAGGTTTTTTTATTGTTTGTTTTGATTTGTGATGTACAGAGAAATGTCTTCCTACAGAGAGAACTCTTGATTTTCTCTGAGGGGATGTTGATTTTTGTGTGCCTTGATCAAAGCCCAAGGTTGAACCTAAAGGGTTGACTCTGCTTAGGGAGTTTTGTATCTGTCTTGTACAAAGCCCAAGATTGAGGGTAAAAAGATATTGACTCAGCTAGAGAGTATGATCTATCTTGTACAAAGCCCAAGATTGAGGCTGGAAAGAGATGGACTCCACTGGGGAGGTTTTATCTGTCTTGTACAAAGCCCAAGATTGAGGCTGTCTCTACTGAGGAAAATCATTATGCAAAGCCTAAGAGGAAGTTGGCTGGGGGAAATTCTTATATGAAGCCTAAGAGGAGGTTGGCTTCTGTTGAGGATTATTGAGATCCAGAGACAGGTCCAATATGTATTAGGGAATCAACTCTTGTCGAGGATTGAAGAAGAGTTGAAATATCAGAGACCGTGAGGCTTTGATTCTGTTAGGGTTTTATTGATGGTAAATTGACCTTGTCTGGGGTTTTTAAGGTGAAGGTTTAAACCTTGAGTTTGAAAAACTATGGAGGTTTCAAACTCTACTGGAGATTAGTGTATTGATTAAATGATCAGGATTTTTCTTGTGCCTTTAGGAAACTTGAGGGCCTCTGTGGGATCTAAGAGAAGATGAGACTTTCCAAGTCTACTGGTATGAAGAGGTTGACTCTTAACTGAGGGATGATCTTTGTATGATGCCCTAGAGGAGACTGAGGTTTTAAGGGATGAAGATCAAGCCTAAAACGGTCTGATATTTTGGACTTCTGACTCTCCCGACGATTGACCTAGTAGAGATGACTAAGTTATGTCCTATATCTGTAGGAGATCTTTGGGTCATTGTACTAAGCCCAAGAGGAGGCTGAGAACTTCTAAGAAGCCTGTGGGTCCTTGTACAAAGCCCAAGAGGATGTTGGGGATGCTTTTAGGAAGCCTGTGGGTCCAAGCCTAAGAAAAGTTCAAGAAAGGTTTCATTGGGAATAAGTTCTTTCTCTGCAGAACAGTTCTAAAGTTTGAAGAAATTCAAGAGAGGTTTCACCCGGAATTAATCCTCTCTGGGGAAAAGAATTTCTTGTACACAATACTTATAAATTTGGACAGTCTTGAGAAAAGTTTCACCGGAAATAATTCCTTTCTCTATTCCATACTGTATACAAGCCCAAGAGGAGGCAAGACTGTATCTAGAATTTCCTATGGGGAACTAGTTTTGACTGTATTGAAAGAGTAACCACTGGTTTGACCTAAACCTAGACCTATATGCTGGGGAAAACCCTAAGCAAGTATGTACAAGCATATATATATATATATATATATACAGATGAAATATATAAACAAGTATGTATTGAAGAGATAGTGGAACTTACAGTTCTGTAAGCCCAAGCATAGTAACTACAGCTGTATGGTTAGTTATTCAAGAAATTGAAAAACAATTTGATAAAACTTTGAATTTGAATTTGAATCAAAGAGGAAAGTTGTTTTAAGAGGAAGTTTCGGGCTTATACTCAAGGAGAGACCCGGATGAATTATTTTGAAAAGGCGACGATCGCGTCGTAGTTTTGAAAACCACAGAGGGACTTATACAATGACTGAGGCCCAAATTATTGTATTTACAAAAATAATGGGTCTTACACTCTACTAGAGGCCCAAGAGTTTATTTTTGTACAAGCGTTGGGACTTATAGCTCAAGGAGAGGCCCAGATGAAAAACAGTGATCGTAGCGTTTATTTTGAAAATTGTATCGGGACTTATACAATGACTGAGGCCCAAATTATTTATGTACAAAAGGGGGTTGGGTCTTACACTCTATTAGAGGCCCAAAATTGTTTTGAAAAATGTTTGTGAGGGTGAAAACAATTAAAACCCTAATTTGATTTAAAAATGCATTTTAATTTAAATAAAAATCAATTAAAATGATCAAAATTATCAAACACGTATGAAAAACAAGGTGTGATCTTGGATTAATGTTTGAAAAATTATGTTTTATCCATAGAATGATTAGAAAATCATTTGAATTTGAAAAATGAAGAGAAAGAAATATTTTTAAATGCTTAAAAACAAATAAAAACAAATTCTTTACAAAAATATCAAATATATAAAATAAATAATATTTTTTGAAATTTTTGTAGAATAAAATATTTTAATATTTTTGTGAATTTTGAAAAAAAAAAGAATTAATTCAAAAACATTAAAATCTAGAGAGAAATTAATTTTTGAATCAATTAATAAAAAAAATCAAATATTCAAATATTTGAAAAATGGCGCCAAGAACACATGTTCTTGCTCGCGCGTGCTCTGCCTTCCCAGATTTGTAAAACCTCTCATATCTCTCTGATTACTCAATGAAAATGACTTTTGTAAACATGAAACTTGCTTGTTTTTGAACAAGGATTACAACCATATAAATTAATTGCATTTATATTAAGTGTGGAGTGAGAAATCATAATATGAACTCAAGAACCCTAATTTCTGCAAGAACACTATGAAATCCTATACACGATTTATACGTAACAATTGATTGAGGGGAAACACTCTATATATGTGCCGAAACATGTTTGTAACTTGAAAATACATTTATGATGCATGAATCATAGAGTTTGAGAGTGTCAGGCTTACCTCTTGTAGCTGGTGATTGAATTCTATGTTTGAGGTGTTACAGATGTTATGTAATGATCTGGATAGCTTCAATGGACCTCAAGTAATGTGTTTGAAGGCTTAGAATAGATTGAATCAACTTAGAACTTGTTGTGGCACATCAATTGGAAACAGGCCAAAAAGCATAAGCAAATGGGGGGTGACTTTGTGATTCAGGTGTTCCAGATGAGTTTTAAGGTCATGGATCACTCATATATGATTTATGTGAGGTGTTGGCATAATTTGTTTTGATAGAATTGTTCTCCAATGGAAAATTCGAATGTTACTTGAATGAGAAGCAAAATATGGTTTTTTGAGAGTGATTTTGAGGAAAGCATGTGTTATGGTGCTTTGGTGTACTTGAATTGATCAGAAAGAAGCTCTATTTATAGTAGATCAAGTTTATTTTGGGAGCAATAGTGAATGGAGGATGGATCACTCCATTATCCATTGAACTTTGTCTTGTTGCCAAGTCTCCTCTAGCCATTGACTTGGGTCAATCTTGCAGGCCTATGGTCCTCTGATGCTTGAGTTTATCTTTACTAATTTGCAATGTTATGGATTGATACATGCCAGCTCTGTGCATCCATTCAATGCCTCAAGAGAAATTTAAAAGTTTTGGATTTGAACTTTGAATGTCACATGCCAAATGATGAGGTTTTAGACTTGCAAGGCTCTATGGTGTTGTAGCTCTGCAGAGATGATGTTCATTGCACTTTAGAAACTTGTCTTTCATGGTGACAAGGCTTGCCAAGTCATGGAAACGACAAAATCGTGGGGCAAGTGCAAGACTGTTTTGCAAAAACCAGTCTTGGAGGTGTCATGTTTCCATGCTCATAACTCCCTACTCAAATTGAATTAGGATGAGTTCTGGTACTCTTTGGAAAACTTGTATATCCTACTTTAACTTTTATGTCCACCAATGGTCTTGAATAAACTTGGATCAAGGTGAAATATGGCCTCAAAGTTGGTAAAAAACCTCCAAAATTGTCACTAAGTGTTGGAAAAGAGGTCATTTTCATGTTTTTGTGATTTTGATCAGTCCATAACTAAAAATCCATGAGGATTTGGAATTTTTTTGAAACTTTTGAAGTATGTCATGTGAACTTTCATTTGAGCTTTGGATGGAAGAAAAAGGCCTTGTGGTTTGGAAGTTATGCCCTTGCAAAGTTGGTACCAAATCACTTTTGTTCCATAACTTAGAAAATTTTAAGTTTCTCAAGTTTTCCCCTTTTGCAAGTAACTCTATCTTTCTTGATTTTTCTTGATGGATGATGATCAAAGCCATGCATTAACATTGTTTTTTACTTAGGGGAGCCACATTTGTGAAAAAATTCAAAAAGTCAAACTTGATTTTGGGCACAGTTGACTTTTTGTCAGATGAATTCGAAACTGTGTGATCTTTTATGTAATCAAGTTCTTGACCTAAATAAAACCTAATGTATGGATTCCATAGGTATTTTAGGGTGTCTTGAATCATGTACCAAGGTTTTGGAACATGTCTTGGTCCAAAGTCAAAGGTACAATTGACTTTTTCTTCAAAACCCTAATTGTGGTCCAGATGAAAATGACACTTGTGAATCAAGCTTCTTGGATCAATCCATTGTTGAAAATGTATCAATGTGGTGTATTTGAGGCCCTAAAATCATATCTTGAGGTCTTGATTCATGTCTTGACTCAAAAGTCAACTTAGGGGTGAATTAGGTCAAGAAACCCTAATTCCTGATTTTTTATGAATGCTTCCCCTGAGGCAATTTTGAATCTATGATTGGGTCCATGAGGTACCTTTGAGAATTTTGGATCATGTTTTGAAGTATTGGCTCATTCCCAGATGAAAATTTTCATCTGGAGGCCCTGGTCGACCAAAACCCTAATTTGGTGACACTGGCGATCTTGAGGCTTGATCCACTTGGAATGTTGCAATCTTGTGCTTGATTCTTGATATGGGAGACCTCTTGATTCTTCATGGATGTTTAAGAGGCTTGACAAGTTGAATATATTGTCCATTCTTGATTGATCCTTTGTCTAAGTGCTCTGGGAGGGCTAAAAACCCTAATTCTTGATTGTAGTGAATGCTCAACAATCCTTGAGAAGATTGATGAGGTTTGATGGTACACCCATATAGTGGTGATGATTTTCACAATGATGAAAAATCTTGTGGTCAAAATTTGGGGTATGACAGCACGTCAAGCAAAGTGGATGGTGAATCTGGTCGAAGAGATTATAGCGAAGAGTCATGGAGTAATTACCATGAAGATCGAAAGCATGTCAACTATCAATCTGGAGAAGAATCCAATAGCACATGGGCGAAGCAAGCACATCGAAATGAGGTTTCATTATCTTTGAGAGCAGGTAGCAGAAGGGAAGATGAACTTGGAACACTACAAAACTGAGAATCAGATTGTAGATATCATAACGAAAGAAGTGCAAGTCGAAATCTTCAAGTAGCTAAGGTCTATGATGAATATTGTCATACCCCAAATTTTGACCACAAGATTTCCCACCATTGTGTAAATCATCACCACAATATGGATGTACCATCATGCCTCATCAATCTCCTAATAGGTGGTTGAGCATTTACCACAATCAAGAATTAGGGTTTTGAGCCCTCTCAGAGCACTTAGACAAAGGATCAATCAAGAAATGACATGATATTCAACTTTTCTAACCTTTTAAACACCCATAAGGGATCAAGAGGACTCCCACATCAAGAATCAGGCACAGGAGTGCAACATTCCAAGTGGATCAAGCCTCGAGATCACCAGTGTCACCAAATTATGGTTTTGGTTAACCAAGGCCTCAAGATGAAATTTTCTTCTGGGCATGAGCAAATGCTTCAAAACACAACCCAAGATGCTCAAAGGGACCTCATGGACCTTATCATCAAGTCAAAATAACCCCAGGGGATGCATTCATAAAAAATCAGGAATTAGGGTTTCTTGACCTAATTCACCCCTAAGTTGACTTTTGGAGCAAAGCATGAGCCAAGACTGTAACAGCCCGATTTAGATATTTCCATTTTTGTGTTGATTGATTCTATTTGGTGGAGTCTTTTATTTAATTGGGCAATAATTATGTTATTTGTGATATTGGTGTGTGAATATGTTATGTTTGCATATTATGTGATTTTACCGTTTTTGAGAGTTTGCGGGGAATATTAGATTGGAGGATATTTTAGATATTTCACATTTAATGATAGTTAGTTAGTTAGTAGATATTTTGAGAAAATATAAAGAAATAGAAAGAAAGAAAAGTATAAGAAAGAAAAAGAATAGAAATAGAAAGTTAGAGGTGAGAAAGAGAGAAAAACAGAATTTTGAGAGAAAAAGGAGAAAAGAGAAGAGCAAAGAGAAAAGTGTGGAAAATCACCAAGATCAATCTTTCGGAGTCAATTTAATCGGGTAAGGGTGTGAAATATTGTTATCCTAACTATGTGTATGATTATGTATGTGTTTTGTGTTGATGTTTGGGTTGGTTTTCCATATGTTTCCGTTTATGCCGTATTTGACGAAATCGATAGAAACCGATGTTTTTACGGTTGGAAATTCATATAAATACATGTGTTAGTTGGTTATATGTATGTGAGCTGCTGTTTAAAGTTTCATGAAGTTTGGTTATGTTTCGGTTAGTTTTCGGTATGTTTCCGTTGTTGTTTCCGTTTAGGTCGAATCGTAGGAAATCGATAGAAACCGATGTTTTCACGGTTAGAATTCGAAATAAATTACGTAGTTGTATCGAGTAAGGTTAGGTTGTCGTATAGAGTGCTTTTTATTCGATTTGGTGATGTTTGAAAATTCTGGTTTTTGAAAGGTTGAAATTTAATCGAAAAATCGAACGTCGTAGAAATTTCGTTTATGTGTTCTAAATTGTTCTTATGTATTTGGTGGTTGCGCGTATATGTTTGTTTCGGTGAAAATGTTCGATTTAGTCGAGTTTCGGGCATTTCGGAAAAGTTACAGCAAGTGTGTAAATTGAGAAATCTGATTTTTGAGAAAAACAGGGCTATGAATCGATACATAACAGCTATGTATCGATACGAAATGGTTTATGTATCGATACATAACCCTTATGCGTCGATACATACTGAAGAAATTTGAGAAAACAAAATTTTCACTACAGCATGCGTCGACACATGCGTGCTATGTATCGATACATGTGGCCTCTATGCGTCGATACATAAGCCTATGTATCGATACATACTGTGCTGAACCAGAAAATTCTGGTTTGTCGGGGAAACTTCGGAAATTCATAACTCTTGAACCGTAAGTCGGTTTTGACCCCCGTTCGAAGCGTTGGGAAGCTAACGAGATGTTCTTTCTAGAAAAAATGGTTTTGAGGTCTAAACCTGGTCCAGTTGGAACAGTATTTTCGAACCGTTTCGTAGTGTCGGGCCTCCGGTTTATGTTTTTGCGTTATTTTGAAATATACATATCTTCTTCGTTGTTTATCGGATTTAAGTGTTCTTTATATCGCATCGAAGCTGTGGATGAGTACTTTTTGATGATGATGGAAAATATTATTTTTAGCCGACTTTTAACCGACTTTTCCGGTAAACCGTAAATCAAATTGTTTGGTTATTTGTGAAAACGTTCGGTTGCCGTTTGGCACAATTGATGTGAATGTATGTGGATTGTGTGTGATGAATGCATGACTATATTGTGAATATGTATGCATGTCAAGAGTGTCATGAGTCATGTTGTATGTGAAGCATCATGGTGTGCATTCTTGTGTTGTGTGATTCTAATGAGAATCCGCTGTAACGTCGTGTGCCCGTGTGGGGCGTGAGCGACGGTTTGATTCCAGAGGGAATCTGGTATAACATCGTGAGCCTTAAAAATAAGAGGACTGAAAGCGATTTGATATATCGTGAGCCTTAAAAATAAGAGGACTGAAAGCGATGGTTATAGACGATCGTGAGCCTTATATAAAGAGGACCGAAAGCGATCGGATTGTGAGCCTTATACAAAGAGGACCGAAAGCAATCCATAAACGTCGTGAGCCTTATACACAGAGGACCGAAAGCGACGGGGAACATCGTATGCCCGACGGGGAGTTACATTGGTAACGAGCGATGGTTCCAATAAGTTCTTCAATTGAACTTGAGATGAAATGAGTCGGTACCGCATTGCATTTGCATAGAGTCGTGAGTCGGTCTCTATGATTTGCATTGGTCATCCTTGTATTTGGGCATGGGTGAATGAACATGAATATATGTGTTTATGTTGAATGATAAGCATTGTGATGAATATGCTTGGTTTTGTATATAATATATATATATATATATATATATATATATATATATATATATATATATATATATATATATGCCTTGCGATGTATATTGAATGGGATGTGATGAATTGTGATAAGAATTGTATCATGGTAATGAAGCATTGAAGAATGAATCTAATATGTATGTTTATGTGGAATGGAAGAATGGTGAGAATGTGTTATGTGTATACTTTTGTGTTGAGATATAAGATTATATGCATTGTTATTATGATAATATTTCTCACCCTTCTGCTGTTTTATGATGCTCTACGAGGCATTGCAGATTAGGTATCTGGTGGTCTTTTGTGAAGTGTGTCTTCATACCTTTTTGGTCGGTTGGCTCTGATATGTAGCACCGGGTAGCTAGGACGTTTTGATCTTATTGTGATACATTTGCATATGTATCTTGCTGATGAATTTGTGTATATAAACATGATGTATATATATGTATATGTTGATGTATATATGTGGTTGTTATTCAATATTTTAGATGTTTCCGCTTTTATTTTAAAATATTGAGATGTGGGTATAAGGACTGAGATCCTTTGTTGTTTGAAAGTTACCCCACTGTTGCATATCTTTGTGAGCAGGTGTTATATGTGTTTAATTTCAAGCATAATGTGACATACCTTTTTATGCCGTGTTTACAATATACTCTGATGAAATTTCTAATACGTGCCTAAATGATTTATTTGATTATTTGGGGGTATAGAAAGGGGGTGTTACATTAAGTGGTATCAGAGCCAAGGTTGAGTCAGTCGTGTCTGTCTCGTTGTTGTGTTGGTTGAACTGTTGTTTAAACTTTGTTGTTATTTTTGGGAGTGATCAGAATATGGCTGGTAGAAACGATAATGCGATGGCTGCTGCTATGGAAGCAATGGCTAGGGCGGTGCAGGGTGCGCCGAATGTAAGTGCTAATGAAGAATTCAGGAAGAATCAACCACCGGTCTTCAAAGGAAGATTTGATCCCGATGGTGCTCAACTTTGGCTGAAAGAGATTGAAAGAATCTTCAGAGTCATGGATTGTGCGGAAGAGAATAAGGTGAGGCTTGGATCTCACATGCTGAGGGAAGAAGCCGACGATTGGTGGGTCGGTATGCGTGAAATTCTTGAGGTGGATAATGAAGAGGTAACTTGGGAATTGTTTCGTACCGAGTTTTTGCTGAAGTATTACCCTAAAAGTGTGAAAGGGAAGAAAGAGGTGGAATTCCTGGAATTGAAACAAGGTGGTATGTCAGTGGTGGACTATACTTCTAAGTTTGTGGAATTGGTTCAATTTCATTCTCATTATGCTGCGATTACTGCTGAGTTCTCAAAGTGTATTAAATATGAGAATGGTTTGCGTCCTGAGATTAAGCAAGCTGTGGGATATCAAAGGATTAGGAGGTTTTCGGATTTGACTGAATGTTGTAGGATCTTCGAGGAAGATAGCAAAGCTCGTTCTACACATTACAAGAGTGTGAATGAGAGGAGAGGGGAACAGCAAGCTAGAAGTGGACCTTATGTGACCCTCGCTGATAAGGGTAAATATAAGGGAAACTTTGATAAAAGATCTAGAGGAGGAAGTTCTGGGTTCATTAAGTGTTTCAATTGTGGTGGAATGGGTCATAAAGCAACTGAGTGTAGGAAGGCCGTTGGGAGATGTTCTAACTGTGGAGGTATGGGGCATTCTACTGCTGAGTGTAGGAGGAATATGGTGAAGTGTTTTAACTGTGGATAAGTGGGTCACATTAGTACTAAGTGCACTAAGCCGAAACAAGCTCAAGCGGGCGGAAAGGTGTTTGCATTGGCGGGGACTCAGACCACTAGTGTAGACCGTTTGATTAAAGGTACATGCTTTATTAATAGTACACCTTTAGTTGCTGTTATTGATACGGGAGCGACTCATTCGTTTATTTCGTCCGAGTGCGCGAAGCGTTTGAATCTTGTGTTGTCTCTGATGGATGGTAAAATGGTTATTGATACTCCAGCAATGGGGTTAGTAACTACTTCTTTGGTTTGTCTAAGTTGTCCTTTAACCATTTATGGTAAAGACTTCATTATGGATTTAGTGTGTTTGCCGTTGGAGGGATTGGATGTAATCTTGGGTATGAACTGGTTGCAATTTAATCGAGTTCATATAGATTGCTATCATAAGTTGGTAAGGTTTCCTTCTTTGGAAGATAATGAAGATGAGAGTTTTCTATCTACTAAAGAGTTGAAGAAACTTTTAGAGGATGAAGCTCAATTGTTTGGTTTGTTTGCATCATGGTCAGTGGAGAGTAAGATTGGTATTGATGTGTTTCCAGTGGTGTGTGATTTTCCAGAAGTGTTTCCGGAGGATATTACGGATGTACCGCCGGAAAGAGAAGTTGAGTTCTCTATTGATCTAGTTCCTGGCACTAGACCGATTTCGATGGCACCGTATCGTATGTCGGCATCGGAGTTGATAGAATTGAAGAAGCAGTTGAATGACTTGTTGGACAAAAGATTTATAAGGCCAAGTGTTTCTCCTTGGGGTGCTCCGGTATTGTTGGTAAAGAAAAAGGATGGAAGTATGCGGTTATGTATTGATTATCGACAGTTGAACAAGGTGACAATTAAGAACAAGTATCCGCTTCCAAGGATTGATGATTTGATGGACCAATTGGTTGGTGCGCGTGTCTTTAGCAAGATTGATTTGAGATCGGGATATCACCAAATTCGTGTGAAAAGCGAGGATATTCAGAAGACGGCATTTAGGACACGGTATGGTCATTACGAATATTCCGTGATGCCATTCGGGGTTTCTAATGCGCCGGGGGTGTTTATGGAATACATGAATCGTATTTTTCATGAACAGTTGGATCTTTTTGTGGTTGTGTTCATCGATGATATTTTGATTTATTCTAAGTCTCAAGAAGAGCATGAAGAGCATTTGAGAATTGTGTTGCAAATTTTGAGAGAGAAACAATTATATGCTAAGTTGTCAAAATGTGACTTTTGGCTATCGGAAGTAAGTTTTCTTGGACATGTTATCTCCGGGAGTGGTATTAGTGTTGATCCATCTAAGATTGATGCGGTGATGTAGTGGGAGACTCCTAGGTCGGTTACGGAAATTCGAAGCTTTTTAGGCTTGGCGGGTTATTATCGGAGGTTTATAGAGGGATTTTCGAAGTTGGCACTTCCGTTAACGCAATTGACTTGTAAAGGAAAGGCTTTCATTTGGGATATAGATTGTGAAAAGAGTTTCATTGAGCTAAAAAGAAGGTTGACAACGGCTCCGATCTTGATTTTGCCGAATTCTAATGATCCATTTGTGGTGTATGGTGATGCTTCATTGATTGGTTTAGGTGGTGTTTTGATGCAAGATGGAAAAGTTGTGGCATATGCTTCAAGACAATTGAGAGTACATGAAAAGAATTATCCTACGCATGACTTGGAGTTAGCGGCGGTGGTGTTTGTTTTGAAAATTTGGAGGCATTACCTTTATGGTGCAAGATTTGAAGTTTTTAGTGATCACAAAAGCTTAAGATATTTATTTGATCAGAAAGAATTGAACATGAGACAACGAAGATGGTTAGAGCTTTTGAAAGATTTTGATTTTAGTTTGAATTACCATCCGGGTAAGGCGAATGTGGTAGCCGATGCCTTAAGTCGAAAGTTGTTACATATGCCCGCATTAATGATGACAGAATGGGAACTTTTGGAGGATTTCAGAGATTTGAGTTTGGTTTGTGTAATGACGCCGCGAAGTGTGAGACTTGGTATGTTACATGTTACGAATGATTTTCTTGCAACGGTTAGTGAAAAGCAAAAGTTGGATTTGAAGTTCGTTGATTTAATGATGAATGAGAATGAGGATTTCAATGTTGATAACTTTGGAGTTTTGAGATTCCGTGGTCGTATTTGTATTCCCGACGACGCGGAGTTGAAAAAGTTGATTTTAGAGGAAGGACACCGAAGTAATTTAAGTATTCATCCGGGTGCGAATAAGATGTATCAAGATTTGAAGAAGATCTTTTGGTGGTCCGTTTTAAAGAGGGATGTGGCTCGATTTGTGTATGCGTGTTTGACTTGTCAAAAGTCGAAGGTGGAACATCAAAAGCCTAGTGGTTTGTTGCAACCGTTGGATATTCCGGAATGGAAATGGGATAGTATATCGATGGATTTTGTTACGGGATTGCCGAATACGCAAAGAGGTCATAATGCTATTTGGGTGATTGTTGATAGGCTTACTAAATCTGCTCACTTTATTCCAATTGACATTAGTTATCCTTTGGAGAAGTTAGCCGAGATTTATGTTCGTGTGATTGTGAAGTTACATGGAGTTCCTAAGAGTATTGTATCGGATCGAGATCCGAGATTTACATCGAGATTTTGGGTGAGTTTACAAGAGGCTTTGGGTTCTAAGCTAAGATTGAGTTCGGCTTACCATCCGCAAACAGATGGTCAAACCGAGAGGACGATTCAATCGTTGGAGGATTTGTTGCGTGCTTGTGTGCTAGAGCAAGGTGGTGCTTGGGATAGTTATTTAGCGTTGATTGAGTTCACCTATAATAACAGTTTTCATTCGAGTATTGGTATGGCACCATTTGAGGCTTTGTATGGTCGGAGATGTCGAACACCTTTGTGTTGGCATGAAACTGGTGAGAGGGCGATTGTTGGACCGGAATTGGTACAAGAAACGACGGAGAAAGTGAAGTTTATTCGGGAGAAGATGAAAGCTTCTCAAAGTAGACAAAAGAGCTATCATGACAAGAGAAGGAAGGATCTTGAGTTTAAAGAAGGCGAACATGTGTTTTTGAGAGTTACACCGGTTACGGGCGTGGGTCGTGCTTTGAAGTCGAAGAAGTTGACTTCTCATTTTATTGGTCCGTATCAGATTACTGCACGTGTTGGCGCTGTGGCTTATCGTGTGGCGTTGCCTCCGAATCTTTCGAATTTGCATGATGTTTTCCATGTTTCGCAACTTCGGAAGTATGTTCCGGATCCGTCACATATTATTCCTATGGACGAGGTAGAAGTGAGAGATAATCTTACGGTTGAAGTTTTACCGATTAAGATTTTGGATCGTGAAGTTAAGAAGCTAAGAGGCAAGGATATTGCGCTTGTGAAAGTAGCGTGGGGAGGCGCTTCGGAGGGCAATATGACTTGGGAATTGGAAAGTGGGGTGCGAGAGTCGTATCCGGAGTTGTTTGAATCAGGTAATAGTTTCGAGGACGAAAATTTCAAAGTGGGGGAGAGTTGTAACAGCCCGATTTAGATATTTCCATTTTTGTGTTGATTGATTCTATTTGGTAGAGTCTTTTATTTAATTGGGCAATAATTATGTTATTTGTGATATTGGTGTGTGAATATGTTATGTTTGCATATTATGTGATTTTACCGTTTTTGAGAGTTTGCGGGGAATATTAGATTGGAGGATATTTTAGATATTTCACATTTAATGATAGTTAGTTAGTTAGTAGATATTTTGAGAAAATATAAAGAAATAGAAAGAAAGAAAAGTATAAGAAAGAAAAATAATAGAAATAGAAAGTTAGAGGTGAGAAAGAGAGAAAAACAGAATTTTGAGAGAAAAAGGAGAAAAGAGAAGAGCAAAGAGAAAAGTGTGGAAAATCACCAAGATCAATCTTTCGGAGTCAATTTAATCGGGTAAGGGTGTGAAATATTGTTATCCTAACTATGTGTATGATTATGTATGTGTTTTGTGTTGATGTTTGGGTTGGTTTTCCATATGTTTCCGTTTATGCCGTATTTGACGAAATCGATAGAAACCGATGTTTTTACGGTCGGAAAGTCGTATAAATACATGTGTTAGTTGGTTATATGTATGTGAGCTGCTGTTTAAAGTTTCATGAAGTTTGGTTATGTTTCGGTTAGTTTTCGGTATGTTTCCGTTGTTGTTTCCGTTTAGGTCGAATCGTAGGAAATCGATAGAAACCGATGTTTTCACGGTTAGAATTCGAAATAAATTACGTAGTTGTATCGAGTAAGGTTAGGTTGTCGTATAGCGTGCTTTTTATTCGATTTGGTGATGTTTGAAAATTCTGGTTTTTGAAAGGTTGAAATTTAATCGAAAAATCGAACGTCGTAGAAATTTCGTTTATGTGTTCTAAATTGTTCTTATGTATTTGGTGGTTGTGCGTATATGTTTGTTTCGGTGAAAATGTTCGATTTAGTCGAGTTTCGGGCATTTCGGAAAAGTTACAGCAAGTGTGTAAATTGAGAAATCTGATTTTTGAGAAAAACAGGGCTATGAATCGATACATAACAACTATGTATCGATACGAAATGGTTTATGTATCGATACATAACCCTTATGCGTCGATACATACTGAAGAAATTTGAGAAAACAGCATTTTCACTACAGCATGTGTCGACACATGCGTGCTATGTATCGATACATGTGGCCTCTATGCGTCGATACATAAGCCTATGTATCGATACATACTGTGCTGAACCAGAAAATTCTGGTTTGTCGGGGAAACTTCGGAAATTCATAACTCTTGAACCGTAAGTCGGTTTTGACCCCCGTTCAAAGCGTTGGGAACCTAACGAGATGTTCTTTCTAGGAAAAATGGTTTTGAGGTCTAAACCTGGTCCAGTTGGAACAGTATTTTCGAACCGTTTCGTAGTGTCGGGCCTCCGGTTTATGTTTTTGCGTTATTTTGAAATATACATATCTTCTTCGTTGTTTATCGGATTTAAGTGTTCTTTATATCGAATCGAAGCTGTGGATGAGTACTTTTTGATGATGATGGAAAATATTATTTTTAGCCGACTTTTAACCGACTTTTCTGGTAAACCGTAAATCAAATTGTTTGGTTATTTGTGAAAACGTTCGGTTGCCGTTTGGCACAATTGATGTGAATGTATGTGGATTGTGTGTGATGAATGCATGACTATATTGTGAATATGTATGCATGTCAAGAGTGTCATGAGTCATGTTGTATGTGAAGCATCATGGTGTGCATTCTTGTGTTGTGTGATTCTAATGAGAATCCGCTGTAACGTCGTGTGCCCGTGTGGGGCGTGAGCGACGGTTTGATTCCAGAGGGAATCTGCTATAACATCGTGAGCCTTAAAAATAAGAGGACTGAAAGGGATTTGATATATCGTGAGCCTTAAAAATAAGAGGACTGAAAGCGATGGTTATAGACGATCGTGAGCCTTATACAAAGAGGACCGAAAGCGATCGGATTGTGAGCCTTATACAAAGAGGACCGAAAGCAATCCATAAACGTCGTGAGCCTTATACACAGAGGACCGAAAGCGACGGGGAACATCGTATGCCCGATGGGGAGTTACATTGGTAACGAGCGATGGTTCCAATAAGTTCTTCAATTGAACTTGAGATGAAATGAGTCGGTACCGCATTGCATTTGCATAGAGTCGTGAGTCGGTCTCTATGATTTGCATTGGTCATCCTTGTATTTGGGCATGGGTGAATGAACATGAATATATGTGTTTATGTTGAATGATAAGCATTGTGATGAATATGCTTGGTTTTGTATATAATATATATATATATATGCCTTGCGATGTATATTGAATGGGATGTGATGAATTGTGATAAGAATTGTATCATGGTAATGAAGCATTGAAGAATGAATCTAATATGTATGTTTATGTGGAATGGTAGAATGGTGAGAATGTGTTATGTGTATACTTTTGTGTTGAGATATAAGATTATATGCATTGTTATTATGATAATATTTCTCACCATTCTGCTGTTTTATGATGCTCTACGAGGCATTGCAAATTAGGTATCTGGTGGTCTTTTGTGAAGTGTGTCTTCATACCTTTTTGGTCGGTTGGCTCTGATATGTAGCACCGGGTAGCTAGGACGTTTTGATCTTATTGTGATACATTTGCATATGTATCTTACTGATGAATTTGTGTATATAAACATGATGTATATATATGTGGTTGTTATTCAATATTTTAGATGTTTCCACTTTTATTTTAAAATATTGAGATGTGGGTATAAGGACTGAGATCCTTTGTTGTTTGAAAGTTACCCCACTGTTGCATATCTTTGTGAGCAGGTGTTATATGTGTTTAATTTCAAGCATAATGTGACATACCTTTTTATGCCGTGTTTACAATATACTCTGATGAAATTTCCAATACGTGCCTAAATGATTTATTTGATTATTTGGGAGTATAGAAAGGGGGTGTTACAAAGACCTCAAGACATGATTTGGGGGCCTCAAATACACTACATTGATCCATTTGTAACAATGGATTGATCCAAGAAGCTTGATTCACAAGTTTCAATTTCATCTGGACTACAATTAGGGTTTTGAAGAAAAAGTCAATTGTATCTTTGACTTTTGACCAAGACATGCTCCAAAACCTTGGGACATGGTTCAAGACACCCTACAACACCTATGGAATCCATCCATTAGGTTTGAATTGGGTGAAGAACTTGATTGCACAAAGAATCACACAGTTTGAATTTCATCTGACAAAAAGTCAATTGTGCCCAAAATCATGTTTGACTTTTTGGAATTTTTCACAAATATGGTTCCCCTAAGTCAAAAACAATGTTAATGTATGATTTTGATCATCATTCATCAAGAAAAATCAAGAAAAGTGAGGTTTCTTACAAAAAGGGCTACCTTGAGAAACCAAATTTTTTCTAAGTTATGGAATAAAAGTGGTTTTGTACCAACTTTGCAAGGTCATAACTCCTAAACCGTAAGGCCTTTTTCTCCCATTCAAAGCTCAAATGAAAGTTAATATTACATACTTTAAAAGTGTAAACTACAAGATATTCCAAATGTGAAATGGACACCTTTTCCCACACTTAGTGAAATTTTTAACAAGTCAGAATTTGTTTCACTTTTTCCAAACTTTGAGGACATTTTTCACCTTGATCCAAGTTGAACCAGGTGCATTGTTGAACAAAAAAGTTAAAGTACATCATGCAAGCTTTCTTAAATGTCCAAGAGCTCAATCAAAATCCATTTGAGCTAGGAGTTATGAATCTCACAAGTTTCCTAAACACAAACTGTTTTTTGATAGCATGTGGTACAAACTTGCATCCCACGATTCCTTAGACTAATTTTGGGCACTTTAATCATTCAATTTCTATCCAATTACAACACAAATGAATGACGAATCTGATACATAACATAAAATGCCAAGAACCTAGCCTTCCATATGCAAAATCATCATGAAAGGAACCTTGAAATTCAAATTTGGCATCAAACATTCAATAGATACATCAAGGTGGCATGGACTGAAGCAAACCCAACTGAATGAGTCAAGCCTTATCCCTGCAATAGAAGACCATAGGCCTGTGCTCTAATCTCAAGTAAATGGCTAGAGGAGACTTGAGATTCCTTTTGAAAGCCATTGGATAACAATTTGTACCAGTTGTCATTAACTATTGATGCCAAAACAGACTTGCTGCACTATAAATAGACATCAATTATGATCAGTTTAAGTACACCAAAGCACCCAAACTGATGCTTTACTCAGAATCTCTCTTTCACTCCAAATTTGCCTTCCATTTCAAGTCACTATCGGATTTTGAAATTGGAAGTGATTCAAACCAAACCAATCATGCCAACACCTCATATACATCATATATGAGTGATCCATGGCCTTGAAACAGATCTGAAACACCTGAATCACAAAATCACCAGTCACTTGCTAAATCTTTTGACAAGGTTGCAGTTGAGGTACCACAAGGTGATCCAAGCATCATCAATCAAAGCTAAGCATCTCAACACACTCTATAGGGTATAGTGAAGTTGTCCAGGTCCTTGCAACACATCTGTAACATCTCCATCATCAAGCTCGATCACCAACTGCAAGAGGTAAGCCTGAAGCCTTCAAACTCCATATTACATACATCATAAATGAATTTTTAAGTTACCATCTTGTTTTTGCATGAATGTAACCCTCAATTAATTGCCATGAATCAATCGTGTATGGAATTTCATTGTGTTCATGCTGAAATTAGGGTTCTTGAGGTTATCTGTTAGTTCTTGGATTGGCTGGAATTTTGGTAAAACAAAGTATGTTCAATGTTGATGTCAAGGTGGTGATGTTGCAACATTGAATCTTAACACTGGGTTGTGTTAAGTGTTTAATTGCTGAAGTTTGGATGTCTGATGTCACATGCGATGTTGTGACATTAGATCTGCAGAATTAATGACATCAGGTTGTGATGTTGTTAGGGTTTGCGTGTTAGCTGGAATTGTGGAGAGCAAGCTGTCTCATTGGATACGAATATCTTGGGTTAGATATTTTCCGCTGCATAGGAGATTTGATGCAGATTTGTAGGAGATTTGAAAAGATTTTAGGAGAAAATCTGTTTTGAATATTCAGTTTTAAATAACAAATCAAGTCAGATATTGTAGCAGTCCAAGCCCAATTCAGGTGGCTATATAAAGCGCACAAGACCAAAGGAAAAAGTACAGAAATACAGAGAGAAGATCAAGAGCAATAGGCTGATAGTCTTGAGTATATTGTACGAGTTTTGTATACACCATTCTAGGTTGCATTGGTGAGTCGTTTTCTGTCCTCTCTTAGAAGCTGTGAAGTAATAGAGAGTTATTACTTGATCAAAGTTGTGAAGTAAGATCAAGGTTGCTCAAAGAGGGTGTTCTTTGAGTATTGTTTTAGGGATTGAGTAGCGTTCTCATATCTAAGTGGTTTCTTAGGTAGAAAGTCACTAGTAGGAATTAAGTTTAGGAGATTGTCAACTGGGTTGTTGAGTCTGTAAATTAATTCTACAAGTAGTGAATTTCATCCCTTGCTTGGTAGCCCCCAGATGTAGGTAATTAGACCGAACTGGGTGAAAAATTTGGTGTGTTATTCTGCTGTTTATTTTGTCCATTATGCAGAGTGTGTTGTTATGACATCGCACCTTAACAGCACACGTCTGATACCAGAATTTCAATTGGTATCAGAGCAGCATCCTGTCTGTCTCTGGGTGAGATCTAGGGAAGTTACTTTCTGGTGTAAAGATGGACAAAGAAGTTGGAGGATTCGTCAACAAACCCCCTATCTTGGATGGATCCAATTATGACGATTGGAAGTCAAGGATGACTACTTTCTTAAAATCCTTGGACAGCAGGGCATGGAAGGCTATCATTAAAGAGTGGAAAGCACCTGTTGTGTGTGAGAAAGATGATGCTGGAAAAGATAAAGAAGGCACCTCAAAGCCAAAGCCTGAAGAAGAATGGACCAAGGAAGAAGATGAGCTTTCCCTTGGTAATTCCAAAGCTCTAAATGCAATCTTTAATGGAGTGGATAAGAATATTTTCAGGTTAATCAATACCTGTGAAGTTGCTAAGGAAGCGTGGGATATTTTGAAAGCTACTCATGAAGGTACATCTAGAGTTAAAATGTCAAGACTTCAGATTCTAACATCAAAATTGGAAAGCCTGAAGATGAAGGAAGATGAGACTATTCATGACTTCCACATGAATATTCTGGAGCTAGCTAATGCATCCAGTGCTCTTGGTGAAAAAATGTCAGATGAAAAGCTTGTAAGGAAGATCCTTAGGTCCCTTCCTAAGAAGTATAAGATGAAGGTAACTGCCATTGAAGAATCACAAGACATCAGCAAGATGAGAGTTGATGAGCTCATTGGATCTCTTCAAACTTTTGAGCTTGGGTTGAATGAGGAAGAACCAGAAAAGAAGCCAAAGAATATAGCCTTGGTGTCAAATGATCAAGAAGAAAAAGGAAATAGTTCTGAATCCCAGGAGGATATATCTCAGGCCATAGTTATGTTGGGAAGACAGTTTAACAAAGTGTTCAAGAGGATGAACAATAACTCCAGGCCTAATGTCAAGAACATATCTTCTGACATCAGCAAGTCAAAAGAGAAGGATGAAGAAAAAACTGCCCAAGATAAAGGAGTTCAGTGCTTTGAGTGTGAAGGGTATGGACATGTCAAGAAAGAGTGTCCCACCTTCTTGAAAAAGCAGAAGAAGGGCATGACAGTTTCCTGGTCTGACTCTGATAGTGAAAGTGAAGGTGAGTCAGCAAAGCAGGTTAGAGCTTTAACAGGAACTGTTGTCTCTGATGATGATTCTAGTGATGGAGAAATAACCTTTGAGGAACTAGCTTCTACTTATCAAGAGCTTTGCATAAAGAGTGCTGAAATCTGTCAAGAAAACAAGAGTCAAAAGGAACAGATTGCTCAGCTTGAGACTACTAAAGCTGATTTGGAAAACGAAGTCTCACTGGTTAAAGCTCATCTTGAGCATATGACCAAATCTGTTAGGATGTTGAGCTGTGGTACAGACACACTTGATAAGATCCTTCAGACGGAAAAAGTGGCTGGTGATAAGTCAAGTATAGGATTTGTGGCTGAGAAAAAGGTTTCTGCTGAAGCAAGCACTTCAGGGACAAAGGAGGAGGTGTCCCAACCAATGTCTCAAACAAAAAGACAGGATCCTACCCCTAAGAAGATTGTTCAGCCTTAGAATGTTGAGAAAAAGAATGGTCCCCATCAGAGGAAGACGCAGCTTCGAGGAGCTAGTCAGTATATGCCTCCCCAATATCACAAGAGCATGCAAGGTTCAAACAGAACATGTCTCATAGAGGTCTCAACATCAGGAAAACTGGTATGGATATGGATACAACAATGTTGTGCCTCATCACTATGGAAGAAGGAAGCCTCATCACCATAGGAGACAGCCTAGAAGACAACATCCTCACTACAGAAGAAGACAATCCAACTATGGCAGAAGGAGACAACATTATGGGTGGGAGTCACAGCAATATCATCATAATGGTAGAAGACATAAACAATTTAGAGATGACAGAGTAAGATGCTTCTATTGTGGCAGGGTTGGACATATGCAGTCCTCGTGCTTCAAGATCCATGGTTATCCAAATTCAGTTCCTCAAACCAGACAGAAGGAGGTCAGATCCAAAGTTGCTAAACAATGGGTTCCTAAAGCTCAGGTCACGTGTCTATTGGCTCATACCTCAGATGGACATTTTGCCATGGATGCATGGTACTTTGACAGTGGATGTTCTATGCACATGACTGGATCAAAGGAGCAATTGGTGGAGTTTAATCCTTGCCATACAAATAAGGTTGTGTTTGGCAAAAGAGAAAAAGGAGTAGTAGAAGGAAGTGGAAGAGTGAAGAATCTTGATGGTCTTACTCTTGATAGTGTGATCCTTGTCCAAGGGTTGAAGACTAATCTGATTAGCATAAGTCAGTTATGTGATGAAGGTTACAAAGTTAACTACACCAAAGATGAGTGTGTGGTATCTGGTGAGCATAATCAAGTTGTTATGAAGGGTGTCAGAACCAAAGATAACTGCTATCATTGGATTTCCCTTGAAGTTAATTCAACTAATGATGTTCAAGTTGATGTTATAACATCAGACTATGACATCAGGATGCTGAAAGGTCACTCAGAGTTAATGAGTTCTGATGTGAATTCTTTTAAAATTTTAAAAGGAAAGTCTTTATGGAGGGAGAAAATTAGTGATTGGTCTTTAAGAGGTACTCAAAATCAGGCGCCTTACCATATTGATTTTATATCAAGATTCATCAAAACATTCTCATCTCAACGGTTCATCTCCATTAATCTCAACAGAATAGAAAAATCTTCTCCAAACCTAGTCTGTTACAAAGGAACGATGTCTTCCCCATCCAAGAACTCTGATTTTCAAAGACCTGCGCATGTACGAACTAGGGTTTCTTTGGAAAAAGAACTTGCTGACAAAGAACACATTCCTATGGCACTCCCAGATCCAGGCATCTCTAAACCTTCAACCAAGTTGGATAAAACTGAAACTAGGTCATCATCTTCTCAAGCTGTTGAGGAGAAGTATGATGTGGACATGCATTTGGAGCAGATTGCCGCCAAAATTCTTGAGAAGGGAATACGTGTGAAAGGGATTTATGTCCCTTTAAGGCAAATGCCTGCTGAACAGGTGGACTCTCAAAGTGAGGACTCAAATCTTCACAGACTGGCCTTGTCTGTGATTCAAGACGCTGAAGGTGGTAGTAAAGAAGAAGATCTTGAAGATACTGATGTCATCCCTGATGTCAGAACATCGTCCCCTAGGGATGATAGTCACAGTTATAAAGGGAAGGATCAGGTTAAGGTTATAGATGTTGAGGACTCATCTGATAGCGATATCATTGGTAATGTGATAGCAAGAAGAAGGGAGGATAGGAAAGGGAAAGGAGTGGAGTCACTTCCTAATGAAAATATGGTCAAGAAAAGGACTTCAGTTGCAGACTCTCCCAAGTCGTGGAGCAAAGTTGCCAGGTCTGGCAAGAAGAGGAGAATTAGGGAAGAATCAGATTCAGAGTGTGATGTTCAAGACATTAACCCTATGATGAACAGAGCTGCTGATCAAGTACCTGATAACATCTTTTTTCACTGTGCCAGAAGTGCATCCATGTGGAATTGTGTGAGCCAAAGAAGGATAGCTCTGGAAAGAGAGCTAGTAGCAGATGACTTAGAGTCAACTGGAATTGTAGATCTAATTAAGTTTGCTGGTCTCATAAGGACTGTGTCAAGATTGACTAGTTGCTATGATAGACTAGTCAGAGAATTTATAGTGAATATCCCTGAGTCTATTGATGACAGCAAAAGCCTAACCTTCAGAAGAGTTACCGTCAGGGATAAGTGTATCTGGTTCTCTCCTAAGGTGATCAATGCCTACTTAGGAAGAAGTGAGGAAGATTATGGAGAATTAGAAGTTTCTAATAATGTAATCTGCAAAGAAATCACAACTGGTCAGGTAGAAGTTTGGCCTTCAAAAGGGAAGTTATCAGCAAGTTTATTAAGTGTGAAATATGCTCTTCTTCATAGAATAGGTGCTATCAACTGGGTTCCTACTAACCACAAGACCTCTGTTTCTGCTGGTTTGGGCAAATTAGTTTTTGCCATTGGAACAAAGAGACTAATTGATTATGGCTCTTACATTTATAATCAGACTATCAAGCATGCTGCAACAAGAGCTGTGAAATTGCCTATTGCATTTCCATCCCTCATTTGTGGGATAATTCTGTCTCAGCATCCTGGGATTCTTCACCAGTATGATATTGTGTGTAGTAGGAAGCCTGGCTTGTCTTTTCATCAGAAGTTGTTTAAAGGAAAAAATGTTGCAGAAAATGTCAAGGCATCTGCCTCAACATCTACTAATCATACTCATGTCAAGACTGATATGATTTCTGAAATGGAGGAAGCCTGTAAAGAACTAGATGAAGTCATCAGAGTAAACATTGAAAGGAAGGACAAGTTAAAAAAATTACTTATGACTCTGAAAATGAAAGAAAAAGAAAGTGGAAAAGTAGTTGCTGATAAGAAAGATGAGTCTGATAATGACAGTCCAAAAGAAAATGAAGAAGATGATGATCTCAGCTCAGATGATTAAAGCTTTTAAATGATTCTCTTAATTAGTAGTGTTTAGTTTTGTACTTGTTATGCCGGTTATGTAATTTGAATTTTGTGCTGTTATATGCACCTTTTATGTTTTTCTATTCTATGATTTGTTTTGCCTGGTTACTAACTGTGAGGCTAACAATGAGAGCTAGGGTAGTACTAACTGCAGTGAGTAGGGCTCCTGGTTGAGGGTTGTCAAATTGGGGCTAAAAAAGGGGAGAAAAAGAGTACAAAGGTCAGTGCCAAGAGTACAAATGTCAAATACTGTCAAAAGAGGAGTTGATTGTTGCTGCTAAGGAATGGAGTCAAGAAATATGCAACTGAGGATGTAGCTGATTGCTGATGTTATAGTTCAGAAGTGCAGATATTAAGAGGGAGTAATTGCTGATCTGCTGAACAGCTGTTATGCTGGTTATTGCATTAAGGGGGAGTGCTCATTACTGCTAATAATGAAATATGTGCAGCTGTTTGAATGTTTGAAGAGTGTAGCTATTGAACTTGGTGATGCAACAGAGTGTTGTGAAGTGATTTGAAGATGCTGCTGCTGCTTGGAGTTACAAAATCATTGTTTGAAGTTTTTCCGCTGCTGAAGTCTCTGAAGGTGCAGAGATTGTTTTAGCCAAAATTAGCCAAAGGGGGAGATTGTTAGTTCTTGGATTGGCTGAAATTTTGGTAAAACAAAGTATGTTCAATGTTGATGTCAAGGTGGTGATGTTGCAACATTGAGTCTTAACACTGGGCTGTGTTAAGTGTTTAATTGCTGAAGTTTGGATGTCTGATGTCACATGCGATGTTGTGACATTAGATCTGCAGAATTAATGACATCAGGTTGTGATGTTGTTAGGGTTTGTGTGTTAGCTGGAATTGTGGAGAGCAAGTTGTCTCATTGGATGCGAATATCTTGGGTTAGATATTTTTCCACTGCATAGGAGATTTGATGCAGATTTGTAGGAGATTTAAAAGGTTGAAGATTTGAAAAGATTTTAGGAGAAAATCTGTTTTGAATATTCAGTTTTAAATAACAAATCAAGTCAGATATTGTAGCAGTCCAAGCCCAATTCAGGTGGCTATATAAAGCGCACAAGACCAAAGGAAAAAGTACAAAAATACAGAGAGAAGATCAAGAGCAATAGGCTGAGAGTCTTGAGTATATTGTACGAGTATTGTATACACCATTCTAGGTTGCATTGGTGAGTCGTTTTCTGTCCTCTCTTAGAAGCTGTGAAGTAATAGAGAGTTATTACTTGATCAAAGCTGTGAAGTAAGATCAAGGTTGCTCAAAGAGGGTGTTCTTTGAGTATTGTTATAGGGATTGAGTAGCGTTCTCATATCTAAGTGGTTTCTTAGGAAGAAGGTCACTAGTAGGAATTAAGTTTAGGAGATTGTCAACTGGGTTGTTGAGTCTGTAAATTAATTCTACAAGTAGTGAATTTCATCCCTGGCTTGGTAGCCCAGACGTAGGTAATTAGACCGAACTGGGTGAACAATTTGGTGTGTTATTCTGCTGTTTATTTTGTCCGTTGTGCAGAGTGTGTTGTTGTGACATCGCACCTTAACATCACACGTCTGATACCAGTATTTCAATATCCTTTGATTTCTCACTCCACACTTAATTTAAAAGTAACTAATCTATATGCTTGTGATCCTTGTTCAAAAACGAGCAAGATTGGTGTTTGAATCATGCAAAACCATTGAGTAATTAGAGAGAAAAGTGAGAAAATGTAAATTGGAGCAAAACAGGGCACGCGGGCAAGAACAAGTTGTTCTTGGCGCCCTTTTTCAAACTTTTGAGTTGTTGAATTTTAGTTATTTTATTTAATTGATTCAAAAATTAATATCTCTCTGAATATTAATGTTTTTGAATTGATTCTTTTTTTCAAAATTCATAAAAATGTTAAAATATTTTATTCTACAAAAATTTCACAAAAATATTATTTATTTTGTATTTTTAATATTTTTATAAAGAATTTATTTTTATTTGTTTTTTAACAATTGAAAATATTTCTTTTTCTTGATTTTTCAAACTCAAATGATTTTTAAATCATTCTAGGGTTAAAACATGATTTTTCAAACATTAATCCAAGATCACAAATTATTTTTCATACATGTTGATCATTTTTGTTGAATTTTATTCAATTAAAATACATTTCTAAAGTAAATTAGGGTTTTGATTATTTCACACCCTCACAAATATTTTTCAAAACTCTTTGGGCCTCTAATAGAGTGTAAGACCCATCCCTTGTCAAATATAATAAAATTTGGGCCTCAGTCATTGTAAAAGTCCCACTGTGTTTCTAAAACCGCGACGCGATCGTCGCCTTTTAAACAAAATCATTTATGGGCCTCCTTTGTGTTATAAGTCTCGTCCTTCTTTTTTTAAAATACTCTTTGGGCCTCTAATAGAGTATAAGACCCACCCCGTTGTAAATAAAACATTTTTTGGGCCTAAGTCATTGTATAAGTCCCGATACGATTTCAAAAATCTCGGCGCGATCTCCGCTTTCAAAACAAAAATCATCTGGGCCTCTCCTTGGATTGTAAGCCACATATCTTGTATAAAAATAAACTTTGGGCCTCTAATAGAGTGTAAGACCCAATCTCTTTTGTAAATACAATAAATTTGGGCCTCCGTCATTGTATAAGTCCCGACATAATTTTCAGAATAACTGCACGATTGTTGCCTTTCATCTGGGCCTCTCCTTGAGTATAAGCCCCAATTTTCAAAACAACTTCTCTTTTGATTTAGATTCAAATTCATAGTTGTTATCAAAAATTTCTTTAATTTCTGGAATAACTAACCATACAGTTGTAACACTGGAAGCTTGCTCACCTGTAAGTTCTACCAGCTTTCTTTTACATACTTGTATATATATTTCATCTGTATATATATATATATGCCTGTATATTATCTTTCTTAGAGTTTTCCCCGACAACTTGGTCTAAGATTAGATCAAACCAGTGGTCACTCTTTCAACATAGTCAAAACTAGTCCCCATAGGAAATTCCAGATACAGTCTTGCCTCCTCTTGGGCTTATACAATATGGAACAAAGAAAGGCATTATTCCCTGTGAAACTTTTCTTGAGACTGTCACTACTAGAAATTTTTCTAAGAAATTCATTTCCCCTAGAGAGGATTAATTCTCGGTGAAACCTCTCTTGAATTTCTTCAAACCCTAGAACTGTTCACTAAAGAAAGGATTATTCCCGGTGAAACCTTTCTTGAACTTTCCTTAGGTTTGGACCCACAGGCTTCCTAAAAGCATTCCCAGCCTCCTCATGGGCTTTGTACAAGGACCCTCAAGCTTCTTAGAAGTTCTCATTCCTCCTCTTAGGCTTAATACAAGGACCAAAAGACCTCCTACAGGTATAGGACAGAGCTTAGTCATCCTTTGATAGTTCAAACCTCCAGAGAGTCAGAATCTCAAAACATCAGAACAATTTAGGGTTGATTCCCATCCCTTAAAACACCAGCCTCCTCTTGGGCATCATACAAAGATAAACCTTTTCATACCAGTAGACTTGGACAGTCTCATCTCCTCTTGGATCTCCAGAAACCCTCAAGTTTCCTAAAAACACAGGATAAACCCTGATCATTTCATCAATCACCAACAGAGTTAAAACCTCTATAGGTTTTTAAAACTCAATATTTAAACTATCATTCTAAATTTCCCCGGCTAGGGTCAAGTTATACCCAGTAAAACCCTCAGAAATATCAGAACCTCAAGGCATCTGATATTTCAACTCTTCTGCAATCCTCAACAAGAGTTGATTCCCTAATTTGGACTTGTCTTTGAATCTCAATAATCCTCATCAGAAGTTAGCCTCCTCTTAGGCTTTATATAAGAAATTCCCCAACCAGCCTCCTCTTAGGCTTTGTATAATGATCATGCCTCAACATCTTTTAGCCTCAATCTTGGGCTTTGTACAAGACACATATAAAACCTCTCACCAGTAGAGTCAATCCTCTTTTAGCCTCAATCTTAGGCTTTGTACAAGACACAGATAAAACCTCTCCCCAATGGAGTCAATCCCTTTTAGCCTCAATCTTGGGCTTTGTACAAGACAGACAAAATATTTCCCTGGAATAGTCAATTTTTCCAGCTTCTTCTTAGGCTTTGTATAATGATCTCCCCAAAAGTGTCAGTCTCTTTTCAGCCTCAATCTTGGGCTTTGTACAAGACAGATATAAAACTCCATAGTAGAGTCAACCTTTTAGCTTCAACCTTGGCCTTTGATCAAGGCACATAAAAATTAACATCCCCTCAGAGGAAATAAAAAATCTCTCTGTAGGAAGACATTTCTCTGTACATCACACATAAAAAAGACAATCAAAACAAACCTTAATCCCAAATAACTGTTGTAAGTGGCATACTTGCTGATTCAGAAATCCAAGTTGTAGTCTATCTCTTATCCTGGTAAATCCCCTTCTTTCATCTAATTGCTGTAAGTGACAAGCCTCAGGATTATTTACATCCAAGCCAATGTCCTTCTCTTAGTATGAAAGATTCCTAAGGAAAAATGGCATTGCTCAAAACTGAGTTAAAGTTTTCTCCATCAGGACAAATCCCCTATAAAGGAAATTATGGCATTGCTAGATTCCATATATTCCAGTTAAAGTAATTCTCCTTTATAATCAGTTACCCAACAACTGTGATGAACATATGAGATATCTCCCTTTAGGGATATCAAATTCTCTCTCAGTCAACCCTTTAGCTTCAGTCTTGTGCTTTGAACAAGACACAAATACCCTTTAGCTTCAATCTTGGGCTTTGAACAAGACACCAAACATCTCTTTCTTTCCATAGAATAGGAGGAACTACAATTGCTCTGATTCCCGTGTTTTCTTTAATGGGAATACGTAGGCATAATATTGTGAAATCTTAGCGAGCACACTTATCAAAAACCTTAGGTCCAGTACCTTACCAAAAACATCGGAAAACCCGAAAACAACAAAAAATACTATCTCAAACATTCACAAAAGAGAAACTTTCCCAACGCATGACAGATAAACACCAGTAAGTAGATAACAGTAGAATTTTCTAAACGATCTATGTATAACCATATATAGGATGGGTAATTGACAACTCCCTATTGTATAACCTGACCCCGGACCCCCCCCCCCCCCCCCAATCTCTTAAGCATTTGTTAAAGAAAATATTTGTGTGTAAAGTTAGTTTTAGATAGCTTCCCTTTCCTTTCCAGCTTCATAGGATAAATAAGAAATCAGAAAGTAGCACCCAATTCCAACCAATGGCGATAAGGTGGTCTCGTCACCGACAAAAATCGAACGCTACAAATATAGATAGCTTAAACACAATGAATTAGGTGGTGTGTTGAGAATGTAGTTCTTTGTCTCGAAGCAAGTGTAGCCTGACAGAAACAAGGATGTGTCGAAATTAGCCTAATGTGCCTGTCGAGTTGTGTTAGATATCAAAGTGTCGAAGCAAGTTGCTTGACACGGGATTTTGGATTAGACCAAAATAGAATATTTAGACTTTTTTAATTTTGGATTTTACCTTAGGGAGAAAGGTAGATAAATTATAAATAAAGAGAGTAAACCCTATTTTGAGTAAGAAGAATAGAGAATAATATTGTAACACACAACAAAAAGTGCAGTTGCACAGTTGAATAATATTTTTTCTCAGTTTGAGAGCTGAAAGTTACTCTGCAGAAATCATTCTCCTCTTCCCTTATTTTGTTAAACCCTAATCTTCTTTCTTATTAAATCTTCTTTCTTTTTTATTCCATTAACAATTGTTGCGCATAATCATTCTGGCAATCAAGGTGTGACTGTTTCACTTGAGTGGAGAGTGAATAACAAGGCATTTCTGTGACGCCCCCAATCTATACCCCCAATTAATTAAAGCAGTAAAAGAAAATTCAAAATTTCATCAGAGTATATTTAAATTATCATGGCATAGACGGGGAGAATCACATTATATTGAAACAAATCATACAACACCTGCTCATAAAGATATGCAACAGTGGGGTAGCAATCAACAGAGGAACTCAGTTCCTTACACCCACATTTCAGATTTTAGAATAAAAGCGGAAAATCTAAAACTGAATATCATATATATATATATATATCACATGAAAAGTTTGTCATACATCAAGTTATACATGCACAAGCCAGAAGATATATATACATAATACACAATAATCACAAACGACCTCCCTAACTTCCCAGTGTCACATATCAGAGCCGACCGACAAAAGAATGAAGTCCTAAGCTTCACCAAAAAGACCTCCAGCAACTCTAATCTGCAATGCCTCATAGAGCATTATAAAACAGAAGAAGGGTGAGAAAAACAATCATAATATAATTGCATACAATTATATATAACACAAAAATACACATATATACGGTTCTCACCACAAAGCAAACATCACTAAGGTATACTAACCACACACAATACAAGTATCACCAACACCTATCCATATATCAATTTATCCACAATTCCACACATAAACAACCATTAATGATTTATGCAAATGTAAGAGACCGACACCACGACTCTATGCATATGCACATGCGGTACTGACTTCCAATGTTTCACATCACTAGTTCACTCAGGAACTCTGCTGGAATCATCGCTCGTTACATCACTGTAACTCCCCGTCGGGCATACGATGTTCCCCGTCGCTCACACCCCACATGGGCACACGACGTTTATGGATCGCTCACACCCCACACGGGCACACGACCCGATCGCTCACACCCCACATGGGCACACGATCGTCTATAACCATCGCTTTCGGTCCTCTTATTTTTAAGACTATTCATACCTCTTATTTTTAAGGCTCGCGATGTTATAGCAGATTCCCTCTGGAACCAAACCGTCAATCAGGACGTCACAACAATGCATATCATGATGCTTGGCATACAAGGACTCATGACATTCAAATACACATATACATGCATTCATCTTTCTTAACAAAATCACACTTTGCACTTAAGCCCAAAACAATGCATTTAATTGCCATAGGCCACAAATCATCTCAACACCATCTAAACACATGCATTTACATCATACAACAACACCTTGCATGATACACATCAATTACGCACAGTTACAACGACAAAAGTCAACAAACCGACACTATTCCAAATTTCTGACATAATTAAATCGGCCAACAATTTCAAAATTATTATAATTAGAAAGTACAGTTCAATAGCTACACAACGATACCAAGAATGTAAGAATCGGATAAACGGAACACAAGTTACGGACTAAACAAGAAAAGATATCGCGAAAAACCCCCGTTTTACAATTTTCCTGACTATACGTGTATCGCCCTGAGCCATACGCGTATTGCCCTGATTCCTCGCCATTCCATACGCGTATTGCCCAAGTCATACGCGTATGGGCAGAGATCATTTTTCCCCAAAATTCACGTTTAAAAGTACAATACGCGTAGTGCCAACACCAAACGCGTATTGCCATGAAGTGTTACGCGTACCATACGCAAATGGACAGATGGCTGAGAAAAATGAAGCTCCATACGCGTATTGCCCTATTCTCTTCAATGCCATACGCGTATTGCCTTGACCAATACGCGTATTGCCTTGAGTGATACGCGTATGGGCAGTGGAAATTCCAGAAATTTTTCTGCAGAATTTTTCTGCGTTTTTCCAACCAAAATCCTCCATTTTCACCTATACACCAGAAAGATTACCAATACAATGCCTAACAACATGTATCTATCATGTATCAACAATAATGAACACTAAAATACATAATTTCAACCACATTTAATCGATTCCTAATCAATTCTCACATAAGATGGGTTTTGCTATATTTTTCCATTTCAATCCAATAACAATAAAAAACATACATACATAATCATACACAAGCATATAATAATCGAGTTTCGCACCCTTACCCGATTTAATCGTGTTTAGAAAAGTCGGGAGATCGATTTCTTGATTTCCAAGTTTTCTCACTTTTTCTTCTCTTCTTCTCTTTTCTTTCCCTTTTCCTTCTTCTCTTTTTCTTTCTCTCTATTTTTCTCTCTTTCTATTTTCTATTCTTTCTAACTTAAGGAAAAATATCATGAAATGACCAAAATACCCCCACACTCAAATGTCTCGCAAACGTTCCCAAAACTCGATAAAATATCACAACATTGAAAAATAACATATTTCCAAATAAAAGTCATAAATAAAATAAAATAATCAAAACGACTCGATTAAATAAAAACTGACAAAACTGGGGCGTTACAACTCTCCCCCACTTAGAAATTTTCGTCCTAAAAAATATACCTGAGACGAACAACTCTGGATACGACTCCCGCATCCGACTCTCCAACTCCCAAGTCAAATTGCCCTCAGCAGCGCCTACCCACGCCACTTTCACAAGTGCAATATCATTTCCTCTCAACTGCTTCACCTCGCGATCCAAAACCCTAACTGGTAGTGCCTCAACTGTAAGGTTCTCCCTTACCTCAACCTCATCCATCAGAATCACATGCGACGGATCCGAAACATACTTTCGAAGCTGTGAAACATGGAACACATCGTGCAAATTCGACAGATTCGGCGGCAACGCCACCCTATAAGCCACAACACCCACTCTCGCGGATATCTGGTACGGACCAATAAACCGAGAAGTAAGTTTCTTCGATTTCAATGCACGATCCACACCCGTTACCTGTGTAACTCTCAGAAATACATGATCGCCCTCTGGGAACTCCAGATCTTTCCGTCTCCGATCATGATAACTCTTTTGTCTACTCTGAGAAGCCTTCATTTTCTCACGAATAAACTTCACCTTTTCCGTAGTCTCTTGCACCAACTCTGGTCCAACCACCGAACTCTCACCAGATTCGTGCCAACATAACGGTGTTCGACACCTTCGTCTATACAGTGCTTCAAACGGTGCCATTCCAATATTGAATGGAAACTGTTATTATACGTGAATTCAATCAATGCAAGATAACTATCCCACACACCACCTTGTTCAAGAACACACGCTCTCAACAAATCTTCCAACGACTGAATCGTTCTCTCCGTCTGACCATCCGTCTGCGGATGATAAGCCGAACTCAATCTCAATTTAGAACCCAACGCCTTCTGTAAACTTTCCCAAAATCTCGAGGTAAACCTAGGATCTCGATCAGAGACAATACTTAACAGAACCCCATGCAACTTCACAATCACACTGATGTAAATCTCAGCTAACCGCTCCAAAGAAAAACTGATGTCAATCGGAAATAAATGAGCCGATTTAGTCAGCCTATCAACAACCACCCAAATAGCATTATGCCCTCGCTGTGTATTCGGCAACCCCATTACAAAATCCATGGAAATGCTATCCCACTTCCACTCAAGAATATCCAACGATCGCAACAAACCACTAGGCCTCAGATGTTCCACCTTTGATTTCTGACAAGTTAAACATGCATAAACAAACTGAGCCACATCTCTTTTCAATCCAGACCACCAGAAAATCTTCTTCAAATCTTGGTACATCTTATTTGCTCCCGGATGTATACTCAAATTACTCCGATGTCCTTCCTCCAAAATCATCTTTTTCAACTCCGCATCCTCAGGAATACAAATTCGGCCTCGGAATCTCAAAACACCATTAACATCCACTTGAAAATCACTATTCGCATCTTTTCCTCCAACCAACATCAAATCCACAAATTTCACATCCAGCTTTTGTTTCTCACTAACCGTCATTAGAAAATCATTAGTAATCGGTAGCATTCCAAGCCTCACGCTATCCGACGTCACTTCACAAACCAAACTAAAATCTCTAAACAATTCCAAAAGTTCCCACTCCTTAACCATCAAAGCGGACATATGTAACGATTTCCGACTCAACGCATCGGCTACCACATTAGCTTTACTAGGATGGTAATTCAAGCCAAAGTCGTAGTCCTTCAAAAATTCCAACCATCTACGTTGCCTCATATTTAACTCTTTTTTATCAAACAAATATTTCAAACTTTTATGATCACTAAAGACTTCAAACCTTGCACCGTAGAGATAATGCCTCCAAATCTTCAACACAAAAACTACAGCCGCTAATTCAAGATCATGAGTAGGATAATTTTTCTCATGCACTCTCAATTGCCTTGAAGCATAAGCCACCACCTTACCTTCTTGCATCAGAACACCACCTAGACCAATCAAAGAAGCATCACAATACACCACAAATGGTTCATTAGGATTCGGCAAAATCAAAATCGGAGCTGTCGTCAATCTTCTCTTCAGCTCATTAAAACTTTCCTCGCACCGAATATCCCAAATGAACGCTTGCCCTTTACAAGTCAACTGGGTCAAAGGAAGTGCTAGCTTGGAATAACCTTCAATGAACCTTCGATAATATCCAGCTAAACCCAAAAAGCTTCGAATTTCAGTAACAGATCTCGAAGCCTCCCATTGTAAAACTGCTTCTACTTTAGATGGATCCACAGCAATACCATTACCTGAAATCACGTGCCCAAGAAAACTCACCTCCGACAACCAGAACTCACACTTGGACAACTTGGTAAAAAGCTTCCTTTCTTTCAAAACCTGCAAAACAATACGCAAATGCTCCGTGTGCTCTTCGCGAGACTTAGAATAAATCAAAATGTCATCAATAAACACAACAACAAATCAATCCAAATGCTCGTGAAAAATACGATTCATGTACTCCATGAACACACCTGACGCATTAGAAACCCCGAACGACATCACCAAATATTCATAATGACCGTAACGTGTCCTAAAATCCGTCTTCTGAATATCTTCCTCTTTCACCCTAATCTGATGATACCCTAACCTCAAGTCAATCTTACTAAACACACAAGCACCAACTAACTGATCCATCAGATCATCAATTCTTGGAAGAGGATACTTATTCTTAATCGTCACCTTATTCAACTGGCGATAATCAATACACAACCGCATACTTCCATCTTTCTTTTTCACCAATAAAACTGGAGCACCCCAAGGCGACACACTTGGTCTCACAAACCTCTTCTCCAATAATTCATTCAACTGTTTCTTTAACTCCACCAACTCAGATGCCGACATACGATAAGGTGCCATAGAAACATGTCTAGTACCAGGAACTAGATCTATAGAAAACTCCACCTCTCTCTCTGGCGGCAAGTCTGAAATATCCTCAGGAAACACTTCCGGAAATTCACACACAACAGGAAACACATCAAGTGAAACTTGACTATCCACAATCAAAGATGCAAACAACCCGAACAACTGAGCTTCATCCGCCAAAAGTCTCTTCAACTCTTTGGTAGATAAGAAACTCGAGTCTTCGTCTTCCTCAAGAGAAGGAAACCTTACCAACTTATGATAACAATCAATATGAACCCTGTTGAATTGCAACCAATTCATACCCAAAACCACATCTAAACCCTCCAATGGTAAACACCCTAAATCCATCTCAAAGTCTTTACCATAAATGGTCAAAGGACAACTTAGACAAACCAAAGAAGTAGTTACTGACCCCATTGCTGGAGTATCAATAACCATCTCACCATCCATCAAAGACAACACAAGATTCAAACGCTTCGCGCACTCAGACGAAATAAACAAATGAGTCGCTCCAGTATCAATAATAGAAACTAAAGGAGTACTATTAATAAAACAAGTACCTCTGATCAGACGATCTGCACTTGAAGTCTGAGTTCCTGCCAATGCAAACACTTTCCCACCAGATTGAGCCTGCTTCGGTTTCGGACACTTCGTACTAATATGCCCAGGTTCACCACAGTTGAAACATTTCACCACATTTTTCTTGGCACACTCAGCTGCAACATGTCCTACACCTCCACAATTAGTACACTTCCTCATATCTTTCCTGCACTCAAACTGACGATGCCCTAACTCACCACATCTATAAAACCTCATAGGACCAGACATTCCTCCTCCACTTGACCTTTTCTCAAAGTTTCCCCTTTGTTTACCCTTATCAGCTGGTGTTACATATGGACCACCACAAAACTGTTGCTTCCCTTTCCTCTCGCTCACACTCTTATTGTGAGTAGAACGAGCCTTACTATCCTCTTCATAAATCCTACAACAGTCCACCAAATTAGAAAACCTCCGAATCCTTTGATAACCAATTGCCTGCTTTATCTCAGGACGTAATCCATTCTCAAACTTTACACACTTAGAAAAATTCACAGCCACTTCAGCATAATGAGTATAAAACTGCACAAGCTCCACAAACTTAGCAGTATAATCAACAACAGACATATTACCTTATTTCAGTTCCAAGAACTCGATTTCCTTCTTTCCTCTTACATCTTCAGGAAAATACCTCCTCAAAAGCTCCATGCTAAACACAACCCAAGTAATCTCCTCCTCTACAGCTTCCAACACATTCCGAGTACTAACCCACCAATCATCAACTTCTTCCAATAACATGTGAGTACCCAGTCTCACCTTCTGATCCTCAGCACAATCCATCACTCGGAAAATCCTTTCAATCTCTTTCAACCAAATCTGTGCACCATCAGGATCATATCTTCCCTTGAAGACAAGAGGTTTGTTCTTCCTGAACTCATCATTACTTGCAGCATTAGGTGCACCCTGCATAGCACGAGCCATAGCTTGCATCGCAGCAGCCAAAGCAGCATCGTTCCTACCAGCCATATTCTGTTCATTTCCAATATCAGAAACTATGGTTAAACAAACAGCTCATCCAACCACAACGACCAACAAGGACTGACACAACTGACACGGACTGGCACAGACTGACATGAACTGGCTCTGATACCACTTAATGTGACGCCCCCAATCTATACCCCCAATTAATTAAAGCAGTAAAAGAAAATTCAAAATTTCATCAGAGTATATTTAAATTATCATGGCATAGACGGGGAGAATCACATTATATTGAAACAAATCATACAACACCTACTCATAAAGATATGCAACAGTGGGGTAGCAATCAACAGAGGAACTCAATTCCTTACACCCACATTTCAGATTTTAGAATAAAAGCGGAAAATCTAAAACTGAATATCATATATATATATATATATATATATATCACATGAAAAGTTTTTCATACATCAAGTTATACATGCACAAGCCAGAAGATATATATACATAATACACAATAATCACAAACGGCCTCCCTAACTACCCGGTGTCACATATCAGAGCCGACCGACAAAAGAATGAAGTCCTAAGCTTCGGCAAAAAGACCTCCAGCAACTCTAATCTGCAATGCCTCATATAGCATTATAAAACAGCAGAAGGATGAGAAAAACAATCATAATATAATTGCATACCATTATATATAACACAAAAATACACATATATACGGTTCTCACCACAAAGCATACAACACCAAGGTATACTAACCACACACAATACAAGTATCACCAACACATATCCATATATCAATTTATCCACAATTCCACACATAAACAACCATTAATGATTTATGCAAATGTAAGAGACCGACACCACGACTCTATACATATGCACATGCGGTACTGACTTCCAATGTTTCACATCACTAGTTCACTCAAGAACTCTGCTGGAATCATCGCTCGTTACATCACTGTAACTCCCCGTCGGGCATACGATGTTCCCCGTCGTTCACACCCCACACGGGCACATGACGTTTATGGATCCCTCACACCCCCCCACGGGCACGATCGCTCACACCCCACATGGGCACACGATCGTCTATAACCATCACTTTCAGTCCTCTTATTTTTAAGGCTATTCATACCTCTTATTTTTAAGGCTCATGATGTTATAGCAGATTCCCTCTAGAACCAAACCGTCACTCAGGACGTCACAACAATGCATATCATGATGCTTGGCATACAAGGACTCATGACATTCAAATACACATATACATGCATTCATATTTCTTACCAAAATCACACTTTGCACTTAAGCCCAAAATAATGCATTTAATTTCCATACGGCCACAAATCATCTCAACACCATCTAAACACATGCATTTACATCATACAACAGCACCTTGCATGATACACATCAATTACGCACAGTTACAACGACAAAAGTCGACAAACCGACACTCTTCCAAATTTTTGACATAATTAAATCGGCCAACAATTTCAAAATTATTATAATAAGATAGTACAGTTCAATAGCTACACAACGATACTAAGAATGTAAGAATCGGATAAACGGAACACAAGTTACGGACTAAACAAGAAAAGACATTGCGAAAAACCCCTGTTTTACAATTTTCCTGACTATATGCGTATCGCCCTGAGCCATACGCGTATTGCCCTGATTCCTTGCCATTCCATACGCGTATTTCCCAAGTCATACGCGTATGGGCAGAGATCATTTTCCCCAAAATTCACGTTTAAAAGTACAATACGCGTAGTGCCAACACCAAACGCGTATTGCCATGAAGTGTTACGCATACCATACGCAAATGGACAGATGGCTGAGAAAAATGAAGCTCCATGCGCGTATTGCCCTATTCTCTTCATTGCCATACGCGTATTGCCTTGACCAATACGCGTATTGCCTTGAGTGATACGCGCATGGGCAGTGGAAATTCCAGAAATTTTTCTGCAGAATTTTTCTGCGTTTTTCCAACCAAAATCCTCCATTTTCACTTATACACCAGAAAAATTACCAATACAATGCCTAACAACATGTATCTATCATGTATCAACAATAATGAACACTAAAAAACATAATTTCAACCACATTTAATCGATTCCTAATCAATTCTCACATAAGATGGGTTTTGCTATATTTTTCCATTTCAATCCAATAACAATAAAAAACATATATACATAATCATACACAAGCATATAATAATCGAGTTTCGCACCCTTACCCGATTTAATCGTGTTTAGAAAAGTCGGGAGATCGATTTCTTGATTTCCAAGTTTTCTCACTTTTTCTTCTCTTCTTCTCTTTTCTTTCCCTTTTTCTTCTTCTCTTTTTCTTTCTCTCTATTTTTCTATCTTTCTATTTTCTATTCTTTCTAACTTAAGGAAAAATATCATGAAATGACCAAAATACCCCCACACTCAAATGTCTCACAAACGTTCCCAAAACCCAATAAAATATCACAACATTGAAAAATAACATATTTCCAAATAAAAGTCATAAATAAAATAAAATAATAATAAAATAATTAAAACGACTCGATTAAATAAAAACTGACAAAACTGGGGCGTTACAATTTCGATCAGGTTGATTGAATCTTGTTCATCAATATTGATTCGGAATTCATAACGTTTTGGGTTAATTCCAACAAAACAAACTTCATTACCACAATTACAACTTCAACAGTGTGATCATTGTCGCACCAACACAAGCTATATGAAGACAGTAAACTCAAGGATTTTCAAACCAAGAACTTCTTATTTCAAGCGATTGATCATTTGGTTATGAAAAAATTCTTTTCATTGACATGGCTAAGGATATTTAGAATTGGTTTAATACTCTTTTCCCTCGGTTTTAATACATCTATAAGTGAGTGCTAGATTTTCTTCATAAAAAAAATAATAAACTTATTGCCTCTATGTTTTTGAAAATCGAAGTAATATAGCTATAAGGGAACAACTTCGAATCCCTTTCGATTTACCGGATCATAAAGGATCAGCAGCCAGCAACACGTCGTGAGCTCCTTTATTCGCCGGTGGTGGTGAAGAGGTGGGGGTGTACCTGCAAGGTACTCTGATGCTAAAGTCAGAGATAGAGTAATCAACGCAAGTACAGAGAAAAGGTGTAAAGAATAGAATACCTGACCCTCTAGTGAAAGAGGGTATTTATAATGTGCCCCCAGCGCAGGGCCTACGGTCACTTTCCATTGGGTTGGATTGCAAGACCCAATAAGACTAACTACCAAGGCTTACATGGCGTAGGGAAGACCAGCACGTGGTCTTTGCCCTGGATCAACCTCCCCGTGATCCTCGAAAGGTGGGATGACAAGGTCTTTCGGAAGTGGGTAGTTGCCTGATGGCGTGTCCCCGCGTGGGGGGCACATGGAGTCCGTGGGGGGAGACACGTGAGAGCTCCCCGGGCGTGCAGATGAGCTGAACCTTAATTGGTCCCTCCTCGACGAGGACTTAGGTTGGATCGTGTCCGACGGTGGGCCAGCCTTAGGCCCAACCCAGAACAGGATCCTCCCAAATCGTTGCTTCGAAGTAGAGTAGTAATGACTTAAGAGTCAGTTCAATCGTCGAGGACCCGTCCGGAGGGCGTCAGTTTGTCTGGAGTAAGAGATGATCGACGAGACAGGAGTTCGCGGAGAGGTCTGTCCGTCAGAAGTATTATTGGCCCTTCCTCCCCCTTAGGGGGTGTCCCCATTTGGTTCCTTGGCCAACGATGTGGGGGAGACTAAATGGAACGGGCATGCCTAGTCTGCAAGTACGAGGGGAGCTGAGAGGACACATACAGTGTCTTCCAGCGTCACGTGTCATGTGTGATTAATGCCTAGGGAAGCTACGCGTAGGGGTACTTGAGTTCCTAGTGCTGCCTCGCTTCTCGTGCTAGAATTATAAATAGGGGAAAAGCTCGCTTCACTTTTATTCTACACATCTTTAATACTTAGATACTTTTTGAAATACATTTTCACATTATTATCATAAAAGTATCTTGAGCACTTAGAGAGAATTTGTCTTGAATTTTCATACTTGAAAGAGAAGAAGAGTTTGTTATAAGTCTTAAAGTATAGTACAAATCTTCATATATTCATTTTATTGAAATTGTTGTAAAAATTCCTAAGTTCCAAGGATTGTTTGGAATTAGGTGTGTACTATAAGAAGGAGGATTGTTTCTTCTTATATGGTTTGTAATATCCTTGTTGTCCAGGATTGTTTGAAACAAGATATTCATTTTGAGAGGATTGTTCTCAATTGAACTTCGTGAAAAATCCAAGAGAATTGTTCTTGGTTTGTTAGTGATAAGAAGACTAGGATAAGTCTTGTATAGGTCCTAACAATATTAAAAATCTCTTTCATGTTGAAAAGGGACTGGAGTACTCTCAGACTGTGAGGGGAACCAGGATATATCCTTGTGTTGTTTACTTTTCGCACTTTATCGCTTTCATAACTTAGAAATTAATCAGGAAAGAAAACACAACATAAGGTAAAAATCGGAAAAATTTCAAAGTACCAAATTCACCCCTCCCTTAGGTGCAATCTTAACTTATATACACTTCATTTGTTCTTCCGTACTTTCCATCTACAACGGGCGTCTGTTAATAGTTTTCATAGCTGGGTATCCCTGAAGCAGCCGAGGAAACTGTTTCGGGCGTACCTAGATTCTGTCCGAACCTTCAAGGATAGGTTCTACGTCGTCAAGCCCATCTCGCACGTGGCCGTCGACTCTCTATACTACCTTGTGGTCAACGAGGAAGGCGAGGAATCATTAGTGTCGAAGTGTCCCCTCGAGTGGGAGGAAGAACACTTCAAGAAGGGCATGAAAAGCTACATCCTGAAGCATAGTGACCTGGACACTGACGACCAGGAGTCATACTAAAAGATGGTCGACTTTGTCTTCAGCTTTACACCCGCCAAATGTATTAACAAGGATGGGAGTTTCATCCACAACGATCGCGGGGAAGTTTGTCATGAGGCTCAATTTATTAATACTAAGGCCCTCCTTGAGTGTGAGTCCCACGAGGAAGTCTTGAGGTTCTTAGGTAGTGATCGTTAGCTTTCCTCGAGCGTCTGCCCCTTTTCTTTTTTTTTTGTACTGACTCATTTTATTTGTCCACTGTCGCATGGTAGATGTCGAACGTGCACGAACACATCATGAAGCTCGCAACCACCAAGGGTGCGAAGAAAACTAAAGGTAGAGTCGCCTAAGTCCAACTGATGGTGTAGCCTGGCGACAAAGCAAGCGGCTCCTCTTCCCCCCAGTGTAGTCAGTCTCTTCCTGTGCAGGAGACCCCTTCTAAGAGGCTGCAAACCGAGGAGCCCATACTTGTCGACCTCGAGGAGAATGCACTTGTGGAGATGTTCATGCTACCCCCTTGCCACCTCCATCAGGATTTCTTTTCTGGGGCCAATTTCTGGACTGTGGCCGTGGCTGAAACCAAGGAGATCATGGGGGTCGACAGGGCGGCCTGAAGGAAAGCGTTTACCGAGGATATGGCCGCCATGATGATGATCTTCGAGGTGGCCTTGGTCCTTAATGATGAAATCAGTCCGGCCTCTGAGCTGAAAAAGCTGCGAGACGAGAACGTCGTCCTTGAGGCGAAGCAAAATAAGGCGGAGAGCAATCTGCAAGAGGCTCAGACGAGGTATGAAGCCCAGGTGCGCCTCCTCCATTATATGAATGAGATGCAGAAGAGTTGAAGGGAATCAAGGAGGAATGTGATCGCCTCTTGACCAAGGTCGCCGAGCTAGAGGTTGCGGCCAAGCCGCCGAGGACGAGACGGAGGAGGAGAGGCCCCTCGTGGCCCGTGGTGCACTGGTCGTCCGGATCCGGGAGCTCGAGCAGGACTACTTGGAGCCTCTCGAGGTGTGCTTCAACAATCCTTTAGGGCAGGTCCAGATCATGAATCTGGGGGCTCTGTCATACCCCAAATTTTGACCACTAAGATTTCCCATCATTGTGCAAATCATCATCACAATATGGATGAACCATCTTGCCTCATCAGTCTCCCCAAAGATGGGTGAGCATCCACTTCAATCAAATTTAGGGTTTCCAGCCCTCTCAGAGCTTTTAGACAAAGGATCAATCAAGAAATGACATGATCTTCAACTTGTCTAGCCACTCAAATATCCCCAATGGATCAAGAGGACTCCCACTTCAAGGATTAAGCACAAGGCTTCTCCCTTTTAAGTGGATCAAGCCTCGAGATCGCCAGTGTCACCAAATTAGGGACATCATAAACCCAGTCATCAAGTCAATTTAGCCTCAGGGGATGCATACATCAAAAATCAGGAATTAGGGTTTCTTGACCTAATTCACCCCTAAGTTGACTTTTGGGACAAATAATGAGCCAAGACCTCAAGACATGATTTGAGGATCTCCAACATACCACATTGATCCATTTGTAACAATGGATTGGTCCAGGAAGCTTGAGTAACAAGTCTCAATTTCATCAGAGCCACAATTAGGGTTTTGCGAGAAAAAGTCAACTGTAGCTTTGACTTTTGACCAGGACATGCTCCCAAACCCTAGACATGAATCAAAATACCCTATAACACCCATGGAACATGTCCATCAAGTTTGATTTAGGTCAAAGACATGATTTCCTAAAGGATGACCCAGTTTGGAATTCATCTGACAAAAAGTCAACTGTGCACAAAAGTCAACTTTGACTTTTTGAGATTTTTCATAATTATGGTTTTTTAACCCTAAAATGATGTTAATGTATGATTTGAATCATCATTCATCAAGAAAAATCAAGAAAAGTGGGATAACTTGTAAAAGGGGTAACCATAAAAACTTGGAGAATTTTCTATGTTATGAACAAAGTGGCATGAGTACCAACTTTGGAGGATCATAACTCCTAAACCACAAAGCCATTTTTCCCCATCCAAAGCTTAATTTATAGATCTCATTACCCTCTACAAAATCTTAAAATTGACCTCCCTCCAAATTCCTCATGGATTTTGAGTTATGGAATGATCAAAATCACAAAAAGTGAAAATGTCACGTTTTCCAACACTTAGTGAAATTTTCACTAAGTCAGAATCTGCCTTTACTTTTTTCCAAATGTAGGGGGATTTTTCACTTGGATCCAAAAGGTATCAAGACCAAATATGATCAAACAGTTTTTGTATCATATAAGGGCTTTCCAAAATGACCAAGAACATCACCAAATTCCACTTGAGCCATGAGATATGACAAGGGCAATATGCCTTGCTGAAAACTGCCAAGGCTAGGCAAAATTTTGCATTTTTTCTCGATTTGGCAAAATCAGCTAATTCCAAGCCTTGTCATCATCTTGAACACATCTGAGGATCAAATCCAAAGGGGACAAACACTGAGCCAAGCCTCCAAAGTCTTTGGAACAAGAAGTAGCATGACAAACCTAGAAATCCCTAAAAGAGGGACAAGACTCCAATTTTGGATTGGAGCATTTAATGGATGCACCAAGGTGGCATGGAATAACAAATTTACAACTGAATTCAGTAAAGAATTATCCAACAACTAGGGAACCAAAGGCCTGTGCTCTAACCTCTAGTCAATGGCTAGAGGAGACTTGAGATTCCATTGGACAACATTGGCCAAACCTCTGCTGCGGTTGCCATTCACAATTGATCCCAAAACAAACTTGCTCTACTATAAATAGAGCTCATTTTTGCTCAGTTTGAGTACACCAAAGCCATCAAACAGATGCTTTCCTCAAAATCCCTCTCTTTAGACTAAAATGCCTTCTTTAGCAAGGTAACTATGAGTTTTTGAGTTAGAGAGCATTTCCATCACATCTCATGATCCTAACACCTCATAAACATCATATGTAGGTGATCCAAACTATCAAAAGTGACCTGTAACACCAAAATCACAAAGTCACCTCTCAAACCCTTAAAATAGGCCTTTTGTGCATTTTTCAAGCCATGTCTTGATTCAGTCACTTTCCAAACCATATAAAACCTCAAACACACTCCAAATAACATCCTTGAATTGTTCCTAATGGTTCCCCCCATCTGGAACACCATTTGAGAGAGTTGCTATTTTGGTCATTTAAACCCATTTTGCAAGAAAGGGCCAGTTTGTGTTTTTGCAGGTTCCAGCTGATTCCAACCATCCTCAAAGCTTCTAAGGGATCATTTGAGAGTGTCCAAAGCATTAAACCATTTCTAGAACAAGAAGTTTGGCAGATTGCACAAAAAAATCCAAAAGCTCAAACAGAGGTAAGCATCATGACTTGAACTTTCCAAAATATGCATTGCTTTGAGGTCCACTGATCATACACACCTCATACATGTTATATATGTTGTGTTTGAACCAATTCATCATGTAATTCATGCCTGTATCAAAGTGTAGCATAGAAAATGCAATTATAGGCCTTTTTCAAAACCACTATAGGATTTTGAGGAGGGAGTATGATCTAAAAAAATACCACCACCATTGGATTCCTTGTGAAATTCTAGGCCAGATACATATAAATTTTGTCCCCAACCATTGAGAAATGAGAAAGTTATGGACCTTCCCGTTTCTTGGCAAAACTTGCCTTGCCTTGCCTTGGGCCAGGCCAAAAACAATGCAAGCCTTGTATATTTGTGGTTTCACTTCAAGCAATGGATGTATCACCACCCCAGTGGTAAGGCGCGCGCCCTATAACCTTGAGGTCGTGGGTTCAAACCCCACCCATGCCATTTTGTGTTTTCTCACATTTTTGCTATTTTTCCAATATTTTCATGTTTTATTATCTAATTGGAAAATTAATAACTCCTTCAATTTTAATTATTTTTGATTGGTTATTTTTGTAAAAAAATCACAAAAATGTTGAAATATTTTATTCCACAAAAAAAATTAAGTTTATATTATTTATTTAATATAATTAGTACTTTTGTGAATATATTCCATTTTAAAGTTTTTAAACATTTTAAAAGTGAATATTTACTTTAAAAATCAAAACTAAGTGAGTTTTAATTCACCTTGTGATTAATCCCTCATTTCTCAAACCTTAAACAAAAATAACAAATGTTTTATTCAAATTTATTTGGTATTTTATTTGATTTTCTTTAAATATTTACTTTTAAAGAATAACAAATTAGGGTTTCTTTGATTTTCACCCTCATCAAACAATTTCAAACACTCTTGGGCCTCTAATAGAGTGTAAGACCCAATCCTTCATAAATACAAACCTTTTTGGGCCTCACTTATTGTATAAGTCCCGTTGTATTTCAAAATGTTCGACGCGATCATCGTCTGTTGAAAAACAAACCTTGGGCCTCTCCTTGAGCTATAAGACCCATTCAAAACAACTTTGGGCCTCTATTAGAGTGTAAGACCCAACCCCCTTTGAAAACCAAACTTTTTGGGCCTCACTTATTGTATAAGACCCACCGCGTTTTCAAAAACTTCGGCGCGATCATCGCCCATTTCAAACAAATGACCTTGGGCCTCTCCTCGACTTGTAAGCCCCATCACTTGTACAAAACTTTTTTGGGCCTCTATTAGAGTATAAGACCCAATCCCCATTTAACCAAACCTTTTTGGGCCTCAGACATTGTATAAATCCGCCTACGTTAAAAGAAAACCTCGGCGCGATCGCCAATTCAAAAACAAACTCTGGGCCTACCCTCGTGTTGTAAGCCCCATTCTTTTTCTTTAAACACTTGGGCCTCTTGAGAGAGTGTAAGACCCATACCCTTGTATAGAAAACCTTTCTTGAGCCTCAGTCACTTGTATAAGTCCCTCTGTACAAAACGACAGTGCGATCATTGATAAACCTTGGGCCTCTCCTTGAGCTGTAAGCCCCAACATCTTTTCAAAATACTTTCTCCTTTAATTTTGAATATACTGTTGTTTTCAATCTTTCATTGTTGAACAACTAACCAAACAGCATGGAAGCTCTACAACCGAATAAGTGTTTATATGCTTTCTTTATCCGCTTTCATATACATATAACTGTATTGTGGGGTTGTTTCACTGTAAGTCTTCTTTCATAAACTCATATCAACTGTGTAATACTAGTATAGATCTTTAGAGTTTCCCCGGCAACTACGTCTAGCACTAAGCCCTGTTGATCACTCTTAAATAGACAAAACTAGATCCCCATAGGATTACCAGATATAGTCTTCCCTCCTCTTAGGGTTAAACAATATGGAGACGTGAAAGGCAGCATTCTCGGTGAACCCTTTCTCAGACTGTCACCCTTAGACATTGTCAAAGAAACTCTAACTCCCCAGAGATGATCTTTTCTCCGTGAATGGCATCTCTTGAGTTTCTTCCAAATTCTTGGACTTTCCTGGCTTGATCTTTTCTCTGTGAATAGCCTGTCTTGAATTTCCCGGGGTTTGGGGACCCACAGGCTTCCTAAAAGCATCCCCGCCTCCTCTTGGGCATTGTACAAGGACCCTACGGCTTCTTAGAAGTATTCATAGCCTCCTCTTAGGTTTTGTATAAGGATTCTTCCTTCAGGAAGAGAGCCTCCTCTTGGGCTTCGTACAAATTGTCCCGACGACCTCCTAGAGGTATAGGAACAGAAATTAGTCATCTTAATAGAACAGTCTCTCAAAGAGTCTAGATCTTTCTACCGTGAACGTACTACTAATGTTTCTTTAAGCATAGTACAAAAGATAGAACTCTTGACTTGGATAGTCTAATCTGCTTGAGTCTCGAAGGCACTCTCAAGTAGGGAAAAACACCAGCAGACTCAGACAGTCTCCAATACCCTCTGGATTCCCCATTTCCTTAAAGAACAGGAAATAACCCTGATCCTCTGATCAAATCCCAAAGCATAGCCTTTAATCAGTCTCTTTATAAGAACTGATTTTCTCTTTTAACCAACATACTGGACCTGTCACTTAACTGAAACAGTAATCCTTTTAGCCTCTATCTCGGGCTTTGTACGAGATACAAAAACACTCTCTTGTTGAGTATAAAAAGACTCTCTTGTTGAGTCAATCACCTTTAGCCTCCATCTCGGGCTTCGTACGAGATACAAAAACACACTCTTGTTGAGTATAAAAGACTCTCTTGTAGAGTCAACCTTTAGCCTCCGTCTTGGGCTTCGTACAAGACACATCTAAAAGCACTCTCTTGTTGATTCAACTCCTTTTAGCCTCCCTCTCGGGCTTCGTACGAGACACAAAAGCATCCCCTTGTTGGGTCAATAGCCTCCTTTTAGGCTTTGTATAAGAAAAAACCCTGGTTGAGTCAATCAACCTTTTAGCATCAAAATTGTGCCTCGTTCACAGGATACAAACATCAACAACTCCTTTCATCTAATTGCTGTAAGCGGCAAACCTCTGGATTATTTACATCCACGCCACTGTCCCTCTTTTAGCATTAGAATTTCCTAAGGAAAGATAGCATTGCTCTACACTGAGTTAAAGTCTTCTCCTTCAGGTTAAAACCCCCTATAAAGGAAATTATGGAATTGCTAGGATTCACATATCCCGGTTAAAGTAATCCTCCTTTATAATCAGTCACCCAACAGTTGTGCCAAATATTCCCCTTTAGAGATGACAAAGTCTCTCTAAAGTCAACACCCTTTTAGCTTCACATCTTGGGATTCGAACAAGATACAAATAGACCCTTCAGCTTCACATCTTGGGCTTTGAACAAGATACACACCACCTTTAGCTTCACGCCTTGGGATTTGAACAAGACACCAAAACACCACTTCCTCCCATAGAATAGGAGGAACTACGATCGCTCTGATTTCCCTGTTTCGGTAAACGGGAATACGCAGGCATAAGATTGAAAGAAAAATCTTAGCTAGCACACCACATCAAAAACCTCAGGTCACAAATCCTCACATATCCACCAAAACATCTGAGTCTGTATTCCCCACCAAAAGCCTAAATTCAACCAAAATAACCTAAGAGAGCCCCCCCCCCCCCCACATTGATCGCATCTGTAAACCAACAGTTTTGACTGTTTGACTTCAGTTTGCAAAGCAGGGTTAGTTGGAGACATCTATTTCCCTTCCTTCATCAGCTTCAATAGGATAAAAAATGAATCAACCTGTAGTCCCCCCAAAGAGCAGCAGTGCTTAAGAACCACGTCCAAAATCGCTCGCTACAGAAAAATGGCGTCCACCATGGGGCTCTCTTTTTTATCTTTCAGGTAGAAACCGAAGAATGATGACTTCACTAGGGACTTCACTGGGATAGGATTTTTGTTGACTTCTCTAGGATCTTAGGTCAAAAACCTTTAAAGTTGGGAAGGTACCACAGAATGGTGACTCCACCGGGGATCCATTTTTGTCAGGAATATAAGATTCATAGCTCTTTAAAGTCTAGGACTTTAGGACAAATATATATACTGCTTTTCCTAATTGATATATGTGTTTATTTTTCTGCTAATGGGAATGTGTGTGATGCCGCATGTGGAAAGATTGAGTATACACCTAGGAAAAACCTCTTTTAGTGGTGCGGAAACGATTGGAAATGGTTGTCACGCGATACTACCCTCTTCTGATGGTTCTTCGAAAAAACATCACCTAGCACAGTTCCCGGCCCGCTGATGTTTTCTCGACAAGAACTGATGATTTTGAGAGACAGGTACAAAAATCACTAGTATAAACCTTTGGGAGGGGTAGAGCCTTGACTCCATGACAACAACCCTTTGACCCCATGTTTTTTCTATGTTTTTGTGTGTTGCATTCATGCATTCATTTAAAAGAAACATTAAAGCAAAGAAAAACTTCTCTTCTAGTCTCTCTTTTTCAAATTAAACTAAGACAATAATTGCAAATGTCAGAGAAAAAGATTGCGCTCATGGATTTCGGTAGAAGGAGAACTCATAAGTATACCTTCAAGATTCCAAAACTAGGGGATTTGAGAGGATTAGCAAGGATGATCACTAACCCTGACGCTTTCAGAGCCAAGTACGGAGGTCTGCTACCTCTGTTAAGGGTCCAAGTAATTTAAAGAATCATGGATGCACTTATTCAGTTTTACAATCCGGTCTATCACTGTTTCACATTCCCAGATTACCAGCTTGCACCAACGCTGGAGGAGTATTCTCATCTGACTGATTTACACATTACTGATTAAGCCCCTTTTTCTGGACTGGAAGAAATTCCAAAGGATCAAATCATTGCAAGAGTAATCTATTTGGATGAGTCAGAAATCAAGACTCACATGACCACCAAGGATGGGCTCCCAGGTTTGCCAGCCCAGTTCTTGGCAAAGAAGGCTTTGTACTTTGCTAGTATAGGGAACATGACTGCTTTTGAAAGCATCTTTGTTTGGCTCACCTACGGGTTATTTTTGTTTTCCAACATCGATAACTTTGTAGATGTAAACGGCATTAAGGTTTTTCTCATTGGAAATCCTGTACCAACCTTGCTCGCAGATGCGTATCATTCTGTACACTTAGGGAATTTGTACAGCGGAGGAAGGATCACGTGTTGTGTACCCCTACTATATAAATGGTTTATCTCTCATTTTCCTAAGTCTGCTGCTTTTTGGGATCATAAGAGTGCCTTAAGTTGGTCGCAGAAAATCATGTCTCTCACCAATTCTGACATAGATTAGTGCAATAGGATTTATGACGGGATCATGATTATTGATCGTTGTGGAAACTTCCCCAACATACCCCTCATAGGAACTAAAGGGGGAATCAATTACCATCCAGTTTTACTTCATCATCAATTTGGATACCCGATGAGGCATGTCCCGCGTAATGCTCATCTGGAAGGTCTTTTCTTCAAGAAAGGAGAAAATGACAGGGCACTAAAGATGGAAATAGTGCACGCTTGGAAACATGTTAATAAGAAAGGATGGGAGTCTCTAGGAAAACTGGACTGTGTCTCAGTGGAACCTTACCTCCACTGGGTACAAACTAGAGCTCTCAAGCTAAGGATGCCTTATCCTCGTCACGGAGTTCTTCCACCAAGGGAATCTGTCATGTACTTCATGACTGAAACGGAAAAACTTCAAGTTACTCTCAACAAAGTTCAATAGGATAGGAGGTCTTGGAAGAACGAGTACCGCATTCTCAATGTGGAGTGTACCAAAATACAGCAACTACTGTAAGATAAGGATGCTCTGTTCGAAATTTTGGAGCAACATGCTGTAGAAAATCAGGATGACCAAAGGAATTTTCTCGCTCCTTTCACTTGGCAAAGGAATGACAACCCGACAACGGCCCAAGAGCCCCGGTCCAAGAAAAGGAAAGTGCCAGAATCAACACCCGAATTCTCCTCAGAGAGGACTCAGGACCCATTAGCTTAGATTTCTATTTCCGCACCTTGTAATTTACTGTATTTTCATTTCCGCAATCTTTGAATTCAATAAAACGGGGTTTCCCTGCTGTTTGATATTTGAAATCTAAATTGTCGAAGTTTATTTTGATTAAACAAAAAAAAAATTAATATAATCATTGCATTCATCATTCTCACGTCACGTATTCTTCTTACCTACGAATCTCACGTTTGTGTCTCGGTTCTAGAGTCAAACTGTCTCATTCGTACAATACTCGGGCCAATCGTCAGAAAAAGATGGATGATCTCGAGGAAGAGAACAGAGAGTTGAAAGAAGAGATCGACGCTTTGAGAGAGGATATGAGAAAGCTTGGTAACGACATGCAAGCCATGGCATAAGCTCAGCTACAAAGAACTGTGATCTCAGAGATCACCTGAACGCCCATAGTGGAGAAGTATAATCCTAGGTACAGAATGCCGAAAGATCGTCCCTGGGGCATGCCTGTTAACTATATCCCGGAAGGATATATTCCGCCAATCATTGGAGATCCGAAAACTTTAGCAGGAGCCGTTGGGCTTGAAGGTTACAAACTTTGGGAAAGCGAAGATGTTAGGGTGTACCAACAACTCCTGAAGGTTACAAACTTTGGGAAGCGCCAAGATTCACTGCCATAGTAACGGTACCACCCCCTGTGGTGCACACTGTCCCGGAAGGACAAATTCCACAGATACCTTCCGGTGGAAACGAAAGCATGTTCGAAAGAATGAATGAATTCCAGGAGCAGTTTCTGGAAATGCAGAAAGAACTGCAAGCTATTTGCAGTCAGGATTTATTTGGAAAGGACGCCGTGAACCACTGCTTGGTCCCCAATGTAAAAGTCCCGCACAAATTCCAGGTGCCCGACTTTGAAAAGTACAAGGGTAACTCTTGCCCTCAGAGTCACTTGGTGATGTACGCTCGGCGAATGTCAGCTCAGACAGAGAATCAGGACCTACTAATTCACTACTTTCAGGATAGTCTAACCAGTGCCGCAATAAAATGGTACATGGGTCTAAACCGCGCTGAGATCAGCACTTTCAGAGATCTTGGCACCGCCTTCATCCAACAATATAAATACAATTTGGACATGGCACCAGACAGAGATCAACTCAGATCAATGTCGCAAAAGGACAAGGAAACCTTTAAGGAATACGCTCAGAGATGGCGTAAAATTGCCGCTCAAATTTGTCCACCTCTCTAGGAAAAAGAGATGACAAAGATATTCTTAAAGACCTTGAGCTCATTTTACTACGACATAATGGTTGCCAGTGCACCCAGTGACTTCACCGAAATGGTCGGTATGGTAGTTCTTCTTGAGGAAGCCGTCTGAGAGGGACGTTTAGTTAAAGACGCTGGATCATCAAGTAGTACAAAACAATACGGTGGTGCTCTCCCTAAGAAAAAAGAGCAAGATATTGGGAATATCTCTCTCGGAAAGCAAAGGCGACGTTATCAACTAGTAGCAGCTGTGACTTCTGCTATCAACCCTGCGCCTGTTTCTACATATCAACCTCAGGTTGCGCAGAGCCAACCTAATCAACAAAGGACATAATAGCCTCTTCAGCAGGCTCGTCCTCTATACAATAACAACCGTCCATGAGGCTTTGATCTTATACCCGTATTGTACGCAGAACTATTTCCTTTACTACTAGATAAGGGGCATGTCCAGACTAAGTCTCCTCTTACAGTACCGGAAAATCCGCCTTTTTGGTTTAAGGTGGATCAGACTTGCCCTTACCATCAAGGAGGACCAGGGCATAACATAGAGAACTGTCTCAATTTCAAATCCGACGTACAAAAGCTTGTTAGGAGTGGGGTCTTATCTTTCAAGGATACAAATCCTAATGTTCTCACAAACCTGCTGCCTCAACAGGAGAAAGCCACAGTCAATTTGATAGAGGGAGAGACTAACAACGTCTATCAAATTCATGATGTACTCTTGTTAAGGACAAATCTGGTCAAGATGCATTGTAGACAGAGTGGATATGGCCATGTGCCACCTCATAACTATCACCAGTGTGATATCTGCTCTAAAAGCAACCGAGGATGTTCTGTGGTTCAATCAGCTCTACTGTATCAATTTCAAATCCGACGTGCAAAAGCTTGTTAGGAGCGGGGTTTTATCTTTCAAAGATACGAATACGAATGTTCTCACGAACCCGCTGCCTCAACATGAGAAACCTGCAGTCAATCTGATAGAGGGGGAGTCTGACAACGTCTATCAAATTCACGCTGTACTCTTATTGAGGGCCAACTTGGTCAAGATGCATTGTAGACAGAGTGGATATGGCCATGTGCCACCTCATAATTATCACCAGTGTGATATCTGCTCTAAAAGCAATCAAGGATGTTCTGTGGTGCAATCAGCTCTTCAGGAACAGATGGATCTCGGATGGATCCAAGAGCACCGAGTTCGTGGAGTTAACATGGTTTATACGAATTCCAACATCATTCAAAACCACGATATCCGTGCGATGAATGTTAACTTGGTGGCAATGCACTCAAGCCAAATTCAGTATCATAATTTGCCGCGTCACGATTATAATTCTTGCCTGACTTGCTCGGTAAACAAACAGGGATGCTCTTTTGTACAAGAGGCCCTCCAGTGTCAGCTAGATCTTGGATGGATTCAAGACTACCATGATAGGAATCATTATCAGATCAACATGGTGCAAATCTTCTATATTTGCTTGATGAATATCAGTCTGGTGGAGTTACACGCTACGCAAGTCCAACTCGGTTTTCTCACTTCACATGATTATCAGAGCTGTAAAGTGGGTTGCGAAAATGATCAAGGTTGTGCCCTTGTCTAGGAAACACTTCAGCACTTGCTAAACCAATGGTGGCTTCCAATCTATATGTACTAAGACACCTAGAAAATTAGTATCACTAACAAGAATCCTACTAGATATCAAAGTCAGGACGTTCAGTCGATGGAAATGGACCTCGTCAGGTTACACTATATTCAAAGCGGACGTGGCCAGGTGCCACTACACAACTATGAGCGGTGTGAAGTTTTCTCAGTGGATAATCAAGGATGCTACTTCCTGCGAGTAGCCCTTCAAAGTCAGTTGGACCGCAAAGTGATTCAACCATGGTCAAGTTCTGGATCAGTCAACTATCTCGCCGATCAAATCGAGGACGTTGTCATAATCTCCGATCATGAGAGGAACAAGGATGTTTGTATCCTCATCCCTCTACTTGACGAATCGAGAGTTCCCAATCGGGAACGAATCGAAATTACTTACAATGGTCAGAAAAATCAGAAGGCTCCCATAGTCATCTATCTATCGGGACCATTACCGTATGAATCAACTAAGGCTATCCCTTACAAATACGGTGCAACAACAGTCGAGAATGGAAAGGAAATTCCATTACCCTCCGTCGTGAATATTGCAGACATCAGTCGAGTAACACGGAGTGGTCGAATCTTCAACCGAGGAGTTGGAGAACTTAACAAAGAAAAGGAACCTCAGACAGAAGTTCCCAATCCACCAGTCGGTCAATCCAGTAATCCCGACCTTTCGAAAAACGATGATGAGATGCTGAAGCTCATCCAAAGTAGTGAATGTAACATTGTTGATCAACTGATACAATCTCCTTCAAAGATCTCTGTACTGTCACTTTTACTCAATTCAGAAGTGCATAGGGAGGCTCTACAGAAAGTCTTGGAGCAAGCCTTTGTGGAACAGGATGTAACAATCAGACAGTTCGATAGCATTGTCTCTAACATCACTTCCTGTAATAACTTGGGATTCAGTGATGAGGAATTACCTGAAGAGGTCCGCCGTCATAACATGGCGCTCAATATCACGGTCAGCTGTCAGGGCGATGCTTTAGCCAGCGTACTGGTAGACATAGGGTCAGCCCTGAATGTTATGCCGAAGTCCACTTTGATGCAATTATCCTTCAAAGGACCTCCGATGAGAACCAGTAAGGTCGTCATCAAAGCATTTGACGGATCCAGAAAAACGATTATCGGCGAAGTCGACCTTCCCATAACTATCGGTCCACATACTTTCCAAGTCACTTTCCAGGTCATGGACATCCGGGCAATATACAGTTGTTTATTAGGAAGACCTTGGATACATCAGGCTGGGGCGGTCACTTCGACCCTCCACCAAAAGCTAAAGTTCGTCCAGAACGACCAACTCGTCACAGTCTGTGGAGAACAAGCCTTGCTCGTGAGCAACTTGTCATTATCTACTTGTGTAGAACCCTAGGAGGTTGTTGGGACTAAGTTCCAAGCGCTTACAGGGACCAACGAGAATCAATCAGAGAAAGGAACCTCGACTTCCTCGTACAAAGATGTTATTAAAGCAGTTGAGAGTACCAATAGAATAGGATGGGGGCAGCTTGTCATTCCTACTGACAATAAAACAAAGAAGGGTCTTGGTTTTTCTGCAACCTGTACCCAGACAATTACTAACGGTGAAAGCCTTCATCCCATTCAAGACTTCTTCCACAATGGAGGTTTCCTTCACCCAGTTCCTCAAGAAGTGCATACCATTAATAAAGATGATTCCTCTGATATGGAGAAAGAATGGGAGGCCTATCTTAACAAGGACGGTTATACGTCTCAGGAAGAGGTGCCTACGCCCTTTTGCTATCCCGCACAGAGTCCGAGATTTATACCCAGGTCAGACGTCGAAATGATATACTAAAATTGTGATCCGGAAGGATGTCGTGCTCCACCAAACTCATTAGAGGAGGACACTATGATGAAGAGCAACTTTGACCACAACTATTATGGCCCGATGGATGGCCTGCCAATGTGGCAGCCGTATCCGGGAGACTTGGGGCAAGAAAATCAGTCGAACAATGAAAATCAGCTGAGCATCAGTGAAAAGAATACCTGTGTTCCCACCATGTCATGGGATCAACACCCAGGTTATCCTAAAAACATCCAGCACGATGATGAATTCGCAACGTTTGCAGGACTAGAATTCATCAACTATGCTTTTCCCGAGGTCAACGTCATCGAAAGGGATGACTCCTCCAGTTCCAAAGAAGTGTGGGACACCTTGGGACAACTGAGTGGAAAATACGACTTCATGGTCAAATACACCGCTCCTGAGAGCTCTCGTATCAGGCTCGAAGACATCCAGTCAACTGGATGGGGAGATACAGCTGAGAGCACAAATACTAGGCAAAACACAACAGAGGAATCCTACTATGACAACTCTTCCTGGGCACAGATTCCAATGATTCTACTCCACCAGAAATCAGCGTCATTTCTGAAGACAAATCAAGAAAGGTACCAGACTTTGTGATTCACCGAGGAGTTCGCCACCAATGGGTTGCTGTCGATGTTCCAAAGATGGTTCATAAGTCAAAGTAATTGCCATCTTTACTTTAACCTTTTCCCTCTTCGCTTCGCCCAAAGCGACAGAGTTTTGTTTTATAGGGCCGTAGTTTCAAGAATTGACTTGTTCATAAATAAAATAATGTTGTTCTGTAATTTCCGCATTTATTACTATTTTCTCTTTTCGCTTTTCTTAGAAAATGGTAATCCTAAAAAACAAATCAATAAAACAAACAAGCAGTTTTTCAAAGAAATACACTGCACACATTCTTGCATTCTCTCTATCTCTTCTAAACACAAATCATACCGTCATGCAGATTGCTTGTTTTAAACCCCGTTGAAACATACGATCTGATGCCTTCTCCCAACTTTGAGTTCCTGGTATTTGGGGCTGAAAAATAAAATGACGACGAAATTCCAGAAGAGATCTCCCGATTACTCAGACAGGAGGAAAGGTCCATTGAACCTCATAAAGAGCCGTTGGAAACAGTAAACTTAGGTTCGGAAAAAGAGAGAAGAGAAATCAGGACTGGGGCACTGCTCAGTCCAACTGCCAGAGAGGGTTTGGTAAAGCTTCTCAAAGAATTCCCCGATGTATTCGCTTGGTCCTATCAGGATATGCCAGGGTTGGATACCAGCATCGTGGAACATCATCTACCATTAAGGTCAGAATGTCCTCTAGTAAAACAGAGGTTGAGACTGACTCACCCGGACGTGGCCATCAAAATCAAAGAGGAGGTACAGAAACAAATTGACGCGGGTTTCCTCGCCACATCAGAATATCCTCAATGGTTAGCCAACATCGTACATGTTCCAAAAAAGGATGGAAAAGTCAAAATGTGTGTCGATTACAGAGATCTAAACAAGGCTAGTCCAAAGGACAACTTTCCTTTACCACACATTGACATGCTGGTAGACAGTACAACAAAGTTCAAAGTCTTCTCCTTCATGGATGGATGCTCGGGCTATAATTAAATAAGAATGGCGCCGAAAGACATGGAGAAAACTTCATTTATCACCCCATGGGGTACCTTTTGTTACAAGGTAATGTCGTTCGGTTTGAAGAACGTTGGGGCAACCTATCAAAGGCCCATGACTACTATTTTTCATGACATGATACACAAAGAAATCAAGGTATATGTCGATGATATGATTACAAAATCTAAGACAAAAGAGGAGCATGTGACCTATCTGTCAAAGCTATTCAAGCGGTTGAGAAAGTGCAAACTCCGCTTGAATCCCAACAAGTGCACCTTCGGTGTCCATTCGCGAAAACTTATAGGGTTCATCATCAGCCAGAAAGGAATTGTGGTTGATCATGACAAGGTCAAGGCCATCCGAGAAATGCCTTCTCCGAAAACTGAAAAACAAGTCAGAGGATTCTTAGGACGTTTTAACTACATCTCCAGATTTATATTCCTCATGACCGCGACATGTGCACCGATTTTCAAATTACTCAAAAAGAATCAGGACTGTGTTTGGACAGAAGATTGCCAAACTGCCTTCGATAGTATCAAGGAATACCTGTTGAACCCTCCGATTCTATCACCTCCAGTGGAAGAAAGACCACTGATTATCTACCTCACCGTCCTAGAGGACTCAATGGGATATGTACTTGGTCAACAAGACGAAACCAAAAGGAAGGAGTCTGCCATCTACTATTTGAGCAAGAAATTCACCGACTGCGAGACTCGGTACACTATGCTTGAGAAAACTTGCTGCGCTTTGGCTTGGGCCGCCAAACGTCTGCGCCAGTACATGATTAGTCACACTACTTGGTTGATTTCTGAAATGGATCCAATCAAGTATGTCTTTGAAAAGCCTGCTCTCACGGGAAGGATTGCCCGTTGGCAGATGTTGCTATCAGAATATGACTTAGAGTACCATGCTCAAAAAGCCGTTAAGGGGAGTATTTTAGCCGATCACTTGGCTCATCAACCAATTGACGATCAGGAATCAGTCGGATTTGACTTCCCAGATGGAGATGTCATGTTTCTAAAAATGAAAGACTGCGATGAACCGCTACCCAGTGAAGGGCCAGAACCAGGTTCCCAATGGGGACTTATCTTTGACGGAGTTGTCAATCATTACGGAAATGGAATTGGGACAATCATCATAACACCTCAGGGTACCCACATTCCTTTCACTGCCCGACTTACGTTCAAGTGTACGAACAACGAGGCCAAATACGAAGCTTGTATTATGGGTCTCGAAGAAGCAATCGACTTAAGGATTAATAACTTGGATGTATATGGCGACTCAGCCCTTGTTATCAATCAGATCAAAGGAGATTGGAACACATACCAATCAGGACTGATTCTGTACAAAGATTATGCGAGAAGGTTGTTACCATTCTTCAACAGAGTCGAGTTTCATCACATCCCTCGTGATGAGAATCACATGGCTGATGCATTAGCCATTCTCTCTTCCATGATTAGTGTAGGTCAATGGAATGACTTAACTAAGATCGACATAATGCGCCTTGAACGGCCTGCTTACATCTTCACGATTGAAGCAGTCATGGACGACAAACCTTGGTATCACGATATCAAATGCTTCCTTCAAAAACAGGAGTACCCACCTGGGGCATCCAAGAAAGATAGAAAAACCCTCAGAAGACTGGCTGGCAGTTTCTTTCTGAGCGGTGACACACTCTATAAGAGAAATTTTGACTTGGTCTTGCTCCGATGCGTCGACAGACCAGAAGCAGACGCACTGATAAAGGAAATTCACGAAGGATCCTTTGGAACTCATGCCAATGGACACACAATGGTGAGAAAAATTCTAAGAGCAGGGTACTACTGGTTGACCATGGAATCCGACTACTACAAGTACATGAGGAGGTGTCACAAATGTCAGATATACTCAGACAAAATCCATGTACCGCCAACGCATCTCAAAGTTCTTTCTTCCCCATGGCCTTTTTCCATATGGGGAATCGACATGATTGGCATGATTGAGCCTAAGGCTTCAAACGGCATCGGTTCATCCTGGTAGCCATTGATTACTTCACCAAGTGGGTCGAAGCAGCGTCGTCCGCTAATGTAACCCGACAAGTGGTGGTCCGATTTATCAAAAACAATATCATATGCCGTTATGGTGTTCCGAGCCAGATCATTACTGATAATGGATCTAGCTTTAAGAATAAGATGATGAAAGAATTGTGCGTAGAGTTCAAGATCGAACACCATAACTCATCTCCCTACCGATTCAAGATGAACGGAGCGGTAGAAGTGGCTAACAAGAACATCAAGAGGATTGTTCAGAAGATGGTTGTAACCTACAAAGATTGGCACGAGATGCTACCCTAATTCCTGATTTTTGATGGAAGCTAAGCTTACAGAGGCTAAATGGTGCCAAAGTCGGCACGATGAACTGAATCTGATCGAAGAAAAGCAAATCACGGCAATATGCCATGGTCAGTTGTATCAGCAAAGAATGAAGAAGGCATTCGACAAAAAGGTCCGACCTCGCATCTTCAGGAAATAAGACCTCGTGCTCAAGAATATACAATTATTTCTCACTGATTCCCAGGGAAAATGGACTCTGAATTATGACGGCCCCTATGTGGTCAAGAAAGCTTTCTCTGGCGGCGCCTTGAGACTTGCAACCATGGACGGAGAGGAATTTGCCTACCCCACAAATGTTGACGTAGTCAAGAAATACTTCGCCTAAAAAAAACGTCTCGGTGGATTGAAAACCAGAAAGGGCGGTCCAGGCAAAAATAAGAGACATGATCAAAAATCATCCCGGTGGATTGGATACCTCAAAGTACAATCCAGGCAAAAACTAGGGATAATGGCAAGTAACTATGTTCGACAAAGGGGCAAGTCCCTCGGCAGCAGCTACATCATCCGTCAGGAAAACTCCAATCAAGGTCATCTTCGATAGAAGCTCGGGATGCCTAGAATTCAAAGTTGGTAGGAGGATAGTGGTCGTTATGTTTCGATGTAGCCCTTTTCCCGGTAAATTACCATTTTCTAACTTTTTATATACTCTTTGGAATCACACGTTTGGCTGATTTTCATCCTATCAATAAAATTTGAGCCCTTGTGCTTTTGTTTATAATTCTTATTTGTTTTAGCTTTACAGAATGACATTTTAACATGATCACCGATTCTTGAAATAAAACAAAAATGAATTTACTTGTAAAATTTTTCCGCTTAAAATAAAGATGGAAATTTCTTTCGACTGTTGAACATCGAAAGAACATCGATCGCTTCTCCAAAGGTGTTCGAGCCTCAAAGTGCAGAATCAAAGTACTCCTTCTAAACCAGTATGCCTGAATGAAGGATCAGCTATGTAAGATGCGAATGCTCCATCTGACATCTTCGGCCGAGTTCTCATCTCCTAAGCCCGACCAGCGTCGCTCCCAACAGGGTCCATTTCTCCTAAGCAAGGCAGAATTGCTATCTTGAACCAGCGATATTTCTACATGCCCCACTGTGGTCGAGTATCCCGTCGTGTTCATCCGTTAGTTTGTATGTTTCGTTAGTTTTGTCAGCATATACATACATGCATCGAGCATTATTGATTTACATTCATATTCATATTAAATCACTATCTCTCTAGTCGGTCTTGTCCCCTAGTGATAATAGTCCTCTCAATCGAGTTGTCAGTTCTTTCCTCGTCAAGAAATGTTGCGTCTGAACAATCTCTCTCCTCCAGTTTATTTCTGGATTAGAGTTGGCCCTTGACCACTTTGATAACTTGAACCTCTGAAAGACCAGAGAACTTTCGACAAATGTCACTCTTCGCCATTGAAGATGATATCTTTGCTTCCCCGGATTAAGGAAAATCCCCAGAGGAAGCCTCTTAAGCAGAGATTCGGCAATACAACCGTTTTTCTCCGAAAAGACCGCTGATAAAAAGGTCATCGGCACCTCAAAATTGGATCACATCATATGGCATTTCTCCGGGAAGATCCCGAGAAAAGTATGATGTAAGACCCCAAGCGAAAGCAGTCTCTCAAGAGACTCGCTTTCCCCAATAGAAACAAATGGCGTCTCCAACAGAAAAGTTTGTGCACCTCTATAACTCAGACGACTGGGTTCCCCAGCGAGTCTGACATCAAAATTTTTCTATCAAATGGCATCTCCCGAGGAAGATTCGGCGAGAAGTTTGAGGAAAACCGCTACGAATAGCGTCCCTTGTCAAGAAAGTTTATTGACAAAAGAAACTGAGACCAGTTCCTTGGTAGGAAACCAGGATCGAGGGGAAGTTTATTTCAGAAACTGAGACCAGTTCCTTGGTAGGAAACCAGGATCGAGGGGAAGTTTACATTAGAAACTAAGACCAGTTCCTTGGTAGGAAACAAGGATCGAGGGGAAGTTTTTACCTATTCTAAGCATCTTTGCTTAGAAAAAGAGGATGAATGCGTGAGCTACCATCCTTCAACACCATCAAAATTTTGGGTATTCCGATATTTAATCCTCTTGCACCCCGAATGCCCGAATACCTTCGCCGTTCACACCTTCGGGTCCAAGAAGATTAAATAGGGGCATCTGTCATACCCCAAATTTTGACCACTAAGATTTCTCATCATTGTACAAATCATCATCACAATATGGATGAACCATCTTGCCTCATCAGTCTCCCCAAAGATGGGTGAGCATCCACTACAATCAAATTTAGGGTTTCCAGCCTTCTCAGAGCTTTTAGACAAAGGATCAATCAAGAAATGACATGATCTTCAACTTTTCTAGCCTCTCAAATATCCCTAATGGATCAAGAGGACTCCCACTTCAAGGATTAAGCACAAGGCTGCTCCCTTTTAAGTGGATCAAGCCTCAAGATCGCCAGTGTCACCAAATTAGGGTTTTGGTCGACCAGGGCCTCCAGATGGAAATTTTCCTCTGGGCATGAGCCAATGCTTCAAGGCATAACCTATGATGCTCCAAGGGACATCATAAACCCAATCATCAAGTTAATTTAGCCTCAGGAGATGCATACATCAAAAATCAGGAATTAGGGTTTCTTGACCTAATTAACCCCTAAGATGACTTTTGGGACAAATCATGAGCCAAGACCTCAAGACATGATTTTAGGGTCTCCAACATACCACATTGATCCATTTTTAACAATGGATTGGTCCAGGAAGCTTGAGCAACAAGTCTCAATTTCATCAGAGCCACAATTAGGGTTTTGCGAGAAAAAGTCAACAGTAGCTTTGACTTTTGACCAGGACATGCTCCCAAACCCTAGGACATGAATCAATATACCCTATAACACCCATGGAACACGTCCATCAAGATTGATTTAGGTCAAAGACATGACTTCCTAAAGGATGGCACAGTTTGGAATTCATCTGACAAAACATCAACTGTGCACATCAGTCAACTTTGACTTTTTGAGATTTTTCACAATTATGGGTTTTTACCCCTAAAATTATGTTAATGTATGATTTGAATCATCATTCATCAAGAAAAATCAAGAAAAGTGGGATAACGTGTAAAAGGGCTAACCATAAAAACTTGGAAAATTTTCTAAGTAATGAACAAAGTGGCAAGGGTACTAACTTTGGAGGATCATAACTTCTAAACCACAAAGACATTTTTCCCCATCCAAAGCTTGATTTGTAGATCTCATTACCCTCTACAAAAGCTTAAAACTGACCTCCCTCCAAATTCCTCATGGATTTTGAGTTATGGAATGATCAAAATACAAAAAGTGAAAATGTCACTTTTTCCAACACAGTAAAATTTTCACTAAGTCAGAATCTGCCTTCACTTTTTTTCAAATGTAGGGGGATTTTTCACTTGGATCCAAAAGGTATCAAAACCAAATATGATCAAAAAGTTGTTGTATCATATAAGGGATTTCCAAAATGACCAAGAACATCACCAAATTCCACTTGAGCCATGAGATATGACAAGGGCAATATGCCTTGCTGAAAACTGCTAAGGCTAGGCAGAATTTTGCATTTTTGCTCGATTTGGCAAAATCAGCTAATTCCAAGCCTTGTCATCATCTTGAACACATCTGAGGATCAAATTCAAAGGGGACAAACACTGAGCCAAGCCTCCAAAGTCTTTGGAACAAGAAGGAGCATGACAAACCTAGAAATCCCTAAAAGAGGGACAAGACTCCAATTTTGGATTGGGGCATTTAATGGATGCACCAAGGTGGCATGGACTCACATATTTCCAACTGAACTCAGTCAAGAATGATCCAACAACTAGGGAACCAAAGGCTTGTGCTCTAACCTCTAGTCAATGGCTAGAGGAGACTTGAGATTCCATTGGACAACATTGGCCAAACCTCTTTCGTGGTTTCCATTCACTATTTATCCCAAAAGAAACTTGCTCTACTATAAATAGAGCTCATTTGTGCTCAGTTTGAGTACACCAAAGCCATCAAACAGATGCTTTCCTCAAAATCCCTCTCTTTAGGCCAAAATGCCTTCTTTAGCAAGGTAACTCTGAGTTTTTGAGTTAGAGAGCATTTCCATCACATCTCATGATCCTAACACCTCATAAACATCATATGTAGGTGATCCTAACTATCAAAAGTGACCTGTAACACCAAAATCACAGAGTCACCTCTCAAAACCTCAAAATAGGCCTTTTGTGCATTTTTCAAGCCATGTCTTGATTCAGTCACTTTCCAAACCATATAAAACCTCAAACACACTCCAAATAACATTCTTGAACTGTCCCGAATGGTTCCCCCCATCTGGAACACCATTTGAGAGAGTTGCTATTTTGGTCATTTTAACCCCTTTTGTAAGAAAGGGCCAGTTTGTGTTTTTGCAGGTTCCAACTAATTCCAACCATCCTCAAAGCTTCTAAGAGATCATTGAAGAGTGTCCAAAGTATCAAACCATTTCTGGAATAAGAAGTTTGGCAGATTGCACAGAAAACTCCAAAAGCTCAAAAAGAGGTAAGCATCATGACTTGAACTTTCCAAAATATGCATTGCTTTGAGGTCCACCGATCATACACACCTCATACATGTTATATATGTTGTGTTTGAACCAATTCATCATGTAATTCATGCTTGTATCAAAGTGTAGCATAGAAAATGAAATTATAGGCCTTTTTCAAAAACACTATCAAATTTTGAGGAGGGAGTATGATCTGAAAAAAACACCAGCACCATTGGATTCCTTGTGAAATTCTAGGCCAGATACATATAAATTTTGTCCCCAACCATTGAGAAATGAGAAAGTTATGGACCTTCCCGTTTCTTGGTAAAACTTGTCTTGCCTTGCCTTGGGCCAGGCCAAAAACAAGGCAAGCCTTGTATATTTGTGGTTTCACTTCAAGCAATGGATGTATCACCACCCCAGTGGTAAGGCGCGCGCCCTATAACCTTGAGGTCGTGGGTTCAAACCCCACCCACGCCATTTTGTGTTTTCTCACATTTTTGCTATTTTTTCCAATATTTTCATGTTTTATTAATTAATTGGAAAATTAATAACGCCTTCAATTTTAATTATTTTTTATTGGTTCTTTTTGCAAAAAATCACAAAAATGTTGAAATATTTTATTCCACAAAAAAAATTAAGTTTATACTATTTATTTAATATAATTAGTACTTTTGTGAATAAATTCCTTTTTAAAGTTTTTAAACATTTTAAAAGTGAATATTTACTTTAAAAATCAAAACCAAGTGAGTTTTAATTCACCTTGTGATTAATCCCTCATTTCTCAAACCTTAAACAAAAATCACAAATGGTTTATTCAAACTTATTTGGTATTTTATTTGATTTTCTTTAAATATTTACTTTTAAAGAATAACAAATTAGGGTTTCTTTGATTTTCACCCTCATCAAACAATTTCAAACACTCTTGGGCCTCTAATAGAGTGTAAGACCCAATCCTTTGTAAATACAAACCTTTTTGGGCCTCACTTATTGTATAAGTCCCGTTGTATTTCAAAGAGTTCGACGCGATCATCGTTCGTTGAAAAACAAACCTTGTGCCTCTCCTTGAGCTAAAAGACCCATTCAAAACAACTTTGGGCCTCTATTAGAGTGTAAGACTGTTTACCTAGAAAATTGGTAAACAACCACTGATCTTCTAAAACAACAAAGTTCTAGTAACTTACATGATCGATCAGATTGGTCCTAGGACATGTACTATGGGTGTATTTAGAATACCTCACAATTAAGCAAAGCATACATTTCGACAGTGCATATAAATAAAATAACGTGTTTGGAAATTTAAATGAAAGTGGCAGAGATCAAAGAAATGTTTAAGTCGAACAACACATCAAAGAAAAAGAACTGAATGTAAAGGTTTGATAAAAACTGGGATTAAATGCTGGAAAAAGTGTATAAAGATCTTAAATTGCAGAAATGTAATTGCTTGAGAGTAAAGGCTTTTTAATGTAAAGTTGCAAAGTAAAACTTCATAACGTAGAATGCTTTAGAAGTAAAAGACTGAATCTAAAGATTTCAAAGTAAAGGATCTAAAACAGAAACTTCAAAGAAAATGGCATTGCAATAAAAGAAAATGGTGATTACAATCACGTACATTCTCGCCTCACTCTTTTCTCTACACGCTGGATACTTTGAGTGATTTCAGAGTTACTTGTACAACACGATTTTTTCACACCTTCTAACTCTAGAACTAACCTATTTATAATACTCTACAGTAACCACCATCTGACGGTTTTACTCCTAGAATACGCCACTTGGCACTTTGCATGTCTTCAACTTCTAGATCTTCGCCACTTGTCCTCTTTTCAAATTCAAATAGTAGAACTTCCCTCCACTATCTAGTTGTAACTGCAGCGCATTATCCATAGCAGTTTTATCCTGTCGAACTGACGCTTTGGACTTGGAAATGTTTGAAGTCTTAAAATCATTCTCTTCGACTCAGGCTTTCAACAAATATGGTCGAATACATCTTGGTCTAAACCTTCTTCTTTAGCTTATATTTTAAAGAATAACTTCTTTAAAAGCCAAATCTATTTGAACTCATGCAGCGTCAAAATTAGGAGCTAAAAAATTGCCCCCCAAAAATGTCCTTTTGCTAGTGTTGGTAGGAAGGTCATTTTTTAATCAAACAATTTTCGACGCCTGCTCATTCGACTAAAAAAACATAACTGACCAATCCACGATCTAGAAACCATTTAGTTTCTTTCCACCATGCTTATGACGTCATGTCATGATGGTGAATCTTCAAACGTCTTTTCAGCCGTATTTGTGGTCAGTTTTCATCATCACCTTTCTTGGAACTAGACATTTGCAATCTGATCATAACCACCACCATCCAACAATTTCAAAAGGAGACATGCATCCCACTACCGTATTTATTTTAACGGTGGATTCACAGTCCCTTTATCTTCCAAATGCCTATAAATCCACTTTTTTCTCCAACTTGCAAACTTTCGCATTCTCAGACTTTCTTGCAACTTATTTCCTCGTTCTTCAAACTCTCTCAAGAAAAACCCAGAACGCATTCTCATTTTCTCTTCAACTTCCAAAAATGGCGTCTTCTCAAACCATTCCCCAAGCAACAAAAGGTCAAAAATGTAGAGCTACACCGTTCAAGCAAACCATTCCGTTTGCAAACATTCCAGGACCTAAGGTGCTGAAGAATCAACAGTTCATGCCGGAACCCCTTCTTGTGGAAGCAAGGAGCATTTACGAGTCTCAGGTAATGATCCCTCTCATTGTTTCTGATACCCCTTATGCTTTAGGTGGCCCCTTAGCTGATGTTAAACCCACCGATGAGAAGCTTAGTGAGTTTTCCCTTCTTACCGTAAATCAAGACGTCTTGGGCAAAAGAGCAACCCTAAAGAAGATGAAGCATCCCCTGATACACCCACTTTGACTAAAATGGATCTTAGGTATCTTCATGATGGTACTAGACTAGTAAGAGTTGTTAACTAGTTAAAGGATTTTGACCTCTGGATGTCCAGAATGGAAAAGGTCAAAGCTGATCATTGGAAAACCATTGGAATTTATGATCTGCTTATGTTGTCGAAGACCAATATTCCTTATTGTTTGAACCTGCTGGCAGCATCACTCTACTTTTTGGATGGTACCACTATACTTTTCATCTTCCTTGTGGAATGGTTACCCCCACACTCTTCGATCTGGCTGCCATTGCAGGGCTTCGACCAGATGGCATTTCATATGATCTTGAAACTGATGCAGAGGATACCATAGGGATCTCTGATTCTAAGCTTACATACACCCACTTCATAAACTACCACAAACGTGACACTGAATAAATAACTGACAAGGAACATATTGCATTCCTCACCGTATGGTTGTCGAGGTATGTATTTTGCTCAAAATCCCTGCAGGTGGCTAAGAAATATCTCACTTTGGCCAACCAACTTCATAACAACAGAGGAGTTTGCCTTAGTGGGTTAATTTTGGTGAACCTCTATGAGTCTCTCAGCGAAGGGGCGACTCGACTCAAAGACTTGGAGGCCCAAGGCTCTATTCACTTGAATGGCCCCCTCTGGCTGGTTCAATTGTGGCTTAATGCAACTTTCGAAGCTAGCCTTCCCAGAAAAGGGCAAGTCAATGACGACTCTACAGAAATCAAAGAAAGGAGGGTCGAAGGTACTCGCCTGGTGAAACTTACACCCAATGATGATGGGGAAACTCTCAAAGGAGCCTTCTCCAGTTACATTATGATGTTCGCCAAGCGGTATGATTTCACACCTAGTATGGCCCCTTTTCTTGAAAGAAAATGTGGACCTAAGTGGTTTACAAGGCCATTCCCTAATTCATCCAAAACAATCTCCATGCTGAGTCTATTTCAATCTGGGAGGCCTTTTTGATTCCTAGATTTATCATTCAGAGGCTAAATCTTGGAAGAGATATGGTAGCCTTGATTGCTTACCAACCAAACCTTGTCTCTCGACAGTTTGGGTTGGCTCAAATTTTCCCCAAATGTATGTATGAGAAAAAAGGCCATGTAGTCCTTTATACTGCCAGTTTTGATGAAGGAGGTGCTGCTATCCCTTTCGACCGGTGGAACATGAGAAAAGAAACTCTTTCCCCGGTGCACTTTCAACCCACATTTTTGTGTACTAAACCATTTCACAACTGGTGGTCAAAGTACTATAGTGAACAATTTCTGGATGTTGCTGCCTTCTCTTTATTAATTGACCAAGTTTTTCTTGATGTGCAGGAGAATACCAAGAAGAGTAAGTTCATTCACGTCAAAGAAATTCAAGCCTTCCAAAAGTACTTTGAAACTGTCTATCGACCAGATGATATTAGTCGAACCGTTCGTGAGGCTGCTGTCACTTTGAAGGAGAAATTTCAACAAAAAATGGATCAGTTGAAAATCCCTTCAAACGTTCCTCTTGAGAAACGTTATGAGGTGGCTTTTGAACTCTTTCCTCCAAAGTTCCCTCGACTGCCTAACGCTGATTTTGGAGTGGCACTTGCCCCCCATTTCCATACTGGTTTGTCTGTGGTGAGCTCTTAAAACTCCTTCGACAGCAGTCTCAACCGAAAACCCAACAGGTGGTTGCGACTAAACATACGCTGGACAGTTTCAAAGGACACCTTCATATAGGGGTCGGGGATGTTCGTGTCGAATCCGAAATATATGAAGGTTTGAGGCCCTCGATTTGTGATTTTTAACCAACCACTCAATTATTAATCTTGTAATAATCATATGCCTTTCAGCTATGGCCAGGAAGACCAGCTCATCGAAGGATGCTACAGGAGTCAAAAAAGAGACTGAAGACACAAAGGTATTTTATATCCCTTGCCTACATCTTCTTGGGTAACCAACTTCTAATATTTGCATCACCTTTTAGACTGCTCGAAAACCTCCAATGCCTTCAAAAAAGGGCAAGAAAGGTGCTCAAGCAATGGTCCCTTCAGATGCTGATGATGAGTCCCCTGAGGAGATAGTGGTTAAAAAGAAAAGGAAGCTTACCAAAGCTTCTGGAGCTACCACCCAATCCTCCTCGAAGGCCACCGGAATTCTTGAGAAGACACCTGCTGATAGTGGTGTCAAGAAACAACTCTCCAGGATTGCATCGAAAACGACTGTTGGTGATCCTGAGAGCGCAAACTCAATTCCTGATGCTGCAACTGTACATGTATGCACACTTTCCTTACTCAGTATTTGCCTTCCTTATTCAGATTTCTTTCAATCTTATTCTCTTTACTTGTGATCTTCAGGCTGATGTAGGTGGTTCTGACCCACCACAAACTTCATTCAGCTTTGTAACAACTATCCTGAATAGCCAAGGTGAGCCAACTTATCACCCTACCTCTGACCTTGGTTCTGGATATAGTTCACTGAGCGAATTTAACCAACCTATTCCTCTTACAGTTCCTCCTCCTGAAGCAGATGAAACAAACAAAAATTTTCCTGCCAGGACCAACACTCAACAATCCCAAACCGATGGATCTGAACATGAAGAGGATGATGTTTCTAATCAACAACCTCTCGGCCATACAGAGACCATTGGCATGGACATAGAAGGTCAGCGAACTGAAGAGGGAGAAGAGGAGGTCGAAAATGAAGAAGAACAAGAAGAAGAGAGGGGAAGGACTAAGCAGGATCAGACTCACTCACCTGTGGCTGAAACAGGTCCTGTCAACAATCTAACTCCTGGGCCTACAGTCACTTCGACTGCTGGAGGATCCCCCACTAGAGACCCACTTGCTTCCCTCAAATGGTCGAATCCTCGAGAGTATGCCAGAATGATACTTGGGAAAAAGTACAACTCTTCAGGTACCAGCCTTAGTACTTCGACCAGTTCTGGGGTTCCAGCTCCAGATGACTTTGCCAGCCCTATCCTTCAAAAGATCAAAGATAAATTCTTCAAGGGAGACATCCACAATGTCTTACTTTCAGATCAAACTGCTCATCTCTTCCTGAAAGATAGCCTCCAAAAATTGGACCTCTCGACTCTTAGTAAAGATGTTTCTGAATTCCTTGTGGAGTTAACTGCTTTAGTAAATCAGATTTATGAGGATTTCAAACTTCTTCCCAAGATTCAACACAACATTGAAGTTACAACTGGACTGGAACATTCAGCTTGGGATGAAGCACACGCATCAGAAGCTAAGGTCGAAAGTCTGGAGATTGACCAACAGAAAAGGCAGGTAGAGGTGGAGTCGAACCAAAAGGACATTGATACCTGGAAGCAACAAATTGAGGAACAGCAAAACAAGATTTCTAACGCTGAAAAGTGCACCTTGAGGTGAAAGACTTCGACGATACTGAAATGGCCAGAGAGCTAAAGTGCACTATAGACTTCCCTTATAAGGCCCAAACGCTTGAAAAGGAACTTTTGGCAACTAAGCTCAACAAAGCTCTGTGTGAGAAACACCTTCAAAATCACAAGGTCAACTTTCTTGAGTTTAAGTCGAAGCTCCCTTTTTGATTGTCCTATGATTTCTTATTTGTAGTTCCTTTTTTATCATCATGTTCGCTGGCCCTTTTGAGGCCCTATGTAAAGATAATCTCAATGGCCCCTGGAGTTTATCTAAATACTTCTATTTGCTATTAACTCTTCGACTTGCAAAATCTTTGATAAAATCATGGCGCATTTTTCTTAAACTTTGCTAATCTTTGTAATTAAAGTACTCTGCCTCTTTTCTTGGAAATCATGAAAATAACGCTGCTTTTAATAGTTTAGTGTTCCAACGGCACAAGTTTCTATTCCATAAAGGAATATTAATAGCATAACCCTAGGGTAGATTCCCAAGAGTAATTTCACGTGTCTCCATTGTTGACTTGCCTATCCTTACAAGGCTTTGCCTTTATAAAATCCTCTTCACATGAGCCATATTTTGCACCTACTGAAGCAAGCATGAATACTTCCTCAAAGAAGGCAGTGATCCAGAAGGTGGCTGAGGAGACAAAGAAAGATGAGGCAACAACTACTGCCTACAATGATACTTCAACTGGAGCAACCTCTCGCCCCAAGAAGCGACAAAACTAAGATGAAGGTCCCCAAGAAAGGAAATTCCAAAGCACAAAACTCTGATGATGAAGCTGACGAAGATTATGTTGCCTTCCTCAACTCTATTAATTGGAGAGACTATGAATGATCTTTCTCCTGGGTTTCATGTTATTGTACTTGTTTTCTTTTCTTTGTATGCCATTTTGGCCTCACATGACCTATTTTGGCCTTTATAATCTGAATAAACTTATGTCTTAATATGAATCTCTTGCAAAATAGGCTTATATTTTTTAAAATATTTCCCATTTACCCTCAAGACTCTTAGATCGCCCTCAATCTCCTGAATCTCGTAAGCATTATTACTGAATGCCTCAATAATTTGAAAAGGACCTTCCCACTTAGGAGACCACTTCCCTAAAGATCTGGTCTTTCGATCCACAGGCAAGATCACTTTCCAAACCAGTTCGCCAGCTGAAAATTTTTTACTCTTGACCTTTATATTATAGGACTTCTCCACCCTTTTCTTTTTCCTTTTCAGCAACTCTAATGCATGGAGTCTTTCTTCATCTAAATCCACTAACTCATCAAGCATCATATTCCAATAAGATTCAGATGGAATCTCATGATGCCTTTGAATCCTTATGGACTGAAGATAAATTTCTACAGGCAAAACTGCATCATGACCGAAAGTCAGTCGAAATGGGGGAGTATTAGTTGCCTCATTGGGGGACGTTCGACATGCCCAAAGTATTTGGTCCAATGTCTTGTGCCAATTTCTTGGCCTTTTTCCCACATGTTTTTTTATCAACCCAATAACTACTTTATTTGCCGCTTTGACTTGGCCATTAGGTTGAGCATAATAAGGTGTGGATGTTAGAAGCTTGAATCCCATTTCTTCAGAAAACTCTTGCATTTTTCGACCAGTGAAGACTGATCCTTGGTCTGTTGTAATTGTCTCTGGGATTCCAAACCTATAGATGATGTGTTTCTGGATAAATTCAATCACATCTTCTTGATCAACATTTGGTAAAGGGATAGATTCGACCCATTTGGTAAAATAATCAATACCCACCAAAATGTACTTATGATTTTTAGATGATGCTGGTCGAATTTCTCCAACCAAATCCAAAGCCCATCCTCTAAAAGGCCAAGGTTTCACTATAGAGTGTAATTCACTTGCAGGGACATGTTGAATGCCAGCGTGAACTTGACATTCCTGACAACCCTTAGCAAATTCAATACAATCTTTTAACATGGTAGGCAATACATGCCTTGTCGAAACAACAACCACTTCATTTTATGGCCTACCTGATGTGCCCCACATGCCCCACTATGGACAGTTGAAAGGGCCGAGTATGCTTCTACCTCACTGAGGCACTTAAGCAATACTCCCTCAGGAGTCTTTTTGAATAATTCATTACCCAACAAGACATAACTCAAAGCTTGATACTTGATTTTCCTTTCTGTCGAAGATATTGGATTTTTTAGATAATCTACTATAGGTTTTCTCCAATCCTTGTCAGTTATGCTATCAACTGCCAGGATTGCAAAATTATCTTCATCAGCGTATTCAAGCTTAGTTTCTTCCAAATCTGATGGGGCTAATCCTACTGACACCACCCTTCCTCTGACTTCGACTTCGATTGCATCTTGTAATTTGTCTTTCAAAACTTTATACCCTGATGCAATCTGAGCCAAGTCATTAGCTACCTGGTTTTCCAGTCTAGGGATGTGTCAAAAACTAACTGCATTGAACTTTTTCAACAGTCGATTCACAACTACAAAGTACATAATCAAGTTTTCTTTTATGCACTTGTACTCCTTGGTAACTTGTTTTATGACCAGTTCTGAATCTCCTATTATTTCGACATGAGTTGCCCCCAATTCCAACAATACTTCAAGTTCAGCAATTAAAGCTTCATATTCAGCTTCATTGTTAGAACAATGACCTTCAATTTTATACTTAAGTGTTGTTGGAATTTTATTAGGAGAAATAACGAGCACTCCTATGCCTGTCCCATCTTTGTGGCTCGACCCGTCGAAATATAACTTCCAAGGTTCCACATCAAGATAGTTCAGAGGGGTCTCATTTGTAGAATGGTCAACTATAAAGTCTGCCACTACTTGTCCTTTAACAGCTTTTAAAGGCTTATAAGTTAAAGAATATTCAGTTAATGCTAATGCCCATTTTCCAATTCTACTATGCAAAATAAGTTTGGACAACATATGTTTAATAACATCATAACGAGAAGAAACATAAACATCAACCGGTTTTATATAATGCTTCAATTTTGTACAAGAATAATACAAACATAAACATAATTTTTCAATCATGCTATATCTAGTTTCTGCATCATTTAAAACTCTACTAAGGTAATAGACGACCCTTTCGACACCATCATCATCCTCTTGAGCTAACATGCTCCCTAAAGTTCTATCTGACGCAGCTATGTACAATCTCATACACTTATTGCCACAAGGTGGTGAGAGAATCGGGGGGTGACTCAGGTACTCTTTGATCTTGTCGAAGGCTTCCTATTGAGCTTTCCCCCAGTCGAACCCATCCTTGCTAGCACGAATCAATGGCAAAAAGGCTTGCGTTTTCCCACTCAAGTTGGATATAAACCTCCTCAAGAAATTTATTTTGCCCAAGAGAGACTGCAATTCCTTCTTTGTTGATGGCGTTTTTGCTTCCATAATGGCTTTGGTTTTATTCTGGTTAATTTTGATCCCCTTCTTGTGGACCACAAATCCTAAGAAATCCCCTGCCTGCACACAAAAAGCACATTTGAGAGGATTCATTTTAAGACCATGCTTTCTCATCCTTTCAAAGGAATGTCGAAGATGGCTTAAATGATCTTTTCCTGAAAAAGACTTAACAACAATATCATCAATATAGATTTGCATAAAAGTCTCAATAAAATCATGAAAGATCGAATTCATTGCTCGTTGGTAAGTTGCCCCTGCATTTTTTAGACCAAAAGTCATTACTACCCATTCATAAGTGCCTAATGCCCCTGGACATCGAAAAGCAGTTTTTGGGACATCTTCCTCAGCAATGAATAATTGGTTATAACCAGAATAACCATCCAACATACTCAAGTATTCATGTCCTGCAGCAGAATCAATCAACATTTCTGCCACAGGCATAGAATATTCGTCCTTAGGGGTTGCAGAATTTAGATCTCTAAAATCTATACAGACCCTTAAAGAACCATTCTTTTTAATGACTGGTACAATATTAGCTAGCCATTCGACATACCTAGCTGTACGGATGAACTTGCATCTAAGTAACCTCTCAATTTCCTCTTTGATCTTTGAAAGGATTATTGGGGCAAACCGTCTTGGATTTTGCTTCACTGGTTTTTTCCCAGGTATGATTGGCAACTTATGTTCAACAAGCTCTCTCCTCAAACCAGGCATTTCGTCATAGTCCCAAGCGAAGCAATCCTTGAATTCCTTCAGCAGTTGGACCATTTCGACTTTGAGTTGTGGGTCGAGATTAACACTAACATAAGTAGGCCTTTTTACTCCCCCTTCACCCAAGTCAACTTCTTCCAAAGGATCTTGCGCCAGCATTTTAATGTTGTCTGAGAATGGATCCTTTTCGAAACCCAAAGGCTCATTATTATAAATAGCATCAAGCCTTTGATTTTGGTCTTCGATTTGAGACCCATCAGGTGGCTCAGGCTCAAAGTCCTTACCAGGGCCTACTTCACAAATTTGAGTTGTGGCTTCGACAACCACGTGGTTGTGTGCAGCCTCCAAGGCCGCTTGTAGTTTAGATTCGGCCACATAGGCCAAAATTCTTTGTAGTGCGTCGAATTCAGTCATTGTTACTGAATTCACTTCCCCAACCTGTGGGGTCTACTTCAGGCAGCCCATAGTATGGGACATTGCCTTCTTCCCTTATGACATCTCTGTCCCATCGAAATCCCTCCACTGGGTGCAAGTATAATGAGCAGAATGCATGGTCATCTAGGGTGAAATTAAACTCTGCTGGAGTACAAGGCGCAATATGCACCAAGTTTTTGTCGAACTCGACACCATCAACATGATTAACATGCACCTTAAAGTACCCTTGATCAGCTTCGATGTTTTCAACTATGCCATCATGCCTCTAGATTGTGATCCGCTGGTGCATTGATAAAGGTACTGCTCCAACACCATGGATCCATTCTCTCCCCAGCAGAAGGTTATAGTTAGCTTTGCTTTCGACTACCATAAACAAGGTAGGCCTTGTCACCGTTCCCACAGTTAAATCAACCTGCAGAACACCAAGAGTGGTCCAAATATTCCCTTCATAATTAGAAAGGACCATGTTGTGGGGCTGAAGATCAGTGTCGAATTTACTGATCTTGCTTAGTAGGAAATGTGGCATTAAATTGACAGTAGCCCCACAATCCACCAATATCTTATTCACAACCACGTTTTCTACTTTCCCTGTAATGTACAGAGGTTTCAAGTTCCCTTTCATGGCCTCAGTTGGTCGTTCAAAGAAAGCATTATGTTCTTCGACGCAGCCATTGTTCATCACATAGTAGCACACAGGTTGGTGTGCTGCCATTTCAGCCTCAGCGTTGGCATCCAAGTTTTCCACCTTAGTTATCCTATCATATTATCTTGGCATTATTGAGACTACATTGACAATGATGTTTAAAGAGGCATCAGAGTCAGAATCAAAATTACGAGTCAAATCTTCGTCCTCAGCTGCTACAACTACAAACTTCTCGGCTTCTTCTTTCTTCTCAGAAAACAACCTTCGCCCCACAGGCACCTGGTTTTTTATTTTCGTCCCAACACCTTTATTCCTGGCAGGCAGAACATTGCTACTAGTCTCAGTCAAGTCTTTGGCCTGACCCTCTCTCAAAGCCTTCATTCGCCTTTGTTCCCTTCTCCACTGGGACCTAGACATATGATTTTTGCCTTTTTAATTCTCAGAAATATAGGAAGCTTTATTAGAGGACTTGAATTCTTTCCGGTACTCCATTGAAGAACCTCTAGCCACGTCAAAATTCTTCCATCTCTGTTTCCCTTTTCCTGCTGCTTCAACTGGTTTGACCCACTTTCCAGTTGGTACATCACTGCTAGGCTTGAAAGTAGCCTGCTTAGCCCTTGGAATTTGTGGCCTTTGGCCATATTGTTTTTTAGTATCCTTCCTTGGGTCGAAACACCCTGGCCCTTGAGCAGCTCTTTTCTCACGTCCAGATTTGGCTTCTCTCCCCGCTTGGAGGCTATGAGCAGCTTCTCTGACGAAGATAGCACTGCATCGAGGGCACAACATGACCTCAGAGTTCTTTCCTTGGCACCTGTGGAGAAAATCAACAATGGTTTCATCTTCTCTGGGATAAGCCAGTTTGTTGCAGTCTTCTTGACGAAATTGTTCATCAATATCCATGGCTTGTCCGTTAGTCACTTCAACCATGTTTATGTCAACTTCATCTTTTAAGCGCATTTTGGAGAAGTTGACATCAAGGCCCTCAGCAGCCTCGTCCATCTGTCTGAAACGGTCAGCAGTCTCTTTTGTCACTATCTATAATTCTGATGCTTCAGCTTCAGCATGGATCTCGACTATAGCCTCAGCGTCGAACCTTTGATCTTCAGAAGACGTGCCAAAGTAGTGTTCAGCAGCCATACATATCAAATGCTCAAGCTGGTATCCATCCATTTCCTCGACTTCTTTAATGAACACAACATCATTGGTAAGGCCTTCAGTAACCTCCGCCACTGTGGCATTTCTGCCAAGAGCTTCGTTGGTGTTAACACTATCTGAGCTACTGTCAGATTCCTCAACTAGTTCGACCATGTTAACCTCTTCGGGCTCTGTGTAATTTGCTTCAGCTACTTCAAGAGGATTGGTATCAATTTTCATCTAGGTCTTAGTTTTCTCCCCAAATTTGAGTCTGCCTTCCTGAATAGCATTCTGCACCAGATCCCTGAAAAGAAAACATTGAGAAGTTTTATGACCCAAATAATTTTGGTATTTACAAAAGCCTCTCTTTTTTCTTTGCTCTAAAGGTGGTATCTTAGCACCAGGAGGCACTAGTATTTGACTATCCTTAACTAACAAATCAAAAATTTCGTCACATTTAGTGATGTCGAAAGTGTATGTTTTCTTTGGGAACCTATCATTCTTTTCGGTTTCGACAGGGTTTCTCCCATTTGAAGGGACTAATAATTTACAAGAATAAGGAGGGCCTTGCTTAAGTTCAGCCAGATCTATTTCACTTTCGTCGAACCTAACAGGCTCGTCATACAATTCTTCGATGCCCTCCTGGTATTCGACGTAAGCTACCTTCTTGTTTTTGTTCACCCTAGCTTTCTCATCTTTGAGACGCTCTAGCCGTCGAACTCTGTCAGCTAACTGGGCCATATCTCTCAAATACTGGGTGTCCAGTTTTTTCCGGATAGAGTAATCAAGGCCAACAGCGGCCATTTCGACAAGTTCATGTTCAGGCACTTGTGTAAAGCACCTAGCCTTGAGTAGTCGAAACCTATTCAAGTAATCATCTATTGGCTCATTGAACTTTCGTTTTACGCTAGCCAATTCTTTCAAACTGATTTTAGTCTGCCCCATGTAAAATTGCTCATGGAACAAACGTTCTAACTGGTCCAATTACAAATCGAACCAGATGGTAACGTAGTGAACCACGTAAATGCATTTTTAGTGAGGGAACTAGGGAAATACTTCACCCTTAGACTCTCATCATTTGCAATCTCACCAGCTTCGATCAGGTAGCGCGCCACATGTTCGACGGTAGATTCTATAGTATCTCCTAAAAACTTAGTGAACTTTCGTACTTTTGTCCTGGGGGGCAGTTCAGCTTGGAGTATATAGTCTACTATAGGCAAAGTGAAGTTTGGCCTAGAAAAACCCATATTCAGGCCATTTCGAGCCATTATTCTCTCGACCATGGCTGCCAAATTGTTCTCTGCTGCTACATTATTGCGTGGAACCTGATTCACCACATGATCAGCATTTTGATTTCTGTTTACTAACACCATCCTTGGTTCTTCCTCTTCAAGTATAGGTATTTGGTTCCTAGGAGGCTCCTCCCTAGGTGGTTCGACCAACTCTGGATTCACCGGATTCACATGTTGAGCGTTTTCCCTCCTCTCGACTCCTTGATTTTGGTGTTGAACAGGAGCGGGCATTCCCATGAACTCTGCTATACGCGCCATCTGGGCTGTCATCATTTGATTGGTTTGAGTAGTATTCTGGATCAATGGCTGGAAAATTTCTCCCATTGTCTGAGACAAAGTATGTACCATTTATATATTACTCTCATCCATCTTTTGCCTCAAATATGCTGCAGATTCATTTGTTAAGTTGGGTCCTTGAGCAGAAAATCCCAAACCTATGGGCTGGCTGTTTCGACCCATGTTAATTCCAGAGCCTAACTCCTGCAAAGGGGAAGATATCACATTCTCTGAAAATATTGGGGGTGGAGTACGCAAATTCTGCATCATTGCCGTTGGCATGCCATAGACAGGGTTCCTAGGCAAAGGCTGTGAAAATCCTGGGGGAGGAAACTCCCTATACGTCGAACTTCCTCCTGGTGGAGTCTGAGGATTTGTCACTGATGTGCCAATGTACTCCAAGACTGGCTGAGTGTAAGGCCTCACATATGTTGCCCCTGGCCTTGCTGTCGAAGGCGCTGGCTCTGTCACCATGGTTAACACTGTTGATCCTCCTGTCGAAGGAACTGGAGTTGGGGCCACAGTACTTCTTGGTAATTCTTGAGGATTGATGGTGTTGTTCTGAACGCTTGAACTGCTTGGTTGAGGATTAGTCCCAGCAGAACTAGGATTTGAATTCCCTTGGTCAGATGCCATTTTCCTTGGATTTCTTCTCTTTGGTCTATATTCGTTTGAACTGGCTACCTTTCCACTTCTCAAGTGCATACAATAAAGTTTGCCAAAATCTCGACCAATGAAATGAAAAAAATTATAAAAGGGCAGTTATAAAACTTCCTTTTGACAGTTATTTAAAAGTTATAAACTTCCAAATACACGTTTAGCACTGTCCCACTGGGCGTGCTAATTTGTTTACCTGGAAAATTGGTAAACAACCGCTGATCTTCTAAAACAACAAAGTTCTAGTAACTTACAGGATCGATCAGATTGATCCTAGGACATGTGCTATAGGTGTATTTAGAATACCTCACAATTAAGCAAAGCGTACATTTCGATAGTGCATATAAATAAAAGAACGTGTTTGGAAATGTAAATGAAAGTGGCAGAAATCAAAGAAATGTTTAAGTCGAACAACACATCAAAGAAAAAGAACTGAATGTTAAGGTTTGATAAAAACTGGGATTAAATGCTGGAAAAAGTGCATAAAGATCTTAAACTACAGAAATGTAATTGCTTGAGAGTAAAGGCTTTTTAATGTAAAGTTGCAAAGTAAAACTTCATAACGTAGAATGCTTTAGAATTAAAAGACTGAATCTAAAGATTTCAAAGTAAAGGATCTAAAACAGAAACTTCAAAGAAAATGGCATTGCAATAAAAGAAAATGGTGATTACAATCACGTACATTCTCGCCTCACTCTTTTCTCTACACGCTGGATACTTTGAGTGATTTCAGAGTTACTTGTACAACACGATTTTTTCACACCTTCTAACTCTAGAACTAACCTATTTATAATACTCTACAGTAACCACCATCTGACGGTTTTACTCCTAGAATACGCCACTTGGCACTTTGCATGTCTTCAACTTCTAGATCTTCGCCACTTGTCCTCTTTTTGAATTCAAATAGTAGAACTTCCCTCCACTATCTAGTTGTAACTGCAGCGCATTATCCATAGCAGTTTTATCCTGTCGAACTGACGCTTTGGACTTGGAAATGTTTGAAGTCTTAAAATCATTCTCTTCGACTCAGGCTTTCCACAAATATGGTCGAATACATCTTGGTCGAAACCTTCTTCTTTAGCTTATATTTTAAAGAATAACTTCTTTAAAAGCCAAATCTATTTGAACTCATGCAGCGTCGAAATTAGGAGCTAACAAAGACCCAACCCCCTTTGAAAACCAAACTTTTTGGGCCTCACTTATCGTATAAGACCCACCGCATTTTCAAAATCTTCGGCACAATCATCGCCTGTTTCAAACAAATGACCTTGGTCCTCTCCTCGAGATGTAAGCCCCATCACTTGTACAAAACTTTTTTGGGCCTCTATTAGAGTATAAGGCCCAATCCCCTTTTAACCAAAACTTTTTGGGCCTCAGACATTGTATAAGTCCCCCATACGTTATAAGAAAACCTCGGCGCGATCGCCAATTCAAAAACAAACTCTGGGCCTACCCTCATGTTGTAAGCCCCATTCTTTTTCTTTAAACACTTGGGCCTCTTGAGAGAGTGTAAGACCCATCCCCTTGTACAGAAAACCTTTCTTGGGCCTCAGTCACTTGTATAAGTTGTAACGCCCCGATTTTGATTATTCCATTATTCTTGAGTCTTTTAATTTAATTGGATGATAAATTATTTTTATTTGTTAAATTGGTGTGTTAAATGTTATTTTACCGTTTTCGAGAGTTTCGGGGAAATTAGAATGGAGGGTATTTTAGTCTTTTCTCAATTAATTATAAGTTAGAAATTTTGTGGAATTAGAATTGTGTGAGAAAAATGAATTAAATTGATTTAGAGGAAAATGAGAGAAAAGAAATAGGAGAGAAAAGAAAATAGAAAGAAAAGAGAAATAGAGAGAAATAGAGAAAGATAGAAAGAAAAAGGAGAGAAAGAAAGAAGAGGAAGGGAAAAAGAAGAGGAAAGGAGGAAAAACTTAGAAATTCATCAAGATCAATCAATTAGCAAGCTTGGAATCCGGGTAAGGGTGTGAAACATTGTTATCTTATCAATGTATAGGATTATGTATGAATTGTTGTTGTTGTTGATGAATTTGGTGAGCTTTAGGGTATAACCCATTTTTGAGAAATTGATTAGAAATTGATCCAAATGTGTGTAAACTGGTGTTGATTGTGTTTTAGTTTGTCTATACATGTTTAATATGTATTGTTACACTTCAAACTGTGGTTTTTCTGAATTTAGATGATGAATTGGTGAAGTTGGAGGTGGAAAAACGCAGAACATTGTTCTGCAGAATTTTCTGGAAATTCCCTGGCCATACGCGTAAGGGGCATGTCCATACGCGTATGAGCCAAGGCGATACGCGTAACAATGGCCGATGGAAGGGTCAATACGCGTATGGAGGGTGGCTTTTCCCGGCCCTCTGGTGATACGCGTATGGGTGAGGGGCGTACGCGTATGGGTTTTGGAACGAGGAATTTGTGAAGGAAATGGGTTCTGTCCGTACGCGTATGGACATGGGTGATACGCGTATGGACAGGAGGAATGTAAAAAATGGGATTTTTCAAAATGTCATTTTCGGTTTCGTCCGTAACTTTTGTTCCGAGTATCCGATTTTTACATTCTTGGTGTCGTAGGAAAGCTATTGAGCTGTACGTTGTGATTATGAAGTTTTGGAAATTGTTAGCCGATTTAATTATGTCGAAAAGTCGGGAATAGTGCTATTTAGCGACTTTTACCGTTTTGACTGTGTGTTTGAATGTGAATCATACAATAGTGCATTGATGCGAATGTATATAGATTGTATGTGATTGTATGAGATGAATGCATGAATATATTGTGAATATGTATGCATTTCAAGAATGTCTTGTGTCATTTTGCATATGAAGCATCATGAAATACATTCTTGTGTTGTGCGATTCTAATGAGAATCCGTCGTAACGTCGTGTGCCCATGTGGGGTGTGAGCGATGATTACGAATGATTGTGTGCCCATGTGGGGTGTGAGCAATCAGATCGTGTGCCCGTGTGGGGTGTGAGCGATCGGGTCGTGTGCCCACGTGGGGTGTGAGCGATCCATAAACATTGTGTGCCCATGTGGGGTGTGAGCAATGGGTGAACATCGTAGGCCCGACGAGGAGTTACTTCGGTAACGAGCGATGGTTCCAGCAGAGTTCCTGAGTGAACTAGTGATGATTGAGTCGGTACCGCATTGCATTTGCATAGAGTCGTGAGTCGATCTCTATGATTTGCATTTATCATCTTTATAATGATGTGTTGTTGAATGAACATAATTGTGTATGTTTATATGGAATGATTGAGAAATGTGAAAGTGTGCATGATGAATATACTTGGTATATATATATATACATTGTGATGTATATAGATGAAAATGTGATGAATTGTGGTGAGAATGTGTAATATGTGTATTTTTATGTTAAGATATATATAATTGTATGCATTGTTATTATGATAATATTTCTCACCCTTCTGCTGTTTTATGATGCTCTATGAGGCATTGCAGAGTAGGTATGCTGGAGGTCTTTTTGTGAAGCATGTCTTCATTCTTTTGGTCGGTTGGCTCTGATATGTAGCACCGGGTAGCTAGGATGTATATTATTCTTTTGTGATACATTTGCATATGTATCTTGCTGATGAATTTGTGTATATAAACATGATGTTGCTTGTGATTCATACTGGATGATGTATATATGTGTTATTCTTCAATATTTTAGATGTTTCCGCTTTTATTCTAAATATTGAGATGTGGGTGTAAGGACAAAGTTCCTCTGTGGCAAGTTACCCCACTGTTGCATATCAATATAATGAGCAGGTGTTGTATGTATTAATTGCGTGTATGATGTGACATGCCTCTTTTATACTATGTTTTAATCGTACTCTGGCGAATTTTTATATATTTTTATATGTGCCTAAATGATATATGTGATAATTTGGGGGTATAGAAAGGGGGTGTTACATTAAGTGGTATCAAAGCCAGAGTTGAGTCAGTGTGTCTGTCTTGTTGTTGTGTTGGTTGAACCGTTGTTTAACCTTGTTGTCATTTTTGGGAATAATCAGAAGATGGCTGGTAGAAACGACAATGCGATAGCTGCTGCTTTGGAAGCAATGGCTAGGGCAGTGCAAGGTGCACCTAACGTGAATGCTAATGACGAGTTCAGGAAGAATCAGCCACCGGTTTTCAAAGGAAGATTTGATCCCGATGGAGCTCAATTGTGGTTGAAGGAGATTGAAAGAATCTTAAGAGTTATGGGCTGTGTGGAGGAGAATAAGGTGAGGCTTGGGTCTCACATGCTGAAGGAAGAAGCCGACGATTGGTGGGTCGGTATGCGTGAAGTTCTTGAGGTGGATGATGAAGAGATAACTTGGAATTTATTTCGTACTGAATTCTTGAGGAAGTATTACCCTGAGAGTGTGAAGGGAAAGAAGGAGATGGAGTTTCTTGAACTGAAACAAGGTAGTATGTCTGTGGTGGACTATACTGCCAAATTTGTGGAGTTGGTTCAATTTCATCCTCATTATGCTGCGATTACTGCTGAGTTCTCAAAGTGTATTAAATATGAGAATGGTTTACGTCCTGAGATCAAACAAGCTGTGGGATATCAAAGGATAAGGAGGTTTGCGGATTTGACGGAATGTTGTAGAATCTTCGAAGAAGATAGTAAGGCTCGTTCTACACATTACAAAAGTTTGAATGAGAGGAAGGGGAAGCAACAAGCTAGAAGTGGACCTTATGTGACACCCGTTGATAAGGGCAAGCATAGGGGAAGCTTTGATAGGAGATCTGGAGGAGGAGGTTCCGGTGTTGTTAGGTGTTATAAATGTGGTGATATAGGTCATAAATCTTTTGAGTGTGGGAAGTCTGTAGCGAAATGTTCTAATTGTGGTGGTCTTGGGCATGCTGCTACAGATTGTAGAAGAAATATGGTGAAGTGCTATAATTGTGGAGAAGTGGGTCACATTAGTACTAAGTGTACTAAGCCAAAACAAGCTCAAGCGGGCGGAAAGGTGTTTGCATTGGCGGGGACTCAAACTACGAATGCGGACCGTTTGATTAAAGGTACATGCTTTATTAATAGTACACCTTTAGTTGCTGTTATTGATACGGGAGCGACTCATTCGTTTATTCCGTCTGAGTGCGCGAAGCGTTTGAATCTTGCGTTAACTTTGATGGGTGCTGAAATGGTTATTGAGACTCCTGCTTCAGGGTCGGTGAATTCATCTTTGGTGTGTATGAGTTGTCCTTTGACCATGTATGGTAAGGACTTCATTATGGATTTAGTATGTTTGCCGTTGGTAGGATTGGACGTAATCTTGGGTATGAACTGGTTGCAATTTAACCGAGTTCATATAGATTGCTATCACAAGTTAGTAAGGTTTCCTTCTTTGGAAGATGATGAAGATGAGAGTTTCCTATCCACTAAAGAGTTGAAGAAACTTTTAGCGGACGAAGCTCAATTGTTTGGTTTGTTTGCATTATTGTCGGTGGAGAGTAAAGTTGAGCTTGATGTGTTCCTAGTGGTGTGTGAATTTCCAGAAGTGTTTTCGGATGATATTACGGATGTACCGCCGGAAAGAGAAGTTGAATTTTCTATTGATCTAGTTCCGGGTACTAGACCGATTTCGATGGCACCGTATCGTATGTCGGCATCGGAATTGGTAGAATTGAAAAAGCAATTGAATGACTTGTTGGACAAGAAATTTGTAAGGCCAAGTGTTTCTCCTTGGGGTGCTCCGGTATTGTTGGTAAAGAAGAAGGACGGGAGTTGCGGTTATGCATTGATTATGGACAGTTGAACAAAGTGACAATTAAGAACAAGTATCCGCTTCCAAGGATCGATGATTTGATGGACCAATTGGTTGGTGCGAACATTTTTAGCAAGATTGATTTGAGATCAGGATACCACCAGATTCGTGTGAAAGGAGAGGATATTAAAAAGACGGCATTTAGGACACGGTATGGTCATTACGAATACTCCGTGATGCCATTCGGGGTTTCTAACGCACCGGGTGTGTTTATGGAATACATGAATCGTATTTTTCATGAACAGTTGGATCGTTTTGTGGTTGTGTTCATCGATGATATTTTGATTTACTCTAAGTCTCAAGAGGAGCATGAAGAGCATTTGAAAATTGTGTTGCAAATCTTGAAAGATAAACAATTATATGCTAAGTTGTCGAAGTGTGAATTTTGGTTGTCGGAAGTAAGTTTATTTGGGCATGTTATTTCCGGTAGTGGTATTAGTGTTGATCCATCCAAGATTGATGCGGTGATGCAATGGGAGGCTCCTAGGTCGGTTACGGAGATTCGAAGCTTTTTAGGCTTGGCGGGTTATTATCGGAGGTTTATTGAGGGATTTTCGAAATTGGCACTTCCTTTAACGCAATTGACTTGTAAAGGAAAGGCTTTCATTTGAGATATTCATTGTGAAGAGAGTTTCAATGTGTTAAAGAGAAGGTTGACAACGACTCCAATCTTGATTTTGCCTAATCCTAATGAACCATTTGTTGTGTATTGTGATGCTTCATTGACAGGTTTAGGTGGTGTTTTGATGCAAGATGGAAAAGTGGTGGCATATGCTTCTAGACAATTGAGAGTGCATGAAAAGAATTATCCTACACATGACTTGGAGTTAGCGGCGGTAGTGTTTGTTTTGAAAATATGGAGGCATTATCTTTATGGTGCGAGATTTGAAGTTTTTAGTGATCACAAAAGCTTAAGATATTTATTTGATCAGAAAGAATTGAACATGAGACAAAGGAGGTGGCTAGAACTTTTGAAGGATTATGATTTTGGTTTGAATTACCATCCGGGTAAGGCAAACGTGGTGGCCGATGCCTTAAGTCGGAGGTTGTTACATATGTCCGCATTGATGATGGAAGAATGGGAACTTTTAGAAGATTTCAGAGATTTGAGTTTGGTTTGTGAAATGACGCCGAGAAGTGTGTGACTTGGTATGCTACATGTTACGAATGATTTTCTTGCAGCGGTTAGTGAAAAGCAAAAGTTGGACTTGAAATTCGTTGATTTGATGTTGAATGAGAATGAGGATTTCAAGGTTGATAATTATGGAGTTTTGAGATTCCGTGGTCGTATTTGTATTCCCGACGACGCGGAGTTGAAAAAGATGATTTTAGAGGAAGGACACCAAAGTAATTTAAGTATTCATCCGGGTGCGAATAAGATGTATCAAGATTTGAAGAAGATCTTTTGGTGGTCCGGTTTAAAGAGGGATGTGGCTCGATTTGTGTATGCATGCTTAACTTGTCAAAAGTCTAAGGTGGAACATCAAAAACCAAGTGGATTTATGCAACCGTTGGATATTCCGGAATGGAAATGGGATAGTATATCGATGGATTTTGTTACGGGATTGCCAAATACGCAAAGAGGTCATAATTCTATTTGGGTCATTGTTGATAGGCTTACTAAATCTGCTCACTTTATTCCAATTGATATTAGTTATCCTTTGGAGAAGTTAGCCGAGATTTATGTTCTTGTGGTTGTGAAGTTACATGGAGTTCCTAAGAGTATTGTATCGGATAGAGATCCAAGGTTTACATCGAGGTTTTGGGAGAGTTTACAAAAGGCTTTGGGTTCTAAGCTAAGATTGAGTTCGGCTTATCATCCGCAAACGGACGGTCAAACCGAGAGGACGATTCAATCGTTGGAGGATTTATTGCGTGCTTGTGTACTCGAGCAAGGTGGTGCTTGGGATGGTTATTTGGCGTTGATTGAATTCACTTACAATAACAGTTTTCATTCGAGTATAAGTATGGCACCATTTGAGGCTCTGTATGGTCGGAGATGTCGAACACCTTTGTGTTGGCATGAAACCGGCGAGAGGACGATAGTTGGACCGGAAATGGTACAACAAACAACGGTGAAAGTGAAGTTTATTCGGGAGAAGATGAAAGCTTCTCAAAGTAGACAAAAGAGCTATCATGACAAGAGGAGGAAAGATCTTGAGTTTCAAGAAGGCGACCATGTGTTTTTGAGAGTTACACCAGTTACGGGTGTGGGTCGTGCTTTGAAGTCGAAGAAGTTGACATCTCGTTTTATTGGTCCGTATCAGATTACTTCACGAGTTGGTGTTGTGGCTTACCGTGTGGCATTGCCTCCGAACCTTTCGAATTTGCATGACGTATTCCATGTTTCGCAACTTCGGAAATATGTTCCGGATCCGTCACATGTTATCCCTATGGACGAGGTTGAAGTGAGAGATAACCTTACGGTGGAAGCTTTACCGGTTAGGATTTTGGACCGCGAAGTTAAGAAACTAAGGGGCAAGGATATTGCGCTGGTGAAAGTAGCGTGGGGAGGTGCTGCGGAAGGCAATATGACGTGGGAACTAGAGAGTGGGATGCGAGAGTCGTATCCGGAGTAGTTTGAATCAGGTATTATTTCCGAGGACGAAAATTTCTAAGTGGGGGAGAGTTGTAACGCCCCGATTTTGATTATTCCATTATTCTTGAGTCTTTTAATTTAATTGGGTGATAAATTATTTTTATTTGTTAAATTGGTGTGTTAAATGTTATTTTACCGTTTTCGAGAGTTTCGGGGAAATTAGAATGGAGGGTATTTTAGTCTTTTCTCAATTAATTATAAGTTAGAAATTTTGTGGAATTAGAATTGTGTGAGAAAAATGAATTAAATTGATTTAGAGGAAAATGAGAGAAAAGAAATAGGAGAGAAAAGAAAATAGAAAGAAAAGAGAAATAGAGAGAAATAGAGAAAGATAGAAAGAAAAAGGAGAGAAAGAAAGAAGAGGAAGGGAAAAAGAAGAGGAAAGGAGGAAAAACTTAGAAATTCATCAAGATCAATCAATTAGCAAGCTTGGAATCCGGGTAAGGGTGTGAAACATTGTTATCTTATCAATGTATATGATTATGTATGAATTGTTGTTGTTGTTGATGAATTTGGTGAGCTTTAGGGTATAACCCATTTTTGAGAAATTGATTAGAAATTGATCCAAATGTGTGTAAACTGGTGTTGATTGTGTTTTAGTTTGTCTATACATGTTTAATATGTATTGTTACACTTCAAACTGTGGTTTTTCTGAATTTAGATGATGAATTGGTGAAGTTGGAGGTGGAAAAACGCAGAACATTGTTCTGCAGAATTTTCTGGAAATTCCCTGGCCATACGCGTAAGGGGCATGTCCATACGCGTATGAGCCAAGGCAATACGCGTAACAATGGCCGATGGAAGGGTCAATACGCGTATGGAGGGTGGCTTTTCCCGGCCCTCTGGTGATACGCGTATGGGTGAGGGGCGTACGCGTATGGGTTTTGGAACGAGGAATTTGTGAAGGAAATGGGTTATGTCCATACGCGTATGGACATGGGTGATACGCGTTTGGACAGGAGGAATGTAAAAAATGGGATTTTTCAAAATGTCGTTTTCGGTTTCGTCCGTAACTTTTGTTCCGAGTATCCGATTTTTACATTCTTGGTGTCGTAGGAAAGCTATTGAGCTGTACGTTGTGATTATGATGTTTTGGAAATCGTTAGCCGATTTAATTATGTCGGAAAGTCAGGAATAGTGCTATTTAGCGACTTTTACCGTTTTGACTGTGTGTTTGAATGTGAATCATACAATAGTGCATTGATGCGAATGTATATAGATTGTATGTGATTGTATGAGATGAATGCATGAATATATTGTGAATATGTATGCATTTCAAGAATGTCTTGTGTCATTTTGCATATGAAGCATCATGAAATACATTCTTGTGTTGTGCGATTCTAATGAGAATCCGTCGTAACGTCGTGTGCCCATGTGGGGTGTGAGCGATGATTACGAATGATTGTGTGCCCATGTGGGGTGTGAGCAATCGGATCGTGTGCCCGTGTAGGGTGTGAGCGATCGGGTCGTGTGCCCATGTGGGGTGTGAGCGATTCATAAACATTGTGTGCCCATGTGGGGTGTGAGCAATGGGTGAACATCGTAGGCCCGACGGGGAGTTACTTCGGTAACGAGCGATGGTTCCAGCAGAGTTCCTGAGTGAACTAGTGATGATTGAGTCGGTACCGCATTGCATTTGCATAGAGTCGTGAGTCGGTCTCTATGATTTGCATTTATCATCTTTATAATGATGTGTTGTTGAATGAACATAATTGTGTATGTTTATATGGAATGATTGAGAAATGTGAAAGTGTGCATGATGAATATACTTGGTATATATATATATATACATTGTGATGTATATAGATGAAAATGTGATGAATTGTGGTGAGAATGTGTAATATATGTATTTTTATGCTAAGATATATATAATTGTATGCATTGTTATTATGATAATATTTCTCACCCTTCTGCTGTTTTATGATGCTCTATGAGGCATTGCAGAGTAGGTATGCTGGAGGTCTTTTTGTGAAGCATGTCTTCATTCTTTTGGTCAGTTGGCTCTGATATGTAGCACCGGGTAGCTAGGATGTATATTATTCTTTTGTGATACATTTGCATATGTATCTTGCTGATGAATTTGTGTATATAAACATGATGTTGCTTGTGATTCATACTGGATGATGTATATATGTGTTGTTCTTCAATATTTTAGATGTTTCCGCTTTTATTCTAAATATTGAGATGTGGGTGTAAGGACAAAGTTCCTCTGTGGCAAGTTACCCCACTGTTGCATATCAATATAATGAGCAGGTGTTGTATGTATTAATTGCGTGTATGATGTGACATGCCTCTTTTATACTATGTTTTAATCGTACTCTGGCGAATTTTTATATATTTTTATATGTGCCTAAATGATATATGTGATAATTTGGGGGTATAGAAAGGGGGTGTTACATAAGTCCCTCTGTACAAAACGACAGCGCGATCATTGATAAACCTTGGGCCTCTCCTTGAGCTGTAAGCCCCAACATCTTTTCAAAATACTTTCTCCTTTAATTTTGAATATACTGTTGTTTTCAATCTTTCTTTGTTGAACAACTAACCAAACAGCATGGAAGCTCTACAACCGAGTAAGTGTTTATATGCTTTCTTTATCCACTTTCATATACATATAACCGTATTGTGGGGCTGTTTCACTGTAAGTCTTCTTTCATAAACCAATATCAACTGTGTAATACTAGTATAGATATTTAGAGTTTCCCCGGCAACTACGTCTAGCACTAAGCCCTGTTGATCACTCTTAAATAGACAAAAATAGATCCCCATAGGATTACCAGATACAGTCTTACCTCCTCTTGGGGTTAAACGATATGGAGACGTGAAAGGCAGCTTTCTCGGTGAACCCTTTCTCAGACTGTCACCCTTAGACATTGTCAAAGAAACTCTAACTCCCCAGAGATGATCTTTTCTCCGTGAATGGAATCTCTTGAGTTTCTTCCAAATTCTTGGACTTTCCTGGCTTGATCTATTCTCTGTGAATATCCTGTCTTGAATTTCCCGGGGTTTGGGGACCCACAGGCTTCCTAAAAGCATCCCCGCCTCCTCTTGGGCGTTGTACAAGGACCCTACGACTTCTTAGAAGTATTCACAACCTCCTCTTAGACTTCGTATAAGGATTCTTCCTTCGGGAAGAGAGCCTCCTCTTGGGCTTCGTACAAATTGTCCATCGGCTTCTTAAAAGTTTCCAGCCTTCTCTTGGGCTTCGTACAAATTGTCCCGACGACCTCCAAGAGGTATAGGAATAGAAATTAGTCATCTTAATAGAACAGTCTCTCAAAGAGTCTAGATCTTTCTACCGTGAACGTACTACTACTGTTTCTTTAAGCATAGTACAAAAGATAAAATTCTAGACTTGGACAGTCTAATCTCCTTGAGTCTCGAAGGCATTCTCAAGTAGGGAAAAACACTAGTAGACTCGGACAGTCTCCAATACCCTCTGGATTCCCCATTTCCTTAAAGAACGGGAAATAACCTTGATCCTCTGATCAAATCCCAAAGCATAGCCTTTAATCAGTCTCTTTATAAGAAATAATTTTCTCTTTTAACCAACATACTGGACCTGTCACTTAACTGAAACAGTAATCGTTTTAGCCTCCATCTCGGGCTTTGTACGAGATACAAAAACACTCTCTTGTTGAGTATAAAAGACTCTCTTGTTGAGTCAAACAACACTTTTAGCCTCTATCTCCGGCTTCGTACGAGATACAAAAACACTCTCTTTTTGAGTATAAAAAGACTCTCTTGTTGAGTCGATCACCTTTAGCCTCCATCTCGGTCTTCGTACGAGATACAAAAACACTCTCTTATTGAGTATAAAAGACTCTCTTATTGAGTCAACCTTTAGCCTCTATCTTGGGCTTCGTACAAGACACATCTAAAAGCACTCTCTTATTGAGTCAACTCCTTTTAGCCTCCCTCTCGGGCTTCGTACGAGACACAAAAACATCCTCTTGTTGGGTCAATAGCCTCCTCTTAGGCTTTGTATAAGAAAAAACCCCGGTTGAGTCAATCAACCTTTTAGCATCAAAACTGTGCCTCGTTCACAGGATACAAACATCAACAACCCCTTTCATCGAATTGCTGTAAGCGGCAAGCCTCTGGATTATTTACATCCAAGCCACTGTCCCTCTTTTAGCATGAGAAATTCCTATGGAAAGATAGCATTGCTCTACACTGAGTTAAAGTCTTCTCCTTCAGGTTAAAACCCCCTATAAAGGAAATTATGGCATTGCTAGGATTTAGATATCCTGGTTAAAGTAATCCTCCTTTATAATCAGTCACCCAACAGTTGTGCCAAATATTCCCCTTTAGAGATGACAAAGTCTCTCTAAAGTCAACACCCTTTTAGCTTCACATCTTGGGCTTCGAACAAGATACAAATAGACCCTTCAGCTTCACATCTTGAGCTTTGAACAAGATACAAACCACCTTTAGTTTCACGTCTTGGGATTTGAATAAGACACCAAAACACCACTTCCTCCCATAGAATAGGAGGAACTACGATTGCTCTGATTTCCCTGTTTCGGTAAACGAGAATACGTAGGCATAAGATTGAAAGAAAAATCTTAGCGAGCACACCACATCAAAAACCTCAGGTCACAAATACTCACATATACACCAAAATATCCGAGTCCGTATTCCCCACCAAAAGTCTAAATTCAACCAAAATAACCTAAGAGAGCCCCCCATACATTGATCGTATCTGTAAACCAACAGTTTTGACTGTTTGACCTCAGTTTACAAAGCAGGGTTAGTTGGAGACATCTATTTCCCTTCCTTCATCAGCTTCAATAGGATAAAAAATCAATCAACCTGTAGTCCCCCCAAAGAGCGGCAGTGCTTAAGAACCACGTCCAAAATCGCTCGCTACAGGCTCAACTTGTCCTCGAGGGGAATGGTCCTTTCCACCAAGTGGTTGATGGCAGGGTGGTCGTCCCCGAAGAAACAGACTATTAGAACAACGGACGCGAGGGGGTGCTAATACCTTCCTCTCGCGTAATCGACTCCTGAACCATGTCTTTCCCTTTTTGAGGTTTCTTCGATCATTTCCTTTCCCCCATCGGAATAAATAATGTTCGGTGGCGACTCTATTTTTCCACAGGTTGTTTTTCGCGTTGCAACAGTTGGGGACTCTGGTTCCCTATGCGAGTCAATCTTAGCGCTTGTCTATTTCTGTTTTCATAGGGTGTTTTTTATGTATATGTGTTGTACCTGTTGTACATTATCTGCTGTATATTACTGTATTGTACTACATCATTTGCAATTGGATTATTGTTATCCTTTTATGTTGTTGTTGTTGTGTTGTTGGATGGGTGGTTCCATGAGAGATAAGCCCAATACTCAAGCTTGAGTATACACTTAGGATTAGAGTGGAGAGTAGTGTGGCTTGCGTGTCGTCTGGCCATGTTTAGTTGACACGAAATCCACATTCAAACGAGGTTTTCTTTGGAGATATTATATCCTGCGCGTCTGGTGCAGATGATAGAGTGTTGACTTAGAGAGCTTATGACTCTGGAGACCATTCATGGGAAATCAATTGAGGCCTCCTTGGTTGATGATGACGCCAAACCAAAAATGGTGAACGTATCATCATTTCTCGACCTGAGAGTTCGTGATATTGAGGATTTGCTAGGTTGCCTTTGTCCAAGACTAGAACCCACATGTGAGAGGGGATGGGTTTTTGCAAGAAACCTTGACTTTCAACCAACCCGTTTTTCTGGTTTTCTTATCAGTGTGGACCTTTGAACTTGGTATTCTGAACCTGGTATTCTGATTATTTTGGTATTCTGGTATTTTGGTTTTCTCGTCAGAGTGAACTTGTGGTCTAAGTCAGTCAGCAGCACAACAACTATTCAGAATTTTTGGAAGCTTCGATCCCATGTCTTTTGTATTGAATAACATAAAAATCCTTGAATCATGTTGCATATCATTCTTCAACCAGTTAGAACTCTCATTCCACCTTTTACCATGACCAGCCAGTTGATTCCTCAGTACTCGTTCTGAACAAGTGGTGATTGTTGAAAGACGACAAAGTGTTTGAAGCAAGATCAAGAAGTGTCAAGAAGTAAGGTCAAATTGGAAGTTATTGGTAACTATGTCAAGGAACAACCTCCAGAATGTTGATTTCCCACCAGGTTTTACTGTGACGACCAAGCCACTATATTGTTTTCTGCCCAATAGGGATCCTCCACAAGTGAACAATCTTACTCAAGCTCAGTCCGTGCAGATCTCTATTGAGAATTAGGATATACATAAGCAGTCTGTTGTCCAAAGTGGACATTCCTCTTCTCTTGATACTACAAACTATCCTGGTTTTGCTTTCTCTATGTTGAATTCCCAAGGGGATGTTCCGATGATGAAGACCAAGGATCTGAGAGCTCTTGAGTTTGGTGAAAGATATCGGGTGTTGGATGAGAAACTTAAAGCCATGGAAGTTCAGGATGCTTTTGGTGTCGATGCTTCAGACATGTGCCTAGTGCCCGGTTTAGTGTTACCTCCATATTTCAAAGCACCGAGGTTTCAGAAGTACAAGGGGGATAGTTGCCCAAGGCAACATTTAGTGATGTTTTGCAGAAGAATGACTTCGTATGTTCACAATGATAAGCTAATGATCCACTGTTTTCAGGAAAGTCTAAGTGAGGCATCTTTAAATTGGTAGATGCAGTTAGAGAGTGGTTGCATCCAATCATGGTTGGACTTAGCTAAGGCTTTTCTGAAGCAGTATGAATATAATCTTGACATGGTTCCCAGCCACATGCAAATGCAAGGCTTGTCTCAAGAGAACGGTGAATCCTTCAAAGGGTATGCTCAAAGATGGAGAGAATTGGCTTCCAGAGTGGAACCACCGCTTCTAGACAAAGAATTGGTTAACCTATTCATGGATATTTTGCAAGGAATGTACCTGGACAAAATGATTAGCAATGGGACATCAATCTTCTCTGACCTGGTAATAATTGGAGAACGCATTGAGAGCGGCCTAAAGAGTGGAAAAATTCAAGATGCCTCGAGCAGTCAAGCTAGCAAGACTGAATCCCTCAGCAACTCCCAAGTGGAAGAGAGGATATAATCAATGCAGGCATAAAAGATGTTGGGTTTTCCCAGGATGCACCAGTGAAATCTTTTGGTTCTTCATCTTCTCAACAATCATTTCCTAGGGCACCGTATCAGCAACCCTGGGTAGCTGCTCATGCAAATCAACGCACCCATGGCAAAGGTTATCAAAATCAGTGCCAGAATCAGAATAGGCCTCGTAACAACTTGGAAAAAAGGAATGCTCCTCTTCATCCAGTCTCTATGTCGTACAGTCAACTTTTGCCACATCTGGTTCGAAACTCATTGGTAGAGCCCAAGTCTTTGAGGCCGCTTCCAAAACCTTACTCTCCTGAGTACAATCCCCATGTGTAGTGTGGATATCATGGAGGATCCATGGGACACTCAACTGAAGATTGCAAACCCTTCCAAGCCAAGGTACAACAATTGATTGAGAAGGGGTACATATCTTTTCCATAAGGAAATTTGGTTGTGTATGTCAACCTCTCATCTGTTTGAGCTCGAAGACTTCAAGGGTCATCTCCTAAAGTCAGTGGTCCAGACAATAAGACGTCCTCAACATTGGCAATCCTTGGGAACTTTTATCATTTTCATTTGTAGTTTTTTTCCTGTTAATTGCTACTTGTTTTTAAACATTGTTGTTTTGAATGGTAATATTAGTGAAGTGATCATGCATTTTCTGAATCAATTATATTGCATTCGCTCATTTTTCTTCATTTATATGAAAAAATATATGTTTATCCAGTTCACTTCACTTTATCAAACTGTTGCTTTAGCAAAGAATTGAGGGAGGATGATGAAAACTGAATACCCATAATTGCTGATGGTGTGCTTTTAGATAAAACCCTGCTGATGATGTACAGGCATCGCTTCAAATCCCCAAACACGAAAGATATAAGGGAGATAGACCCTCGTCAACCCCTTTGTGCCTTGAAGTAGGAGTTTCTTTTCGTATAAAACAAAACCTAAATCTTAACTTGGGGCAAGGTAGTTGTCAGTTAATTTGACCATGCATTCCAATTTCAAAGAGGAAAAGAGGAGCGTCCCCATTCGAGGACTTATCATATCTTATCGCCCTTAAGAGGTCATACCTCACCAACCACAATGGTTATGCCTCACCAACCAAGGAGTGAGGCAGTCACAACCCTCTCTAAGAAATCAAGACAGCCAGTGTCACACGACTTGTTTCAAAGAGAAAAGAAAAGAAAAAAGAAAGAAAGCCTGCTAAGTCAAAAACTTGAAAAAAATGACTTATGCAAAAGTTAGGGCATCCCGCTGGACTTCAAAATCAAAAAACAAAAATAATCAGTCCAGGAAAACATTAGGGAACAAAAAAATAAAAAAAGAGATGATCAAAAGGAAAATCCTCGAGCAAGAACAAAGTCATGTAACTACAGACACCAAAGACAAGAGGGGTGACTGTCACTCCGAAAACCTTGTGCATTCCTTAACCCTCACTCCTACCATTCCATATGCTTTTTGAAAGGTGAGCGCTTATGCCAAGTTAGCTGAACGTAGGATTGGAGATCATCACGAAGAAGGGGTGGGTAATACTCAAACCTTGAGCCTTTCATCCTTTTATTCAATAATCGTGAACCAGACCACGATACAACCCTTAAAAGACCTAATTGAGGTCGGGTTTATTCTGAAGGTATACTATAGCTTAGTTGTGTAAACTGACTCCTACAAGATTTGCTAATCTTCTTCTTGTTGTAACTTTCACTAGCTAAATCAGTCCTGCGTTTGGACTATTGGTCCATTCATCACACACTATCACATCATTCTAATAATGATTGCTTTTTCTAAATCTGCATAAGCATCGCATTAAAATTACCATTTGTAAACAAATAATTTTTAATTGTAGGTCAGTGCTTTGCATCAAAGAAAAGATCGAAAAGATTGGATTATTCAGTAATTGATCAGAATCAAGTGTACTTTGTAGCCTTATGGATCTGGGGAATTGTCATCCCATGGGTATGGAATCAGTCAATCTAAAGGAAGTTCTCAAGCATCTGTTGATTATGGGGCAAATCATTCAAGAATCGGTTGGTCAGAAGTGAATCATGTCGAGACTCTACCAGTTAGGGGCAGGTCACCCAAAGGTTCTTTTGATTAAGGGCGAGTCCCGCCAGGGTTCAATCAGCACAAGTTAAGTCGCTTCAACGCTCATCCTGGGGCAAGGTATCTTAAGAGTATATTGAAGTCATCCTCTCCAAGAGTCGGTTAGTCAACGACAAATCCTTTCATGACGCAAATTCTAGGGCAAGCCATCTCAAGGTCATCTCATGGAAAACTGCTTCCAACCTCCTTTCAAGGTGACCCAAGGACCAGACGGGGGCAAGATGAAGTACACAGGGACAAGACCTCTCCCTACTTTCAAGTTACTCAAGAAAATTCTATTTCGTTAACAACTGTTGAGTTTAAGACGAGTGTTGGGGATTTCTGGAAACCTTTTGCCTTCAAATAGGAGCCTTGCTACAATGACCTTCTTACCCACTTCAGGGGCATTTATGGAAACCCGCATAATCATTGCATAGATCGTCCTCATGCATTATTCATGTCGCTTCGCTCAAGCATAAAGCATTGCATGCCATCTTTGGGCTTTATCCCACAACCTGAATCTGACATCAGAGGGCTTTGTAACCCAACCTCACTCAGCATTTCAAAGTCCAGTTCCCGCCTGGAAAACCATTTCAAAGTCTAGTTCCCGTCTGGAAAATCATTTTCAAAGTACCAGTTCCCGTCTGGTAAATGGCATTCAAGTCCAGTTCTCGCCTGGTAAACGTTATCTTTTAAACCAGTTCCCGTCTGGTCACACATTATTTAGCCTACCGTTTAAACTCCAATTCTCGTCTGGTGGTCGGTTTTCTTTTCACAATCAGTTCGCGTTTGATATAAAAACAAGAAGTCAGTTCTCGTCTGACAACTTAACCTTTTGCCACCAGTTCTCGTCTAGTCGTCTAACCTTTTAAAACTAGTTCTCGTCTGGTAGTTCACCTTCAAAGTCCAATTTCGTTGGAAACCAAGAATAAAACCCTAAAAAATAAATCCAATCACTATCAATCTGGTCTCATGCCTAACCAAAAGCCCAACTATATTTGGCACAATCATTCCAGTGGCTTACATATCTGTAGCGTGCGATTTTTGTTGGTGACGCGACCACCTTACCACAATGTTTGGAATTGGGTGCTACTTTTTTATTTCTTATTTATCCTATGAAGCTGGAAAAGAAAGGGAAGATATCTAAAACTAACATTGCACGCAAATGTTTTCTTTGACAAATGCTAACAGATTGGGGGGTTCAGGGTCAGATTATACAAAGGGGAGTTGTTAATTACCCAGTGTATATATGGTTATCCATAGATTTCTTTGGCATGTTTTTCTATATTTTTTGGTGTTTATCTGTTATAGGTTGGGAAAGTTTCTCCTTTGGGAGTGTTGAGAGAGTATTTTTTTTTTGTTTTTGGGTTTTTCGATGTTTATGTAAAGGTACAGGACCTAAAGTTTTTGATTTGTGTGCTCGCTAAGATTTCGCAGTCTTATGCCTACGTATTCCCGTTAAGAAAACAAGGAAATCAGAGCAATCATAGTTCCTCCTAGTCTATGGGAGGAAAAATGTTTGGTGTCTTATTTAAAGCCCAAGATTGAAGCTAGAGGTTATTTGTGTCTTGTACCAAGCCCAAGATTGAAGCTAAAAGTTTGACTGAGAGAGAATTTGTCATCTCTAAAGGGAGATATCTCACCTATTCATCACAAAATGTTGGGTAACTGATTATAAAGGGGAATTACTTTAACTGGAGTATAAGCAATCCAGCAATGCCAAAATTTCCTTTATAAGGGGGATGTCCTGAAGGAAGAAACTTTAACTCAGTGTAGAGTAATGCCATTTTTCTTTAGGAGTCTTCCATGCTAAGAGAGGGACATTGGCTTGGATATAAATAATCTAGAGGCCTGCCACTTACAACAATTAAATGAAAGAAGGGATTTACAAGGATAAAAGGGGACTACAGCTTGGATCTTTGAATCAACAAGTGTGCCACTTACAATAATTATCTGGGATTGGGTATTTTTGATTGTCTGTTTTGATGTGTGATGTATAGAGAAATGTCTTCCTACAGAGAAATCTTGATTTCCTCTGAGGGGTGTTGATTTTTGTCTGCCTTGATCAAAGTCCAAGGTTGAAGCTAAAAGGTTGACTCTGTTTAGGGAGTTTTATTTCTGTCTTGTACAAAGCCCAAGATTGAGGCTGAAAAGAATTGACTTTTCCGGGGAAAGTTTGGCCTGTCTTGTACAAACCCAAGATTGAGGCTAAAAGAATTGACTCCACTAGGGAGAGGTTTTATCTGTCTTGTACAAAGCCCAAGATTGAGGAAAAAAGAATTGAATCCACTGGGGAGCTTTTATATGTGTCTTGTACAAAGCCAAAGGTTGAGGCTAAAACTGCTGAGGGAAAATCATTATACAAAGCCTAAGAAGAGGTTGGTTGGGGAGTTTCTTATATGAAGCCTAAGAGAAGGCTAGCTTCTGCGGAGGATTATTGAGATCCAGAGACAGGTTCAAATAGGGGAATCAACTCTTACTGAGGATTTAAGTAGAGTTGAAATATCAGATGCCCTGAGGTTCTGATTCTGTTAAGGTTTTATTGATGGTAATTTGACCTTAGCTGCGGAATTTAGAATAAGGGTTTAAAGATTGAGTTTTAAAACCTATGGAGGTTTTAACTTTGTTAAAGATTGATGAAGTGATTAGGGTTTTTCCTGTGTTTTAGGAAACTTGAGGGTTTCTTTGAGATCCAAGAGGAGATGAGAATTTCCAAGTCTACTGGTATGAAAAGGTTGATCTTAGTTAGAGGATGATTTTTGTATGATGCCCAAGAGGAGGCTGATGTTTTAAGGGATGATAATCAACCCTAAATATATCTGATGTTTTGGAATTCTGACTCTCTGGAGGATTGAACTAGCAAAAGTTGACTAGGTTCTGTCCTATACCTGAAGGAGGTCTTTGTGTCCTTGTACTAAGCCCAAGAAGAGGCTGAGAACTTCTAAGAAGCCTGAGGGTCCTTGTATAAAGCCCAAGAGGAGGCTGGGGATGCTTTTAGGAAGTCTGTGGGTCCAAACCTAAGAAAAGTTCAAGAAAGGTTTCACCAGGAATAATCCATTCGTTAGTGAACAGTTCTAGGGTTTGAAGAAATTCAAGAGAGGTTTAACCAGGAATTAATCCTTTCTGGGGAAATGAATTTCTTGTATAAATATTTCTAAGTTATGACAGTCTTGAGAAAAGTTTCACCGGGAATAATGTCTTTCTCTGTTCCATATTGTATAAGCCCAAGAGGAGGCAAGAATGTATCTGGAATTTCCTATGGGGAACTAGTTTTGACTGTGTTGAAAGAGCAACCACTGGTTTGATCTAATCTTGGACCTAGTTGCTGGGGAAAACTCTAAGCAAATATATACAAGTATATACAGATAAAATATATAAACAAGCATATATTGAAAAGGATAGTGGAACTTACAGTTGTGCAAGCCCAAGCATAGTAACCACAGCTGTATGGTTAGTTATTCAAGAAATTGAAGAAATTTTTAATAATAACTTAGAATTTGAATCTAAATCAAAAAGGAAGTTGTTTTGAAAAGAATTTTGGGGCTTATACTCAAGGAGAGGCCCAGATGATCTCTTTTGAAAAGAAGACAAATGCGTCGTAGTTTTGAAAATCACAAAGGGACTTATACAATGACTGAGGCCTAAATTATTTGTATTTACAAATAAGATGTGTCTTACACTCTATGAGAGGCAAAGAGTTTATTTTTATACAATATATGGGGCTTTCAACTCAAGGAGAGGCCTAGATGAAAAACAGTGATCACACCGTTATTTTGAAAATTGTACCAGAACTTTTACAATGACTGAGGCCCAAATTATTTAGGTACAAGGGGGAGTTAGGTCTTACACTCTATTAGAGGCCCAAAAGTGTTTGAAAAAGAAGAAAAATGGGACTTACAACCAAAGGGAGGCCCAAATGAAAATTGTTTTGAAAACAGCGATCGCGGCGAGATTTTTTTAAAACGTATCGGGACTTATACAATGACTGAGGCCCAAAATGGTTTATCTACAAAGGGATGGGACTTACAATCTATCAAGAGGCCCAAAAGTTTTAAAAAGAAGAGAGAATGAGACTTATAACTCAGGGAGAGGCACAAATGAAAAACAGTGATCGGACAGTTGTTTTGAAAATCGTATGGGGTCTTAAACAAGGATTGAAGCCCAAAAAGTTTGTGTATGACAAGGGATGGGTCTTACACTCTATTAGAGACCCAAAGGTGTTGAAGTGAAGTTTGAAAAAATTAAATTTAAGAGAAATCTTAATTTTAATTAAAAATATATTATTTTTAAAGGAATTTAAATATAAAATATCAAATATATTTATAATCAAGTGGTAAGCTTTGATAAATATTTTGAAAAATCATATTTAATCACATGAAGCGTTGAAAATCAATTGGTTTTGAAAGATCAAGGTGGAATTCTCATTTTAAAATTTTTGAAAACAAATAAAATGAAATTAATTACAAAAATTCAAAATATATTAAATAAATAATATAAATTCAAATTTTTTGTGGAGTAAAATATTTCTACATTTTTGTGAATTTTCAAAAAAAGAACCAATAAAAAATAATTAAAATTGAGAGAGAAATTAATTTTGAGATTAATTAATAAAAATCATAAAAAATGAGAAAAATAGAAAAATGAGAGAAATAGCAAAAATGGTCTGGGTGGGTCTTGAACCCATGACCTCTGATCGGAAAAATAACAAGTGTACTATTTTTACCGATGTAGTAATAGTTGGGGTTATCCCCAGAATCGATCTCCCGAGGAATGCATGCAATTGTAAGTGCAGATGTTATTTCAATTAAACAAACTATCCTTTGGGCTTTTGTTTGGTGGTTTTGAAAATAATTATAATGACAGTATGAAATAAGCAGAATAATAAAAATGACTTTAACAATTATGAGAAAATATGCTAGGGAAAGGTGTATGAATTGCTCTGTAAGAACCCTAAATTATCATCAAAGAGACATGCCTCAAAACCTTAATTTTACTGAACCTCAATAATATTTTTCTGAAATTCTTTAACCGAAAAACCTTTGAAATTCTCCCTTGACCCTAATTCCCCAGCAGTCAAAGAAGAACGTCATGCAATAGTTCTAACAAGGTTTTATCAATCACTATAGGATATCCCCATTCCTAGGCAATATCTACCGTAATGTTATTACGCAAAAATAATAGATTGGTTTTTCAGGCCAAATCCCTAATCGTAAATCGTTCCCAATTTCCGATCGAAAAAATGTTAAATAATTTGCATAATAAAAGATTAAGGTAAGAAAACATAGTCTCCTTGAATAATTCAAAAAAATGTTCATTACATAACAATTCACGGACACCCCCCTAGCATTGGGGGGTTTAGCCTCTTATAATATTCAAAACAAAAACAAAAACAAGATTAAAAGTAGACATTACAATTTGATCGGAGTAAAAATGATTCTTCAATCGCTTCCGTTCATGAACGATATTCTTTTCCAAATCTCCTTGATCGCATAAAACTATCGTAAATTATTCGAGAAAGTCCAAAGTCTCTTCTCTTTTCCAAACCTTGCCTAAGTAATTCCAAAACAATTATGACAGTGCAAAATTCCCAAAATACCCCTCAGGGCACTAAACTCAACAAATGAGAAAAAATCACAAATTTGGTACTCCCAGGCTTGTTGACACGGGCCATGTCAGCTGACACGGGCACCCGTGTCAGCCCTCTGACTCTTGCCCAATCCTTCATTTCAAATGCGTGTTGCTCCAGATCTGCTGACACGGGCCGTGTCAGGCGACACGGGCACCCGTGTCAGCCCACTGTCTTCATTCCAATTTCATTCCGAGTTTTTGCGATTTTTCTCGATTTTTCGCTCCGATTCTTCCTGAATGTTTATGTGAACCTAAAAACACTAAAGAACACAACCAAGGCATTAAATGCACTAATAGAGATATAAAAAAAATAAACAATAAGAAAATAGTAACTAAAATAAATAGCAAAATAACGTATGAAAACCACTGATCAAACTCCCCCAAACTTAAACCGTTGTTTGACTTCAAGCAACAAGCTTGCATAAAAAAATTTCAGATCAAACGGTACATATCAAATGAAAGACTTGTGAAGGTAAGGTGTGTCTGTACTCATACGTGAGCCTTTGTTCCGATCGGTGAAAACTAGTTTTCTTGGTAATCGTCCATTAACGAAGGTATCACACAAACACAAATCGCGGTAAAACAATGGACCTACATCCCCCTTTTCGGTTACCTCTCCAACTATGCTTTGGGCTTAAGTCTTTTCTTCGATTTTCTACCCCTTTCATTCGGATAACCAGATTAAGGCATTTTTCGTTTTCCCTCACATGTACAAGATTTATCGAATGTTTTTCTAGGCACCATTATCTCTTTTTTTTTCTTGCTCATCGGCGTTTATTAGTCCACTTTGGGACCACAATTGAGACTCAACCGCCGTTAGGCTAAGTAACCGGGTGAGGGTTACCCAACTTAGAAGGACTAGTTGTCTTTATCGCCATTATTCACTTTTTCGGTGCCTTAAGTTATTCTATCAATCAACCTTATACAAGCAATTCTTTCTAGTCATGCCAGACTATCACTATGAACTAATCGGGGAATACTTCTCAAATCCATGTACTATGGCACAAATCTACACGTTGGACTCATTTTCTTACTCCGGGGAATCTAGGGTGTTCGGGTCATTCCTAAGTTTCCAAACTTTCCCAATGTCCCTAGTTCTAACTCCTCTTCCCTCAAACTCAATATACTTTCTTGACCATCTCAAAATCATAGTATTCACAAGAAACATTTTGACGGTTCTAATTCGGGGAGAATTCAGAGAGGTTTTCATAAAACAACACACATGATCCGTACAAAGAGGAAAAACTAAAAGCAGGAAATCCTCCCCCAAACTTGAACTACACATCGACCCCAATGTGTTAGAACAAGAGCGAGAGAGGTCACTCACATAGATCCTGATTCATGATGTTGACGGTAATGCCACACCACTGCTACATCATCGTTTACACATGTAGGATCTGGATTATTTCCTGCAACCAAAACAAAAACAAATAGCAAATAGAAAATAATTACTCAGACAACTGTGGGTTGCTTCCCACGTAGCGCTTCGTTTAACGTCGCATGGCTCGACGGGTTACTCCCCAATGCTATGGGGGGTACTTCAGCTTATGCTTTTTGTCGCTTAACCTTTCCGAAACAGAGCTCCTGTCATGTTCAGCAATACAGACTAGTTCTTACCTCAAGTCAAATCCCACTTCCTTATCCTTCCTTTTATGTATCTTTTTCTTTCTTTTCTTGCTTTCACGAATGGATTTTACAGTGTTGACATGTGCACTACATGTCCGAGAGACTTCATCCTTAGATATGATGCGGGAGACTTTTTCAAGATGGGGTTTCGTACTTATGCCTTTTTTCACCATTTCGATCATTCCAAGTGAAGCTTGCTTACCTTTACCTTCATTTCGCTTCTTGATATCCAACACTTTTAAAGTAATTTCCTCATCAAAATATTTAAAAGTCACCGTGCCTTTTTCAATATCAAAATTGCATCGACTAGTGAGCAGGAAAGGTCGACCGAGGATGATAGGGATTTCTTCATCTTCTGGAATATCCATAAGATCTCTCAGTTTTGTGGTTTGCAAATCTTAAATCCGTTCCCGCATCGCTCACCCTTCCAATTCCCAATTTTTTATAAATAGATAATGGCATGAGACTAACACTAGCACCTGAATCAATCAGAACTTTTTTGAAATTTCTGTCTTTTATAGTGTACGGTATTGCAACAGATCCAGGATCCTTCTGCTTGGCGGGGATTCTCCTATTTTGTGGTACTTCACTGAACTTCTCATTTACAGTTTTCAGCTCTTCCTCAATAGGTCTCTTTTTAGTGATCACTTCTTTCAAGAATTTCTGATACAACGGCATTTGCTCTAGCGCCTCAAAGAATGGGATATTAACCTCCAACTTTACGAACATTGTGACAAATTTCTCAAAGTCCTTCTCTTTTTGATGCTTCTGTCGCACTCTCTGAGGGTAAGGTAACTTAATAGCCGGTTTATCTTCCTTTTTATTCTTCTTTTCAGGTGGATTTATAGGTGATATAACTTCTTCCTGCGGTTTTTTATGATTTTGGATTTCTAGATCCACCTCAATCAAACCTTCATCTTCAATTCTTACCTCTTCATAATCCTCACTTGCCTCACCACTTCCAGTCATGATGGCATTCACATTCTAATTATCTCTTGGGTTTGTCACTGTTGCACTCGGAAAGGCACCTGGTGTTTGCGAACTTGCTAATTGTTGTGCTATCTGGCTCATCTGTACTTCAAAATTTTTAATGGAAGCACCTGTGTTCCTTAGATTACTTCGTGTGTCTTCTTGGAATTTGGAGCTCTGAGCGGCCATTTTTTCAAAGGCAATTTCCCAATCAGCTTTTCGTGGTGCTTGCTGCTGAAACTGTTGTGGGTGCTGCTGAAACTGCTGCAGGTGTTGTTGAAATTGTTGAGGATACGACTGCTGAGGTTGTTGTTGTTGAGGATGGTATTGTTGTTGTTGCGGTTGGTTCGGAGGTGGAGCAACCCCTTGCTTTGGAACATTCCCTTACTGATATTTTCATGATAAATTCAGATGATTCCTCCACCCCGAATTATAGGTGTTGGAATAAGGGTTATTCTGTTTCAAAATGTTGATTGCTTCCACTTGCTGCGCGGTAGCAACACAATCCACAGTAAAATGCGGTCCCCCACAGATTTCACAATTAACTGCTTGAACTGGTTGAACCTGTGCCACGGTTTGAGTATCAAAATTCATCTTTTTAATCCTCCTTTCTGCCTCAGCCGCAATCTGTTCTTCCATTTTTACCACTTGCTCCGTAAGCTTCATATCAATAATCTTTTCAGGTTGGCTTACACTGCGATCATACAACTCCAAGTGCTCATTTGCTACAATAGCCTCAATTCTTTTTTTAATGCCAGTGGCTGTTGTAAAGTTGGTTGGGCCACCGGCAGCTGTATCGATAAGCTGCTTAGTCTTCATCTTGAGACCATTCACAAAATTCTGCATTTGTTCGGTTGCGTCCATGTTATGAGTGAGACACGAAACCAAACACCTCTTAAACCTCTTATACGCATCTCCAAGTGACTCCCCCTCTTTCTACTTGAAGTTCACGATGTCATACCGCTTTCGGATGTACACAGAAGCAGGGAAATATTCATTTATAAATGTCGTTTCCATATCTTGCCAAGTAGTAATACTCCCAGCAGGTAATGAGTAAAACCACTCTTCGGCTTCATTAGATAGAGTAAACGGAAACATAACCAGTTTTTCGCTTCTTCAGAGTGTCCCTCAATTTTCATTGACGTACTCATAATAAGGAACCTCTGTAGAGGCTTATTTTCATCTTCATTGATCCTTCCTGAAAAAGGCCTACTCTGAAGCTGTCGGATAGTGGACGGTGTGAGGGAAGTCTCTCTCTATGTACTTGATTTTAATGATGTCAAAACTATCATGCTTAGCATATATGGATTCACATGAAGAATGTTTGATCATGTTGGCAATGTTCTAGGTGCATTATATATGGTTAAACACCTTTAGGAAAGTCAAAAATGTGATTTTTGCATGTTCCAATGGTGTGAGTCGACTCACAACCCTGTTCTGGTCGACCCAGACAGGTAGCATTTGTTAGTGTAACCTGCAGGTATGCTCGCGTCAACTCTCCGGTCGACTCACACATCCTGCGTTTATATCTGTCAAAAACTGGGAGTTATGAGTCGACTCAAGCCCTGTTTAGGTCGACGCTGTAGCAGGGAAATTTGTGAGTGTAAGCTATCGATTAACTTAACTCAAAAATAAACAAGAGTCGCCACCGCACTTTTATTTTTATCCAAAAAGGAAAGGAAAAAAAAGAGCGAACAAAACCTAAAGAGTTCTAAAAGAACAAAGAGATAAAGGGTAACGGGGGTTGGTTATGTAAATGGAAGGTTTTACGCACCCAATACATCTATAGTACTCTATAGGAGCCCTTTGATGTATTCATGCTTTTGGTCTGAAAATGGTTTGCTTGAATGAGATTGGGAGAGATGAGAGGAGAAATATTTTTTAATATTTTTGTGTTTGAAGAGACTTATCTCCTCATGCCTACGTACCCACGATGTGCAATATAGGATCAAAACCTCGTAGTTCGTGGTACAAAGAATGAAAATTATTGGTTATGGTTTATTTTATCTTAAAAAAAGACATCCTGTCATTCTCAAGAGAGAATACTCAACTAATTACCCAAAGGTATGGGAAAGAGACATTTGCTTCACATTAAGATGGAGGATTTGCTTGGATTAACATCAACAAGACTAATGTCTAATTCCTTTTGAAAAGTTTAAAAGAAAAAGGTGCATAAAGGCACAAAAAATTTGGATGAGTTTTGTATTTTTTTAGGTCTTTTTTGAAATGGTCAAAATATTATTAAGATGGATTGACTTTAATTAAAGAAAACAAAGTTTAAAAATAACTTGACCAAAATCAAGGTTTTGTTACGAAAGCGGTTTTAAGTTTGAAAACAAGAAGGTTTTGAAAAAGGGAGAGGATTTTGAAAATTTAAGAATGGGGAGGAGAAGAAGTGACTATCCTAGTGCATAAAGTAAAAGCGGGGGAATAGAATAATCTAACCACATGGAGACACTCTTCAAAGCATAATAAGAATATAATTCCATCTTCTTGAGCCAACAAGCGAGCCAAATAAAGGCTAGAAAAATCAAACTCCATAATTGTCCTAAGCATAAGGGAGAGAATCCTAATCCTAAGTCCATAAGTCCATAATCAAGCCAAGAAGGTCCTCCAAAGCAAAGGATAGTGGCCATAGTCCAACATTAATAGCATAAGTTTTTTTAGTGGTTTAATCTTTTATTAATGTTTTTGGTCCAAGTGGACAAAGAGAAAAAGGCAGAAGCATAAACATGTGTCCAACAGACAAAGGAAAAATTGCGGAAACATAAACATGATATGAAATGATAATAATGAAGCATAAAATTAAAAGAGGTACGAGCGAGAAGGAAACATAAACAAAATTAATATAATAATATTGTTAGTAAGTTAGTGATTAGTTGTTAGAGTAAGTGATCAATAATAATTGAATAATTGCACTTAGGTCAAGATTAATGAAAACTCGTTAGAGGATTGATAAGACCAAAGCCTCCTAACAACAAGTTTCATAAGTTTTGAACCAAAAGACAAATAATAAACTATTTTGATAGTTTTCTGATACAAGACATAAGTTGCGCTATGTTAAGCAATCACCGAGTAATTTACGTAGTAATTACCCTACAATGAGGCCGGTCAATAGATCTTTGTGCTAATGCATGCTAGATGAACGATATGTAAATCGTCATCCGAAAGCAATACCGCACGAAAAGAAAAATGGTAACGATCTAGTCTTGATCAAAATTCAACAAAGGAATTCCAAGATCCAAAGAGGTCAAGATGAAAAGAAACATCAACAATTTGAATCTTAAATCGATTAAATCATCATCAATTTCAATCACCTCTCTTGGTGGATAAAATCGACACCCAAAGTCCATTGATATGGATGAGATCTTATCAAAATTCAAAATCCAAAACAATAAGAATCCATAAGGAATAAAAAAAGAAAGAACTATGTTAAAAACATTTTTAATGATTCTTTTAAGAAAGTTTTCAAAAAAGTAAAAAAAAAGAAAATAGTACTAAAAAGAAATTTAAAAGAGATTTTAGAAAAAAAAAGAAGAAAGAACAGAGGAGGCTTTAAAAGAAAAAAAAAAAGGAGGTGATAGGAGAAAGAACAAATCACGGCTCGTGCAATCCACTTAAAGAAAAAAAGAGAACAATTATTAAAAATGAAATGGAATCATAAACAACATAGTTTCATCATCTTCCTCAAAACGCTAGCTCGTGAACATCACCAAAGCCAACGCTGCTCCGCCGCGCCGGAGCTCCACGCCGGCAACGACGGAGCTCAAAAATTTCGCGGAAACAAACGGAATTCAAAACTACACTCAAGGAAACAATCAATTTCGAGATTCAAGCAACAACAAGCTCAAAATGAAAACGCGAATAGCTCCGATTCTACCTTCAAAACTCAGGTAAATGATGAAACAAATCTTCTTCTTCTTCTTCTTCTATCTACTCTGGCTGGTATTTTGTTTGAAAGGATACTGAAATTGAAGAAAAATGGAAGATAAGTGACGTGAGAAAACGGTTTCGTGAAGTGAGAAACGAGAGGAAAAAATAGCAGAGTTTTGGTGGCTTGAAAAGCTTGAGGAACGAGTGAGTCTTGCTCTCTATTTATAGATTAATGAATGAGAGTTTGCTGCCGTTTTGATTGTTTATTATTGAATTTTGGAATGAGGTTTACGCGTGACCTTTTTGCTCAATTGCTCTGTCCTTTTGATTTGTGCTTGCTGTCGTTTTCGTTTTGATTTGCAATTCCTTCCGCGTTTTGATTTGCTGCAGCTCTGTCTTGGATTGTGCGTGTATGCGGGACGTCATTTTGAGAAGTGCAGAGCTGCGTTTGAATTTGCACTTGGCTTGCGTTTTGTGTTTTCATTCTCTGCGTTTTGTGCTGCGTGTGATGCTCGTGTGCAAGTCGTTTTTGAATCCATGTTTTGCTGTTTGTAGCATCGTTTGTGCAATTGTTATCTAACGACGTTTTTTTTCTGAATTTTCATTTTGGCTGCAGCTTGTAAATTGAATCGGCTAGTACACTTGTAGTCATGGCTTGTGAAGTAGTTAGTTGGCTCAGCGTGTGGCTTGGAAGAAAGATGTGTTGACGGCTTAGAATTGTGTAGTATGCTGAAGCTTGAAGTATGACGGCTTGCAAAGTGTTTTTTGTGTGGGCCTGTTGCAAATTCGTATGACGTGAATTTTGTAGTGGCTTGTGGCTTAGAAACTTGGCTTGTGAAAATTGTAGCATGAAGTGTTGTGGCTGATTTTTCCATATACTCATTTTTCCAATGTCATTGTGTATTCACGTGTGTGTGTGTAGATGGACCACTGAGTTATTTTTTCAAAAAAAACTTGGTATTAAAATTTTGTTGTAAAGAGGTGGGCTTATGGACTTTGGTATATATATTTTGGATTAAGGAAATTGGATGTTAAATGGGGAATGGTTTGGAAAGATTTAGGAAAATGGTTTTTAGGAATTGAATATGAAATGGAAATTTTGGTTCATGAAATGGATAATGAATTTGGGTAATTGAAAAATGGTTTTGGGATAGAAATTTGATTAAAATAAAAAAATGTAAATTTTTTTTAATTTGAAATATGGACTATTGAATATAAAAAAAAGGGTGTAAGAATGAATATTGGATAATTGGAAGTGATTTGGATATGGTCATGGTTATGGGAATTGAAAATTGAAATGGGTTTAATGAATGGTATTAAAAATGGATATCTATAAAATATGGATATACGGAAAAAAAGGAAATTGGAAAGAATTGGATATTAATGAATATTGAATTAATAAAGGTTTAGGAGAAATGGATATGGAAATGGATATAGCAAATGGATAACCAAACTTTTTTCACAAGCCTCTGATAAAGTGTACACATAGCTGCCACTGAATAAGCCACAATTGAACAACGGCCATTTGAATCTGACTTTCTGAACCCAAACTTCACATGAACCACTGCTTGATAAACTGAAAAATTTCAACACAAGACATCTTGCCTTTGAACAACCACATGCTTGAGAAATAGCCACTAGCGCAAATGACTCGCACTTGGAACAATTGCTTGATAGTTTGACCAAAATTAGGTCAGACATCCATCTGAGCTAAAACATAGCTGAATAACCACACTCGATTTGAAATTATGCCTTTGCTTTGAAAAACCTACAAAACACACAGAGAGAAAAACTGCAGCAAAATTTTTGGTATTTTTTTTGTTAGAGGTTAGTAAACAGAAACAAGTAAGAATAATATACAGATGCTCATGAGAAACAAAAATTGTGATCTTGTTTGTGGTATGAGATGTAAAATGATATGTGGGATCTTAGGGGTAAGAATTAGGGTATTACAGACGCATAGTATGTTAATTTGCGCAGATTTGCATGCGGGATTGCTCAGGTCGACTGCATCTTCTGTATAGGTCGACCGTTCGCTGTGTTGAACCAATTTTATGATGTGTTATTCTCTCTAAAAATCTGTTATTTCTCTTATATTTTCTAGGATATAATATATATCATTTTAGCTCATTTTTTACAAAACAACAAGAAACGTGAAAATTGATATCAATATTTCTCTTCATCTTCATCTTCTTCATTGAGTAAACAAACAATTACACATAATCATTTTTGTTTGTGTTGTTCATTGTTTTGAAGTGATAAGGTTCAGAATTTGGAAGTGCGTGATCTTCATTTCTAAGTTGAAATTTTGGTAGGCGTTTCTTGAATAAAACCCTAGGTTTTATCCTCCAAGAATCAAAGAGATTTTGGGGGTTTTTGCACAAACTGTTTCGTTCTACAGGGATTCAGCCGGGCGAAGGTAACCGAAGATTGGAGCAATTGTTCGGTTTAGTAACTGTAATCGGAGGATCATAGAAGAGAGGTTTGGGTTCGAATTTTTGGTAGATCGCAATTGATCGAGTGAAGGAAATCGAAGAACGGTGGTATCTTTCAGTTTAGTAGCGTGGGACGGTAATTGGATCAACCATATTCGAAGCACATGATTCGTCTTGAATAAAGGGAAGACAAGACTCTGCATCAACAATCGAAGACGTTCGAGATTTTGAATGTTCATAGTTTTCTCTTGTATAAACACAATTACAATGGTAATATATATATATATATATATATATATATATATATATATATATATATATATATATATATATATATATCTCAATTCCATTTGTGGAATTGGGGGTAGAGGTGCCCATAGAGAGGACGATTAGGGAACTGCCTAATCAAATCGCGTTTGTTCTCTCTTTCCCTTAACTTTTTTACATTTAAGTTTGTTCGAATTTGTGAAGTCGCAATTTATCGAAATTTCGGTCGTAGTGTAATCTTGAGCTGAGAAACTGTTTTGTTAAATTGATACAATTCCTTGAATTGTATCTTGGAGCAGCTTTACATTATATTCCATAGAAATTCTGCACTTAGTGTGTTTACGCACACTAGGTGTTTGATAATTTGTTTCAAAGCAAAAAATTGAACGCATTGCTTTTAATTGTTTATCATTTTACCTTATTGGTTTGGATTAAACATCAAGTAAGCGATATTTTGTTGACTGCATTTTTTAAGTGTGGTAATCAAACTGAATTTTTCTCTTCCATACTCATTCTCGATATATTCGTGCATATCCAATCCTTTTAGTAGAAGGTTCGTGGTAGACGTACTATCCAGTGGTTGCTTCCGTTAAACATTTTTAAAACTAAATTTTTGGTAACCTTTTTCGTGTAAAACTCAAGGTAATTATTCAACCCCCCCTTCTAGATCTATAGCCATCGTCTAACAAGTGGTATCACGAGCGCCGGTTTATTCTAGTGCTTCGGTAAAACTTCTTGGATCATGGCGAACGAACCTAAAGGGGCCTATAATAGAGCTCCATTTTTTACAGGCGAAAATTACAGTTACTGGAAGGATTGTATGCGTGTTCATATAAATTCCATAGATCGGAAGGTTTGGAACGTTATTTTAAACGGTCCCATGGAAATTACTATGAAAAATGCGGAAGGCATTGTTGTTCCTAAACCCGAAGCTCAATGGAATGAGGAGGATGAGAAAAAGTACAGCTATGATTGGAAGGCTCGTAATATGATCATCTCCTCCTTGGGAGTTGACGAGTATTATCGAGTCTCCCATTGTGAAACGGCAAAAGCCGTGTGGGATGCTTTACAAGTAGCCCACGAAGGCACTAATGATGTTAAGATGGCTCATATTAATACACTAACGCAAGAGTTTGATTTGTTTTACATGAAGCAAGGGGAATCTATTGCGGATATGAAAAAACGATTTACTCACATTATCAACAAATTGCATGTTCTTGGTAAACCAATTCCAAATGAGGTTGCTACTAACAAGATTTTGAGGTGTTTAAATAGGGAATGGCAAACGTAGGTCACCACTATCAAGGAGGCCAACGATCTTGCTACACTAGACCTCACAACACTTTTTGGAAAACTCGATGAGCATGAGCAAGTGCTCATTAGCTTGGATAAACATGAAAAGAGTATCAAGAAAGAGAAGGCAAAAGATACGGAGAAGAAGTCGATAGCTCTTAAGGCTTCTTATTCAAATTCCACACATCAAGAGCTGAGCGATGATGAAACCAATAATGACAAAGATGAAGAATCCGGTGATGATATGGGCTTATTTGTGATGAGGTATAATAGATACGTTCGTAAGAACGAGATTCAACACTCGGACAAAAATCTAGTCAAGTTTAGGAAGCAATCTAGAAGCAAAGGAAATAAGAATGGCAAGGCAAAAGGGATGTGCTACAACTGTGGAAAATCTGGGCACTACAAGCCGGATTGTCCCTCTCTAAAGAAAGACAAAGATAGGGATAATGACAAGACTCGCTCAAACAAAAAGTCCAACAATTCTCGACGAGCATACATCGTTTGGGAAAGCGATAGTGAGTCGGAGAAAGATGATTCATCAAGCGACGAAAGTGAATCTGTTAACTTTTGTCTTATGGCACGCCACAACAAAGCAAAAGAGGTAAAGCATTCTAAATACGATCATGTTAATACTATGTCGCATTTAGAGTTACAGAAGGCTTTTGACATGTTACACTATGAGGCTAGGGAAGCATTTCAACGCTTAGCCTCAAATAAAAAGATTTTCTCGTATTTGGAGAAGAAGGTTTCCGATTCCTAAAAGGAATTGGAAGCCCTCAAAAACTCTATAGTGGACACATCAAAAGCCAAGGTTAAAGAGGACCCTACCTCTTGGTTCAATTGGGGTTGTGACACTTGTCACATTTGGCAACGAGAGGTGAGAACCCTCAAGGCCAAATTGGACAAGGCTCTTAAGCCAAAAGTTACGTTTGCTATCGATCGATCACATTTTCGTGAGAGCATGAATAATTCATATCAAAAGTATACCTATGTGATTCGAGATAGTGATAGCAAAGGTAAATTCCAAATGAACCGTAATTGTCTTTACTGTTGTAAGCCTAGTCATACTATTGCAAAATGCCGCTTCAGAAGGTTTCTTGTTCCGAAAGGCATCTACCAATGGTTGCCCAAGTGCGGTCTTGGTTTCACTCACCTTAAAGGACCCAATGAGAATTGGGTACCTACTCTCCCTTGATTGTTTTTGTAGGTACAAAGTCTTGAGACCACCGAAAGAAGATAGGTTCTGGATAGTGGGTGCTCGAGACATATGACCAGAGACATATCTCTTTTTATTGACTTTGTGGCAAAGAAAAAGGGTTTTGTCACCTACGGAGATAACAACAAGGGACAGATACTTGGTAAAGGTAGTGTAGGTAACCCCTCATCTACTACTATCTCTGATGTACTTCTTGTGGAAGGACTTAGACATAACCTTTTAAGCATTAGTCAACTATATGACAAGAATTATAAAGTATCTTTTTCAAATGATTGTTGCATAGTTGAAGATAGTGACAAAAAGAATGTGTTTAAGGGCTTGAGGGTGAACAACGTCTATATGTGTCGCTCCTGGGATTTTCATCCAAGTACAAACGCGAAAGTGGCGCCGAAACAGAGTCGCCATCAATGTGTATTTATCCCAAGAGACGGAAAGGAAACATTGCGTAAACCTGAGGGGAAGGAAAAGAACATGGTCTTGCGACCAAGAGAAACGGGTAAGGGAGTCGGTTACGCGAGGGGAAGGTATTAGCACCCCCACTCGTCCATCATACTCGATGGGATCCACGCTTGTTGTCTCGATCAAAGGGTGTCGTCATCTGGAACTCCACTGCTACTGGAAAGGAAAAGGAACAGAACGAAGAAACGGGGAAGAAAAGGAAAAGAAGAGACTCGGTAGGACGTCATCGGAGTCTTAGGTCTACGTATTCCCTTGTGCAATGGGAAAGTCAGAGTCAACGTAGTTCGGACATGAACTAAGGGGGAAGGTTGCTCGCCAAGACATCTCCGTCTTGTGCCTACGTATCCGCAATCTAACCAGAGAGAGGAAATTAGAGCAGTCATAGTTCGACCTAACGAGGTCGGTGTTTTTTATTATGAGCGACGTTAGACTCGTGTCCGGCAGTTTGGGTCGATGCCTGTTTGCGACGAGACGAAAGTAACATGCCCTTTTCTGAAAATAGTTGGAAGCTTAGCGATCCCGAAGGATAAAAAGATTTGAGTTTATTTTTGTGTTTTTTAGACAGAAGTGGATTGAAGTTAGTTCATAACTTGCATTGCACCGAAGTCTATAATGTAGGAACGAATGCTTAGCAAATCGTTCCAAAATGGAACGTCCACTAAACGCCCTAGAAAAATGAGAGGAAACCCCTCATTCCTCACTTCCCACATGCGAGGCTCATGCGCAATACACGTTAACTTTATTAAGTGTTTTAGAAGTAATATGAGCTGAGAAGAGAAGACCCAAGGGGAAAAGAGAAATTCTAAGGGAAACTAAATTGCTCCTAATGTTGTCATGCAAGGTGGCCCTATAGTTGAGTTTGAAAGGGAAACGTCTACCTAAGTTAGCATGCAAAGGGAAGCCTAATGCTAATCCTACTGCAAGCTTAATCAGAAATTAAGTTGGACTAGGTAGCTCTAAGGGAGTGCATCCAAGACTTAAACAAGTCTTAAGATTCAAGGGAAGAGAAAGAGTGAAAGGGTAAAAAAACAAACAGCGGCTACAACAGCGCTTCCGCACCTGCACAGCAGCAGTTAAAGACAACACACAAGCAAGACAGCTTTCAACAGCACACACATTCAGCACAAAATAGGTGTAAAAGGCAGCAGGCGGCAAGTGTGAACAATAGACAGCACATGAATAAACTTAGAACAGCGGCTGTAAAAACAGGGCAGCATGCATCCAAACAAGAAGTGATTGCAAATGAACATGCATAGCGAGGCAAATCAAGCATAGAGATTGCAAACATCAAGGATGAACAAGCATGATCATGTTAACCACTCAAGAACAAGCACACATAACATAATTGTATGATTTATACATTGACCAAAACAAATCATGCACCAGCAACCAAGGAGACAAACATCAATCATGCATCATGTGTCCAGCAAGTTGAGTATTAACCAAGAATGAACATGATTCGAATGTGTGTACAATGTGTTCATCGCATCAAGAATGCAACAACGAAAACATGTTCATAAATGATACAAGTCCAAGAATCGTGTGTCGAAAAATTGTGTCCATGCAATAGTTTGAGGTGCAACAGCTCAAGAATGATCCACAAATCATCATCATATCAATCCATAAATCTTAGACATGAAAAGGATCTCAAACAACCAAGAAAATGCAATAAAATCAAGCTCTGCTTCAGTGGTAACCGGTTACAGCATAAATGCTAACCGGTTACACAGTTTAACATTGCTCCAATTGCACTGAAAATACACAGTGTAACCGGTTACAGCATAACTGCTAACTGGTTACTCTAGGACAGTAATGAAAAAAAATCCATTTCAAAAGCATTTTTCAGCAGCAAATCACTTATGTAATCATGTCCAATGATCATGTAATCAACAATGCATGAAGATTAAGTTAAAACACAATATTCAAACATCATTTAGATTCATTAATCATCAACATCCACAATCAAAATCAACCAAAATGATCAAAACACAACAAAAATCATAGATCTACATTGTATAAGTTGCAATTAAGCTAAAATGAGTGTGGATCTAAGATTAACCAACCTACAACGCTGAGATTTGCTTTGGTAAGTGTTGTAAACAGAATTTGATGAATCCAAGTAGAGAAATCCAAGATCTACAAGCTCCTTGCACTCAAAAGTTGAAAATCTAAGCAATAAGCAACAAAAGCTCCAAAATCACTTCCAAAAATCACTTCTGGAAATTCAGAACCAGATCCAAACGAAAATCCAAATTGAAAAGTAGAAATGCAGTTATGATGAGAGGCTTTAGCTCAAGAATGAACAAGTTCCAATGAAGAACTTGTTAATCTTTGAAAAAGAGCTTTGAGTGTGGTTGAAAATGGAGATGGAGAATGAAAAACTGGGAGAGAATTGAGAGAATTCTGAAAAGTGAGGGTGAAAAATGATCTAGGTCCCCTTTTGGTTTGGAATGAATTGATTTAAATAACCCCTAGGTTAGGAGTTAAGTTTGGGTTTGAAGTGAGGTTACGTGAGTGGAAAATGAAGTGAAAAGTGAATTAGGAAAGGAAATGAGGAATTAGAGTGGAAAATGTTGGGAGGAATTTGAATTTTGGGTGGAAAATGATGAAAATATCAGTTCTAGATCCTTCACATACGTGGACAAGCCAAGCACATGATCACAAATGATGAAAACAGAATTTTCCAAATTTTGCCCAGAGTAACCGGTTACAACACATCTGCTAACCGGTTACTCAGTTCAAAAATGGAAGAAATGCGCAGAAAAACCAAAGGGTAACCGGTTATCAGATACGCTGTAACCGGTTACACAATGCAAAATTTGAATTTTGGCGCCTTTTGGAGGGAAAATTGGAGAATGGTCTGATTCCACCTGTTCTGAGCCACATTAGATCTCTGAAACTTGCCGTTGGATATCAGCACTGATACACCCTTGAAATATGCTGTGAACTCCTTTTCACTTGGAATACTGCTGAAAATGACTGTCCGGTGCCGAATCACTGATAAAAAAAAACTGTCGGAGCCTCTGATTATCAAATCATCTAATGAGCAAAATAAATGCTCGAAAAGACTTTTAAGACCATCTGCTTGGCTCTGAACATTGTTGAAAATGATACTGGAACTACTGACGCCATGAGCTGCTGGAAAATACCTCGATCCCATGCCCAAAAGAACCATGCAAAATGCAGAAATGAGGATGCAAATGAAGTGAAGCATAAGCCAGTTAGTGCTAAAAGAAAGAGGGCAAATTTTGGGGTATTACAGCTGCCCCTATTCAATCAACTGTGGACCTGAAGGGATGAGAGCAACGGCTGTCAGACACTCAAGGGACATAGGGATTGAATACAAAAAATAACCAAAAAATTTGCGCTCTGGGGGAAAAGGAAAAGGTATATGATAAACAGAGAATTTGTGGGGAGTGATATTTGGTAGAGAACAGTCCAGAACAAAATGAAATCCGAAAGGTGACTGTCGGGAATGGTCAAAGTCTAAAGCTTAAAGTATGCCTGTCGGGAACGGTTAAGGTTGAAAACCTATGGCTTACCTAACGGGAAAGGTAAATGGGCCTGTTGGGAACGGCTAGGTCTAAAACTTAAAGGGGTGCCTGTCGGGAACGGCTAAAGTTGAAAACCTAAGGTATGTCTGTCGGGAACGACAAATGGGACTGTCGGGAACGCCTAGGTTTAAAACTCAAAGGATCGCCTGTCGGGAATGGCTAAAGTTGAAACCTGTGGGTTACCTGTCTGGAACGGTAAATGGGCCTGCTGGGAACGACTAGGTTTAAAACTCAAAAGGTGCCTGTCGGGAACGACTGAAGTTGAAAACCTGTGGGTTACCTGTCTGGAATGGTAAATGGGTCTGTCAGGAATAGCTAGGTTTAAAACTCAAAAGGTGCCTGTCGGGAACGGCTGAAGTTAAAAACATGTGGGTTACCTGTCTGGAACGGTAAATGGGCCTGTCAAGAACGGCTAGGTTTAAAACTCAAAAGGTGCCTGTGGGGAATGGCTGAAGGAATCCTATCGGGAATGGCTCCGGTAATGTTCGGTTGAGATGTATGATCAAAAGATCTACAAACCGAGGACTAAGACTCTGTCGGGGAGGAAAGTATTGAAACCCTTGTGCTGCTTTGAAATGTCTGTTGGGGAATGGGCGAGGCATTCTTTCTGGCTTTGTCAATATGATAGAAGGGAAACAATTTTGGGCTCTCGCACGAGGTACCAAAACCAGCTTATGCTTCGCATGCATATGTTTGAATTTTTCCATGGCGTAATGCTCCATCTCGAATGGAAATGCTACGCGTTTTTGAGGATGCAATGCATACTACATGCAAGATGCAAAGAGGTTCCTTAGCAAAATAAATGCTGAGGAGAAGAAGGCAACCCCGCTGGGGATAACAAGCTGGATTGTCCTCGTGTTCACAACTCATGCTGAGGGAAACAAAGTAACCTGATCTCCTAATCTGGGCTCTGCACTGATGAAACCTGTTGAGATTACTACAAAGGAAAAATGATCTTGTTGGGAATGTATCTTCTAAAACAATCTGCTTGGGGAAGAACTATAACCATAGAACTCCGCTTGGGAAATGACAACTTTCTGAACTGGTTGCTGAGGGGTTGAGATCAGACGAACTCTTGCTGAGGAAGGAAATACCTGCTAAGGGACTGAGATCAACCATGTTTCTGCTGGGGATGACAACCTTCAGGAAGAAAATTCCTGTTAAGGTAACCGCTTCTGCTTGGGGAGAACTATTATTTAAGTCCTGCTGAAAAAAGACACTGAAGACATCACGTGCCATTGATGGGTTGACCAGCGAACACTAACACCTGCAAACAAAAGGGTGTGCACACATGCCCCAGGGTAGCCTGTGTTTTGAATTCATCACCCAAGAACACCTGGCACTTAAAGCAATTTTAACTGCTTTCTTTTGCATGCATGTCATTGCAAAACCTCGATGTTCTCAAATGCAATATTTATCAAAAACTCGGACGTTTTTTTTTTTTGCAATCAAAACAAACTGAAAAAGAAAACACAAGAAATGGATATTCTGAATAAAGAAACTTTTATTGATTGAAAAGCCTGAAACTAGGCGTTTACATCAGGAGGCAGTTCCTAGAAAGAGGTAACTGCTTAAAAGAGAAAAAGAAACTATCCTAATGGCAATGTGGAAATCGAAAATCCATTGAGTTTCAATCCTGCTATGGTTCATATGTCTTCAAGACTCTCCAAGTGCTTTGCTTTCCGAGGGGGATGATTGAACCGATTCCTATCCTTCGGAATGCCTCTTGTTGAAACGAGACGGGATACAGGTTACTCAGATCGCAGCCTTTCACTAAATCCCTCTTTTGCCTGGATCGCCCTTTGCGGGTTTTCAATCCACCGGGATACCCATTTTTGCCTAAGTTGCCCTTTCGGGTTTTCAATTTACCGGGTGTACTTATCTTTTTTATTTTATCCCTAATTTTTTCCCGAACCCCCTTATTTGTTTGGTTCGTCGGGATGCCCTTTTTTGCCTGGACTCTCTTTTTACTGTCCAGCGGGTCCATTTATGCGAAGTATTTTTTGACTGCGTCTGAGTTCACAGGCGACGGAAAATCTTCACCGTCCATAGTTGTAAGCATCAAGGCTCCGCCAGAGAAAACCTTCTTGACAACATATGGACCTTCATAATTCGGAGTCCACTTGCCCCTGTGATCTGTATTAGGAGGCATAATCCTTTTCAATACCAAGTCATCCGTCTGATAATTCCGAGGACGCACTTTCTGATCGAATGCCCGCTTCATCCTTCTCTGATACAGTTGCCCATGGCATACTGCTGCCAATCTCCTCTCTTCTATGAGACTCAACTCATTGAACCTCGTTCGAACCCATTCAGCCTCATCAGGCTTAACATCCATCATGACCCTTAGAGAAGGAATCTCGACTTCAACCGGTAAGACCGCTTCCATGCCATACACAAGAGAAAACGGGGTTGCCCCAGTAGACGTACGTACTGACGTACGGTACCCATGCAAAGCTAAAGGCAACCTCTCGTGCCAATCCTTATATGTCACGACCATCTTTTGCACAATCTTCTTGATGTTTTTATTGGCTGCCTTGACGGCACCATTCATCTTTGGGCAGTACGGAGAAGAATTGTGATGTTCAATCTTGAAGCTCTAGCACAGCTCTTGCATCATTTTATTATTAAGATTAGAACCATTATCAGTGATGATCCTCTCGGGCACCCCGTATCGACAAATGATCTCTTTCTTGATAAACTGCGTAACCACTTGCTTGGTGACATTTGTAAACGAAGCAGCTTCCACCCACTTGGAGAAGTAATCAATGGCCACTAGGATAAAATGATGTCCACTAGAGGCGGCGGGCTCAATCTTCCCAATCATATCAAGGCCCCACATGGCAAAGGGCCAAGGGGAACTAATCACGTTTAAAGGATTCGGTGGCACATGCACTTTATCAGCATAAATCTGGCACTTGTGGCATTTCCTAGCATATTTGAAACAATCAGCTTCCATGGTCATCCAGTAATAACCAGCTCGCAATAATTTCTTTACATGGCATGTCCACCAGCATGGGTTCGTGCACTTCCTATATTAACATGTCTGCTTCGTGTCTATCCACGCATTTGAGCAAGACCATGTCAAAATTTCTCTTGTACAACACCCCATCTTCATTCAAGAAGAAACTGCCCGCTAACCTTCTCAAATTCTTCGTGTCATTATTGGATGCCCCAGCCGGATACTCTTGACTCTCCAAGAAATGCTTGATATCATGATACCAAGGTTTATCATCGTTCGCTGTATCGGCTGCAAACACATGAGCATGTCTATCAAGCCGCATCACATCAATTTTGGGTATATGATTCCACCAATTCACTTGAACCATAAAAGACAACGTTGCCAAAGCGTCCGCCATTTGATTCTCATCACGAGGTACATGATACAACTTTACTGTTTTGAAGAAAGTCAACAGTCTTCTCGTATACTCTCTGTAAGGGATCAAGTGGGGTTGATGGGTGTGCCAATCTCTGTTGACCTGATTGATCACTAGAGCAGAGTCCCCAAATACATCAAGAGTCTTGACCCTTAAATCAATGGCTTCTTAAATACCCATGATGCAGGCTTCGTATTCGGCTTCATTGTTGGTGACATCAAAAGTCAGTCTGGCAGTGAAAGGTATATGGGAACCTTTCGGAGTTATGAGAACTGCCCCAACTCCACTACCATTCACATTAACGGCCCCGTCAAACATAAATTTCCACTTGTCATCAGGATCTGGTCCCTCATCCATCGGTGGCTCGTCACAATCTTTCATTTTCAAGTACATGATGTCTTCATCAGGGAACTTAAACTTCATTGGCTGATAATCATCAATTGGTTGCTCAGCAAGATAGTCAGACAGAATACTACCCTTTATGGCTTTTTGGGAAGTATATTGTATGTCATACTCTGTCAACACCATCTGCCAACGGGTAACCCTCCCGGTAAGAGCTGGCTTTTCAAAAATGTACTTGACTGGATCCATCTTTGATATCAATAAGGTTGTGTGAGTCAGCATGTATTGTCTCAAATGCTTAGCAGCCCATGCAAGTGCAAAACATGTCTTCTCAAGCATTGAGTATCTGGACTCGTAATCTGTGAACTTCTTGCTCAGGTAGTATATGGCATGTTCTTTTCTACCTGTCTTGTCGTGTTAACCGAGAACACAACCCATTGAATTTTCACGCACAGATAGATACATTATCTGTGGTTTCCCAGGAACTAGAGGCATAAGAATCGGAGGCTTCTACAAATATTCCTTTATTTTATCAAATGCCCTTTGATAATCATTATTCCACCGAATTGATTGATCTTTTCTCAACAATTTGAATGTTGGCTTGCAAGTGGCTGTCAGATGAGAAATGAATCTAGCAATGTAGTTTAATCTCCCTAAGAAACCACGAACTTGCTTTTCTGTTCTTGGCTCGGGCATATCTTGTATTGCTTTTACTTTCGCTGGGTCAACCTCGATTCTTCTTTCACTGAAAATGAAGCCTAACAGCTTAACAGATCTCACCTCGAAAGTACACTTATTCGGGTTCAGCCTCAGTCTGACAACCTTCAATATCCTCCCATATTCCTCCTTGAACTTGGCGCGGATCTCAGGGTCAGTCATACTAATCATCTTGTGAATCAACTTCAGAGTCGGATCTGGGAACGTGTACGCTACATTCTTCTTCCTCTGAGCATCCATGACGAGAACACCTCAACAACCGGAATCAAGGGTAAGATGCAAGCCCTGAAAAATGTCAAACATGTTAGAATGCAAGAAATGACGCAAATGTAAACATGGGATCAAGGTATCACTGCTCTGGACATGCGTTGTGCTGTTAACGGAACAAGAACCACAACCCAGAAAACCAGAATTCCAGAACATCGGCCCACTGAGATAACCAGAAAACCAGGTAAATAACTATACACTGACGAAAAATCCAGAGAACCAGGTGGGTTGAAGGTTTTGGTTTCCTGCAGACCTGCAAACACCCACCCCTTCTCACATGTGGGTTCTAGAAAACGGGATCCTAAATCTCAGATTCTCGATTTGAGAAGCAATAGTACATTCATCCCTCGGGGTATAATACTATTGCCAAACAAAGAGGTCGTCCACCGATTCTCCCAGAAATAAGGTCATCCTATGTAAGTTCCCAGCATTGGGTCCTCGGATCGACAAGTGTAACAGGTTTTCCATTTCTGGTCTACCATTATCACATGTCGGGAGGAGAGGCGTTGTTGGGTCCTCGAAGAAACGGCCGCCAGAGTCAACAGCTCTCTGGATCAACATTCTGAAATGCGCAAGACACGCACGTCAGAATATCTCCCAAGATAGCCTCGTCTGGATGTGAATTTCATGAACACCAAACGAACCAAGACGGCGCGTAGGTCCCACTACTTTCCACTCTAGTCCTAAGTGTATACTCAAGCCTGTGTATTGGGCTTATCTCTCAAAGAAACCCAACCTGCCAAACAGAAAGCTAGCACAACACAGTACAGTCCAGCACAATAATGAAATGCAATGCAATAAATGCGGTAAAAACAGTAAAACAGTAAAACAGTAATATACAGCAAAATAAAGCACAACAGTAAACACCCAATGAAAACAAACAAACAAGCACTAGGATTGACTCGCAAGAGGGGATGGACCAGTAAGAGGTCAACCTAATCCCCAGCAGAGTCGCCAGCTGTCGCTCCCGGGATTTTCATCCAAGTACAAACGCGAAAGTGGCGCCGAAACAGAGTCGCCAGCAATGTGTATTTATCCCAAGAGAGGGAAAGGAAACACTGCGTAAACCTGAGGGGAAGGAAAAGAACATGGTCTTGCGACCAAGAGAAACGGGTAAGGGAGTCAGTTACGCGAGTGTCATACCCCAAATTTGTCCTACCTGTGTATAACTTTCCATTTGTACATCCACCCGCTGACAATTATTTGGAAAAATCCAAAAAAATGTTGTCTTTAACTTCATCTCTCTTTTATTTCTTATCCTTTTTTATTTTAAGTCATATCTACCTTTTAACCATTTTTATCATTCATCCAATTAAATATCCATTTAAACCATTTCCATATCCAAATTCAATTCAAGTATCCATTCATAAAACCATTCTTTTTAGTTAGCTATCCATTTATCCCATTATCCATTTCAAACAAAATTCCAAAAAAATCTAATTTGCCTAATTTTCAAATCACCATTTCTTTTTTAATCCATTATCCATTAACCTCTTTTTTAAGAAATTCATTTCATAATCATTTTCAACTATATCCACTTTCAAACCCATATACAAACAAAGGCCCAATCACATTATTCAAAAAAAAAAGCCATTTACATCATTATTCTACAAAGTAACTCATGTTTTTACCACAAAAGTCCATCGAGTCCCATGATCAATTCTAAACGCAATAAGCTACCTGCACAAAATCACAAAGAAACCATTACAAGCATAACAATTTCATGGACCCACAACCTGTACGACAATTCACAACACGCACGCCTTTATTTCCAGCTACAAATAACAAATTATGAGCAAAACCAACGACAGAATCACGCGACGCACACAACTTCCTCGACAACACCACTGTACGACCCGTAATACACAACTCTGCATTTCCAAAGTCACAAAACCACAACACCTTCAGCAGTCTACTACCACAAAACAGTCCGAATTCACATCAAAACGACATTCCAATTTCATCATAACCTTCTCACCAATTCTTCCCATTCTACCCTCATCTTTCAGCTATAAATAACATACCCTCTTCATTGCAAAAAAAAAAGCTCTCAGCTGCTAACAAACCCCTGCAGAAATTCATTCTGAATAACACCTCCTTCAACCTAATCCTCCACGCAACCTTCTTCAATACTTTCCTCTTCTTCAACCCAACTAACAACAAATCACAAACAGTAACAACAAACCTTCTTCAAACCACCACCAACCCACTTCCAAATACCCTCAAACCACAAGGAACAGACTCAAAATCAGAAGAAGATGAAAAGAAGTTGAGGCTAAACGAAAAGCTCACCTGAATCGGAAGTAGAGTTGAGCGAGATAGAGAGACTGAGATTCAAGAAAGAAGGTTGAATCCGACGACGTTCGAACTTGCTTCTTCGTCGCTCTTCATGAAACTTGTTGTTGATTTATTCTTCTTTTTTTTTGTCATTATTTGAAAGTGAATGGTTGTTGATTGTCTTGTGTGAAGCGCGATGATGAATCGGGTGTGATTCCGAGCGTATCGTTTCTTCGTTTTTTGAAACCTGAGGATGGGGATGCGACGTCTGTTCTTCATTCTCATTGCTTTTTTTATGTTTTTTTTATCTGGATTTATGGTTATTTTGACTGTGGATAATAACTTTGTTTTCCTTGGGCTAAACCCGATTCTCAATTCCTTAACACACCACCACATTTTATTTTGCTACCCGTGTCCTCTTTAATGGATGATGGGCTTCCTCAAAGCCCAAATGATTCCCATTCATATTCACACCTTCCAAACCCTGCGCTGCACCCCCTGTCTTTATTATTTTTATTTTCTAATTTTTTCTTAAAAGATTTTCATTATCATATTACATTTCTTAATTAATTAATTCTATTCCTATTCTATTTTCCATTTTATGGGCCAATGATAAAAAAATAATCTTGATGATTGGTTGATTTTTTAAATCGGTTCCAAATCTTGATTTATATGAGGCCTACTAACTATTTATTTTCTTTTCAATTTATTTTTTTCCCTTGCATTATTTCTACTAATTTTGGGTCAATGAAACCAAATATCAATAATTTATCGGTTATCGATTTAAAATCTTGATAAAGGTGAGACCTTTATTCTTTTTCCTACCTCCTTTCGTTTTTATTTCGTTTCTATTGTCTTTTCATTATTGGCCAATGATATTAAAAATATCATGATTTGTGGATTTATTTCAAGTAGATCTATAAATTTTGATTAATATGAGGCCTATTTATTTTCTTTTCGATTTATTTTTTCCATTATTTTATTTCTACTAATTTTGGGTCAATGAAAACCAAACATCAAAGATTTATCGATTTTCGATTTAAAATCTTGATAAAGGTGAGACCTTTCTTCTTTTTCTAGATTTTATTTCATTTCTTATGATTTACATTTCACATATTCTTTTATTTTCACTTTTGGTCAATGAAAGTAAAAAATCATAGCTTGTCGATTATCGATCTAAGTCTTGATTAAGACGAGACCAACTTTATTATATCTTGTTCATTTTTATATTTATTATATTGTTCATATTATTCATATTGTCCATATTAAATTATTCATACTTATTCATCTAACCATTTTCTTTGTTCATACTTTAATTAAAAAACATTAACAAATATCGAAACCCTAAAACAATAATTTGATGGACTATTGGTTACTATACTTCGCTTGGAGATTTGGTTCAAGGCTTAGTTTAGGACACCTTGCGCACACACGACTTTCTCTTGGGCTACCTTACAATGAGACCCTTTATTTCATGTCATCCCTTGTAATTTACATGTACCCCGCTCCCATTCTGATGTACGTATTTGTTGTTTCTTTGATTGTGGTTAGTTTACTAGGAGCAACCTATTTTCAAAATAATTCTCGATTCGTCGTCGAGCCATTTTCAAACAAACCAATTTTCAACCAAACTCTCGATTCGTCGTCGAGCCCATTTTCAAATCAGCCTCTAACCAAATCCTTTTTCAAACCAAATTCTTTTCATAACAAATAAATCCTTGATTTCAAATCAGCCTCTAAAACAATAATTTGATGGACTATTGGTTACTATACTTCGCTTGGAGATTTGGTTCAAGGCTTAGTTTAGGACACCTTGCACACACACGACTTTCTCTTGGGCTACCTTACAATGAGACCCTTTATTTCATGTCATCCCTTGTAATTTACATGTACCCCGCTCCCATTCTGATGTACGTATTTGTTGTTTCTTTGATTGTGGTTAGTTTACTAGGAGCAACCTATTTTCAAAATAATTCTCGATTCGTCGTCGAGCCATTTTCAAACAAACCAATTTTCAACCAAACTCTCGATTCGTCGTCGAGCCCATTTTCAAATCAGCCTCTAACCAAATCCTTTTTCAAACCAAATTCTTTTCATAACAAATAAATCCTTGATCCAACGTCAAGCGGATTTTTATAATCAAACTTAAAAAACAACTAACAACTATCGCAACTCTTTTAAGGTGAAAAATGGGGGTTCGAGTCTTTGATCTTCCTTCGATTGTTTGGGTGCGGGTTCTCTTACTCATGTGTGAGCAATTGACGCCTCTTCTTTTAACAAATCAAATCCTTTTCAAAATAACCAAGCGTATACTATAAACCCTTGATCCAACGTCAAGAAGATTTTCATAATCAAACCTCAAAACGACTAATAACTATCGAAACTCTTTTAAGGTGAAAAATGGGGGTTCAAGTCTTTGATCTTCCTTTGATTGTTTGGGTACGAGTTCTCTTACTCGTGTGTGAGCAATTGACGTCTCTAAAACACATCCAACTCGAAAACCGTCCGTCTAACCATCCAAAACACTTTTCAAACCATCAAAACTTTTCAAACTCAACCACCTTAGATGAAAAAAGAGAGAGAGCCAAATCTTTGACTCACTCTCCCGATTACTTGGGCCTGAGGAATCTTTCTTAATTTCAAGTAATCGTCATCTAAACCAACCCAACTCTCCCTTTTGTTTCGTGGGCGTACCACAAACTACGACTGCTCTGATTCTTTATTCTCGTCCGAGTAAAGATACGTAGGCACAAGATTGCGATGATCGTGGCGAGCACACTACCATCTTTTTCCGTTAAACCCCGTAGTCGAACTACGATTGCTCTGATTCCTCATTCTCGTTCGAATGAGCATACTTGGGCCAGAGGTCGCGATGATCTTGCCGAGCACCCTATCCTAAAACCACCCATTTCCCCTTAGCATCCTCCCCTTTTATCTTACCGTTTTGCAATTATTTTTAGAGAAGAAAACAAACAAACTTAGCTAATGAGTATCGCGATTCGAATCAAGAGATTCCCGTTGAGTACAACGGACGTGAGGGGGTGCACGTACCTTCCCCTCACATAACCGACTCCCGAACCCAGAATGTGGTTGCGACGACCATGTTCTTATCCTCCCTTAAAGGTTTTCTCGATATTTTCCTTTCCTTCTTTTGGGATAAATAAAGTTCGGTGGCGACTCTGTCGAACCGTTTTACGCGCCTTTCGTGCGAAGGGTCGTGTCTTCGATGAAGCGATTTTTTCGAGGTACGACAGATGGCGACTCTGCTGGGGAAGTTTTGCTCCATGCAAGAGAGAGTCGAGCCTATGTTGATTCGAATCTTTAGCTCGTTAGTTTCTTTTGCAGGTTTTCTTCTCGTTTGCTTACTTACTTACTTTCTTGTTTCCTTATTTGTGTTACCTTTTATGACATTGTTGGGTTGTTCTGACATTGGGAACTTTGTGAGATGGCTCTACACCCGAGTCGAGAAAAACCCTAGTATTAGGATGGTGGTTGTGTAGTGTAGGCTTGCGTGGTCTCTTCCGCGTGAGTTGAAGTGAAAACCCCGCTTGGAGTAGATTCCCTTGGAGATATTATTGTTGTGGTGAATCTTTGCCATGGCGGTATTATCTTCGAGGTGGGTCGTTGATCCCAAGGACCATTAAACTATTTATCCATGGTGGTTGGTAGTGTTAATTCTTTGTGAGTTAATACGAATGCCCCAATCAGATGAGATCCCTCGAACATATTACTTCCTGACAGTAATATTTTCGACCTCGATATAGGATTCTGAGAACCCTATTTAGAACCTGTGTGCCGATGGTTGTGTAGTGGGCGCCTCTGAGGAGTCTTTCTCGTGGGGAAGAAACGAAGACCTCGCCTAGACGAGATTATTTCGAGGATATTATAATCAGATGTCTCTTCGTCTTGGTTACAATGTGTCGAAATATATCCGTAACTCTAGGCACCTACCCGTCTTAGAAACCTACCCGTGGGCTTTCTTTGATCCGAGCTGTGGTTCTTGACCCGTTCATCTGACTAACCTCAGAATTGTTTGAAGTTGTTTGATCCTGCGATTCTGGATCTTGCATCTTGCATTGCATCTCATGTCATTGCATTGCATTGCATCTGTTATGCATCTTGCATTTCATTTCAACCTCAGAATCTCACTTCAACTTCCTTCCTTCTCCAGTAAATCAAGCTAATTCCTCGACACCGGTACGCAACTCGAGCCAATACTAGACGAATGATGGAGCAGATTCAACAAGAGAAAGCCGCCTTCAGAGAAGAGTTGGACTCTATCAAAGGAAAGATCGATCAGATTCTCGAAGCCATTATAATGGCCAGAAAGGAGGAAGAATTACGTGAAGCTGCTGCTGCCAACAACACTGTGCCTGTTCAAGCATCTACCTCAAGGCTCTCTGTTCTTGTTCCCAACCCAATCAATTACGGGATACCAATGAACTTCACTCTTGCCGCTGGAGGAGCCACTTATCAACCACTTCCAACATCTGGAGTTACTGTCGGAGCTATTCCGCAAGCCCAACCTATTGTCGCTCAGATTCCTATTCCTCATGCTGAAGAAAATCTGCTAGATCAATATGATGAGGTACAGAACTACCATGCTGCTATCCCAATTTTCAATCCTACTACTGCTCAGGATTCTGAAGTTATCAAGATGTGTCGTGATCTAGCTGAGAAACTCTGAGTCATGGAGGGACGCAACTCAACTTCTTTGAATGCTCTGGATATGTGCTTGGTGCCAGATGTTGTCATTCCTCCCAAATTTAAAGTGCAAGAATTCCCAAAGTACAAAGGTCTCAGTTGTCCTCACATCCATCTAAAGACGTACTGCCGCAAGATGGCTGCCTATGACAAAGACGAAAAGCTGATGATCCATTGCTTCCAAGAAAGCTTGTCTGGGGCATCTCTTGAGTGGTATATGCAGCTGGAGCATAGCAATGTGCGCACTTGGGATGAGCTAGCTGATGCATTTGTCAAGCAATACAAATACAACACTGACCTTGCTCCAAACCATACTCAAATTCAGAGTATGGCTCAAAAGGACAACGAATCCTTTAAGGAGTACGCGCAACGCTAGAGAGCTAGCTGCAAGAGTGCATCCACCTCTGGTTGACCGTGAACTGATTGACATCTTCATGGGTACTTTTCAAGGTCAATACTATGAGAAGCTGATTGGTAGTGTTTCTACTGGATTCTCTGATTTGGTAATCGTCGGTGAGAGAATCAAAGAAGGACTGAAGAGCGAAAAGATCCAAGGAGGTTCTAGCAGTCAGTCTCAAGCCAAGAAGCCCTTCAATGGATACAAGAAAAAAGAGGGTGAAACAAATGTTGTCCCTGCTCAGAAAGGGCAAGCTCAACAACAAGCTCCTGCTCCAATGCCTTATCAAATCCCTTACTTCCAGTATCCGTATGTTGTTGCTGCGTAGTACGCTCTAATGCCTTATCAGCCAACAGTTCAAGCTGTTCAAGCTCCAATGCCTCACAACAGGTTCCTCAGCAACAATCCTACAATCAACAAGGGTATCAGTATCCTCCTCAACATCAATAACAGAGAGTTGCTCAACAACGTCAACAAAGGACAAGGAGGCCAGATAGAGACTTTGATCGTCTGCCGACGACATATGCTCAGATCTTTGCTCAATTTATGGAGAATATGGCAATCACTCTGAGGGACCTAGCTCCTCCAACTATCATTCCCCCAGATTATGATGCTAATGCTCATTGCGAGTTTCATAAGGGTGCTCCAGGGAATACGATTGAGGACTGCAGAGCTTTCAAACACAAGGTTCAAGACATAATTGACTCAAAATTTCTCACGTTCAATGGGAGGGCTCCAAATGTCATCAAAAACCCTATGCCGCCGCCAAACTAGTGCCAGCATCAATTAAAGTCAAGCCAAGTCAAGTCAAGTCAAGTTCATCTCCCCGAAGAAGGCAGTCATGTTGCCATCCCATCATTTGCATTCTTGTATTTTGGTTTCTGTTTGTTTAAGTACTGTATGCTTCAAACATTTCCTTTCATATTTGGTTTTCTTAATGTATTGACTATGCATGTTTTGAATCAGTTATGTCGTATTCGCTCATTTTTTCCTTATACTGCAAGTCACAGACACATTTATCTCCACTTCACACTCTTTATCAAACTGTCGTTTAGCAATGATTGGAGGGAGGATGATGAAAATGAAATACCCATAATTGCAAACCATATGCTTTCAGACAAAATCTCGTCGATGATGTACAAGCATTGTTTCAACCCCCAAACACTGGAGAGACAAGGAGTTAATCCCTAGTAAACCACTTCGAGCCTAGAAGTAGTAGTTTCCTTCGGATATTCAAACCCTTACACTAAACCTGGGGCAGAGTAGTGTTCAGTTAACCCAATTACGCACTCAAATCACAAAGCAAAATTCCACAAGACATGACGGTTGTTCATCAATAACCCACGACTTGGCAGTCACTATCCTCCAACAAAACAAAACAAAAAAAAATTAAAAGCCTACTAAGTCGAGCACCTCAAAGGAGACTTAGGTAAAAAATCAAGGCAATCCCGATGGACTCGAAAAGCAAAATTAGTCCATGCAAGTGGTAGGGATCAGAAACAAAAGAGGCCCTCGAATCCTCAACAAAAACAAAATAAGACATAGTGACCACCAAATCAAAATCATAGGGTCACTGACACCCGCCAAAAACAAAATAAGGTGACTACTAGTTCTAGCAAACCTTGAGTCATCACTCTTACACCGTCAACCCTTTTGGAATACAAAAATGTGCAGATTTAACTGAACGTAGGACTAGAGATCATAAACCGTAAACCAGACCACGTTACAACCCTCGAAAGACCTAATTGAGGCAGGTTTATTCAGAAAGCGTACTATTGCAAGGTTGCGTAAACTGACTCCCCACATATTTGCTAATCTTCAGCATTGGTGTCACTTTCCTTGCTATATCTTTGACACACCAGCAAAATCAGCACAGCGTCTGGACTAACGGTTCATTCATCTCACTATCACAACACTCGAATAAACGACTCTTTTTCAAAACTTGCATGAGAATTATATTAAGATTACCATTTATAAAGGTGCAATTTTAACTGCAAATCAGTGCTAGACATCAAGACAACTCCAACAAGGTGCAATCAAAGAGGAACTTGAACTTTTAGTGGTGCTGACCCGAAGCAAGACTCCCTCAAACCCTCAGCCTGGGGCAAATCCTTCGACAGCTCAATTAGTGGCGAGTCATCTCAGAGCATATCAAAGTTCAACTTCCAAAGATCCAACTATGTCAAGAACTGGTTAATCAGGGGTAGAACATTACCATGTTTAGACTGGGGCAAGACCCATTTCAGCAGGCAGATCCTTTCTGTATTTTCAAATTGGCCAAGCATACCTTGCCAGACATTAGCAATCATTAAGTTCAGAGCAAAGGCACGATCTTCATGAGTTGATCATGTCGCTACGCTCAGTTTCAGGCCACCCTGACCCTCAAGCAAAGTTGTGGTTCTCTCAGAAATGAACTCACGACTTATCATCAAGCAATCAAACTTGAGGCTTCAAGAGCATCTTCGTTTGCTTCAATCATGGCATCTTCAACAAACTGAGTGTCGAGGAAATCAAACCCTCACACCACCCAAAGTCCAATCCGTATCAGCAATTACCCAAAAGTCCATCATGCTGGAACCACCTCCAAAAATATCCAATCACCCGTCTACAATCATATGCATCATATGCATCGTATCCGTCAACATAAGCATCATGTGCATCATATGCATACAAAAAACCAAGTCATGCTTCCCCAGCACTTGCATCTCTGCGCGTCAACATTTGCATTTGCATTTCCATTTGATATGGAACATCATTACAAATTCAAGCATTCAAATGTGCATAGTCGAGATCCAGGGTCAATCTCAAGACTGCAAGACGATCTTCAGCCCAAACAGGGGCATCTTCTTCAAATCCTTGGGCGTTCCTCACGATGTTGTTTCAACCTTTTGTTGATCAAGCTGAAGCAATCTTCATCCCAGTCAGGGGCATCTTCCTCAAGTCCGTGGGTGTTCCTCATTGAGTTGGATCCCTTCAACTTTCTGTTGATGTCTCCAGATAAGCCTCACTCATCATATCCCCAGCAAACTTAACCTTTTGTCAATTGCCTTACTATCATCCTTTTGGTGATAGCCAAACTTTGTTAACTCAATTTCAACATGCATCCTTTTGGTGTTGGTAATTCTCAAAATCAAAACTTTCTGCATCCTTTTGGTGGTAGTCATTCATGTCACATCGACATAACCTTCATCCTTTTGGTGTTGGTCCTCACAAGTGGGAAGTTCCTATCATCCTTTTGGTGGTAGTAGCTTGTAATGATCCGTCATCCTTTTGGTGCCGCCGATCCGTGAACCTTTTGGTTTGTGTATCATCCTTTTGGTGAATGACAGTCTCAGATATCCAGTGTGTGCCCTATTATCCCTTTGGTAATATCAGGCTTTGACCTCATTTTCATCCTTTTGGTGGAAGGGTCTGTGTGTGTGTGCCCTATTATCCTTTTGGTAATAGCAGGCTTTGACCTCATTTTCATCCTTTTGGTGGAAGGGTCTGTGTGCGTGTGTGCCCTATTATCCTTTTGGTAATAGTAGGCTTTGACCTCATTTCCATCCTTTTGGTGGAAGGGTATGTGTGTGTATGTGCCCTATTATCCTTTTGGTAATAGCAGGCTTTGACCTAATTTTCATCCTTTTGGTGGAAGGGTCTCTGTGTGCGTGTGTGCCCTATTATCCTTTTGGTAATAGAAGACTTTGACCTCATTTTCATCCTTTTGGTGGAAGGGTCTGTGTGTGTGTGTGTGCCCTATTATCCTTTTGGTAATAGCAGGCTTTGACCTCATTTCCATCCTTTTGGTGGAAGGGTCTGTGTGTGTGTGTGCCCTATTATACTTTTGGTAATAGCAGGCTTTGACCTCATTTTCATCCTTTTGGTGGAAGGGTCTCTGTGTGCGTGTGTTCCCTATTATCCTTTTGGTAATAGCAGGCTTTGACCTCATTTTCATCCTTTTGGTGGAAGGGTCTGTGTGTGTGTGTTCCCTATTATCCTTTTGGTAATAGCAGGCTTTGACCTCATTTTCATCCTTTTGGTGGAAGGGTCTGTGTGCATGTGTGCCCTTGTAGCGAGCGATCTTGGACGTGGTTCTTAAGCACTGTCGCTCTCTTTTTTGGGGGGACTACAAGTCGATTCATTTTTTATCCTATTGTGAGCTGATGAAGGAAGGGAAATAGGTGTCTCCAATTAACCCTGCTTGCATACTGAGTTTAAACAGCGGTCTGTTAGGTTACGGATGCGATCAATATGGTGGGGCCTCTCTCTTCTTATTTTGAAAGAATGTTAACTTTTGGTAGGATTTTAGGTCTGGGATTCTTGAGGATATGGGATTTGAATCTTGGTTTATTGTGCTCGCTAAGATTTTTCTTTCAATCTTATGCCTACGTATTACCGTTTAGCGAAACAGGGAAATCAGAGCGTTCGTAGTTCCTCATATTCTATGGGAGGAAATGGGTGTTTTTGGTGTCTTGTTCAAAGCCCAAGACGTGAAGCGAAAGGTGATTTATATCTTGTTCAAAGCCCAAGACGTGAAGCTGGAGAGTTGATTTGTATCTTGTTCGAAGCCCAAGATATGAAGCTAAAAGGTGTTGTCTTTAGAGAGAACTTGTCATCTCTAAAGGGGGTATGTTTGTCACAACTGTTGGGTGACTGACTGTAAAGGAGGATTACTTTAACCAGGATACGCGGATCCTAGCAATGCCATAATTTCCTTATAGGGGGTTTTAACCTGAAGAGGAAGACTTTAACTCAGTGTAGAGCAATGTCATCTTTCCTTAGGAACTTCTCATGCTAAAATAGGGACAGTGGCGTGGATTTAAATAATCCAGAGGCTTGCCACTTACAGCGATTACATGAAGGGGAAGGAGTTGTTGATGTTTGTGTACTGTGAACGAGGCACAACTTTGATGCTAAAAGGTTGATTAGATCAACCAGTGGTTTTCTTATACAAAGCCTAAGAGGAGGCTAATATGTGTCTCGTACAAAGCCCGAGAGAGAGGCTAAAAGGGGTTGATCCCACAAGAGGATCTTTTATACTCAACAAGAGAGTGTTTTTGTATCTCGTATGAAGCCCGAGATGGAGGCTATTTAACAAGAGGGAGTATTTTGTATCTCGTACGAAGCCCGAGATGGAGGCTAAAGATGGTGATTGACTCAACGAGGGAGTCTTTTGTATCTCGTACGAAGCCCGAGATGGAGGCTAAAATTGTTAGCTCCGCTGGGGAGAATCATTGTACAAAGCCCAAGAGTAGGTTATGGTTACTGTTTCAGTTGAGTGACAGGTCCAGTATGCTGATTTAAAGAGAAAATCAGTTCTTATATGAGTAATGTTTGCACTCAGGGATTTTGATTCGAGGATCAGGGTTATTTCCTTTTCTTTAAGGAAATGGGAAATCCAAAGTGTATTGAGACTGTCCGAGTCCACGGGGTTCCTTCCTATTTTTGAAGGGGTCATTTGAGAATGTCTTTAAGGATGTTAGACTGTCCGTGTCTAGAGTTTCATTTTTTGTACTATGCTTTGAGAAACAGTAGTAGACTCTTGGAAAAACTGCTCTATTAAGATGACTAATTTATGTTCCTATACCTCTAGGAGGTCGTCAGGACAATTTGTACGAAGCCCAAGAGGAGGCTGGAAGCTTTTAAGAAGTCGATCGATCCTTGTACGAAGCCCAAGAGGAGGCTATCATTCCCGGAGGAAGAATCATTATACGAAGCCTAAGAGGAGGCTGTGAATACTTCTAAGAAGCCGACGGGTCCTTGTACAACGCCCAAGAGGAGGCGGGGATGCTTTTAGGAAGTCGGCGGGTCCTTGAACAATGCCCAAGAGGAGGCAGATGCTTTTAAGAAGCCGATGGGTCCCCAAACCCCGAGAAATTCAAGACAAGTTATTCACGAGGAATAGATCAAGCCAAGAAAGTTCGAGAATTTGGAAGAAACTCAAGAGATGCCATTCGCGGAGAAAAGATCATCTCTGGGGAATAGAGTTTCTTGACAAGTGCTTTTAAGAAGCCTGTGGGTCCCCAAACCCCGAGAAATTCAAGACAGGCTATTCACGAGGAATAGATCAAGCCAGGAAAGTTTGAGAATTTGGAAGAAACTCAAGAGATGCCATTCACGGAAAAGAGATCATCTCTGGGGAGTAGAGTTTCTTTGACAACTTCTACGAGTGACAGTCTATGAAAGGGTTCACAGAGAATGCTGCCTTTCATATCTCCATATTTTTTAACCCCAAGAGGAGGGAAAACTGTGTCTGGTAATCCTATGGGGATCTAGTTTTGAATATTTAAGAGTGATCAACGAGCTTAATACTAGACGTAGTTGTCGGGGAAACTCTAAATATCTATACTATTATTACACAGTTGATATGAGTTTATGAAAGAAGACTTACAGCGAAACAGCCCCACAATACAATTATATGTATATGAAAGCGGTAAATGAAAGCATATAAACACTTACTCGGTTGTAGAGCTTCCATGCTGTTTGGTTAGTTGTTCAACAAAGAAAGATTGAAAAAACAACAGTATATTCAAAATCAAAGGAGAAAGTGTTTTGAAAAAGAAAGATTTGGGGCTTACAGCTCAAGGAGAGGCCCAAGGTTTTATCAGTGAGCGCACTGTTTGAATTTGTACAGAGGGACTTATACGAGTGACTGTGGCCCAAAAATTGTTTTCTGTACAAAGGGATTTGGGTCTTACACTCTCTCAAGAGGTCCAAAGAGTTTTAGAAATGGGTCTTACTACTCGAGGGTAGGCCCAGTTGATTTGATTTTGAATTGGCGATCGCGCCGAGGTTTTATTTTAACGCAGAGGGGCTTATACAATATTTGAGGCCCAAAGTTTGTTTTGGTTAAAAGGGGATTGGGTCTTATACTCTGATAGAGGCCCAAAGAGTTTTGAAAAGAAAAAGAGTGGGGCTTATAACACGAGGGTAGGCCCAAAGTTTTTGTTTTTGTTTTGAAAAAAGGCGACGACCGCGTCGTTTATTTTGACGGTATCGGGACTTATACAATATACTGAGGCCCAAAAATGATTTGGTCAAAAAAGGATTGGGTCTTACACTATATTAGAGGCCCAAAAAGTTTGAAAATGATTTATGAGGGTTGAATTAATCCAAAAACCCTAATTTGTTTCAAAGTGTATTTTAATTGAATAAAAATTCAATTAAAATGATCAAAATTGTTTAACATATGGAAAACAAATTGTGATCTTGGATTAATACTTCAAAAATTAACTATTGACCTACAAAATAATTAGAAGTCATTAAAAGTTGCAAAATCAAGGTGGAAAAAATATTTAAAATGTCAAAAACAATTAAAATATTAATTCTTTGCAAAAATATCAATTACATGAAATAAATAATATTTTTGGGATTTTTTAGAAAAATCAAATATTTTAACATTTTTGTGAATTATTAAAAAAAGAATCAACTCAAAATCATTAAAACTCAGAGAGAAATTAATTTTTGAATCAATTAAATAAAATCACAAAATTCAAATATTCAAATATTCAAAAAATGGCGCCAAGAACACCCAAGAACACGCGCGTGTTCTGGGTTTTCCCAGATTTGCATTTTCTCTCCAATCTCACTGAATACTTGATTATACCATGCAATCCACATATCAATCTACTTGTCTTAACCTCACGATCATGTTTATGACAATTAATTTCATTTAAATTAAGCACAAAACAAGAAATCATGAAAAATCCTTAAGAACCCTAAATTCTGCATGAAGGCTGGGATTTTTGATACACGATTCAAACAAAACAATTTATTGAGGGGAAACATTCCATGCATGATTATGAACATGTGGCCAAATTATTGTGCAGCAAAAATTGCCTGGATCATAGAGTTAGAAGAGCTCATGCTTACCTCTTGCAGTTGGTGATCGTGTTTTATGTTGGAGGTGTTACAGCTAGGTTCTAATGATTTGGATAGCTCCCCTAGGTGCCATGGAGTGTATCTGGATGCTTGGAATGGATTGAAATGGTTTGGAGCTGAAGATGGTACCTCAACTGCAAAACTGTCAAGAACTTGAGCAATTGGCTAGTGATTTTGTGAAATCAGTGCTCCAGATGTTATGTGAGTTTTTGGATCACTTCTATATGATGTATGTGAGGTGTGTGAGTGATTGGTTTGATTGGAAAAGCTCTCAAACTCAAAACCCGATAGTGACTTGCCTTAGAAGGCAAAATTGGAGTGAAAGAAGAGATTTTGAGGAAAGAATCTATTTGATGGCTTTGGTGTACTCAAACTGATCACAATTGAGCTCTATTTATAGTAGAGCAAGTTTGTTTTGCAAGGAATAGTGAATGGCAACTGCTGAGTAGGTTTGGCCAATGTTGGCAAATGAAAATCCAAGTCTTCTCTAGCCATTGACTAGAGGTTAGGGCACAGGCTGCTGGTTCCCTTGGTCTTGGATAAGTCTTGACTGAATTCAGTTGCAAATGGCTCAGTCCATGCCACCTTGATGCTTCCATTGAATGCTCCAATCCAAAATTGGAGTCTTGTCCCTATTTTGGTATTTATAGGTTCAACACGCTATTTCTTGTTCCAAAGACTTTGGAGGCTTGGCTCAGTGATTGTCCCCTTTAGATTCAATCCTCATATGTGTCCAAGTGGATAGGAGTGTTTGGATTTGCACAATTTTCGCAAATCGAGCAAAAGTGCAAAATCTGTCTTGCCTTGATAGATTTCAACAAGGCAACTTGCCAATGTTATATCTCATGGCTCAAATTGAATTTGTTTATGTTCTTGGTCATTTTGGAAAGCCCTTACATGATACAACAACTGTTTGAACATGTTTGGTTTTGATCTCTTTTGAATCCAAGTGAAAAATCCCCCTACATTTGGAAAAAAAGTAAGGAAAAATCTGACTTAGTGAAATTTTGACTAAGTGTTGGAACAAAGTGACTTTTCTTGATTTTGATCACTCCATAACTCAAAATCCTTGAGGAATTTGGACATAGGTCAGTATGAAGCTTTTGTAGAGGGCAATGAGATCTACAAATCAAGCTTTGAATGGGGAGCAACGGCCTTGTGGTTTAGGAGTTATGGTCCTCCAAAGTTGGCATATTAGTGTCTCTTTTTCCATAACTTAGAAAATTTTCTAAGTTTTTATGGTTACACCTTTTACAAGTTATCCCACTTTCTTTGATTTTTCTTGATGAATGATGATTCAAATCATACATTAACATCATTTTAGGGTAAAAAATCCATTTTGGTGAAAAATCTCAAAAAGTCAAAGTTGACTTTTGTGCACAGTTGACTTTTTATCAGATGAATTCCAAACTGTGCAATTCTTCAGGAAATCATGTCCTTGACCTAAATCAAACTTGATGGACATGTTCCATGGGTGTCATAGGGTATATTGATTCATGTCCTAGGGCTTGGGAGCATGTCTTGGTCAAAAGTCAAAGTTACAGTTGACTTTTCCCTTAAAACCCTAACTGTGGTGCAGATGAAATTGAGACTTGTTGCTCAAGCTTCTTGGATCAATCCATTGTTGCAAATGGATCAATGTAGTATGTTGGAGACCCTCAAATCATGTCTTGAGGCCTTGGCTTATGATTTGTCCCAAAAGTCAACTTAGGGGTGAATTAGGTCAAGAAACCCCTAATTCCTGATTTTTGATGTATGCATCCCCTGAGGTCAAATTAACTTGATGATTGGGTTTATGATGTCCCTTGGAGCATATTAGGATATGCTTTGAGGTATTGGCTCATGTCCATAGGAAAATTTCCATCTGGAGCCCCTGGTCGACCAAAACCCTAATTTGGTGACACTGGCGATCTTAAGGCTTGATCCACCTAGAAGGGAGCAGCTTTGTGCTTAATCCTTAAAGTGGGAGTCCTCTTGATCCCTTGTAGCTACTTAAGAGGTTAGACAAGTTGAAGATCATGTCATTCCTTGATTGATCCTTTGTCAAAAGCTCTGAGAGGGCTTGAAACCCTAAATTTGATTGCAGTGGATGCTCACCCATCTTTGGGGAGACTAATGAGGCAAGATGACTCCCCCATATTGTGATGATGATTTTCACAATGATGGGAAATCTTAGTGGTCAAAATTTGGGGTATGACAACCCTATTATCCTTTTGGTAATAACAGGTTATGACCTCATTTCCATCCTTTTAGTGGAAGGGTCTGTGTGCATGTGTGCCCTATTGTCCTTTTGGTAATAGCAGGCTTTGACCTCATTTTCATCCTTCTGGTGGAAGGGTCTGTGTGTGTGTGCCCTATTATCCTTTTGGTAATAGCAGGCTTTGACCTCGTTTTCATCCTTTTGGTGGAAAGGTCTATGTGTGTGTGTTCACTATCATCTTTTTGGTGATAGGTCTGTCATCCTTTCAGTGACAGAATCCCCTGTTATCATCCCTTTGGCGATAACGCCCTTTGCAAGTTTTTTCAGCGTCCACTCAAGGTTGACATTGATCTGTTATTCCACTTCCCAAACATTCTTTCTTTTCGGACAAATTCGTGGTCTTCTTCATATCTAATTGTCTTCTACCTCGAAAGAATGAACGTCGTAGCAGTTCATCTTACTCGGTCCAAGCCAATTAGATAGGGGCATCTGTCATACCCCAAATTTGTCCTACCTGTGTATAACTTTCCATTTGTACAACCACCCACTGACAATTATTCGGAAAAATCCAAAAATATGTTATCTTCAACTTCATCTCTCTTTTATTTCTTATCCTTTTTTATTTTAAGTCATATCTACCTTTTAACCATTTTTATCACTCATCCAATTAAATATCCATTTAAACCATTTCCATATCCAAATTCAATTCAAGTATCCATTCATAAAACCATTCTTTTTAGTTAGTTATCCATTTATCCCATTATCCATTTCAAACAAAATTCCAAAAAAATCTAATTTGCCTTATTTTCAAATCACCATTTCTTTTTTAATCCATTATCCATTAACCTCTTTTTTAAGAAATTCATTTCATAATCATTTTCAACTATATCCACTTTCAAACCCATGTACAAACAAAGGCCCAATCACATTATTCAAACAAAAAAAAAAGCCATTTACATCATTATTCTACAAAGTAACTCATGTTTTTACCACAAAAGTCCATCGAGGCCTATGATCAATTCTAAACGCAATAAGCTACCTGCACAAAATCACAAAGAAACCATTACAAGCATAACAATTTCAGGGACCCACAACCTGTACGACAATTCACAACACGCACACCTTTATTTCCAGCTACAAGAAACAAATTCTGAGCAAAAACAACGACAGAATCACGCGACGCACACAACTTCCACGACAACACCACTGCACGACCCGTAATACACAGCTCTGCATTTCCAAATTCACAAAACCACAACACCTTCAGCAGTCTGCTACCACAAAACGGTCCGAATTCACATCAAAACGACATTCCAATTTCATCACAACCTTCTCACCAATTCTTCCCATTCTACCCTCATCTTTCAGCTATAAATAACATACCCTCTTCATTGAAAAAAAAAGCTCTCAGCTGCTAACAAACCCCTTCAGAAATTTATTCTGAATAACACCTCCTTCAACCTAATCCTCCGCATAACCTTCTTCAAAAATTTCCTCTTCTTCAACCCAACTAACAACAAATCACAAACAGTAACAACAAACCTTCGTCAAACCATCACCAACCCACTTCCAAATACCCTCAAACCACAAGGAACAGACTCAAAATCAGAAGAAGATGAAGAGAAGTTGAGGCTAAACGAAAAGCTTACCTGAATCAGAAGTAGAGTTGAGCGAGATAGAGAGACTGAGATTCAAGAAAGAAGGTTGAATCCGAAGACGTTCGACCTTGCGTCTTCGTCGTTCTTCATGAAACTTGTTGTTGATTTATTCTTCTTTTTTTTCTCATTATTTGAAAGTGAATGGTTATTGATTGTCTTGTGTGAAGCGCGATGATGAATCGGGTGTGATTCCGAGCGTATCGTTTCTTCGTTTTTTGAAACCTGAGGATGGGGATGCGACGTCAGTTCTTCATTCTCATTGCTTTTATTTATGTTTTTTTCCTGATCTAGATTTATGGTTATTTTGACCGTGGATATTAACTTTTTTCCCTTGGGCTAAACCCGTTTCTCAATTCCTTAACACACCACCACATTTTATTTTGCTACCCGTGTCCTCTTTAATGGATGATGGGCTTCCTCAAAGCCCAAATGATTCCCATTCATATTCACACCTTCTAAACCCTGCGCTGCACCCCCTGTCTTTATTATTTTTATTTTCTAACTTTTTCTTAAAAGATTTTCATTATCATATTACATTTCTTAATTAATTAATTCTATTCCTATTCTATTTTCCATTTTATGGGCCAATGATATAAAAATAATCTTGATGATTGGTTGATTTTTTAAATCGGTTCCAAATCTTGATTTATATGAGGCCTACTAACTATTTATTTTTTTCCCTTACATTATTTCTACTAATTTTGGGTCAATGAAAACCAAATATCAATGATTTATCGGTTATCGATTTAAAATCTTGATAAAGGTGAGACATTTATTCTTTTTCTTACCTCCTTTCGTTTTTATTTCGTTTCTATTATCTTTTCATTATTGGCCAATGATATCAAAAATATCATGATTTGTGGATTTATTTCAAGTAGATCTATAAATTTTGATTAATATGAGGCCTATTTATTTTCTTTTCGATTTATTTTTTCCATTATTTTATTTCTACTAATTTTGGGTCAATGAAAACCAAACATCAAAGATTTATCGATTTTCGATTTAAAATCTTGATAAAGGTGAGACCTTTCTTCTTGTTCTCGATTTTATTTCATTTCTTATGATTTACATATCACATATTCTTTTATTTTCACTTTTGGTCAATGAAAGTCAAAAATCATAGCTTGTCGATTATCGATCTAAGTCTTGATTAAGACGAGACCAACTTTATTATATCTTGTTCATTTTTATCTATATTATATTGTTCATATTATTTATATTCTCCATATTATATTATTCATACTTATTCATCTAACCATTTTCTTTGTTCATACTTTAATCAAAAAATATTAACAAATATCGAAACCCTAAAACAATAATTTGATGGACTATTGGTTACTATACTTCGCTTGGAGATTTGGTTCAAAGCTTAGTTTAGGACACCTTGCACACACACGGCTTTCTCTTGGGCTACCTTACAATGAGACCCTTTATTTCATGTCATCCCTTGTAATTTACATGTACCCCGCTCCCACTCCGATGTACGTATTCGTTGTTTATTTGATTGTGGTTTGTTTACTTGGAGCACCCCTAAGGATTAGCATAGACAACCTATTTTCAAAGTAATTCTCGATTCGTCGTCGAGCCATTTTCAAACAAACCTTTTTCAACCAAACTCTCGATTCATCGTCGAGCCCATTTTCAAATCAACCTCTAACCAAATCCTTTTTCAAACCAAATTCTTTTCATAACAAATAAATCCTTGATCCAACGTCAAACGGATTTTCATAATCAAACTTCAAAAACAACTAACAACTATCGCAACTCTTTTAAGGTGAAAAATAGGGGTTTGAGTCTTTGATCTTCCTTCGATTGTTTGGGTGCGAGTTCTCTTACTCGTGTGTGAGCAATTAACGCCTCTTCTTTTAAAAAATCAAATCCTTTTCAAAATAACCAAGCACATACAATAAACCCTTGATCCAACGTCAAGCGGATTTTCATAATCAAACCTTAAAACGACTAATAACTATCGAAACTCTTTTAAGGTGAAAAATGGGGGTTCAAGTCTTTGATCTACCTTCGATTGTTTGGGTGCGAGTTCTCTTACTCGTGTGTGAGCAATTGACGCCTCTAAAACACATCCAACCCGACAACTGTCCGTCCAACCATCCAAAACACATCCAACCCGACAACTGTCCGTCCAACCATCCAAAACACTTTTCAAACCATCAAACCTTTTCAAACTCAACCACCTTAGATGAAAAAAGAGAGAGAGCCAAATCTTTGACTCACTCTCCCAATTACTTAGGCCTGAGGAATCTTTCTTAAGTTCAAGTAATCGTCATCTAAACCAACCCAACTCTCCCTTTTGTTTCGTGGGTGTACCACGAACTACGAGTGCTTTGATTTTTTATTCTCGTCCGAGTAAAGATACGTAGGCACAAGATTGCGATGATCTTGGTGAGCACACTACCATCTTTTTCCGTCAAACCCCGTAGTCGAACTACGATTGCTCTGATTCCTCATTCTCGTTCGAATGAGCATACGTAGGCCCGAAGTCGCGATGATCTTGTCGAGCACCCTATCCTAAAACCACCCATTTCCCCTTAGCATCCTCCCCTTTTATCTTACCGTTTTGCATTTATTTTTAGAGAAGAAAACAAACAAACTTAGCTAATGAGTATCGCGATTCGACTCAAGAGGTTCCCGTTGAGTACAACGGACGTGAGGGGGTGCACGTACCTTCCCCTCATGTAACCGACTCCTGAACCCAGAATGTGGTTGCGACGACCATGTTCTTATCCTACCTTAAAGGTTTTCTCGATATTTTCCTTTCCCTCTTTTGGGATAAATAAAGTTCGGTGGCGACTCTGTCGAACCATTTTTCACGCCTTTCGCGCGAAGGGTCGTGTCTTCGATGAAGCGATTTTTTCGAGGTGCGCCAGCGAGGGGAAGGTATTAGCACCCCCACGCGTTCATCGTACTCGATGGGATCCACGTTTGTTGTCTCGATCAAAGGGTGTCGTCATCTGGAACTCCACTACTACTGGAAAGGAAAAGGAACAGAACGAAGAAACGGGGAAGAAAAGGAAAAGAAGAGACTCGGTAGGACGTCATCGGAGTCCTAGGCCTACGTATTCCCTCGTGCAATGGGAAAGTCAGAGTCAACGTAGTTCGGACACGAACTAAGGGGGAAGGTTGTTTGCCAAGACATCGCCGTCTTATGCCAACGTATCCTCAATCTAACCAGAGAGAGGAAATCAGAGCAGTCATAGTTCGACCTAACAAGGTCGGTGTTTTTTATTATGAGCGACCTGAGACTCACGTCCAGCAGTTAGGGTCGATGCCTGTTTGCGACGAGACGGAAGTAACGTGCGCTTTTCTGAAAATAGTTGAAAGCTTAGCGATCCCGAAGGATAAAAAGATTTGAGTTTGTTTTTGTGTTTTTTAGACAGAAGTGGATTGAAGTTAGTTCATAACTTGCATTGCACCGAAGTCTATAATGTAGGAACGAATGCTTAGCAAAATTTTCCAAAATGGAACGTCCACTAAACACCCTAGAAAAATAAGAGGAAACCCCTCATTCCTCACTTCCCACATGCGAGGCTCATGCGCAATACACGTTAACTTTATTAAGTGTTTTAGAAGTGTTATGAGCTGAGAAGAGAAGACCCAAGGGAAAAAGAGAAATTCTAAGGGAAACTAAATTGCTCCTAATGTTGTTATGCTAGGTGGCCCTATAGTTGAGTTTGAAAGGGAAACGTCTACCTAAGTTAGCATGCAAAGGGAAGCCTAATGCTAATCCTACTCCAAGCTTAATTGGAAATTAAGTTGGACTAGGTAGCTCTAAGGGAGTGAATCCAAGACTTAAACAAGTCTTGAGATTCAAGGGAAGAGAAAGAGTGAAAGGGGAAAAAAACAGCGGCTACAACAGCGCTTCCGAACCTGCACAGCAGTTAAAGACAGCACATAAGCAAGACATCTTTCAACAGCACACACATTCAGTACAAAATAGGTGTAAAAGGCAGCAGGCAGCAAGTGTGAACAATAGACAAAACATGAATAAACTTAGAACAGCAGCTGTAAAAACAGGGCAGCATGCATCCAAACAAGAAGTGATTGCAAATGAACATGCATAGCGAGGCAAATCAAGCATAGAGATTGCAAACATCAAGGATGAACAAGCATGATCATGTTAACCACTCAAGAACAAGCAAACACAACATAATTGTACGATTTACACATTGACCAAAACAAATCATGCACCAGCAACCAAGGAGACAAACATCAATCATGCATCATGTGTCCAGCAAGTTGAGGATTAACCAAGAATAAACATGATTCAAATGTGTGTGCAACGTGTTCATCGCATCAAGAATGCAACAACGCAAACATGCTCATAAACGATACAAGTCCAAGAATCGTGTGTCGGAAAATTGTGTTCATGTAATAGTGTGAGGTGCAACAGCTCAAGAATGATCCACAAATCATCATCGCATCAATCCATAAAGCTTAGACATGAAAAGGATCTCAAACAACCAAGAAAATGCAAGAAAAACAAGTTCTGCTTCAGTGGTAACCGGTTACAGCATAACTGCTAACCAGTTACACAGTTCAAAATTGCTCCAATTGCGCTGAAAATACACAGTGTAACCGGTTACAGCATAATTGCTAACCGGTTACTCTGGGACAGTAGTGAAAAAAAATCAGTTTCAAAAGCATTTTCAGCAGCAAATCACTTATGTAATCATGTCCAATGATCATGTAATCAACAATGCACGAAGATTAAGTTCAAACACAATATTCAAACATCATTTAGATCCATTAATCATCAACATCCATAATCAAAATCAACCAAAATGATCAAAACACAACAAAAATCATGGATCTACATTGTATAAGTTGCAATTAAGCTAAAATGAGTGTGGATCTAAGATTAACCAACCTACAAAGCTGAGATTTGCTTTGGTAAGTGTTGTAAACAGAATTTGATGAATCCAAGTAGAGAAATCCAATATCCACAAGCTCCTTGCACTCAAAGGTTGAAAATCCAAGCAATAAGCAACAAGAGCTCCAAAATCACTTCCAAAAATCACTTCTAGAAATTCAGAACCAGATCCAAACGAAAATCCAAATTGAAAAGTAGAAATGTAGTAATGATGAGAGGCTTTAGGTCAAGAATTAACAAGTTCCAATGAAGAACTTGTTAATCTTTGAAAAAGAGCTTTGAGTGTGGTTGAAAATGGAGATGGAGAATGAAAAAGTGGGAGAGAATTGAGAGAATTCTGAAAAGTGAGGGTGAAAAATGATCTAGGTCCCCTTTTGGTTTGGAATGAATTGATTTAAATAACCCCTAGGTTAGGAGTTAAGTTTGGGTTTGGAGTGAGGTTAAGTGAGTGGAAAATGGAGTGAAAAGTGAATTAGGAAAGGAAATGAGGAATTAGAGTGGGAAATGTTGGGAGGAATTTGAATTTTGGATGGAAAATGATGAAAATATCAGTTCTCGATCCTTCCCATATGTGCACAAGCCAAGCACATGATCAAAAATGATGAAAACAGAATTTTCCAAATTTTGCCCAAAGTAACCGGTTACAGCACATCTGCTAACCAGTTACTCAGTTCAAAAACTGAAGAAATACGCAGAAAAACCAAAGGGTAACCAGTTATCAGATACGCTGTAACCGGTTACACAATGCAAATTTTGAATTTTGGCGCCTTTTGGAGGGAAATTTGGAGAATGGTTTGATTCCACCTGTTCTGAGCCACATTAGATCTCTGAAACTTGCCGTTGGATATCACCACTGATACACCCTTGAAATATGCTGTGAACTCCTTTTCACTCGGAATACTGCTGAAAATGACAGTCCGGTGCCGAATCACTGGTCAAAAAAAACTGCCGGAGCTTCTGATTATCAAATCATCTAATGAGCAAAATAAATGCTCGAAAAGACTTTGAAGACAATCTGCTTGGCTCTGAACATTGTTGAAATGATACTGGAACTGCTGACGCCATGAGCTGGTGGAAAATACCTCGATCCCATGCCCAAAAGAACCATGCAAAATGCAGAAATGAGGATGCAAATTAAGTGAAGCATAAGCCAGTTAGTGCTAAAAGAAAGAGGGAAAATTCTGGGGTATTACAATATGCTAGACTTAGATATTGTATCATTGAATGGAGACAAATGTCTAGTCACTATGAATGAAGATTCATGATTGTGGCATAGATGGTTGGCTCACATTAACTTTGATTTGCTTAACAAAATAGTCTCAAAAGACCTAGTCATCGGTTTGCCCAAAATCAAATTCACAAAGGATCACCTTTGTGATGCGTGCCAAATGGGGAAGCAAACAAGGATCTCATTCAAATCTAAAAACATCGTTTCAACTATGAGACCCCTTGAGCTCCTCCATATGGACCTCTTTGGACCATCTAGGGTTAAAAGCCTAGGTGGTAACTATTACGGTTTTGTAATAGTCGATGCCTTTTCTAGGTTTTGCTGGACTATTTTCTTAGCAAATAAGAGCGATACCTTTTCGGCCTTTGAACGATTTGCTAAGTTATCTCAGAACAAGTTAAACACAAACATTGGGTCAATTAGAAGTGACCATGGGGGTGAGTTTGGAAATCATTTGTTTGAAGCATTTTGTGATTCCAACGGAATTTATCATAATTTTTCTGCACCACGTACCCCTCAACAAAATGGGGTAGTGGAACGTAAAAATAGAGTTTTGGAGGAGCTTGGAAGGACTATGATCAATGATAGTGGATTACCAAAATACTCCTGGGCTGACGCCATAAGTACGGCTTGTTATGTTTTGAATAGGGTGCTCATTCAGCCTATTCTAAACAAGACACCATATGAGCTTTTAAAAGGGCGTAAGCAAAATATCTCTCACCTTCATGTATTTGGTTGCAAATGCTTTGTGTTAAACAATGGGAAAGAGACTCTTGGTAAGTTTGATGCCAAGGCCGACGAGGGTATTTTTCTTAGATACTCTCAGTCAAGTAAAGCGTATAGAATTTATAATAAGAGGTTACGTGTAGTTGAAGAGTCAGTTCATGTTACCTTTGATGAGTCTTATTCGAGAAATGTCGAAGAAGGTAGTTCTTTTCATGGTATAGGTGTACCTACTGAAGACATACCCAAGGACACTGATAAGGGAACTGATCAGCCTGAAACAGTGTGTATTGAGGATGAAAAGGATCACCAACCCTTGAAGAGTGAGGAGGATCATCCAACTAATGAAGATGACCTTCTTCCAGCATGGAAGTCTTCCAAAGACCATCCAATCGACAATATCATCGGTGATATCTCTAAGGGAGTAACCACTCGCTCTAAACTTAGTAACTTTTGTTATTACTTTGCTTTTGTCTCCCAAGTGGAACCTAAAAACGCAAAGGATGCGTTACTCGATGAGCATTAGTTTCTATCAATGCAAGATGAGTTAAACCAATCCAGGAGAAATGAGGTTTGGGACCTTGTCGCCCCCCCCTCTCGCGAGATCATCGAGTAATCGGCACCTGATGGGTGTTTAAGAATAAACTTGATGAAAATGGAGTAATAACACAAAATAAAGCACGGCTTGTAGCGCAAGGCTATAACTAAGAGGAAGGAATCGACTATGAGGAAACTTATGCGCCGGTTGCCCGACTCGAGACTATACACCTTCTACTTGCCTATGCTTGCATAAAGAACTTCAAATTATTCCAAATGGATGTTAAAAGTGTGTTCCTTAAGGGATACATAAATAAAGTGGTTTATGAAGCCCAACCTCCGGGTTTTGAATCCCACGAATATCCTGATCATGTCTATAAACTTAAACGAGCTTTGTACAGACTTAAACAAGCCCCTAGGGCTTTGTATGAACGTCTAAGAAAATTTCTACTTGATCAAGGGTATTCAAGAGGAAAGGTTGACACACCCCTCTTTATTAAACGTCAAGGAAAATACTTAATCTTGGTACAAATTTATGTCGATGATATTATATTTGGGTCCACTAACATGACCTTGGTCAAGGAGTTCTCTAGTCTTATGCAGGTGGAGTTTGAAATGAGCATGATGGGGGAGCTCAACTATTTCCTCGGATTGCAAATCAAACAACTTGAATAGGGCACATTTGTGAGTCAAACGAAATATTGTCTTGAGCTTCTAAAACATTTCGATATGCTGAACTGCAAAGCAATAGATACTCCAATGTCGACTAGTACAAACCTTGATCGTGACGAGAATGGTGAAGACATAGAGGTAAAAAGGTATAGAGATATGATAGGATCCCTTCTCTATCTTACCGCATCACGTCCCGATATTATGTTCAGTGTATGCATGTGTGCGAGGTATCAAGCACATCCCAAGGAATCCCACTTAAAGGCAGTTAAGCGCATACTTTGATACCTCTCAGGTACTCTAAAGTATGGGTTGTGGTATTCCAAAGGTAGGGTTTCTTCCTTATTTGGCTACTCTGATTCCGACTTTGCCGGGTGCATGTTGGATAGGAAAAGTACTAGTGGCACGTGTCACCTTTTCGCAAATTCCTTGGTGAGTTGGCATAGCAAGAAACAGGTTTCCGTTGCTTTGTCAACAGCCGAGGCAGAATACGTTGTCGTTGGTAGTTGTTGTACTCAAATCCTATGGCTTAAACAACAATTGCTTGATTTCAATTTAAAACTTGAGCGTATTCCAATTTTGTGCGATAACACTGGTGCGAAATACGCAAGTAGAAGGCGTCCATTTATGTATCCCTTAAGGAACACACTTTTAACCCCGTATTGCATTCACGCACCAAGCATATCGAAATACGCCATCATTTTCTTAGGGATCATGTAGAGAAAGGTGATGTGATTTTTGAGCATGTTGACACTAAAAATCAACTTGCTGATATTTTTACAAAACCATTAGCTACAGAGCCTTTCTTTCACATCCGTAGGGAAGTTGGCATTCTCGATATCTCGGATCGTGTTTAATAATCCTTTAAGAAAGTGATCTTCACATATATACATGCTTGTTTATTCTTTTAACTAACAATGCAAAGAAATATTTATCTATATGTGAGGGCTCGCATCGTCAATAGTGATCAAGGTAATATCATTTCGTCTCAAAAACTCTCTCAAATTAAATGTACCATGTTGAGTGATTACATTGATGTTTGGTGCACATATTAATCCCACTTTATCTATTTAGATGTTTGATGTTTGTGTTGGCTTTCTATTTATTCAATATCATAGCTTAAATGACACAAAAATATGATTTTTTTCCAAAATTTCACTGTTTGAGTCGACTCAATAATGCTTTTGGTCGACTCACTCTTACTGCAGTTTTTACGTGTTTAGCCGGGAATGCTCAGGTCGACACTTAGGTCGACTCATAACTCTGATTTTCAAAATAATAAGAAAATTTACAGTGTGCGTCGATGCACACAGACCTAACGGTCGACCGCTCGCTAAAAAGCTGCGAAAAATTCCTTGGTCTTTGTGTGTTTTTGACCCATTTATCTATTTTCTTTGATTTTCTATGTGGCATTAACATAACATATGCATTGTAATCAAGTCATTCTCTCATCTCCTCCTCTTCCCTAAATCCTCTCCACATAAACCCTAACTTCACCACTCTTACCAACAACTTTTGGGTTTCACACAAATTAAAGAAATTCGTCACTGTTCATCTTTCTCCAACATCATCATCAATGGCTTCACGAAGAATTACTCGGAAAAGAGTCTCAAGGGAGCCTTCATCTCTAGCGGCTCCTTCTCAACATCCTTCAAATCAACTGGTAACACTTTCCTATCTCATTTCTGATGAGCATGTTGATCTATATAAGAACAACTTGAGCAAACGGTCTGTTATAAAGCAATTTGTTTACTATCGTCGTACAGTTGAACGCATGCACTTAGAAGAAGTCTTAGATTTATTGGATTTTCAGAATTTCAATGGATTTTTGGAATGTGACACCAAATACAATGAGGATTTGGTTAGGATCTTCTATTCTGGTTTAGTTGGGAAGTTTGATGATTACATGTTTAATTGCAAGCTAGGGAATAAGACTATTGCTATCAATGACACTACTTGGAGAGATTTGTTCCTTATGTCTGTGACCAATGCTCAACCTACCCAGCATATAACCGATACAAGTTAGGTTAAAGATTATGATTTTAAGAGAGTATTGAATTCTATGTTAAGGAGACAATATTCAGAACAGGTTGTGGCAAGCAATCTCTTTCCTAAAACAGTGACAAAAGGGAAATTGACTCCCGTTGCAAGGATCTTGCAGTGGATCGTCTCTCATATTCTTAGACCAAAAAAAGGGGGCTACTCCAGGGTGGATCAACCCGAGGTTCAGTTGATATACAGTTTGATGAATAAAATAAGGATTAGCTGGCCTTATTACATTGCAAGCAGAATGTATTCTCTTCGTGACTCCGGTAGAGGGATTGTGCTATCCTACGCATCCTTCATTCAAAAGGTAATCAACCATGCTGAAATAGTTGTTCCTGATATTCCATACAAATCAATCACTATCAATCAAGAATTCTTCCAGAAGACAATGACTATGATGGGTCATGTTTGGGATGCTATAGATAAAAGGTATAAGTATATTGTGAAAGCAAACACGGATGTCTTGGAAGAATCTGATGAAGAAGATGAGGAAGAAGAAGAAGACGAGGAAGAAGAGGAAGAACAAAGCGATGTTGAAGAAGAACAAAGTGAGAATAATCAATGACATTAAATGGAGATTGGTGTTGAAGATAATGCTGATTGGATACCTCACTCATCTGCCATGATGTCTGAGGAAGACCAAATATGGAATCAATGGCAATATACAGGTAATTATATGCCTCAGTCCTCTCAAATGGAAGTTGAAGTTGACCAAGGATGGGGTCAATGGCAATATAATGGCTGGACCACTCTTGGTTCTAACTATATACCATCAACTCAAGGGTTGGACTATCAAGAGTCCTATTATACTCCTCCTTCACCTCCGCGTCCTCAACAAAACAATGAGGATATTCTTGAACTTATGAGGACTATGCAACTTGACCAACAATGGTTTGCCACAGCTCAAGAAGAATGGTTCAGGTCTTTGCACGAAGAAATCCAGACTCACACCAACAACTTTGATTCTTTTGCCACAAATGTGATGGAATAATGAATGGCAACTGGTTTACTCTATTATCCAACGGATATGCCCAGGTGTCACTTCCTTAAATGCCAAGGTACCAAATCTTCACTTGGCCATTGACTTGAGCTGGTCTTGGTAGCTCTAGGTCTTCTGATCTTTGCAACAACCTTGACTCAATTGGACTGATATGTTAAGGTTCATGACAGCTCTAAGCACCACATCAATTCCAAAATTCAAAGTTGAAGTTTTTGGAATTGAAACTTGAATGATCACATGCCAAAGGATAGGATCCTTGACTCATTGGTCCAAACTTGAAAATATCAAGTGAGTCAACAAGATTCCCTCTGATCTTGAAAGAGGACAAGGCTTGCAAGATGACAAAATTTGAAATGGAAGTCGTGTGGCACAAGAAATGCACCAAATCTGCCTTAAAAACCAATTTGAGCAAGGCATGTTGTGAGATCCATAACTCCTTGATCCAGTTGAATTAATGGGAGTTCTTGTACTCTTTGGAAATCTCTCATGACATACTTTAAATTTGATGTCCACCAATGGATCTGGTTTAGCTTGGATCAAGGTGAAAAACGGCCTCAAAGTTTGCAAAAAATGAAACTGATTCTGACTTGAAAATTTTACTAAGAGTTGGAAAAAGTGGTCATTTTCACTTTTTGTGATTTTGATCAATCCATAACTTAAAATCCATGAGGATTTGGAATCTCTTGTAGTTGACACTTTTGATGTATGTCATGTGAACTTTCATTTGAGCTTTGGATGGAAGAAAAGCCTTAGGGTTTGGGAGTTATCACCTTGCAAAGTGTTAACCCTCATTTTCGACGCTAGAAAGAATCAAAGCTATTTTAAGTTAAAAAATTATATTTAACATAAAGAAGGCTTCGACCCAGCTTTGGTGAAGCCTGAGTCGAATAGGGGTTTTGGAAGCCTAAAAAATGGCTAAGTGTTGGGAAAGGTTTCGACCATGGGAACACGCACTGCAGTTGTGATACTAAGCCTGGAGGGAATTTCCAATGTTTGAAATTCAAATAGGAGCAGTTGTGAACGTGGGAACAATTGAGGTCGAGGAGAAGGCACCAAAAGGACACGTTGAAGCCATAACCACCACTTAGTAGTTATTTTTTAGCACTATAAATAGGAGTTAGTTCTATGTAATAAGGGTGTTCATATTTTTGTACAAGTTACTCAAAGAAACTCAAAGTACCCGCGTGTAGAGAAACGAGTTCGTGAGAATGTACGTGATGTAACACCACTATCTTCATTAATGCAATTTATCTGCATCATGTTTATGTCTCAACCATTTACTTTCCATGCCTTTACAATTTCTTGAACTTTATCTTCCATGCTAAATTTACTTTCAAAGTCATTTAAACTTTCTGCATTTACCTTCGACTGCACTTTTACATTCAAGCATTTAATCTTCAAGCATTTACTTTTCAAAGTCTTTTATTTTCAAGAACGTGGAGTTCACCTTTAATTCATTGCAGTTATTTTCAAAATCCTTTATTTTTCCTGCACTTTACCTTCGACAACACTTTTATCATTCCAGCCTTTACTTTTCAAGAACGTGGAGTTCGTCGCATTTTACTTTCAAAGGTCTTTACATTTCTGCATTTTCTCTTTGAAGCCATTTATTTCCTTGCTATTTACATTCGACAATCATTTACTTTCTTGCACTTTTTACATTCAAGAACGTGAAGTTTAAGCACTTTTACTTTATTACAATTTACCTTCATGCATTTTTTATCAATTCAAGCCTTTACTTTCAAAGCTTTTTACTTATTGTCATTTCCTTTCAACGCCTTTAATTTCTGCATCCTTTATTTACAGCCCTTTAAATTTCAAGCCTTTACTTTACCTTATTGCAAGTAGTCGAACGTGGAGTTCAGTTAGATTTTTATTTCGACATAGTCGAACGTGGAATTCAATTTACATTCTCTTTATTTTTCATTTGTCATTTACACTTTTCTCTCAAATTTAGCACATGTCCTAGGATTTGTGTGGTCGATCCTGCAAGTTAGTCAGTTTTATTTAAGATTGATAGACCAGAGGTTGTTTACCAAAATTCACAGTAAATAAATTGGCACGCCCAGTGGGACCCAGTGCTAAGTTTTATACTTTTTGTTAACTTTATCTTTCTTGGTGAAGAAATACTTTCATTGTATGTTATTGAGAAGGGGAAGCTAGCCACAACACACGAAGGAATACCAAAGAGAAGATACACTAAGAGAATGGCAACTAATGCTAACCAGCAAGTTGATCCTCAAGGGAGTATTTCAAACACTCAGTCAAGTAGTAGTATAGGGTCTCAAAGCACACCATCACCAGTGTCTTCGACAGGAGGACAGACGTCATCTCCATTAGTAGTGTCTGAGCCAGGATCAACATACACAAAAGTATATACTCAACCTGTGTTAGAATACATAGGACCACAAAGTCCTAATTCGCCAACACCCCCTGGAGAAAATTCAATGTACTGGCTTATCTCTCCTCCAAGTTTTCCACACCTAGGGTCAAGGAGTCAACCCTATGGTATGCCTACATCAATTATACAAAATCTGCAGAATGCTCCACCTGTATTTTTCGAGACTGTAGTGTCTTCGCCATTACAAGGATCAGGAGGTCGAAACAACCAGAGTATAGGTGTTGGTTACTCTGTCGAAATGCCTAGTCTTACAAATACATCCATAAATTGCTTGAGACAGCAGATGGATGAAAGTAACATACAAATGGTGCATACGTTGTTTCAGACAATGGGGGAAGTTTTTCAACCCTTGATTCAAAATATGACTCAAACTAACCAATAATTGGCTGCACAATTGACACGCATGGCTGATTTCATGGGAGTACTAGCAGTGGATCGAAGAGCAACTGTTGTCGAAGATATCCCAAGACGTCATCCACGTCACGGACCTGAGGTGAACTTGGAAGATCAAGAGATGATAGATCATTTTAGAGTCGAACCACCAAGAAACCAGATGCCAATCCAGATGGAGGAAGAGCCAGTAGTGATGGTGAACAAGAACCAAAATGCTGATCAATTACTTAGACAGGTTCGACATCGAAATCAAGCAGAAGAAAATAATCTTGCAGCCATGGTTGAAAGGATAATGACTATAAATGGTGTGAACCTTGGCTTCACAAGGCCAAATTATACTTCGCCTATAGTGGATTATATTCTCCAAGCAGAGTTACCTCCTAGGACGAAGGTTCCAAAGTTCAGCAAGTTTTCAGGAGATACTACTGAATCTACCATCGAACATGTGGCTAGGTATTTGATTGAAGCAGGCGAAATTGCAGCTGACAAAAACCTTAGGATCAAATACTTCCCAAGTTCCCTTACCAAGAATTCCTTCACATGGTTTACTACTTTGCCTCCAAATTCCATATACAATTAGACCCAACTAGAACGTTTGTTTCATGAACAGTTCTACATGGGGCAAACTAAGATTAGTTTGAAAGAATTGGCTAGCATCAAACGCAAAGTTACTGAGCCAATTGATGATTACCTGAATAGGTTTCGACTTCTTAAAGTCAGGTGCTTTACACAAGTGCCAGAACATGAGTTGGTCGAAATGGCTGCTGGGGGTCTTGATTATTCCATTAGGAAGAAATTAGATACCCAATATCTTAGAGATATGTCCCAGTTGGCCGATAGGGTTCGACAACTAGAAAGGCTGAAAGAAGAAAAGGCTAAATTCAGCAGGGGTAAAAAAGCAGCCTTTGTCGAATGTAATGAAGATGCGGAGAATTCATATGATGAAACATCTTACTTCGACGGAAATGAGGTTGACGTTGCTGAGTTAAAGCAAGGTCCACCTTATGCCTGCAAATTATTAGCTCCTTCAGATGGAAAAAATCCTGTCGAATCTAACGATAAATTTTCTAAGAAAACATACACTTTCGACGTTACTAAATGTGACGAAATTTTTGATTTGTTAGTTAAAGATGGGCAAATGATAGTACCTGTTGGTGCTAAGATGCCACCTTTAGAACAAAGAAAGAAAAGAGGTTTTTGTAAGTACCATAATTTTTTGGGTCATAAAACTTCTCAATGTTTTCTTTTCAGGGATTTGGTGCAAAATGTTATCCAAGAAGGAAGGCTAAAGTTTGGTGACAAAGGCAAAACTTAGATGAAAATTGACTCTGACCCATTGCAAGTTGCAGAGGCTAACTACACAGATCCTCGCGAGGTCCAAATGGTCGAAGCCACAGAAGGATTTGATCAGTCAGTCAACATGGTGGAAGTTACTGAGGACTTCGCCGTCAATCTTGTGATAACTGAAGGTTTTAGTAAGGCTGCAAATGGCATGAATGCTGATGGTGCCAGTCTAATGTTGGTGACCAAAGGAACTGCTGATAAGTTTGTTGAAATAGATAATGTTGCCAAGGTTTTGGATATGGCAGTGAGTGGAGTGAAGATAAATGCCACTGAGGGCATTAACATGGTCGAATTGGTTGAAGAATCTGATTCTAGCTCATATAACATCAACACCAATGAGGCTATGGGCAGAAATGCCCCCAAAGTCCAAGTTGTTAAGGAATTGGAGGATGACATGCTGTTGGTAGGAGAAATGATAGACGTGGATGGTTGTTTGGTGGAAAACTGGATATGTATGGCTGCTGAACAATTCTTCAAGACATCTCCTGATGTTGTGAGAGTCAATGTTGAGGAAATGGTCGAAGCTGAAAAGACTGCTTAGCAGAAGGCTTCCCCAAAAGCTGCAAGAGCAGCAGTAAGTGGTGGTTGTCTGGCGAAGACCACTGAAAATCTGGAAGCTCATTTCTCCAAGATGCGTTTAAAGGATAAAATTGATGTCAATATGGTCGAAATTACAGATAAAAAAGTTGAACAAGTAAGTAAGGCAGATGAACAAGAAGAGCACAACAAGATAGCTTATCCTAAGCAAGAGGAGACAATTGTGGATTTTCTGCACCGTTGCCAGAAGAAAGGTTCTGGAGTAATGCTATGTCCTAGATGCAGCGCCATTTTTGATGAGAAAGCTGCCCACAAGTTAGAAGGTGTCAAAAAAGCTGGTGGAAGCTGGGGGCAGAAGGTAAATAAAGGTCCCAGAGGTTTTGACCATAGACGACTTTCGACAGGGCTCAAAAACCAAGTACCAGGAGTTAGGCCAGGTACATTCAAACCAGCTGCGAATATGCCAACAGGTAGTTGGATCAAGCCTATCGAAGGAAGAAGGGAGAAGAAGAAGTGGGAAAAATTTGATGTGGAAAGAGGTTCTTTATTTGAGTATAGAAAAGAGAACCATACCACCAACGAGTCAGCATACATTTCTCAAAATTACAAGGGTAAAAATCCCATGTCTAGATCACAATGGCGAAGAGAGCAACGCAGGCGAAAGGCTATCAGGGAGGCTCAGGTACAAGGAGAGTCGAGCACCAATGTTGATAATCAAGCTGGGATAATTGAGAAGATGCCCATAAGGCGAAAGCTGTTCAATGTTCAGCCAGAGAAGAAAGTTGAAGATGATGAGAATATGATTGATAATTTCGACAGTGAGTCAGCAGCTTCTCTAGATATTCTTGTGAATTTGGTATCAGTGATGCCAAAAGAGTTTGGTCAAGTTTCAGAGGTCGAAGACTTGGATCAAACTGCTGAATTAGAAATGTTGGCACACAAGCCTGTGTGTTATTACATCATGAACAATGGGTGCGTTGAAGAACATAATGCTTTCTTTAAACGCCCCGTAGAGGCAATGAAGGGTCATCTGAAGCCTCTCTACATTACTGGCAAAGTAGAAAATGTTACTGTTAACAAAATCCTGGTGGATTGTGGTGCAACTGTTAATTTAATGCCAAGATTTTTGCTGAGCAAGATTGGGAAGTTTGAGACTGATACCAAACCCCACAACATGGTTTTGTCGAACTATGAAGGAAAAGTTGGTTCCACTCTAGGAGTAATTCAAGTGGATCTTACTGTAGGAACAATTACCAGACCAACAGTGTTTATGGTCGTTGAGACGAAAGCTAACTACAATCTACTCTTGGGTAGGGACTGGATTCATGGAATAGGAGCTGTACCTTCATCTATGCATCAAAGAATCACCATTTGGAGACCAGATTGGATAGTTGAAAATATTGAAGCTGATCAAGGGTACTTTAAGGTGCCTATTAATCATGTGGACAGTAGGCAATTTGAGAAACATCTGGCGAACATTGCTCAATGTCCTCCAGCTGACTTTGAGTTTGCGCCTGATGAAGAAACGTTTTATTCATTGTATTTACACCTTGTCAAAGGTTTCAGATGGGACAGGGAAGTACCAGGAGGAAGGTTTCCATGCTTAGGCTCACCTCCAATAGAGCCCACAGGATGGGGAGATGAATTCAGTGATCATGACTGAGTTCGAAGCTTTGAAAAGAATTTTGGCCTATGTGGCCGAAACAAAACTACAAGCGGCTTTGGAAGCTGCCAATGACTATATGGCTGGCGAAGCCATTTCTGAATTTTATCAAGAAGGTCCTGGTAAGGACTTCGACCTAAAACCTCCAGATAAGGTTGAAACTGGAGAACAAAGCCAGAGGCTCGACGCCATCTATGAAAATGAGCCTTTGGGATTTGAGAAGGATCCGTTGGCAAATAATATCAAAATGCTAGCACAAGATCCTTTAGAAGAAGTTGACCTCAGTGAGGGGACAACCAAAAGACCTACCTACATCAGTGCCAACCTTGATCCCCAGTTGAAGGTTGAAGTGGTTCAGTTGTTGAAAGAGTTCAAGGACTGCTTTGCCTGGGATTATGATGAGATGCCTAGTTTGAGCAGGGAGTTGGTCGAACACAAGTTGCCTATGACACCTGGGAAAAAACCAGTCAAGCAAAATCCAAGACGGTTTGCACCAGATATATTGTCAAAGATGAAAGAGGAAGTCGAAAGACTGCTTCGTTGCAAATTCATTCGCACGGCAAGGTATGTCGAATAGTTGGCTAATATAGTACCTGTTATTAAAAAGAATGGGTCTTTGAGAGTTTGCATTGGTTTTAGAGATTTAAACTCTGCAACTCCTAAAGATGAATATTCAATGCCAGTAGCAGAAATGTTAATAGATTCTGCAGTAGGACATGAATATCTAAGTATGCTGGATGGATATTCTGGCTACAACCAAATATTCATTGCTGAGGAAGATGTTCATAAAACTGCTTTTAGATGCCCTGGAGCCTTAGGCACCTATGAATGGGTAGTGATGCCTTTTGGCCTCAAAAATGCTGGTGCCACTTATTAAAGGGCGAGGAATTCAATCTTCCATGATTTTATAGACACTTTCATGCAAATTTACATTGATGATATTGTTATAAAGTCTATTTCTGGGAAGAGTCACATTGACCATCTTCGACAGTCCTTTGAAAGGATGAGAAAATATGGTCTTAAAATGAATCCTCTCAAATGTGCTTTTTGTGTGCAGGCTGGGGATTTCCTAGGCTTTGTGGTCCACAAGAAAGGGATTGAAATAAATCAAAATAAAACCAAAGCCATAATGGAGGCTAAAGCGCCATCAACTAAAAAGGAGTTGCAGTCGTTGCTGGGCAAGATCAACTTCTTAAGAAGGTTTATATCCAACCTGAGTGGCAAAACACAAGCCTTTTCGCCATTGCTTCGTTTCAACAGAGACGGTTTTGAGTGGGGACAATTACAGCAGGAAGCCTTCGACAAGATCAAGGAGTACCTAAGCCACCCTCCAGTTCTTTCACCACCAAGTAGAAACAAGAGTATGAGATTGTATATAGCTGCATCAGATAAAACTCTAGGGAGCATGTTAGCTCAAGAGGATGAAAATGGAGTCGAAAGAGCCATTTATTACCTTAGTCGAGTTTTAAATGATGCAGAAACTAGGTATAGCATGATTGAAAAGTTGTGTTTATGCTTGTATTTCTCTTGTACTAAATTGAAGCAATATATAAAGCCAGTTGATGTGTATGTTTCTTCTCACTTTGATGTTGTAAAACATATGTTATCTAAGCCAATTTTGCATAGTCGAATTGGCAAATGGGCATTAGCATTAACATAATTTTCTCTAACATATCAACCTTTAAAAGCTGTGAAAGGGCAAATAGTTGCAGACTTTATAGTTGACCACTCCATAAATGAAAATGATTTGAATTATGCTGAATTAAAATCTTGGAAGTTATACTTTGATGGATCAAGTCAGAAAAATGGAACAGGAGTGGGAATACACATTATTTCTCCTGAAAAAATTCCAACAAAATTCAAGTATAAGGTCGAAGGATCTTGCTCTAACAATGAGGCTGAATATGAAGCATTAATTGCTGGCCTTGAAATTTTGTTAGAATTGGGGGCAACTAGAGTCGAAATAATGGGAGACTCAGAATTGGTTATAAAACAAATCACAAAGGAATATAAATGTGTTAAAGAAAATATCATTATGTACTTTGTGATAGCCAATAGATTAATAAAGAAATTTGAGGTAGTGGTCATCCAACACATATCTAGAATAGAGAATCAAGTTACTAATGACTTGGCTCAAATTGCCTCTGGATACAAGGTGTCGAAGGAAAACCTTCAAGAAGTAATTGAAGCAAGAGGTAAAGTGGCGGCTGTTGGATTGTGCTCATCATACTTAGAAACAACTAAGCTTGGATGCATAGATGGCGAAAATTTTGAATTTTTTGCTATAGATAATTTGACAGATGAAGAATGGAGGAAGCCTATAGTTGAATATTTGCAAAATCCAACGGCTTCGACAGAGCGAAAAATTAGGTATCAAGCTTTAAGCTATGTACTTTTGGGTAATGAATTGTTTAAAAAGACCCCTGAGGGAGTCTTATTGAAATGCCTTAGTGAAGCAGAGGCGTATTTAGTTCTTTCGACAGTACATAGTGGGGCATGTGGAGCACACCAAGTTGGCCAGAAGATGAAATGGTTGTTGTTTCGACAAGGTATGTATTGGCCTACTATGCTGAAAGATTGCATAGAATTTGTTAAGGGTTGCCAAGAATGTCAAATTCATGCTAGCATACAGCATATCCCTGCAAGTGAATTACATTCCATAGTGAAACCATGGCCTTTCAGAGGATGGGCTTTGGATATAGTGGGAGAGATTCGACTAGCATCTTCAAAGAACCAAAGATATATTTTGGTGGAAATTGATTATTTCACCAAGTGGATTGAAGCAATACCACTGACGAATATAGGTCAAGAAGATGTTATTGAATTCATTCAAAATCACATTATTTATAGATTTGGAATTCCTGAAACAATCACTACAGATCAAGGATCAGTGTTTACTGGTCGAAAGATACAGGAGTTTGCCAAAGAAATAGATTTTAAGTTATTGATTTCTACGCCTTATTATGCTCAGGCCAATGGGCAAGTCAAAGCTGCCAATAAGGTAGTGATTGGACTAATTAAGAAGCATGTGGGAAAGAAGCCTAGAAAGTCGCACAAGACATTGGACCAAGTTCTTTGGGCATGTCGAACATCCCCTAAAGAGGCTACTAATACTACCCCATTTCGACTTACTTTTGATCATGATGCAGTATTGCCTGTTGAGATTTATTTACAATCTATAAGAGTTCAAAGACATTATGAGATTCCCTCTGAGGATTATTGGGAAATGATGATGAATGAATTAGTGGATTTGGATTAAGAGAGGCTTAGAGCCTTGGAGTTGTTAAGAAGACAAAAGAAAAGGGTCGAAGAATCCTACAACAAAAAGGTTAAGTCTAAATCTTTTGCATGTGGGGATTTAGTTTGGAAAGTGATTTTGCCTATGGATCGATAGGATAGAACATAGGGCAAATGGTCTCCTAAGTGGGAAGGTCCATTCCAAGTCATACAAGTTTTCTCTAATGGAGCTTATGAAGTGGAAGAGTTGGACAAAGATAAAAGAATCTTGAAAGTAAATGGCAAGTATTTGAAAAAATATAAGCCTATTTTGCAAGAGATTCGCATAAAAACTTAAGCTTTATTCAATAAAAAGAAAGCCAAAATAGGCCAAGTCAGGCTAATATGGCATACAAAGCAAAGAAGAATCAATACAATAATTTTTAATTAAGGAAAGGTTATTCATAATCTCTCCAATCTATGGATTTGAGGAAATCCATATAATCTGCATCTGGTTCATCATCAGAGCCCTGGGTGCTGGAGCGTCCTTTCTTAGAGATCTTCATTTTAGTTTCTCTCTTCTTGGCTTGAGAGGTTGCTCCAATAGAGGCTTCAGGTTTCTTTGTTGCCTCCGTCTCCTTTGTTTCCTCAACTGCCTTTGCCTTTCCATCCATTTTCTTGGCTAATGATTTCTCTGAATTGTTCATGTTTGCTTCTATGCAAAACTTGGTCATATGGAAGAGAATTTATAGAGGCGAAGTATTGATTGGATTGGCCAGTCAAACGGTGGAAACACGTGAGTTATTCTTGGAATTATGCCTGAGGGCTATGCTATAAATGTTACTTTAAAGCTAGAGGCTTATGCCTTGGAGTTTTAAAACTAAGAAAGTTTTGTTTTCCAAGAGAAAAGATAGAATGCCTTAATTGCAAATTTGACTGAAATATGAAGCAATAAATAAAATGCATCATAATATAATATGGGTCGAAAGCAGTTAATGGCGAAATAATATAATCTGATTGATTAATCAATGCCAAAGGCATAAAACTGTCGTTACATAAAGGCCTGAAAAGTCCAAGAAACAAATTATTGGTTGAGCAAATAAAGGTCTTGAAAGCATCAGAAGGGAAGCCTCGACTCCAACTGTGCAAAGGTTTCTATATGATGTTTGGGGCGAGCATTGCATAAGGATTCATCAAGCTTGGTTGTGGCAAGCTGTTTCTCAATTTTTTGGGCTACCTCAATACGATCTATGGCATGTTTCATTTCTCTAGCCATCTCAGTAGTGTCGAAGTTCTGCAAATCACGGCTGCGTTTTTCAGCATTCTCAATTTTAGCTTGTAACTCAGTGATTTGCTGCTTCCAGGCTTCAATATTCTTCTGATTGGAGGCTATTTCATCTTGTGTTTTATTTTGGTCAGCCTCTATACTTTCGACCTTCTCATATGACTCCTTTGCACCGCACCAAGCTGCACTCTCAAGACCAGATGTTTCCTCTAGGGTCTTCTTGATAGAAGGAAGCAGTTTTATTTCTGCAGCTATTTGGTTCACCACAGCAGTTAACTCTATCAGAAAACCAGAAAGGTCTGGATTAAGAGTGGTGAGTTCAAGCTTTCTGAGGGTATCCTTCAGATAAGCGGTTGCAGATGGGTCTGAGGCCAAAACTCTGTGAATGTCCCCCTGAAGAATTTCTTCTTTATGGCTTGGAGGATTGGTTTGGCAAAGTCATCTGATGCTGCAGTCGAAGAGACAGAAGAAGAGGAACCATACTTCTGCCCAAGTATTAATTTGGAATACTCACGTGGGTTCGACCACTTAAGTGCCGTCAGTGAGTCTCCAGGAGGTGGAAGGTTAGCCAGGGTTTGCTGGACCACAGGCGAAGGAGTATGGTGGGGATTAGGATCAGTTTGTTCTTCCTCCTCCTCTTCTTCTGATTCTTCTCCCTCTTCATCTTTTTCTTCTTCGACTACCATCTCTTCGTCAGGATCTTCAGTAGTTGGTAGAATATTCTCGTGGTCATCAGCTGGTGTAGGATGTGGCTCATTTGTCTCCTCAGGCGCAGCTTGACCTAGAGTGTCGTTGTGTGTTTGAACTTCAAGTTCATTTCTTTCTTCTTCAACCAATTGATCAATATCCATGAAGTTGGCCATATCGAAGGGTGGTGGACGGGAGGCATCATCATCATCAGAATTGGCGCCATCAGCTTGTGCATTTTGAGTAGTAGTTTGAACTGGTGGTGTGGTGTGTTCTGCAGCATGTGGATTAGGTTGATTAATCTCACTCAAACCAGAGCCAATATCAGAAGATGGGTGATAAGTTGGCTCACCTTGGCTGTTGAGGAGTGTGGTGGTGAAGCTTTCTGTAGTCGGTTGAGGAGTGGGATTGTTAATGATGTTGGTGGCGAGATTGCTTGGAGTTGGTTGGGGATCAGGATTAGTGATTATGTGTGCCTAAAGAACACAAGTGGAGAAAATGAGATTGAAAGAACTTGGGCGAAAAATGTCAGTATAATGAAAAATGGTGCACATACCTGAGCCTGTACAGCAGCAGGACTTGAGTCATACTCCCATGGTCACCAAGAGGTGTTCTCGAGGCCACTGTGGAAGGTTCTTTTTCGACACCACTTGTTGCGGGTGCCTTTTCGAGTATTTTGGCCACCTTCGAAGGAGGTGGGTCAGTAGGTCCGGATGCCTTTATGGGTTTTCTTCTTTTCTTTGTAAGAATCTCCTCAGGAGATTCATCTGAGGCCTCTGAAGCTATAATAATAGTTGGGGTATCCTTTTTACCTTTCTTGGAAGGTGCTGGAGGTTTTCGACCAGTCTAAAGAGGCAATGCAAACATAGGAAAGGAATTCATATAGTAAAAGCATAAGCAAGGGATGTGAAGTGTACCTGTGTGCTTTCTGGTTCTTTGCCACTTTGTGGGGCAGCAGCCCTCGTTGAAGCAGTTTTCCTAGGCACAACTGAAAGACAATAAAAATTGTTACAAGTTAATGATTACGTGGTTAGTTATAAAGTCATGGATTAAGGGTTTCAAACCTTCATATATTTCAGATTCGACACGAACATCCTGAATTCCTATATGAAGGTGGCCTTTAAAACTGTCTAACATATGCTTAGTCGAAACCACTCGTTGGGCCTTTGGCTGAGATTGCTGTCGAAGAAGTTTTAAATGCTCCCCACAGACAAACCAATCTGGAAATGGAGGGGCAAGCGCCACTCCAAAATCAGCATTAGGCAGTCAAGGGAACTTTGGAGGAAAAAGTTTAAAAGCTACCTCATAATGTTTCTCACGAGGGACGTTGGGAGGAATTTTTAGTTGATCCAGCTTTTCTAGAAATTTTCTCTTTAGAGTGACAGCAGCCTCATGAATGGTTCGACTAAGATCATCTGGTCGATAGACAGTTTCAAAGTATTTCTGAAAAGCCTGTATTTCTTCGATGTGAGTAAACTTACTCTTTTTCGTCTTGTCCTGCACATTGAGAAAAGCTTGGTCAAGTAACGAAGAAAATGTAGGCACATCAAGAAAGTGCTCACTATAGTGCTTCGACCACCATTGGTGGAATGATGAAGTGCATAGAAAGGAAGGCTAAAAAAAGACAAGAGAGAGGACTCTTCTTTTCTCATTTCGGCTGTCGAGTGTAAGGGAGACATTTTACTCGTCGAAGCAGGCGGTGTGGAGAATTACTTGGCCCTTTCTCTCATACAAGCATTGAGGAAAGCTCTGGGCCAACCCAAACTGTCGAGAGACAAGGTTTGGTTGATAGGCAATCAGTGCTGATAAACCTCTCCCTAAGTTCAGCCTGTGGATAAAGAATCTGGGAATCAAAAAGGCTTCCCAGATAGCAACAGAGTCTTGATCAAGAGTTTCGTGAGGATTTGGAAATGGGCTTTTAAACCACACAGGGCTATATCTTCGTTGAGCAAAAGGTGCCATGCTAGGAGTGAACTCATAGCGCTTGGCAAACATCATAATATAATTGGTAAAGGCCCTTTGAAGGGTTTCACCATCATCATTGGGAGTGAGTTTGGCCAGACGCGTCCCTTCGACATTCCTCTCCCTTATTTCAGCAGAGGCTTCATCAAATAAGCCTTTTCTGGGGAGGCTAGCCTCAAATGTAGCATTAAGCCACAATTGAAGTAGCCAAAGAGGACCACTCAAGTGCATAGGACCTTGGGCCTCCATATTTCTGAGTCAAGAAGCCCCCTCGCTGATAGACTCATAGAGGTTCGCCAGGACGAGTTCACTCAAGCAGGTTCCTCTGTTGTGGTGTAGTTGATTCGCCAGGGGCAAGTACTTCTTAGCTACCTGCAAAGATTTTGTGCAAAAAACATATCTCGACAGCCAGACTGTGAGAAAAGCAATATGTTCTTCATCAGACACTTTGTCATCTTCTTGTTTAAAGTGGTGTTTGATGAAGAGAGTGTATGTAAGTTTAGAGCCTGAAATATTGATGGTGTCCCCAGCATCAACATCAAGGTTATAAGTAAGGCCATCTGGGCGAAGCCCTGTGATGGCAACTACATCGAACAAGGTTGGAGTAACCATTCCACATGGCAGATGGAAGGTATAATGGGTGCTGTCCCAAAAGTATAAGGATGCTGCCAACATGTTCAGACAGTATGGTATGCTGGTCTTCGACAGCATAAGAAGATCATAAATCCCTATATCCTTCCGATGTTCAGCTTTGACCTTCTCCATCTTCGCCATCCATTGGTCAAATTCTTTCAAGGGATTGATAGCTCTCACCAGCCTGGTGCCATCAGTGAGATAGCCAACGTTGATTTTTGGTAGGGGGATTTCTTCAGGAGAAGTTCCAGTAGCAGCGTTGATTTTGGGAAAACTCTTTTGCCCTAACGGCCTTGTTTTCCGGTAGGAGGGGAGAAACTCACTTAGTCTCTCATTAGAAATGTCCACATCAGCTAGAGGACCAGATAGCGCATACGGTTTGTCAGAAACAACTATAGGAATCATTACATGAGACTTGTAGATGGCTCTTGTTTCTTCAGTGGTGGGTTCCAGCATGCAACGACGGTTATCCACTAGTTGGGGGCCTGGGATATTAGCGAATGGAGGAATGGTTTGTTTAAATGGAGTGGCCTTGCCTCTCTGAGTTTTCTTTGGTTGAGGATTGCTTTGGGAAGATGCCATTGTTGAAGAAGATGAAAAGATGGTGTTTTTTTCTGGGTTTTTGCGTAAGAGAAACTGAAGAGAAGAAAATGTTCGCTTGAGAATGTGAGGATGTGGAAAGATTCACAAAGTGGCGGAAATAGGTATTTATAGGCGTTTGAAAATCCCAAGAGCCTTGGATCTACCGTTGAAGTTGAGGTGTTAGTGGGACGCGTGTTCTTTTCTGGGAGACGTGATGAAAGGTAGTAGTTATGTTCAGACTGCAAACGTCTGTTTTCAAGAAAAGTGTTATGATGAATACGGCTGAAGAGACGTTTAAGGATTTATCATGATGGTATGACGTCATAAGCATGGGTTAAAGAAACTGAACAATTTAGCCACTACGTAGTTGGTGGGATATTCAGTTGAGGCCATGCAAACAAGCGTCGAAATGGTTATTATATTAAGAAATGACCTTCCTACCAATTCTGGCGAAAGGACATTCCTTGGGGGCAATTTGTTAACCCTCATTTTCGACGCTAGAAAGAATCAAAGCTATTTTAAGTTAAAAAATTATTTTTAACATAAAGAAGGCTTCGACCCAGCTTTGGTGAAGCATGAGTCGAATAGGGGTTTTGGAAGCCTAAAAAATGGCTAAGTGTTGGAAAGGTTTCGACCATGGGAACACGCGCTGCAGTTGTGATACTAAGCCTGGAGGGAATTTGCAATGTTTGAAATTCAAATAGGAGCAGTTGTGAACGTGGGAACAGTTGAGGTCAAGGAGAAGGCGCCAAAAGGACATGTTGAAGCCATAACCACCACTTAGTAGTTATTTTGTAGCACTATAAATAGGAGTTAGTTCTATGTAATAAGGGTGTTCATATTTTTGTACAAGTTACTCAAAGAAACTCAAAGTACCCGCGTGTAGAGAAACGAGTTCGTGAGAATGTACGTGATGTAACACCACTCTCTTCATTAATGCAATTTATCTGCATCATGTTTATGTCTCAGCCATTTACTTTCCATGCCTTTACAATTTCTTGAACTTTATCTTCCATGCCAAATTTACTTTCAAAGTCATTTAAACTTTCTGCATTTACCTTCGACTGCACTTTTACATTCAAGCATTTAATCTTCAAGCATTTACTTTTCAAAGTCATTTATTTTCAAGAACGTGGAGTTCACCTTTAATTCATTGCAGTTATTTTCAAAATCCTTTATTTTTCCTGCACTTTACCTTCGACAACACTTTTATCATTCCAGCCTTTACTTTTCAAGAACGTGGAGTTCGTCGCATTTTACTTTCAAAGGTCTTTACATTTCTGCATTTTCTCTTTGAAGCCATTTATTTCCTCATTTACTTTCTTGCACTTTTTACATTCAAGAACGTGAAGTTCAAGCACTTTTACTTTGTTGCAATTTACCTTCATGCATTTTTTATCAATTCAAGCCTTTACTTTCAAAGCTTTTTACTTATTGTCATTTCCTTTTGAAGCCTTTAATTTCTGCATCCTTTATTTACAGCCCTTTAAATTTCAAGCCTTTACTTTACCTTATTGCAAGTAGTCGAACGTGGAGTTCAGTTAGATTTTTATTTCAGCATTGTCGAACGTGGAGTTCAATTTACATTCTCTTTATTTTTCATTTGTCATTTACACTTTTCTCTCAAATTTAGCACATGTCCTAGGATTTGTGTGGTCGATCCTGCAAGTTAGTCAGTTTTATTTAAGATTGATAGACCAGAGGTTGTTTACCAAAATTCACAGTAAACACAAAGTTTGTACCAAATCCATTTTGTTCCATAACTTAGAAAAATTTAAGTTTCTTATGGTTGCCCCTTTTGCAAGCAACCACACTTTTCTTATTTTTCTTGATGAATGATGATCAAAACCATACATTAACATTGTTTTTGACTTAGGGGAACCACATTTGTGAAAAAATCCAAAAAGTCAAACTTGATTTTGGCCACAGTTGACTTTTTTGTCAGATGAATTCCAAACTGTGTAATCCTCTATGCAATCAAGTTCTTGACCTAATTCAAACCTAATGGATGGATTCCATAGTTGCTTTAGGGTGTCTTGAATCATTTCCCAAGGTTTGGGAGCATGTCTTGGTCAAAAGTCAAAGATACAGTTGACTTTTTCTTCAAAATCCTAATTGTGGTCCAGATGAAATTGAAACTTGTGAATCAAGCTTCTTGGATCAATCCTTTGTTGTAAATGGATCAATGTGGTGTATTTAAGTCCCTCAAATCATGTCTTGAGGTTTTGGTTCATGTCTTGCCTCAAAAGTCAACTTAGGGGTGAATTAGGTCAAGAAACCCAAATTCCTGATTTTTTATGAATGCTCCCCCTAAGGTTCTTTTGACTTGATGATTGGATCCATGAGGTCCCTTTGAACTTCTTGGATCATGTTTTGAAGTATTGGCTCATGACCAAATGAAAATTTCCATCTGGAGGCCTTGGTCGACCAAAACCCTAATTTGGTGACATTGGTGATCTTGAGGCTTGACCAGCTTAAGATGTTGCACTCTTGTGCATGATTCTTGATATGGGAGACCTCTTGATCCTTCATGGATGTTTTGAGAGGTTATACAAGTTTAAGATCATGTCATTTCTTGATTGATATTTTGTATAAGTGTTCTGAGAGGGCTCGAAACCCTAATTCTTGATTGTAGTGAATGCTCAACAATCCTTGAGGAAATTGATGAGGTATGATGGCACATCCATATTGTGGCAATGATCCTTACAATGATGGGAAATCTTGTGGTCAAAATTTGGGGTATGACAGATGCCCCTATTTAATCTTCTTGGACCCGAAGGAGTGAATGGTGGAGATATTCGGACATTTAGGTTGCAAGAGGATTAAATATCGGAATACCCGAAATTTTGATTGTGGTTATGAATGGTAGTTTGCTCATCCATCTTCTTTTGCTAAGCAATGTTACTTAGAATAGGGTAAAACTTCCCCTCGATCCTGGTTTTCAGCCACGGAACTGGTCTCAGTTTCTGAAATAAACTTCCCCCCGATCCTGGTTTTCAGCCACGGAACTGGTCTTAGTTTCTTGAAATAAACTTCCCCCCGGTCTTGGTTTTCAGCCACGGAACTGGTCTAAGTTTATTTTTGTCGAGTTCTTTCCTCGACAAGGAACGCTTGTAACGGTCTTCATCAAACTTCTCGCCGAGTTTTACTGGGTGACGCCATTTGATGGAAAAAGATTTGATTTCAGACTTGCTGGGGAAACCCATTTGTCTGAACTGTAGAGGTGTGCAAACTTCTCTGTGGGAGACGCCATTTGTTGACTCTACTGGGGGAAAACGAGTCTCTTGCACTACAACATTTTTTCTCTTTAACAACACTTGAAAAATGTAGCCAAAAATGGAAAAAATGTTGCCTAAAAGAATAGGGGACGTTTTCCAGTCGTCCTCTGTGCGAGCGTTGCCTATTGTTTTAGGGGACGTTTATTTTTACTTTTTGGCTACAATTTTCTAAAACGTCGCCTAAAATATAGGAAAATGAGACATTTTTCCTGGACATCTCAGGCAACGTTTTTAAGGTGTTGTTAGAAATTGCAACGGCAGCAAAACGTTCCCTAAAAGTGGTAGAGTGAGAACACTCTAAGGGGACGATTTTCAAATGTTGTCATATCTAGTGACAATTACAAATTTTTCCCTGAAAATGAAATAGCGAGAAGACTTGGTAAATATATCTATAAGTTACGAGGAATACGTTTTACCATATTTTTCATCAAATAAACAATTCAAACAATAATTACACCAAACATAAATTACATGTACCACAAAAATTCTGTTAATAAAATCTGTAACCATTAACTCAAATACAGACAACAAAACACAAAATGTGTAACATTACTGGATACTACATGTTTAACACTTATAAGTCTAAATATAACAAAATAACAAAATACATAGTTTCTTTAAGTTTAATGATCAAGTATAAGCCTAAAACAATAACATATAACTCATTTAAATTTGTCAAACTCATCATCATCTCCATCATCCACTTCATCACCTATGTCTTCTTGAAGTTCATCACTTATGTCGTCCTCTTGAAATTCATCACCTATGTCGTCCTCATCACTTAAGTCGTCTTCTTGAAACTAGTCACTTGCATTGTCGTCCTCATCATCATCTTCATTGATGCCTTGCTGCAAAAGAAAATGAAAAAAACTTGTTAAATGTTTCACTTCTTTATACATTTTATAGATAGTTTATTGTTTTGTGTCTTGGCATTGTGTTATGTCATAGATTATGAGTATAATTTCATGAGGACATGCTTTCTGAGAGCTTATTGAAGTCCATGTATGTTTATTTCCTTGTTGGATGCTTATGCCACTCAGTACGTTTTGGCTTAGAGGAGAAGCTCACAGGTATGTTGCTAAATGAAAATGCTGAATTACCTTATCTTAGCCAAGGTAAAATTTCATATTTATACCACTTTTATGAAACAATTCAATTATAAACTAAGTTTACTCACAAATCCTCATACTTCATCAAAGAAATCCTCATACTTCATCCTAAGAAGCTTATGCTTTAACCTGTTTTGGTGATTGGAGAAAAGATCACAAAAATGTTAATGCACCAACAAATCAAATTAATTGTGTAGTGATATAAGTGTAGGTAAATTATAGATAGTTCACCTTTGTTGATTTAATTAGCTCATCAAGCACCTTCAATAAATTTGGATGAGCATGAACTACAAATTTAATATCTTGCATTTGTAACAAAATGGACGAAGTAACCAAACAAACATGAAATGAAAGATTATTATAAGTATATTTATCAATACAATAGAGTGCCTTACTCAAGATTATATAACAATGCAACACATGCTGCCACTAACAATTAAAATACATGCTCACAAAAATGATTGTGTTGGAAATAAAGTTTAGCTGAATATGTGTCCTTAATGTTATTGCATAGGAAGCCTTATGGATGAGAAATGTAGCTTGTTGTCAGGTCTGATATTAACTGCAGGAAAACATCATGATGACATTAGACAATGATATAATTGGTAAGAAGAAAGTAAAAACCCATCCACCTTGCTTTAAACAACTACCAATTATTAGGTGTCAGGTCATGAAGAGAGCACTTGTTGTTCATTATTTAGGGTCTATAATAATTTTTGGCCATTTAAAGGTAGTATTTGCTTGGATGATTTTACCAAATCAACTCACAATTTTCAAGGTTCTTAGGAATATTAGCAGAATGATTTTCTTTTACCTAAATTTCCTTGTGCACCAGCAGCATGAGCAAACATCATCTTTCCATTTGCAACGCCAATATAGTATAAATGATAGACCTATCATTCCACATTCTAAATCAGTAACCATAATGGCTCATAAGGAAAAACTAGCAGGTGTCTGAATTTTGAAACAAATCAAGTTTCCATTTGCATAAAATTACTCATGCTCTCATCGACGGGAACAAAACCACAATGTGTTGCAACATCAATCTACATCAACATATAACAATAATATTCAATCACTTCCTTTAGGGAAAGAATTTTATACTAAGGACAATTATATTCTAAAGGTATACATTATCTGATCCCACCCAGGTGAAAACATTAGCAGCACAAAAATGAATTTATAACCTTGATAAAGGCCACATTTATGAGAAGCATTGTTAACATGTGAAATACTGAAGGAATTCAAGGACTTTTCGAAAAATCAGAATTATCACGAAGCTGAGTCCCCATATAATTTAACTGGAAGAAGAAAGATATTCCCAACAATTCTGGCAAAAGTAAGTAATTCAAATTAAAGACAAAAATATAGATGGAGACATAAGCATCTAAGCCTACAACTGATATAAATTATCATCAAAAGGCTCTCACGCTCTTCTCACCCAAACAACATTAGATAACAAACACTTCAACTTAAAGTCACCTCCATCTTGGAGTTTCCCTTTAGAAACTAAGCATGGTTCATAGACAATAATATTACCACGCAACTTCCTCAATATAGAGCACAATGTATAAAATATAAAACAAAGGCCATGATTAATACCAATTGAAGTTAGAAGAGCATAAAGAAACATTATTTAAATATGGTTCGAAACCAGCAAATCAACTTTGTATGCCTGATAACACTATAGTCCTGGTAATATTGAAGAAATTAGCATGTTTGAGTAGGGTTGAGGAAAAACTTAAATGATACTTCTCTACATTATTTAGAAATTGGAACTGAAGTTAAAACAAGGATCTATTTTCAACCATCTAATTATTTGCACAAAACTAATCTTCAGTATAACTAGGCATGCATTTAAAATTAAAACGTGATCTATTGAGCCTAGCAACAGCGACAATAAAGGTATTTCCCATTTGAAAGAATTAGCTGCAAGCATCAAAATATCACGAAACAATTACTAGTGACAACGATAATGACTTTGTGGGAAAATGTGACAACTTAACTACAACAAAGACATGGTATAACAAAACAACAACACCTCAACTTAAAAGAACACAAGGACTAGTGATAATTACTACTACGGTTAAGTTAAATGAACACTTATAGAAAAATTAGGAACAAGAATATAACAACCGCGCAGACAGCAACACGGCCAACACAACAATATGAACGAAGACAATACCACGACAACAACAATAAGTTCGGCATCACACGGAAAGACGAGCAACGATACCTAACAACGCCACGACGCCATGAATCGTTACCAACAGCTGCAACACGTGCGTGTATTGTTACCCACAACAGCAACACGTGCGTGAATTGTTTCCCATAGCAACAACATGAGCGTCGTTTGTTTTCATAAGGTTGAGCTTCATTTGTTTTGATAAGATTGAGTATCATTAGAATAATTTTCGCACATCAACGCCTTTCCCTTTTCCCTTCTCACATTTCTACCTTTCCCTAATTTCAATGTGTACCGGATAATAATATTAAATATCTTTAAATTTTTTAATTAATTTAATTTCAACATAAATTAAATCTTTTTTTATTCTTTGGCCTTTATATTGAATTTTTTTACACTGAATCATTTATATAAATTTAATGCGTGAATATTTTACATTTCCTTGTTTCCCTAAGATTAATGCGAGAATTTTTTTTTTATTTCAAAATAAATAAACTTAATACTGAATATCTTTTATTTATATTGAATGCTATTTAATTTTTTTAATAATTTAATTTCAGAATAAATATATTTTTATGATCATGTTAAATAAATTTTATGATGTTTAGTTGGAAAATTGTCATTTTTTTTGTTAAAATTCTTATGCAACATTTGGAAAATGTATCTTTTTCTTAGGAGTATTGTAACAATCTACTATTGTTCTCATAAATTTTTAAGGGAACATTTATCATTTATTATCAAAGATAAAATATAAAAACGTTTAAAAATTGTTCCCAAAAGTATTTTAGAGAACATTTGTGAGATGTTGCGAAATTTGTCTTGACAACAAACAAAAATTGTTGCTTAATCTTTTTTTAGGGTAAAATTTTCACATGTTGTATAAAAAAGTGTTGCCAGAAGCAATAAATGTTGTAGTTAAGAGACTACTTTTTGCTTGGGGATATTACATCATACTATTCTTCGAGATCCTTTCGGAGAAATTCCATGTGATGTAATCCAATTTTAAGGTGCTGATGACTTCATTAACATCGACTTTCTTGGGAGAAAAACCGATGTATTGCCGATAGTCTTTGGTTAAGAGGCTTTCTCTGGGGATTATCTTTAATCCGGGAAAGCAAAAATATCATCTTCAATGGTGAAAAGTGATGTTCCAGAGGTGTCTATTGAATGTCTTCTTGCTTTTCAGAGGTTCAAGTTATAAAAGTGGTCTAGGACAGGCTCCAATCCAGAAATAAACTGGGAGAGATTGCTCAAACGATACATTTCCGGATGAGGAAAGAGCTGACAACTTTCGGTGAGAGGACTTTTATCACTTATGGATGAAAATGACCAGGGTGATATTAATGCAACATATGTATGAATATGAATTAATTATGCATGATGTATGTATGTTTATGCTAGCAAAACAGACACGACATACGGACTGGTGAAGAGATACTCGGTCACTGTGGGGGACGAAAAGTACCATCGGTTCAAGATAGAAATCCTGTCTTGCTTAGGAGAGGTAGACCCCGCCGGGGGATAAAGAACCATCAATTGGTCTTCAGAGGTTAGAACTCTGTCGAGGATGTCAGACGGGATATTATATCTGAAACACTTGATCCTTCATTCAGGCGTACTGGTTTAGAAGAAGTAATTTGATTCTGCATTTAGAGGTTTAATCACTTCCGGAGAAGCTATCGATGTTCTTTTTTATGTTCAAAGTCAAAAGGAATTGCCATCTTTATTTTAAAAGGAAAAGAAAATTTGAAAGTAAAATTCATTTTTTTTCAAGAATTGTTGATCATGTTAAAAATGTCATTCTATAAAGCAAAATAAATGAGAATTGCAAACAAAAGCACTAGGGCTCAAATTTTATTAATAGAATTGTAATCAGCCAAATGTGTGATCCCACAGAGCACTAAAAAGTTTAGAAAATGGTAATTTAAGGGAAAAGGGGCTAGATTGAAACATAACGATCGATATCCTTCTACCAACATTGAATTCTGGGCATTCTGAGCCTCTGTTGATGGCTACCTTGACTGAAGTCTTTCGACGGATGGTGTTACTGCTGGGGATTTAACCTTGTCGAACATAGTTACTTGCCATGAATCCCTAATTTTTGCCTAGATTGCCTGTTGAGGTTTTTAATCTATCGAGATGATTTTTGCTTAATTATTTTTATTTAGGCGAATTATTTCTTGACTACATCAACATTTATGGGGTAGGCAAACTCCTCTCCATCCATGGTTGTGAGTCTCAAGGCACCGCCTGAGAAGGCTTTCTTAACCAGATAAGGGCCGTCATACTTCATAGTCCATTTGCCCTGGGAATCAGTGAGAAATGATTGTATCTTTTTTAGCACAATATCTACTTTCCTGAAGACACAGGGTCGAACCTTTTTGTCGAACGCCTTCTTCATTTTTTTCTGGTATAATTGACCATGGCATATGGCCGTTATTCGCTTTTCTTTGATTAGGTTCAGTTCATCGTGTCGGCTCTGACACCATTCAGCCTCTGTTAGCTTAATTTCCATAAATACCCAAATTGATGGGATCTCTACTTCAATGGGGGAGCACTGCCTCCAGGCCATTTACTAGAGAGAAAGGGGTTGCCCCTGTTGAAGTTCGGACAGACGTACGATAACCGTGAAGAGCAAAGGGCAGCATCTCATGCCAGTCTTTGTAGGTTACAACCATCTTTTGAACGATTTTCTTAATGTTCTTGTTAGCTGCTTCTATATCTTCGTTCATCTTAGGTCGGTAGGGAGATGAGTTATGGTGTTCGATTTTGAACTCAGCACACAACTCTTTCATTATCTTGTTGTTTAAGTTGGATCCATTATCAGTAATGATCTGGCTTGGAACACCATAACGGCAGATGAGATTATTCTTGATAAAACATACCACCACTTGTCGAGTCACATTGGCGTATGACACTGCTTCGACCCACTTGGTGAAGTAGTCAATGGCTACTATGATGAACTGATGTCCGTTTGAAGCTTTGGGTTCAATCATGCCAATCATGTCGATTTCCCATATAGAAAAAGGCCATGGAGAAGAAAGAACTTTGAGATGCGTTGGCGGTACATGGATTTTGTCAGCGTATATTTCTCACTTATGACATTTCCTCATGTACTTGTAGCAATCGGATTCCATTGTCAGCCAATAATATCCTGCTCTCATAATTTTTATTGCCATTGTGTGTCCATTGGCATGAGTGCCAAAGGATCTTTTGTGAATCTCTTTCATCAACTTGTTTGCTTCTTGTTTGTCTACGAATCTGAGTAAAACCATGTCAAAGTTTCTTTTGTAAAGTGTATCACCGCTCAGGAAGAAGTTGCCTGCCAGTCTTCTGAGAGTCTTCATGTCTTTTCCTGATGCCCCAGGTGGGTACTCCTGTCTTTGAAGGAAGCACTTGATATCATGATATCAGGGTTTTTCATCGCTTACTGCTTCCATTGCAAATATGTAAGTGGGCCTTTCAAGGCGCATTATGTCAATCTCGTTCCATTGACCTACACTAATCATGGAGGAGAGAGTGGCTAGTGCATCAATCATGTGGTTTTCTTCACGAGGGATATGATGAAACTCGATTCTGTTGAAGAATGGTAACAACTTTCTCGCGTAATCTTTGTAAGGAATCAATCCTAATTGATAAGTGTTCCACTCTCCTTTGATCTGATTGATAACCAGGGCTGAGTCTCCATACACATCCAAGTTCTTTATCCTTAAGTGAATTGCTTCTTCGAGACCCATAATACAAGCTTCGTATTCGGCCTCTTTGTTTGTGCATTTGAATGTCAGTCTGGCAGTGAAAGGAATATGGGTACCCTGAGGTGTTACTATGATTGACCCAATTCCGTTTTGATAAGTGTTGACAACCCCGTCGAATATTAGTCCCCATTGGGAACCTAGTTATGGCCCTTCACTGGGTAGTGGTTCATCGCAGTCTTTCATTTTTAAGTACATGACATCTTCATCTGGGAAGTCAAATCTGACTGATTCCTGATTGTCAATCGGTTGATGAGCCAAGTGATCGGCTAAAATACTTCCTTTGATGGCTTTCTGAGCATGGTACTCAATGTTATATTCTGATAACAACATCTGCCAACGGGCGATCCTTCCCGTGAGAGCAGGCTTTTCGAAGATGTACTTGATTGGATCCATTTCGGAGATTAACCAAGTAGTGTAACAAATCATGTACTGGAGAAGACGTCTGGCTGCCCAAGCCAGCGCGCAATAAGTTTTCTCGAGGATAGTGTATCGAGTTTCACAATCAGTGAACTTCTTGCTTAAGTAGTAAATGTCAGACTCTTTTCTTTTTGTTTCGTCTTGTTGGCCGAGTACACAACCCATGGAGTCTTCCAAGAGTGTTACGTAGATGATTAGTGGTCTTCATTCCAATAGAGGAGACATAATCGGTGGATTCAAATGATATTCTTTGATACTGTCGAAAGCTTTTTGGAAGACTTTTGTCCATACACAGCTTTGATTCTTTCTGAGTAGTTTGAAGATTGACGCGCATGCCGCGGTCATAAGGGATATGAACCTTGAGATGTAATTCAGACATCCCAAAAATCCTCTGACCTGTTTTTCAGTCTTTGGAGAAGGCATTTCTTGAAGGGCATTGACTTTGTCAGGATCAACCTCAATTCCTTTCTGGCTGACAATGAATCCTAAGAGTTTTCCTGAGCGAACACCGAACGTGCACTTATTGGATTTCAAGCGGAGTTTGTATTTTCTCAGACGCTTGCATAACTTTGACAGATGTGTCATATACTCTTCTTCTGTTCTAGATTTGGCAATCACGTCATCGACATACACTTCAATTTCTTTGTGCATCATGTCGTGAAACAGAGTTGTCATGGCCCTTTGATAGGTTGACCCCGCGTTCTTCAGACCGAACAGCATTACCTTGTAACAAAAGGTGCCCCATGGGGTGATGAATGAAGTTTTCTCCATATCTTTCGGCGCCATTTTGATTTGACTATAGCCCGAGAATCCATCCATGAAGGAGAAGACTTTGAATTTTGCTGTACTGTCTACCAGCATGTCAATGTGTGGGAGGGGGAAGTCGTCCTTTGGACTTGCTTTGTTCAGAGCCCTGTAGTCTATGCACTGTCGCTCCGGGGATTTTCATCCTAGTACAAACGCGAAAGTGGCACCGAAACAGTGTCACCAACAATGTGTATTTATCCCAAGAGAGAGAAAGGAAACACCGCATAAACCTGAAGGAAGGAAAGAGCATGGTCTTGCGACCAAGAGAACTAGGTTCGAGAGTCGGCTATGCGAGAGGAAGGTATTACCACCCCCTCGCGTCCATCGTACCCGATGGGATCCACGCTTGCTTGTCTCGATCAAAGGGTGATAGAAAAGATACTAAGAGAGAACGAGAAACAAATGTAGGGAAAATAAAAGAAGTGCTCGAATGGGCCTTACCCCACTGCCTACGTATCTCATCGGGAACATGAGAATCAGAGCGACGTAGTTCCCCTCACTAGGGATGGATTATATGTATTTTTTAGTGAACGGCTAATGTTCTAGCTCAGGTGTTGCAGGCTCGTCGGACTGAGTGCGTTACCATCTTGCAAGAGAACGAGGAGGAGCACGTTCGTACGTTGAGAATGAGTGAGATGAGAAAAGAATTCCCGAAGGAAATACGTTATTGTTTTTTTTGTCTTTTAAGAAAGAAGTGTTTTCGATTATGTGTGTTTTGTAACTCGTATTGTATTTAAGTCCTTCATGTAGGATCGAATGCCTCGCATATCAACCCAAGACGGGATGTACGCTAAACATTCTAAGGAAAAGAGGGAAGACCCCTCACTCCCTTGTTCCCACGTGAAATGCCTAAATACAATATTTGTTATGCCTTTATTAAGTATTTTTTATCTTTGCCTTGAGGAAGAAGAGACTCAAAAGAGGATCAAAGGTGAAAATCTAAGGGGAAACTAGGTCCTAATGTCATCATACAATGATTACCCTATGGTTGAGGTAAGAAAGGGAAGTCTACCTACTGTTAGCATGCATGGATTGCTATCCTAATGTCTCTCCTACCTCCGACTTAATCAAGAATTAAGTGGAGCGAGGAATCCTATGGGATCATGTCATCAGACAAGTAAACACAGGATAAATCAATCACAAAATGAACTAAATGCAACGAAAGAGTAAACAGTGTCAGTCAACAATAACGTCACACAAACAAAGGGAGGTAAACCCACAAAAGAAAACCATTACAAGTTAGATGAATTGAAATAAAACATGAAGATGGACCAAGGTCAGAAGTGAAACAACTTATACACATGCTTAAAATCAATCTCAAAGTGTCACCAATGTTTGCATTAAACTCTCTCTCTAAAGTCAATTCATCCCATGAGCAAAATCACATTCAAACTTATCATACAAGTATGTAAAGTTGTCACTCAAGTAATGCAAGTGAAATGACATGGTAAGGCAATGTTAAAGCTCACACACCAGAGGTAAATGACCTATAAAAATGTCTTAATTGAATCCCTAAACAATCATGAACATGACATACAAATGGCATCAAAGGAAGTGGCCAAAGTGAAACACAAATTCAATTTCACATACACACAAAGAAGGCATCATTTAAAGCATGTGAAATGATCAAAGGCAATACTCAAGCATGTCTCAATTGTGCATCAAAATACACTTAACAACGTGCTAAAACTCATATTCAAAGTTGGCTCAAAGTGCCCTCACACAAGTCCTAAACATAACCTCTTTCTAAGCATGTATCAACATGTTCGGTTCGCATTGGAAAATGAGTGAAAAATAGAAAAATACTCTTAAAAATTATAAGTAATTGAACATATCATGCAAAGGACAGTAGATAACCACATACAAAAGATAGGGTTCATGTCATGCACCAAACATACTCAATCAATTGCAAACGTAGCACAAACGTCAATGGTGATCAAACGAATTAAGGTTCCAAAGATTAACTCCAAAAACATCCCAAAACTCAAGTACGATGCACCAATCAATCACTATGATGTTAAACAATCAAAGACCTAAATGTACATAAAAAATCAGCTCCAAATTGTCAAGGGAAAATCACATTCTATGACCTACATCACAAGATACACCATTAAGAACACATTCCTTTCCAAAATTCCAGAAAAATATCAAACAGCTCCAAAATTGGAATTAAAAATAACCAAAAATTAATTGACACCATCAAGAACTCTCATGAATTTTATTAGAATTTTCTGAGGTACGAAACTATTTTTGGAATTATATTTTGGAACAAATATGAAAAGAAAATTAAAGGAAAACAAGGAAGAACAAGGGGGGTGTGCGCTATAGCAAAAAACAGTTTAAATTCTTCATGGGCCCATGGAGAGGGGTGCGATTAGCAGAAGAAGAATTAGGCCCAGGATGCCCAAAGCCTGAGGGTGCATGGTAGGTCCTCACATTCTAACAGCCAATCTTCGTCGTACGATCAATCTTGGAGAAATCATCAGATGGTCTTGAAGCGTGGGTGCATGGTAAACCTGGTAGGAATGTGCGCATGGAATTTACAAGTAAAAACCTACCGGACGATGACAATTTTCACCGCCGGAGTGGACCGCACCACCACCATCCTATCCTCTTATCACATAAGAACAGTGCACCTAAATTCTCAATGAATCAAGTCTCTCTCTCAACAAGTCCCTCTCTCTCTCGCACGATCTTCTTCTCTTAAAAACCTAACCGCCGGAGACAACGGTGGCCGGCGGCGGCGCCGCCGTCTTCTCCGGCACCCAACCACCTCAAAACCTAAAACATCATACACGAACCCCTCTCGAAATTTCTCCCTCCCTCCGAATCCGCAAACGGTTTTCTCAAATACTCCGCCACGAGGCCGGATCGGTTAAGCGAGAACCAGGTATACGATGAAATCAAAATGCCCTAAAAAAGCAAGCAATAAACTACAATGGACTCCTAAAGGTCCAAAGCCGCAGCTACGAGGTTCAAGATAAAGTGTTCGTACCTTGGTGACGATGACGCCAACGGTGAAATGCTAGGTATTTCGTTTCCACCTCTTCTTTCCTCTTCTGTTTGCGCACAAATCTGATACCTCTAAGTCAATTCTTCTTCCAATCGGAGGCTTATCTTATTTTGAATTCTTGCGCGTTGGATTATTGTTGGTGATTGTAGGATTAGCTTTGATGAACTTCCAGATTAATGATGAAGACTTCGCAACTTTGAAGATTGAATGCTACCGAATATGGTTGTGAGACTTGCAGTGGTTGCGGTGAATCTTGCCATTGATGCAGCGTTGCAGATTAGGGATACTAGATGAGGTTGGTGGATGAAGAGGAAGATTGAATTTCTTTTGTCATCTTTGAAGATGAGGTAGAGTTTTGGTTTTTTCCTGTTAGAGTTTGGTGTAGATGATTGAAGAAGAGGATTGGAGATGAAGGTTCCAGGAGGATGAAGGTGAAGATTGTCGTACCAAAAAGGAAATTGAAGAAGATTAGAGATGAAGGTTTGAAGGATTGTAACTGAATTTTTTCTGTTAGTCCATGGTTGGAGGTTAGAGTGAGTGTTAGTTATCCTGTTAGAGAATTGTTCAGGAAGAGTTATGCTCTCTTGAGAATCGTTAGAGAAATTGGAGGTTGGAATTCTGTTAGAATTGGGTTAGAAGGATTTTTCGATTTTTGATCTTTTTCCGAAGGTTTTTCTGGTGTGAAAAGAAACTATCATGAATATGATTGTGGATTTTCTCTTAACTGATGAAGTTGTGTAAAATGAGGATGGTTTCTTGTGATTTCCTGCTGTGACTAAACTTTTGTAGTTATTTTTGAATTTTTAAAATCTTCCTTCAAATTCTTTTTTTGAATTGAATTCATCTCCTACCATTTCACGTTCCTTTTTGCTGAACTGTCATGAAGTACCAGCGGCACTGTAGTTGCTGTTATCACTTATCTGCAATTTCAACTGTCCAATTGAACCAACGACTATGGAGCTGAAGTTTGGGAAATGAATATGGATTTTGAATTTGGATTTAGAAAAAAAGGACCCAAAATGGATGTAATAATTGAATATGAAAATTGGTTTGAAGTAAAACATGGTTGTGGATATTTGAATGTGACTTGGATATGAAATTGTTTATTTAGAACAAAGGTTAAACCTGAAATTGGAACTTTGTTTAAGATATTGGTTATTGAAACTAACATGGATATGGACATGGTTTAAAACATGGATGTTAGATTTAATTGGATTTGAAAGTGAATGTGGGTTGAAAAATGGATATGTATCTTATTTGGTTTAATGGATACGAAATGGATTGTAAATGGATTTAAAGTCAAAATGAAAGTTAAGAAGTGGTTAATTAGATTTGTGAAATGGATGTTAAAAATGGATAGAGAAAAATTTGTTATGGATTAAGGAAGAAAATTAATTTCTTGCAAATATGGTTGTTAGTTTAGAATGATGGATATGAAAATGGATACGAAGTCTTGTTTTTAGGAAATGGGTAACCAAATGAATCCAAAGCCACTCCCAAAACTTTTCGCAGCCCCTTTGATAAAACGACCACATCTACCACCAAGCAATTTGCAACTGAATCCACAACCGTCAACCCCAGTTTTCTGAATCCAAACCTCGCCTGAACCACTGAAGAATCTCACCGCAAGACATTTTGGCTCTAAACATTCACAGCTTGAGAAATAGCCCACGGAAGCAGATAACTGAATTTGAAACAACCTCTTGGTAGTTTGACCATGATTAGGTCAAACGTCCACCTGAATAGGATCTCCATTGAACAATCATCTTTGACTTGAAGCTAAACACTTATCTTTGAATGCACGCTGATACTCCTTTGAATACGGAAGATCAAACCAAAGGAAGATGCCTTGATCACATGTCCTTATGCAATATGCAATGCAATGCTTAATGTTTAATGTTTTATTTTTCTATGCTTGAATGCAATGTAATGACATGAAAGCTCATGCTAAATGATATGAAAAAAAAGGAGAGGGCAAATTTTGGGGTATTACAGCTGCCCTTATTCAATCACTGTAGACCTGAATGGATGATAGCGATTGCTGTCAGACTTTCAAGGTATTGAGGGATTGAATACCAAAAATAACCCAAAAATTTGCACTCTACGGAGAAGAAGAAAAGGGATATAAACCCAACCAAATGAACTCTTCTTGGATACCACTCTGATGGGAAGAATAACACTGGATAGATGTCTTTTGAACAACGCGAGACGACTACTGGCTTGCCACACTACGGGTGGACTTTAGCAATGTCTTTTGTACAACGCCAGACGACTACTGGCCTGTCACACTACGGGTGGACTTTAACAACGTCTTTTGTACAACTCCAGACGACTACTGGCTGGCCACACTACGGGTGGACTTTAACAATGTCTTTTAGAACAACGCCAGACGACTACCGGCTTGCCACACTACGGGTGGACTTTAGCAATGACATTTGTACAACGCCAGACGACTACTGGCCTGTCACACTACGGGTGGACTTTAACAACGTCTTTTGTACAACTCCAGACGACAATTGGCTTGCCACACTACGGGTGGACTTTAACAATGTCTTTTAGAACAACGCCAGATGACTACTGGCTTGCCACACTACGGGTGGACTTTAACAATGTCTTTTAGAACAACGCCAGACGACTACTAGCTTGCCACACTACGGGTGGAGTTGTGCAAATCTACGATTGGACTTTAAGAATTTGCCACCCTTGGATGGACCTTTTGCCAATCTACGGTTGGACTTTAAGAATTTTCCACCCTTGGATGTACCTTTTGCCAATCTACGGTTGGACTTCAAGAATTTACCACCCTTGGATGGACCTTTTGCCAATCTACGGTTGGACTTCAAGAATTTTCCACCCTTGGATGAACCTTTTGCCAATCTACAATTGGACTTTGAGAATTTTCCACCCTTGGATGAACCTTTTGCCAATCTACGGTTGGACTTTGAGAATTTGCCACCCTTGGATGAACCCTTTGCCAATCTACGGTTGGACTTACCAATGATTTGCCACCCTTGGATGGACTTTTTGCCAATCTACGGTTGGACTTTAAGAATTCCAATACTGGATTACTCTCTGCATCCGTGTCAGACATCTCTGCTGACTCTGCTGAGGAACAATGGTCAATGATTTGACTTTAGAGACTCCTGAAAGGATGGTATCTCTGCTGGAGAATGAATGAACAATTCGTCTGCTTCGAATTATCATGCTTGCCAAACATAAATTGGACTTTGAAATATGGGGAAATGATGATTCTGCTAGGAATCACTTCATCGGCTTGGGAATTAATTCTGGTCACAACAACTCCGCTGGGGATGAGAATTTTTTGAATGACGTTCTGCTAAGGAAACAAGTCATTAAAACTCTGCTTGGGGATCTACCAAACCCGAGGTCCCTTGCGAGGAGAATCAACCTTCTACTCGGCTGGGGAAAGAATGTATTGTCACCTCGTTGAGGAATAAATTCTGTTGATCAAAAAGCCTCTGTGGAGACAAAAACAACAACTCAGCTGGGGAATATTGTTGACAAGATTCAATGCTGAACTCTGTGGGGAATACAACTATCAGAGATACGATCTGGCTGGGAATCAGGGCTACTCTGCCGGGGATATGCTTCATCTGCTTGGGGATGAATTCTGGTCATAGCCACTCCGCTGTAGTCTGTTGAGGAATACGACTGTCAAGCTTAGGATAAGTACCACAATGCTCCATGTTAGGCGAGCTTTCCGTTTTACGATTCCGTTGGGGGTAATGAGTTTATAAAAAACTCTGCTGGGGAAAACTGCTTCCAAGCATCTCGTGCTGGGGAATACCTCTTGAGAGTATTTTACAGAAGACCAAACGTCCTCAAACTCTACTGGGGATAATAGATCAGGAACATCTTCTGCCGGGGAACTTCCAAATGCCCCATGCTTGGGAAGGTCAACAACTCGCTTCCTACTCCATGATACAAGACTTATCTGAAGAAACGTAATAAGATGATTTTACAGAAGATTAAGCATCTTCAAACTCCTGGCGATTTTACTGGGGGTTGACCATCAACTTCGGTGTCTGTGAATCAACTCTGCCGGAGAACTCGTAACCGTTATCGATACACAAAAGCTTGTAACTGTTGGAAGTACTGAATAGGAGAATCGACTTAATAAGATACAACACTATCCAATTGAACTCCATTCACCGATATTGAAACGTTGTGACTGGCCGCCGCCCGAATGATGGACTCAATTAGTAAACGTTGTGACAAAAGGGTGACATGTGAGCCCTTCCCTGAACATGATTGCCCCGGTCTTCTGCGTGGGAATAAGTGTTTACTCGTCTAGGAGAGATGCCTCTTGTGATCTTGGGATGACCTGCCCCTTTGTTTCAATCTTTTTGGCTGATTGACTGCATACGCGTGAACAATAGTTTTTTACTTGCCCAGACCGTCACGGTCCACCAAAAGAAATTGTCTCAAGAGGATTTTACAGAAGACTTGTCATCTAGAACGCTTCAATGCCTTCAAACTCTTGTAGAGATTCGTCGGATCTCGACGTAACTGCCCCAAACCGTATGGTCTACATAGAAATCTTGAAGTAATTGCCCCAGTTTAGCTGAACTCTGAAGAGATTTCTCGACGTGATTAGCTTAGACTGGCCACACCTTAAAGAGATGATTCGACGTGACTGCCCCAGATCAACTACGTCTTAACCCAAATTGTTGGGAAAGCTCCTGCTCAACAAAGTTTGCTGAGGAAGCACCACTAGATGTGGTTGTCCTTTGGGAGTTTCAGGATTCTCAACTCGAAAAAATTGAGCTTCTAGACTGAATTTCCATATGTAAACTTCTTTTGATGTCAAACAACAGTATGTAAGCAGAAAATGTTTTAATCTGAGAATGAAAATTCTAATGCAACACGCATGTTAATCTTGAAGTTTTACTGAAAAGATGTCGCAAAGCTATGAACGAATCACTGCTTAGGATACGACATTGATTTTTTGAATGAAAGAAAACATGCACCTGCAATACCAACAAGATCTTTTAGCATCACTCATAGGAGTCAGGAACCCTATCTCATCGGAGTACGCTCTTGAAATAAACCTTGTTTCAATTAGGACTTTTGAGGGTTGTATCGTGGCCTAGTTCACGGTTTTGAGAAAAAAGGATTATGGCTCAAAGTTTATTGGTGCCCACCCACTCTTCGTGATGTTCTCCAGTCCTACATTCAGCTAATTTACACAAGCGTTCGCCTCTCAAAAAGATTTTGTGATCTTTAAGGAATCCATGCATCTGATGGTTTGACACCTAATGAGGTTTTGGAGTAACAGTCACCCCTTTGTCTTTTGTTCGTAGTCACACGACTTTGTTCTTGCTCGAGGATTTTCTTTTGTAATCCTTTTGTTTTTCACTTTCACATTCTTTTTTTTTCCTAACTTTTTCCTGGACAGATTCTTTTGAATCTTTAGATCTTGAAGTCCAGCGGGATGCCCTAACTTTTGCCTAAGTTGCTAGTTTTCAAGTTTCAACTTAGCGGGATTTTTCATTTTTTCTTTTTTTTTCTTGAACATGTCGTGTGACACTGGCTTGTCCTAACTTTGTTGAAAGGATTGTGATTGCCTCACTCTTTGATTGTTGATGGATAACCATTGTGGTTTCACATCTCTTGACCTCTTAATGGTGTAATAGAAGGTAATGGATCCTCAGATGCACCCTCCTTTTGAAATTTGAACGCTCGGTCAAATTAACTGACGCCTACCCTGCCCCTGGGTTAAATGTGAGGGTTTTTTCATACGAAAGAAACTCATACTTCAAGGCTCAAAGGGGTTAACGAGGGTCTATCTCCTTTATATCTTCAGTGTTTGGGGAGTTGAAATAATGCTTGTACATCCTCAACAGGGTTCTGTTCAAAAGTACACCCCTAGAAATTTTTGCATTTTCAAATCATCATCCTCCCTCATAGAGTTTAAGCAAGAAAATTGGTATTGCAGTGCACATGCACATTAGCATTAAATGAGTGAACAAACAAACAAATAAAGACTACATAGGAAAATGTAGCAAAGAAAATGAAGGTTGCCATTGTTGAGGAGGCTTGGCTCCGTCTGGACTGACTGCTTCTGGTGATGTTTTTGTAGCTTTGAGTGCTCACCCTGATACAAAAGCTTCACCTTGTGGGGGTACCGTCTGGGGTGATGACCTTTGAGTCAATCAAATCTTGTACCTTATGATGAAACACATTACAATTATCAAGCGTGTGCCCGAACGTTCCTGAATGGAACTCGCAGCTAGCGTTCGTGTCATTGTCCAGAGGAATAGGGTAGGGTACTGGCGTGGCGTTCCTTAGCTGGATCAGCGAACTCTTGAGCAAGCGAGCCAACAACTGGCTGTAAGGAATAGGAATAGGATCAAATATCCTCTTGGGCTTCCTTGGTCTGAGTTGCCTCCGCTGCTGATAATTCTGCTGCTGCTGATTCGGGCGCCCAGTTTGGCCCTGTACTTTCCTTTCTGCATTCGGCTGAGGCACAAACAAAGGTTGCTGACATAGGTCTTCTGCAACATAGGGTTGTGGAAGAGATCCCTGACGCGAGGTGGATCCTTTGGAAAAGGAGGGAGTCCTCAGTTCCTTTGCAACAATGGGAGTAACATCACTTTGTTTACCAATGCCAACTGATGCAAACTTGACTGCCCCTGAATCAATTAGCTCTTGGACTTTATGCTTGACCCTGGTACAATTCTCAACATTGTGACCAAGTGCCCCAGAGTGGAACTCACACCTAGCATTAGCATTATGTCCCAGAGGAAGCTTCGTTGGCAGGGGTCCCAAACTAACACGTTCAACCAGTTTGAGCTCGAGCAAATGAGAAAGCAATTGCGCATACGAAATTGGAATGGGATCAAACTTCCTCTTAGGCCCCTCTTGTCGCTCCCGGGATTTTCATCCTAGTACAAACGCGAAAGTGGCACCGAACAGAGTCGCCAGCAATGTGTATTTATCCCAAGAGAGGGAAAGGGAACACCACATAAACCTGAAGGAAAGAAAAGAACATGGTCTTGCGACCAAGAGAACTGGATTCGGGAGTCGGTTACGCGAGAGGAAGGTATTAGAGCACCCTCGCGTCCATCGTACCCGATGGGATCCACGCTTGCTTGTCTCGATCAAAGGGTGATAGAAAAAAGGATACTGGAAAAGGAACTGAAAGAAATAAAGGAGAAAGAGAAACAAATGTAGGGAAAATAAAAGAAGTGCTCGCATGGGCCCTACCCCACTGCCTACGTATCTCATCGGGAGCATGAGAATCAGAGCGACGTAGTTCCCCTCACTAGGGATAGTTTGTTTGTATCTTTTAGCGGAATACGTCAACGTTCACGTCCTAGCAGTTCGGTGTTGCAGCTCGCTGTAGGGAAACTTAGGCGTTACCTGTTTGCGGTAGAATGGAAATGACGCATCCTTACGGAATGACTGAAGGAGATGAGGAAAGAATTCCCGAAGGAAAAACGTTATTGTTTGTTTTTGTCTTTTAAGAGTTTTTTTTACTTGTTTGCATATGATAGTGTATCTAAATCTTAGTCATTGGAATGTATTCATCCTCACATTCCAAGATGGAATGAGTAAGAAAATACACTAAGTGTGAAGAAGACCCCCACACTTAGTTCCAATTGTCAAGGTTCAAACACACTAGCATACTTGTGTTTATTAAGTGTTTTTGTTGATTATGAAATGAAGAAGTGTTTTTTATTTGTACCTTCAACAAGTATTGCGTTTAAGTCCCTCATACAAGATCAAATGTTTAGCACATTGACCCAAGATGGGCTATATGCTACACATTCTAAGATTATAAGAGAAGACCCCTTATAATCTTTTCTTTATATGAAAGGCCTAAATGCAATAAGTGCCTACGTTTATTAGATATTTTGAATTTTCTTTGAGATGAGAAGAGGAAAGACTCAAAAGAGGAGAAAGGTAAAATCTATATGAACTAAGACTCAATCCTAATTGATTATTTAAGGGAGTGATCCTAAGGTTTGTGAGGTTGCAAAACCTAAAGCCTAAAGAAGAAATGAATTAAACAATTCACTTCTAAAGTAGAAGATGAATTGTAGCTCAAAGGGGAAAGTAATAAGTTAATCAAAGTAAGCACATAAGTACTTAACAAAACACAAAATTGAATTGTAAAATATGAAAGGAAAGAAGTTTGAACGTGGATTCCTTATCCACACTCAATTTCAACTTACCAAAGCCCCTACATGAAAAGGTTAGTCCACGAAATATTTACAAGAGATCCTAAGTAGAAGAACTTGGTTAAACAATCAAATGGAAGGAAAGAGTGAAAACAACAACTATTACAGCCCCTAAATGCAAGACAGCAGTAAATATATCATCATGTACCAAACAGCAATTAACAGCACATGTTCAGCCTACAAAATGGGTGTAATAAGCATTTGGCAGCACATACTACAACACATATGTGTATAGGCAGCAGTGAAAACTCAGAGGCAGCATGCATTAACACACAATTTCAATCATGACCAACCATTATTATGCATCAAGCCTTGCACATTCATCAAACAAACACGATCACAACCATATTACAAATCATGATGCTTGAAATCAAACATGTTATAATGTATATTACAAAAGAATACACATTGTCAAGAATATGTGAACAAGTCAAAACAAGTATGCATCTCTTGAAATGAAAAGCAAATGAACATGCGCATAATGATTCCAGCAACACAAGCACCAATTAGCAATTAATGAGCTCAAAGTGTGTGCATCATGTGTTCATCACATCAATTAATCAACAATGCAAACATAAACATTCATCGATTAACAATCAAAATCGTGTGTCGAAAAATTGTGTCCACATGATGGTGTGAGGTGCAACAACATCAAAACGGTCATTAGACATGTATCTTATCAATCCATGAAAATTAGAGATGAAACGGGATCGAAACATGCTCGAAAATGCACAAAAAACACACTCTGCAGCAGTGTTAATCGATTACCTATATGTTGTTAACCGAGTAACAGCTTCAAAATCAGCAAAAACAGCAAAAAAACACCTGCTAATCGATTAACGCATACGTGCTAACCGATTAGCAGCTTCAAAATCAGCAAAAAATAGCAAAAAAACACCTGCTAATCTATTAACGCATATGTTGTTACCCGAGTAACACTGCTACAGCAGCAAAAATAACTTTGAAAAAAAATCACTTCCAGCAGCAAAATCACTTATGCAAACAACTCCAATGATCATGTAATCAATTAGGCACGAAATTACATGGAATTACAGTCAACAAACATCAATTGGATCCAATTAACAATCACTCCAAGAATCATATTCAAGCGCATGGATCCAAATCAGAAATCCACAAAGATCTACATCGAATAAGTTGCGAATAAGGTAAAACGAGTGGAGATTTAGGAAAAAACCAACCTACAAAGCGGAGACTTGCTTTGGTAATTGTTGCAAAGTGATCTTGGTGTAGAAAATGAAAGAAAACCAGAGAATCTTCAATCGATAGCCGAAACACGTCGAAACCGAGCTAAAATCGGAAAATGCACCGAAATCAATCTTGCACCAAAATAAATGGTGTGAAACCCTTGGATTGAAGTAGAATAAGCTGAAATTCCAGAAAATCCAACCAATGCAAACCAAGAGATGAAGTTTAGCTCAAGAATTAATCACTTTTCAATGTAAAAAGTGATTATTCTTCAAGAAATAAGAGCTTTTGCGTGTGGTTTTGGAAGTGAGAAGTAGAAGTTATAGCAAAGTGAAGAGAGAAATGAGAGAGAATTGAGAATGAAATGTGAGAGATTTGAGAAAAAATGGTTGAAGTCCTTTGCAAATGAGTGAAGCACCTCTTAAATAGACTTTAGGTTTGGAGTGTGGGAGGTTTGGAATGAGGTTTGGGTTTGGAGCTAGCTTTGGAATTAGTTGGACTCAACTCACCGAGTCAAGTTTGTTAACTCGGTTAGTTAGGATCAACTCAGTTGCTTGGAAAACAAGGAACCACAACTAGTGCATTGGTGTATGACTTGGGCTGCAAGCAAAGCCTTGTGACTTGTGAATTTTCAGCATGAAACCCCCATGTTCGAGCCCTCATATGACCTTGATAAATCGTTGAAATGAAAAAATGTCCAACATCAAAGTTGAAGAGGACATGGAGATGAACAACTTTGATGTTCAACAATTTTTCGTTTGAAGCCTTCCTGATGGAGAAAATTGGCTTGACATTTGGCACGCCAACTGTTCGACGCAATTATGGCCTATGGGCCTGCGTTTGCCTTGTCATGACTTGATTTTTGCCTTGATTTTACCAAACTTTGATTGATCATAACTCTCTCAATTTTGATCCGATGGAAGAGTTCTTTATATGGATTTGAAGCTTGAAACAAGATCTTTTGTTGTGGCCTGGTGGATTTTTTGATTTGATGCTTCAATTTTGAATGGCCTTGGTTCAAAGTCTGATGCAAAATGGCCCAAAATTACTATTTTTGGAAACCCTACTTCTTCCAAAAATGGCAACTTTCCACATCTTGATTTTTTCATGATTCCTTTGGAGTTTCTTGACCAAATTTTGTACATTGGACACATATAACATGAATTTTATGAATTTGGCCTCAAAAAGTCAAGAGTTGACTTTTTCCTCTGATTATTTGACTTGGCCCCAATTTCTCTGATTTTTGACCTTTCTTCCAATTGAACCACTTCTAAAACCAATTGAGAGGTAATTTTCCACATACATACACTTAAGAACATGTAGAATACCATGACCACAAGTTTTGTCCAAAAAATCAGAGATTCCTTGATTTAATGGGAAACCCTAGTTTTGGTACCCTCCTCCTAGGAGAAAAATGTGTAGTCTTCAATTTCAAATTCCTCAGAGTATGTTGTGTATCCTCTTAAATGATGATGAGATATGCCACTTGAGGATGATTTTGAACCAATGACCTACCTCTTTTGGGGGTTTTCCTTCATTTTTTTAGATCTCTTGCATAGTGAAAGATGTAGTGCTCAAATCTCCTGCTGAATCTCACTTTCTTGAGGTATTGGATGATCAATTGGGGTAGCATGAGACATGAAAGACCTCTTGACTTTTCTTGAATGAACTTGTTTGACCTTTTGTGCCTTGAATGATTCCTTGATTGTCCACCTTTTACCTGATCACATGCATTGATGGTAAGAAGGATGCTATGCTTCATTTTTCTATGTTAAATATGCAATGCAATGCTAATGAGATGGATAGGATATGATATAGGATAATGCTATGCTAGGATGCAAAAAAGGGAGAGCAAATTTTGGGGTATTACAGCTGCCCCTATTCAAACACTGTAGACCTGAATGCCTGAAAGCGATTGCTTTCAGACTTTCAAGGTATATAGTGATTGAATACCAAATATAACCAAAAATTTGCTCTGGATGATGAAGAAGAAAAGGGATATAAACCCAACGCGATTGTTGGATTGAATCTTCAAGTGAAACGTCGTCGGAGAGATCTGTCTTTTGAACGACGCCAGGCGACTACTGGCTTGCCATACTGTTGATGGACTTTAACAAATGTCTTTTTAAACGACGCCAGACGACTACTGGCTTGCCATACTGTTGATGGACTTTGATAATGTCTTTTGTGCGACGCCAGGCGACTACTGGCTTGCCACACTGCTGGTGGACTTTAGCTGCTCTGCCATTCTAAACAATGGACTTTTACCAGTTCGTGCTGGATTTTTGCCAATCCGTCGTTGGACTTCAATGATTACCAAACAGGCTTTGGAATCTCAAAATTGCTATCCTCGGATGGACTTTTGCAGCCTTGCCAAACTAATATTGGACTTTGATGCTTACCAAACCGGCTTTGGAAGCTTTGCCAAATGATCATCCCACCTGCTAGAACAACCATCTGCCATACCATCCCACAGGCTGGAATAATATAAACAAACTGTATATAATGATCACCCCACTGGCTGGAACAACCATCTGCAATATTATCCCACAGGCTGGAATAATATGAACAAATTATATATAACGATTATCCCACTGGCTGGAACAACCATCTGCAATATTATCCCACAGACTGGAATAATATGAACAAACTGTATATAATGATCATCCCACTGGCTGGAACAACCATCTGCCATACTATCCCACTGGCTGGAATAATATGAACAACTGTATATAATGATTATCCCACTGGCTGGAACAACCATCTGCAATATTATCCCACAGGCTGGAATAATATGAACAAACTGTATATAATGATCATCCCACTAGCTAGAATAACCATCTGCCATACTATCCCACTGGCTGGAATAATATGAACAACTGTATATAATGATTATCCCACTGGCTGGAACAACCATCTGCCATACTATCCCACTGGCTAGAATAATATGAACAACTGTATACGTGCCAAAAATAAATTGGACTTTGAGTTGTAAATGAGCAATGCCAAGAATTACACCACCGGTTGGGTAATATCATATGCTGACACCTTGATGAAGAAGAGATTCCCTTGATCCATTTAGACCTTGCTGGGGAGAACCACAACTCCGCTGGGGAGTATAGCTGACCAGATTCAATGCTGAACTCTGTGGGGGTAATATTACCAGAGATACGACCTTGCTAGGTATCAGTGCTACTCCGCCGGGGACATGCAAATCTTGGTTGAAAGACAACCCGCTGCAACATGCTGAGAAAGAGTCCCTAGAAATCTGCTGGGGAAACCCAAAGCAATTCCACGGTAGTCTGCTGAGGAGTAAAATTGTCAATCTTAGGATAAGTGTCACAATGCCCCATGTTAGGCGAACTTTCCGTTTAATGACTCCGCTGGGGATAATGAGTTTCTCATCAACTCTGCTGGAGAAAACTGCTTTAGAGCGTCTTGTGCTAGGAATGCCTTTTTTTTTTAGAGGATTTTACAGAAGACCAAATGTCCTTAAACTCTACTGGGGATTATAGATCGGGAATATCTTTTGATGGGGAGATAACATGCCCCATACGTGGTATGGTCAATAACTCCGTTGGGGATTAGTCTTTGACAAATTTCACATACTGAGACCTGCGGGAGCGATGATACCATTACTTGTTGATACATCCTACCAAGAGTAAACCCCACAAGGGATGTTAGTACTAAAGTTTCGTCTCTTAAGAGGATTTTATAGAAAACCAAGCGTTTTCAAACTCTTAGACAAACACTTTGCCTTGAACCACTCTTCACATCGTCTGCAAGGTACCGGAGGGTTGGCACTTGTTATTGACCTGGAGCATTCACCGTTATCAACACAGAAAAAATCCATCTTCGACCACCGTTGCCGTCACGAACTCGGTGGGAACTCTTGAATGGAAGAATCGACTTAATAAGATACAACAGTATCAAGTCATAGCAAATATCTGCTCGTGGTTACGATCCTGCTGCTTGGCTCGACCGTGCTCATTACTTGCAACAGAAAAAGAATATGCACATGCCCCAGGATATTGCGTGGTCTTTTGAGTCCACCATCCAAGGTTGTCCAACAAGCAAAGTAATTTCAATTGTCTTTGTGCATGTTTTTTTTTGCAAGGCCAAGATATCTTTAAATTAATGTTTTATTATAAAAAATCGGACATTTTTGCAAACAAAATAGTAAAATGAAAATAAAAGCTCGTGACTGAATATTCAATTTTATTGATGTAATGCCAAAAATTGGCGAATTTACAATCAGAAGCAAACCCCTAAAAGAGGCGATTGCCATAAAATTGAGAAAAGAAATCTATCCTAATGATAACGCGGAAATTAGATTCCAACTGATTTCTGATTCTGTTATGGCCAGTATGTATTCCAATTCTCCTGATTATCTTTGCCTTCAGAAGCTCGTGGTCGGACCAATTCCTCCTTTGGAATTTTTCCAGTTTGCTGAAGAGTAGAAAACGTACAGATTAATTCAGACTGCAGTCATTCGCTTTAATCCCTCTTTTGCGTGGATCGCCTTTTCAGGTTTTCAATCCACCGGGATACCCTTTTTTGCCTAAGTTGCCCTTTCGGGTTTTCAACTTACCGGGTGTACAATTCTTTTCAATTATATCCTTAATTTTTGCCCGAACCTTTATTCTGTTTTTGGTTCGCCGGGATGCCCTTTTTTGCCTGGATTCTTTTTTTCTTTTATCCAGCGGGTCTCTTTATACGAAGTATTTTTTGACTACATCTGAATTAACAGGGGATGAAAAGTCTTCACCATCCATGGTTGTCAGCAATAGGGCTCCGCCTGAGAAAACCTTTTTAACCACGAATGGACCTTCATAGTTAGGAGTCCATTTGCCCATGTGATCTGTATTCGGAGGAAGTATTCTCTTGATTACCACATCTCCGACCTTGTAGACTTGAGGTCGAACTTTTTGATCGAATGCCCTCTTCATTCTGCGCTGATATAGCTGGCCATGACATACTGCTGTTAATCGCTTCTCCTCAATAGGGCTCAGCTGATCAAATCTGGCTCGTACCCATTCAGCTTCCTCTAGTTTAACGTCCATCAACACTCGGAGAGAGGGAATCTCAACTTCGATCGGTAAAACTGCCTCCATACCGTATACAAGTGAGTATGGTGTTGCCCCAGTGGACGTGCGGACTGATGTTTGAAACCCATGCAAAGCCAATGGTAGCATCTCATGCCAATCTTTGTACGTGACAACCATCTTCTGCACAATCTTCTTGATATTTTTGTTGGCCGCTTCCACCGCGCCATTCATCTTCGGGCGGTACAGAGAAGAATTGTGATGCTCGATTTTGAAGTCCCGGCATAGCTCAGCCATCATCTTGTTGTTCAAATTAGAACCATTATTAGTAATGATTCTTTCGGGCACTCCATATCGACAAATGATATCTCGTTTCAAGAAACGAGCCACTACTTGCTTAGTGACATTGGCATAAGATGCTGCTTCAACCCATTTAGTGAAGTAATCAATGGCGACCAAGATGAAACGATGGCCGTTTGAAGCAATAGGCTCAATTTTCCCGATCATATCAATGCCCCACATTGCAAATGGCCACAGAGAGGACATGATACTCAACTAATTGGGAGGAACATGCACTTTATCTGCATAGATCTGGCATTTGTGACACTTGCGTGCATACTTGCAGCAATCTGACTACATTGTCAACCAATAATACCCCGATCTCAACAATTTCTTAGCCATCGCATGTCCTCCGGCATGGGTACCGAAAGAGCCTTCGTGCACTTCGATCATCAACAGGTCTGCTTCGTGTCTATCCACACATCTGAGCAGAACCGTGTCAAAATTTCTCTTATACAGCACACCATCTTTGTTCAAGAAGAAACTACCAGCTAGCCTTCTTAATGTCTTCTTGTCATTGAAAGATGCCCCAGGCGGGTATTCTTGATTTTTCAAGAAGCATTTAATGTCATGGTACCAAGGCTTATCGTCAGACATTGCATCAACATCAAACACAAAAGCAGGCCTATCAAGACGAGATACATCAATCCTGGGCACAAAGTTCCAACCATGCACTTTGATCATCGAAGATATAGTGGCCAAGGCGTCTGCAAACTTATTCTCATCTCGGGGAACGTGGTACAACTTGACAGTTGTAAAGAATGTCAGCAATCTCCTCGTATAATCTCTATACGGAATCAAATTCTGCTGATGTGTGTGCCAAGTTCCCTTTACTTGATTGATTACCAGTGCTGAATCACCAAAGACATCGAGGGTCTTGATTCGTAAATCAATAGCTTCCTCAATTCCTAGTATGCAAGCTTCGTATTCTGCTTCATTGTTGGTACACCTGAAAGTTACTCGGGCAGTGAAGGGCATGTGAACACCTTCTGGCGTAATGAGAACTGCCCCAACTCCGCACCCATTCATATTAACTGCCCCATCAAACATCAAACTCCATTTGGATTCAGGGTCAGGCCCCTCATCCAGAAGTGGTTCCTCGCAGTCTTTCGCTTTGAGAAACATGATGTCCTCATCAGGGAAATCAAATCTCATGGGTTGGTAATCATTAAGAGGCTGTTGCGCAACATAATCTGACAGTATACTTCCTTTGATTGCTTTTTGCGAAGTAAATTGAATATCGTACTCTGTCAGTACCATCTGCCACCTTGCAACTCTGCCTGTAAGCGCTGGTTTCTCAAAAATGTACTTGACCGGATCCAATTTTGAGATCAACAAGGTTGTATGTGTGAGCATATATTGTCTCAACCGCTTGGCAGCACATACGAGTTCACATCATATCTTCTCAAGCATTGAATAACGCGATTCACAATCTATAAATTTCTTGCTCAGGTAGTAGATAACATGTTCTTTCCTACCTGTCTCATCGTGTTGACCGAGAACACAACCCATGGATCCTTCGAGCACTGTCAAGTACATAATCAGTGGTCTCCCTTGAACTGGAGGTATCAGAATCGGAGGTTCCTGCAAATATCTTTTTATTTTATCGAATGCATTTTGACAATCATCATTCCACTTGACTGTTTGATCTTTTCTTAGCATTTTGAATATCGGTTCGCACGTGGCAGTTAGGTGAGATATGAACCTTGAAATGTAGTTCAATCTCCCTAGAAAGCCACGAACTTCTTTCTCAGTTCTCGGTACAGGCATATCTTGTATAGCTTTCACCTTAGCAGGATCAACCTCTATCCCTTTTTCACTGACAATGAAACCAAGCAATTTTCCGGATCGCACGCCGAAAGTACACTTGTTAGGATTCAGTCTCAACCTAAATTTCCTTAACCTCTCAAACAGCTTCTTCAAGTTGATCAGATGTTCCTCTTCTGTCTTTGATTTAGCAATCATGTCATCCACATAGCACTCGATCTCTTTATGAATTAGATCGTGGAATAATGTCACCATTGCTCTTTGATAAGTTGCCCCTGCGTTCTTCAACCCAAAAGGCATTACTTTGTAACAGAAGGTACCCCACGGGGTAATGAATGTGGTCTTCTCCATGTCTTCAGGCGCCATCTTTATCTGATTGTAGTCGGAGAATCCATCCATAAATGAGAACACTGAAAACTGAGCGGTATTATCAACCAGCACATTAATATGAGGGAGTGGAAAGTCATCCTTAGGGCTCGCCCTGTTGAGATCTCTGTAATCCACACACATTCTAACTTTGCCATCTTTCTTCGGCACCGGTACTATGTTGGCCACCCAAGGAGGATAGTTGGTTACTGCCAGAAAACCTACATCCAACTGTTTCTGTACTTCTTCCTTGATCTTCAAAGCCATTTCTGGTTTCGTTCTGCGCAGCTTTTGCTTGACCGGTGGACAATCCTCTTTCAATGGTAGTCTATGCATAACTATGTCTGTATCTAAACCTGGCATATCCTGATATGACCAAGCAAAGATGTCAACGTATTCCCGTAGCATGACTATCAGCTCTTTCTTTACATCAGCCCGCAGACTTGCACCAATCTTGATCTCTTTCTTGCTTTCCTCTGACCCAATATTGATGATTTCAAGAGCTTCCTGATGAGGCTGAATGGTCTTTTCTTCCTGTTTCAACAACCTAGCCAACTCTTCTGGGAGTTCATAGTCTTCATCACTTTCCTCCTCAGCTTGATAGATCGGATTGTCGAAATCATACATGGGCATAACAGAATCATTTTCAGAGGAATTCACAGAATCAAGTCTGCATGATTGGATTTATGCTTTATTTTAGATTATTTTTGCTTGAAAACAAAAGAAAAGAAAGTGCATTATCATTTTTTTATATTTTCTTTGTGCAAAAAATAAAAAATAAAGAAAGAGTAAAGGAACACAACTTTGTAAACAAAAACGGCCTTTTATTAATATTTGAACATTATATGAGAAAATATGGTGGCCCTACAAATGGATCCTCACACCTTGGGCAGAGTGTGGGATTTCATGCATTATGAAAGACAAGAATTATTACTCTGAATGGTGAACAACATGAACGATTTCTTCACTAGACCAATTTTGCAACGCCTCGCCTGGAGCCAGTGCATATACCCATCTGTCCAGATAATCTGAGCTTTCAGCGCCATCTTCTATTGCTGAGCAGGACTGATTGGGATTGATAATTCCTCCACTGTTGAAGTTGATTGGCCCTCAGAATCGAGGAACTGGCGTCCGGCCCGGCTGGTATCCAATGCCAAACTTGTCTTCCTTCACAAACACATCAATAGCTTTACCCCAACCCTGGGCATTTCCGCTTTCAACCACTTCTCTGGCCTGCTTGTAGGATGCAATTGATGCACTCGGCCCACCTGGCACATTTGACACCACTGCCGCTGAAGTAGACTTTGGTAAGTTATTGATATTCAGGGCTTCGAAAGACTGGCACAGGGTTTCATGAATTTCTCCATCCATTTCCACATATTTGAAAGTGGATAGATGACTCACGAATATATCTTCCTCGCCGTAAACAGTAACCACTTGACCCTCGAACACATATTTGAGCTTCTGATGAAGTGTTGAGGTAACTGCGCCCGCTGCGTGAATCCATGGTCGGCCCAACAAACAGCTATAAGCAAGCTGAATGTCCATAACATGAAAGATCGTCTTGAATATCTGTGGACCAACCTGTATTGGTAGTTCAACCTCCCCAAACACCGATTTTTGGGATCCATCGAAAGCTCTCATAATCAGATCGCTGGGTCTCAGAACCAATCCATCTACTTCAATTTTCATCAGGGCCTTTTTGGGTAACACATTTAAGTAAGAACCTGTGTCAACCAGCACGTGCGACAAAACAACTCCTTTGCATTCAAGTGTGATGTGCATCGCTTTGTTGTGATTACGTCCATCTGGTGTCAAATCCCTGTTCGTAAACCCCAACCCGTGGCTCACATTCACATTCGAAATTACTCCCTCCAGCTGATTCACTGTAATCTCGTGGGGAACGTATGCCATATTCAGAACCTTCAACAAAGCAGCCTGGTGTGCATCTGAACTCATTAGCAGGGTTAATATCGAGATTTTAGAGGGTGTCTGATTAAGCTGGTCAATGATCTTGTAATCACTCTTTTTGATGACCCTCATAAATTCCTCGACATCATTATCAAAATTGACTTTAGGGTCCTCTTCCTGAGCAGGCACCTTGTCATCAACAACCTGTTTTCCTTTCGCTCTTGCAGCAACTTCTGCTTCCTTATCATTCCTTAGAGTCTGGGGAGCAAACTGTCGACCACTTCTGGTGAAACCACTCGGTCCACTGACATTCTCAACAGTGGTACCAACAACAACCTCTGCTTCCTGAGTATTAGTCCCATACTGCCATGGAACTGCCCTATTGGACACATAAGCAGCTGATTCAGGAACTATAATCGTAACTGGTCTTGGCCTCTCGGGCACGATGATAGCAACAGGCTCCTCAACAGGTACCTGTATCTCAACTGGATTATAGTAAATGGTAACGGCAGAAACATCCTGTTCTTTCTCTACTTTATCAAACTGAAGACTTCCCTCGTCCATAAGATCCTGCAGTCCAGCTTTCAACTTACAGCAACCATCAACCTGTCTCAAACAATCCTCGTAATCAGAGGTACATCCAGGAAATACCTTTCCTTTTAACAAACGTTCTTTTACAATCAACAGCGGAGTCTTTACCAAATTAACATCAGTAATCAAATTCAACTTCTCGCCATCAAAAATAGCATTCGTGCCTGCACCTCCATGATGAGGCATTGGATTGTCACGAACATTCGGCGGCCTAGAGAAGTTAATAGCTTTTGCGTCGATCAGATCCTGAACCTTATGTTGAAAGGCCAAGCACTTTTCTATTGAATGACCTGGCGCACCAGAATGAAATTCACATCGGACATTAGCATCGTAACCTTGAGGCAATTTTCCGGAATCCAGCGGCTTCATAGTCCGAAGTTCAACCAACTTCTCTTTGAGCAGTTGTGGTAACAAAGCAGCATATGTCATAGGCAAGGGATCAAACTTACGGTCCCTTTGTCTATTGTTCTGGAATCGGGGTCTACCTTGTTGATCTGGAGTTTGCTGTCCAGCTGGAACCGGAATGGTTACCGCATCCACCTGATGATAGGACTGATTCCTTCCTCTGCCCCCTCCTCTATGCACAGCGCTGGACTCCCCTGCTCTTTTCCTTGGTCCATTGGCAAAGGGTTTCTTCAAACTTGAAGCAACATCTTAAATCTTACCCAATTTCAGTAGACTTTCTATTCGTTCCCCAGCAACGACGATATCGGCGAACCCCGTGGAGGGACATGCAGCCAGTCTATCCAAATATGTCCCTTGAAGTGTGCTCATGAACATATCAGCCATCTCACGATCACCCAAAGGTGGTTGAACTCGAGCAGCCAATTCTCTCCATCTCTGTGCGTACTGCTTAAAGCCCTCCTTGTTATCCTGAGTCATACTCTGCAATTGGGTACGATTAGGTGCCATGTCCAGATTATATTGATACTGCTTTAGAAACGCAGCGCACAAATCTTTCCAACTCCTTATATGAACCCTGTCCAGCTTAATGTACCATTCCAGGGAGGCACCTGACAGGCTATCCTGGAAAAAATACATCCAGAGCTTTTGGTCCTCGGTGTAAGCGGCAATCTTGCGATTGTAAGCTTGCAAATGTGTTTTGGGACAGGTTTTGCCATTGTACTTATCCAAAACAGGAAGCTTAAACTTGGGAGGGATTCGCACACCCTGTACGAGGCCCATGTCTTCTACATCAATTCCCAGAGGATTTTGGCTCTCAATAGCCTTGAGTCTTTCATCCAGCCCTTCATACTTTCGGTCGTCATTGTAGAAACCCATGTCATTGTTGAATGCAGTGAACTGGTCCTCTTGACCATCCTCATTATTATCAAATCCCAGATGTGCCCCACCAGCAGGGATTGTGCCAACAGGAGGAGTGCGCACGTTGCGATTTGGGATTTCAGTTTTCAGCCTCTGGATAGTGGTTCTCATAGCTTCTTGTCCAATCCTCATGTTTTCTTGACCTGTCCTTAGCTCCTGTTGACCTTGAGCAATCCCCTGCATGAGGTTCATGAACTGTTCCATCCTTCCCCTCAAATCAGCTAACTTTGTCTGAACTTGCTCCATGACTCTTGCTTGATTGCGTCGGGTAGAATATCGGTGAACTGGGGTATCAGCTATCGTGCCTGAAAACCAAATAAAGGTTAGCAGGCGCCTGCAAAAGGAAAACCTGCAATGCAAAAATGATATGCAAATGCAAATGCAAAGTTATGTTTGTCATTTCAAGATACTTTTCATATCCTAATTCCAATCGTAACCATGAATTCCTGAAGACCAGGAGTCATGATTACTGAGTTTTGCCATGAAGAGATATTCATATACATCGATCACAAATATCTGAAGACCAAAAATAGTGACTTTGTAGTGTGCCAGTGTGCAGATATCACATCACATATATCTGAAGACTAGAAATTGTGAACAAAAATAGCTCATTTCATACAAATTCCCAAAAACTTTCAAGCACGTTTGTCATAGTTTCAGCAACAAAATAAGAAACAAGCAGTCAAATGGATCCATCAACAATTCTGATGGTAACCATTGCAAATTACAAAGAAACGACGAAATCCTTAATCTGGTAGCTCTACATCTTTCAGCTTCTGGCTGGAGTACTTAATCTCTTCAAACAGGATGCGGGTACGCTGATGATGCGGCTTCTCAATTAGCCCTTTGATTACTACGTCCCTTTTTTCCAATGCATCCTCTAATGACCCCACGTGCATCAGCAAGGCTTCATCTTCATTGGCTCCTTTGCGCGTCTTGATTCCAGCTTGAATTTGAACCAGTTTCAGCTCTGCTGTGACATCTTCAAGCTCCTTGTTGGCGATTTTCAGCCTATCTTCAGCATTTCTTACTTGTTCTTGACTTTTGCTAAGAACTTCTCGATACTTTCTTCTTTCCACGTGTGCTTTCTTCAGCTCTTCATCTTTATCTTTTAACTGGGCCTGCAATTCAGAGTTCTCAATTCTGACCTCATCCCAAGCTTGACCGAGTTTAGCTAACGAATCCTTGCTTTGGGCTAGCGCCTGCTTTGTAGCCTTATGAGCCTGACTAGTATCATTTGCTCCCAAGGTAAGCTTCCGGAAGTATCGAGCTCTCTCATCAAAATCTTCTTCGTTGTCCGCCATGGTTTTTTCTGCTTTCAACGCACTCTTTTCCAACTCTTTGTTGTCAGCTAGAGCTTTCTGAAGACATCTGCTCATTCCAGAGTTCTCTATCTGCAATTCCCTGACCATTTTCTTCAATTTCTGGTACTCTTCGGCCGGTACCATGGAATGTTGATCTGGACATAAGAGAACTTCTCGGGAAAAGGGTAACAACAGCTTTTTGACCTTCATCTCAACCCAAGCATCGTAGTCAGGGTATGATCTACAGTCTCCTTTGCCGAAAGTCAATTTTCCCTCTCTTTGCCTAAATTTCCAAGCATTTATTACTTTCGGCACTCTTTCATTCTTGGTTCCCACGAAAAACAGAGAAGCGTTAATCTCTTCATCAGCAGGAGGATGTCTCGAGGCATAACCAAATTGTCTAACTGCCAACACTGGGTTGTAATTAATCCCACCTCTTCTTCCAAGTAGAGGCACATTCAGAAAACTTCCACATTTGACAGTAAGCTCTATCGTCAGTAATTTAGGATCAAACCAAATAATATTATTGGCAGTCAAACCTATCAGTCTCTTGGACCACTTCATTGTCTCAGCAGTTTCTACAAACGCACCAGTCCGAGGTAAATGTTTGAAGAGCCAATGACATAACAATTGGGTACATCAACTAACCAAACTCCCTCTTGCCTTCTCATTTTTGTAGTGTACGGAGTAATAAAAATCCCCTAGCAGGGTAGGAATCAGATTCTTCGAAACAAACACTTTCATCGCTTGCATATCAACAAAATCAGGCTGACCGGGGAAAAGCACCAAACCATATATGCAAAGAGCTAACACAGCATTGTAAGTAGTCTAATTGTTAGCCTTGGCAGCTTCCTGAGCTTGTTGAAAAAGAAACTCCAAATGAAATCCTTCATCTTCTTTGAGTCTACTCAAGCCACTTTTCACAACAAACAGGTCCAGAAGTAGAACATCAGCAATTACTTCATGGGCAAGAGCACCTTCAGAAAAGTACGGTATAGCAGGCGTGATTGGAATTCCCAAAATAAATGAGAATTCCTCCAGAGTGGGCATCAGAATGTAGTCAGGGAATAGGAAACATCTCATTGATGGCTCATAGAACTGTAAGAAAGTATGCAACCCATCCTTCTCATACTTTGTGAATGCATAGACCATCTTAATCAGCTCTCCATACTCTTTCTGAAAAGTGCTGAGAACATCAGAACCAGCCATGCCTATCATCTTATTCAATAAATCCAGCTTAGGATCAGGGAATTTGTATGACACATTATTCTTCCTTTTAACCTCAACTTCTTGGGAACTCATGATTGGAATCAGACAATATGGTAGGTACCTGAAAATGACAAACATAACCTGTTATGATATGATTATGCAAATGCAAAAGGCACGTGATCAGGTATCCAGGTGTCTGTGTCTGTGTTGAACTGTGTGCACTGTGTCTCTGTACTGAATCTGGCAATATATCTGAGATGAATACTCAAACCACTGTCATAGGATACACTGTCTACAATAATCATAGGATCACCAGTAAGGTATGTAGGAGGTTGGGTTACCTGCAAACCTGTAAACATCCCACCCATACTCACATGTGGTTCCTAGAAAATAAAGCTTGTCAGTTTCAGAGGTTTGAGAAGCGATAGCACATTCAGCCCGTAGGATACAATGATATGCCAATCAAAGAGGTCGTCCACTGACTCACCTTAGAAAATAAAGGTCATCCTATGCAAGTACCAAAGTGGGCCCTCGGGTGCGAGTGGGTTTGCCACAGAATGTGTTCTGCCACTGTCACCGCTAAAGAGAGATGTTTCCACCAAGGTCCTCAAGATCGGTCACTAGAGCCGACAACTCTCTAGATCGACATCCTGGAATACGCAAGATGCGCACGCCATGATGGGTCCCAAGATAGCTTCGTCTAGCTGTGAATTTCGTGATTACCCACGTACACAGATGGCACGTAGGTCCCACTACTCTCCACTCTAAGTCTAAGTGTATACTCGAGCCTGTGTACTGAGCTCATCTCTCAGAAATCCCATCCCGCCAAACAGACAGAACAATGCGACACAGTATAATATACAAAATGTAAATGCAAATATGCTGTAAATATGGTACAAGTAATAAAATACAGTAAACATCAAATACAAGATAACAGTAAACACCCAATGAAAGAAAAGCAAACAAACGCTAGGATTGACTCGCTTAGGATGGACCAGCAATAGGTCAACCTGTCCCCAGCAGAGTCGCCAGCTATCGCTCCCGGGATTTTCATCCTAGTACAAACGCTATAGTGGCACCGAACAGAGTCGCCAGCAATGTGTATTTATCCCAAGAGAGGAAAAGGGAACACCGCATAAACCTGAAGGAAAGAAAAGAACATGGTCTTGCGACCAAGAGAACTGGATTTGGGAGTCGGTTACGCGAGAGGAAGGTATGAGCACCCCCTCGCGTCCATCGTACCCGATGGGATCCACGCTTGCTTGTCTCGATCAAAGGGTGATAGAGAAAAGGATACTGGAAAAGGAACTGAAAGAAAGAAAGGAGAAAGAGAAACAAATGTAAGGAAAATAAAAGAAGTGCTCGCATGGGCCCTACCCCACTGCCTACGTATCTCATCGGGAGAATGAGAATCAGAGCGACGTAGTTCCCCTCACTAGGGATGGTTTGTTTGTATATTTTAGCGGAATACGTCAACGTTCACGTCCTAGCAGTTCGGTGTTGCAGCTCGCTGTAAGGAGACTTAGGCGTTACCTGTTTGCGGTAGAATGGAAATGACGCATCCTTACGGAATGACTGAAGGAGATGAGGAAAGAATTCCCGAAGGAAAAACGTTATTGTTTGTTTTTGTCTTTTAAGAGTTTTTTTTACTTGTTTGCATATGATAGTGTATCTAAATCTTAGTCATTGGAATGTATTCATCCTCACATTCCAAGATGGAATGAGTAAGAAAATACACTAAGTGTGAAGAAGACCCCCACACTTAGTTCCAATTGTCAAGGTTCAAACACACTAGCATACTTGTGTTTATTAAGTGTTTTTGTTGATTATGAAATGAAGAAGTGTTTTTTATTTGTACCTTCAACAAGTATTGCGTTTAAGTCCCTCATACAAGATCAAATGTTTAGCACATTGACCCAAGATGGGTTATATGCTACACATTCTAAGATTATAAGAGAAGACCCCTTATAATCTTTTCTTTATATGAAAGGCCTAAATGCAATAAGTGTCTACCTTTATTAGATATTTTGAATTTTCTTTGAGATGAGAAGAGGAAAGACTCAAAAGAGGAGAAAGGTAAAATCTATATGAACTAAGACTCAATCCTAATTGATTATTTAAGGGAGTGATCCTAAGGTTTGTGAGGTTGCAAAACCTAAAGCCTAAAGAAGAAATGAATTAAACAATTCACTTCTAAAGTAGAAGATGAATTGTAACTCAAAGGGGAAAGTAATAAGTTAATCAAAGTAAGCACATAAGTACTTAACAAAACACAAAATTGAATTGTAAAAGATGAAAGGAAAGAAGTTTGAACGTGGATTCCTTATCCACACTCAATTTCAACTTACCAAAGCCCCTACATGAAAAGGTTAGTCCACGAAATATTTACAAGAGATCCTAAGTAGAAGAACATGGTTAAACAATCAAATGGAAGGAAAGAGTGAAAACAGCAACTATTACAGCCCCTAAATGCAAGACAGCAGTAAATCTATCATCATGTACCAAACAACAATTAACAGCACATGTCCAGCCTACAAAATAGGTGTAATAAGCATTTGGCAGCACATACTACAGCACATATGTGTATAGGCAGCAGTGAAAACTCAGAGGCAGCATGCATTAACACACAATTTCAATCATGACCAACCATTATTATGCATCAAGCCTTGCACATTCATCAAACAAACACGATCACAACCATATTACAAATCATGATGCTTGAAATCAAACATGTTATAATGTATATTACAAAAGAATACACATTGTCAAGAATATGTGAACAAGTCAAAACAAGTATGCATTTCTTGAAATGAAAAGCAAATGAACATGCGCATAATGATTCCAGCAACACAAGCACCAATTAGCAATTAATGAGCTCAAAGTGTGTGCATCATGTGTTCATCACATCAATTAATCAACAATGCAAACATAAACATTCATCGATTAACAATCAAAACCGTGTGTCGAAAAATTGTGTGCACATGATGCTGTGAGGTGCAACAGCATCAAAACGGTCATTAGACATGTATCTTATCAATCCATGAAAATTAGAGATGAAACGGGATCGAAACATGCTCGAAAATGCACAAAAAACACACTCTGCAACAGTGTTAATTGATTACCTATATGTTGTTAACCGAGTAACAGCTTCAAAATCAGCAAAAACAGCAAAAAAACACCTGCTAATCGATTAACGCATATGTGCTAACCGATTAGCAGCTTCAAAATCAGCAAAAAACAGCAAAAAAACACCTGTTAATCTATTAACGCATATGTTGTTACCCGAGTAACACTGCTACAGCAGCAAAAATAACTTTGAAAAAAAATCACTTCCAGCAGCAAAATCACTTATGCAAACAACTCCAATGATCATGTAATCAATTAGGCACGAAATTACATGGAATTACAGTCAACAAACATCAATTGGATCCAATTAACAATCACTCCAAGAATCATATTCAAGCGCATGGATCCAAATCGGAAATCCACAAAGATCTACATCGAATAAGTTGCGAATAAGCTAAAACGAGTGGAGATTTAGGAAAAAACCAACCTACAAAGCGGAGACTTGCTTTGGTAATTGTTGCAAAGTGATCTTGGTGCAGAAAATGAAAGAAAACCAGAGAATCTTCAATCGATAGCCGAAACACGTCGAAACCGAGCAAAAATCGGAAAATGCACCGAAATCAATCTTGCACCAAAATAAATGGTGTGAAACCCTTGGATTGAAGTAGAATAAGCTGAAATTCCAGAAAATCCAACCAATGCAAACCAAGAGATGAAGTTTAGCTCAAGAATTAATCACTTTTCAATGTAAAAAGTGATTATTCTTCAAGAAATAAGAGCTTTTGTGTGTGGTTTTGGAAGTGAGAAGTAGAAGTTGTAGCAAAGTGAAGAGAGAAATGAGAGAGAATTGAGAATGAAATGTGAGAGATTTGAGAAAAAATGGTTGAAGTCCTTTGCAAATGAGTGAAGCACCTCTTAAATAGACTTTAGGTTTGGAGTGTGGGAGGTTTGGAATGAGGTTTGGGTTTGGAGCTAGCTTTGGAGTTAGTTGGACTCAACTCACTGAGTCAAGTTTGTTAACTCGGTTAGTTAGGATCAACTCAGTTACTTGAAAAACAAGGAACCACAACTAGTGCATTGGTGTATGACTTGGGCTGCAAGCAAAGCCTTGTGACTTGTGAATTTTCAGCATGAAACCCCCATGTTCGAGCCCTCATATGACCTTGATAACTCGTTCAAATGAAAAAATGTCCAACATCAAAGTTGAAGAGGACATGGAGATGAACAACTTTGATGTTCAACAATTTTTCGTTTGAAGCCTTCCTAATGGAGAAAATTGGCTTGACATTTGGAACGCCAACTGTTCGACGAAATTATGGCCTATGGGCCTGTGTTTGCCTTGTCATGACTTGATTTTTGCCTTGATTTTACCAAACTTTGATTGATCATAACTCCCTCAATTTTGATCCGATGGAAGAGTTCTTTATATGGATTTGAAGCTTGAAACAAGATCTTTTGTTGTGGCCTGGTGGATTTTTGATTTGATGCTTCAATTTTGAATGGCCTTGGTTGAAAGTCTGATGCAAAATGGCCCAAAATTACTATTTTTGGAAACCCTACTTCTTCCAAAAATGGCAACTTTCCACATCTTGATTTTTTCATGATTCCTTTGGAGTTTCTTGACCAAATTTTGTACATTGGACACATATAACATGAATTTGGCCTCAAAAAGTCAAGAGTTGACTTTTTCCTCTGATTATTTGACTTGGCCCCAATTTCTCTGATTTTTGACCTTTCTTCCAATTGAACCACTTCTAAAACCAATTGAGAGGTAATTTTCCACATACATACACTTAAGAACATGTAGAATACCATGACCACAAGTTTTGTCCAAAAAATCAGAGATTCCTTGATTTAATGGGAAACCCTAGTTTTGGTACCCTCCTCCTAGGAGAAAAATGTGCAGTCTTCAATTTCAAATTCCTCAGAGTATGTTGTGTATCCTCTTAAAGGATGATGAGATATGCCACTTGAGGATGATTTTGAACCAATGACCTACCTCTTTTGGGGGTTTTCCTTCATTTTTTTAGATCTCTTGCATAGTGAAAGATGTAGTGCTCAAATCTCCTGCTGAATCTCACTTTCTTGAGGTATTGGATGATCAATTGGGGTTGCATGAGACATGAAAGACCTCTTAACTTTTCTTGAATGAACTTGTTTGACCTTTTGTGCCTTGAATGATTCCTTGATTGTCCACCTTTTACCTGATCACATGCCCTGATGGTAAGAAGGATGCTATGCTTCATTTTTCTATGTTAAATATGCAATGCAATGCTAATGAGATGGATAGGATATGATATAGGATAATGCTATGCTAGGATGCAAAAAAGGGAGAGCAAATTTTGGGGTATTACACCTCTGACTTAGGATCCTCTTGAGGAGCAGGAGGTGACTGCTGATGAGAGAGCTCTGAATCTTTAGTTTGCGAAGGGGATTCACGAAGCAATCCATGATCTAGGGCAAACCCCAAAGAAATGGGAGGGGTAAAGACCTCTGTTGTGGAAGCGGGAACATGATCGTTTTTCCTTTTTAACACCTTATTCAAGATTTCCATGACCAGACCCATTTGAATCTTCATCTAGTTGACCTCTTCCTTCAGCACTTTTTGGTCCTGAATCAAAGCTTGCATGTCCTTCATAAACCGCCCCATTTGGCTTCACATCTCCCTCAATTCTGCTTGCACTTGATCCATGGTTCTGGCTGGATTTCTACGAGCTGTGTATCGTGAATATGGGAATCAGCTGTAATGCCTGAAACCAAATAAAGGTTAGAGACCCCGCAACAGGTACCTGAAAAAGCAAGCAACAAAATACAAAATGATATGCAATGCAATGCAAATGTCATGTTTATCATTTCCGAGGTGCCTTACACCCTGATTCCAATCTTAACCACCGAAATCTGAAGATCAGAAATCGTGATATAAAGAGACGTGTTGTGGTCATGTGCTTGTGTACAGATATCTGATAAGGACTAATTCTGAATAAAACTGCTCATCCTCATTCAACAAAATATTCAAGTAGATTCAAAAAGGGGTTCATCAACAAATGAAATACAAGGGAAAGATGGATCCATCAACAAGCCTGATGGTAACCATTAACAACAAATTACGAAAAAAAAGAACATCAGTCTGACAATTCCACGTCCTTCAGCTTATCACTTGTGTATTTGATCTCCTCAAAGAGTATGCGAGTACGCTGGTGATTCGGCTTTTCAATCATCTCTTTGATCAAAACATCCCTTTTCTCCAGAGCCTCTATTAAGGAACCCATATGCAGCATCAAAGCTTCGTCATCACACACCCCTTTGTGTCTCTTTATGCCAGCTTGCATCTTGAGTATATCCCTTTCTATCATGACTTCTTCAAGCTCTTTCTTGGTATTCTTCAGCTCTCTTCTAGCTTCTTCTAACTGTTCTTGACTTTTACCGAGGCTTTCCCGATACTTTCTCCTCTGCTCATGTGCCTTCTTAAGCTCTTCGTCTTTAATCTTCAACTGTTCCTGTAACTCAACATTTTCAATTCTGACATCATCCCATGCTCGCTGGAATTTGGCCAACGTATCTTTGGTATGAGCTAAGTCCTGTTTAGTTGTCTTGTGAGCCTGAGTGGCAACATCGGCACCTTTGCTGATCTTCTGGAAGTGTTGTGCTCTTTCATAAAAATATTTCTCTTTGGCTGCTAAGATCTTTTCTGCCTTCTGAGCTCTTCCTTCTAGATCTTTATTGTCATGCAGGGCTTTTTGGAGACGACTACTCATACCAGCATTCTCTACTTGAAGCTCTTTTACTATCTTCTGCCACTTTTCACACTCTTCAATAGCCACCATGGTTGGCTGTTCTGGCTCCACCGAACATAAAAGAGGTTCCCTTGAAAAGGGTAAAAGCAGTTCTTTTACTTTCATCTCGATCCATCTGTCATATTCAGGATAAGACCTACAATCTCCTTTCCCAAAAACCGCTTTTCCAATTTTATGCTTATATTTCCAAGCATTCACTACTTCTACCACCTTCTCATCTTTAGTTCCTGTAAAGAACAAAGATTCTTCAACATCTTGCTCTGTAGGAGGATTCCTGGAAGCATACCCGAACTGTCGGATGGCTAAAACTGGATTATAATTGATCCCTCCTTTTCTGCCAATCAGAGGTACATTTGGAAAATTTCCGCATCTTGTGATAAGCTATATTCTCAATAACCGATGATCAAACCAGATAATACTATCAGCAGCTAAACCTATCATTCGCTTGGACCACTTCGCAACATCTATGGTTTCCACAAAGGCACCTGTTTAAGGCAAATGCTTGAAAAGCCAATGGCACAGCAGTGGAGTACAACAACTAACAGGTCCTCCCCTTCTTTTCTCGTTCTTGTAATGCACAGAATGATAAAAATCCCCTAACAAAGTAGGGACTGGATTTTTAAGAACGAAAACTCTCGTCGCCTGCATATCTACAAAGTCTTGCTGATTAGGAAAAAGAACTAGGCCATATATGCAGAGAGCTAGAGTGGAGTTGTAAATCGTCCAGTTTTTAGCATTAGCAGCCTCTTGAGCTTGACCAGAGAGGAATTCCAGATGAAATCCGTCAACTCCATTTTTGCTACTCACACCACTCTTTATCACTGACTGATCAATTTGCATTGCGGCAGCAATTTCTTTTGTACTATGAGAGCTACCAGAAAAGAACGGTATTGCCGACATGATCGGAATCCCCAAAATAAATGAGAATTCTTCCAACGTTGGCATCAAAATGTAATCTGGAAAGAGGAAACATCTCAGCGAAGGCTCGTAGAATTGCAACAGAGTGTGCAAAGCATCATGTTCATACTTTGTGATAGTACGGACCATCTTAACCAAATTCCCATACCTCTTTTGAAACCTATCAAGAACACCCAGGCCAGCCATGTCTATAACTTTGAGCAGTGAATCCAAGGTAGGGTCTGGAAACTTGTAAGAAACATTGTTCTTCCTTCTCTCGTCATTCTCTGTTGAACCCATGGATTGGAATCAGAAGTGTATTATGCACCTGTAAATGGCAAACACGACCGTTATGATATGATAATGTAATGCAAAAGGGCATGTGATCAGGTCATTAGGTGTCTGTGCTGGATTGTGTGCATTGTGTCTGTGTAGCTCTGAGAACAATATAGAACCATAAATAGAAACCGTCTGAATACAATAGGATGAACCCTCCTTTTGTGTAATGTCAACAGAAAACCGGGTATGTAGGAGGTCATGGTTACCTGCAAACCTGCAAATAACCCTCCCTTCTCACATGTGGGTACTAGGATGTTCAGTATCCCGGGCTCTCAGGTCGAGAAATGATGATACGTTCACCATTTCTGGTTTGGCATCATCATCAATCGAGGAGGCCTCAACAGATTCTCCAAAATGAAAGGTCCTCAGCTTCTGGCACTGAGGTCGAGAAGCAATAGTACATTCATCCCTCGGGGTACAGTACTATCGCCAATCGAGGAGTGCCTCCACCGATTCTCTTTCCCAAAAGGAACACCTATGGCAAGTTCCCAACATTGGGTCCTCGGATCGAGAATATGCAATGGGTTTGCCATAGAACGTGGTCTGCCACTGTCACATCTCAGGAGGAGTGCCGCAACTAAGTCCTCGGGGAAACGGTCACCAGAGTCGACAACTCTCTAGATCAACACCCTAACATGTGCAAGACACACACGTCAGAATGCGTCCCAGGATAGCCTCGTCTGGCTGTGAAGTTCATGAATACCCAACGCACTCCAGACGGCACGTAGGTCCCACTACTCTCCACTCTAATCCTAAGTGTATACTTAAGCCTGTGTAATGGGCTTATCTCTCAGAAATCCCATCCCGCCAAACACAAAACCAGCACAGTCCAATATAGCATAATATATCATATGAAATGAAAATGCTAAAAATGTAGTAAATACAGTAATGTACAGTAAAGTAGTAAATAACCATACAATAAAATGGTAAATACAGCACAACAGTAAACACCCAATGAAAGAAAAACAGACAAACGCTAGGATTGACTAGCAAAGGAAACCAGAGATTCTGGGGTCGATCCCCAGCAGAGTCGCCAGCTGTCGCTCCCGGGATTTTCATCCTAGTACAAACGCGAAAGTGGCACCGAAACAGAGTCGCCAACAATGTGTATTTATCCCAAGAGAGGGAAAGGAAACACCGCATAAACCTGAAGGAAGGAAAGAGCATGGTCTTGCGACCAAGAGAACTGGGTTCGGGAGTCGGTTATGCGAGAGGAAGGTATTAGCACCCCCTCGCGTCCATCGTACCCGATGGGATTCACGCTTGCTTGTCTCAATCAAAGGGTGATAGAAAAGATACTGAGAGAGAACGAGAAACAAATGTAGGGAAAATAAAAGAAGTGCTCGAATGGGCCCCACCCCACTGCCTATGTATCTCATCGGGAACATGAGAATCAGAGCGACGTAGTTCCCTTCACTAGGGATGGATTGTTTGTATTTTTTAGGGAACGGCTAATGTTCTAGCTCAGGTGTTGCAGGCTCGCCGGACCGAGTGCGTTACCATCTTGCAAGAGAACGAGGAGGAGCACGTTCGTACGTTGAGAATGAGTAAGATGAGAAAAGAATTCCCGAAGGAAAGACGTTATTGTTTGTTTTTTGTCTTTTAAGAAAGAAGTGTTTACGATTATGTGTGTTTTGTAACTCGTATTGTATTTAAGTCCTTCATGTAGGATCTAATGCCTCGTATATCGACCCAAGACGGGACGTACGCTAAACATTCTAAGGAAAAGAGGGAAGACCCCTCACTCCCTTGTTCCCACGTGAAAGGCCTAAATACAATATTTGTTATGCCTTTATTAAGTATTTTTTATCTTTGTCTTGAGGAAGAAGAGACTCAAAAGAGGATCAAAGGTGAAAATCTAAGGGGAAACTAGGTCCTAATGTCATCATACAATGATTACCCTATGGTTGAGGTAAGAAAAGGAAGTCTACCTACTCTTAGCATGCATGGATTGCTATCCTAATGTCTCTCCTACCTCCGACTTAATCAAGAATTAAGTGGAGCGAGGAATCCTACGGGATCATGTCATCAGACAAGTAAACACAGGATAAATCAATCACAAAATGAACTAAACGCAACGAAAGAGTAAACAGTGTCAGTCAACAATAACGTCACACAATCAAAGGGAGGGAAAAGGGAGCTTTAGCCAAGGGGTCATATCAACCGAGGCAAACAAGCTAGCTATGGGAAATAAGAGTGCTCGCCCAATGGTATCAAGAACCATGGAGAGCAGAGTAAGAAAGGGGAAGATGTGAGTTAGATCACATAAGCATCAGCATCGATCAATGCGAGCTATAGACAAGGCATAGGGGTTTGATTACTAAACCCTTCTTCCACTGACGGACTCGACAACGAGAGCAGGTAATGTTCAGAGCTTCAATCATGTAATGAGAGCTAAGAACGACTCAACTAGAATAACGGGGGTCGATTGCAAACCCTGCCTTCCGTTAATTGCCTCTTTAGAGGTCTTCAACACAATATCAAACAAGCACAATCATGGCCTCACTTGAGGGCTTTCCATACAATCCTACTTATCATGGCATCGACTATTCCTACTTCTCATGGCATTTGAAAGCATTAAAGAGAAGTGAAGAGATAAGAGGTCCTACCAAACGGATATGAATCCGTAGCAAAGCAACGAAAGTGCAACGAATGCAAGTCACGAAAACACCTATGAACAAATACCAAACCAAGTTAGAAACAAGTTTTTATTTACAAAATGAAATGGCCAAACCACCTTTGGAATGTCTCCTTCATGTACCTTGCACATGTGAACCAAAGACGTTAGTAATAACAAGGGAGGGTATGCACAATATGAAAAGCTAAGTCTAATGACTATGTACATTCGAGTCACACTAGTCAAAGTGAAAGACCTAAAAGGATTATGAGATTAAAAGTCAAGTTACAACTATGCTACAAGACTAATCTACTTTGAAGTTAGAGGTAAACCCACAAAAGAAAACCATTACAAGTTAGATGAATTGAAATAAAACATGAAGATGGACCAAGGTCAGAAGTGAAACAACTTATACACATGCTTAAAATCAATCTCAAAGTGTCACCAATGTTTGCATTAAACTCTCTCTCCAAAGTCAATTCATCCCATGAGCAAAATCACATTCAAACTTACCATACAAGTATGTAAAATTGTCACTCAAGTAATGCAAGTGAAATGACATGGTAAGGCAATGTTAAAGCTCACACACCAGAGGTAAATGACCTATAAAAATGTCCTAATTGAATCCCTAAACAATCATGAACATGGCATACAAATGGCATCAAAGGAAGTGGCCAAAGTGAAACACAAATTCAATTTCACATACACACAAAGAAGGCATCATTTAAAGCATGTGAAATGATCAAAGGTAATACTCAAGCATGTCTCAATTGTGCATCAAAATATACTTAACAACGTGCTAAAACTCATATTCAAATTTGGCTCAAAGTGCCCTCACACAAGTCCTAAACATAACCTCTTTCTAAGCATGTATCAACATGTTCGGTTCGCATTGGAAAATGAGTGAAAAATAGTAAAATACTCTTGAAAATTATAAGTAATTGAACATATCATGCCAAGGACAGTAGATAACCACATACAAAAGATAGGGTTCATGTCATGCACCAAACATACTCAATCAATTGCAAACGTAGCACAAACGTCAATGGTGATCAAACGAATTAAGGTTCCAAAGATTAACTCCAAAAACATCCCAAAACTCAAGTACGATGCACCAATCAATCACTATGATGTTAAACAATCAAAGGCCTAAATGTACATAAAAAATCAGCTCCAAATTGTCAAGGTAAAATCACATTCTATGACCTACATCACAAGATACACCATTAAGAACACATTCCTTTCCAAAATTCCAGAAAAATATCAAACAGCCCCAAAATTGGAATTAAAAATAACCAAAAATTAATTGACACCATCAAGAACTCTCATGAATTTTATTAGAATTTTCTGAGGTACGAAACTATTTTTGGAATTAGATTTTGAAATAAATATGAAAAGAAAATTAAAGGAAAACAAGGAAGAACAAGGGGGGTCTGCGCTATAGCAAAAAATAGTTTAAATTCTTCATGGGCCCAGGGAGAGGGGTGCGATTAGCAGAAGAAGAATTAGGCCCAGGACGCCCAAAGCCTGAGGGTGCATGGTAGGTCCTCACATTCTAATAGCCAATCTTTGTCGTACGATCATTCTTGGAGAAATCATCAGATGGTTTTGAAGCGTGGGTGCATGGTAAACCTGGTAGGAATGCGCGCATGGAATTTACAAGTAAGAACCTACCGGACGGTGACAAGTGTCACCGCCAGAGTGGACCGTACCACCACCATCCTATCCTCTTATCACATAAGAACGGTGCACCTAAATTCTCAATGAATCAAGACTCTCTCTCAACAAGTCCCTCTCTCTCTCTCTCGCACGATCTTCTTCTCTTAAAAACCTAACCGCCGGAGACGACGGTGGCTGGCGGCGGCGTCGCCGTCTTCTCCGGCACCCAACCACCTCAAAACCTAAAACATCATACACGAACCCCTCTCGAAATTTCTCCCTCTCTCCGAATCCGCAAACGGTTTTCTCAAATACTCCGCCACGAGGCCGGATCGGTTAAGCGAGAACCACGTATACGATGAAATCAAAACGCCCTCAAAACGCAAGCAATAAACTACAATGGACTCCTAAAGGTCCAAAGCCGCAGCTACGGGGTTCAATATAAAGTGTTCGTACCTTGGTGACGATGACGCCAACGGCAAAATGCTAGGTATTCCGTTTCCACCTCTTCTTTCCTCTTCTGTTTACGCACAAATCCGATACCTCTAAGTCAATTCTTCTTCCAATCGGAGGCTTATCATATTTTGAATTCTTGCGCGTTGGATTATTGTTGGTGATTGCAGGATTAGCTTTGATGAACTTCCAGATTGATGATGAAGACTTCGCAACTTTGAAGATTGAATGCTACCGAATATGGTTGTGAGACTTGCAGTGGTTGCGGTGAATCTTGCCGTTGATGTAGCGTTGCATATTAGGGATACTAGATGAGGTTGGTGGATAAAGAGGAAGATTGAATTTCTTTTGTCATCTTTGAAGATGAGGTAGAGTTTTGGTTTTTTTTTTGTTAGAGTTTGGTGTAGATGATTGAAGAAGAGGATTCGAGATGAAGGTTCCAGGAGGATGAAGGTGAAGATTGTCGTACCAAAAAGGAAATTGAAGAAGATCAGAGATAAAGGTTTGAAGGATTGTAAATGAGTTTTTTCTGTTAGTCCATGGTTGGAGGTTAGAGTGAGTGTTAGTTATCCTGTTAGAGAATTGTTCAGGAAAAGTTATGCTCTCTTGAGAATTGTTAGAGAAATTGGAGGTTGGAATTCTGTTAGAATTGGGTTAGTGGGATTTTTTGTTTTTCGATCTTTTTCTGAAGGTTTTTCTGGTGTGAAAAGAAACTATCATGAATATGATTGTTGATTTTCTCTTAACTGATGAAGTTGTGTAAAATGAGGATGGTTTCTTGTGATTTCCTGCTGTGACTAAACTTCTGTAGTTATTTTTGAATTTTTAAAATCTTCCTTCAAATTCTTCTTTTGAATTGAATTCATCTGCTACCATTTAACGTCCCTTTTTAGTGAACTGTCATGAAGTACCAACGACACTGTAGTTACTGTTATCACTTTTCTGCAATTTGAACTGTCCAATTGAACCAACAACTATGGAGCTGAAGTTTGGGAAATGAATATGGATTTAGAAAAAAAGGACCTAAAATGGATGTAATAATTGAATATGAAAATTGGTTTGAAGTAAATCATGGTTGTGGATATTTGAATATGACTTGGATATGAAATTGTTTATTTAGAACAAAGGTTAAACATGGAATTGGAACTTTGTTTAAGATATTGGTTATTGAAACTAACATGGATATGGACATGGTTTAAAACATGGATGTTATATTTAATTGGATTTGAAAGTGAATGTGGGTTGAAAAATGGATATGTATCTTATTTGGTTTAATGGATACGAAATGGATTGTATATGGATTTAAAGTCAAAATGAAAGTTAAGAAGTGGTTAATTAGATTTGTGAAATGGATGTTAAAAATGGATAGAGAAAAATTTGTTATGGATTAAGGAAGAAAATGAATTTCTTGCAAATATGGTTGTTAGTTTAGAATGATGGATATGAAAATGGATACGAAGTCTTGTTTTTAGGAAATGGGTAACCAAATGAATCCAAAGCCACTCCCAAAACTTTTCGCAACCCCTTTGATAAAAAGACCACATCTACGACCAAGCAATTTACAACTGAATCCACAACCGTCAACCCCAATTTTCTGAATCCAAACCTCGCCTGAACCACTGAAGAATCTCACCGCAAGACATTTTGGCTCTGAACATTCACAGCTTGAGAAATAGCCCACGGAAACAGATAACTGAATTTGAAACAACCTCTTGGTAGTTTAACCATGATTAGTTCAAACGTCCACCTGAATAGGATCGCCATTGAACAATCATCTTTGACTTGAAGCTAAACACTTATCTTTGAATGCACGCTGATACTCCTTTGAATACGGAAGATCAAACCAAAGGAAGATGCCTTGATCACATGTCCTTATGCAATATGCAATGCAATGCTTAATGTTTAATGTTTTATTTTTCTATGCTTAAATGCAATGTAATGACATGAAAGCTCATGCTAAATGATATGAAAAAAAAAGGAGAGGGAAAATTTTGGGGTATTACATGCACATTCTGACTTTTCTGTTCTTTTTCGGAACTGGCACTATGTTAGCTAGCCATTGAGGATATTATGAGGTGGCGAGGAAACCTGCATCGATTTGTTTCTGTACTTCCTCCTTAATCTTGATGGCCATATCCGGATGAGTCTTTCTCGATCTTTGTTTTACTGGCGGACATTCTGCTTTTAGCGGTAAATAATGTTCCACAATGCTGGTATCTAACCCTGGCATATCCTGATAGGACCAAGCAAATACATCTGGAAACTATTTGAGAATTTTTATCAAGTCTTCTCTGATAGTTGGATTGAGCAGTGCTCGAATCTTAACTTCTTTCTTTTCTTCCTCTGAACTCAAATTGACCGTTTCCAACGGCTCTTTGTGAGGCTCAATAGACCTTTCCCCTTGCCTGAGTAGTCGACAGATCTCTTTTGGAATTTCTTCGTCCTCTTCTTTTTCAGCTTCAAATACCGGGAATTCAAAGTTGGGAGAAGGCATCAGATTGTATGTTTCAATGGGGTTTAAAACAAGCAATCTGCATGACGTGATGATTCATTTTTTAGCAAAGAGAAAGAGAATGCAAGAGTGTGTGCAATGTATTTTCTGAAAAATGCTTGTTTTTTTTTTATTTTGGACTGTTTTAGGATTACCATTTTCTGAAAAATGAAATGTGAAAACAACAATAAATGCGGGAATTCAGAATGACATTATTTATTTATGATTTGTCGATTCTTGAAATACAGCCCTATAAAACAAAACTCTATCGCTTTGGGAGAAGCGAAGAGGGACATTTACAAAAAAGTGAGCCCTATAAAAACATCTGTTTCACTTGGACAAGATGAAAGGTTAAAACAAAGATGGTAATTACTTAGACTTATGGACAACTTTCGGGACATCGACAGCAACCCAATGGCGGCGAACTCCTCTGTGAATCACAAAGTCTGGTACTTTCCTTCTTGGTTTGTCTTCAGAAACAACACTGATTTTTGACAAAGTAGAATCATTGGAGTCTTCCTCCCATGCAGAGTTGTCATAAACGAACTCTTCTGTTATATCTTCCATAGTGTTTTCACTCTCAAGGGGATCTCCCCAACCAGTTGGCTAGATTCCTCGAATCTGATGCGAGAGCATTCGGGAGCAGTGTACTTGACTAAGAAGTCATACTTGCCACTCGGCTGTCCTAAGGTGTCCCAGATTTCTGTGGGGATAGAGGAGTCATCCTCCTCAATGACGTTGACCTCAGGAAAATCATAGTTAATGAATTCTTGTCCTGCATTCTTTGTAGATTCATCATCGTGGTGTTGGATATCTTTGGCATGTCCTGAGTAATGATCCCATGAATCGGTGGGGACATGGGTATTCTTTTCAATATTTATCAGCTGATAGGCACCGTCTGGCTGACTCTTTTGCCCCAAGTCTCCCGTGTATGTCTTCCAGATAGGCAAGTCATCCGGGGGATCATAATAGTCGTAGTCAAAGTTGTTTTTCATTAGATTAACTTCCTCTAATGAATTGGGTGGAGCACGACATCCTTCAGGATCACAATCTCCATAGATCATCCGGATGTCTGATCTTGGTATATATCTCGGGCTCCACTTTTGAAAACAGAATTGCGTGTGTGCTTCTTCCTGAGACATATAACCGTCATGTTTAAGGTAAGATTTCCACTCTTCATCCATATCGGAGGAGTCGTTCCCATCGATGGTGTGTACTTCTTGAGACACTGGGTGGAGGAATCCTTCACTGCGAAAAAAATTCTGAATGGGACGAAAACTTTCGTCTTTCTTAGTGGTCTGGGTACAGGTTGAAGAGTAACCAAGACCTTTCTTTGTATTGTTATCAATAGGAATTACAATCTGTCCCCGTCCTTTTGTGTCATTACTCTTGATTACTTCGAGAGCGTCCATGTATGAGGAAATCGATGTCCCTTTTTCTAGTCGATTCTCATTGCTCACTGAGAGTGCTTGGAACTGAGTTCCAACAACCACTTCCAGTTCTACATAGGAGAATGATGATAAGTTTCTCACGATTAAGGCCTACTCTCCGCAAAATGTGACTAATTTGTCATTCTTGACGAACTTCAGTTTCTGATGAAGTGTCAAAGTGACTGCCCCAGCTTCGTGTATCCAAGGTCTCCCTAATAAACATTTGTATGCTGCCCGGATGTCCATGACCTGGAAAGTGACTTGGAAAGTGTGAGGACCAATGGTTATGGGAAGCTCGACTTCGCCGATAACTGTTTTTCTAGATCCGTCAAAGGCTTTGACGATGATCTCACTGCTCCTCATCAGAGCTCCTTGAAACGATAGTCATATCAAACTTGATTTTGGCATAACATTCAAAGATGATCCTGTGTCTACTAGTACGCTGGCTAAAGCATCGTCTTGGCAGTTGACCGTAATGTTAAGCGCCATATTATGATTCTTGCCTTCTTCCGGCAGTTCTTCATCACTGAATCCTAAGTTGTTGCAGGAAGTGATGTTGGAGATGATGCTGTCAAATTGTCCTACTGTCACATCTTGTTCCACGAAGGCTTGCTCTAAGACTTTCTGTAGAGCTTCCATGTGAGCTTCTAAACTAAGCAGGAGAGATAGCACAGAGATTCGAGACGGAGTTTGCAACAATTGGCCCACAATGTTGTACTCTCTTTTCTGGATGAGCTTCAGCATCTCATCGTTGTTCTTTATAAGGTATGGATTATTGGATTGACTAACTTGTTGGTTAGTGTCGCTCCCGGGATTTTCATCCAAGTACAAATGCGAAAGTTGCGCTGAAACAGAGTCTCCAGCAATGTGAATTTATCCCAAGAGAGGGAAAGGAAACACTACGTAAACCTGAGGGAAGGGAAAAACATGGTCTTGCAGCCAAGAGAAATGGGTAAGGGAGTCAGTTATGTGAGGGGAAGGTATTAGCACCCCCTCGCGTCCATCGTACTCGATGGGATCCACGTTTGTTGTCTCGATCAAAGGGTGTCGTCGTCTGGAGCTCCACTGCTACTGGAAAGGAGAAGGAATGGGAACGGAAAAGAACGAAGAAACAGAAGAAGAGGGAAAGAAGTGACTCGACAAGACATCGCCGGAGTCCTAGGCCTACGTATTCCCTCGTGCAATGGGAAAGTCAGAGTCAACGTAGTTCGGACACGAACTAGGGGAAGGTTGCTCGCCAAGACATCGTCTTCTTGTGCCTACGTATCCTCAATCTAACCAGAGAGAGGAAGTCAGAGCAATCGTAGTTTGACTTACTAGGGGTGGATTTGCTTTGTTATGTTTTTTTTAACGGAAGACGCCAAGGTTCGCGTTCTAGCAGTTAGGTATCGCAGCTCGTTGTACGGAGTCTTAGGCATTTGCCTGTTTGCGGTAGAATGGAGGTGACGCATCCTTTGTGAATGGAATGAGGAAGATGAGAGGAGAATTATTGTTTTTGTCTTTTAAGAAGAAGTGTTTTGATTTATTGTACTTGTAACCCATATTGCACTAAAGTCTATGACATAGGAACGAATGCGTCGCATGGTCTTCCTAACAGGACGTATGCTAAACATTCTAGAAAGGCGAAGGGAAACCCTTCTCCTTCCATTTCTCGTATGCAAGGCTCATATGCAATACATGGTAATCCTTTATTAGATGTTTTGCCTTTTGTTTGGAGATGAGAAGAAAGACTCAAAGGAAGAAAGGAAAAAGTATAAGTGGAGGACTAACAACCCTAAAGTTATCATGCATGGAGATCCTGTGGTTATGTGGAGTATAAGAACCACCTAATTCTAAAGAGAAGAGAGGGATAGCACTATCTAATGCCTATCCTACCTCACCTTAATCAAAAATTAAGGATGAGCTAGGATCCCTAAGGGATGTGAGAAAGTTCTACACAACCAAGCATTATATCATGTTATTCACAAAAAAGAAAAAGAGAATTGAAAGAGATGAGATGAAAGAAGAGATGAGTATGGATTAACATCCACATGTTCAAATGTCTTACCTCTGCCCCTACACAAAAGGTTAGTGCACAATTATCACAAGTAATGAATATAAGTGCAAGAAACTAAACCAAACAAGACTATTTGCTTTAAGAAGACAAGTTAGTAAGGGAATTAAGTTCAAACCAAAAGGGAAGGGTCTTAATGGTTAAGGGACATGCAAAGTCAGTATGTACATGTTAAATGATCCTACTAATGTAAACATATCATATGAAAACAAACAAAATCAAACTATGCACCAAACAATCATACAAATGCAAATGCAACATTAATAATGCAATATGAATACAAATGAATCATGAATTAAATGACATTTAAGAATGCATGTGAATGTCATTTAATGACCATACAAGTCATGGATGTAAGAATTAAAATAAATAGAGCAAAGAGAAATGAACAAACAACCATTAAAATTCAACAATAATGCATACTTGTAATGCAAGTAAGAGATGAAGATGTAAGATGAAAAATCATGTAATAGGAATGCAAGTGGATTATGACATTTAAGATGACATTTGGAGGTTAATAATGGAAGCATAAAGTCTACACAAGTCTCACATTGAAGCATATTGAAGAAGAACAACAAATTAGTTCATACAAGTTCAAAATATGCACACACTAGCTAAAACAAACCAAAAGAAGTCATGTAAGTGAAATGGATCATGCATGAGCATCCAAGTCAGTAGCATATCACACTTTAAATGAAGTTGAAATCAAAATGGAAGACCTATAGTGTTCACACAATTCATGTCATTACTTGTTAAAAGTTAAGGGCAAAACACAACCAAAATTGTCAAGTATAGAGGACTTATGAAATGAATGAAGATAGATGAAGTTAGAATGAGTCAAGAGCATATTAGACATGTCAAGGTCAGAGGCTATTGACCTCTAATAGGTCTCATACAAAACCTAAAAGAAATGGAAGACATACATCATATAAGGTACAAACAAAATTAACAAATAATTGTTCAATTTGGAGATGACATACCAAAGTAAGAATGCATGAAACAAATGGGTATTTTTATGAGCAAATTGAGAATTTACAAGTATATGCACATATTATGGGTCATATGAGATCATGTGTAATGGAATGAAGCAACAAGTAAAAGCACATTACACAAACAATGGAAACTAGAACAAGTTGAACCAATGAAGATAATTTGAGGTCATGTGAATTCAATTAAGTGAAATGAGGTTATGAATCACACATGAATGATTAGAGACGATCTAAAAAAGAAAGTAAGTCATGTTTTTATGGATGCACAAGATCATGTAAGTATTGAGCAAACAAGTGATCAACGAGAAGCATATAAGGATGCACAAGCTCACACAATATTCCAAGTTAAACAAATGTACCCAAGCCATGTAAAAGTGGACTTTGAATAGCCTATAATATGATGAAAGTGACCTATAATGTTCACACAACATGTATCAAGAGATCCCAAGATTGGTCAAAAAGAATTGCCTACAATACACATCAAGACCTAAGCATACGTTCTCTAATATTCACACAAACAAACATGCCTCCATACAATCCATAAAGTCATATTAAAGGGATGAGAAAATTAGGAAGAAAAAAGTAAATTGAGATACAATCAGTATGCAAGCATGCTTCAAAAAGATAGCTCAAAAAAAAAAAAAATCTTTGCCAAATATACACACACATGCCTCACATGTCATGCTATCACCACAAGTATCATGCACAAATAGGACCCCCAAACATTAACCAAAAATGATTTTAAAAATCCACAAAAAATGCATAAGGTGCCTCAAGATATTATGAAAGCACATATCAATTATCATGCAAAAAATCAGTACACAACTATGTCAAAGAAAATCACCATGAAGCATAGGTCATGACTTAATGCACTCACAAAAGAAATTAAAGAAAAATTCATAAAAATATGTCAAAACATGATAAAACTAGAAAATAAAATGTGTAAAAATTATTTAAATGTATTTAGATACTACTTGAAGTTTTTGGGAATTTTTGGATGCTTAAACGTATTTTTAAAAATTAAAAATCAAACATCATGCAAAAGAAATTAAAAAAACCAAAGAAATGGGCCAGGGGGTGCAGGGCAAATAATTCCACAGTTATAAACATGCATTGGGCTCAAAACAAGGGGTGTGAATAGCAAGCGAGGTCCAATCCAATAAGCGTAATCTGATAAGGGTTTATGCCATGGAAATCAGTCAAGACGTTGACTTAACAATAGCCACATGATCTGGTCATCTATGATGATCAGTCCAAGTAATACAATCACATGCATCTCAATGAAAGTACATGATAAGCAATCACACACCACACACACGTGAACACAAGAATCAGAAAAAAAATGGCACGTGAGCAACGCATGATTCATTAATTCGCTGGCAGGCTAATGAACGTTAGATCATACTCATCCAACGGTTGTGTTTTAATCTGAAGATAGAGTTAGGGTTCATGCAAGGTTGAGTTCTCAGGTGGCCGGAGAAGACTTCGGTCATCTTCTCCGGTGATCCTCCATCGTGGATAAAATTTCAGGTGACCAGAAACACACAAACCTTATATCAAAACGTTCCTCTCAACTAGTAGATCACGAATCTAGCACCAAAAATCACAAACAACACACATACAGAAAGGATCGAAGCCAACAAGTTTTGTCCTAAAATTTCAACTAAGCATCTATGATGCCTATCAACTAGCGGAAGTCACATTGCTCCTACTGAGCTTCAATCAAGCCAAAAAAACAAGTGAAACAAAGTGATTCAAGAGTAGGAAGTTTTGAATCCAAACATGTTCTATTGATGAGCTCTTTCAACACAAGAAAACCAGAGGAGTATGCTCTTGCTCCTTGAACTTGATTTTGGCCAAATAAAGGCTATGAAATTCGAATTCTCTTGAAAATCAGTGGATGCAGGTGTAACAAACAAGAAGCAATGCTATGCTTTCTTGCTTACTCCATTGATGATCCAGTGCGAGAGAAAGAGAGAGACACTTGAGAGAGAGAACTCAGAGGGAGAAGAAGAGTGTGAAGTTTGTGAAATGTGTAGAAAATGAAAAGTGGTTGTGAATTCTGTTATGGAATATTTATATAAGTGAGGTTAACAGTTAGAAGTGTGGTTAGGTTAATTATGAAGGTGAGTGAAGAGTGAAAATGAATTTTAAGAATGGAGAGTGAGAGTGAGTGAAAGAAGTGTACACGGGTCTGGTTGTTTTGTTAGGGTGAGGAGAGGATCATGGAATTAGATCATGCACATTGAAATGAAAGGTGGTGATGAAGTCAAGGTACAATGCAAATGCTTGTTATGTAAGTTTCTTTTTTTTTTTGGTTTGGACAATTTAAGTAAAGGATGCATAAGTCTGCATGGGAGCAAGATGTTGGTTTGGCTTTAAATGGCAATGCAAGATCATGCGCATAGGAAGTAGCATCAATACAACATTTCTTGTTTTGGCATCCATGACAACATTCCATGATGATGACTTTGGAAAGATATAACCCACTAATCCATGGATGAAATAACAAGGTCCTTAGCTTTTTGGAAATGAGGAATGAAGAAGAACAAGATTGGTGTCAATGACAATTGCAATAGGATCCTTTAAAGTGCCTAAAAATGATCATGAAATTGTCTGGTCATGACTGACTTGAATGACCACCTTGCCTTGGTCGTGCCCTCCCCATATGCATGTGAATGAATCAGTTTGAGACTCCCACTTTAAGCTACTCTATCTATCAAATGGTTGATCAAATGAAAATTTGTTCAACATAAAAGTTGAAGAGGGGATCAAGAGGAACAAAATTGATGTTGACCACTTTTCCATTTGAAGTCTCTATCATGGAGATTATTGGCCATGAACTTGGACACAAACTGCACACCAAGTGTTTGTGGAAATTATGGCGCATGAGCTGGTCATGACTTGCCATCTTGCCTTGATTTGTCTCAACTTTAATCCATCATATCTCTCTCAATTTTAATCCAATGGAGATGTTCTTGTTATGGATTTGAAGCTTGAAATGTGAACTTTTGATAGGCCTCCCTAGCCTTTCAATTTGGTGCTTGGAACATGGAGAAAGAATGCTCTAAAGTTGACCTCTCAGCTTGCCAAAACTTGCCATAAATAGAAACCCTAATTCCTATTTTTGGCAACTTTGTACATTTCTTGATTTTTGATGAATCTCTTATTATTTCTTGATCAAATCTTCACCAATGATCATATTTAAGACGAGGAGCATGAATTTGACCTTAAAAAGTCAAGATTTGACTTTTTCCTTTGCACAGTTGACTTTTCCCCAATTCTCAATCAATTGATCAATTGAAACCCTTCCCAATCAAATTGATGGACAATTTTTCATCCTTAGACCCTTGAGGACATGTAGAATACCATAGAATCAAGTCTTGCCCAAAAAATCAGAAATAAACTGATTTTATGGCCAACCCTAATTTTGACCCCTTAGTCTAGGAGAAATCAGCACATCCTCTAAATCCAAATTCCTCTGAGTATGATGTGTATCCTCTCTTACAAAGATGAGATATGCTATTTGGAAATGATAAAAACTCAAATATTTTGCCCATTGGGGTGTTATACTCAAGATTTCCAAAACCCTAGTTTGCACTGGTTAGGAGAATATGACTTCCTTCAATCTTCTACTGAATTCTCATCTTGTTATACCTTGAGGGCTCAAATGAGATGAATTGAGATATGAAGAGCCCTTGTGACTTGTTTGGAAAAGCTTTTCTCTTGTCCTTTGGCTTTGAACTGTCCACACCTTGATGTACTTGATACTATGCCTTGCAACAAATGATGTGTATAATTTTTAGTATGACCTATTATGAAATGCAAATGCATGAAACATAAGCCAATTATTGGAGAGAGATAAGAGGGCAAATTTTGAGGTATTACAGCTGCCCCTATTCAATCAACTGTGGACCTGAAGGGATGAGAGTAATGGCTGTCAGACATTCAAGGTACATAGGGATTGAATACAAAAATAACCAGAAAATTTGCGCTCTGTGGGTAAAAGAGAAGTATATGTGACAAACAAAGCAGTTGTGGTGATGGATGTTGGTGGAAAAGAATCTAGAACAAATGAAATCAGAGGGTCGCCTGTCGGGAACGGCTAAAGTTGAAAACCTATGGCTTACCTGTCGGGAACGGTAAATGAGCCTGTCGGGAACGGCTAGGTTTAAAACTCAAAGGGTGCCTGTCGGGAACGGCTAAAGTTGAAAACCTATAGCTCACCTGTCGGGAACAGTAAATGGGCCTGTTGGGAACGGCTAGGTTTAAAACTCAAAGGGTGCCTGTAGGGAATGACTAAAGTTGAAAACCTATGGCTTACCTGTCGGGAACGGTAAATGGGCCAGTTGGGAACGACTAGGTTTAAAACTCAAAGGGTGCCTGTCGGGAACGGCTAAAGTTGAAAACCTATGGCTTACCTGTCGGGAACGGTAAATGAGCCTGTCAGGAACGGCTAGGTTTAAAACTCAAAGGAGGCCTGTCTGGAACGGCTAAAGTTGAAAACCTATGGCTTACCTGTCGGGAACGGTAAATGGGCCTGTCGTGAACGGCTAGGTTTAAAACTCAAAGGGTCGCCTGTCGGGAACGGCTAAAGTTGAAAACCTATGGCTTATCTGTCGGGAACGGTAAATGGGCATATCGGGAACGGCTAGGTTTAAAACTCAAAGGATGCTTATAGGGAACGACTAAAGTTGAAAACCTATGGCTTACCTGTCGGGAACGGTAAATGGGCCTGTTGGGAACGGCTAGGTTTAAAACTCAAAGGGTGCCTGTCAGGAACGGCTAAAGTTGAAATCCTATGGCTTACCTGTCGGGAACGGTAAATGAGCCTGTCGGGAACGGCTAGGTTTAAAACTCAAAGGAGGCCTGTCGGGAATGGCTAAATTTGAAAACCTATGGCTTACCTGTCGGGAACGGTAAATGGGCCTGTCGGGAACGGCTAGGTTTAAAACTCAAAGGGACGCCTGTCGGGAACGGCTAAAGTTGAAAACCTATGGCTTATCTGTCGGGAACGGTAAATAGGCCTATCGGGAACGACTAGGTTTAAAACTCTAAGGATGCCTGTCGGGAACGTCTAAAGTTGAAAACCTATGGCTTACCTGTCGGGAACGGTAAATGGGCCTGTCGGGAACGACTAGGTTTAAAACTCAAAGGGTGCCTGTCGGGAACGGCTAAAGTTGAAAACCTATGGCTTACCTGTCGGGAACGGTAAATGGGCCTGTTGGGAACGACTAGGTTTAAAACTCAAAGGTCGCCTGTCAGGAATGGCTAAAGGAATCCTATCGGGAATGGTTCCTGAAATACGGCCGAGATGTAAGATCAAAAGATCTACAAACCGAAAAAAGGGACTCTGGTGAGGAGGAAAGAGGTGAAACCTTGGCACTGCTTTGAAATGTCCGTTGAGGAGTGAAAAAGACATTCTTTTGGTTTTGTCAATGTGATAGAAGAGAAACAATTTTGGGTTCTCGAACGAGGTACCAAAACTGGCTTATGCTTCGCATGCATATGTTTGAATTTTTCCATGGCGTAATGCTCCATCTCGAATGGAAATGCTACGTGTTTTTGAGGATGCAATGATTACTATATGCAACATGCAAGGAGGTTCCTCAGCAAAATAAATGCTGAGGAAAAGAAGGCAACTCCGCTGGGGATTGAAAACTGAATTGTCCTCGTGCTCGCAACTCATGCCAGGGAAAACAAAATAAACTGATCTCCTAATCTGGGCTCTGAACTGACGAACCCGTTGAAGTTACTGTAAGGAATAATGACCTGGCTGGGGAGGCATCATCTGAATGAATCTGTTTTGGGAAGAACCATATCCATTGAACTCCGCTGGGAAAATGACAACTTTATGACCTAGCTGCTAGGGAGTTGAGATCAAACGAACTCTTGCTGAGGAAGGAAATACCTGCTGAGGGACTGAGATCTACCATGTTCATGCTGGGGATGACAACCTCAAGGAAGAAATTCCTGCTGAGGTAACCGCTTCTGCTTGGGGAGAACTATTATTTGAGTCCTGTTGGAAAAGACACTGAAGACATCTCATGATATTGATGGGCCAACCAACGAACATTAATACCTGCAAATAAAAGGGTGTACACACATGCCCCAGGGTATCAATGAATTTTGCATTCATCACCCAAGAGTACCTGGCATTCAAAGCAATTTTAATTGTTTTCTTTTGCACACATGTCATTGTAAAACCTCGATGTTTTCAAATGCAATGTTTATCAAAAACTTGGACGTTTTTTGCAATCAAAACAAACTGTAAAAGAAAACACAAGAAATGGATATTCTGAATGAAGAAAATTTTATTGATTGAAAAGCCCGAAGATAGGCGTTTACATCAAAAGGCAATTCCTGGAAAGAGGTAATTGCTTAAAAGAGAAAAGAAACTATCCTAATGGCAATGTGGAAAACGGAAATCCATTGAGTTTCAATCCTGCTATGATTCATATGTCTTCAAGACTCTCCAAGTGCTTCGCTTTCCGAGGGGGATGATTGAACCGATTCCTATCCTTCGGAATGCCTCTTGTTGAAACGAGACAGGATATAGGTTACTCATATCACAACCTTTCGTTAAATCCCGCTATTGCCTGGATCGCCCTTTGCGGGTTTTCAATCCACCGGGATACCCATTTTTGCCTAAGTTGCCTTTTCGGGTTTTCAACTTACCGGGTGTACTCATTTTTTTTTATTTTATCCCTAATTTTTTCCCGAACCTTTTTCTTTTTTTTTCCTTTTTCTTTTATGGTTCGCCGGGATGCCCTTTTTTGCCTGGACTCTCTTTTTACTGTTCAGCGGGTCTATTTATTTGAAGTATTTTTTGACTGCGTCTGAGTTCATAGGCGACGGAAAATCCTCACCATCCATAGTTGTAAGCATCAAGGCTCCGCCCGAGAAAACCTTCTTGACAACATATGGACCTTCATAATTCAGAGTCCATTTGCCCCTGTGATCAATATTAGGAGGAAGAATCCTTTTCAACACCAAGTCACCTGTTTGATAATTCCGAGGACGCACTTTCTGATCGAATGCCCGTTTTATCCTTCTCTGATACAGCTGCCCATGGCATACTGCTGCCAATCTCCTTTCTTCTATGAGACTCAACTCGTTGAACCTCGTTCGAACCCATTCAGCCTCATCAAGCTCGACATCCATCATGACCCTCAGAGAAGGAATCTCAACTTCAACCGGTAAGACCGCTTCCATACCATACACAAGAGAAAACGGGGTTGACCCAGTAGACGTACGTACTGATGTACGGTACCCATGCAAAGCGAAAGGCAACATCTCATGCCAATCTTTGTACGTCACGACCATCTTTTGCACAATCTTCTTGATATTTTTATTGGCTGCCTCGACGACACCATTCATCTTTGGGCGGTACAGAGCCGAATTGTGATATTCAATCTTGAAGCTCTGGCACAGCTCTTGCATCATCTTATTATTAAGATTAGAACCATTGTCAGTGATGATCCTTTCGGGCACCCCGTATCGACAAATAACCTCTTTCTTGATAAACCGGGCAACCACCTGCTTGGTGACATTTGCAAACAAAGCAGCTTCCACCCACTTGGTGAAGTAATCAATGGCCACCAGGATAAAACGATGTCCATTAGAGGCGGTGGGCTCAATCTTCCCAATCATATCAATGCCCCACATGGCAAAGGGCCACGTGGAACTCATCACGTTTAAAGGATTCGGTGGCACATGCACTTTATCAGCATAAATCTGGCACTTGTGGCATTTTCGAGCATATTTGAAACAATCAGCCTCCATGGTCATCCAGTAATAACCAGCTCGCAACAATTTCTTTACCATGGCATGTCCACCAGCATGGGTACCGAAAGAACCTTCGTGCACTTCTTGCATTAACATGTCTGCTTCGTGTCTATCCACGCATCTGAGCAAGACCATGTCAAAATTTCTTTTGTATAATACGTCATCTTCATTCAAGAAGAAACTGCCCACTAATCTTTTCAGAGTCTTCTTGTCATTAATGGATGCCCCAGCCGGATACTCTTGACTCTCCAAGAAACGCTTGATATCATGATACCAAGGTTTATCATCGGTCGATGTATCGGCTACAAACACATGAGCAGGTCTATTAAGTCGCATCACATCAATTTTAGGTATATGATTCCACCAATTCACTTGAATCATAGAAGATAATGTTGCCAAAGCGTCAGCCATTTGATTCTCATCACGAGGTACATGATACAACTTTACTGTTTTGAAGAAAGTCAACAGTCTTCTCATATAATCTCTGTAAGGGATCAAATTGGGTTGATGGGTGTGCCAATCTCCGTTAACCTGATTGATCACTAGAGCAGAATCCCCAAATACATCAAGAGTCTTGATCCTTAAATCAATGGCTTCTTCAATACCCATAATGCAAGCTTCATATTCGGCTTCATTGTTGGTGACATCAAAAGTCAGTCTGGCAGTGAAAGGTATATGGGAACCTTTCGGAGTTATGAGAACTGCCCCAACGCCACTACCATTCACATTAACAGCCCCGTCAAACATTAATTTCCACTTGTCATTAGGATCTGGTCCTTCATCAACTGGTGGCTCATCACAATATTTCATTTTCAAGTACATGATGTCTTCATCACAGAACTCAAACTTCATTGGCTGATAATCATCAATTGGTTGCTCAGCAAGATAATCAGACATAATACTACCCTTTATGGCCTTTTGGGAAGTATATTGTATGTCATATTCTGTCAACACCATCTGCCAACGGGCAACCCTTCCGGTGAGAGCTGGCTTCTCAAAAATGTACTTGACTGGATCCATCTTTGATATCAATAGAGTTGTGTGAGTCAGCATATACTGTCTCAAACGCTTAGCAGGCCATGCAAGTGCACAAAATGTATTCTCAAACATTGAGTATCTAGACTTGCAATCTGTGAATTTCTTGCTCAGGTAGTAAATGATATGCTCTTTCCTACCTGTCTCGTCTTGTTCACCGAGAACACAACCCATTGAATTTTCACATACCGACAAATACATTATCAGTGGTCTCCCAGGAACTGGAGGCATCAGAATCAGAGGCTTCTGCAAATACTCTTTTATTTTGTCAAATGCCCTTTGGCAATCATTATTCCAATGAATTGATTGATCTTTTCTCAACAATTTGAATATTGGCTTGCAAGTGGCTGTAAGATGATATACGAATCTAGCAATGTAGTTCAACCTCCCTAAGAAACCACGAACTTGCTTTTCTGTTCTTGGTTCGGGCATATCTTGTATTGCTTTTACTTTTACTAGATCAACCTCGATTCCCCTTTCACTGACAATAAAGCCCAATAGCTTACCAGATCTCACCCCGAAAGTACACTTGTTCAGGTTCAGTCTCAGTCTGAATTGTCTCAAACGTTCAAAAAGCTTTTTCAGATTCACCAAGTGCTCTTCCTCAGTCTGCGACTTAGCAATCATATCATCAACATAAACCTCAATCTCTTTATGAATCATGTCATGAAAGAACGTCACCATAGTACACTGATAAGTTGCCCCTGCGTTTTTCAAACCAAAAGGCATCACTTTATAGAAGAACGTGCCCCATGGGGTAATGAACGTTGTTTTTTCCATATCTTCCGGCGCCATTTTAATCTGATTATAACCGGAAAAGCCATCCATGAAGGAAAATACCGAGAATTGAGCTGTATTATCTACCAACACATCAATGTGAGGTAACGGAAAATCATCTTTCGGACTTGCGCGATTTAAGTCACGGTAGTCAACACACATCCGGACCTTGTCATCTTTCTTGGGTACCGGGACAATATTCGCAACCCATGGTGGATATCTGGTGACGGCCAAAAAACCTACATCCAACTGTTTCTGCACCTCCTCTTTGATCTTAATGGCCATTTCCGGTTTAGTTCTTCTGAGCTTTTGTTTGACGGGGGAACAACCTTCTTTGAGAGGCAACCTGTGCACAACAATATTTGTATCCAACCCCGGCATATCTTGATAGGACCAGGCAACGATATCGACATACTCGCGCAACATCTCAATCAGCTCTTTCTTCACATTCTCTGCTAGGCTTGCCCCTATTTTGACCTCTTTCTTCACGTCCCCAGTGCCAAGGTTGATGGCTTCTAGTGACTCTTGATGAGGCTGAATAGTTCTTTCCTTCTGTTTCAATAATCTGGCCAATTCCTCGGGAAGTTCACAGTCTTCCTCATCCCCCTCTTCAGCTTGGTAAATTGGATTATCAAAGTCATATCGAGCCATAGCAGGACTGTTATCAACTGGATCCGTAGGATTGTTTCTGCATGAATGATGGTTCATGCGTTATTTTAGAAAGAGCTTTTTTTTTAAAAGAAAGAAAACAAACTATGGAGAAAAACATTGCCATATTTATTTGAAATAAAATGAAAAGTGTAAAATGAAAGACAGGGATCACAATTTTTGAATACAAAAAAATGTTCTTTTATTGATGATAAACTTGCATATGAAAAAAATGTGGCCCTACAATGAAATTACTAGGCCTTGGGCAGAGCCTAGGATTTTACATGCAACATGAAAAAACAAAGAAAATTACTCTTTCTGCAGGGTGACTTGGATGCGGTCTTCAGAGAACCAGTTGTTCAGCTCCTACCCCAGGACACATGGGCGCACCCAATTGTCCATATCATAATCGTTGTCCCCATCATCTTCATTTGCAGCAAAAACTTGACCATGATTGATGATCCCCCCACTAGAAAAAGAGATAGGTCCTTGACGCTCTTGGCCTGTTAGCTGTGAAGCTTGAGCAGGCTGGTAACCAATTCCACACTTGTCTTCCTTAAAAGGCAAATCAATCAACTCACCCCAATCTTCAGCATGGCCTGACTGTACTACTTCGAGAGGCTGTTTGTAAGAAACTATAGAATTTCCCGCTTTTGTTTCACTGGAAGGGGGGTCATTTTCAATACTTATGGCTTCGAATGCTTGACAAAGAGTTTCATGGATCTCGCCGTCCATCTCCACATATTTGAATGGCGACAAATGACTGACAAATATATCCTCCTCTCCACATACTGTGACAACCTGACCATCCATGACAAACTTTATCTTTTGGTGGAGTGTTGACGAAACGGCCCCTACAGCATGTATCCACGGGCGCCCTAGCAAGCAGCTATAAGCTGGCTGGATTTCCATCACATAGAAAACTGTATTAAACACTTGAGGTCCAATCTTCACAGGAAACTCTACCTCCCCAACAACTGACCTTTTGGAGCCGTTGAACGCGCGCACAACTAAATCACATGGTCGGATTATAACCCCCTCAACATCCAACTTTGCCAAAGCCTTCTTCGGCAGTACATTCAGGAACGCGCGCACAACTAAATCACATGGTCGAAGTATAATCTGAATTGTTGAGAACTTGTGAAGTTGTTCCAATGTAGGTGAATGCACGAGTTGACGTAATTGAGGATTCGAACCGAATACTTGATTCAATACTTTTTTCAATGCTAAAAAGCCGGTTCGGATCGACTTATGTCAACTTTTGAATCATGTTTGTTTGCTTGAGAAATAAAAGTTCGGTTGTGTAGGAACGTTATCGTGTCGTTTTCCCGTAAAAATGTGTTTTAGTCATAACTTCCTAACCGTGGCATGTTTTTGCGAATACGAATAATGTAACTCGACTTTGTTGATGATTCCAGAGCTGTTGGTGGACTTTTTGGTCAATTTCGGACAACTTTTTTCTACTGTTTCACTACTGCCAGCCGACCAAATTGGCCTAAAAGTACCACTTCCGTGCGGAATTAATTCAAACCGAGTTCGTTTTTGAGTCCATTGGCACGTTTACGGTCAACCATACGATTTTTGTTCAATTCTGAGTCGGTGATTTTTGACGCGTTTTTTCCGTTTTGCGCTTTTAAGCTCCGATTTGTGCGTATTTTGCTTGTCGACTTGCATTTGATATGTGCTTATACTTACTTGTTCATGCATGATCATTGTACTTGCGTTTGTTCATTTCCGGATTGACTTGGTGCACGTTTTATGTTATTGCGTAGTTGCTGCCCCGTCTTGAAACACAAGTTCCGATGCATGTTTATTACTCATATGCTCATCATTGTGCTTGGTTTTGAGTTGCGATACATAGGTGCAACCTTCGGTTGCACCTCCTTGTGGTTTCTAATGCTTTTGTTGAGTTTATGCAAGGTTTTCATGGAGATTCCGACGACGTTTATGCACTTGGTATTCCACTTTATTTGTGGGATACCGCCTCGCCTGTGACATAATTACTATGCTATATACCGTTTGTTTGTCTGGATTCTACTTTGTGCAGGTTGCATTTGTGTAGCCGCATTCGACTAGTGTACTATGTGTGATTTATTTTCACACCGATGTTTTGACGCTTATGCTTGTACCGGATTTCTGATTCGCTTTTGTTTGCATGATGATAGCTCCCTCTCCGGGTTTCTTGTTCTGCTTGCATTGCTACTTACGGATTGCTATCCGTGTGGTATAATGTCTCGAACTGATTTACTCTCTTTCCGTTTTTTTTCTTTTGATGCCATGAGAAGTAGGATTGGGAGTCCGTGCCACTTGGTCGGCAATTCTGGAAGTCCTCAAAGGAAGCCATATTTGTGATTGTTTACTTTTGTGCCAAAGACCTCAAAAGAGGCGTCCCATCCCCGACCCCCCTGATAAGTCCTCAGAGAAGGCAAGCGAAAAGGGACCTATAATCAATCCCCGCACATTCTGTTGAGTCGTTCTTAGCTCGCGTTACACGTTGATGCTTTGAATATGTGCCCCCGCTCTTGTTATTGAGTCGTCAAGTGGAAGAAGGGTTTAGCAATCAGACCCCCGCACCTTGTCTATAGCTCGCATTGGCCGATGCTGATGCTTATGTGATCTGATTCACATCTTCCCCTTCCTTACTCTGCTCTCCATGGTTCTCGATACCATTAGGTGAGTACCCCAATTTCCCATAGCTAGCTTGTTTGCCTCGGTTGATATGACCCCTTGGTTAAAGCTCCCCCCTTTTCTACTTTGATTGGGTGACATTATTGTTGACTGACACTGTTTATTCTTTCATTTTCTTTTAGTTCATTTTGTGATTGATTTATCCTGTGTTTACTTGTCTGATGACATGATCCCGTTGGATTCCTCGCTCCACTTAATTTTTGATTAAGTCGGAGGTAGGAGAGACATTAGGATAACAATCCATGCCTGACAACATTAGGTAGACTTCCCTTGATCCTGACTTTAGGGCCATCTTTTGCATGATAACCCTAGGATAGAATTCCCCTTAGTGTTTTCTTTTCTTTAAGTCTTCTCTTCTAATCTCATAACCTTTCTAAAACACGTAATAAAGGATAACGTGTATTGCGCATGAGCTTTGTATATGGGAAGTGAGGTATGGGGGGTCTCCCTTCATTCTTCTAGGGTACTTAGTGTACGTCCTGTTGGGGACGATACGCGACGTATTCGTTCCTATGTTATAGACTTGGGTGCATTGCAAGTTGCAAATTAACTTAAATCCATTTCTATCTAAAAAACACAAAACAAACTCAAACTGTTTTCATCCTTCGGGATTGCTAAGTTTCAAACCATTTTCAAGAAAGAGCACGTTACTTCCGTCTCGTCGCAAACAGGCATCGACCCTAACTGCCGGACGCGAACTTAACGTCGCTCATAAAAGAAACAAACAAAGCAAAGCCTTCCCTAGTGAGGGGAACTACGTCGCTATGATTCTTCATTGGTTAATGGAGATAAGTAGGCAGGAGATCGTGCAAGATCTCTCCGAGCACAACCTTTCTTTATCACCTCTTTATCTCTTTTCGACCTTGTTAAGTCGAACTACGACTGCTCTGACTTCCTCTCTCTGGTTAGATTGAGGATACGTAGGCACAAGACGATGATGTCTTGGCGAGCAACCTCCCCCTAGTTAGTGTCCGAACTACGTTGACTCTGACTTTCCCATTGCACGAGGGAATACGTAGGCCTAGGACTCCGGCGACGTCCTATTGAGTCACTTCTTTCCCTCTTCTTCCGTTTCTTCTTTCTTTTCCATTCCCATTCCTTCTCCTTTCCAGTAGCAGTGGAACTCCAGACGACGACACCCTTTGATCGAGACAACAAGCGTGGGTCCCATTGAGTACGATGGACGCGAGGGGGTGCTAGTACCTTCCCCTCGCGTAACCGACTCCCTTACCCGTTTCTCTTGGTCGCAAGACCATGCTTTTCCCTTCCCTCAGGTTTACGCAGTGTTTCCTTTCCTTCTCTTGGGATAAATACACATTGCTGGCGACTCTGTTTCAGCGCCACTTTCGCGTTCGTACTTGGATGAAAATCCCGGGAGCAACAGTTAGGAACTTCCGTTTGAGGTTCGTTTTCTTTGGCAGGTTCTCCAACTCCTCTTTTGAAGATCCAACCGCTTCGGATAACTCGACTGATGTCGGCAATGTTCACGACGGATGGTAATGGAGTTTCCTTTCCATTTTCGATGGTCGTTACACCATACTTGTAAGGGATAACCTTTTCTGATTTGTACGGTATTGGTCCTGGCAGGTAGATAACCACACGAGCTTTTTGATTTCTCTGACCATTATAGGAAACCTCAATCAGTTCCTGGTTGGGAACTTTTCTACCATCAAGCAGGATTCTTGATTGATTGAGTAGAGGGATTATGGCGCAAACGTCCTTGGTTATTCCATGATTGGAGATTATGACAACGCTTTTGTTCTGACCAGGGAGGTAGTCTGGTATCATGTTAATCGACCCAGAACTCGAACATGGTCGAATCTCTTTCCGGTCCAACTGATTTTGGAGGGCTGCTCGTACTAGATAACATCCTAGGTTATTTTTCGCTCATACTTTACAGCGCTCATAATTGTGAGGTGGTACCCGACCGTATCCACTTTGTATGTATTGCATCTTTACTAGATCTGTTTCTATTGAGCGGATATCACGACTTTGATGTCTACTAGGATTCCCATTAGTCATACTAATCCGTTGTGTAGCTTCATCCAAGTAGATTGGAAGCCACCAGTGGTCCAACAGATGTTGGAGTGTTCTTTGTACAAGTACACACCATTGGTCATTTTCACGACATTCTTTACAGTCTTGATAATAATGTAAAGCCAAAAAACCGAGCCCGACCTGCTTAGCATGTAATTCCACCAGACTGGTATTCATCAAGCGTATGTCAAATATCTGAACCATATTGACTTGATGGTCATTTCTTTCATGGTAGTCTTGGATCCATCCGAGATCCATCTGACCTCTCGTACAAAAAAGCATCCTTGATTGTCTGTTGAGCAGACTGGACAAGCGCTATAATCGTGTCGCGATAGATTGTAATACTGACTTTGTCTCAAATGCATCGCCACTAAGTTGACGTTCATTGCGCGAATGTCGTGGTTCTGAACAATGTTGGGATGTGCATTGGACATGTTTACTTCACGAATTCGGTGATCCTGCATCCAGCCCAGATCCATTTGTTCTTGTAGAGCTGCTTATACTATGGCACACCCTTGATTCTCCTGGGAGCAGATATCACTCTGATGATAGTTGTGAGATGGCACATGATCGTACCCGCTCTGTCTGCAATGCATTTTCACCAGATTGGTTCCCAATAGGAGTACATCGTGAATTTGATAATTGTAGCTAGATTCCTCCTCTATTAAGTTCACTGCAGTTTTCTCATGTTGTGGCAACAGGTTTGTCTGAACATTCGGATTAGTATCTTTGAAAGATAAGAGCCTGTTCCTGACAAGCTTCTGTACATCAGACTTGAAGATGAGACAATTTTCAATGTTATGTCCCATTCCTCCTTGATGGTAAGAGCAAATTTGATCTGTTTTGAACTAAAAAGGTGGATTTTCTGGTACTGTAAGAGGAGTCCTGGTTTGAACGTGCCCCTTGGCCAGGAGAAGTGGAAATATTTCTGCTTACAACATCGGTATAAGGACAAACCCTGATGGTCGTGTCGTACGATCGTTGTTATTGTACTGTGGACAAGCCTGCTAAAGAGGCTGTTGCGGCCTTTGCTGATACTGTTGTTGATTTTGTTGGCTCTGAGCAACCTGAGGTTTATAAGTCGGAGCTGGCGCTGGGTTGATAGCGGGAGTTACCGCTGCTACTGGTTGATACCTTCGCCTTTCCTTTCCCAAGGAGATATTACTGATATCCTGCTCTTTCTTCTTTTGGAAAGCACTACCGTACCTTTTGGTACTGTTGGATGGCTCTGCATCCTTGACCAATCGCCTTCTCGAATCGCTACTTCAAGACGTACTCCCATGTTCACCATTTCAGTGAAGTCATGGGCGCACTGGCGACCATTCGGTCGTAATAGAATGAGCTCAACGTTTTTAGGAAAATCTTGGTCATTTCCTTTTCCTCAAAAGGGGGACAAATCTGAGCGGAAATTTCACGTCATCTCTGAGCATACTCTTTAAAAGTTTCTTTGTCCTTCTGTGACATTGCTCTAAGATGATCCCTATCTGGTACCATGTCCAAATTGTATTTATACTATTGAACGAAGGCTGCTCCGAGATCTTTGAAAGTACTGATCTTGGTGCGGTTTAAACCCATGTACCATTTGAGTGCGGCACCAGTTAAACTGTCTTAGAAGTAATGGATTAATAACTGTTAATTTTCTATTTGAGTAGACATTTTTCGAGCGTACATCACCAAATGACTTTGAGGGCAAGAGTTGCCTTTGTATTTTTTAAAGTCAGGCACCTTGAATTTGTCTAGTATCTTTATATTAGGGACCAAATAGAGGTCTGCGGCGTCCTTTCTGAATAAGTCTTGACTGCGAATGGCATGCAGTTCCTTCTGCATTTCCAAGAATTATTCCTGGAACTCATTCATCCTTTCGTACATGTCTTCGTTTCCACCAGAAATTGCTTGCGGAATTTGTCCTTCTGGGACAGTGTGTACCACTGGTTGTGGTATAGACATTATAGCGGTGACTCTTGGCGCTTCCATGCCCTGAAGTCTGTAACCTTCAGGAGTTGCTGTTGTAACCCTTGCATCTTCATTTTCCCAAAGTTTGTATATCTTACACTGGAGTTTTTCTGCATCAGACATGAAATAAAGGACAGACTCCTTTAAGGGAAAAATATTTTGACGAGGGTAAGGAATCTTCAGCTTGAGGGTTCTAGTTTGCACCCAGTGTAGATAAGGTTCCATGAAGGTACAGTTTGGTCTTCCCAAACACTCTCTGCCTTTCATGTGAATATGTTGCCAGACATGCACTATTTCCTTCTTTAGTGCCCTGTCATTTTCCCCTTCCTTGAAGAAAAGACCTTCCAGATGAAAGTTATGTGGGATATTCTTCATCGGGTATCCGAGTTGATGGCGAGCTAAAATTGGATGATAGTTGATTCCTCCTTTAGTTCCAATGAGGGGTACGTTAGGGAAATTTCCACATCTGTCTATGATTTTTATCCCTTCGTAAATCTGATTATACCAATCTATGTCAGAATTAGTAAGAGACATAATTCTCTGTGACCAAAGTAGAGTACTCTTGTGATCCCAAAAAGCACCAGACTTAGGCAAGTAGGAAATGAACCATTTGTAGAGTAAGGGTACGTAGCATGTGATCATTCCTCCACTGTACAAATTCCTTAAGTGTACAGAATGATAAGCATCTGCAAGCAAGGTTGGTACGGGGTTTTCTATCAAGGAGATCTTAACAGCATTGGTATCGACGAAGTTGTCGATGTTGGGAAAAGGAATAACCCATATACGAGCAGAACAAAGAAGTCTTCGAAGGCAGTTATGTTTCCTATACTAGCAAAGTATAGAGCTTTCTCCATCAGGAATTTAGCTGGTAAACCCTGGATTCCTCCTTTAGTGGTTATGTGAGTCCTAACTTCTGACTCGTTCCAAGAGATTGCTCTTGCAATGGTTTGTTCCTTTGGAATTTCTTCCAGTCCAGAAAATGGAGCTCGATCAGTGATAGGTAAATAAAGAAGATGGGAGTACTCTTCCAGTGTTGGTGCCAGTTGGTAATCCGGGAAAGTGAAACAGTGGTAAACCGGATCGGAGAACTGTACCAGCGTAGACATAATTCTTTCAACCGCGTTGACTCTTAACAGAGACAACAGTCCTCCATGCTTAGCTCTGAAAGCCTCGGGATTTTCATACCCCAAATTTTGACCACTAAGATATCCCATCATTGTGCAAATCATCACCACAATATGGATGTATCATTATGCCTCATCAGTCTCCTCAAAGATGGGTGAGCATTCACTACAATCAGAATCAGGGTTTCAAGTCCTCTCTGAGCTCTTAGACAAAGGATCAATCAAGAAATGACATGATCTTCAACTTGTCTAACCTCTCAAACATCCATAAAGGATCAAGAGGACTCCCACATCAAGGATTAAGCACAAAGCTGCAACCTTCCAAGTGGATTAAGCCTCAAAATCGCCAGTGTCACCAAATTAGGGTTTTGGTCGACCAGGGCCTCCAGATGGAAATTTTCCTCTGAGCATGAGCCAATGCTTCAAAGCATAACCTAAAATACTCTATGGGACCTCATGAACCCAATCATCAAGTCAATTTAGCCTCAGGGGCTGCATCCACCAAAAATCAGGAATTAGGGTTTCTTGACATAATTCACCCCTAAGTTGACTTTTGGGACAAAACATGAGCCAAGACCTCAAGACATGATTTGAGGGTCTCCAATACACTACATTGATCCATTTGCAACAATGGATTGATCCAAGAAGCTTGATTCACAAGTTTCAAGTTCATTAGAACACAGTTAGGGTTTCGCGGAAAAAGTCAACTGTGCCTTTGACTTTTGACCCAGGCATGCTCCCAAACCTTGGGACATGATTCAATACACCCTATAACACCTATGAAATCAATCCATCAAGTTTGATTTAGGTCAAGGACTTGATTTCATAGAGGATCGCACAGTTTGGAGTTCATCTGACAAACAGTCAACTGTGCACAAAAGTCAACTTTGACTTTTTGAGATTTTTCACAATTATGGTTCTTTGACCCTAAAATGATGTTAATGTGTGATTGGAATCATCATTCATCAAGAAAAATCAAGAAAAGTGGGATAACTTTTAAAGAGGTAACCATAAAAAACTTAGAAATTTTCTAAGTTATGGAACAAAGTGGCTAGGGTACCAACTTCCAAGGATCATAACTTGAGATCCAAGCAACCATTTGGCCTGATCCAAAGATGGATTTGTAGCTCTCATGGCATACTTTAAAAGGGTCAACTACACCTCATTCCAAATTCATCACAGATTTTGAGTTATGGAATGATCAAAATGGCTGAAAACATGAAATGCCACTTTTTCCAACACTTAGTGAAATTTTCACTAAGTCAGAATCTGTCTTGCTTTTTTTCCAAAAGTAGGGGGATGTTTCACTTGGATCCAAAAAGCATCAAGACAAACTATGATAACACATGTGTTGTATCATATAAGAGCTTTCCAAAATGGCCAAGAACTCCATGAAACTCCACTTAAACCATGAGATATGACAATGACAATGTGCCTTGCTACAAACTGTCATGGCAAGGCAGATTTGTTCATTTCGCTCGATTTGAGTAAATTTTACAAATGACAAACAAGTTTATCCATCTGAAGACCTCAGGGGGGAGACCAAGGAGGGACAAACACTGATCCATAAGCCTCCCAAGTCTTTGGAACCAAAAGTAGCATGCCAAACCTAGAAATGCCTAAAAGAGGGACAAGACTCCAATTTTGGTTTGGAGCATTTAATCGATGCACCAAGGTGGCATGGACTGAGCCCTTTCCAACTGAATTCAGTCAAGACTTATCCAAGAACTAGGGAACCAGTAGCCTGTGCTCTAACCTCTAGTCAATGGTTAGAGGAGACTTGGATTCCCATTGATCAACATTGGCCAAACCTCTGCTGCAGTTGCCATTCACTATTGAAGCCAAAACAAACTTGCTATACTATAAATAGAGCTCATTTGTGATCATTTGAGTACGCCAAATCCATCAAACAAATGCTTTCCTCAAAATCACCTTCTCACTTCCAAATTTTCCTTCCAAAGCAAGTCACTATCGGGTTTTGAGTTTAAGAGCAATTCCAACCAAACCAATCACACACACACCTCATAAACATAATATAGAAGTGATCCAAACACTCATATAACATATGGAACACCAGATTCTCAAAATCACCAGCCATCTGCACAAGCCTTTGACAGATTTGCAGTTGAGGTGCCAAATCAAGTTCCAGCTCAATTCAATCTACTACAAGCATTCAGACACATCACTTGGCACCTAAGGAAGTTGTGCAAATCATTGGAACCAGCTTGCAACACCTCTAACACAAAACACGATCACCAGCTGCAAGAGGTAAGCATGAGCTCTTCTAACTCTATGATCCATGCATTTTTTGCTGCACAATAATTTGGCCATATGTTCATAATCATGCATAGAATGTTTACCATCAATCAATTGCTTTGTTTGAATCGTGTATGGAATTTCTGAGTCTTCATGCAAATTTTAGGGTTCTTGAGGTTTCTCTTTGATTTCTTATTCCATACTTAAAATAAATGAAATTAAAGACCATAAACATGATCGTGAGCCGAAAACGAGCAGATTGATATGTAGATTGTATGATATAATCAAGTATTCAGTGAGATTGGATAGAAAATGCAAATCTGCAGAAACAGAGGGTGGCGCGTGTTCTTGCCATGTTTTTGGCGCCCTTTTTGAAAATTCAAATATTTGAATTTTGTGATTTTATTTAATTGATTCAAAATTTAATTTGTCTCTGAGTTTTAATGATTTTGAGTTGATTCTTTTTTTAATAATTCACAAAAATGTTAAAATATTTTATTTTATCAAAAAAATCCAAAAATATTATTTACTTCATATATTTGATATTTTTGTAAAGAATTAATGTTTTATTTGTTTTTAACATTTGAAATATTTTTTCTCCTTTGATTTTCCAAACTTAATTGATTTCCAATCATTTTGTGGATATAAACATGATTTTTCAAACATTAATCCAAGATCACAATTTGCTTTTCACACATGTTTAACAATTTTGATCATTTTAATTGAATTTTTATTCAATTAAGATATATTTTTGAAAACAAATTAGGGTTTTGATTAATTCAACCTTCGTCAAACTTTTTAAAAACACTTTGGGCCTCTTGATAGAGTGTAAGTCCCAACCCCTTTTGTAAATAACAATTTTGGGCCTCACACATTGTATAAGTCCCTCTGTATATTTTCAAAAGTTTGGCGCGATTGTCGCCTTTTTTACAAAATCAACTGGGCCTACCCTCATGTTATATGCCCCATTTATTTTATTTAAATTTCTTTGGTCCTCTAATAGAGTGTAAGACCCAACCCCTTTGAAAACCAAAACATTTTTTGGCCTTAGTCATTGTATAAGACCCACTGCGTTTTCAGAAATCTCGGCGCGATCGCCATTTCAAAACGAAAAGCTTTTGGGCCTACCCTCGTGTTATAAGCCCCATCTCTTGGGCCTCCAATAGAGTGTAAGACCCAATCCCCTTGTACATAAAAACTTTGTGGGCCTCACATATTGTATAAGTCTCCCTGTACAGTTTTCAAAACAGCGGTGCGATCATCGTTAAAACCTTGGGCCTCTCCTTTAGCTATAAACCCCAACAATCCTTTCAAAGCACTTTCTCCTTTGATTTTGAATTCAAATATATATATTGTTATCAAAGCTTTCTTTATTGAACAAATAACAAAATAGCATGGAAGCTCTATAACGGGTAAGTGTTTATCCGCTTTCATTTATCGCTTTCATATGTATATAACTGTATTATGGGGTTGTTTCATCGTACAAGACACACAAAAGCACTCTCTTGTTGAGTCAATCACTTGTTAGTACTCTCTTGTTGAGTCAACCCTTTTAGCCTCTATCTCGGGATTCGTACGAGACAACAAATAAAAGACACCCTCTTGTTGGGTCAATCGCCTCCTCTTAGGCTTTGTATAAGGAAACCTTGGTTGAGTCAATCAACCTTTTAGCATCAAAATCTGTGCCTTGCTCACAGCATACAAATATCAACAACTCCTCTTTAGAGATGACAAATTCTCTCTCATCCAAACCACCTTTAGCTTCACATCTTGGGCTTTGAACAAGATACAAATCACCTTTAGCTTTATGTCTTGGACTTTGAACAAGAAACCAAAACAACCTTTTTCCTCCCATAGAATAGGAGGAACTACGATTGCTCTGATTTCCCTGTTTCGTTAAACGGGAATACGTAGGCATAAGATTGCAAAAATCTTAGCGAGCATACTAATCAAAAACCCAAAACCCAGTACCTTCAGATATCAATCAAAAGCATCAAATCTAAAACCTCACTAATAGTCCAAACACTGTGTTTTTAACAAAATAAACAGAAGAAGGGCCCACGTCTACATAGCATCTGTAAACCAACAGTTTTGACTGTTTAACCTCAGTTTGCAAGCAGGGTTAATTGGAGACATCTATTTCTCTTCCTTAATCAGCTTAACAGGATAAAAAATGAATCGAACTGTTGTACCCGAGCGATAGTGCTTTAAGACCACAAAAATCGCGCTACAGAAAAAATGACGCCCACCGTGGGGCCCAATTCTCTTTCTTACAATCTTCGATGGAAACCTTAAGTTCACAATCTTAGGTAGAAAACCCTGAGTTCACAAAGTATCACAGAAAGGCGACTATGCTGGGGAGTCATTTTCTGTATAGGATCATAAGACTAGAGGTCTAGGATGATTACGACAAATATATATACTGCTTTTCCTAATTGATATCTGTGTTTATTTTTCTGCTAATGGGAATGCGTATGATGCCGCATGTGGAAAGATTGAGTATACACCTAAGATAGGTGATGGCAATACGGGTAATCTTATGGGTAGTGAATCTCAGTTAAGAGTCCCCGGTCGACCATCAAACTCAGTGGAGACTCCCTATGCAGATACATTGCCTATACGACTCCGGTTGTTGAAAGTAGTGTGGTCGACTGGGTTATCTGAGAAGCTGAGGTTTTTATTAGACTGAAACCATTTTGTAGTGCGGAAGCTATCGGAAATAGTTTCCACGCGATACTACCCTCATTTGAGATCACTCTAGGATACATCAGCTCGCTGGCGATCCGCTTGCTGTTGTTATCCCAAGAGGGATCAATGATTTTGCGGACAGGATAATGCCTTCTAAGTTGTGATAGTCTTGAGAAAAGTTTCGCCGAGAATAATGCCTTTCTCTGTTCCATATTGTATAAGCCCAAGAGGAGGCAAGACTGTATCTGGAATTTCCTATGGGGAACTAGTTTTGACTGTGTTGAAAGAGCAACCACTGGTTTGATCTAGTCTTAGACCTAGTTGCTGGGGAAAACTCTAAGCAAATATATACAAGTATATACAGATAAAATATATAAACAAGCATATATTGAGAAGGATAGTGGAACTTACAGTTGTGCAAGCCCAAGCATAGTAACCATAGCTGTATGGTTAGTTATTCAAGAAATTGAAGAAAGTTTTGATAATAACTTATAATTTGAATCTAAATAAAAACGGAAGTTGTTTTGAAAAGAAGTTTGGGGCTTATACTCAAGGAGAGGCCCAAATGATCTCTTTTGAAAAGACGACAAATGCGTCGTAGTTTTGAAAATCACAGAGGGACTTATACAATGAGTGAGGCCCAAATTATTTGTATTTACAAAGAGGATGGGTCTTACACCCTATTAGAGGCCCAAGATTTTTTTTTTATACAAGAGATGGGGCTTACAACTTAAGGAGAGGCACAGATGAAAAACAGTGATCGCACCGTTATTTTGAAAATTGTACCACAACTTATACAATGACTGAGGCCCAAATTATTTAGGTACAATGGAGGTTGGTTCTTACACTCTATTAGAAGCCCAAAAGTGTTTGAAAAAGAATAAAAATGGGACTTACAACCAAAGGGAGGCCCAGTTGAAAATTGTTTTGAAAACTGTGATCGCGCCGAGATTTTTTTAAAACCTAATGGGACTTATACAATGACTGAGGCCCAAAATGGTTTATCTACAAAGGGATGGGACTCACACTCTATCAAGAGGCCCAAAAGTTTTAAAAAGAAAAGAGAATGGGACTTATAACTCAGGGAGAGGCCCACGTGAAAAACAATGATCGCACCGTTGTTTTGAAAATCGTATCGGGTCTTAAACAAGGATTGAGGCCCAAAAAGTTTGTGTGTGACAAGGGATGGGTCTTACACTCTATTAGAGGCCCAAAGGTGTTTAAGTGAAGATTGAAAAAATTAAATTTAAGAGAAATCTTAATTTTATTTAAAAATATATAATTTTCAAAGGAAATTAAATATAAAATATCAAATATATTTAAAGTCAAGTGGTAAGCTTTGAAAAATATTTTGGAAAATCATATTTAATCATGTGAAAGCTTGAAAATCAATTGGTTTTGAAAGATCAAGATGGAAATCTCATTTTAAAATGTTTGAAAACAAATAAAATGAAATTAATTACAAAAATTCAAACTATTTTAAATATATATTATAAATTCAAATTTTTTTGTGGAATAAAATATTTCAACATTTTTGTGAATTTTCAAAAAAAGAATCAATAAAAAATAATTAAAATTGAGAGAGAAATTAATTTTGAGATTAATTAATAAAAATCATAAAAAATGAGAAAAATAGCAAAATGAGAGAAATAGCAAAAATGGTCTGGGTAGGTCTTGAACCCATGACCTCCAACCAAACACACACGCGCTGCTACCACTGAGGTGGTGATACATCCGTGTATCAAAACCACCCCATGAATACATAAGGGTGACCTGAATTTCAAGTCAGGCCAAGGCAAAAACCATGTTTTGGTGAATTTGCATGAAGGTCATAACTTCCTCAATTCTCCATGGAATTGGATGAAATTTAGATGGATCCTGCCTAGAATTTCATGAGGAATCCAATGGTGATTTTAGAATTTTCTAAAGATGCTTCTATTTTAAAACCCGATAGTGGTTTCAAAATAGGCCAAGATTTGCAAGTTCTATGCTATCTTATCATACAAGCGACAATAGCATGGTAAATTGGTTCAAATACAACACATTTGATATATATGACATGTTTATGTTCAATGGACATCAAATCAATGAATATTTTAAGAGTTCAAGTTGTGAAGCACTTACCTCTTGAAGCTCCTTGTGCTAACTGTCAAGATGCTTGTGCCAGAAGTAATCCAATGCTTTAGACACTCTTGATTGATCCCTTAAAAGCTTTTAGGATGATCAAAATCAGCTGGAAACCTCAGGAACAAGAATTGGCTCTTTCTTGCAAAAGTGGCAAAAGTGACCAAAATGGTATCTCACTCAAATGGTGTTACAATTGAGGGATACTTATTAGAACAACTTAAGGATTGTATTTGGGGAGTATTTGAATGGTTAATTGGTTTTGAAAGTGATTGGATCAAGACATGGCTTGAAAAATGCAGAAAAGTTAAAATTTGAGGTTTCAGAGGTTGACTTTCTAATTTTGATGTTGTACAATGAGGATGAAGGTGTGAACACCTCCAATGGATGATTTATGATGTGTTTGGATGGTTATTTGAGTGAGTTTTGCTCTGGTTTCAAGAATTCCCAAATTGCTCAAATGTGACTTGAAATTGAAGTAAGAGAGGGAGAGTGAGAAAACAAGGCTTTGGTATTATTTTAGTGTGGTTTGAAACATCGGAAATAACCTCTATTTATAGTAGAGGAAGTTTGTTTTTGAAGGAATAGTGAATGGTAACTGGTTCACTCTATTATCCAATGGATATGCCCATGTATCACTTCCTTAAACGCCAAGGTACCAAGTCTTCACTTGGCCATTGACTTGAGCTGGTCTTGGTAGCTCTAGGTCTTCTGATCTTTACAACAACCTTGACTCAATTGGACTGATATGTTCAGGTTCATGACAGCTCTAAGCACCACATCAATTCCAAATGACAAAGTTGAAGTTTTTGGAATTGAAACTTGAATGATCACATGCCAAAGGATAGGATCCTTGACTCAATGGTCCATGCTTGAAAATATCAAGTGAGTCATCAAGATTCCCTCTGATCTTGGAAGAGGACAAAGCTTGCAAGATGACAGAATTTGAAATGGATATCGTGTGGCACAATAAATGCACCAAATCTGCCTTGAAACCAGTTTGAGCAAGGCATGTTGTAAGATCCATAACTCCTTGATCAAGTTGAATTAATGGGAGTTCTTGTACTCTTTGGAAAGCTCTCATGACATACTTTAACTTTGAAGTCCACCAACTGATCTGGTTTAGCTTGGATCAAGGTGAAAAAAGGCCTCAAAGTTGGCAAAAAATGAAACAGATTCTGAATTGAAAATTTCACTAAGAGTTGGAAAAAGTGGTCATTTTCACTTTTTGTGATTTTGATCAATCCATAACTTAAAATCCATGAGGATTTGGAATCTCTTTTAGTTTACACTTTTGAAGTATGTCATGTGAACTTTCATTTGAGTTTTGGATGGAAGAAAAAGGCCTTAGGGTTTGGGAGTTATGACCTTGCAAAGTTGGTACCAAATCCATTTTGTTCCATAACTTAGAAAATTTTAAGTTTCTTATGGTTACCCCTTTTGCAAGAAACCTCACCTTTCTTGATTTTTCTTGATGAATGATGATCAAAACCATACATTAACATTGTTTTTGACTTAGGGGAACCACATATGTGAAAATATCCAAAAAGTCAAACTTGATTTTGGCCATAGTTGACTTTTTTGTCAGATGAATTCCAAACTGTGTGATCCTCTATGCAATCAAGTTCTTGACCTAATTCAAACCTAATGGATGGATTCCATAGGTGTTTTAGGGTGTCTTGAATCATGTCTCAAGGTTTGGGAGCATGTCTTGGTCAAAAGTCAAAGATACAGTTGACTTTTTCTTCAAAACCCTAATTGTGGTCCAGATGAAATTAAAACTTGTGAATCAAGCTTCTTGGATTAATAAATTGTTGTAAATGGATCAATGTGGTCTATATGAGGCCCTCAAATAATGCCTTGAGGTTTTGGTTCATGTCTTGCCTCAAAAGTCAACTTAGGGGTGAATTAGGTCAAGAAACCCTAATTCCTGATTTTTTATGAATGCTCCCCCTGAGGTTGTTTTAACTTGATGATTGCATCCATGAGGTCCCTTTGAGATTCTTGGATCATGTTTTTAAGTATTGGCTCATGCCTAAATTAAAATTTCCATCTGGAGGCCTTGGTCGACCAAAACCCTAATTTGATGACACTGGCGATCTTGAGGCTTGATCAGCTCGAGATGTTGAACTCTTGTGCTTGATTCTTGATATAGGAGACCTCTTGATCCTTCATGGATGTTTTGAGAGGTTAGCCAAGTTGAAGATCATGTCATTTCTTGATTGATCTTTTGTATAAGTGTTCTGAGAGGGCTCGAAACCCTAATTCTTGATTGTAGTGAATGCTCAACAATCCTTGAGGAAATTGATGAGGTATGATGGCGCATCCATATTGTGGTAATGATCCTCACAATGATGGGAAATCTTGTGGTCAAAATTTAGGGTATGACAATATCCTCATCCCCTTGCATGAGGCTCGTTTGACCTATCTCCTCCCTAGTAGAGGATAATTACCCAACAGGAGAGTGAGGTCAGTATCATCTCCCCAAGCAGAGTTAGTTACTGATTTCCTCAGGACGTAAACCAGCAGTGATAGATATCCCCATCAGGCCCAAAACCCAATTTCCATTGGCATTTTCCTTCATCATTCATAGTTCCCAGCAGAGGGGAAATTCATTTTGGTTTCTTTCTGCAGTAGAGGTCCTGACCTGGAAGGCAGTTCAGTTTCTCTTCCCCAGTAGAGTTTGTTTCTAGTTTCTCAATACTTTTCCCGATGGAGTGTCCATTTTCATATCATAAGCATCTTTTCATTGCATCCTCAAAATGTGTAGCATCTCTATTTCGTATGGAGCATTACAAAGCATAAGGCAAGTTTGATATCCTTTATTCCAGACATTTCCCCGGCAGAAAGTGTCATAACTCATGAGATTTCGTTTAACTTTATTCCCCAATCTATGGATTTGTTCGATGTTTCCTTCCAGAGGAATTATCTTGCTCCCCCTGCAGAGTTATCTGTCTAGGCTTCTCTTTTCCCCGGCAGAGTCATCTTCTCCTTACTTCAGGTCGTAAGTCCGTTGATTCTACTCCCTATCATATCCCAAATCTTGGTTGGTATTCTTATGTTATATTTCAACTTTTGGTTGGTATCCTTTGTTGAATTCCAACTTTTGGTTGGTACCCCATCCTTTATTCCAACTCTTGGTTGGTATTCTTTGTTGAATTCTAACTCTTGGTTGATAATCCTTGTTAAATCCCAACTTTTGGTTGGTATCTTTAGTCCTATCCCAACTTTTGGTTGGTAATCTTTTTATCCCAACTTTTGGTTGGTATTCTTCGGTTTTATCCCAACTTTTGGTTGGTATCCTTTGGTTGTTATTCTATTTTGCGTTATCCCAACTTTTGGTTGGTATCTTAAAGTGAATCCCGACTTTCAGTTGGTAATCTTTGGTCGTATCCCACAATTTGGTTGGTAATCTTTCTTTCATCCCAACTCTTGGTTGGTACCCATTCCTTTATCCCAACTCTTGGTTGGTATATTTTGGCTGTATCCCAACTCTTGGTTGGTATCCTTTGTGGAAAATTCGATTTCGGTTGGCATTTTGTTTATCCCAACTCTTGGTTGGTACTCATTCCTTCATCCCAACTTTTGGTTGGTATCCTCGATTATTCCAACTCTTGGTTGGTATTCTTCGTTGTGAGTTCGCCTTCGATCGGCGCTCTATTTATTCTAACTTTTGGTTAGTGTCCTGTATCCCAACTCTTGGTTGGTATCTTACACTTCATCCCAAATTTTGGTTGGTACCCAGCCGTTGAATTCCAACTATTGGTTGGTATCCTGTATCCATCGTTATTCCAACTTTTGGTTAGTATCCTTTATTCCAACTCTTGATTAGTATCTTGTATCTGTTTGCTATCCTAACTTTTGGTTGGTATCCGTTGTCGTAAGTCCATCTTTGGCTGGCAATCACTTTACCGTATATCTCCCCACGGGTTGCAAATTTCCGGGTTATTTTTGTATTCAATCCTCTTTTACCTTGAATGTCTGAAAGCCGCTGCTATCATCCCTTCAGGTCCAAATTGATTTAATAGGGGCAGTTGTTGCACCCCAAAATTTGCCCTCTTATTTCTAACCATAACTAGCTTGTGTGAATTTTCCATTAGGGCAGAACCTTGCATTCATTCATTTGCATTGAGCCCCTAAAGACATGGATTAAAGCATTTTCCTATGATTTAGTTTTCCTTATTCAGAGGTGATTTATCTGGCTATTGCACTCGAGTTGAGACAAAGGCTGAGTTCCCAACATCATGATTATCTTCTTTATCAAGGCTCATTAGATATCAAGGTCATCTTCTGCATGATTTTTCAAGAGGATCAGTGTGCACTAAAGGGCAGGAATTTTGGTTTCAAGTCAAGTGTGATTATTCAGTCATGATCAAGATGTCATACCCCAATTTTTTCAGCGCATTTTAAATTTTTCATTCATCTGATTTTATTTTTACTTTAAATAGCATAGCGTGCATTTTATCTCGCATAGTGCCTAAAATGTCACCCGAAACAATTTCTTAGATTTACAGACAGACCGGTCAAACTAAATCTCAACTGTGCGTAAAATCAGTGGACGAAAAATTTCAAAATCAAACTTGTAGACGTCAATTATACTGATTTACGTTTCGCATAGTTTAACCTGACGTGTTCGTTTTAATTTTTTGACCATTTTTCGTCGCATTTTGATCAATTTGAGCGTTTTAACGAGTCAAAATTTATTTTAAAATCTGACCAAACGCTGTATTTTTCTAATTCGTATATTTCCCACTGATCACTTTAGTGTACTCGGTTTATTTTTCCGAGCACTTGGGCGTCCGACTTTTATTTATTTAGGTTCCGTTTATTTTTACATTTTTTGTCTAAATATTTAGGACAAATAAATAGGATAATTAGCATTTTAATTTTAATTTTATTTTAAATATTTATTTTATTTTGGGTCTAACTAATTATTTAATTTGGGTTTTAAAATGAACATTAGAGACACTATTGACAATTTAGGGTTATCTCTAATTTGTTGCTTATATTTATTGTTAGTTGCTAAATGTTCTGGGACCGGAAAAAGAGGAGAAAAAGAGACTGGAAGACGGAAAAGCTGTGTTGTTGTTACTGTTGTGGCTACAATTTTTTTTTTCGATCGGCATATGACACGTTCAATAAGCATCACAAGTTTTCTTTCAAAACATTATGATAAGGTTTTAATATAATGTATATATAACATTTCGTTTTGTTTTCAACATATATATATATATATACATTTTGTTTGTTTTAACATGTATATATTGTTCGTCCTGTTTTTAACATATAATATACTAGTGGAATACCTGGGCATTCGTACGGGTACTGGTATGGTACGCGCAATTTTTTCAAATTAAAAAATAAATAAAAAATTTCTAACAAAAAAGTTAATATTTTTAAAAGAAATAATAATGTAGTGACTTTAATCAACAACGAATGTGACCCAGTATATTCATGTTAAAATTGTTTTAAGATAACTTATATATTTGAAATTATATAATAATAATTGAATCAACAAAGTATGTTTTAAGAATTTGTGTTTTTTTATTGAAGTGATATACAATTTTACTTGTGTAGTGCAATTGGTTGTAATTATTAGTTTGGTCCTCCCAACTACAATGTAAATTTAAATTGAAGAAGACAGTGTAAAAAGTAAAAGTAATAAAGCAATCCAAGTTGTAGAAAACAAAAAGTTGATTTTAAGAAACATTGCAAAGACACAATACATAGTAAATGACAGAATCGAAATTGAAATAAATGTTGCATAGTTAATCAGTAAATCTAAAACTCCTTCCAGACATATAGTTCTCCCAGGTATAGTCCCGCTCATCGTCATCATCAAAATCAACTGGTATGTAGTCTGGTTGTTCCTCTACATCTGAATCCAAAAATTTGACTTTCCTCACGAATTTTGCTGATGTCGTTTTTCTTTTCCTCTTTCTTCTTTGTCAACATGAAAATATAAGCGACTGTGGCAGGACATATGCCATGATGTATTGTGGGATAATGTATAACCCACTTCATCCACACGAGGATATTGTGTGTGTTAACATCAACAGAAAAAATAAACAGACAGTGACATCAAAATAAAATGGCGTGTTGTTGATGTAACCTAGCCTAAGTGTAAGTTGTATTGGCATTGACAAAGCCAACAAAGGTGATGCAATATAAGAACGGGCTAAAACATGCAGGAAAAATGAAGTTGTACCGTGGGTAGCTGCAGAGGTGGTTGAAACCGGGGACCCTGTTGGTGCGGTTGACAGCGCTCAAAATTCGGAGGTGTTTGAACCTCCGTAGGTGGTTGGTTGTCAGTAGTGGGTTCATTCTGGACAGCAGCTTCGACTTGTTATTGGGTCTGTTGATGTTAAGAACATTATAATTTTTAATCACAATGAAAGAATAAGGGAGAGATATTTTTATTGATTAAAAAATGCAATAGTAAATGTATACGACAAACCTGTAGAATTAAGTAGTTGGCCGTCGGGAGGATGATGGAGACCCTCTGGTTGTTGCAATTCCGGAGAAGGTTGCAGGTCAGACGGTGTGTGGACATCAGTAGGTCTGGAGCATTGCGTTTTTGGTTGGATGCCATAGAAAAACTTGTGTGTTTCTGAGGTTTGGTGTCTGTTGTAGAGAATAGGAGGCATGATTAAATAATTAGGCTTGTGGTTTGCAGCTTCCCCCTACATTGGAAATGGAAATGCATTAATACTTTAGAAACTGTAAAGTTGGAATATTGAGAGGCAAAATAATAATGAGTGGTGATGGTAAAGTGTACCATTTAGTTGCAAATACGGTGTATAATGTTATTGGTTATTAAAGGAAAAGAGAAGTATCCATGAAAAATATTTTGGATACAAAATTTGAGATATAAATCAATTGAGAAAAGAAAAGAAAAACATTTTTGTTGGCTTACATGAAATGGATAATTTTCAAGTTCTCAAATGAATCTAGAATTGGGCCAGTCAAATTATTGGAGCTCAACTATTTGAAAGAAAAAGATGAAGATTATTATGATAAAGAAACTATAGAACATGATGATTTTGTATTTTTCCATTTGTAACTATTTTAGTTCAATAGTCTTAAAAATTGGAATTACAGATCATTGCAATTAATAATAATGATACAAATCGAAATAGCTCTTAAGATTAGACATATATATAAAATAAAAAGACTAAAAGAAAGAGATCTTACAAATCCTCCAACTCTTTCAAATTTCCAAGGCTGGGAGGAAGAGATCGTTGAAGTTGATTATCCTCTAAGGTCCTACAAAAATTGGATCATAAACATGATTATTCCACTTTCAATGTCAATCAATATGACTTCAAATTATCCTCAGAAAAACTTACAGTTCTTACAGGGTTGCAAAGTTACCAAATTCTGAGGGTATTAGACCACTAAGTTGATTTCCGAGAAATGGTCATTTGGTTGTTGTGTTGGTGCTAATATGTCTGCATTCAGAATCAATAGTGTCATTTCAACCACAAGTCATACATTTATAGAAATAAACCTTTAGGAATACCCAATTAAACAGAAACAAAGATCGTAATGCAATTATTCTGAACAACAGGATAAATCACTTAAAAGAAGAAGTCTAAAACTGATACAGTCAATGGCATAGAGTATATGAAAAGGTGAGGACAGTCAATGGCAGAAATCTGTTACTTTATCAAGTGACAGTTGAAGTCGTAATAAATCCGTTACTTTATCAACTGACACATCACAGTGATCATGTAGAAAAAGAATAACACATTTAGAATAGAATAAATGTAGTAAACATACTTTTCCTTGTGTTTCACTATATAACATTATCTAAAATGAATCTATTGCCATTCATCTGAGAATTACAACATCATTGTCCAACCACAATTTATACGGAAACAGATTTATAAGAGGAGTAAATACCTTCACATGGGCAAAAACTATTTCGACGTCGGGGAATGCTTCTTCAAGTCCAGTAAGAAACACAAATGTTGAGAATTCTGAATAAATGTCATAACAGAGGCACATTAATATTCTTATCGGCACAAATTTTTTGTGTGATTCGACAACAATGATAAGACTTGGATGATAAGTTGAGAGAGAATCACCTTTAATACATGGATCTATATTAAGAAATGATCAGCTGAGATCAGTGTTGGAATTCTTCCAATAACCCTGTGGACCAGCTTCTACCAAGTCACTTAACGGCAAACAATCACTGAAGGTGAAAATATTTCCAGCGTGTAAAACAACTTCTGCTGCGCGCTCATCAGTCTTCACAATAGCATCCATATTTTCACCGTATTATGAAAGTTGTTAATTCAAAAGGAAAAGGAAATAAATATGTTTGCCATGCAACTAAAAGGGCCATTATTGATGCAAATAAAATATGCACTGTCAATTCAGCTAGAAAGGGAGAGTAAGAGAGAAATTGACCTGCTGAACTGCTGTGCATACCATATCAGTACCCTTGTCATAACAAAATAAGCATTGTCAAGAAGTGAAGATTTACAAATAATACCATACAATTCACGAAATACCATATTACATAACAAAACTTACGTAAGTCAAGTCTTCTTGACTGCTTGTGCTACTAAATTTCTGTAAGTGAAAAGGGCAAACTGCGAATACTAGGTAATGTCATTGTAAGTTGTGGAAAATCCATCAAAACATGAACAATTAAAATGAAAAAGGAAGCATACCAGCAAGCACAAATAACAGATGTAAATAACCAATGTAAAATGAAGCATACCACATTTATTTCATTTCGACGTTGTCTACAACCAATGTAAATAACATCATCAGAATTTTAATACTGTCAAAGAGGCAAAATTAGTGAAGTCCAAACATTTTTATCAATCATATTTATATTCAAACAATATACAATGCCATAATCACATTTTCATCATCTTCATTGTCTTCTACCATAGCCTCAGGGTTATCACTTCTCATCCTTTCTCTTTCATCCCACCTAGAAAAGTTAAGGATGAAAATTAGCAACCCTAACTTTAGCAAATAACCCAAAACACACAAAACCCTAAAAACACAATTGCAAAAATGGAAATCGGAAACTATTATGAACTCTAAAAACAATCAAGTCTAACAAAAACTTTGTAACAACAATTGCATCATATATATATCCAAACCTTTCACCTGCAAGTAGAATATCAATAGCTTAGATATCAAGTTCAGTTAAAAAAGTAGCAAGAAATGAGGGATTCGACGGAGATCTATGTGAATCTAAGTATTACCTTTTGAAATTGGTGTAGAATATGTATTTGGTTCTTCAGAAATAACGGTGGTAGTTTCTTCAGAAACACCAACACCAAACCCTTTTGAATCACTTTTGGATCTTGACGGCAGAGAAAGAAAGAGATAGATTGGGAGAAAATTAAGAAGAATACCGATAACATGTTTTCTTTGCGTTTGGATCCTTGTGTTTTCTTCAGGTGAAGTTTCTGTTGAAAGAGAAAGGTTTTGTGAAGGAATACAGTAGCTGATACTTTCAGACAAACTTTTCAAAAAAAATTTCTTCCGGCTCCTGCTGCGCAGACTTTGGGAGATGAAACAACCCTTAAATGTCAATACTTTGCCCTTACCAACCAATACCAGCCTGTTGTAAAATGTTTTGCTTTTACCAAAATTTTGAACTTTAAAACTACTTCCGATTACATTTGCCACATGCTAATACTTGTTTTTCGATCTAAGTACTTGTTGGTATCTAAATAGGAATGGATTTAGTTCAAATTAGTTTGTTTTAGACACAAAATGCCCTCAATTAGTGATGTGGAGCCAAATTAAGAAAGGTTAAGTTTGTATTAACCAGAACAAATGATCTTCTTATATTATAGATATAATAAAATATGAGGTTAGTAGAGTTTGTTTCAGTATAAGGTTAGTATATATTTAAGGTGCCGTTTCAAATATTTGTTAGTGTTAATTGGCATTTGTTTCGGTTAATTTTTAGATTTGATTAATTTTATTTAGATTTTGATTAATTAGATTTTGATAATTTGAGTTTGAATAATTTGGTTTTAGACAATTAGAATTTGGACCATTTTGATTTTGTGAGTGATTAGGAATTAATCTTGAATTGAATTTTGATTAAAACATTGATTTTAGTTTCGATCTTGTTTACACTAGATGTTGATCATAGTTTCGATTAATTTTGATATTTTGATTTGGTGTTAATTCTTGACCTCGATTTTATTAATTCATTGTAGTGACTAATTGAATTTTCATCAAGTCATGTAGTTAATTTTCGATTGATTTCCTTTTGATTTTCTTTAGTGGAACAAATTGTTTGAACTTTGGTTAGACTTTTAATTGATTAATCTTATTGATGACTTGTGTGGAATATTTTTCATGTTTTGCTTGGAATGAGTTTCATGACTTGTTGAATTATTTCTTCGACTAGTTACATTGAGAATCTTGCTTAAATGACTTGATATTAATCTTCATGAGATTCTTGATGCATATCTTGAGGTATCTTTGATGCATGTTATCTTGATGAATTCTTGAGGCATTTTGATTAACTCTTGATGTATCATGTTTGATTTTGTTAAGTTAATTGAATGTAAAAATTATGTTGCATACAATGCTGTTTTGTACATACATGCTGTTAAATGTATCTACTTTGTTCTGCTGGATTTTACACCTGTTATGTTCTGAAGATAGGAGCCATTAAATGTTGTTCTTGCTTGTTGCTGGAATTTACTGTTGTGTTGTGCTGAAGCGCTGTTGTTGCTACTGTTTTTGGTTTGGTTTATAGTTGTGTTGCTTTGACATCTCTTCTCTTCATCTCTTTTCTCCTCCTTTAAGTTTGGATTTCTATTTGTTGTAGAGATTGAGTTTGTTTAATGTTTACTTGTGCTTGATCTCATGCTCCATTAGGGCTCCTAGCTTGAACTTAATTTTTGATTAAGTTTAAAGTAGGATAGACATTAGACTCTTAATCCTTTTCATGACAACATTAGGTTAGCTCCCTTTGACCTCAACCTTAGGTCCATCTTTGTATGATAACATTAGGTAGACCTCCCTCCTAACCTCAACTATAGGACCATTTAACATGACAACATCTAGGACCAAGTCTCCCTTAGACCTTCCGGTTTTATTTTCTCTCTCAAAACAAAAATCTAAACACTTAATAAGTACGATGAGTATTGTGCGCCACGAGTCTTAGGTATATGGGAAATGATGAGTGATGAGTCTTTGCTTACTTCTTCTAGAGTGTTTAGCATACGTCCCGTTTTGGGGCAATCTTGCGACGCATTTGCTCCTATGTCATAGACTTTAGCGCAATACAAGTTTCAAACTAACTTAACTCACTTCTGTCTAAAACTCACAAATAAAATACAAATCTTTTATCCTTCGGGATTGGTGTTAAATCATTTTCAGAAAAGGGCCTGTTATTTCTGTTCTACCGCAAACAGGAATCGACCCTAACTGCTGGAACGCGAATTTAACGTCGCTCATAAAAAACACTTAACCAATCTGTGGTTGTGTGGCCGAACTACACCTGCTCTAACTTCTTCATTATCGTTCGAATGAGGATACGTAGGCACAAGACGGCGAAGTCTTGGCGAGCACAATGCCCTCTTTTTCATACGTAGTCCCACGAACTATGGACGCTTTGACTTCCTCATTCGGAGGATATGTAGGCACAAGACGATGAAGTCTTGGCGAGCAACCTTCCCCCATTCACCCGTGGTCCTCCGAACTACGTTGAATTTGACTTTTCCATTGCACGAGGGAATACGCAGGCATAGGACGACGAGGTCCTATCGAGTCTTCTTTTGTTTTTTTCCCTTTCGTTTAGCAACTAGGCTTTAGATATACACACCTTTTGATTAGAACAAAAAGAGTGGATCCCGTTGAGTACAACGGACGCGAAGGGGTGCAAATACATTCCTCTTGCGTAATTGACTCCCGAACCTAGGATTTGGTTGCGAGACCATGTCTTTCCCTTTTTGAGGTTTCTTAGATCGTTTCCTTTCCCCCGTCGGGATAAATAACGTTCGAGGGAGACTCTGTTTCTCTACCAGTTATTTTTCACGTTGCGACACCCGCCTCATCAGGGAGCGATGGAATACTCGTCCATGGAGTTCTTGGCTCCCTCTTGGTTCCGCGAGTCACGGGCGCAGTGGGCGGCCTCTATCTCATCATACTCGATGTATGTCTGGACCTTCTAGAGGAGCGCATCCAAGGTGTTGGGCCTTTCAATGCCAACGACCTTGGCAAACTCGGTGCTAGGTCGCAGTCCTTGCTCAATAAAAAATATCTTCATGTCGTCCAAGGTGAATACCTGGACAGCATCTCAATTGAGCCTCTCAATGTAATCCCGAAGAGATTCGTCTTTTCCCTGGATGATGGCATCCAGGGATGCTTCTGTCTTTGGGTGGCGCTGGGAAGTGGTAAAGTGCCCAAAGAACTGCCTTTTTAGTTCCTTCCAGGATGTGATGGGCTCAGGCGCGAGGCTTTTGTACCACGACATAGCACCCTTCCTCATGGTAGTGGGAAAAAGCTTGCACTTGATGGCTCCCCAGACGTTCTGGTAGTCGAGCATCGCATAGATGCTCTCAATGTGGTCGTCCGGGTCGGTCGTACCATCGTACGTCGCCAAGGGCGGGGGTTTTTCCATCTCGGCGGGCAAGGGAGTCTCCATGATGTCCCTGGACAGCGGCGTGCGCTGTTCGTCCTCGTCGCTCCTGATAGGTGATTGCGACTGGGATAGGTCACCTCGGTCGTTCATGCTCCGTCGGGGAGGGCTCCTTGGTCGGCTCTTTGGCTTCTCGACGTATCCGTTAGCTTTATTCTTCTAATGAGCGGGGGAATGTCGCTCCTTCCAGGGAGAGGAACGGCCGTGCTTCTGGGCGACCACGGGCTAAGGTCGTTCTAAGCACGGGCGGTGCCCGGGCTTTCGGGGAGAAGGGCTATAAGATTCATTGTGTCGTGTCCTCCGCGGAGGAAGAGAGGGACTGCGAGAAACGAGGCGACAATGTCTCTGCGGGAGAGCGTGATTGTCGCTCCATTTCGAGTACCCCTATCCACTCATTATAATGGAAGATCATCAGATTAGTCTGATTGATCGCCACGAATAGAGCCACCGTGGTCGGGTCAGCATTAGGTGGCACAGGGATTGCCTGGTAGACAGTCGGACAATCAAAGCGTTGGGCGGCGTTGAAGGCCGCGTCTTCAGAGGAGGGAGAGGCGGTGTGCCCGTCCCTGGGGTCGCCTTCTTCGACGTGAACGGTCACATTGGGTTCGTGCCCGTCACCGTTGGTGAACGGGATGAAGGCGGTCTCTAGAGCGTTGTCGTCAGTTCGTGGGCTGGCCATGATCGTCGGAGATTGAAAACTGCTTTAGTTCTTGAGTTTCTACGGGAGGAAGAACGGGGAAGTAAGGGTTCCCACAGACGCCGCCAATGATCTTACCATATCATAAAGGATCAGCAGCTAACAACACGTCGTGAGCTCCTTTATTCGTCTGTGGTGATGAAGAGGTGGAGGGTGTACCTGCAAGGTACTCGGATGCTAAAGTCAGAGACGGAGTAATCAGCGTAAGTACAGAGAAAAGGTGTAAAGAATAGAATACCTGGCCCTCTAGTGAAAGAGGGTATTTATAATGTACCCACTATGCCAAACAAGGGCTACGACAGCGCTTTTTTTTGGCCTTTAACAGCGCTTAAAAGCGCTGCCTAAGGTGGCGCTGTCGTAGGTAAAGAAAGTGCATTTTTTTAATGAAAAAGCGCTGCTAAAGGCCTACTTTAGGCAGCGCTTTACCTTTAAAAGCGCTTTCTAAAGTAGGCCTTTAGCAGCACTTTTTCCTTTAAAAGCGCTCTCTAAAGTGGGCCTTTAGATAGCGCTGTCTAATGTATACGTATAAAATTTTAATGAATTTTTTTATATACCTTTAGAGAGCGCTTTTACAGGAAAAACCACTTTCTTTTGTCCCCCTTTAGACAGCGCTTTTTAAAGCACTCTCTAATGTATACCTATAATTTTAGTGAATTTTTTTCTATACCTTTAGAGAGTGCTTTTTAGAAAAAGCGCTTTCTTTGTGAACTATAGGAAGCGCTTTTTCTAGAAATCGTTGTCTTTTCTATACGTATAATTTAAATGAATTTTTTTAAAAATCTCATTTTAACCGTTTTTTTATGCAAAAACCTGTATAATTCAAGCCATTCATTAAACCTGTATAATTCACATTTCCATTAACAATTTATAGTATGATTCATTAACCATTTCCACTAATCCCATAAATCACATAAACCACATAAACCATTTCCATTATAATTTAATTCATTTACATTAACCATTCACAAAACTATACAATTACAATCCAAAATCACATAAATAACATAAACTATTCACAAAACTATACAATCCCATAAAATAAACCATTCACAAAACTATACATTCACATAATCCCATAATCCTATACCTTATATGATTCTTTTTCCAATAAGGTATTCGCACAATTCCTCCTTAATTTCTTGCAATTTATCCTTCGTGTAATGAGAACACGCGTATTCATCAAAGTACTACATAACAAAACAAAATATGCATTATTTAGTTTAAAATAATAAATTATATGACATATCCGATAAATATTAAAATAAATCCTAAGTTATAAATCCATGCATACAATGATAGGAATCTCTAATCGATCCATTTGAAGGATTTCTCTCATAAACCTTAAAACAAAATACCCGCAGTCTATGCCATTACGCTGACGAGGACACTACACATAGACAAACAAATAAGAATTAATATATAGTTGTTTTGTGTTATCAAGTAGCATCACTAATAAGCAACATTGTGAAAATTAATATACCTCCACTCTGACCCATGTAACGCTGGTTGCTTTAGCCCGTGCTACTCGAGCTTCTCTTTGTGCTCGGTATACTAGTATTGCTCTATAAAAGAAAAACGTAAATTTAGAACAATCACACAGAAATAATTAAATATACAAATACACACGAATATTTCAAACAATCTCACTTATGTATCAACCACATCCTTCATACTCTCATATGTTGACCAATCATGATCCAATGAATTCAGATAATAGACCACTTCTCTTGTAGGATTAATGGCAACCAACAACCAGTGTCCACTGTAAAATATAACAAAAGTTTAGATGGATAATTTCTACGCAAAAGATACAAAGATTAGAATGAAATTAGAATGAAAATCTTACCTGTTTCGAGTACTATACGGTAAAACAAACAAACTTTCTGTCTTGCTGGCCATAAATCTCTCAATTAAGTGGTCTCTTACTGAAAGTGGATTCATACCAATTTTCGGTTGTCATACCCGAAACTTTGACCACTAAGATCTCCCATCATTGTTCAAATCATGATCACAACATGGGTGTATCATTATGCCTCATCAGTCTCCCCGAAGATGGGTGAGCATCCACTACCATAAAACTTAGGGTTTCAAGCCCTCTCAGAGTTCTTAGACAAAGGATCAATCAAGAAAGGACATGATTTTCAACTTGTCTAACCTCCCAAACATCTACAATGGATCAAGAGGACTCCTACTTTAAAGGATTAAGCACAAGGCTGCTCCCTTCCAGGTGGATAAGGCCTCAAGATCGCCAGTGTCACCAAATTAGGGTTTTGGTCGACCAGGGCCTCCAGATGGAAATTTTCCTCTAGGCATAAGCCAATGCTTCAAAGCATAACCTAATATACTCCATGGGACCTCATGGACCCAAGTATCAAGTCAATTTGACCTCAGGGGATGCATACATCAAAAATCAGGAATTAGGATTTCTTGACCTAATTCACCCCTAAGTTAAATTTTGGGACAAATCATGAGCCAAGACATCAAGAGAGGATTTGAGGGTCTCTAATACACCACATTGATCCATTTGCAACAATGGATTGATCCAAGAAGCTTGAGCAACAAGTCTCAATTTCATCAGTACCACAGTTATGGTTTTGAGGAAAAAGTCAACTATAGCTTTGACTTTTGACTAGGACATGCTCTCAAGCCCTGAGACATGATTCAATATACCCTATAACACCAGTGAAACATGTCCATCAAGTTTGATTTAGGTCAAGGACATGATTTCCTAAAGGATTGCACAATTTGGAATTCATCGGATAAAAAGTCAACTGTGCACAAAAGTCAACTTTGACTTTTTGAGATTTTTCACAAAAATGGATTTTTAACCCTAAAATGATGTTAATGTATGATTTGAATCATCATTCATCAAGAAAAATCAAAGAAAGTGGGATAACTTGTAAAAGGGGTAACCCTAAAAACTTAGAAAATTTTCTAAGTTATGAACAAAGTGGCAAGGGTACCAACTTTGGAGGATCATAACTCCTAAACTGTAAAGCCCTCTTTCCCCATCCAAAGCTTGATTTGTAGATCTCATGGCCCTCTACAAAAGCTAAAAACTGACCTCCCTCCAAATTCCTCATGGATTTTGAGTTATGGATTGATCAAAATCACAAAAAGTGAAAATGTCACTTTTTTCCAACACTTAGTGAAATTTTCACTAAGTCAGAATCTGCCTTCACTTTTTTCCAAATGTAGAGACATTTTTCACTTGGATCCAAAAAGTATCAAAACCAAATATGATCAAACAGTTGTTGTATCATATAAGGGCTTTCCAAAATGGCCAAGAACATCACCAAATTCAACTTGAGCCATGAGATATGACATTGGCAGGTTGCCTTGCTGAAAACTGCCAAGGCAAGGAAGAATTTTGCATTTTTGGTCGATTTTCCAAAATCAGCCAATTTCAAGCCTTGTCATCATCTTGGACACATCTGAGGATCAAATCTAAAGGGGACAATCACTGAGTCAAGCCTCCAAAGTCCTTGGAACAAGAAGTAGCATGCCAAGCCTAGAATTGCCTAAAAGAGGGACAAGACTCCAATTTTGGATTGGAGCATTTAATAGATGCTTAGAGGTGGCATGGACTGACACACTTGCAACTGAATTCAGTCAAGATTCTTCCAACAAGTAGGGAACCAAAGCTCTATGCTCTAACCTCTAGTCAATGGCTAGAGGAGACTTGGATTTTCATTTGCCAACATTGGCCAAACCTCTGCTGCAGTTGCCATTCACTATTGCTTGCAAAACAAACTTGCTCTACTATAAATAGAGCTCATTTGTGATCAGATTGAGTACACCAAAGCCATCTAACAGATGCTTTCCTCAAAATCACCTTCTCACTTCCAATTTTGCCTTCTAAGGCAAGCCACTATCAGGTTTTGAGTTTGAGAGCAATTCCTATCAAACCAATCACACACACACCTCATAAACATCATATAGAAGTGATCCAAACACTTAAACAACATCTGGAACACTGATTTCTCAGAATCACCAGCCAGTTGCTCAAGGTTTTAACTAAGTTGCAGCTGAGATGCCGTGAAGTGATCCAGCCATTTCCAGTCAAGTCCAAGCATTCAAACACACTCCATAGGGTGTAGGGAAGCTGTTCAGATCATCACAACTCATATGTAACACCTCCAACTCAAAAATCACATTGCACTTGCTGTCACGACCTTTAAGTAAGCCTAAACTTGGTCATCTCTTAATCTATGCATATTTCCTCGCACAATACTTTTGCCAAATGTTCATAATCATGCATAGAATGTTTCCCCTCAATTAATTGCTTTGTTTGAATCGTGTATCAAAATTCTCAGCCTTCATGCAAATTTTAGGGTTCTTGAGGTTTTGTCTTGATTTCTTATTCCACGTTAAAAATAAATGAAATTTAAAACCACAGACATGATCGTGAGGTTGAAACGAGCATATTGATATGTGGTTTGCATGATTCCATCAAGTATTCAGTGAGATTGGAGAAAAAATGCAAATCTGGGCAAAACTCAGAACACGCGCGTGTTCTTGGGTGTTCTTGGTGCCCTTTTTTGAAAAATTCAAATATTTGAATTTTGTGATTTTATTTAATTGATTCAAAAATTAATTTCTCTCTGAGTTTATTCTTTTTTTAATAATTCACAAAAATGTTAAAATATTTTATTTTACCAAAAAATCCCAAAAATATTATTTATTTCATATAATTGATATTTTCTGCAAAGAATTAATATTTTAATTGTTTTTGACATTTAAAATATTTTTTCCTTCTTGATTTTGCAAATTTTAATGACTTCTAATCATTTTGCAAGTCAAAACATGATTTTTGAAACATGAATCCAAAATCACAATTTGTTTTCCACATGTTAAACAATTTTGATCATTTAAATTGAATTTTTTATTCAATTAAAATACATTTTGGAAACAAATTAGGGTTTTGATTAATTCAACCCTCACAAATCATTTTCAAACACTCATGGGCCTCTATTAGAGTGTAAGACCCAATCCCCTTTTAACCAAAACAATTTTGGGCCTCAGATATTGTATAAGTCCCTCCGCGTTAAAAGAAAAGTTCGGCGCAATCGTCGCCCGTTTAAAATAAACCATCTGGGCCTCTCCTTGAGGTATAAGACCCATTCAAAACATTTGGGCCTCTATTAGAGTGTAAGACCCAACCCCTTTTGAAAACCAAATTATCTTGGGCCTCAGTCATTGTATAAGACTCACTGTGTTTTCAAAAATCTCGGCGTGATCGCCATTTCGAACGAAAAATCATATGGGTCTACCCTCGTGTTATAAGCCCCACTCTTTTTCTTTAAACCTTTTGGGACTCTTGAGAGAGTGTAAGACCCATCCCTTTGTACAAAGAATCTTTCTCGGGCCTCAGTCCCTCTGTACAAAACGACAGTGCGATCACTGATAAACCTTGGGCCTCTCCTTGAGCTGTAAGCCCCAATTTTTCTTTCAAAGCACTTTCTCCTTTGATCTTGAATATACTGTTATTTTCAATCTTTCTTTGTTGAACAACTAACCAAACAACATGGAAGCTCTACAACTGAGTAAGTGGTTACGTGCTTTCTTTATCCGTTTTCATATACATATAACTGTATTGTGGGGCTGTTTCACTGTAAGTCTTCTTTCATAAACTCATATCGACTGTGTAATAATATTATAGATATTTAGAGTTTCCCCGACAACTAAGTCTAGCACTAAGCCCCGTTGATTACTCTTAAAATAGACAAAACTAGATCCCCATAGAATTACCAGATACAGTCTTCCCTCCTCTTGGGGTTAAACAATATGGAGACGTGAAAGGCAGCATTCTCGGTGAACCCTTTCATAGACTGTCACCTTTAGAAATCGTCAAAGAAACTCTATTCCCCAGAGATGATCTTTTCTCTGTGAATAGCATCTCTTGAGTTTCTTCCAAATTCTCGAACTTTCCTGGCTTGATCTATTCTCTGTGAATAGCCTGTCTTGAATTTCTCGGGGTTTGGGGACCCAAAGGCTTCTTAAAAGCATCCTCGCCTCTTCTTGGGCGTTGTACAAGGACCCGACGACTTCTTAGAAGTATTCACAGCCTCCTTTTAGGCTTTGTATAAATGATTTCTTCCTCCAGGAATGATAGTCTCCTCTTGGGCTTCGTACAAATTGTCCCTCGGCTTCTTAAAAGTTTCCATCCTCCTCTTGGGCTTCGTACAAATTGTCCCGACGACCTCCTAGAGGTATAGGAACATAAATTAGTCATCTCAATAGAACAGTCTTTCAAAAAGTCTAGATCTTGATACTGCTGTTTCTTAAACGTAGTACAAAAGATGAAACTCTAGACTTGGACAGTCTAATTCCCTTTAGTCTCAAAGACATTCTCAAGCTCCTTTCAAAACTAGGAGATGAAACCCGTAGACTCGGACAGTCTCAATATCCTTTGGATTTCCCATTTCCTTAAAGAACAGGAAATAACCCTGATCCTCGAATCAAATCCCTGAGTACAAACAGTACTCATATAAGAACTGATTTTCTCTTTAAATCAGCATACTGGACCTGTCACTCAACTGAAACAGTAACCCTAGCCTTCTCTTGGGCTTTGCACAATGATTCTCCCCAGCGGAGCAAACTTTTAGCCTCCATCTCGGGCTTCGTACGAGATACAAAATTACTCTCTTCTTGAGTATAAAAGACTCTCTTGTTGAGTCAAAACCCCTTTAGCCTCCATCTCGGGCTTCGGACGAGATACAAAATCACTCTCTTGTTGAGTATAAAAGACTCTCTTGTTGAGTCAAAACCCCTTTAGCCTCCATCTCGGGCTTTGTACGAGATACAAAACACTCTCTTGTTGAGTATAAAAGACTCTCTTGTTGAGTCCAACCTTTAGCCTCCGTCTTGGGCTTCGTACAAGACACATATAAAAGATTCTCCTGTAGAGTCAACCCTTTTAGCCTCTCTCTCGGGCTTCGTACGAGACACACAAAAATCACCCTCTTGTTGGGCCGATAACCTCCTCTTAGGCTTTGTATAAGGAAACCTTGGTTGAACCAATCAACCTTTTAGCATCAAAGTTGTGCCTCGTTCACAGTATACAAACATCAACAACTCCTTTTGTAATGCCCCAGTTTTTGTTAGTTTTATTTAATCGAGTCGATTTGATTATTTTATTATTATATTATTTTATTTTTGACTTTTATTTGATAATATATTATTTTTCATCATGATTATGTTTTATCGCGTTTTGAGAGCGTTTGCGAGATATTTGAGTGTAGGGGTATTTTGGTCATTTCACTTTATTTTTTCTTAAGATAGAAATAGAAATAGAAAGAGAGAAAAATAGAAAGGAAAGAAAAAGAGAAGAAGAAAAAGAGAAAGAAGGAAAGGAAGAGAAGAAAAAGAGAGAAAACTTGGAAATTAAGAAAATCAATCAACCGACTTTTCAAACACGATTAAATTGGGTAAGGCTGCGAAACTCGATTATATTATACTTGTGTATGATTATGTATGTATGATTTTGGGTGTTATTGGATTGAAATGAGATATAGAGCAAAAACCATAATATGATGAAATTGTTAGAATTCGATTAAATGGTGTCAGAAATCATGTTTTAATGATCATAATTGTTGATACATGTTAGATAGGTGTTGTTGTGCACTCTATTGGTATTTTTATGGTGTTTAGAAGAGATTTGGAGGGGAAAATGGTTGAATTTCGCAGAAAAATTATGCAGGAAAAATTCTGGTTTCCCACTGCCCATACGCGTATCACTCAAGGCAATACGCGTATTGGTTAGGGCAATACGCGTATGGCAATGAAAGAACGAGGGAAATACGCGTATGGAGTTCCATTTTCCCGGCCATCTGCTCATTTGCGTAATGGTACGCGTAAGCAATTGGACAATACGCGTATCAAGTGAGGCATTACGCGTATTAGGGTTTTAGAGGAATTTTTTAAGAGGAATTGGTCTCTGCTCATACGCGTATCACCTTGGTCAATACGCGTATGGATGGGCGAGTGAGCTGGGCAATACGCGTATGGCTCAGGGCAATACGCGTAGGACCAGAGAGGGTGCAAAATGTTGTCTTTTCGCGATTCCTTTTCTTTGTACGTCCGTAACTTGTGTTCCGATTATCCGTTTTGAACATTCTTGGTATCGTTGGAAAGCTAATAACATGTACTTTCTTATAAAAATGGTTTTGAGATTGTTGGCTGATTAAATTATGTCGGAAATTTGGAAATGTGTCGTTTTGTCGACTTTTGTCGTTGTAATTGTGTGTAATTGATGTGTATTATGCAATGTGCTGTTGATATAGATATCGTATGACTTTTGTGCTGTTGTGTGATGAACATGCATGTGATAAGATGTTGTGATAATGGTTTGTGGCCTAAAGGAAAGAAAATGCAATGTGTGGTATTTGATGATATATGCATGATTATGGATGTGTATATGTGTGCATTTGAATGTCATGAGTCATTGTATGCCAAGCATCATGATATGCATTCTTGTGATGTCGTGTGCCCTAGTGGGTGTGAGCGACGAATCGATTCCAGAGGGAATCTGCTATAACATCGTGAGCCTTATACCGAGAGGACCTAAAGCGATGATTATAGACGATCGTGAGCCTTATACAAAGAGGACCTAAAGCGATCGGATTGTGAGCCTTATACAAAGAGGACCTAAAGCAATCCATAAACATTGTGAACCTTATACCAAGAGGACCTAAAGCGACGGGGGAACATCGTTTGCCCGACGGGGAGTTACACTAAGTAACAAGCGATGGTTCCAATAGTTCCTGAGTGAACTAGTGTTGAGAATGACGGATGGATGGTACCGCATTTGCATAGAGTCGTTGTATCGGTCTCTTTGCATTTGCATAAATCATGAATGGATTGATTTTGTGTGGATTTATGAATGGAATTGATGAGTTGAGATATATATATATTTGTTGTTGAAAACTGCATTAGGTTTGATTATATATGCCTTGGTGATGGATATATGAGATATGCATTGTGTTGTTTTGTATGTGAATTCTGGTGTAAGTTGTGGTGAGAATATTTTACATGTGTATTTGTGTGTTATTATATAATTGTATACAATTATATTATGATTGTGTTTCTCACCCTTCTGCTGTTTTGAATGCTCTATGAGGCATTGCAGATTAGATGCTGGAGGTCTTTTTGTGAAGCTTAGCTCTTCATTCTTTTGTCGGTCGGCTCTGATATGTAGCACCGGGTAGTCGGGGAGGGCGTTGTGATTTATTGTGTATATGTATCTATATCTTTGGGATTGTACATGTATAAATCTGTGTATGACAGACAAACTTGTTATGTGAAATATATATGAGATTCAGTTTCAGATTTTCCGCTTTTATTCTGTATCTGAATTATGGGTAGTAGGAACTAAGTTCCTCTGTTAATTGCTACCTGATTGTTGCACATCTTTATGGGCAGGTTTATGGTGTTTTGTCTTAATTGATGTGACTCCTCAGTCTATGCCATGAATGTTTAATTATACTCTGATGAAATTTTTATCGCTTTATCTATTTGGGGGTATAGACGGGGGTGTTACATTAAGTGGTATCAGAGCTAGTCCCTGTCAGTTTGTGTTAGTCCTTGGTGATCCTTGTGTTTGGGTGAGCTGTTTGTTTAACCATAGAAGCTGTTATTGGAAATGAACAGAATATGGCTGGTAGGAATGACGCTGCTTTGGCTGCTACTATGCAAGCTATGGCTCGAGCTGTGCAGGGTGCACCTAATGCTAGTGGGAATGATGAGTTCAGAAAGAACAAACTGCCTGTCTTTAAAGGGAGACATGATCCTGATGGTGCACAGATTTGGCTTAAAGAGATTGAAAGAATCTTTCGAGTAATGGACTGTGCTGAGGAACATAAGGTGAGACTGGGTACTCAGATGTTGCAGGAGGAAGCTGATGACTGGTGGGTTAGTACGCGTCATGTGTTGGAAGCTACAGGTGAAGAAGTCACTTGGGCTTTGTTTAACATTGAGTTTCTGAGGAAGTATTTTCCTGAAGATGTAAGAGGGAAGAAAGAGATAGAGTTCTTGGAATTGAAACAAGGTAACATGTCTGTTGTTGATTACACTGCTAAGTTTGTGGAACTTGTTTAATTTTATCCACATTATGCTGAAGCTACTGCAGAGTTTTCTAAGTGTGTGAAGTTTAAGAACAGATTGCGTCCTGAGATAAAGTAGGCAATCGGTTATCAAAGGATTATGAGGTTTTCAGATTTGGTGGATTTTTGTAGGATTTATGAGGAAGATAGCAAAGCTCGTTCTACTCACTATAAGAGTGTAAACGAAAGGAAAGGGAAGCAGCCGTTCTGTGGTGGTCCTTATGTGACACCAGCTGATAAGGGTAAACAGAGAGGTAATTTTGAGAAATGGTCCAGCGGGGGAGGAATGTCTAATTCTCCGAGATGTTTTAGGTGTGGTGACCTAGGACATCGTCAGTTTGAATGTAGAAAAGATATGAGAAAGTGTTCCAATTGTGGAGGTATAGGTCATGTAACAGCTGAGTGCTAGAGGAAGAATGTGGTGAAGTGTTTCAATTATGGTGAACCTGGTCATATTAGTACGAAGTGTCCGAAACCAAAGCAAGCTCCAGCTGGTGGGAAAGTATTTGCATTGGCAGGGACTCAGACTACAAGTGCAGACTGTCTGATCAGAGGTACTTATTTTATTAATAGTACGCCTTTAGTTGCTATTATTGATACTGGAGCGACTCATTCGTTTATTTCGTCTGAGTGCGCAAAGCGTTTGAATCTTTTGTTGTCTTCGATGGATGGAGAGATGGTTATTGATACTCCAGCAATGGGGTCAATAACTACTTCTTTGGTTTGTTTAAGTTGTCCTTTGACCATTTATGGTAAAGATTTTGAGATGGATTTGGTGTGTTTGCCGTTGGAGGGTTTAGATGTGGTTCTGGGAATGAATTGGTTGCAGTTCAATCGAGTGCATATTGATTGTTATCATAAGCTGGTAAGATTTCCTTCTCTTGAGGAAGACGAGGACTCGAGTTTCTTATCTGCCAAAGAGTTGAAAAAACTTTTGGCGGAGGAAGCTCAGTTGTTCGGGTTGTTTGCATCGTTGATTGTGGATAGTCAAGTCGTACTTGATGTGTTTCTAGTTGTGTGTGAATTTACTAAGGTGTTTCCAGAGGATATTTCGGACTTGCCACCAGAGAGAGAGGTGGAGTTTTCTACAGATCTAGTTCCTGGTACTAGACCTGTATCTATGGAACATTATCGTATGTCGGCATCTGAGTTGGTTGAGTTGAAGAAGTACTTGAATGAATTGTTAGAAAAGAGGTTTGTGAGGCCAAGTGTATCACCTTGGGGTGCTCCAGTTTTGTTGGTGAAAAAGAAAGATGGAAGTATGCGATTGTGTATTGATTATCACCAGTTGAATAAGGTGACAATTAAAAATAAGTATCCTTTTTCGAAAATTGATGATTTGATGGATCAGTTGGTAGGTGCTTGTGTGTTTTGTAAGATTGATTTGAGGTCGGGTTATCATCAGATAAGAGTGAAAGAGGAAGATATTCAGAAGACGGCTTTTAGGACACGATACGGTCATTACAAATATTTTGTGATGTCGTTCGGGGTTTCTAATGCGACAGGTGTGTTTTTGGAGTATATGAATCGTATTTTCCATGAGCAGTTGGATCGATTTGTTGTTGTGTTTATTAATGACATTTTGATTTATTCTAAGTCTCGGGAGGAACACGCGGAACATTTGCGTGTTGTGTTGCAGATTTTGAAGGAAAGGAAACTTTTTGCCAAGTTGTCCAAGTGTGAGTTTTGGTTGTCAGAAGTGAGTTTTCATGGGCATGTGATTTCATGTAATGATATTGCTGTGGATCCATCTAAAGTAGATGCAGTTCTACAATGGGAGGCTCCTAGATCTGTTGCTGAAATTAGAAGCTTCTTGGGTTTAGCTGGATATTATCGGAGGTTCATTGAAGGTTTTTCTAAGTTAGCACTTCCTTTGACCTAGTTGACTTGTAAAGGTAAAGCGTTCATTTGGGATATTCAGTGTGAAGAAAGTTTTAGTGAGCTGAAGAGAAGATTGACTATAGCTCCGATTTTGATCTTACCGAATCCTACTGAACCGTTTGTGGTGTATTGTGATGCGTCTTTGATTGGTTTAGGTGGAGTGTTGATGCAAGAAGGTAAGGTTGTGGCTTATGCTTCGAGGCAATTGAGGATTCATGAGAAGAATTACCCTACGCATGATTTGGAATTAGCGGCTGTGGTTTTTGTGTTGAAAATTTGGAGGCATTATCTCTATGGTGCAAGATTCGAAGTCTTTAGTGATCATAAAAGTTTGAAATACTTATTTGATCAGAAAGAGTTGAATATGAGGCAACAGAGATGGTTGCAATTTTTGAAGGACTACGATTTTGGCTTGAATTACCATCCTGGTAAAGCTAATGTGGTAGCCGATGCGTTGAGTCGGAAGTCGTTGCATATGTCTGTTTTGATGGTTAAAGAGTGGGAACTTTTGGAAGCTTTTAGAGATTTGAGTTTGGTATGTGAATTGACGTCTGACAGCATGAGGCTTGGTATGTTAAAGGTTACTAATTATTTTCTGTTAACCGTTAGCGAGAAACAGAAGTTGGATGTGAAATTTGTTGATTTGATGATTGTTGGAAATCAAAGTGTGAATGGTGACTTTAAAGTGGATGATAGCAGTGTTTTGAGATTTCGTGGTAGAATTTGTATTCCGGATGATTCGGACTTGAAAAAGATGATTTTGGAGGAAGGACACTGGAGTAATTTGAGTAAACATCCGGGAGCTAATAAGATGTATCAGGATTTGAAGAAGATCTTTTGGTGGTCTGGATTGAAGAGGGATGTGACTCAGTTTGTTTATGCGTGTTTGACGTGTCAGAAGTCTAAGGTGGAACAACAGAAGCCTAGTGGTTTGTTGCAACCGTTGGATATTCCCGAGTGGAAATGGGACAGCATTTCTATGGATTTTATGACAGGGTTGCCGAATACTCAGAGGGGACATAATGCCATTTGGATAGTTGTGGATAGGCTGACTAAATCGGTGCATTTCATTCCGATTGACATCAGTTTTTCTTTGGAGAGGTTGACTGAGATTTATATCAGTGTGATTGTGAAATTGCATGGTGTTCCATTGAGTATTGTTTCAGATCGAGATCCGAGGTTTACTTCCAGTTTTGGGAAAGTTTGCAAAAGGCGTTAGGTTCCAAGTTGAGGTTGAGTTCGGCTTATCATCCGTAGACGGATGGTCAGACCGAGAGAACTATTCAGTCGTTGGAAGATTTGTTGCGAGCTTGTGTTCTTGAACAAGGTGGTGCTTGGGATAGTTACCTTGCGTTGATTGAATTCACGTATAACAACAGTTTCCATTCGAGTATTGGAATGGCACCTTTTGAAGCGTTGTATGGGAGAAGATGTCAAACACCTTTGTGTTGGCATGAATCTGGTGAGAGTTCGGTGGTTGGACCGGAGTTAGTGCAACAGACTACAGAAAAGGTGAAACTTATTCGTGAGAAAATGAAGGCTTCTCAGAGTAGGCAAAAGAGTTATCATGATCGAAGGAGGAAAGATCTTGAGTTTCAAGAGGGCGATCATGTATTTTTGAGAGTTACACCAGTGACGGGTGTTGGTCGTGCATTGATGTCGAAGAAACTTACTTCTCGGTTTATTGGTCCTTACCAGATATCCGCGAGAGTGGGTGTTGTGGCTTATCGGGTGGCGTTGCCGCCGAGTCTTTCGAATTTGCATGATGTGTTCCATTTTTCACAGCTTCGAAAGTATGTTCCGGATCCGTCGCATGTGATTCCGATGGATAAAGTTGAGGTAAGGGAGAACCTTACGGTTGAGGCATTACCAGTGAAGATTTTGGATCGCGAGTTGAAGAGGTTAAGAGGCAAGGATATTGCGCTTGTGAAAGTAGCGTGGGGAGGCGCTGCTGAGGGCAATTTGACTTGGGAGTTGGAGCGTCGGATGCGGGACGCGTATCCGGAGTTGTTCGTCTCAGGTAATATTTTTGAGGACGAAAATCTCTAAGTAGGGGAGAGTTGTAACGCCCCAGTTTTTGTTAGTTTTATTTAATCGAGTCGATTTGATTATTTTATTATTATATTATTTTACTTTTGACTTTTATTTGATAATATATTATTTTTCATCATGATTATGTTTTATCGCGTTTTGAGAGCGTTTGCGAGATATTTGAGTGTAGGGGTATTTTGGTCATTTCACTTTATTTTTTCTTAAGATAGAAATAGAAATAGAAAGAGAGAAAAATTGAAAGGAAAGAAAAAGAGAAGAAGAAAAAGAGAAAGAAGGAAAGGAAGAGAAGAAAAAGAGAGAAAACTTGGAAATTAAGAAAATCAATCAACCGACTTTTCAAACACGATTAAATCGGGTAAGGGTGCGAAACTCGATTATATTATACTTGTGTATGATTATGTATGTATGTTTTTGGGTGTTATTGGATTGAAATGAGATATAGAGCAAAAACCATAATATGATGAAATTGTTAGAATTCGATTAAATGGTGTCAGAAATCATGTTTTAATGATCATAATTATTGTTACATGTTAGATAGGTGTTGTTGTGCACTCTATTGGTATTTTTCTAGTGTTTAGAAGAGATTTGGAGGGGAAAATGGTAGAATTTCGCAGAAAAATTATCCAGGAAAAATTCTGGTTTCCCACTGCCCATACGCGTATCACTCAAGGCAATACGCGTATTGGTTAGGGCAATACGCGTATAGCAATGAAGGAACGAGGGCAATACGCGTATGGAGTTCCATTTTCCCGGCCATCTGCTCATTTGCATAATGGTACGCGTAAGGAATTGGACAATACGCGTATCAAGTGAGGCATTACGCGTATTAGGGTTTTAGAGGAATTTTTGAAGAGGAATTGGTCTCTGCTCATACGCGTATCACCTTGGGCAATACGCGTATGGATGGGCGAGTGAGTTGGGCAATACGCGTATGGCGCAGGGCAATACGCGTAGGACCAGAGAGGGTGCAAAATGTTGTCTTTTCGCGATTCGTTTTCTTTGTACGTCCGTAACTTGTGTTCCGATTATCCGTTTTGAACATTCTTGGTATCGTTGGAAAGCTAATAACATGTACTTTCTTATAAAAATGGTTTTGAGATTGTTGGCTGATTAAATTATGTCGGAAATTTGGAAATGTGTCATTTTGTCGACTTTTGTCGTTGTAATTATGTGTAATTGATGTGTATTATGCAATGTGCTGTTGATATAGATATTGTATGACTTTTGTGCTGTTGTGTGATGAACATGCATGTGATAAGATGTTGTGATAATGGTTTGTGGCCTAAAGGAAAGAAAATGCAATGTGTGGTATTTAATGATATATATGCATGATTATGGATGTGTATATGTGTGCATTTGAATGTCATGAGTCATTGTATGCCAAGCATCATGATATGCATTCTTGTGATGTCGTGTGCCCTAGTGGGTGTGACCGACGAATCGATTCCAGAGGGAATCCGCTATAACATCGTGAGCCTTATACCGAGAGGACCTAAAGCGATGATTATAGACGATCGTGAGCCTTATACAAAGAGGACCTAAAGCGATCGGATTGTGAGCCTTATACAAAGAGGACCTAAAGCAATCCATAAAAATTGTGAGCCTTATACCAAGAGGACCTAAAGCAACGGGGGAACATCGTTTGCCCGACGGGGAGTTACACTAAGTAACAAGCGATGGTTCCAATAGTTCCTGAGTGAACTAGTGCTGAGAATGACGGATGGATGGTGCCGCATTTGCATAGAGTCGTTGTATCGGTCTCTTTGCATTTGCATAAATCATGAATGGATTAATTTTGTGTGGATTTATGAATGGAATTGATGAGTTGAGATATATATATTTGTTGTTGATAACTGCATTACGTTTGATTATATATGCCTTGGTGATGGATATATGAGATATGCATTGTGTTGTTTTGTATGTGAATTCTGGTGTAAGTTGTGGTGAGAATATTTTACATGTGTATTTGTGTGTTATTATATAATTGTATGTAATTATATTATGATTGTGTTTCTCACCCTTCTGCTATTTTGAATGCTCTATGAGGCATTGCAGATTAGATGCTGGAGGTCTTTTTGTGAAGCTTAGGTCTTCATTCTTTTGTCGGTCGGCTCTGATATGTAGCACCGGGTAGTCGGGGAGGGCGTTGTGATTTATTGTGTATATGTATCTATATCTTTGGGATTGTACATGTATAAATCTGTGTATGACAGACAAACTTGTTATGTGATATATATATGAGATTCAGTTTCAGATTTTCTGCTTTTATTCTGTATCTGAATTGTGGGTAGTAGGAACTAAGTTCCTCTGTTAATTGCTACCTGATTGTTGCACATCTTTATGGGCAGGTTTATGGTGTTTTGTCTTAATTGATGTGACTCCTCAGTCTATGCCATGAATGTTTAATTATACTCTGATGAAATTTTTATCGCTTTATCTATTTCGGGGTATAGACGGGGGTGTTACATTAAGTGGTATCAGAGCTAGTCCAAGTCAGTTAGTGTTAGTCCTTGGTGGTCCTTGTGTTTGGGTGAGCTGTTTGTTTAACCATAGAAGCTGTTATTGGAAATGATTAGAATATGGCTGGTAGGAATGACGCTGCTTTGGCTGCTGCTATGCAAGCTATGGCTCGAGCTGTGCAGGGTGCACCTAATGCTAGGGGGAATGATGAGTTCAGGAAGAACAAACCGCCTGTCTTTAAAGGGAGACATGATCCTGATGGTGCATAGATTTAGCTTAAAGAGATTGAAAGAATCTTTCGAGTAATGGACTGTGTTGAGGAACATAAGGTGAGACTGGGTACTCAGATGTTGCAGGAGGAAGCTGATGACTGGTGGGTTAGTACGCGTCATGTGTTGGAAGCTACAGGTGAAGAAGTCACTTGGGCTTTGTTTAGCATTGAGTTTCTGAGGAAGTATTTTCATGAAGATGTAAGAGGGAAGAATGAGATAGAGTTCTTGGAATTGAAACAAGGTAACATGTCTGTTGTTGATTACACTGCTAAGTTTGTGGAACTTGTTTAATTTTATCCACATTATGATGAAGCTACTGCAGAGTTTTCTAAGTGTGTGAAGTTTAAGAACAGATTGCGTCCTGAGATAAAGTAGGCAATTGGTTATCAAAGTATTATGAGGTTTTCAGATTTGGTGGATTTTTGTAGGATTTATGAGGAAGATAGCAAAGCTCGTTCTACTCACTATAAGAGTGTGAACGAAAGGAAAGGGAAGCAGCCGTTCTGTGGTGGTCCTTATGTGACACCAGCTGATAAGGGTAAGCAGTGAGGTAATTTTGAGAAAAGGTCCAGCGGGGGAGGAATGTCTAATTCTCCGAGATGTTTTCGGTGTGGTGACCTAGGCCATCGTCAGTTTGAATGTAGAAAAGATATGAGAAAGTGTTCCAATTGTGGAGGTATAGGTCATGTAACAGCTGAGTGCAAGAGGAAGAATGTGGTGAAGTGTTTCAATTATGGTGAACCTGGTCATATTAGTACGAAGTGTCCGAAACCAAAGCAAGCTCCAGCTAGTGGGAAAGTATTTGCATTGGCAGGGACTCAGACTACAAGTGTAGACTGTCTGATCAGAGGTACTTGTTTTATTAATAGTACGCCTTTAGTTGCTATTATTGATACTGGAGCGACTCATTCGTTTATTTCGTCTGAGTGCGCAAAGCGTTTGAATCTTTTGTTGTCTTCGATGGATGGAGAGATGGTTATTGATACTCCAGTAATGGGGTCAGTAACTACTTCTTTGGTTTGTTTAAGTTGTCCTTTGACCATTTATGGTAAAGATTTTGAGATGGATTTGGTGTGTTTGCCGTTGGAGGGTTTAGATGTGGTTCTGGGAATGAATTGGTTGCAGTTCAATCGAGTGCATATTGATTGTTATCATAAGCTGGTAAGATTTCCTTCTCTTGAGGAAGACGAGGACTCGAGTTTCTTATCTGCCAAAGAGTTGAAAAAACTTTTGGCGGAGGAAGCTCAGTTGTTCGGGTTGTTTGCATCGTTGATTGTGGATAGTCAAGTCGTACTTGATGTGTTTCTAGTTGTGTGTGAATTTCCTAAGGTGTTTCTAGAGGATATTTCGGACTTGCCACCAGAGAGAGAGGTGGAGTTTTCTACAGATCTAGTTCCTGGTACTAGACCTGTATCTATGGAACATTATCGTATGTCGGCATCTGAGTTGGTTGAGTTGAAGAAGTACTTGAATGAATTGTTAGAAAAGAGGTTTGTGAGGCCAAGTGTATCGCCTTGGGGTGCTCCAATTTTGTTGGTGAAAAAGAAAGATGGAAGTATGCGATTGTGTATTGATTATCACCAGTTGAATAAGGTGACAATTAAAAATAAGTATCCTTTTTCGAAAATTGATGATTTGATGGATCAGTTGGTAGGTGCTTGTGTGTTTTGTAAGATTGATTTGAGGTCGGGTTATCATCAGATAAGAGTGAAAGAGGAAGATATTCAGAAGACGGCTTTTAGGACACGATACGGTCATTACAAATATTATGTGATGTCGTTCGGGGTTTCTAATGCGACAGGTGTGTTTTTGGAGTATATGAATCGTATTTTCCATGAGCAGTTGGATCGATTTGTTGTTGTGTTTATTGATGACATTTTGATTTATTCTAAGTCTCGGGAGGAACACGCGGAACATTTGCGTGTTGTGTTGCAGATTTTGAAGGAAAGGAAACTTTTTGCCAAGTTGTCCAAGTGTGAGTTCTGGTTGTCAGAAGTGAGTTTTCTTGGGCATGTGATTTCATGTAATGATATTACTGTGGATCCATCTAAAGTAGATGCAGTTCTACAATGGGAGGCTCCTAGATCTGTTGCTGAAATTAGAAGCTTCTTGGGTTTAGCTGGATATTATCGGAGGTTCATTGAAGGTTTTTCTAAGTTAGCACTTCCTTTGACCTAGTTGACTTGTAAAGGTAAAGCGTTCATTTGGGATATTCAGTGTGAAGAAAGTTTTAGTGAGCTGAAGAGAAGATTGACTACAGCTCCGATTTTGATCTTACCGAATCCTACTGAACCGTTTGTGGTGTATTGTGATGCGTCTTTGATTGGTTTAGGTGGAGTGTTGATGCAAGAAGGTAAGGTTGTGGCTTATGCTTCGAGGCAATTGAGGATTCATGAGAAGAATTACCCTACGCACGAATTGGAATTAGCGGCTGTGGTTTTTGTGTTGAAAATTTGGAGGCATTATCTCTATGGTGCAAGATTCGAAGTCTTTAGTGATCATAAAAGTTTGAAATACTTATTTGATCAGAAAGAGTTGAATATGAGGCAACAAAGATGGTTGCAATTTTTGAAGGACTACGATTTTGGCTTGAATTACCATCCTAGTAAAGCTAATGTGGTAGCCGATGCGTTGAGTCGGAAGTCGTTGCATATGTCTGTTTTGATGGTTAAAGAGTGGGAACTTTTGGAAGCTTTTAGAGATTTGAGTTTGGTATGTGAATTGACGTCTGACAGCATGAGGCTTGGTATGTTAAAGGTTACTAATTATTTTCTGTTAACCGTTAGCGAGAAACAGAAGTTGGATGTGAAATTTGTTGATTTGATGATTGTTGGAAATCAAAGTGTGAATGGTGACTTTAAAGTGGATGATAGCAGTGTTTTGAGATTTCGTGGTAGAATTTGTATTCCGGATGATTCGGACTTGAAAAAGATGATTTTGGAGGAAGGACACTGGAGTAATTTGAGTAAACATCCTGGAGCTAATAAGATGTATCAAGATTTGAAGAAGATCTTTTGGTGGTCTGGATTGAAGAGTGATGTGGCTCAGTTTGTTTATGCGTGTTTGACATGTCAGAAGTCTAAAGTGGAACATCAGAAGCCTAGTGGTTTGTTGCAACCGTTGGATATTCCCGAGTGGAAATGGGACAGCATTTCTATGGATTTTGTGACAGGGTTGCCGAATACTCAGAGGGGACATAATTCCATTTGGGTAGTTGTGGATAGGCTAACTAAATCGGTGCATTTCATTCCGATTGACATCAGTTTTTATTTGGAGAGGTTGACTGAGATTTATATCAGTGTGATTGTGAAATTGCATGGTGTTCCGTTGAGTATTGTTTCAGATCGAGATCCGAGGTTTACTTCCAGATTTTGGGAAAGTTTGCAAAAGGCGTTAGGTTCCAAGTTGAGGTTGAGTTCGGCTTATCATCCGCAGACGGATGGTCAGACCGAGAGAACTATTCAGTCGTTGGAAGATTTGTTGCGAGCTTGTGTTCTTGAACAAGGTGGTGCTTGGGATAGTTACATTGCGTTGATTGAATTCACGTATAACAACAGTTTCCATTCGAGTATTGGAATGGCACCTTTTGAAGCGTTGTATGGGAGAAGATGTCAAACACCTTTGTGTTGGCATGAATCTGGTGAGAGTTCGGTGGTTGGACCGGAGTTAGTGCAACAGACTACAGAAAAGGTGAAACTTATTCGTGAGAAAATGAAGGCTTCTTAGAGTAGGCAAAAGAGTTATCATGATCGAAGGAGGAAAGATCTTGAGTTTCAAGATGGCGATCATGTATTTTTGAGAGTTACACCAGTGACGGGTGTTGGTCGTGCATTGAAGTCGAAGAAACTTACTTCTCGGTTTATTGGTCCTTACCAGATATCCGCGAGAGTGGGTGTTGTGGCTTATCGGGTGGCGTTGCCGCCGAGTCTTTCGAATTTGCATGATGTGTTCCATTTTTCACGACTTCGGAAGTATGTTCCGGATCCGTCGCATGTGATTCCGATGGATAAAGTTGAGGTAAGGGAGAACCTTACGGTTGAGGCATTACCAGTGAAGATTTTGGATCGCGAGTTGAAGCGGTTAAGAGGAAAGGATATTGCGCTTGTGAAAGTAGCGTGGGGAGGCGCTGCTGAGGGCAATTTGACTTGGGAGTTGGAGCGTCGGATGCGGGAGTCGTATCCGGAGTTGTTCATCTAAGGTAATATTTTTGAGGACGAAAATCTCTAAGTAGGGGAGAGTTGTAACGCCCCAGTTTTTGTTAGTTTTATTTAATCGAGTCGATTTGATTATTTTATTATTATATTATTTTATTTTTGACTTTTATTTGATAATATATTATTTTTCATCATGATTATGTTTTATCGCGTTTTGAGAGCGTTTGCGAGATATTTGAGTGTAGGGGTATTTTGGTCATTTCACTTTATTTTTTCTTAAGATAGAAATAGAAATAGAAAGAGAGAAAAATAGAAAGGAAAGAAAAAGAGAAGAAGAAAAAGAGAAAGAAGGAAAGGAAGAGAAGAAAAAAAGAGAAAACTTGGAAATTAAGAAAATCAATCAACCGACTTTTCAAACACGATTAAATCGGGTAAGGGTGCGAAACTCGATTATATTATACTTGTGTATGATTATGTATGTATGTTTTTGGGTGTTATTGGATTGAAATGAGATATAGAGCAAAAACCATAATATGATGAAATTGTTAGAATTCGATTAAATGGTGTCAGAAATCATGTTTTAATGATCATAATTGTTGTTACATGTTAGATAGGTGTTATTGTGCACTCTATTGGTATTTTTCTAGTGTTTAGAAGAGATTTGGAGGGGAAAATGGTAGAATTTTGCAGAAAAATTATCCAGGAAAAATTCTGGTTTCCCACTGCCCATACGCGTATCACTCAAGGCAATACGCGTATTGGTTAGGGCAATACGCGTATAGCAATGAAGGAACGAGGGCAATACGCGTATGGAGTTCCATTTTACCGGCCATCTGCTCATTTGCGTAATGGTACGCGTAAGGAATTGGACAATACGCGTATCAAGTGAGGCATTACGCGTATTAGGGTTTTAGAGGAATTTTTGAAGAGGAATTGGTCTCTGCTCATACGCGTATCACCTTGGGCAATACGAGTATGGATGGGCGAGTGAGCTGGGCAATACGCGTATGGCTCAGGGCAATACGCGTAGGACCAGAGAGGGTGCAAAATGTTGTCTTTTTGCGATTCGTTTTCTTTGTACGTCCGTAACTTGTGTTCCGATTATCCGTTTTGAACATTATTGGTATCGTTGGAAAGCTAATAACATGTACTTTCTTATAAAAATGGTTTTGAGGTTGTTGGACGATTAAATTATGTCAGAAATTTGGAAATGTGTCGTTTTGTCGACTTTTGCCGTTCTAATTTTGTGTAATTGATGTGTATCATGCAATGTGTTGTTGATATAGATATCGTATAACTTGTGTGCTGTTGTGTGATGAAAATGCATGTGATAAGATGTTGTGATAATGGTTTGTGGCCTAAGGGCAAGAAAATGCAATGTGTGGTATTTGATGATATATGCATGATTATGGATGTGTATATGTGTGCATTTGAATGTCATGTGTCATTGTATGCCAAGCATAATGATATGCATTCTTGTGATGTCGTGTGCCCTAGTGGGTGTGAGCGACGAATCGATTCCAGAGGGAATCCGCTATAACATCGTGAGCCTTATACCGAGAGGACCTAAAGCGATGATTATAGACGATCGCGAGCCTTATACAAGGAGGACCTAAAGCGATCGGATTGTAAGCCTTATATAAAGAGGACCTAAAGCAATCCATAAACGTCGTGAGCCTTATACCAAGAGGACCTAAAGCGATGGGGGAACATCGTTTGCCCGACGGGGAGTTAAACTAAGTAACAAGCGATGGTTTCAATAGTTCCTGAGTGAACTAGTGTTAAGAATGACGGATGGATGGTACCGCATTTGCATAGAGTCGTTGTGTCGGTCTCTTCGCATTTGCATAAATCATGAATGGATTGATTTTGTGTGGAATTATGAATGGAATTGATGAGTTGAGATATATATATTTGTTGTTGATAACTGCATTACGTTTGATTATATATGCCTTGGTGATGGATATATGAGATATGCATTGTGTTGTTTTGTATGTCAATTCTGATGTAAGTTGTGGTGAGAATATTTTACATGTGTATTTGTGTGTTATTATATAATTGTATGCAATTATATTATGATTGTGTTTCTCACCCTTCTGCTGTTTTGAATGCTCTATGAGGCATTGCAGATTAGATACTGGAGGTCTTTTTGTGAAGCTTAGGTCTTCATTCTTTTGTCGGTCGGCTCTGATATGTAGCACCGGGTAGTCGGGGAGGCCGTTGTGATTTATTGTGTATATGTATCTATATCTTTTGGATTGTACATGTATGAATCTGTGTATGACAGACAAACTTGTTATGTGATATATATATGAGATTCAGTTTCCTATTTTCCGCTTTTATTCTGTATCTGAATTGTGGGTAGTAGGAACTAAGTTCCTCTGTTAATTGCTACCTGATTGTTGCATATCTTTATGGGCAGGTTTATGGTGTTTTGTCTGAATTGATGTGACTCCTCAGTCTATGCCATGAATGTTTAATTATACTCTGATGAAATTTTTATCGCTTTATCTATTTGGGGGTATAGACGGGGGTGTTACACCTTTCCCTTCATCTAACTGCTGTAAGCGGCAAGCCTCTGGATCATCTACATCCATGCTACTGTTCCTCTTTTAGCATGAGAAATTCCTAAGGAAAGATGGCATTGCTCTACACCGAGTTAAAGTCTTCTCCTTTAGGTCGAAAACCCTTATAAAGGTAATTATGGCATTGCTGGATTCACATATCCCTGTTAAAGTAATCCTCCTTTATAACCAGTCACCCAACAATTGTGACTAACAGACCCCTTTAGAGATGACAAATTCTCTCTAAAGTCAACACCCATTTAGCTTCACATCTTGGGCTTCGAACAAGATACAAATAGACTCTTTATCTTCATATCTTGGGCTTTGAACAAGATACAAACCACCTTTAGCTTCACGTCTTGGGCTTTGAACAAGACACAAAAACACCATTTCCTCCCGTAGAATAGGAGGAACTACGATCGCTCTGATTTCCCTGTTTCGGTAAACGGGAATACGTAGGCATAAGATTGAAAGAAAGATCTTAGCGAGCACACTAATCCAAAGCCCAAATCCCGTACCTTCACATATCAATAGAAAAGCATCAGTCTTAAACTCCCACCAACCGCCCGGGTACTATTTTAACAAAATAACCTAAGAGAGACCCACAATCTTTGTAGCATCTGCAAACCAACAGTCATCTGTTCAAACTCAGTTTGCAAGCAGGGTTAATTGGAGACATCTATTTCCATTCCTTCATCAGCTTCAATAGGATAAAAAACGAATCGAACTGTAGTACCAAAGCGATAGTGCTTCGCAACCACGTCTAAAATCGCTCGCTACACCGGTGCATTGACACAGGTGCAAGACAAGAAACAGAATCTGTTTGACAATTGTGTCCCGCGCATCAATTTTTCATACAAGCACCTTAAATAAAAACATAATAAACATTAGACTATTTTCATTGAAATGTGTAAATAAAATGTTCAACTAAATAAATAATAGATTGATCGGGGGTACCAGATGTATGAATGCATAACACCGATGCCTAACTCAAGATGCTTGAAAATTTGCTCCATGTCCTCTTTTTCGATTATCTCGGAATGAGGAAAACCAAAAACACCTTTGTCCATGTTTATTTGACGAATAGCACCATCCATCACATCTGATGTTGCCACAAGTGTTTCAAGATACGACTGAAAGCGAGGAGGAGCTCTTTTTGCCTGCACGTTCCTATTAGGAGCTTTTTTCTTGCTGGCCTATTGTGAAGCTTGAGCAGGAACCTAACAATCATATTAGTTACGTAAAGTAGAAAATCATGAAACTTTTGAATTCGGATAATAGAATAACACTTAAAATGTACCTCTCTTTGTGATGAAACAGACTCGTTTTGCCGCAAAACCCCTTTATCCTTAGCTGCGGGTTTTGTAGGAGTCTAACATTACCATGTAAAAATAATGTACGTAATGGTTCAGAATGATTTTCATAATGGTTCAGAATTGACATTTGAATACTAAGAGATTCTTAATCATTTTCAACATACCTCATAATCTATGGAAATAAGTCTAACGGCCATGCAACAAACGAACCTATTGCATCTCGCAGCAATGTAACCTCTGAAACCGAGTCAGGCATAGGTAGTACCGCATCCATATCTAAAGCGATATCAACCGACACTTTCAGATAGCATGAGGGAGCGGTTTATGGTGAAGTAACTCTCCCACTTTGTTATGCACTTTTCCCTTGCCAACCATGCGATATGTCGGTAACGACAAATACAGCTGACAAGATGAAATGCCCTGAAGCAATAATAAATATGTAACTGTTAATGTGTATAAAGGTCAATTAAAATAAATGTGTTAATTTAATTAAAATAAAATGTGCTAATTACCTTGGGAATTTTATTTTGACAATTGATACTAGCTTTGTCACTAGTATCTTTCAACCCGGAACCGCGCTTTTCTGCCTCATATCTCTCTTTATCCTTTTGCAATTCACGGACTTGCGCTTTTAGTTCCTCCAATGATTGCATGACTTCTTGGTTGCTGGGATTTTTTCTCTTTGGTTGCTTATACAACGAAGATGGAGTCACACCAAATCCTTTACCTCTCACCCGACCAGAATACTCAGGAACATTTAGTACTCGACTAAGAATGCTCCTGCAATCCTCCTCATCTGTGGTTAAGGATTTAGATAGAGTCTCCTGAAATTCATTGACATATTGAAAATTATTAGTGGGGATTAAAAATTAATTATATTTTAATAAAATTTCGATTAACTTAAAGACATAATGTTATACTTACACATTCGTCATAAACATGCTGAACATCTTCCCTAACAACTCCATCCTTGCCCACACGAGCTTCCTTCCACAAAACATGGTCCGGAAGTGATGTTTCTTCATTTTTCGTCTCTTCTAACTACGCATTGAGATAAATAATAAGATCATTAATTATAACACAATAAGACAATTAATAAAATCATAGCATTTATAAATACTTACCAATTTTTGTTGTAAGCGTGCATATCCCGTTCGACCTTTTCTGTACGTATACGCGGGTTTTGATGCTCTTTGGCGATTAATGGCACTCAAATCCTGGATAAACAAGTTTAAGTCATATCAGAACAAACTAATGCAACAAGTATATAATACAATTAATAGACATGACAAGATAACATTACATTGAATTTTTTGGTTTTCCGTTTCGCTACAAAAGAGCCCCATTCTTCCGGTGTAATCAAGTCCGCATACAACTGTCGAAGTTCTGCTTGTACAAAATTTTTTTCCTCATCCTTAAGATATTTGTTTGATAATAAGGCTCGAAACCCTCTGTGTCTCTTTCCGGCCAATTGAAGACAATACTTTTTCTGGCTTTCATCAATATTAAAGGACCTCTACAAAAAATCATACACATATAAACATAAAGTGTGTTCGTATAAGTAAATTAAAGACTTAATCGTCAACAAAAATCTAATAACATCAATCATATTTGGTAAGTACCTGTATCTCAGTCCATATCTTATCTTTACCAGCTTGCAACAATGGATTCCTCCAATTATCACTAGTAATTGGAATGTGCTGACGGACAAGTGAACCAATGTATGAAGACAACATTGAACCGTTAGGCTCAATTAGTTGGTTTCCATCACTCCAATGTACATCAAATTTGATCCCTTTATCTCTAGCACGGATGATTGACTTCATAATAGTTATTCCTCGTTTTATTTCACTTTCTACATTCGAAGCTTCATTATGAGCTTCACTTGTATCATGTGTCTCGTGTGTGTCTTCCTGGTTACTAGCCATTTGACCTGTAAGAAAGAAAAAAACAAAAATAAAATGACAAATATAAAAATCCATAATCCATAATCCATTGAATGATATAAGCTATATATAGCATGACAACTAATTAATATTATTGAATGATATAAGCTATAATTTTATAACTAGTACCTTTTTCACTAACGTCTCTTTCTTTTCTTGGTTGGAATATGTTCTACCCGTCTCTTAACAACACAGACGGTTCGATTGATCCAAATACCCTCATTATGATCATTTCTAGTATATGATTCATTCGCTATAATATTTTCATCTTGATCATTTCTAGTAAATGATTCAATATCAACATCAATATCACCTTGATCTCCAATGTTTTCATCAATTACTTTGTTAGATAAAAGCACTATAGACCATTTTGTACTTGTCGGATCAGTGACATAGAACACTTGTTTAGCTTGAGAGGCTAGAATAAAAGGCTCATCTTTGTACCCCACCCTATTAAGATCCACTTGCAAAAATCCTGACTTATCCATTCGTACGCCATTATTATTTTCAACCCACTTGCAACGAAATATAGGAATCTGAAACTTCTCATAATCAAACACCCAAATGCGCTCGATAACCCCAAAATATGACAGATTTGCAAATTTGGGGTATAAGTCTTTCACACTTGAAATGTGCATTGCTTCAGCTACCACGGTGACACCACTATTTTGCATAGTACTTTTATCATCTTGTTCTTTGGTATAAAATGTGTATCCATTAACTGCGTATGCGCTATAAGAAAACACAACCAAACTTGGACCATATGCTAAACATCTCAACCTTTCTGTTATTGAAGCGGGATCTGAATAATACTTTGAATAAATATGATCCTTAAACCAAGGTATGAAACTTCGATTGTGCTCTCGTACTATCCAATTCTCATTTCTATTCGGATTTAAACCTCGAAGAACATCCTTGTGCATTTCAACATACAGCTCAACCTCATTCTCATTGTGTAGAACATACAAATGCACTTGATCCCATTCGACCCTTGATACTGTCACAACTTCATTTCCAATTAACTTTTTTCCTTCTTTTTTTTTCCGACAATATGAGATTTGGGGAGTCCAATTAATTGTACATTGGATAGATATTCAGTACAAAACTCAATCGCTTCTTCAACAATGTATCGTTCGGCAATACAACCCTCTGGTCGACTTCGGTTTTTCACATACCCTTTTAATATTTTCATATAACGTTCAGCAGGGTACATCCATCTCATATAAGCCAGTCCACACAATTGTGTCTCTTTCACCAGATGAACAACTAGATGAACCATTATGTCAAAAAACGAGGGAGGAAAATATATTTCAAGATCACACAAAGTAATAGCTATTTCTTTTTGCAATGTTGGTAAGATCGCATGATCGATCACCTTACTGCAAATTGACTTGAAGAAAAAACACAATTTAGTTATTGCGCTTCTTACTTTTTCTGGTAGAATAGAACGTATACCTATTGGTAGAAAATGTTCCATTATAACATGGCAGTCATGCGTCTTTAAACACTTTTAACTTGAGGTTTTTCATAGACACAAGTCTTCTAATATCTGAAGAGTATCCTTCTGGAACTTTAACTTCACTTAGAAAATTACACAATACTTTTTTCTCCTTTCTAGATAGAGTATACGCAGCAGGTGGTAGATATGTTCGTTTTTCTTTCTTCAATGGTCCTAATTCAGTTCTTATCCCCATCGCTATCAAGTCATTTCTTACTTTAAGGCCATCCTTAGACTTTCCTTGTATATTGAGTAACGTACCAATAACACTGTCAAATACATTTTTTCAATATGCATAACATCGAGAAAATGTCTTACATACAACAACTTCCAATATGGCAGTTCAAAAAAAATTGACCTCTTCTTCCCCCCACTCTTGACAAGTGTATGTGCAAAAGGCTTTCCAAACTGAGTACTCACATCTTTCACCTTTTCAAAAATTTGATCACCTGTCAATATAGTTGGAGCTCTACCTTGTTCTGGCTCTCCATTGAATGCTTTTCTCCACCCACGATAGTGATGATTAGAATTTAAGAATCTACGATGACCGAGAAAGACATTCTTCTGACCAAACTCCAATCGCGTCCAATCTGTTTTATCTTCACAAATAGGACACGTACATTGACCTTTTATGTTGTACCCTGATAGATTTCCGTATGCTGGAAAATCATTAATTGTGCCAAACAACATCACCCTCAAGTTGAAACTTTCTTTCCTATACCCATCATAAACCTCCACACCGTTCTCCCACAAAAACTTTAAATCTTCGATTAAGGGTGCCAAGTATACGTCTATGTCATTCCCTGGTTGTCTAGGCCCGAAAATTAACATAGATAACATCATGTACTTACGCTTCATACATAGCTATGGAGGTAGGTTATAAATCATTATGATCACAGGCCAAGTGCTATGTGAGATACTTTGAAGACCATGTGGGTTCATTCCATCAGTAGATAATGCCAAGCGAAGGTTTCTTGCTTCTTTTCCAAATTCAGGATAATCATCATCAATTTTCATCCACTGTGGTGAATCTGCTGGATGTCAAAACTTTTCATCAATAATTATTTCATCTGCATGCCATGTCAAGTGTCTTGAATCGGTCTCACTACGAAACATGCATCTAAATATCGGAATTATAGGAAAATACCATAAGACTTTTGCTGGAGACAACTTTTTCTTATATCGAGAGACACCGCATTTAGTACACTCATTTAACGATGCATACTCATTTCGAAACAAAACGCAATCGTTTGGACAGGCATGTATCTTATCATAGCTCATGCCAATAGAGCACAACATCTTTTTTGGCCTCATATGTTCGATTGGGAAGAACATTATCCTCTGGAAGCATATCTTTCATAAGGGCCAATAACTCTGTGAAACTTTTATCCGACCATCCATTGCCCGCCTTTAAGTTGTACAACTTTAATAACGCAGACAATCTTGTGAATTTAGTGCAACCATTATACAACGGTTTCTCTGCATCGCTTACCAACCTCTCAAACATTTTGGGACAATCCTTAAGATCTTCTTCAAGTGCTTCTACAATCTCTTCGACTCGATCAGAATCATATGTATCTGTGCCATTGTCGTTTGAAGCATAGGTTGTATTATCCCCTGGTTCAACATTCCCGTTAATCTTCTCACCATGCAAATTCTAACATGTATAACTTCTATCAATTCCACGCCTAATTAAATGCGATGCCAACTGAACCGCGTCAACTCGACTCCCAAAACAGCAACCCAAGCAAGGACATATCATTCGACTGGGGTCTATGGCATGCGCAACAACAAACTTAACGAATTTCGATACCCCATTCTCGTACTCTTTCGACAATCGACTTGAAGACATCCATTTCTTATCCATAGTTATACTAATTAAACTAAACAAAAACAAAAATAAAAAATATTTACCTGTAGGGAAACGATCCGACTTTCACACTTTGATCACAAGTAACCCCTATATATAGGAAATTAATAAGTTAGTAACCCCATCATATCAGTTCATTCAAAGCACTACTAATTACAGTGGCGAGAGAGAACAACTAATTACCTGTAGAGATGTAAACAACTTCTAGACCCACACAGTGTCCAGATAGGTTAGAATAACCAAGATCCCCATGTACACGTATCATAAAATGAAATATTCTTAATTGACCAATTATGAGTCATAACTTGATAAGTGGCAACATGTAATCACAAACAAGCAACAATTAGAGTTAAACACCTACATATCCCAAGTACTTGACCAAATACTCAAGAGCAAGCATACTTAAACAAGTAACCAAGCATTAGAGAAATTCGTCCTAAACCTAATGCAAGTTATCACTTATAAATATAATAAACTGAAATTTAGAAACAAATCCAACTTTTGTTTGAAAGCTACTCAACACTTTAAACTAAAATTAGAGATATAATCAACTCTAATACTTTGAATACTGAAACTAGACTCAAACCTATAATAACAACTGCATTGATGTGATATTTTATATAATTATTCCTACAAACTTGCTTAAATAGAGAAAACACCAAGGTTATGCATTTCATTTTATATGGCCGAGTCTCAGATTTTTCTGGCTAGTTTTTTGAATTCTAGTACCTAGATTGAGTTTTGAAAGGAGAATTTAACCATAAACTGCAGCAATTAAGGAAAAATCAGAATGAGAACCATTAGGCTGGCAGTTTCAGAAGAAATCGAAGTATTAAACTGGCTGAGACTTATACAAATGAGAATATCTATACAAAAATATTTTAATGACGTTTATTCCAAAAGCTAAACATTAAATAAATGGTATTTATATATTTGTATAATGTGAATTTTGTATTGTTTTGATTGACTTTCACATTCTCTTTATGTTGCTTATGCTAAATGATGTCATTGTAATATTTCTATCTACATTTCATTTAGTTTCCTAAAATTATAGATTTCATTCATTTAAAGAATTTAGTGAACGATTGTATTGATGTAAGCTACGACAACAACAGCAAGAACGACCTAACTATAACAGAACGACGACAATAACAACAACAACAATAGAACGACGACAAGAATGTAAGAAACAGGAACAATGTAAGAAACAAGAACAATGTAAGAAACAAGAACAATGTAAGAAACAAGAACAACAACAACAACGTACCTCTTCTTCGTTTTCGTCTTCTTCTTCACGACGGAAATGGACGACGGCAATGGAAATGGCAAGAGTTTCAGAACGACGGCAATGGCAGTGGCAAGGGTTTCGGAATGACGGCAATGGCAAGGGTTTCAGAGCGAAAGCAAGAATGAAAATGATTAGAAATGTGTTTTATATTTTAATTCATAATTTACCTTAGAGAGCACTTTTCAAAAAGTGCTTTCTTAAGTGCAACCTCTAAGAGCGCTTTCCTTAGAAAGCGTTTTCTTAAGTGGGGAGAATTTAAGACCTATAGCAGCGCTTTCTGAAAGCGCTTTCTAAGGTTAACCTATAGCAGCGCTTTTTTAAAGCGCTTTCTAAGGTAATACCTATAGCAGCGCTTTTCAAAAAGCGCTTTCTAAGATGGCTTCAATTTAGGGCATTTATCAGCGCTTTTAAAAAGCGCTTTCTAAAGGCTGTCTTTTGCAGCACTTTTTTTTAGCGAAATTTTTTAAAGACTTATAGCAGCGCTTTTTGCAAAAAGCGCTGTCTTTGTGGCGATGCGAAAAGCCAATTTTGGCATAGTGGGCCCCCAGCGCAGGGCCAACGGTTACTTTGTATTAGGTTGGATTGCAAGGCCCAATACGAGTAACTGCCAAGGCTTACGTGACATAGGGAAGACCAGCACGTGGTCTTCGCCCTGGATCAACTGCCCCGTAATCTTCGGAAGGTGGCCTGACCAACGGTTTTGGAAGTGGGTAGTTTCCTGATAACGTGTCCCCGCGTGGGGGCACGTGGAGTCCGTGTGGGGAGTCGCGTGAGAGCTCCCCGAGCGTGCAGATGAGCTGGACCTTAATTGGTCCCTCCTCGACGAGGACTTGGGTTGGGCCGTGCCCGACGATGGGACAACCTTAGGCCCAGTCCAGAACACCTGTAATTGCATTTAAGATTTTTTCAATGATTTCTCACTTGGCACCTTCCAATCTTTCCTTTTTTTCTTAGTTATTTTTTTTCTTCTTTTTTTTTTCTTGTCAATTAGTAATTCTAAAAAATTTTCTTTTTAATAAAAATGAATAGGCAATAATATGAAAGAAAATATTTCATTAATTAAAAATAGGACTACAAATAACTATTCCATTAATTCAAATTTCTGACTCCACTCAACATCAATAGTATCACTATTAACTATCCCTAACTGAGAGATAAGTTCAGAAATAACTCGTCCATATGGTATAAGGAATGTCATTTCCTCCTTGGAGATGGTTATCATTTCCTTTAACTCTGATGTTCTTGGTAAGGAAAAACAAGAGATACTTGTCATCCCAAGTAAGCATTTCCAGTTGTTTCTCCCTTGGACGGAGATTTGACACTAGAAGTTCATACAAAACTTTATCAATTGGTCATAGAGTAGAATGACTGCTGACATTATCGTTGTTGGCATAAATTAGGCGAAGGTGATCTTAGTAGGCATTGTTGAATATATAATGCTCAACACACCGACCTTCCTCTTCATAGTTTATTGTCTGAGCAATGAGTGACTAAGTAATTGTGATAGGAGAGTCATTGATATAAGACTGGATTGACTCGACATGATGACCAAATGGCCCAACGGAGGCATATAACCAGAACTCTTTAGCGAGATTAATGTAGATAGGGCCATGAAGAATGTCAAAGTAATCATTCAACTTTTGTTTGCGAATAGTTTTCCTTAGATCAAAACCTTTATCTTTCAAATCATTAAAACCAATAAACTTTTCAAAGATAACGAACAAAAGATTTTTATCTAAGGTTGTTTAAGACATTTTTGAAGAAAAGAAAATACTTTGAAACTAGGTTTGAAGACACAAAGAGTTGGAAATGAGACGTTGAAACTAGGAATAATTTTTAAATAAAGTGGAGAATAGGAATTGAAACAATCAGAGAAGCTCAAAGGCCTCCTTGAAAATCCAAAAGATACATTACATTTTTTAATATCGATGATCATTGGTATTCTAGTGATATGATTCCAATGCGCACCATGTTTTTTTATAAAATAGAAACCACATATTACCTCGATTTTTAACAAAACCTAAAAACCGAGGGGACAGTCAACTTATTATCTCGATTATTCAAAAAATTCGAGGGGAAAAACAATTCAGGAACATTTTTTTACTATATAATTTTTTTTGTAAACTAAATGATATATCATGTCGGTTTTCTTAATAACCGAGGGATAAGATAATCAAAGTTTACTATAAAAGCACTTGTTAAACAGATTTTACCCTAATTCTAACATATATGTAGTCGTTCCAAACTCGAACGCATCATTCTTTTGGGATCCATCTCAAAAAATGGTGTTGATGTTGTTGTTGTTCTCTATGATGGATTGCAAGTGCAGAAAAACATTTTTTTCAAATTCGGAACAGATAATTCCTTTAGAAGTTGGATGCATTCAATGGTTGAAACAGATAACTCCTAGAAATTGAATGCGTGTAATATTTGAAACACATAACTCCTTACACCAAAATTATTCTTTTGTTGTATTATTATTTTTCAATATTCTGTGTAAACAATATAATTAAAAAAAAAGGTTATATGAGACTAGAGATGGATTTAAATACTTGAAATGACGCCCTTGCTCCTGCACGAGCGTTTAAAAGTTTCAATGAGCGGTGTGTTGTGTGTGTGACCGTTTGATGGATTAAAACGGTGAGTGATGCGTTTGGAGGACGGGCGTGATTGTCTCTAGTGTGAATAAGGGTCCACATGTTCTGCGCATGTTTACTATTCCACTTTATGTTCGCCCTTAGCCCTCTTGCTCTCTCGCTCTGGACCTTACGAAAGGTCCAAAACAAAAATGTCAAATCGATTGGCCATCTTGCACATTTATTTAATCTTGTAATATGAGTTTTTTTCAACAATTTAAATTTTAATCAATTTAAATTTTTAAGATAGTATACAAACTAAAAATTAAATATTTTAGGATCTTTTTCCAACCAAATTTTTTATGGATGTCCAATTTTCTTTATATCTATAAAATCTATTAATCACAATTCACATGCAAAATTGTTGCTAGTTTTGCTAATTAGATGGTTAGTTTAGATTTCAATAAAAAATATGGAATTAAGATTAATTAGATAATTGAGTTAGTCATAATTTTAATCATAATATGAATAATTGTAAAGTTCTAAAATTTCGTCAAGTCTCACAATCACATTACATCATCTATTCCATTATTGACTAGAAAGTTACAAGCATAAGCTCAATTATTTGTGGGACAAAGTAAATTATTGTTCTATCCAAAATGCATACAAATGGATAATGTTTAACATATGCAATTTGACCTAGCAAATTGCTATTAGATTCTAGACATTCACTAGTGGGACAAACGATAGAGATACATAACTATAAATTCGATTTGCTTGTGTGCAAGTTGCATCTCGAATGTTGACGAATCTAAGTGTAAATATATACTTTTTTTAATGACGAATAAAATATATAAATCAATTGATAGGAAGTTTTTCTATCAAAGATTTGAGATTAGGTTTCAATACTAAAAGAGAGAAGAGTAAAAACTATTTAAAGAAAAGTAAAACAAAAGATAACATTTTTCATTTTTTGATTCATTGATTCATTTCTAATGTGTCAAAGACACAACATATATAATAATACTAATGAGCCAATGACTAAAATACCCAAATACTAGTGGAAGCCCAATTCAATAACAATTAAACTAAAATTTCAACTAATATAAAACCTTAAATTAATAAACTAAAATATAACTTGATACTCTCTATCATTGCCGCCGGGTTCACTTGAACCTTGCCCTCAAGGTTCTAAAATGAATATGAGAATAGAGATATTTTTCCTGGATCCCACTTCTTGAACTGAGACAATTTAGAAGTTGGAACTGCTGGCATTTGAACTTCCGACAAAACAGCCAACACATTTGCTTCAAACAGAACAATAGAAGCCAAACCAAGACCAACAACAGTTCTGCTAATAAGAACAAGACTTTCTTTTGGCTGCAAAACAAAGAACTCATAACCAATATTTGCAAAGTGAAATGCTTCTTTCGCATTAAGAATTTCACCCAAGGGTCCAACGGCTTTCGAGTTTGGTGTTAGATCGTCTAAGGGATTTTTCATTATGCATGCTTTGTTGAGAAACCTTAATTTCTCAGTTGGTACTAGGAGATTGGAATCCTTGTCATGATGGTAGCTACCATTCACATTCACATCCTCTTGTGGTAACTGCAAAAGTCTGTTTCTGTAAGAAGCTACAAGAACCTGTGCTAAACTACTCAAAATGTTCCTCTTAGCCTTAACATAAATTTCATTTAGAGCTTCATTGACAACAGATACATTATTGCTTTCGACGACAATCATGGAAGGCTTGATCAATTTGAGGTGGCCAGCCTGCCGCATTATGTCTACAACACGAGTATGTTCCACACGAAGAGCAATCACATTTAGAGGATCATTTACTACTTCAGGATGTTCTTGCAAGTAGAAGTGAACAGCTTTATAATAGAGTTCCACCCTGGAAACTTTAACTATAATATCTTTGAATTGCACGTGGTCCCATGCTTCAGGAGAGTGATTCATTACAGTAGTTGCAACATTATCAAACTCATCATATTGGATGTACAAGTATGTAAGCTCTTTCCAGTGCTGCTGCTCATCACATGCTCGAATATTCTTTGGAATATTAAGCCGGCTTGAGAACAACTTAATGTGTTCCATTAGCTTCTCAGAACGATATCTTGTGTAAAGAACGCCCAATTCAGTCAAGATTCCCAGATGTGCTTGCTCTAATCCTAGCCCACTCTCCATTAAAGAAATGAGCTCATTGAAGCATCCTCTGTTCTAATAAAACTCACTAACCTCTTCCAAATCATCCACCTGAATGATGACATTGAGACCACAAATCTGAGCTAAGCGGAATTCCTCGGCATCAACATAGGCAAAACAAACTTTCTTCCGAGTTTTTGAGCTGCTTGCTCTCCTGGTAGCATCAACTGCACCCTGAAACTGTTGAAGCTTAACCAATGTGACTGCTAATTTAGCCCAGTTAGAGATAAAAGCAAATATAATTTTTACAGCCTCATATAAAGCTTCATCATACAAGCGGTCTCCAACAACTGGTAAATTGGCAACGTGCATCAATATAAACTCTTCAATTTCACCAAGACGATCAATCTTTCCATAAGAATAAATGATCTCACTGTCCATCTTAGGCTCTTTGGTCTTCTGCCTAACCATGAGAAGGTACTTTACCAGATCATGGTATGCCTCTCCATCTTCAGCAGCCTTTATAAACTCTAAGAAATGAGTTGAATCATCTGCGCGAATGAACGACTCAATTGCATCATTTACTAATCCTTCTCTCAGTTGTGCCTTCGCCACCTGGCTCCAAACAACATCTTCTTCAACCCGGAAAGCAAATTCCACAGTACGATCAATAGTCTTAAGGTTATCTAGCATAACATTAGCAGCCTGAACATTCAAATTAAATTTCTTGAAAATAATAAATGCTTCTTCATAACAAAAGTTTCTAGCCAAATCCTTTGCCTTATAAAATGCCAAGTCCACATTCACAGTCAAAAGCTTCTCTTTTGGTATCATTGTCACCATCGTAGCAACATCGGGCACCAAACATTCAACACCAATCATAAGCCTCTTAAACAAATCACAACTCTCTCCAACAACACCATTCTCAGAATACGCACACATAATCGAGTTCTACAAAACCAAGTTTCTCTCCGGCATTCTTTCAAACACCTTAACTGCAATCTCCACAAACCCAAACTTCCCATACATAGTAGCAAACGCGTTCTGAACAAACACGTCGGAGAAAAGCTACGTCTTCAACGCAAACGCGTGAATCGCTTCTCCAAGTTTAACATCAGAGGGTCCCGTACACGCCTTAATAACGCACAGCAACGTGAAGTTATCCGGCGAAAACTCAGTGATGGTGAACACTGATGCGTCTTGTTGTTAGTTTTCGTCTTCTCCTTGTTGCTCTTCGTCTTCTTCTTCTGTTACTTCCTCTTGATCTTGTTCGTCTGCTTCTTCCTGAACCATATTAGGGATATTGTTAACCTTATCATCAAGGAAATAAATTGATTCAGTGAACTTCAACATTTCGTCGGTAGGTTCCCTTTTCTCCTCACATAGCAGTAGCAGGTTGTGCCCTAATTCTTTTTCTGATGGATGTTCTTGATTTGTTTTCAGAATAACTTGTAGAAACTTTTGTTTATGTTTTTTTGAATGACAAAGCTTTTGAAGTTTTGTTTTAGAAGTTTTCTTAAAACAAAGGTGAAACACTTGCAAATTCTTCTCAAAATCTCTTCTATTAGTGTTTGCTGGTTGTTGTGGTATGTGACAATTGTTGTAGTAGTATGAATAATGAGATGATGAATATGATGAATATGGGTTAGGTGGAGGTGGTGTATACCCATGATTAAAATACAAACAAGGTGATGGACTTGTAACATATGAGTTTGTGTAATAAGGGGAAAAGAGTTCCAATGGAAAGGATGGAAATAAAGGTGTTGTAGGAGTTGGAAAAGAGGGGTTTGTAGGGTAGGTAGGAGGAATACTCCATGGATGATATGAAGGTGTATGATAAGGATAATCCATAGGAGGATTTAAGTACATGATGAGAGCACCAATTGATAGGAAGTTTTCCTATCAAAGATTTGAGACTAGGTTTCAATACTAAAAGAGAGAAAAGTAAAAGCTATCTAAAGAAAAGTAAAACAAAAGATAACATTTTTCATTTTTTGATTCATTGATTACTTTCTAATGTGTCAAAGACACTACATAGAAAATGATACTAATGGGCCAATAACTAAAATACTTAAATACTAGTGGAAGCTCAATTCAATAACAATTAAACTATAATACCAACTAATATAAAATCTTAAATTAATAAACTAAAATATAATTTGATACTCTCTATCATCAATGAGTATCACGGATATTCAAATTCATTACAAAATCAGAAGAACCAAAATGGTGAATCAAAAGAAGAAAAAAAAAATAGAAACACAACTAGAACTGATCATAATTACTAAATTGGGCTTGCAAAGAATTTATGGAGGAATTATACAATTTGTCACAAATTGCTACAAAACATGACCTATCACAAATATTTTTATGTAATTTATTGCTAATAATAGACCGAGGTTGAATGTGAAAGCATACATTTATTTCACTATTTTTTAATTGAATTTGCATTATAATTGGGAAATTTAAGCAAATGGATTATTTGGTACAAGGGACGTAACCCAAGGACAATTGCTACAACTAAAAAATAAAACATGAATGGCCGAAGCAAACTAACCCAAAACTAAATTTTGGGTGACACACCACTCCGATTAAGATAAATTACAATCCGGTTTTAGAATTGTACTAAATCATTTCTACGAACAAAAATTTGATCATCTCAAATCCTTGAAACTTATCAACGAACCATATAAAAAAGAATAGAATTTCTACAAGTCCAAATAATCCAACAAATAGCTAATCCAAAAATTCACCTGGAGTCCACCTTAACCTATCTTTAACCGCCACCTCTAGCTCTTAAATGCGATTGATTGGAGACAATGTCTCTATTGACATAACAATTTGAAGCCAATCAATCTTATAAATCTACCAAACCTCATAAACCAAGCAATCTCCAAAAATTTAGTCTAAATCTTCACGTATTCCACCACACAAAAGAACACACCAAATTGTAAATCAGACAATAGGTTATGTCATAAAAAATCTTGCACAATTATTTTGTAAATTTATCTTAATAATTAGAGAACTAATTATGTGTCCAAATGCGATTACAAAATAGGATTAGAGAAACTTTTTCTTAAGAGATGTTATTTAGTACGAAGTTATCTACCAATGAAACACATGAATGTTTTTTTTTTAAAGCAATAGAGATTTCATTGAAAAGAATACCAGGGGTATTCACCATTACAAAAGGACTAACAAGAGAATATGATATTTCCAACCAACTCCAACCTAGAGACTAAAAACCTAAAGGGTTCAAAGAAAAACCATAGAAATTAGAGTTGGGAGAAGAAATATCCCTAAAAAAAACCCACTTCCAAACCAAAAACTTAATGTCCCAACAGATGTTATTAAAGTTAACAGGTTCATTACTAAAAAGGACCAATTCCTTGCCTTCCATAAGCACCAACTTGTCGCTATCCAATCGATTCCCAACCGATTTGCCTTAGAAGCATTGCAACCATACTAGAACCAAGAAGAAAAAAAATTCCAATAACATCTAACAAACGGAATATCGTAACCTAACCATACACCAATACTATTCCAAACCTTTTCCGCGAATGGGCATGAGAAGATGAGATGATATAGCTTATTATTAAAATACACAACTTTAATATTTAATGAAATTCACCTTATTCGGGTGAATGTTAAACGGTGAAGATGTCACCCACATCATTCGTTATCTTTTGTCTCGTACTAAATATTTCAAGTGATCATTGTGTATTTGAATCAAGTCATCTTTACAAGTTGTTTTTATAGAAGAGTTTTCTTTATGATATTGTTAGCTCATAAATTCGACGCCCATATGAAGTTGGAAGTGTTGATGGGAATGTTGAGCTCTTGAAGAGGTTTAGAGAAGCTTCCAACAGGATCTGTGTGATAGGTTTAAGTCGAATGTGCTCGTAAGAGGAAAAGATGTCTTTTTGGGACTTAGAAAATATTTCTAAGAGTTGAAGAGGGCACCTTCGACCGAGGATGCTGATGATGTCCGACGCTGGGAATTCAAATTCAAATAAAGGAGGGAGTAGTTACTGTGGTTCGCTCTTGAAGAAGGCCAGGTGGCGTACATCCAAGTGATGGAAGCATGCAATGCGACACTTGTCATTCGTTTATTATTTCAGGAAGTTTATAACAGTTAGTTTTAGGCATTATAAATAAGGGTTCTAGCAATAGGATTTGGGGTGTTGTGTTCACTTTGTACAAGTAACTCCAAATTCACTCAAAGTATCCGCATGTTGAGAAAAGAGTCTTGTGAGAATGTACGTGATGGAAACACCATTTATCTTTCAATGCAATTTACTTCAACCTTTCGTTAAGCTTTTATCTCCTATTTAACGCAAGTTATATTTCTGCACTTTATATAGTTTTCAACCTTTACTGCACGCCTTCGACTATTTCTTTTTTTTACCTTTTTCAGTCTTTCAATTTAATATTTTGAAAACATTGTCTAGATTGTGCTTTCAACCAACTTTCTTTATGAGTTCTGTCGAAGTACGTATTTCCTTAGAATGCGCCTTAGATCAATCGTTAGCACATGTCCTAAGATCAATCTGATCGATCCTGTGAGTCACCAAAGTTAGATTTGGAAGATTAGCGGTTGTTTACTGAAGATGGCTGGAAATCTACCTGAGTTAATCGGACACTCAAAGATACAACAGAGTCGCCACCGAACTTTATTTAGTCCCAAAGAATAGGGAAAATATCGATAAAACCCACGGGGAAGAGAAACGGGAACGGGGGGTCGGTTATGCGAAAGGAAGGTATTAGCACCTAACGCATCCGTCGTACTCGACGGGAACCATTTCACTTGCTTCTAGGCTTGGATGGGTTATCTATCTAAAGGCTTCTAGCTAAAAGAAAAGGAGAGAGAGAGAGAGAGAGAGAGAGAGAGAGAGAGAGAGAAAGGGGAAAAAGAAAAAAAAGGAAAGAAAGAGAGTGCTCGTGGAGGAACAAAGTCCTCGTGCCTACGTACCCTCATAGTGCAATGAGGAAGTCAGAGCGTCGTAGTTCAGAGGAACCAGGGGACAAAGAAGGGAAGAAAGAAAAGGAGAAGGAAGGAAGGGTGAAAGTGTGCTCGACAAGACATTGCGTCTCGTGCCTACGTATCATACATCCAAAAGAATGTAGAATCAGAGCCTCCGTAGTTCGTGGAACTGAGCGGGAAAGGAAAAGGAAAAGAAAATGGTGTCAAAACCAAGGGCAAAAGAAAGACGGAAATTCCACTGAGGATTCCAAAGAAATGGTGTCAAAACTAAGAAAAGAGTACAAAGGAAAGGGAATGGTAACTGTACTGAGAATAAAGTGCGAGAATGGTGTCGAAACCAAGAGAATAAAGGAATAAGAGGGAAACGGTGTCCAACCCAAGAGAATAGAAAGAACCACTGGGGAAGCGAAAGAGACGGTGTCATAACCAAGAATGAAAGAAACTCCACTGGGGATAATAAAGAGAAATGGTGTCGAAACCAATAAGGTAAGAGCAAAAGGAATAGAAAGGACTCCGTTGGGGATTCAAACAAAGGGATGGTGTCATAACCAAGAGAAAAAGGAGACTCGGTATATTAACTGGCTGGCAGTGGTTAACCGAAGAAAGAAAGTAAGACCCTGGCGGGGAAGAGAAGCTGGTGTTAACAGACAGACTGTGATAAACCAAGAGAGAGAGTGCTAAACCGAGAGAAGGTGTTTGACTCTGAAGGGGCCTCGGTATGTTAACTGATAAATAGTGGTTAACCGAGGAAGAAAGGATTGCAACTCTGTGGGGGTAGAGAAGCATTGGTTTTATCAGAGAAAACTGTGATTAACCAGAAGCACGGGTGTAGGACCGATCAAAGGTCGTGACCCAAAAGGGTTCAGTAAATTGAAAGAATAAACAGTATTCAACCGAAGAAAGGGTATTTGAACCAAAGAAAGGTTACTAACCCAAGGGTGCAAGTATTCGAACCAAGAGGAGGTTGCCAACTGCAAGGGATTCGGTGTTTACAGGTGGACTGCGATTAACAGGAAGAAGCGAGTGATTAACGAAACGAAGGTGATTAACCCAAGAGGTTCTTAGCATTAACAGATGGACTGTGATGAAGTGAAGAGACGGGTGATTAACCAAAAGAAGGTGATTAACCCAAGAGGTTCTCAGTATTAATAGACAGACCATGATGAACTGAGGAAGAGAGCAAAATTGGTGTTTTAACTGACAAGCAGTGATTAACCAAACGAAGGGAGACGAACCAAGATAAGGTTGTGAACTCCTGGGGAACAATAGTCGTGACAGGAAAACTGTATTGAACCAAAGAAAAAGAATTGACACTCTTCAAGGGAATCAAAAAGCAATGATTGATTACAAGAAGAAAGGAGTAATGAAACGAAGGAAGCTTGCCATCGCAAGAATAATGATCTTAACCAAGAAGGATGGTGATTGATCAAAAGGAGAGATTGAGAGAGATAGGAGTGATAAAGGATCGAAAAAGATCTCAAAGCGCAAAAAGTGATCAAGGATCGACTCGGCGGGGGAAAAGAGAATACACTACCACCTGGAGTCAGAGATGACTAAGCCAAGCACAGGGTCATTCGTCCCCTACCTGAAATAGTCAGAATGAGAGTAGGAATTCTCCCTTCTCATTCCTTCTCTAACACACAGGGCGTAATGCGGAAGTTAAAACAGACAACACAACAGCTCCCAGTTGTACAGTGCTCTTGCGGACAGCGTAACGGCGTCCATTTGCATAGTGCTCCGATGCAAGGCATAGCGCGCACTCCAAATCCACGGCAGGAATGAGAGAGAAAACTCTAAAGAAGGCCTAAAGAGAGGAAAGGGGATGATCGACTAATCGAGACAAAGTTTCGATCAATTAATCAAGGGATGAACATGCTAACAACTTTCCAAATAGGATGAAAAGTCATTAAAGCAAAAAAGGAGTGAATTATTAATTATACAAGATTAAGTTCATCCAAGAAGAATAAACTTAATGCAAACTGAAATGGAAGGGGCAAAACAGTGCCAAATGATCATCAAAATGCCACACAAAATCATGTATCATGTGAACAAATATAGTGCAAAAATGGCTATGTTCACACAATGCTACGAACATGAAACAAATGAATAATAAAAAATTTGCATCGAAAGTTCATGAACATGCTTTGACCAGAATCGAAATATCATTAAAAACATCCATAAAATCAAGCATAATGATCAATGGCAGTTAAAATGAAGAAAGCATGGCAAACACACTTGAAAATGCAAGAAAATGGCATTCTGGTTCAGTGTTAACCGGTTACTCACCATGCGTTAACCGGTTACTTGCTTGAAAATCAGCGTTTTTGGTGAAAATTGAACTGAGTAACCAGTTACTCACCATGTGTTAACTGGTTAACACTGAACAATTGTGAAAAAAAACAAAAAAAAACAGCTATTCAAAAGTGGTTTTCAACACATAATCACTTATGCAAACTACCACATGCTAGGAACTTAAATTGTGCACGAAAATTGAACTTGAAAACAACAAATAAACAGAGATAAAATCAACTAATACAATTGGATCATGGATCAAGCAAATGCAAAACCAAATCACACACAACAATTATCGACTACATTGCGAGCGATACGAAAATGCGCGAAATGGTAAAATTAGTTAGGTCCACCAACCTACAAGCCGGAGATTTGGCTTGGTAAATGTTGCAAAGGATTCTTGATGCAGAAAATCAAAGAAAACCAGAGGAATCTTCAATTTGTAGAAGAACCGTATCGAAATCGAGCAAAATACGATAAAGCTCCAAAACGCAAATTTGAACCGTTGGAAGTTGCAGCAAATACTCAAGATTAATCCAAAAGCCGAAATAACTCCAGAAATCCAAGTGTAATAGCAAGAATGATGAAGGTTGAGCTCAAGAAATAATCACTTTTGATGTAAAAGTGATTATCCTTCAAAGTAGAAATGAGCTTTGGTGAGGTTTTGGAAGAAAATTGAGATAAAGATGAAGATGTAGTAGAGAAATTCAGAGGGAATGTGGGAGAATTGAGAGTGAAATGGAGCAAAATGGTTGAAGGTCCTTGAAAATGAGTGAAGGTGAGTTTATATAGATTTTAGGTTTGGAGTGTGAGATGGTTTGGAATTTGGTTTGGGATTAGCTTTGGGTTTAGAACTAGGCTAGGAGTTAGTTGGACTTGACTCACCGAGTCAAGGCGGTTAACTCGGTTAGTTAGAACCAACTCGGTGACAATCCCAATGTGAGTTTCAAAATCCAAAGGTTGACATGTTGGTAAATTAAGTAACATGGTGCACTTAAATTAGAGTGATGCATTGGAATAAATATACTTGGGTTGAAATGAGTAGTGTTAAAATATCTAGAGATGTCTAGAATATTCCATACTCTGCTAGAACAATGTAGAGCCAAAGACCAAAGAGAGTGTATGGCTGCTGTCTCAAAATGCAGCAGAAATTGCAAAGTCTGCCTGTGTTAACCGATTAACATAATTACGAAGGAATTGTGTTAACCGGTTAACCAGACCAAATTTTGCCCATTTTGCTTGAAAAATGATGTTGTGGTCCCGGCTTCGATTTTCCATTTCTTGTATTGATGACTAGGCATAGAAACCTTCAATTTGTGCTTGTTTTGATGATGAAATAATCTTGAGAGGATGTGATTAATTGGGCTTGGAAAACCTGAAGATCCTGCAACAAGTAACACACAGAGAAAAGTGTGAATGCGTATGTTGACGATGCGAATGCTTATGCTCATGCAAAAGGCAAGAGAGGGAGGTCAAATCTCGGGTTACGACAGCTGCCCCTATTTAATCCTCTTGGACCTGAATGTACGAATTGTGCCAGATTTTCGATGATTCGAGGTAAAAGGGGATTAAATAAAAGAGTAGCTCGAGAATTTGGCCGATGGCGACAAAGGAGGAGTTGAAAATGTTTGAATAACCAAGGGTGAAAAGGGTTGACAAATCTGCTAGGAGATAAGTCAGGCAAAAGAAAGAGGGAGTATGATCGATGCATATGTTGTGTATGCGTTTCTACATGATGCTTAATATCATGCGATGCAAGGCTCAAGACGAGGCACAGTGAGAAGCGATCAGGCAGAAATCGTAGCAAAACGACTTCGACATCCTCGGTTGGGGGGAGAACCTGCATATGAAGACAATCTCTGCAGGAGAAGACAGTTCACAAAGGACGATGATTCAGCCGAGGAAAGAAACTGAGAACATCTCCGGTTTCTAAATCACCATGGTTGTCCCTGTCTGGGATGAGAGAACCAAGTCAATTCTTCCTACCAAGACTGGCTCTACGTGGGGAAAAGAGATTCCTGAATCATGTTAACTCGGTTGAGGAGATACCACTACTGCTGGTGACAGATAGTTCCTAATCGTTGGAGATGATGCTCAACCCTTGCTGGGGAAAAGTGAACAAAGATGTCTTTGCTGGGGAACACCTTGGCGACCTGCTAGGGAGAATGATGACTCTGCTGAGGAACTGCTGAGGAGACAACAACTTCTTCACTGAATCAAAACATTATCGGCCAGGCGTTAGGCTTACCAATGGATATTACCGATCACCCTGCAGGAGTTACCAGTAACACACGCAATGCATAATGCTTTCTCGGTGGATTTAGCTTTTTATTGTTCTCAACGTTTTTTAGTATTATGTGATCACAAATAATTGTTTATTTTGCAAACAAAATACTGGAATGAAAACAAATTGAGATAACAAAGAATGCATTTTATTGAATGTGAAATTTTTGTACATAAAGTGTGTACACGGATGCAAAATCCTTGATGAGGAAATTTGCAATAAAATTAAAAAAACAAATGTAAATGGCAAAGGGAAATCATGCTTTGCATTGATTACAACATTGGCCACCATCCATAGTAAGTCTAGGTTCCAACGCCTTGCCCCAGTTGATGATGATTGGACTGCTCTGTTACCGTCCGAGGTCTAGCCATGAGGAAAAGAGGCTCAAGTGTTCTCAGTCAAAGCCTTTATCCCTAATTTTTTCCTGGACATATTTTCACATTATTAACGTCCACCGGGATGCCCATTTTTGCCTAAGTCGCCCTTTCGGGTTTTCGACTCAGTAGGCTATTATCGTTTTTTTCATTGTCCCTAACTTTTGCATGGACATTTCTTTTTTTTGGTCCATCGGGACGTCCATTTTTTCCTAGATTGTCCCAGCGGATGTCAATCTAGCGGACTTTTCTTCACTTTTTTTTTTCAGGCATAATATTTTTTGACTGTATCAGAGTTCACGGGCGATGGTAACTCTTCCCCATCCATTGTGGTGAGGATCAGGGTCCCGCCTGAGAAGGCCTTCTTGACAACAAAGGGTCCTTCGTAATTGGGAATCCATTTGCCTCGTGGATCCGAGTGAACAGGTGAATATCTCTTGAGCACGAGTTCACCTTCACAGAATGTTCGAGGGAGAACTTTCTTGTCAAAAGCTTGCTTGAGGCGTCTCTGATATAATTGACCATGACAAACGGCTATAAGGCGCTTCTCTTCGATGAGGTTCAGCTGGTCGTATCTGGATTGAACCCATTCAGCTTCGTCAAGACCTGCTTCCATGATGACTCTGAGCGAAGAAATCTCAACTTCAATGGGCAGAACAACCTCCATACCATACACAAGCAAATACGGAGTTGCCCTAGTAGAAGTGTGAACTGAAGTTCTGTAGCCATGCAGTGCAAAGGGAAGCATTTCATGCCAATCCTTGTAAATCTTGACCATTTTCTGGACAATTCTCTTGATGTTTTTGTTTGCTGCTTCAACGGTGCCATTCATCTTGGGCCGATATGGTGAAGAGTTGTGGTGCTCGATCTTAAATTCTTGACATAACTCCTTCATCATGTTGTTATTCAGGTTGCTTGCATTGTCTGTGATAATGCTGCTAGGAATGCCATAGCGACAAATTATTTCTTTCTTGATAAATCTAGCAACCACTTGCCGTGTAACGTTTGCAAACGAAGCAGCCTCAACCCACTTGGTAAAGTAGTCGATAGCGACTAGAATGAATCGATGACCGTTGGAACCCTTCGACTCGATCATTCCAATCATATATATACCCCACAGGGAGAATGGCCAGGGTGAATTCAAAACATTCAATGGAGTTGGAGGCACATGGATCTTGTCTTCGTAGATTTGGCACTTGTGATATCTTTTGGCAAAGTTGTAACAATCTACCTCCATCGTTGTCCAGTAATACCCAGCCCGAAGGATCTTCTTATCCATAACAGGACCTTTAGCATGTACACCCTCGTAGCCCTCATGTATGGACCTTATGATCGTGTTTGCTTCGTGTCTATCCACGCATCTGAGCAACACTGAATCATAATTCCTCTTGTACATTATACCACCACTTAAGAAGAATTTGGCGCAAAGTCGCCTAAGAGCTTTCTTGTCAGTGATAGTGATACCCTCAGGATATTCCTGTTTTTCAGATATCTTTTGATGTCGTAGAACCAAGGCTTATCATCAGATCCATCCTCGATTACTAAACAGTGTACTGGTTCGCTCAAGTGATCAATGCGGATATGAGGAGCTTCATTCTTCCACTTGACCTTGAACATGGATGCTAAAGTTGCAAGAGCATCAGCTAATTGATTTTCCTCCCTGGGAATATGATGAAAAGTGATCTCATCAAAGTAAGGAATCAACTTCGCTATGTGTTGTTGGTACGGAACCAGCTTGGAATCCCGAGTCACAAAATTCCCTCTGACTTGACCGATTACCAAGGCAGAATCTCCGTAGACCTCAAGAACCTTGATACTCATGTCAATTGCCGCTTCAATACCGTAGATACATGCTTCGTATTCAGCCATATTATTGGTGCATGTAAAGCATAATCTGGCAGTGAAGGGAAGGTGAAACCCTGTTGGAGAGATGAGGATAGCACCGATTCCACGACCCTTGGAATTAGAGGCACCGTCGAACACGAGCGTCCATTGCGCCCCTGGCTCGGGTCCTATGTCAGGATCTGGAGTCTCATAATCTCTGATAAACAGAACATCCTCATCAGGAAAGCCAAACTTCATATGTTGATAACCCTCTATAGGTTGATGAGCAAGGTAGTCAGACAAGACGCTCGCTTTTATTGCTTTCTGGGTAACATGCTGGACATCATACTCAGTTAATAGCATCTTCCACCAAGCAATCCTTCCAGAGACAGCAGGATTTTCAAAGATGTACTTTATCGAATCCATTTTGGATATCAACAAAGTAGTATGGCAAATCATGTACTGTCGTAGGCGTCGAGCAGCCCAGACCAGAGCACAACAAGTTTTCTCCAAGAGTGAGTATCTGGTCTCACAATCAGTGAACTTCTTGCTCAGATAGTATATTGCATGTTCTTTTCTGCCAGTGTCATCATGTTGACCCAATACACATCCCATTGATTCATCGAGAACGGTGAGATACATGATTAAAGGCCTACCAGGAACCAGTGGTACTAAGATCGGTGGTTCTTGCGAGTATTGTTTTATTTTGTCAAATGCTTCCTGACAATCATTATTCCATTCAACCGATTAATTTTTTTTTAGTAATTTGAACATTGGTTCACAGGTAGCCGTTGTCGCTCCCAAGATTTTCATCCGGGTACAAAAGCGAAAGTGGCGCGGAACACAGAGTCGCCAACAATGTATATTTATCCCAAGAGAGGGAAAGGGAACACGGCATAAACCTGAGGAAGAGGGAAAGGAATGGTCATCGCAACCATAGCCTGGGTTCGGGAGTCGGTTACGCGAGGGGAAGGTGCTAGCACCCCACACGTCCATCGTACTCGATGGGATCCACGCTTGTTGTCTAATCTAAGGGTGAGTTATCCTAACATCTATGGATGTACTAAAACGGGGGAGGGGAAAACAAAGACAGACTCGGTAGGACGTCGACGTCCTAGGCCTACGTACTCCCTTTGTGCAATGGGAAATTCATAGTCAACGTAGTTCAGACCAAGTTCTTTTTGTGTTTTTTATGAGCGACGTTAAGTTCGCGTCCGGCAGTTAGGGTCGATGCCTGTTTACGACTCAGACCGAAAGTAACGTGCCCTTTTTGAAAATAGCCTTTAGTTTGACGATCCCGAAGGACAAAAATGATTTGAAATTTGTTTACATTTTTTAGATAGAAGTGACTTGAGTTAGTTCATAGCTCACCTTGAACCAAAGTCTATGACACGGGAATGAATGCGTCGCATGGTCGTCCCCAATGGGACGTGTGCTCAACACTCTAGAAGAGAGAAGGGGGACCCCTCAATCTTCATTTCCTATGTTTAAGGCTTGTGTGCAAGGAAAGTTGACCTTATTAAGTATCTTAGAATTGTGATGAGATGAGAAGAGGGACTCAAAACAAAAGAAAAAAACTACGGGGAAAAATCTATCCTAATGTTATCATGCAAAGGTGGCCCTAAGGGGAGGTTTGGAGGGAGACTACCCTATGGAATTTAGTCCTAATGTTATCATGCAAAGGTGGCCCTAAGGGGAGGTTTGACAACAACCTAAGCCTAAAGAAAAGAAAAGATGAGAGAAAGAAAGAGTGAGGGTGGACATGGATAACTATCCACACCCTCAAATAGCTTACCTCAGCCCCTGCATAAAAGGTTAGTACAAAACAGACATAAGTAACAATAAGACAAATGAAAACCCCAAACAAGTCCCGAACCAAAGAAAAATGGTTACAAACCAATTGAAACTCATCCAAGTCAGAATGTGGATGACCTAAACATGTGCCTAATCATGCTATGCAAATGTCACATGAGACATGCAAACAGATATCCAAGCATCAAACATCAATAGAAGAAGAAGGAAGCATATAAGTGAAACATGTTCAAGTGTGTAAGATGAAGCATGAATAGCATATGACATGAATGAATGCAAAGCTCCAAGGTTAGAAACATACATCAAATGAAGTGCATATGAATGATAAGGTATGGCATACATAAACCAAACATAAGTCATGAGTAAGCATAGATGAGATGAGGTGAGAAGATAAGTCAAAGAAAAGGCATGTCAACCAAGCATTGAACACATGCACAAAGTATGCAACAACCTTACACCAATGACTTATAATGGTAATCAAGTGACCTATAACAATTCAAACATTGTTTATGAAGTCAAAGAAGCAATCTCAAATGATGGCACAAGTGCCTTCTTAAACAAGTAATCAGACATGATCAAGGATGTGCATAAAAGAAGACCTCAAACAAAGAGCAATCAAGAAATTAGCAAAACACCTTTAACAAATACCAAATTAATTCTCAAAACACATCAACCAGGGGTAAACATTATGTTAAAAATTCATACAAAAATTCACAAGATAAGTCACTCAAACAATCATGCAAAGATCAGGTAAGAAACATGGGTCAGTATGCAAGAGAGAGGGACTAAAATGCGATATGAAATGATTTTAAAAATAATAGAAAAATTGTTTTATGCACTTCAATATGTTGGTGAATCAATGCAAAAAGAGTGGACTCAAAATGTTTTGTATGCCATGAGAAATAAAATCAGCAAGTTAGGGTATGCATATATGGAATAAATTCAAAGGAAATTAACCAAATAATTATTTCAGATACTAAAAATAAAATAAAATAATAAAATAAAATTTAAAAAAATTTTATAAAACTCTAAAAATGCTTCATGAATTTTTTGGTAATTTTTGGATGCACAAAACTATTTTTAAAAATAAAAAAGAAATGCAATATTTAATTGAAAATAAAAAGAAAACAAAATAGCCAGGGGGGTATGAATAGCAGCCAAACACGTTGGAAGTGAACATGGGCCCCAAAGGAGGGGGTGTGGATATCAAGCCGACACATCAAAACCCATCGGCGAAAATAAAATAAAAAAACAAAGAAGAACACGTGGACTTCAGTCAACCCACAGACCCAATCATGACCATACAACCCATCCAACGCACACCATCAGTCAACACAATCACAAAATAAACAAGATCAATGGCCATGATTAAAAGTACACCCTAATAATGATACACGCACCCACACACAATTACCTAGAAATTAAAAAAGAAGCACGTGATGAGCACACCCTATTTTAATGCGCTGGCCCAATGTATGCCGTCAGATCATATCAACGTACAGGATCAAGTCAACAAAATCAAAAGTAAATGGGATGCGTGGTTTAGATTTAAGGTGCATGGTAATTATCATAGAGTGTCACACACACAACTAATAAATAAAACAGATTTTTTAAATGATGTGGTACAACGTAGACCACACGATCAAGGCAACGGACGGTCACGATTGCGTCTTCCCCATGGAAACCCTAGCCTCGCCGGAACTCAAACCAGACGCCAGAGCCCTAGCTCCGGTAGTCCCTTCCGGCCACCTGCAACCAAAAACTTCCCAGAAAATGCAAAAGGGTACACTATCTTGAATAGAATTTAATGAGGATCAATAATATGCCATTAAAAATCACAAATAACCAACACATAAAGAGAATCGAATGGAACAAGTTAGGGTTCAAAACCTTAAAACTCACGATACAACCATATTACACGTCCAATCTCAAAATAAAATGCATCAGAATTATCAGTGAATGTCATAGATTATTATACGCATCAAAAATTGAGTTCTAAGATCATGAAAAAATGCACTAACCTGAGATTATGCAATTCGTACACTTGTTGTTAGCTTCTGATGATGGGTACTTTGTGTTCTATGGATCCCCAGGACTCAGAATGTGAAAGAACTTTTTGAAAAACCCTAGTGGATGATGAGATTCGAAGGAATGAAGGATTAGGGTTGAAACTTGAATTCTCCTAAAAAATCACGTGTCTCCTCTTCCAATCAGTGCATGAGTAAGCTTAAATACATTAGGTTATTCCACTGATTAGCATTTAGGTCTTAATAATTCTTTGGTTAATGAGTTTTGGGTAATTTGGCAAATTTGCATTTTGAATCACACACCCCCCCTCCATGCGTGTACACCCAAGCCTTTTATGATGGATCATTCATTTATCAATTGCTAATCACACCTGAATTGGATTTGGACCTTGAGATATCTTGATTTATGAGCTTTGATGCTTCATGCAAAATTTCACAATGTGAAATAAGTGGTGAATAAGTCATGGATCCACTTGATTCCAAGGCCAAAGATGATCCTTATGAGGTGCACTTGGATGTTACGATGTGAATTGAAGCAATAGAATCAATTATAGGTCCATATGTCCCAAAATGTAAAAGGTGTAAGAATGGAACCATGAGAAAACCCTAAAAACCACCTTGCCTTCTTTTGGTCATAACTTGAGTTTCACAAATGATATGGAGACCATCTAATACTTGTTGGAAAGGGGAGAAAAAGATCTTCAACTTTCATATTTGATAAAAGTTCATTTGAAGCTTCTTTGATGATGAAAAGTCAAGTTGAATGTAGTGTAAAAACTTGCCCAAAATGGAAACTTTCAAATTATAGGTCATTTCCATATATAGTAACTTTTGTACCAACCCTTGATTCTTGATAAATGGTATGAAACTTGACCCTTGAAGATCATATGAGGATGTGAGACCTTGAAAACCTTGAAGAGAACCTCAAAATTCCACAATTGACTTCCCCTCTCACTGTTGACTTTTTCCCAATTCTCCTGATTTGTAATCAATTGACCAATTGAACCTCTTAATCTCTTGGACAATACAAGGACTCTTGCTTGACCCTTTGAAGAACACCTTCTCCTCTTGAACTGCCTCAGGCACCCTGACCCCATGCTAAGAACCAATGACATGCACACATGATAATGCAAGAATGAAATGAAACATAAGCCATTTAGTACAAAAGGTAGAAGAGCAAATTTTGGGGTGCTACAACCGTCAAATGAGAAATGAATCTTAAAATGTAATTGAGTCTGCCCATAAAGCCACAGACTTCTTTTTCTGTTTTGGGAGGCGACATGTTTTGAATTTCCCGAACCTTATCAGGATCAACTTCAATGCCCTTCTGACTTACAATAAAGCCCAACAGTTTCCCGGATCGAACTATGAAGGTGCACTTCGCAGGATTCAACCATAGTCTAAACTTCTGGAGTCTGTCAAATAGTTTCTTCAGATGAACCAAATGATCATCTTCAGTTCTGGACTTGGCAATCATATTGTCCACGTAAACCTCAATCTCTTTATGAATCATATTGTGAAAGAGGGTTGTCATTGCGCGCTGGTATGTTGCCCCTGCATTCTTTAGACCGAATGGCATGACTTTGTAGCAATATGTGCCCCATGGCGTGATAAAAGTAGTCTTCTCCATATCATCTGGGGACATCTTGATCTGATTATATCCTGAAAAACCGTCCATGAAGGAAAAGACAGAGAACTGCGCAGTGTTGTCTACCAAGACATCAATATGAGGCAAAGGAAAATCATCCTTCGGGCTTGCTTTGTTGAGATCTCGATAATCCACACACATTCTGACTTTGTCATCCTTCTTAGGAACCGGGACAATGTTGGCAATCCATTCAGGATATTCGGAAGTGGCTAGGAACCCAGCGTCAAGCTGCTTCTTTACCTCTTCTCTGATTTTGAGTGCCATGTCGGGTCTAGTCCTTCTGAGCTTCTGCTTGACAGGAGGACATTCGGGCTAGAGTGGCAAGTGATGTTCAACGATATTGGTATCTAACCCAGGCATATCTTGATAGGACCAGGCGAAAATATCAACATACTCTTTCAATAACTTGACCAACTCGGATGTACATGCTTTGCGAGGGATGCGCCAACCTTGACTTCTCTTCTGAACTCATCAGTACCAAGATTAACAACTTCCACTCACTCTTTGTGTGGCTGAATCTCTTTACGTTCGTGCTCAAGGAGCCTTGCCAGTTCAGCCGGTAATTCACAATCTTCCTTACCATCTTCTTCGGCTTGGTTAATTGGAATTCCAGAATTACAATGGATGTTTTCCATGTTGTTATCAATGTTTTTATTAGTTCTGCATGTTTATGAATATGTTTGGAATGAGCTTTTTTAAAAGTGAAACAGAAAAGAAACTTTTGCCATTTATTTTGTGAAAAGTAAAATAAAGAAAGAAAATAGAGCATGATTTTGAATGAAAAAAACTTTCATTTATTGATCACATAATATTGCAAAAGCGTGAGGCCCTTTACAAGCTATCCACTCGTCTCGGGCGAGGACGAGGGAATAAGAAAGCAAAATGCATTACATGTTATATGGGAAAACCACAGGAATCACGGTAGATGTCCAATTGTTGAGCTTGAAACCCGTCGGACACTTGCACACAAAGTTTGAAATCTGATTACTGGGACCCACATCATCAGCAGCTGCCACGATGTCACCTTCCTGGAAACCCGCGCTATGGAACTTGATCCAATTGCATCGCTCTTGACCAGAGTACCTAGATTGACAACCAGGATGATAACCCAATCCAAAATAATTATACTTCTCAACCACTTCAATCACAGGCCCCCAGCCTGACAAAGCACCCGTCTATATAGTCTCCTTAGCGCTCTTAGCAGATGCTAGAGTCAATTGTGGTGATCTACTTTGACTAGTTGAAGCAGAGCTGACATCCTCGAACTCGAGACACTGCAACGACACCTCATCTATGCCTTCTTCGGTCTCGACATATCGAAAGGAAGATAACTCGCTTACAATCAAATCCTCTTCACCACAGACAATGACAAGCTGATCATCAAACATGAATTTCAACTTCTGGTGCAAAGTGGAGGTAACTGCACCTGCGGCGTGGATCCATGGATGACACAATAAACAACTATACGCTGCATTGATATCCATCACCTGGAAGGTATTGGTGAACAAATGCGGCCCAATATTGATGGGTAATTCCACTTCTCCAATGACCTGTCTTCGAGAACCGTCAAAGGCTCTGACAACTAAGGCACTTGGTCTCAACTTGATTCCTTCGACTGATAATTGACTCAATGTGCCCTTAGGCATCGCATTGAGAGAAGAACTGGTATCCACTAGAACACGAGATAACAGGATGTCTGTGCAAGTTATAGATATGTGCAGCGCTTTATTATGGGCAGTTCCTTCAGGAGGTAGTTCCGATTCATTAAAACCCAAATACCGACTTGCAGTTATGTTGGCCACTACATCATTGAACTCGACGACGGATATATCTTGCATGACATGGGCGTTGTTCAAAACTTTCAGCAAAGCTGATCTATGCACAGGCAAACTCATGAGTAAGGATAAAATTGAAATCCTCGAGGGAGTCTGACCCAACTGATCCACAATCTTAAAATCACTTTTCTTGATCAGCTTAAGGAATTCTTGATCATCAAGAGTCTCCTTGCTCTTTGAAATATCCCCAGACAGGATAGTCGGTATTGGAACGGCAATAGATGATGCCCCTTGTTGAACAACAGGAACTACAGTCTGAACTTGAACAGGCTTTGTAGTGACCTTTGGAGCAAACACACGTCCACTACGAGTCATACCTCCAACAACTGTAACATTCACGATCTCAGATTCGGCGAACCTTATCTCTTGACCTCCAGAAAACACAGAACACCCATATTTTCACGGTACCTCCTTAGAATTCTGATACGGAAACGGCTTCGGCGGACAAACCACGATAAGTTGCACCTTCTTCTTTTTAGGGGTTTCCATAGGAATCTTCCTATAGACGATGGTAAACGGCTCAATAGCAGCAACTTCCTCAATAGGTTTAGATCTGGCAAATTGTACTTCACCTCGGTTCATCAAAATCTGGACACAGCCCTTCAGCCTTCGACACTGGTTGGGATTATCGTCACAAATCTGACACTTACCATGCAACCCTATCAACAGCCCATGTTCCTTTAATTTCTTGAAAACCACAGCCATCAGAGTCTTTACCTCATCGACATCCATAATTAATTCATCCCTGTAATTGTCCTCAATCATATTAATTGTAGGTCCACCGTGATTCGACAACGGATTACTCTGAATTTTAGGTCCTGCCTCAGCAAAAGTCATAACCTTCTTATCAATGAGTTCTTGAACCTTGGTTTTGAAACAAAGCAATCCTCTGTCGCGTGTCCTACATATCCAGCGTGATAGGCACAGGACGCATTTGGGTTGTGCTTCGGCCCAAACGGACGAATTGCAGGTGCGATCTGTTTGGGGACAATTGCCAATTGGTGAACCAAGTAAGGAAACAACTCGGTGTACGACACCAGAATTTTGTCAAAATTCGGACGCTTGCGGTTTCCTTGATTATTGCTGTTCTGACGGTTTTGATTCTGCTAATTTTTGTTGTTCTGTTAATTCTGAGCTTTCTGATCATTCTGAGCTAGTTGCTGCAGATGATACTGATATAGAGGTTGTTGATACTGTGCAGCAGCAATGTATGGATATGTATAGTACGACATAGGAGCCATGGGAGCTTGATATTGAGGAGAAACTTGAGTGGTCACAACATTAGCTTCACCTTCCTTTTTCTTGGAATGACTGTTCTGAGATTTTCTAGTGGTCGGCTGCTGAGAAGCAGCGCTAGGAATCTTTCCAGTCTTCAACCCGTTCTCAATCCGTTCACCAATGGTTACAACATCAGTGAAGTTCGATGAAGAACTACCCACAATTTTCTCATAGTAAGATCCTTTTAATGTACCCATAAAGATGTCAACCAACTCATTATCAGAGAGAGCAGGTCGCACACGAGATGCCCATCTCATGCCATCTTTGTGCATACTCCTTGAATGTTTCAACTGAGCGCTGGGTCTGATTCTGCAATTGCAATCTAGTGGGTGCCAAATCAAGATTATTCTTGTATTTTTTCAAGAATGCTTCAGACAAATCCCTCCAAGTACGGATTTTGCTGCGCTCTAGGCCCGTGTACCAATCCAATGAAGCACCAAACAAACTACCTTGAAAATAATGAACAAGCAATTCATCATTATCAATGTGGGATGCCATCTTCCTGCAGTACATAGTGATGTGACTACGCGGGCAACTCAAACCTTTATACTTTGGCAAATCAGGTATCTTGAACTTCTGCAACAGCACAACATTTGGGACCAAACACAAATCTTTGGCTTCAATACCAAAAGCAGAGAACCCTTCAATAGCTCTGATACAGTCTTCTAACAACTTGTAGTCAACCGATCTATTCTGATTAGTTAGCCTGATAAGAATCTGAGGATTTGGCAACTGAGAAGCGGCAGGAGCATTCATTTGCGGAGTAGCAAACTGAGAAGGATACACCAAACCCGGATTAACCATCTGAGCAGCATTCTGACCCATCGGTACACCATATAGACAATTCGGAGGAGGTACCCCAGCAGCTGAGGAAGATGCCCCAGGGTAAAACATCCCAGGATGAGCATTCGAAACAACAGTTTGAGCAACTTGAGATGAAACCAAAACACGGATAGGAGGACCCCTATACACATGCTCTTCATCATCAGGAGTTTCAGTGTCGACCAACCCGGCAGTTTGATGAGTTTGAACCTGAAGATTCTCAGAATCATCATTCACTACTGGAGGCGGGACTGGAGTAGGCATGACCCATGTATAGGCGGCAGCATTCCCATTAGGCATGGGTTCAACAAAAGGCTGATAGGGCATGAAGGCACTACCATTATTTGCGATCTGAGGAGTGTAATTTGGAGGAATGCCCCAAGGGAAACCAGCGGGCATCTGGTTTAAACTAGGTTGAACAACAGGCTGATTCATAGGCTCAACTAGCACTTCAACTCTAGCAGGAGAAGGAACAACGACAGCAGGAGTAGCCGTAACAACAGGAGGAACAATCACAACAGGAGTGACAACAGTTGCATCAGTAGTGTTGCAAAAATAGTGGCAGCAGCAGCAGCATCCCTTTGAGCACGAAGGAGTTCCATAATGACGTCCATGTTCGTCTGGAACTGATCCATCCGACCTTGGAATTGTGCCAAAGTTTCTTTGTAAGCAGCATTCTCAGCTTCGAAGTCAGCCATGATTCTGGATGTGCTTGAGCGTGTAAAATACCGATGTCGAGTCGTCGTCTTGCTACAAGGAATGCGGACAAGGATGAGCAACGGTTTCGGATGAAGGGACGTGCATATGTGTGCAGATGAATGTATGATATGCATGCAAAAATAAAGTTTTAAATTCCAGGAATTCTTAAACTTATCTTTGTTGACAATAATCATAAAGCGTATAAGTAGAGGCATAAAAGATAGAGCGATCAAACATCTTCATTCATTCAGCAATAAAGGAAAGAAGTACAAGGCGAATACAAGTCAAATATTTGCCTTTTGGGCTACAAAAAGATCTGCGTGGACTCTATCAAATACCACCCTACACACAGACAAGAAATGGAAAATAGCCCAAGGAAGCTGGTGTGGTAATGCATCAGCATGTGCATCCCTCAATAACCCAGGTAGGTCCTCCAATGCATGCTCAGCAAATCGGGCTAGACGACCGTGCCTCTCACTCCAGTACTTCGCATCCTTCATGAGGTTGCGCAACAACGAATGATTAGGTCCCTGAAGCATGTCCTGTAGAAAGGCCTCTTTCTGATCCAGGAGGTTTTGTAGATGACGACTTTGATGCTCCCAATGAGTGCTCTCTGTGTTGAGCTGACTAATCTGCTCTTTGCTCTGATGCGCTTGATCTTGCAGCTTCTGAATCTCACTGAAGACTTTGTCGAGCTTAGCTTGACATTGGGAAAAGTCCTTTGCTAACTAATTAGCACGGTCTTGCTCACTTTGCCACTTTGCCTTGAATTCGGATAATTTCGCTCGACGTTCTTCAAGTTGCTTGTTGTAGCTCAGCTCCTCTTTGTAGGCTTGATAATGAGCATCGGCGAGTTGTCTCTTATTTGAAGCAAGTCCCTCATAGGTTCTCTTTAAAGCATCACCCACCTTCCTACGCTTGTTCTATTCAACCTCCATCTCTTTGAGCATGCGCTCGCGCTTATGATGGAGTTCAATCTGTAGGCTATCCTTCTCGGAGGTGACTCTATCAAGGTTGAGACGAAGATCAACATTCTCCTTCTTTAACTTCTCAACAATCAGCTTGAGTTGATCGACTTCAGATGGAGGAACACTAGCAAGTTCAGGAAGCTTGGCATTCATGGAAGGCTCGGGAGAGAATGGCAATAAGATTTCTTTGACGTGCTCTTTGACCCAAAGTGTGTAAGCTTCCTTGGCTACGCAATTCTTCTTACCCAAATCGGCTCTTCCTTCGAGATGAATTTGAGTCCAAGCGGCACTAAACCTCTTCAGCTACCCATGTCGTCAACCCCTTCATGAAAGATGAACTCTTGCACTACCTCAGGATCAGGCTTGGCAACCATAGGATATCCCAACTGTCTGAAAGCCATTATCGGATTGTAGTTAGTTCCGCCCTTTGTGCCTAAGAGAGGTACATTGGAGAATTTCCCACAATGAAGAATGATCGGAATGTCGTCGTAGACTCGAGAGTACCAAGAAATATCCTCAGCGGTAAGAGACATGATTCGTTGAGACCACTTGAGATTATCCTTATTCTCAACAAAGGGACCCTTCTGTGCAAGGTGAGACATGAACCATCGGTACAACAGAGGAGCACAACAGACAATGGTTCCTTTCTTTTTTTCATTCCTAGAATGAATAGAATGATAGGTATCGGCAAGAAGTGTTGGAACAGGGTTCTTGGACAAGAAAATACTGATGGCAGCCTGATCTATGAAATCCTCCATGTTCGGAAACAAGACAATCCCATATATCAGCAAAGCAAAAACGACGTTGAAAGCCTTCCAGTTTCCAGCCTTAGCAAAAGTAGTAGCCTTGTCAACCAAGAACTTCGAAGCAAACCCTCGAATACCTTTCCCTTTGGTCTTGAGATTACCCTTCACATCTTTCTTACTAATGCAAAGTGCATCAGCAATAAGATGAAACTTCGGACAACCACTAGTGTAAATATAAGGAACCTGCTTCTTGATTTCAACCCCCAGAATATAAGCATACTCCTCAAGCGTAGGTGCTAGTTGATAATCCTAAAATGTGAAACACCTATAGAGCGGATCGTAGAACTGAACCAGAGTATGAATAGCAGTGATGTTGACTTCAGTGTTGAGGATGGTCAACAGATTACCATAAATACCTATGAAAACCCCAATGTGATCTCCAACCAACAAAGATGTCAAACCTCTTAGAATACCCAACTTAGGCTCCACAAACTTGTAATTGACGATGCCACGATAACCAGTACTCATGTCTATGATAATGTCAACAAAAGATAAGCCTTCGAAAACCTGGAAATTCACATGCAAAAATTAATTTACATGATGAAATGATACACAACACAACAACAAGAAGCCAGCACAGCCAGAATAATCAAGTCTGAACAATTCGGATATCTGCATAATTTCTGTGTCAGTGCAACATAATCTGATGTGTAGGTGAAGCAATATGGCGTGTGTGAGAACAAGGGTATGAAGTGGCTTGTTTTCCTGCAAAAACCCATCCCCCTCACAGGTGCGATCTAGACACAACAAGGTGGTCCCTAGAAAGGTCGCCCAAACCATAGGACTCAGGATGAAAATCCCCCGCCGTAGTGAATTCTCACAGGACGGAAGTATTCTCAAACGAATCACGATCTGGGATGTGGGTCTCGTGATATCCCAATGCGCAAAACATAGGCCTCACGACTATCCACGTTCTAGCCTATGTGTATACTAGGCCCAGTGTTAGGACCTTTCTCTCCAACAATATCTACCTATCCCAACAACAATAGAAAATAGCAGATATCCAGAGAATGCAGCATATGAATATTCAAAGCAGTAAATAAATACGATAAATAAACATAAAGCTAAAGCATAAAGATAAAACTAGTAAAGCACTAAAGATAAACACCCAAACAAGCAAGAAAAGCAAACAAAACTAGGCGAGACCCCTCAAGAGAAGGACCAGCAATAGGTTAACCAGTCCCCAGCAGAGTCGCCAGCTGAAGATGGCTAGAAATCTACTTGAGTGAATCGGACACTCAAAGATACAACAGAGTTGCCACCGAACATTATTTAGTCCCAAAGGACAGGGAAAATATCGATAAAACCCACGGGGAAGAGAAACGGGATTGGGGGTCGGTTATGCGAAAGGAAGGTATTAGCACCTAACGCATCCGTCGTACTCGACGGGAACCATTTCGCTTGCTTCTAGGCTTAGATGGGTTATCTATCTAAAGGCTTCTAGCTAAAAGAAAAGGAGAGAGAGAGAGAGAGTGAAAAAGGGGAAAAAAAGGAAAGAAAGAGAGTGCTTGCGGAGGAACGAAGTCCTTGTGCCTACGTACCCTCATAGTGCAATGAGGAAGTCAGAGCGCCGTAGTTCAGAGGAACCAGGGGACAAAGAAGGGAAGGAAGAAAAGGAGAAGGAAGTAAGGGTGAAAGTGTGCTCGACAAGACATTGCGTCTCGTGCCTACGTTTCATACATCCAAAAGAATGCAGAATCAGAGCCTCCGTAGTTCATGGAACTGAACGGGAAAGGAAAAGGAAAAGAAAGTGGTGTCAAAACCAAGGGCAAAAGAAAGACGGAAATTCCACCGAGGATTCCAAAGAAATGGTGTCAAAACCAAGAAAAGAGTACAAAGGAAAGGGAATGGTAACTGTACTGAGAATAAAGTGCGAGAATGGTGTCGAAACCAAGAGAATAAAGGAATAAGAGGGAAACGGTGTCCAACCCAAGAGAATAGAAAGATCCGCTGGGGATGCGAAAGAGACGGTGTCATAACCAAGAATGAAAGAAACTCCACTGGGGATAACAAAGAGAAATGGTGTCGAAACCAAGAAGGTAAGAGCAAAGGGAATAGAAAGGACTCCGCTGGGGATCCAATCAAAGGGATGGTGTCATAACCAAGAGAAAAAGGAGACTCAGTATATTAACTGGCTGGCAGTGGTTAAACTAAGAAAGAAAGTAGGAGCCTGGCAGGGACGAGAAGCTGGTGTCAACAGACGGACTGTGATAAACCAAGAGAGAAAGTGCTGAACCGAGAGAAGGTGTTTGACTCTGAAGGGGCCTCGGTATGTTAACTGATAAACAGTGGTTAACTGAGGAAGAAAGGATTGCAACTCTGTGGGGGTAGAGAAGCATTGGTTTTATCAGAGAAAATTGTGATTAACTAGAAGCATGGGTGTAGGACCGATCAAAGGTCGTGACCCAAAAGGGTTCGGTAAATTGACTGAATAAACAGTACTCAACCGAAGAAAGGGTATTTGAACCAAAGAAAGGTTACTAACCCAAGGGTGCAAGTATTCAAACCAAGAGGAGGTTGCCAATTGCAAGGGATTCGGTGTTTACAGGCAGACTGCGATTAACCGGAAAAAGCGAGTGATTAGCCAAAAGAAGGTGATTAACCCAAGAGGTTCTCAGTATTAACAGACGGACTGTGATGAACTTTAGAGACAGGTGATTAACCAAAAGAAGGTGATTAACCCAAGAAGTTCTCAGTATTAATAGACGGACCGTGATGAACTGAGGAAGAGAGCAAAATTGGTGTTTTAACTGACAAGCAGTGATCAACCAAACGAAGGGAGACGAACCAAGATAAGGTTGCGAACTCCTGGGGAACAATGGTCGTGACAGGAAAACTGTGTTGAACCAAAGAAAAAGAATTAACACTCTTCAAGGGAATCAAAAAGCAATGATTGATTACAAGAAGAAAGGAGTAATGAAACGAAGGAAGCTTGCCATCGCAAGAATAATGATCTTAACCAAGAAGGACGATGATTGATCAAAAGGAGAGATTGAGAGAGATAGGAGTGATCAAGGATCAAAAAAGATCGCAAAGCGCAAAGAGTGATCGAGGATCGACTCGACGGAGGAAAAGAGAATACACTACCACCTAGAGTCAGAGATGACTAAGCCAAGCACAGGGTCATTCGTCCCCTACCTGAAATAGTCTGAATGAGAGTAGGAATTCTCCCTTCTCATTCCTCTCTAACACGTAGGGCGTAATGCGGAAGTTGAAACATACAACACAACAGCTCCCAGTTGTACAGTGTTCTGCAGATAGCGTAACGGCGTCCATTTGCACAGTGCTCCGATGCAAGGCGTAGCGCGCACTCCAAATCCACGGGGGGAATGAGAGAGAAAATTCTAAAGGAGGCCTAAAGAGAGGAAAAGGGATGATCGACTAATCGAAACAAAGTTTTGATCAATTAATCAAGGGATGAACATGCTAACAACTTTCCAAATAGGATGAAAAGTAATTAAAGCAAAAAAGGAGTGAATTATTGATTATACAAGATTAAGTTCATCCATGAAGAATAAACTTAATACAAACTGAAATGGAAGGGGAAAAACAGTGCCAAATGATCATCAAAATGCCACACAAAATCATGTATCATGTGAACAAATATAGTGCAAAAATAGCTATGTTCACACAATGCTAAGAACATGGAACAAATGAATAATAAAAAATTTGCATCGAAAGTTCATGAACATGCTTCTACCAGAATCGAAATATCATTAAAAACATCCATAAATTCAAGCATAATGATCAATGGCAGTTAAAATGAAGAAAGCATGGCAAACACACTTGAAAATGCAAGAAAATGGCATTCTGGTTCAGTGTTAACCGGTTACTCACCATGCGTTAACCGGTTACTTGCTTGAAAATCAGCGTTTTTGGTGAAAATTGAACTGAGTAACCGGTTACTCACCATCTGTTAACTGGTTAACACTGAACAGTTGTGAAAAAAACAGAAAAAATAGCCATTCAAAAGTGGTTTTCAACACATAATCACTTATGCAAACTACCACATGCTAGGAACTGAAATTGTGCACGAAAATTGAATTTGAAAACAACAAATAAACAGAGATAGAAGCAACTAATACAATTGGATCATGAATCAAGAAAATGCAAAACCAAATCACACACAACAATTATCGACTACATTGCGAGCGATACGAAAATGCGCGAAATGGTAAAATTAGTTAGATCCACCAACCTACAAGCTGGAGATTTGGCTTGGCAAATGTTGCAAAGGATTCTTGATGCAGAAAATCAAAGAAAACCAGAGGAATCTTCAATTTGTAGACGAACCGTATCGAAATCGAGCAAAATACGATAAAGCTCTAAAACGCGAATTCGAACCGTTGGAAGTTGTAGCAAATACACAAGATTAATCCTAAAGCTGAAATAACTCCAGAAATCCCAGTGTAATAGCAAGAATGATGAAGGTTGAGCTCAAGAAATAATCACTTTTGATGTAAAAGTGATTATCCTTCAAAGTAGAAATGAGCTTTGGTGAGGTTTTGGAAGAGAATTGAGATGAAGATGAAGATGTAGTAGAGAAATTCAGAGGGAATGTGGGAGAATTGAGAGTGAAATGGGGCAAAATGGTTGAAGGTCCTTGAAAATGAGTGAAGGTGAGTTTATATAGATTTTAGGTTTGGAGTGTGAGATGGTTTGGAATTTAGTTTGGGATTAGCTTTGGGTTTGGAACTAGGCTAGGAGTTAGTTGGACTTGACTCACCGAGTCAAGGCGGTTAACTTGGTTAGTTAGAACCAACTCGGTAACAATCCCAATGTGAGTTTCAAAATCCAAAGGTTGACATGTTGGTAAATTAAGTAACATGGTGCACTTAAATTAGAGTGATGCATTGGAATAAATATACTTGGGTTGAAATGAGTAGTGTTAAAATATCTAGAGATGTCTAGAATATTCCACACACTGCTAGAACAGTGTAGAACCAAAGAGCAAAGAGAGTGTATGGCTGCTGTCTCAAAATGCAGCAGAAATTGCAAAGTCTACCTGTGTTAACCGGTTAACATAATTACAAAGGAATTGTGTTAACCGGTTAACCAGACCAAATTTTGGCCATTTTGCTTGAAAAATGATTGTGGTCCCGGCTTCGATTTTCCATTTCTTGTATTGATGACTAGGCATAGAAACCTTCAATTTGTGCTTGTTTTGATGATGAAATAATCTTGAGAGGATGTGATTAATCGGGCTTGGAAAACCTGAATATCCTGCAACAAGTAACACACAGAGAAAAATGTGAATGCGTATGTTAACGATGCGAATGCTTATGCTCATGCAAAAGGCAAAAGAGGGAGGTCAAATCTCGGGTTACGACAGCTGCCCCTATTTAATCCTCTTGGACCAGAATGTACGAATTGTGCCAGCTTTTCGATGATTCGAGGTAAAAGGGGATTAAAATAAAAGAGTAGCTCGAGAATTTGGCCGATGGCGACAAAGGAGGAGTTGAAAGTGTTTGAATAACCAAGTGTGAAAAGGGTTGAAAAATCTGCTAGGAGATAAGTCAGGCAAAAGAAAGAGGGAGTAGGACCGATGCATATGCTATGTATGCGTTTCTACATGATGCTTGATATCATGCGATGCAAAGGCTCAAGACGAGGCACAGTGAGAAGCGATCAGGCAGAAATTGTAGCAAAATCACTTCGGCATCCTCGGTTGGGGGGAGAACCCGCAGATAAAGACAATCTCTGCTGGAGAAGACAGTTCACAAATGACAATGATTCAGCCGGGGAAAGAAACTGAGAACATCTCCGGTTTCTAAATCACCATGGCTGTCCCTGCGGGGATGAGAGAACCAAGTCAATTCTTCCTACCAAGACTGGCTCTGCGTGGGAAAAAGAGATTCCTGAATCATGTTGACTCGGTTGAGGAGATACCACTACTGCTGGTGACAGATAGTTCCTAATCGTTAGAGATGATGCTAAACCCTTGCTGGGGAAAAGTGAACAAAGATGTCTTTGCTGGGGAACGCCTTGGCGACCTGCTAGGGAGAATGATGACTCTGCTGAGGAGACAACAGCTTCTTCACTGAATCAAAACATTGTTGGCCAGGCGTTAGGCTTACCAATGGATATTACCGATCACCCTGCAGGAGTTACCAGTAACACACGCAATGCATAATGCTTTCTCGGTGGATTTAGCTTTTTATTGTTCTCAACGTTTTTTAGTATTATGTGATAAAAAATAATTGTTTATTTTGCAAACAAAATACTGGAATGAAAACAAATTGAGATAACAAAGAATGCATTTTATTGAATGTGAAATTTTTGTACATAAAGTGTGTACACGGATGCAAAATCCTTGATGAGGAAATTTGCAATAAAATTGAAAAAACAAATGTTAATGGCAAAGGGAAATCATGCTTTGCATTGATTACAACATTGGCCACCATCCATAGTAAGTCTAGGTTCCAACGCCTTGCCCCAGTTGATGATGATTGGACTGCTCTGTTACCGTCCGAGGTCTAGCCATGAGGAAAAAAGCCTCAAGTGTTCACAGTCAATGCCTTTATCCCTAATTTTTGCCTGGACATATTTTCACATTTTTTCGGTCCACCGGGATGCCCATTTTTGCCTAAGCCGCCCTTTCGGGTTTTCGACTCAGCAGGCTATTATAATTTTTTTTCACTGTCCCTAACTTTTGCATGGACATTTATTTTTTTTGGTCCATCGGGACGTCCATTTTTGCCTAGATTGTCCCAGCGGATGTCAATCTAGCGGACTTTTCTCCACTTTTTTTTTCAGGCATGATATTTTTTAACTGTATCGGAGTTCACGGGCGATGGTAACTCCTCCCCATCCATTGTGGTGAGGATCAAGGCCCCGCCTGAGAAGGCCTTCTTGACAACAAAGGGTCCTTCGTAATTGGGAGTCCATTTACCTCGTGGATCCGAGTGAACAGGTGAATATCTCTTGAGCACGAGTTCGCCTTCATAGAATGTTCGAGGGGGAACTTTCTTGTCAAAAGCTCGCTTGAGGCGTCTCTGATATAATTGACCATGAAAAACGGCTGTAAGGCACTTCTCTTCGATGAGGTTCAGCTAGTCGTATCTGGACTAAACCCATTCAGCTTCGTCAAGACTTGCTTCCATGATGACTCTGAGTGAAGGAATCTCAACTTCAATGGGCAGAACAGCCTCCATACCATACATAAGCGAATACGGAGTTGCCCCAGTAGAAGTGCGAACTGAAGTTCTGTAGCCATGTAGTGCAAAGGGAAGCATTTCATGCCAATCCTTGTAAGTCTTGACCATTTTCTGGACAATCCTCTTAATGTTTTTGTTTGCTGCTTCAACGACGCCGTTCATCTTGGGCCGATATGGTGAAGAGTTGTGGTGCTCGATCTTTAATTCTTGACACAACTCCTTCATCATGTTGTTATTCAGGTTGCTTGCATTGTCCGTGATAATGCTGCTAGGAATGCCATAGCGATAGATTATTTCTTTCTTGATAAATCTAGCAACCACTTGTCGTGTAACGTTTGCATACGAAGCAGCCTCAACCCACTTGGTAAAGTAGTTGATAGCGACTAGAATGAATCGATGACCGTTGGAAGCCTTCGGCTTGATCATTCCAATCATATCTATACCCCACATGGAGAATGGCCAGGGTGAAATCAAAACATTCAATGGAGTTGGAGGCACATGGATCCTGTCTCTGTAGATTTGGCACTTGTGACATCTTTTGGCAAAGTTGTAACAATCTACCTCCATCATTGTCCAGTAATACCCAGCCCGAAGGATCTTCTTAGCCATAGTAGGACCTTTAGCATGTACACCCTCGCAGCCCTCATGTATGGACCTTATGATCGTGTTTGCTTCGTGTCTTTCCACGCATCTAAGCAACGTGGAATCATAATTCCTCTTGTACAATATACCACCCCTTAAGAAGAATTTGGCGCAAAGTCGCCTAAGAGCTTTCTTGTCAGTGATAGTGATACCCTCGGGATATTCCTATTTTTCCAGATATCTTTTGATGTCGTAGAACCAAAGCTTGTCATCAGACTCATCCTCGATTGCTAAACAGTGTGCTGGTTCGCTCAAGTGATCAATGCGGATATGAGGAGCTTCATTCTTCCACTTGACCTTGAACATGGATGCTAAAGTTGCAAGAGCATCAGCTAATTGATTTTCATCTCTGGGAATATGATGAAAAGTGATCTCATCAAAGTAAGGAATCAACTTCTCTATGTGTTGTTGGTACGGAACCAGCTTGGAATCCTGAGTCACAAAATTCCCTCTGACTTGACCGATTACCAAGGCAGAATCTCCATAGACCTTAAGAACCTTGATTCTCATGTCAATTGCCGCTTCAATACCGTAGATACATGTTTCGTATTCAGCCATATTGTTGGTGCATGCAAAGCATAATCTGGCAGTGAAGGGAAGGTGAAACCATGTTGGAGAGATGAGGATAGCACCGATTCCACTACCCTTGGAATTAGAGGCACCGTCGAACACAAGCATCCATCGCGCCCCTGGCTCGGATCCTATGTCAGGATCTGGAGTCTCATAATCTCTGATAAATAGAACATCCTCATCGGGAAAGTCAAACTTTATCTGTTGATAACCCTCTATAGGTTGATGAGCAAGGTAGTCAGACAAGACGCTCCCTTTTATTACTTTCTGGGTAACATGCTGGACATCATACTCAGTTAACAGCATCTGCCACCGAGCAATCCTTCCAGAGACAACAGGCTTTTCAAAGATGTACTTTATTGGATCCATTTTGGATATCAACAAAGTAGTATGGCAAATCATGTACTGTCGTAGGCGTCGAGCAGCCCAGACCAGAGCACAACAAGTTTTCTCCAAGAGTGAGTATCTGGTATCACAATCAGTGAACTTCTTGTTCAGATAGTATATTGCATGTTCTTTTCTCCCAGTGTCATCATGTTGACCCAATACACATCCCATTGATTCATCAAGAACGGTGAGATACATGATTAAAGGCCTACCAGGAACCGACGGTACTAAGATCGGTGGCTCTTGCAAGTATTGTTTTATTTTTTCAAATGCTTCCTGACAATCATTAGTCCATTCAACCGATTGATTTTTTCTTAGTAATTTGAACATTGGTTCACAGGTAGCCGTCAAATGAGAAATGAATCTTGAAATGTAATTGAGTCTGCCCAGAAAGCCACGGACTTCTTTTTTTGTTTTGGGAGGCGGCATGTTCTGAATTGCCCGAACCTTATCAGGATCAACTTCAATGCCCTTCTGACTTACAATAAAGCCCAACAGTTTACCGGATCGAACTCCAAAGGTGCACTTTGCAGGATTCAACTGCAGTCTAAACTTTCGGAGTCTGTCAAACAGTTTCTTCAAATGAACCAAATGATCATCTTCAGTTCTGGACTTGGCAATCATATCGTCCACGTAAACCTTAATCTCTTTATGAATCATATCGTGAAAGAGGGTTGTCATGGCGCGCTGGTATGTTGCCCCTGCATTCTTTAGACTGAATGGCATGACTTTGTAGCAATATGTTCCCCATGGCGCGATAAAAGTAGTCTTCTCCATATCAGCTGGGGATATCTTGATCTGATTATGTCCTGAAAAAACGTCCATGAAGGAAAAGATAGAGAACTGCGCAGTGTTGTCTACCAAGACATCAATATGAGGCAAAGGAAAATCATCCTTCAGGCTTCCTTTGTTGAGATCTCGATAATCCACACATATTCTGACTTTGCCGTCCTTCTTAGGAACCGGGACAATGTTGGCAATCCATTCAGGATATTCGGAAGTGGCTAGGAATCCAGCGTCAAGCTGCTTCTTTACCTCTTCTCTGATTTTGAGTGCCATGTCGGGTCTAGTCCTTCTGAGCTTCTGCTTGACAGGAAGACATCCGGGCTTGAGTGGCAAGTGATGTTCAACGATGTTGGTATCTAATCTAGGCATATCTTGATAGGACCAGGCGAAGATATCAACATACTTTTTCAATAACTTGACCAACTCGGAGTGTACATGCTTTGCCAGGGATGCGCCAACCTTGACTTCTCTTTTGACCTCATCAGTACCAAGATTGACAACTTCCACTGGCTCTTTGTGTGGCTGAATCTCTTTACGTTCGTGCTCAAGGAGCCTTGCCAGTTTAGCCGGTAATTTACAATCTTCCTTACCATCTTCTTCGGCTTGGTTAATTGGAATTCCAAAATTACAATGGATGTTTGCCATGTTGTTATCAATGCTTTTATTAGTTCTGCATGTTTATGAATATGTTTAGAATGAGCTATTTTAATAGTGAAACAGAAAAGAAACTTTTTCCATTTATTTTGTGAAAAGTAAAATAAAGAAAGAAAATAGAGCATGATTTTGAATGCAAAAAACTTTCATTTATTGATCACATAATATTGCAAAAGCGTGAGGCCCTTTACAAGCTATCCACTCGTCTTGGGCGAGGACGAGGGAATAAGAAAGCAAAATGCATTACATGTTATATGGGAAAACCACACGAATCACGGTAGATGTCCAATTGTTGAGCTTGAAACCTGGCGGACACTTGCGCACAAAGCTTGAAATCTGATTACTGGGACCCACATCATCAGCAGCTGCCACGATGTCACCTTGCTGGAAACCCGCGCTGTGGAACTTGATCTAATTGCATCGCTCTTGACCAGAGGACCAAGATTGATAACCAGGATGATAACCCAATCCAAAACGATTATGCTTCTCAACCACATCAATCACATGCCCCCAGCCTGACAAAGCACCCGTCTGTATAGTCTCCTTAGCGCTCTTAGCAGATGCTAGAGTCAATTGTGGTGATCTACTTTGACTAGTTGAAGCAGAGCTGACATCCTCGAACTCGAGACACTGCAATGGTACCTCAGCTATTCCTTCTTCGGTCTCGACATTTCGAAAGGAAGATAACTCGCTTACAATTAAATCCTCTTCACCACAGATAATGACAAGCTAATCATCAAACATGAATTTCAACTTCTGGTGCAAAGTGGAGGTAACTGCACCTGCGGCGTCGATCCATGGACAACCCAATAAGCAACTGTACGCTGGATTGATATCCATCACCTGGAAGGTAATGGTGAAAAAATACGGCCCAATATTGATGGGTAATTCCACTTCTCCAATGACATGTCTTCGAGAACCGTCAAAGGCTCTGACAACTAAGGCACTTGGTCTCATCTCGATTCCTTCGACTGATAATTGAATTAATGTGCCCTTAGGCATCACATTGAGAGAAGAACCGGTATCCACTAGAGCATGAGATAACAGGATGTTTGTGCAACTTACAGATATGTGCAGCGCTTTATTGTGGGCAGTTCCTTCAGGAGGTAGTTCCGATTCATTAAAACCCAAATACCGACTTGCAGTTATGTTGGCCACTACATCATCGAACTCGACGACGGATATATCTTGCATGACATGGGTGCTGTTCAAAACTTTCAACAAAGCTGATCTATGCGCAGGCGAACTCATGAGTAAGGATAAAATTGAAATCCTCGAGGCAGTCTGACCTAGATGACCCACAGTCTTAAAATCTCTTTTATTGATCAGCTTAAAGAATTCTTGATCATCAAGAGTCTCCTTGCTCTTTGAAACATCCTAAGACGGGATAGTCGGTATTGGAACGACAGTAGATGATGCCCCTTGTTGAATAACAGGAACTACATCCGGAACTTGAACAGGCTTTGTAGTGACCTTTGGAGCAAACACACGTCCACTACGAGTCATACCTCCAACAGTTGTAACATTCACGATCTCAGATTCGGCGAACCTTATCTCTTGACCTCCAGAAAACACAAAAGACCCATACTTCCACGGTACCTCCTTAGAATTCTGATACGGAAACAGCTTCGGTGGACAAACCACGATAGGTTGCACCTTCTTCTGTTTAGAGGATTCCATAGGAATCTTCCTATAGACGATGGTAAATGGCTCAATAGCAGCAACTTCCTCAATAGGTTTAGATCTGGCAAATTGCACTTCGCCTTAGTTCATCAAAATCTGGGCACAACCCTTCATCCTTCGACACTGGTTGGGATTATTGTCACAAATCTGACACTTACCATGCAACGCTTTCAACAGCCCATGTTCCTTCAATTTCTCGAAAACCACAGCCATCGGAGTCTTTACCTCATCGACATCCATAATCAATTCATCCTTGTAATTGTCCTCAATCATATTAACTGCAGGTCCACCGTGATTCGGCAACGGATTACTCTGAATGTTAGGTTCTGCCTCAGCAAAAGTCAGAACCTTCTTATCAATGAGTTCTTGAACCTTGGTTTTGAAAACAAAGCAATCCTCAGTCACGTGTCCTACATATCCACGTGATAGGCACATGACGCATTTGGGTTGTGCTTCGGCCCAAACGGAGGAATTGCGGGTGCGATCTGTTTGGGGACATTGCCCCTTGGTGAACCAAGTAAGGAAACAACTCGGTGTACGACACCGGAATTTTGTCAAAATTTGGACGCTTGTGGTTTCCTTGATTGTTGCTGTTCTGACGGTTTTGATTCTGCTGATTTTTGTTGATTTGTTGATTCTGAGATTTCTGATCATTCTGAGGTGGTTGCAGCGGATGATACTGATATGGAGGTTATTGATACTGTGCAGTAGCAATGTATGGATACGGATCGTATGGCATAGGAGCCATGGGAGCTTGATATTGAGGAGAAACTTGAGTGGTCACAGCATTAGCTTCACCTTCCATTTTCTTGGAATGACTGTTCTAAGATTTTTTAGTGGCCGACTGCTGAGAAGCAGCGCTAGGAATCTTTCTAGTCTTTAACCCGTTCTAAATCCGTTCACCAATGGTTACAACATCAGTGAAGTTCGATGAAGAACTAACCACCATTTTCTCATAGTAAGATCCCTGCAATGTACCCATAAAGATGTCAACCAACTCATTATCAGAGAGAGCAGGTCACAAACGAGATGCTATCTCACGCCATCTTTGTGCATACTCCTTGAATGTTTCAGCTGAGCGCTGGGACTTATTCTGCAATTGCAATCTAGTGGGCGCAAAATCAAGATTATACTTGTATTATTTCACGAATGCTTCAGACAAATCCCTCCAAGTACGGATTTTGCTACGCTCCAGGCCCATGTACCAATCCAATGAAGCACCAGACAAACTATCTTGAAAACAACGAATGAGCAATTCATCATTATCAATGTGAGATGCCATCTTCCTACAGTACATAGTGATGTTACTACGCGAGCAACTCAAACCTTTATACTTTGACAAATCAGGTATCTTGAACTTCTGCGGCAGCACAACATTTGGGACCAAACATAAATCTTTGGCTTCCATACCAAAAGCAGAGAACCCTTCAATAGCTCTGATACGGTCTTCTAACAACTTGTAGTCAACCGATCTATTCTAATTAGTGGGCCTGACAAGAATCTAAGGATTTGGCAGCTGAGAAGCGGCAGGAGCATTCACTTGCGGAGTAGAAAACTGAGAAGGATACACCAAACCCGGATTAACCATCTGAGCAGCATTCTGACCCATCGGTACACCATACAGATAATTTAGAGGAGGTACCCCAGCAGCTGAGGAAGATGCCCCAAGGTAAAACATCCCAGGATGAGCATTCGGAACAGCAGTTTGAGTAACTTGAGATGAAACTGGAACACGGATAGGAAAACCCCTATACACATGCTCTTCATCGTCAGGAGTTTCAGTGTCGACCAACCCGGCAGTTTGATGAGTTTGAACCTGAAGATTCTCAGAATCATCATTCACTACAAGAGGCGGGACTGGAGTAGGCATGACCCATGGATAGGCGGCAGCATTCCCATTAGGCATGGGTGCAACAAAAGGCTGATAGGGCATGAAGGCACTACCATTATTTGCGATCTGAGGAGTGTAATTCGGAGGCATGCCCCAAGGGAAACCAGCGGGCATCTGGTTCAAACTGGGTTGAACAACAGGCTGATTCATAGGCTCAACTGGCACTTCAACTCTAGATGGAGAAGGAACAACAACAGCAAGAGTAGCCGTAACAACAGGAGGAACAGTCACAACAGGAGTGACAACAGTTGCATCAGTAGTGGTTGCAACAACAGTGGCAGCAGCAGCAACATCCCTCTGAGCACGAAGGAGTTCCATAATGACGTCCATGTTTGTCTGGAACTGATCCATCCGACCTTGGAATTGTGCCCGAGTTTCTTTGTAAGCAGCGTTCTCAACTTCGAAGTCAGCCATGATTCTGGATATGCTTGAGCGTGTAAAATACCGATGTTGAGTCGTCGTCTTGCTACAAGCCGGAGATTTGGAGTGTGAGATGGTTTAGAATTTGGTTTGGGATTAGTTTTGGGTTTGGAACTAGGCTAGGAGTTTGTTGGACTTGACTCACCGAGTCAAGGCGGTTAACTCGGTTAGTTAGAACTAACTCGGTAACAATCCCAATGTGAGTTTCAAAATCCAAAGGTTGACATGTTGGTAAACTAAGTAACATGGTGCACTTAAATTAGAGTGATGCATTGGAATAAATATACTTGGGTTGAAATGAGTAGTGTTAAAATATCTAGAGATGTCTAGAATATTCCACACACTGCTAGAACAATGTAGAACCAAAGACCAAAGAGAATGTATGGATGCTGTCTCAAAATGTAGCAGAAATTGCAAAGTCTTCCTGTGTTAACTGGTTAACATAATTACAAAGGGATTGTGTTAACCGGTTAACCAGACCAAATTTTGCCCATTTTGCTTGAAAAATGATGCTGTGGTCCCGACTTCGATTTTCCATTTCTTGTATTGATGACTAGGCATAGAAACCTTCAATTTGTGCTTGTTTTGATGAGGAAATAATCTTGAGAGGATGTGATTAATCGGCCTTGGAAAACCTGAAGATCCTGCAACAAGTAACACACAGAGAAAAGTGCGAATGCGTATGTTGACGATGCGAATGCTTATGCTCATACAAAAGGAAAAAGAAGGAGGTCAAATCTCGGGTTACGACATTTACCAATTTTCACGGAAAACAAATTGGCATGCTCAGTGGGACCGTGCTAACTTGATAAAAATCTTTCCAAATTTTTTGAAAATCTTCAGTCATAGTTTCCTTCTTAAAAAGCTTCGTTGCATGTTATTGCGAAGTGGTAAGATAGCCACTACAAACGAACAGAGACCAAAGAGAAGATATACTAGAAAAATGGCGACGAACACTAGTCAGCCAAACAATCCAAACCCTCAAGGGAGTGGTTCTAATCCTTAGTCAAGTAATTCGAATACCCAGCCTAGTAACATAGACCCTTAAAATATGTCTAGGAATGATGTGATACCACCTCCAGTCCCTTCGACAAGAGAGCCGGTCTCACCTCCTGTTATGTCCGACCCAATGCCATCAATGACAGGACCAGGGTCGACATATATAAAGGCTTACACTCAACCTGTTTTGGAGTATGTTGGGCCACAAGCATCTAATCCCAAAACTCCACCAGGAGGAACTTCGACACTTAGGCATCTTCCCCCTCCAAGATTTTCACAACCCTTACCAAGGAATCCACCTTATGGAATGCCAACGTCAATAATACAAAGCCTCTAAAACTCCCCCCAGTATTCTCAGACAATGTAATGTCTTCGCCATTACAAGGGTCGGGATCTGGGATAAATATGGGTCGAAACAGCCAAAGTGTAGGTATAGGGTATTCCACTCAAGGTCCTAGTCTGACAAACACGCCTATAGCATGTTTAAGACAACAAATGGATGAGAGTAACCTACAAATGGTACAAACTTTGTCTCAAACTATGGGGGAAATTTTCTAGCCTTTGATTCGGAACACTACCCAAACTAACCAACAACTAGCAGCGCAATTGCACGCATGGCAGAATTTATGGGGGTGCCGGCCCCTATACGAGGTGCGACTGTGGTGGAGAATATCCCACGGCAGAACCTAGAGACTATGCCTGAGGCCAACCTGGAACTCCCCAGAGTCGAACCGCCTAGGAACCAAGGGCCAATTCCTGAAGAAGGAGAACAAGGGGTAGTGATAGTGAACAGAAACTAAGATGTTGAACATGTTGTACAACAGGTTCGACGTAACAACATAGCAGCGGATAACAACCTTGCAGCCATGGTCGAAAGAATAATGGCTCAAAATGGGGTGAATTTTGGCTTTACTAGGCCAAACTATACCTCACCCATAGAGGATTATATCCTGCAATCAGAATTACCTCCAAGGACGAAGGTTCCAAAGTTTACCAAGTTCTCAGGAGATACAGCTGAATCTACTGTCGAACACGTAGCCCGGTATATGATTGAGGCTGGAGAGATCGCAAATGACGAAAGTCTTAGGGTAAAATATTTCCCAAGTTCTCTCACCAAAAATGCCTTTACTTGGTTTACAACCCTACCTCCTAACTCAATCTGTAATTGGACCCAGTTAGAGTGCATGTTACATGAACAATTCTATATGGGGCAAACTAAGATTATTTTGAAGGAGTTGGCTAGCATAAAGCGAAATTTTACTGAGCCAATTGACGATTACCTAAACAGGTTTCGATTACTTAAGGCTAGGTGTTTTACTCAAGTGCCAGAGCATGAGCTGGTCGAAATGGCCGCTGGTGGCCTTGATTACTCTATTAGAAAGAAATTGGATACCCAGTATCTGAGAGATATGGCCCAACTGGCTGATAGGGTTCGACGGTTAGAACGTCTGAAAGACGAAAAGGCTAAGTTCAATAAGGGTAAAAAGGTAGCTTATGTTGAATATAATGAGGATGTCGAAGGTTTGTATGACGAACCATTATATTTTGACGAGAGTGAAGTAGACGTTGCTGAATTAAAGCAAGGCCCTCTATATGCTTGTAAAATGTTTGCCCCTTCGACTGGAAAAAATTCTGGCAAATCCGAAAAGAATGATAAGTTTCCCAAGAAAACATACACTTTCGATATCACCAAATGTGACAAAATTTTTGATTTGTTGGTAAAAGATGGGCAGATGATAGTGCCACCTGGCGCTAAAATGCCGCCTTTAGAACAAAGAAAAAGAGAGAATTTTGTAAGTACCATAATTTTTTGGGTCATAAAACTTCTCAATGTTTTCTTTTCAGGGATCTGGTACAAAATGTTATTCAGGAGGGCTGGCTGAAATTCGAAGAGAAGAGCAAAGGTCAGATGAAAATCGACTCCGACCCATTGCAAACAGCATATGCTCATTATGCTGTGCCAAAGGTATATATGGTTGAGGTTGCTAATGACTTCGACCGTTCAGTCAATATGGTGGAAATTACTGAAGATTTCGCCAACAAAGCTGTGTTAGCCAAGGTTACTGAAGACCTTGATATTTATGCTATGGAGAAACTCATGAGAGAGGTCGTTGATAGCTTTGACGAAGCCACTGAGGGCTTAAATGATGGGATCAATAAGGGTTCCAACATGATGCTGGTTACTAAAGAGATTGCTGAGAGTTTCGTTAAGATGGATGAGGCTGCTGAGGGCCTTGATGTGGACTTCTGCAATCTGAACCTTAGTGCTGATGTCGACATAGACATAAATATGGTCGAGATTACGCAACATAAGACCATGGAGGTGGACGAAGCAAGCCGCCAACAAGAGCGTAACAAAGTGGCGTATCCAAAACAGGATGAAACTATCATTGAATTCCTTCACCGCTGCCAAAAGAAGGGATCAAGCGTTATGTTATGCCCTAGATGCAGTGCAATCTTCGATCAAAAGGCTGCTCACAATCTTGAAAGGATTAGGAAGGCTAAAGAAAGAAGGGAGCAGAGATCATCTCATGGTCAAAGGGGTTTCGACTCTAGAAGGTCCTCTTCAAAACAAGTAAGAGGAAAAACACAGTTCCCAGGGGCCAGACCCAGTACCTTCAAACCAACCAGCAATGCACCGATAGGGAGCTGGATGAAACCTGTCGAAGGAAAGGAGAAAGGTCAGGAAAAATGGCAGAAGTTTGATGTGGGCAGAGGCTCTTCAATAGAGTATCGGAAGGAGTTTCAGACCTCTAACAAATCGGCATATGTTTCTAAAAATTAGAAGGGGAAGAACCCAACGTCACGATCTTAATGGAGGAGAGAGCAACGTCGAAGGAAGGCTCCCAAGGAGGCCCAGTCGAAGGATCTAGGAGAGTCCAGTACTAATATCCCTATTGACAATAATGGAGGGAATCCAATGAAGGTTGCTGAAAAAATACCTGTAGGACAAAAACTGTTTGCCTCTCAAGAGGATAAACCTGAGAAGACTATCGAAGAGGATGACGAAATGACAGACAACTTCGACTCCGAATCTGATGCTTCTCTTGACATCATAGTCAATGTGGTGTCTGTGATGCCCAGAGAGTTCGACCAGCTCACAAAAGTCAAAGATTTAGATGCCTGAACGGAGGCAGAGATGGCAGCATACAAGCCGGTATGCTACTATATTATGAACAATGGGTGTGTCGAATAGCAGAATACTTTTTTCGAGCGACCCACAGAGGAAATGAAGGATCACCTAAAGCCCCTCTAATTTACTGGCAAGGTGGAGAACGTGCCAATAAATAAAATATTAGTCGATTGTGGCGCAACAGTGAACTTGATGCCACATTTTTTACTGAGCAAGATTGGAAAATATGATACTGACACTAAGCCACATAACATGGTTCTTTCAAATTACGAAGGAAAAGTTGGCTTTACTCTGGGGGTGATACAAGTCGACTTAACAGTGGGGACAATCACTAGGCCTATTGTCTTCATGGTAGTAGAAACAAAAGCCAACTACAATCTGCTCTTAGGACGAGAGTGGATACATGGCATTGGTGCAGTGCCATCTTCGATGCATCAACGCATCACCATCTGGAGGCCAGACGGCATAGTCGAAAACATTGAAGCTGACCAGGGGTATTTTAAAGCACCAATAAATCATGTAGACAGACATCAGTTCGACAAACATTTGGCTCACATTGCCCCCAGTGGTCCAGCAGATTTTGAGTTTATCCCAGACGACGAGACATTTTGCTCATTGTACTTACAGCCCGTCGAGAGTTTCCGTTGGGATAAGGAGGTGCCAGGGGAAAGACTTCCATACCTTGGTGAGCCTGCAGTAGACCCCATGGGGTGGGGGAGTGAATTCAGTGATAATGACTGAGTTCGAAGCATTGAGAAGAATTTTGACCTACGTGGCTAAAACCAGACAACAAGCGGATTTGGAGGCTGCTAACGAATATATGGCTGGCGAAGCCAATCCTGAATTCCACCAAGAAGGTCCTGGTAAGGACTTCGACCCAGAGCCACCTGATAAGGTTCAGGGTGTAGAGCAAGGCCAGAGGCTTGACGCCATTTATGACGATGAGCCTATGGGATTCGAAAAGGATCCGCTGGCAAGTAACACTAAGATGCTAGCTCAGGATCCACTGGAAGAAATCGACCTAGGAGAAGGGGTGATTAAAAGGGCAATATATGTTAGTGCCAATCTTGACCCACAACTTAAGGTTGAAGTGACCCAACTGTTACAGGAGTTTAAAGACTGTTTCGCCTGGGACTACGACGAAATGCCTGGTTTGAGTAGAGAGTTGGTTGAACACAGGTTGTCGATCAAGCCTGGGAAGAAGCCAGTCAAACAGAATCCAAGACGGTTTGCCCCAGAGGTTCTCTCGAAGATAAAGGAGGAAGTCGAAAGACTAAATCGATGCAAATTTATCCACACTGCCAGCCAGGGGATTTTCTAGGCTTTGTGGTCCATAAAAAGGGGATCGAGATCAACCAGAACAAGACCAAGGCCATCATGGAAGCGAAAGCGCCATCAACGAAAAAGGAGCTGGAGTCACTGCTGGGCAAGATCAATTTCTTGAGAAGATTCATATCGAACCTAAGCGGAAAAACGCAGGCCTTTTCACCATTACTTCGATTCAATAAAGATGGGTTCGAATGGGGGCAGGAGCAGCAGGCAGCCTTCGACAAGATCAAGGAATACCTGAATCATCCCCCAATTCTTTCACCACCTTGTAGGGATAGGAGTAATAGATTGTACATAGCTGCATTAGACAAAACCATAGGGAGCATGTTGGCTCAAGAGGACGAGGATGGTGTCGAAAGAGCCATTTACTACCTTAGTAGAGTTTTGAATGATGCGGAAACTAGGTATAACGTGATAGAAAAATTATGCCTATGCTTGTATTTCTCTTGTACAAAATTGAAGCAATATATAAAGCCAGTTGATGTTTATGTTTCATCTCATTTCGATGTTATTAAGTACATGTTGTCTAAACCTATCTTGCATAGTCGAATCGGTAAATGGGCACTAGCATTGACTGAGTACTCTTTAATGTATAAGCCTCTGAAGGCGGTTAAAGGACAAGTGGTAGCAGACTTTATAGTCGACCACTCCATAAACGAAAGCATGTTGAATTATGTCGAATTGGAACCTTGGAAGTTATACTTCGATGGCTTCAGCCACAAAGATGGCACGGGTATAGGTGTGCTTATTATTTCTCCGGATAAAATTCCAACAGATTTTAAGTATAGGGTCGAAGGACTTTGTTCCAACAACGAGGCTGGGTATGAAGCCTTAATAGCTGGACTTGAAATTTTGTTAGAATTGGGGGCAACTCGATTCGAAATAATGGGAGACTCAGAGTTGGTCATAAAGCAAATTACAAAGGAGTGCAAATGTGTTAAGGAGAATCTTATCATGTACTTCGTAATGGCCAACAGACTATTGAAGAAATTCGAAGTAGTAAGCATTCGACACATACCTCAACTGGAAAATCAAGTGGCCAATGACTTGACTCAGGTTGCTTCTGGGTATAAGGTTTCGAAGGAAAATTTACAAGAGGCAATCGAAGCTAGAGGCAAAGTGGTATCTGTTGGATTATGTCCATCAGACCTAGAAGTGACAAAGCTTGGATATGCTGATGAAGAAAATTTCGAGATTTTTGCAATAGACAGCTTAACGGATAAAGACTGGAGGAAGGCTATAGTCGAGTACTTGCAAAATACGACAGCTTCCACAGAGCGAAAGGTTAGGTATCAAGCCTTAAGTTATGTCCTTCTAGGCAATGAATTGTTTAAAAGGACCCCTGAGGGGGTCTTACTTAAATGTCTTAGTGAAACAGAAGCATATCTAGCCCTTTTAACTGTCCATAGTGGGACATGTGGGGCACATCAGGTAGGCCATAAGATGAAGTGGCTATTGTTTCGACAAGGCATGTATTGGCCTACGATGCTAAAAGCCTGCATTGAATTTGCCAAGGGTTGCCAAGAATGTCAAGTTCATGCTGGCATACAGCATATCCCTGCAAGTGAGTTGCATTCCATAGTCAAACCATGGTCGTTTAGAGGTTGGTCTTTAGATCTGATTGGAGAGATTCGATCGGCATCCTCCAAGAATCAGAGATACATTTTGGTAGGAATTGACTACTTTACAAAGTGGATCGAGGCGGTACCTTTACCAAATGTGGATCAAGAGGATGTGATCGAGTTCATTCAAAAATACATCATTTACAGGTTTGGAATCCCATAAACGATCACAACAGATCAAGGATTAGTCTTTACGGGTCAAAAGATGTCGGAGTTTGCAAAAGAGATGGGTTTCAAACTCCTAACCTCCACACCTTATTATGCTCAGGCTAATGGTCAAGCCGAAGCAGCTAATAAAGTGGTGATCGGTCTGATCAAGAAACATGTGGGAAAGAGGCCTAGAAATTGGCATAGGACATTGACCAGATCCTCTGGGCATTTCGAACCTCTCCCAAGAAAGCAACCAATACTACTCATTTTCGATTGACTTTTGGTCACGATGCAGTGTTACCTGTTGAGATATATCTTCAGTAGACTAGGATTCAGAGACATCATGAGATTCCCTCTGAGCTTTATTGGAATATGATGTTAGACGAACTGGTAGATCTGGAAGAAGAAATACTTAAAGCCTTAGAACTTTTGAAGAGACAAAAGAAAAGAGTGGAGAAGTCTTATAATAAGAAGGTTAGAATCAAGACCTTCTCACCTAGAGATTTAGTTTGGAAGGTAGTCCTGCCTATGGATCGAAAGGTTAGAGCCTTGGGCAAATGGTCCCCAAAATGGGAAGGCCCGTTTCAAATTACGCAAGTATTTTCTAATGGAGCCTATGAAGTTGAAGAATTAAATGAGGATAAAAGAATCTTGAAAGTAAATGGCAAGTATTTGAAAAAATATAAACAAGCACTTCAAGAAATTAAAATTGTTAAGGAGTAATTCGACATAACAAAGGCAAAGCCAATAATGGTATTTATGAATGCCAACATGGCTTAGTAGTCATTACATATTGTAGCACCCCAAAATTTGCTCTCCTTACATTAGTACTAACTGGCTTATGTTTCATTTCATTTTTGCATTATCATGTGTGCATATCATTGGTTCTTAGCATGGGCTCAAGGTGCCTGAGGCAAGATCAAGAGGAGAAGATGTTCTTTAAAGGGTCAAGCAAGAGTCCTTATGTTGTCCAAGAGATCTCAAGTGGCTCACTCTCTCCTAACCAGTGCAGAAATTAGGGTTTTGAGATTCTTGGGTTTATTGCTCCAATGGGAAAGCTTCTTGGGTTTTTATCATCACCAAATGACACATCTTATCTTTTTTGGAGAGGATACACATCATATTCAGAGGAATTTGGACTTGGAGACTGTGTTATTTCCTCATAGACTGAGGGTACCAAAATTAGGGTTTGCTATAAAGTTAGTTTATTTCTGATTTTTTGGGCAAGACTTGATTCCATGGTATTCATTAGGTCCCTATGGATCTAGGAATGGAAGATGGTCCATCAGTTTAGTTCATGAGAGATTCAATTGGCCAATGGATTGGGAATCAGGAGAATTGGGGAAAAGTCAACAGTGAGAGGGAAAGTCAACTATGAAAGTTTGAGGTTCTTTTCAAGGTTCTCAAGGTCTCACATCCTCATATGGTCTTAAAGAGTCAAGTTTCATACCATTTATCAAGAATCAAGGGTTGGTACAAAAGTTACTAAATATGGAAATGACCTATAATTTGAAAGTTTCCATTTTGGGTAAGTTCTTACATTACATTCAACTTGACTTTTCATCATCAAAGAAGCTTCAATTGAATTTTCCTCAAACATGAAAGTTAAAGATCTTATTCTCCCCTTTCCAACAAGTACTAGATGGTCTCCATATTATTTGTGAAACTCAAGTTATGACCAATAGAAGGCAAAGTAGTTTTTAGGGTTTCCTTATGGTTCCATTTTCACAACTTTTGCATTTTTGGGACATAGTGACCTATATTTGGTTCCATTGCTTCAAGGCATATTATAACATCAAAGTACATTCCATAAGGACCATTTTTGGCCTTTGAATCAAGTGAATCCATGGCTTATTCATCACTTATTTTCCATTATGCAAAATTGAAAGATCATTGAAAACTCATGAACCAAGACATCTCAAGGCCCAAATTCCATACAGGTGTGATTAGCAATTGTTAAATAAGTGATCCATCATAGAATGCTTGGGTGTAAATACGTGGAGGAGGGTGTATTTCACATTATGCAAATTTCCAAAATCACCCAAAACTCATTAAGTGAGGAATTAACAAGGCCAAGTGATTATCAGTGGATTAACCCTAAGTATTTAAGCTAACTCATGCACTGGTTAGAATGGAGGACGCGTAATTTTGAGGAGAACAAAAGTTTGAACCCTAAAACTTCAATCATTCGAATCTCACAATCCCTTAGAGCTTGTCCAAAAATTTCTTCACAGTCGTAACCCTTGGGATCCCTAGAGCACGAAGCAATCATCATTTGCAGCTAACAGCAAGGATACAGTTTGCATAATCTCAGGTTGGTGCAATTTTTTATGAGCTTAAAACTCTCTTGTTAAATGTGCATGATGATATGTGGTGTGTACTGATAATCCTAATATGTTTTGTTTTGAGTTTGAATGTATGGATCGGTTACACGATGAGTTTGAAATTTTTGAACCAAACCTTTTCTCATTCGTTTTTCTTTATGTGATGGTTGTTTGTAAAAAATAATTTGATATTTTTGATCCTCGTGGAATTCTGGTCAAGAGGGTATATTTGTTTGTGCGTTTTGGGTTTTTTGGGGTTGCAGGTGACCGGAACCCTAGCTCCGGTGGCTGGTTCAGGTTCCGGCCGGTGAAGGTGTTGGAGGAAGAAGACGAAGCCTGAGCCGTTGATTGCCTTGATCGTGTGGCCCATATGTTGCCACGCATTTAAAATTAGTTTTTATTTCTTGGTTTGTGTGTGTGACGTCCATGCTAGTTATTGTGCACCTTCAATCTGCTTCGCTCATCATGCATACTTTTGTTAAATGTTGACTAATCTTGGACGTTGGTTTGATCCTTTGGCTTGTAAGGTGCCAGCACATTAATGATTCCATATGCCTCTCACGTGTGACCTTTTTTTATTTCTGATAATTTAGTGTGCGCGTGTGTACGTGCTTATGGTGTGTCTTATGATCCTGAACGTTCATCATGATTACATGTTGTATTGGTAGACTTGATGCCACACGTTAGATGCATCCAATGGTGAGTGTTGAGTCTGATCGTTGACTAGGTCCATTGTATCCCATTTTTATTTCGCTGATTTTTTGTTGGATTGGGCTTACTTCCCACACCCCCATTTAAGCCCAGTTTCATTTTTCAATGTGTATGGATTACTGCTCACACCCCCTTTGCTATTTTCCTTTTTATTTTTCATTTTAATTGCATTATTTCATTTTTCATTTTTAAAATAGATACTTGCATTAAAAAATTCCCAAAAAATTCATGAATCATATTTATAGTTTTATAAAATTTTCGCAAATTTTATTTTATTGTTTTATTTTACTTTTGGCGTCTGAATTAATTATTTTAATAATTTCTTTTTGAATTTGTTTCATCTTGCACACATTGTATTGTAAAATTTATTCCTCATCATCCATAAAACATTTTGAACTCATTCTTTTTGGATTGTTTCATCAACATATTGAATGTCATTAAAACATTTTTCTATCATTTTTAAAACCTTTTCATATTGCATTTTAGTCCTCCTCTTTTGCATATTGAGTCATGTTTCTTGTCTGAACTTTATATAATTGTTTGGGTGACCTATCTTGTGAATTCTTGCATGAGTTTTTAATATGATATTTGTATCTGGTTAAGGTGTTTTGAGTTTTAATCTGGTAATTTTTGAAGGTGTTTTGCTAATTATGAGATTACTCTTTGTTTGGGGTCTTCTTTTATGCACATCTTTGACCATGTCTGATTACTTGTTTGAGAAGGCACTTGTGCCATCATTTGGGTTGCTACTTTGACTTCATAATTCATGTTTAGGTCATCCACATTCTGTCTTGGTTGTTTTTCATTTGGTTTATAATCATTTCTCTTTGGTTTGTGTTTTGTTTGGGTTTCATTTGTCTTATTGTCACTTATATCCGTTTGTACTAACCTTTTATGCAGAGGCTGAGGTAAGTTATTTGAGAGTGTGGATGGTTATCCATGTCCACTCTCACTCTTTCTTCCTCTCATCTTTTCTTTTCTTTAGGCTTAGGTTGTTGTCAAACCTCCCCTTAGGGCCACCTTTGCATGATAACATTAGGATAGATTTTTCCCCGTAGTCTTTTTCTTTTCTTTTGAGTCCCTCTTCTTATCTCAAAACATCTCTAAGATACTTAATGAGGTCAACTTGCCTTGCACACAAGCCTTAAACATAGGAAATGAAGATTGAGGGGCCCCCTTCTCTCTTCTAGAGTATTGAGCATACATCCCATTGGGGACGACCATGCGACGCATTCGTTCCCGTGTCATAGACTTTGGTTCAAGTTGAGTTATAAACCAACTCAAGTCACTTCTGTCCTAAAAAATACAAACAAATTTCAAACCTTTTTTGTCCTTCGGGATCATCAAACAAAAGGCTATTTTCAATAAGGGCACGTTACTTTCCGTCCGAGTCGCAAACAGGCATCGACCCTAACTGCCGGACGCGAGCTGAACGTCGCTCATAAAAAACACAAAAAGAACTTGGTCCGAACTACGTTGACTCTGAATTCCCCATTGCAAAAAGGGGGTACGTAGGCCTAGGATGTCGATGTCCTACCGAGTCTGTCTTTGTCTTCCCCTTCCCCGTTTTAGTCCAGCCCTAGATGTTAGGATAACTCACCCTTAGAATAGACAACAAGCGCGGATCCCATCGAGTACGATGGACGTGTGGGGTGCTAACACCTTCCCCTCGCGTAACCGACTCCTGAACCCAGGCTATGGTTGTGATGACCATTTCTTTCCCTCTTCCTCAGGTTTATGCGGTGTTCCCTTTCCCTCTCTTGGGATAAATTTACACGGCTGGCGACTCTGTTTTCCGCGCCACTCTCGCGTTTGTACCTGGATGAAAATCCTGGGAGCGACAGCTGGCGACTCTGCTGGGGACTCTGGTTGACCTATGCTGGTCCATCCCCTTTAGCGAGTCAGTCCTAGCGCTTGTTTGTTTTTGTTCTCTTTGGGTGTTTTCGTTTTTTGCTTTGTTTTGCTTTATTTGTTGTATTTTATTTTTACCGCATTTTCTGCATTGCATATTATTATTAGTTGTTGCACTGTTTTTCTGTTTGGCGGGTTGGGAGTTCTGAGAGATAAGCCCAATACCCAGGCTTGAGCATACACGTAGGATTAGCGTGGCAAGTAGTGTGACTCGTGTGGAATTTGTCCAGACGTAGTATACATGAAAACTCCACATCCAGACGAGGTTCTCTTTGGTAATGTTCTATCCTGCGCATTGGTGCAGATGATTGAATGTAACCTGGAAAACTGTCGACTCTGGCGACCATTCCCGAAGACTCAGTAACGGCACTCCTCCCGAGACGTGATAATGGCAGACCAGAAATAGCAAACCCATTACACATGTCGATCCGAGGACCCAATACTGGGAATTTGCTATAGGGTTTCCTTTTCGGAAAGTATCAGTGGAAGCACTCCTCGTTTGGCGATAGTACTGTAACCTGAGGGATGAATGTACTATTGCTTCTCGACCTCAGTGCCGAAGCTGAGGACTTGCCATGGGATATTTTCTTTTTTAGGGGAATCAGTTGAGGCCTCCTCGATTGGTGATGATGCCAAACCAGAAATGGTGAACGTATCATCATTTCTCGACCTGAGAGCCCGTGATATTGAGGATCCTCGGCTTTCTAGTACCCACATGTGAGAGGGCAGGGTGTTTACAGGTTTGCAGGTAACCTTGACCTTCAACATACCCGGTTTTCTGATCAACAGATTTATCAGTGTGGTACTATGGTTATTTTGGTATTCTGGGTATTTGGGCAGACCTTTGAGATTATACAGTGGTTCAGTGCAGCAGTTGTCCAGTCTGTGTGGCATCCTTGATCCCATGTGTGCATTTGCATCATCATTTTGCATCCTGACATATTTGTTCATTTGCAGGGCTGCATCCTAACTTTGATTCTTGTTTTTGAAGACTATTAAGGATGAGTACTGAGAAAAGAAAGAACATCATAGTGTACAAGTTCCCATCACTTTTTCTGGATACTGTTCACAAGATTATGTCTATGGAAGAACCTGGGGCATTAGCAGACTTTAGAGGAGAATATGGGAGAATTCTGAATTTTGCTCGCAACATCACTGAATACGAGTATAGGGCTTTGTACACTCTGGTGCAATTCTATGACCCTCACTTGCGTTGTTTTCTATTCACTGATTATATTTTGGCTCCGAAATTCGAGGAGATTGCTCTCATTCTGGATATTTGTATTAAAGAAGAAGCTCCTTTCTTTCCTTCTGAAGAACTTCCTGATTTGGGAAAAGTTTCCGAGGCTTTGCATTTGGATCCATTTTTGTTGAAAAATAACATTGCCAGCAAGGAGGGGTGTAAAGGTTTTCATGTGAAATTTTTTATAGAACAGGCTGCTGTGTATGCTAAGGCTAGATGCTGGTCAGTTTTCAACGCCATCTTGGCTATGTGTGTCTATGGGACGGTGTTGTTTCCAAATATGAAGGATTTTGTGGACATGCACGCTGTCCGGATATTTACCATGAAGAATCTGGACAGTTGAGATAGAGAAGTTTAACAAGTTATGGGCTGAAAAGGAAAAGCTGCGAGAAGAAAATAGTGAGCTACAAAGAGAGATTTATCAGTTGAAACATGAGCGGGGTGAAGTTGTTCATATCGCCAAGTTGAAGACAGAGCTTTTCGCTAAAGCAGAAAAGGAGCTAGCTGACAAGGTCACATCCAGACAAAGGATGAAGCAAGCTCTAGAGGGTATCAGTAAGGTTCTCGAGTCTAAGAAGGAGGAATTGGACAAGGCTTTGTTGAAAATTCACAGGTTCAATGCTCACCGAGACACTGCAATGGCTGAGAATAAGCGAAAGGAAGATGATTATCTAGCTCAGATTGATCAATTGAGGTCGAAGCTCAAGAAGAAAGATGCTGAGATCCTATCAGGGGTATTCCAGAGACAAGCAATCGAGGGTCGACTGAATGAAGCCATAGCCTCCATAGAAGAACTGAAGATCCAAGCTGAAGTGAAGAGACCTAGAAATGAGGGTCCTAGCAGGGATGGTGTTTCTGGAGAAGACGCTTGGGAGTTACATTGCCGATACTTGGAAGGGGTCATGCATAGGAGAGACGTTCTCATTCAAGAGCTAATTCAGAGACCGAAGCATCCCGACACCAAAAAACTGTTCAAGGAAATTCAAGACTGGAGCAAAAAGAATAATGGATGGGGGGATTGACACTTGTGGACTTTGATGACATGCCGTAGTTTTCTATTTTATTTCATTATTTGGACCACCGCCAGACTTTTTGGTTGGGATCTATGATTATTGTGTTCAGACTTGTTATCTTGGATTTGTGATTGTTGACATTTGGTTTTCCTCTGGTTTTTTTAATACATGAGCAGAAGTTCCGTTCTATCTTGGTGTTAAACTGGAATCAAGGGGTGGATCGCCCTGTGAATATTCAAACATGTTCATTTGCATTTGCATATTCATGATCATTGTGCATAACAGGTGTTCAAGGCTGGTTATTCTTATTCCGATCTGGCTTTCAGAATTGCAGACCTAACTCCTCAGGCCATTCAAGAGTTGATCATGGAGCAAATTCAAGCTGAGTTGAGGGAAATGCGAGGCGAGATGGGGCAGTTTATGGGGAATATGCAAACTCTCATGCAAGACCAGAAAATGCTGAGGGAGGAGGTCAATCAGATGAAGGCTCAGTTGGGTTTGGTCACGGAAATTTTGAAAATAGTGCTAAAGAAGGAAAATAGTCATGTGCTCGCTTCCACAACAGAGGTCCTTACTCCTCCCATCTCTTTGGGATTTGATCGTGGATTGCCTCGTGAATCTCTTCCACAAGCTGAAGTTCCTGGACTTTCCGAACCGCAACCAGGTCGTGTCTCCCAAGGTAAGCCTAAGAATAAAAAGTGTGCACAGAGACCGAAGCAGCCTGAAAGAGTTTTTCATCCACTCCCTGTGCCATATTCTCAACTATTACAGCATCTCCTTCAGTTGCAACTGGTACAGAAAAGGACTTTGGCTCCTCTCACTGGTAATCCCCCACCAGGCTACAATGCAAGAGCCCATTGTGACTTTTATTCTGGGGCACCAGGGCATATTGTGGAGAAATGTAGGACCCTTCAGCACGCTGTCCAGGATCTGATTGATTCGAGGAAAATTGAATTCACACCAAGCGGCGTAAGCATACAAGGTGGTCCCACTCTAGCTGTTGAAAAAGAAGTGGGTATCCTCGTTGCTTCTCCCAAAGCCACAACAGGTCAGGGGCATTTCATGCAGTCCTTGGTCTTAGAATCCCCACATCCGCAAATGCTGCCTACGCCTCGACCAAGTCTGAAGAGAAAACTGCCTGAAAATATTATGCGCTCGAATCAGGGTCAACAAGAGAACTGCTCTGGAAAGAGACAACAAAGATCACGAAGGCCTGAGAGAAGGTTTGATCCACTCCCTGTTCCTCACATCCATGTTCTTGCCCGTCTACTTGAAAGTTCTTTGGTTCAACTAAGGGATGCCAAGCCTGTCCCCGACCCTATTCCTCCTAATTATGATCTGGATGCCAGATGTGAATATCACTCAGACACACTGGGTCATTCAATTGAAAACTGCAACGTGTTCAAGCACAAGGTGCAAGACCTGGTAGACTCAGAGATCATTGCATTCACTGAAGATGATATGTACATCAATTGAAGCCTCCTTTCTCAAATAAGCACTCAGTCTGCAAGTACGTCCAGACAGAATCAAGCTTCCTCAGCAATGGCAATCTTCGGCTTCTTTACTGCATTTTCATTTGTAGTTTTTCATTTCTTGTTAAAGCATTGTATGCATGTAAGACTTGTTTGTTTTTTATGATGATATTAATGCAATGAGTATATTTTCCTTGAAGTAATCCATTTGTGTTCACTCTTAAATGTTTATATGCACAGCAATACCAATTTTCTTGTCTAGAACTCTTAAGGGAGGATGATGAGATGAAAACGCAAAATCTCTGGTTGTATGTTCAAGGATAGAACCCTGTTGAGGATGTACAAGCATTGTTTCAAACCCCTAAACACTGGAGATATAAGGGAGATAGACCCTCGTTAACCCCTTTGAGCCTTGAAGTAGGAGTTTCCTTTGTACGAAAAAGTCCTCATACTTAACCCAGAGGCAGGGTAGGCATCAGTTAGTTTGATCGAGCGTTCAAATTTCAAGGAGAATGGGCATCTGAGGATCCATTACCTTCTATCCCACCGTCAAGAGGTCAAGAGATGTGAAACCACAATGGTTATCCATCAACAATCAAGGAGTGAGGCAGTCACAACCCTTTCAAGCAAGTAAGACAACCAGTGTCACACGCTTTGTTCAAAAAGGGGAATAAAAAAAAAAAAGAAAGCCCGCTAAGTCAAGACTTGAAAATAAGCGACTTAGGCAAAAGTTAGGGCATCCAGCTGGACTTCAAAATCGAAAAACTCAAAAGAGTCAGTCCAGGAAAAAATTAGGGATCAAAAAAGCAAAAGAAAGAAAAAGCAAAAAAGCATTACAAGAGAAAATCCTCGATAAGAACAAATTTGTGTGATTACAGACACAAAAGATAAAAAGGGATGACTGTCACTCCAAAACCTCCTTAGGTGTCAAACCATTAGTTGCGTGGGTCCCTTAAATATCGTAAACCTTTTGAGAGATGAGCGTTTGTGTCAGATTAACTGAACATAGGACTGGAGAACATCACGAAGAGTGGGTGGGCGCCGATAAATTTTGAGCCATAAATCCTTTTTTCCGAAATCGTGAACCAGGCCACGTTACAACCCTTAAAAGTCCTAATTGAAACAGGGTTTATTCTAAAGGCGTACTTCAACAGGATAGCGTCCCTGACTCCTATAAGTTGTGCTAATAAGATTTGTTGGTATTGCATGTGCGTTTTGTTTTCCATTCAAAAATAAACGTTATACCTAGTGACTCGTTCACAGGGTTTTGCGACATATTTTCAATAAACTTCAAGGTTAACATGTTTGTTGCATTAGAATTATCATTCTCATAATAAACTTGTTCTGCTTGCGTACATGTGCCTAAGCATCAATGCAACTTACACAGTGAACGTCAGTCAAGAAGCTTGATCCTGCCAAGTCGGGATGCTTGAAAATTCTGAAGGACAATCATATCAAAGGGCATGCTGCCAAGAGACTCTGTGTAGAGTGGGCTCTCCCCAGTAAGTCGTGTTAAGATGTAGCCAATCTGGGACAGTCACGTCGAGAAATCTCTCCGAAATTCAGTTATTCTGGGCATTCATTCTAATATCAGGGGCAAAGTCACTTCGAAGCTCATATTGGGGCAGGCCACCTCTAGAGCGTGGGAGATTGTCCACTCCTGAAAATGGTTAATTGAAAACACCTCCTCAAGGTTCAAAATACTAAAGCAGAGTATTTTCAAGTCATTACAATCCCTTTCGAGGTAATGTACTTCATGGATTATGAAGCCTGGGGCAGTTATGTTGAGATATGATAAATCTCTCCAAAGAGTTTGAAGACCCTGGGGCAGTGCGAACGCCCGGTCTTCTATAAAATCCTCTTGAGATGATTTCTTCTATTAGACCTGGTGGTCTGGGGCAAGTGAAAAGTTCAAAGAGCCGCTTATGACCATAAAGACAAGTCAGGCTGAGTGGCAATAGGATCGTACTTCCCCAGTAGGGTTGCTCTCCCCAGCATTGAGATTGCACCTTTCCTCAGCAGAGCAGACCTTCCCCAGCGGGAGACGTGGGAAGTATTTTTTCTGGATCTAGACGTTATTTCCCCACAGAATCAGGGTGTTCACCTTCCCCATCCAGTCAGGAAGCGGGTTTTCATCGACGATGTCATATTCTAATCCCCAGCAAGGTGGGAGTAAAGTCATTCTCCCCATCAGTAGGCTAAGTTCAGCAGTATCCCCAAGCAAGATGGTATTATGGTCTGTTTTCCCCAAGCAGGATGGTAGTGTGGGATGGCATTCCCTAGCAGGTCCTAAGCCCATCTGTTATTGGCAATCCTCAGTAACAGATTTCCGGTTCCGTTATTGGCATTCATTCTCAAATCCCCAGTAGAGAAGGAATCTCAGGTTCGATGTCACCTTCAGTAAAGGACATGTGTAATCCCCGGTAGAGTGTATATGCTTCTGGATTTCATCCCCGACAGAAGTTGTGGATCCAAAGAGTCGGTCAGTGTGATCCTTCTCAGCAGAGTTCCTGGATTTAGAGGACAATTTATTTTTGTCATCCCTAGTGGAATTGGTCTTTTCTCTCCAGCATTTATTTTGCTGGAGGGACCCTTTTCGCATATCATAAGCATTTGCATTGCATCCTCAAATGCGTAGCATTTCCACTTCGTGTGGAGCATTACGGCAAAATTCAAACATAGGCATCCGAAGCATAAGCCAGGTTTGGGTTTTCCTTCGTCAGGAGAAAAACAGATTTTGGAGAATATCATTTGACTTCACTCCACAAGTGTTGGGTTTAGTCATTCAAGGCAATATTTGGCATTCCCTTGCAGAGTTGTTTGCCAGGAGCGTTAATCCATGATTTCTTTTTACCCCTTCGTCCAGGTGGTCCTTTGGTCTATTCCCTCAAAGGTTTTTTTACCGTCGGACACCCGTCCGTGTTCCTTTCAATACCCATCCGTGTTTGAACCTTTTAAGCCAATACCCGTCCGTGTTGACTTTTGACGCCCGTCCGTGTTCCTTTCAGCACCCGACCGTGTTTGAACCTTTTATTTCAATGCCCGTCCGTATTGACATTTGGCACCCGTCCGTGTTCCTTTCAGCACCCGTCCGTATTTGAACCTTTTATTTCAATGCTCGTCCGTATTGACATTTGGCACCCGTCCGTGTTCCTTTCAGTACCCGTCCGTGTTTGAACGTTTTATTTCAATGCCCGTCTGTATTGACATTTGGCACTCGTCTGTGTTCCTTTTAGCATCCGTCCGTGTTTGAACCTTTTAAGCCAATACCCATCCGTATTGACTTTTGGCACCCGTCCCTGTTCCTTTCAGCACCCGTCCGTGTTTGAACCTTTTAAGCCAATGCCCGTCCGTATTGACTTTTGACGCCCGTCCGTGTTCTTTCAGCGCCTGTCCGTGTTTGAACTTTTATTTTAGTGCCCGTCCATATTGACTTTTAACAGCCATCTGTGTTGTCTTCCATTCCCCAGCGAGATAAATCCCCAGTAAATTTACCCTTTTACACCCATCCGTGTACCTTTTCGATACCCGTCCATATTAAATCCTTTTGCACCCGTCCTTGTATCTTTTTAGTACCTGTCCGTATTGAACCCTTTTATACCCGTCCGTATCTGATATCCTTTTCGACACCTGTCCGTGTTTATCCCCAGTGTATTTAACACTCGTTTGTGTTTATTTCATGACATTCCAGTACATCGTATGTATTGGTTTCCAACGCTCGTACGTGTTGTGACAAGTGCAGCATTTATTGCTTGTTCCCCAGGGGAGTCATCCCTCCTTTGTGGATTGAAAATTTCAGGTTTCTTTTGGTATTCAATCCCCGTAAATCCTTTGAATGCATGACAGCCATTGCGATCATACCTTCAGGACCAAGTTGATTGAATAGGGGCAGCTGTAGCACCCCAAAATTTGCTCTCCTTACTTTAGTACAAACTGGATTATGTTTCATTTCATTTTTGCATTATCATGTGTGCATATCATTGGTTCTTAGCATGGGATCAAGGTGCCTGAGGCAAGATCAAGAGGAGAAGATGTTCTTCAAAGGGTCAAGCAAGAGTCCTTATGTTGTCCAAGAGATCTCAAATGGCTTACTCTCTCCTAACCAGTGCAGAAATTTGGGTTTTGAGATTCTTGGGTTTATTGCTCCAATGGGCAAGCTTCTTGGGTTTTTATCATCACCAAATGACATATATTATCTTTGTTGGAGAGGATACACATTATATTTAGAGGAATTTGGACTTGGAGACTGTGATATTTCCTCCTAGACTGAGGGTACCAAAATTAGGGTTTGCTATAAAGTCAGTTTATTTCTGATTTTTTGGGCAAGACTTAATTCCATGGTATTCCTTGGGTCCCTAAGTATCTAGGAATGGAATATGGTCCATCAGTTTGGTTCATGAGAGATTCAATTAGCCAATGGATTGGGAATCAGGAGAATTGGGGAAAAGTCAACAGTGAAAGGGAAAGTCAACTATGAAAGTTTGAGGTTCTCTTCAAGGTTCTCAAGGTCTCACATCCTCATATGGTCTTCAAGATTCAAGTTTCATACCATTTATCAAGAATCAAGGGTTGGTACAAAAGTTACTAAATATGGAAATGACCTATAATTTGAAAGTTTCCATTTTGGGTAAGTTCTTACATTACATTCAACTTGACTTTTCATCATCAAAGAAGCTTCAATTGAATTTTCCTCAAACATGAAAGTTGAAGATCTTTTTCTCCCCTTTCCAACAAGTACTAGATGGTCTCCATATAATTTGTGAAACTCAAGTTATGACCAAAAGAAGGCAAAGTGACCTATAATTGGTTCCTTATGGTTCCATTTTCACAACTTTTGCATTTTTGGGACATAGTGACCTATATTTGGTTCCATTGCTTCAAGGCATATTATAACATCAAAGTACATTCCATAAGGACCATTTTTGGCCTTTGAATCAAGTGAATCCATGGCTTATTCATCACTTATTTTCCATTATGCAAAATTGAAAGATCATTGAAAACTCATGAACCAAGACATCTCAAGGCCCAAATTCCATACTGGTGTGATTAGAAATTGTTAAATAAGTGATCCATCATAGAATTATTGGGTGTACATGCATGGAGGAGGGTGTATTTCACATTATGCAAATTTCCAAAATACTCAAAACTCGTTAAGTGAGGAATTAACAAGGCCCAAGTGATTATCAGTGGATTAACCCAAAGTATTTAAGCTAACTCATGCACTGGTTAGAACGGAGGACACGTGATTTTGAGGAGAACAAAAGTTTGAACCCTAAAACTTCAATCATTCGAATCTCATAATCCCTTAGAGCTTGTCCAAAAATTTCTTCACAGTCTTAACCCTTGGGATCCCAAGAGCACGAAGCAATCATCATTTGCAGCTAACAGCAAGGATACAGTTTGCATAATCTCAGGTTGGTGCAGTTTTTCATGATCTTAAAACTCTCTTTTTAAACGTGCATGATGATCTGTGGTGTGCACTGATAATCCTGATATGTTTTGTTTTGAGTTTGGATGTATGGATCGGTTACAGATGAGTTTGAAATTTTTGAACCAAACCTTTTCTCATTCGTTTTGCTTTATGTGATGGTCGTTTGTAAAAAATAATTTGATATTGTTGATCCTCGTGGAATTCTGGTCAAGAGGGTATATTTGTTTGTGCGTTCTGGGTTTTTTGGGGTTGCAGGTGACCGGATGGGGTGACCGGAACCCTAGCTCCGGTGGCTGGTTCAGGTTCCGGCCGGTGAAGGTGTTGGAGGAAGAAGACGAAGCCTGAGCCGTTGATTGCCTTGATCGTGTGGCCTATATGTTGCCACGCATTTAAAATTTGTTTTTATTTCTTGGTTTATGTGTGTGACGCCCATGCTAGTTATTGTGCACCTTCAATCTGCTTCGCTCATCATGCATACTTTTGTTAAATGTTGACTAATCTTGGACGCTGGTTTGATCCTTTGGCTTGTAAGGTGCCAGCACATTAATGATTCCATATGCCTCTCATGTGTGACCTTTTTTTATTTCTGATAATTTAGTGTGCGCGTGTGTACATGTTTATGGTGTGTCTTATGATCCTGAACGTTCATCATGATTACATGTTGTATTGGTAGACTTGATGCCACACGTTAGATGCATCCAATGGTGAGTGTTGAGTCTGATCGTTGACTAGGTCCATTGTATCCCTTTTTTTATTTCGTTGATTTTTTGTTGGATTGGGCTTACTTCCCACACCCCCATTTAAGCCCAGTTTCATTTTTCAACGTGTATGGATTGCTGCTCGCACCCCCTTTGCTATTTTCCTTTTTATTTTTCATTTTAATTGCATTATTTCATTTTTCATTTTTAAAATAGATACTTGCATTAAAAAATTACCAAAAAATTCATCAATCATATTTATAGTTTTATAAAATTTTCACAAATTTTATTTTATTAATTTATTTTATTTTTGGCGTCTGAATTAATTATTTTAATAATTTCTTTTTGAATTTGTTTCATCTTGCACACATTGTATTGTAAAATTTATTTCTCATCATCCATAAAACATTTTGAAATCATTCTTTTTGCATTGTTTAATCAACATATTGAATGTCATTAAAACATTTTTCTCTCATTTTTAAAACTTTTTCATATTGCATTTTAGTCCTCCTCTTTTGCATATTGAGTCATGTTTCTTGTCTGAACTTTGCATAATTGTTTGGGTGACCTATCTTGTGAATTTTTGCATGAGTTTTTAATATGATGTTTGTATCTGGTTAAGGTGTGTTGAGTTTTAATTTGGTATCTTTTGAAGTTGTTTTACTAATTATGAGATTACTCTTTGTTTGAGGTCTTCTTTTATGCACATCTTTGACCATGTCTGATTACTTGTTTGAGAAGGCACTTGTGCCATCATTTGGGTTGCTTCTTTGACTTCATAATTCATGTTTAGGTCATCCACATTCTGTCTTGGTTGTTTTTCATTTGGTTTATAATCATTTCTCTTTGGTTTGTGTTTTGTTTGGGTTTCATTTGTCTTATTGTCACTTATATCCGTTTGTACTAACCTTTTATGCAGAGGCTGAGGTAAGTTATTTGAGAGTGTGGATGGTTATCCATGTCCACTCTCACTCTTTCTTCCTCTCATCTTTTCTTTTCTTTAGGCTTAGGTTGTTGTCAAACCTCCCCTTAGGGCCACCTTTGCAAGATAACATTAGGATAGATTTTTCCCCATAGTCTTTTTCTTTTCTTTTGAGTCCCTCTTCTCATCTCAAAACATCTCTAAGATACTTAATGAGGTCAACTTGCCTTGCACACAAGCCTTAAACATAGGAAATGAAGATTGAGGGGTCCCCCTTCTCTCTTCTAGAGTGTTGAGCTTACATCCCATTGGGGACGACCATGCGACGCATTCGTTCCCGTGTCATAGACTTTGGTTCAAGTTGAGTTATAAACTAACTCAAGTCACTTCTGTCCTAAAAAATACAAACAAACTTCAAACCTTTTTTGTCCTTCGGGATCGTCAAACTAAAGGCTATTTTCAAAAAGGGCACGTTACTTTCTGTCAGAGTCGCAAACAGGCATCGACCCTAACTGCCGGACGCGAGCTTAACGTCGTTCATAAAAAACACAAAAAGAACTTGGTCCGAACTAAGTTCACTCTGAATTCCCCATTGCACAAAGGGGGTACGTAGGCCTAGGACGCCGACGTCCTACCGAGTCTGTCTTTGTCTTCCCCTTCCCCGTTTTAGTGCAGCCCTAGATGTTAAGATAACTCACCCTTAGAATAGACAACAAGCGTGGATCCCATCGAGTACGATGGACGCGTGGGGTGCTAGCACCTTCCCCTCGCGTAACCGACTCCCGAACCCAGACTATGGTTGCGATGACCATTCCTTTCCCTCTTCCTCAGGTTTATGCGGTGTTCCCTTTCCCTCTCTTTGGATAAATTTACACGGCTGACGACTCTGTTTTCCGCGCCACTCTCGCATTTGTACCTGGATGAAAATCCTGGGAGTGACACATATAAATGCCTCAAAGGGCCATAGAGCATCAAATTAAAAAATTACAAAGAGAGTAACAAGGTAAAAGGGTATATTCTGCTTCATCTTCAAGTACTTCGACTTCTGGAGGTCAAGACGCTTTTCACATAAGGCCTTGTCCGATTTTAAGTGTGCAACTTCCTTCTCCAGTCGTTGAGCTTTTTCAGCAAAAGTTATGGTATTTTCAAGCTCTTTCAATAAGCCAGAGTCATCAAAGGTAGACAATTCAGTGTTACGCTTTTTGGCCTTTGAGATCTTGGCTCGAAGTTTCTTGATCTTTCGCTCCCAGAAAGCAATACTTTCTTCATTGGAGGTGATTTCTTGCTTGTTCTTTTCTTTTGTTTCCTCCAATTTGGCTACCTTATTCTCAGAATCAGTGGCAGCAGTCCAAGCGGCAGCCTCACTTCCAGCTTTGGTTGAAATGGCCTTTTTGATTTGGGGCAGGCATTTGAGGTCACCATGTACTTGGTCAATCATAGTGCCAAGCTCTAACATGACGTTGGTAGATTCTGGAGAAATAGCGTGAATATCAACTTGTTGGAGGAGACTTTTCAAAGAGATATGAGTGACATCGTCCATCTGTAAGAGTGTGAAAAGGTCACCCTTAAAGATCTTATTTTTGATCTTCAGAAGGATATTGTCCTCAGGCTTGCTTGAAGGCGGATCCCCAGAGGTAGTTGAAGCACTGGGAGTTTTATCAGATGAGCTTCCTCGACGCCCAAGAAGGATCTTTATGTATTGATGAGGGTTGCTAGTCTTCAAGGCATCCAGTTCCTCTTCAGAAAGTTCGGCTCCATACACGGTTGAGGCTGCCTTGCCTTCAGTCACAGCAGTAGGTGTTGGGGTAGTAATGGCTTCGACATGGGTTGGCTCATTGATAAGTCCTTCGTCAGCCTTCTCCTCCTCACCTTTATTCTCCTCCTCTTCATCTGCGTCCATTTTGTCTTCATTTTCATTGTCATTATCATGGCCATCAAGTTCAGATTGGTGCATGGTCTCATCATCATCTTCTTCCATTTCTTCCTCTCCTTCTGGGTTAACATTGGCAACCCCAATGGGTTCGTTATTTGACAATCCCTCTTCATCGATCAAGGGTGCGTCTTCATCCATGGCAGCAGCTTTTGGATTTTCTGTGTCAGGATCCTGCTGAACATCGTCTGCCTCACGGTCGGAGCCACCTGTTTGAGACTGCTGGGTAGCAGTCTTTGCTGGCGAAGGGGGAGCTGTTTCAAAACCAGGCTTGTTAATTTCACCTAGTGAACCCATTCCAGAGCCCAATTCAGAAGTGGGATGGTATGTGGGCTCACCTTGGCTATTCAGGAGGGTGGTGGGAGAAGGAGGATTATCCACCGGTGGGTTCGAACCACTAGCATCAGCCTGAATCAAATCGAAGCAAGTCAGATTAAGGAAGACAAGGTAAATAAGTTTTTTTTTAAAGAAAAATATGACAAGTTACCTTGACTCCTTCAGCATCAGGGCTAGAGTTATTGCATTCAGAATGACCTGTAGCTGGTTTAGAGGCAGTTTCAGAAGGGGCTTCTACAACTTTACTCGTAGCAGTGGTCTTTTTGGGGACTTAGCCGTTGTAGGCTCAGATTGGCCACCAGCAGCACCAGATTCTTGGCTTGGCTTCCTCCTCTTTTTGAGTTTCAAATCTTCAGGAGGAGATTGGCCTTCATCCTCGAAATCGAAGATAATTTGGGTAGTACCCCTCTTTGACTTCCTTTGAGGTGTCGGAGGTGGTTTGCGAGAAGCCTGAAATTGAGAAGCTTTAGGGGGAGAAAGAATAATCAACGAAAGGAAAAGGTGTGTGATGTACCTTGCTGCCTTCGCCTTTAGCTTCGATTAGGTGCTGAGGGGTGTTCTTTTTGGGAACAGCTACAAAACAAGCCAAGTTACCACATGTCAGTAATGATAAAGTTCAAGTGAAAGAGCATAAAATCGAAGAATTCAAACCTTCATGTATTTTGGATTCAATGCGAACATCTTCGATACCGACATGAAGGTGTCCACTACGCCAAAGAAAGGAAAAGACATCGCTTTTTTTTGCCTTTAACAGCGCTTAAAAGCGCTGCCTAAGGTGGCGCTGTTGTAGGTAAAGACAACGCTTTTTTTATGAGAAAGCGCTGCTAAAGGCCTACTTTAGGCAGCGCTTTACCTTTAAAAGCGCTTTCTAAAGTAGGCCTTTAGCAGCGCTTTTAACTGAAAAAACGCTTTCTAAAGTGGCCATTTAGCAGCACTTTTTCTATCCTTTTATGCTTTCTATTGGCATCTTTAGGCAGCGCTTTCGTAAGAAAAAGCGCTTTCTATTGTCCCCCTTTAGACAGCGCTTTTGAAAGCGCTGTCTAATTTATTTTTTATTTTCACCTTTAGGCAGCACTTTCTCAGGAAAAGCGCTTTCTATTTCCCCCTTTAGACAGCGCTTTTGAAAGCGCTGTCTAAATTTTTTTTATTTTCACTATAGGCAGCGTTTTTTTCTTAAAATCGCTGTCTTTTCTTCACGTTTTTTTTAATGATTTTTTTTAAAATCAAATTTTCCTTCTTTTTTATGCAAAAACCTGTATATATTTTCCTTCACATTTTAGGCCATTTCCAATCCTTCACATTTTAGGCCATTTCTAATCTTTATAAATCACATAAACCATTCTAATCCATGATTCACATTTTAGGCCGTCTCCATTAACGATTTCCATAATTAAACCATTCAAATCCATAAACCATTCACATAATTAAACATAAACCATTAACATAAACCATTCACATAATTAAACTAGTCTAATCCATAAACCATTCACATAAACCATTCACATAATTAAACTATTCTAATCCTTTAACTTCTAAAGATCTCCTAATATACAACAACTTCCAAAACTATACAATTACACTCCATAACTACACACAAACTTCCATACCTTATATGATTCTTTTCTCAATAAGGTATTCACACAATTCCTCCTTGATTTGTTCCAATTTGTCTTTCGTGTAATGATCACACGTGTATTCATCAAAGTACTACATAACAAAACACAATATGCATGCTTTAGTTTAAAATAATAAATTATATGAAATATCCGATAAGTATTAAAATAAATCCTAAGTTATAAATCCATACCGTGATGGGAATCTCTAATCGATCCAAATCAAGGATTTCTCTCATAAACCTCAAAACGAAATAACCGCAGTCTATACCGTTACGCTGACGAGGACACTACACATAGAAAAACAAATAAGAATTAATATATAGTTGTCTTGTGTTATCAAGTAGCATCACTATTATAAGCAACATTGTGAAAATTAATATACCTCCACTTTGATCCATGTAATGTTGTTTGCTTTAGACCGTGATACTCGAGCTTCTCTTTGTGCTCGGTATACTAGTATTGTTCTATAAAAGAAAAACGTAAATTTAGAACAATCTCACAGAAATAATTAAATATATAAATACACACGAATATTTAGAACATTCTCACTTACGTATTAACCAAATCCTTCATATTCTGATATGTTGTCCAATCATGATCTAATGAATTCAGATAATACATCACTTCTTTTGTAGGATTAATAGCAACCAACAACCAGTGTCCACTGTAAAATATAACAAAAGTTTAAATGGATAATTTCTACGCAAAAGATACAAATATTAGAATGAAATTAGAATGAAAATCTTACATGTTTCTAGTATTATACGGTAAAAGATACAAACTTTCTGTACTGCTGGCCATAAATCTCTCGAGTAAGTGATTTCTTACTGAATTTGGATTAATAGCAATTGCCGGTGCATTGACACGGGCGCAAGACAAGAAATAGATTATGTTTGACAATTGATTCCCGCGCATCAATTTCTCATACAAGCACCTTAAATAAAAACATAATAAACATTAGACTATTTTCATTGAAATGTGTAAATAAATTGTTCAACTAATTAAATAATAGATTGATCGGAGTACCATATGTATGAATGCATAACACCGATGCCTAATTCAAGATGCCAAAAAATCTGTTCCATGTCCTCTTTTGCAATTATTTCGGAATGAGGAAAACTAATAACACCTTCGTCCATATCTATTTGACGAATAGCACCATCCATCAAATCTGATGTTGCCGCAAGTGTTTCAAGACACATCCGAAAGTGAGGTGTAAGAGCTCTTTTTGCCTGCCCGGTCTTTGTAGGGGGTCTTTTCTTGCTGGCTTGTTGTGAAACTTGAGCAGGAACCTAAAAATCATACGTGGACCATATGCTAAACATCTCAACCTTTCTGTTATTGAAGTGGGATCTGAATAATACGTTGAATAAATATGATCCTTAAACCAATGTCTGAAACTTCGATTGTGCTCTCGTACTATCCAATTCTCATTTCTATTCGGATTTAAACCTCGGAGAACAACCTTGTGCATTTCAACATACGGCTCAACCTCATTCTCATTGTGCGGAACGTACAAATGCACTTGATCCCGTTCGACCCTTGATACTGTCACAACTTCATTTCCAATTAACTTTTTTCCTTCTTTTTTTTTCGACAATGTGAGATTTGGGGAGTCCAATTGATTGTACATTGGACAGATACTCAGTACAAAACTCAATCGCTTCTTCAACAATGTATCGTTCGGCAATACAACCCTCTAGTCGACTTTGGTTTTTCACATACCCTTTTAATATTTTCATATAATGTTCAGCAGGGTACATCCATCTCATATAAGCCGGTCCCCACAATTGTGTCTCTTTCACCAGATGAACTACTAGATGAACCATTATGTCAAAAAACGAGGGAGGAAATTACATTTCAAGATCACACAAAGTAATAACTATTTCTTTTTGCAATGTTGGTAAAATCGCAGGATCGATCACCTTACTGCAAATTAACTTGAAGAAAAAACACAATTTAGTTATTGCGCTTCTAACTTTTTCTGGAAGAATAGAACGTATACCTATTGGTAGAAAATGTTCCATTATAACATGGCAGGCATGCGTCTTTAAACTCTTTAACTTGAGGTCTTTCATAGACACAAGTCTTCTAATATCTGAAGAGTATGCTTCTGGAACTTTAACTTCACTTAGAAACTTACACGATACTTTTTTCTCCTTTCTAGATAGAGTATACGCAACAGGTGGTAGATATGTTCGTTTTCCTTTCTTCAAAGGTCCTAATTCAGTTCTTATCCCCATCGCTATCAAGTCCTTTCTTGCTTTAAGGCCATCCTTAGACTTTCCTTGTATATTGAGTAACATACCAATAACACTGTCAAATACATTTTTTTCAATATGCATAACATCAAGAAAATGTCTTACATACAATGACTTCCAATATGGCAATTCAAAAAAAATTGACCTCTTCTTCCACCCTCTCTTGACAAGGGTATGTGCAAAAGGCTTGCCAAACTGAGTACTCAAATCTTTCACCTTTTCAAAAATTTGATCACCTGCCAATATAGGTGGGGCTCTACCTTGTTCTGGCTCTCCATTGAATGCTTTTCTCCATCCACGGTAGTGATGATTAGAATTTAAGAATCTACGATGACCGAGAAAGACATTCTTCTAACCAAACTCCAATCACGTTGAATCTGTTTTATCTTCACAAATAGGACACGCACATTGACCTTTTATGCTATACCCTGATAGATTTCTGTATGCTGGAAAATCATTAATTGTGCCAAACAACATCGCCATCAAGTTGAAACTTTCTTTTCTATACCCATCATAAACCTCCAAACCGTTCTCCCACAAAAACTTTAAATCTTCGATTAAGGGTGCCAAGTATACATCTATGTCATTCCTTGGTTGTCTAGGCCCAGAAATTAACATAGATAACATCATGTACTTACGCTTCATACATAGCCATGGAGGTAGGTTATAAATCATAATGATCACAGGCCAAGTGCTATGTGAGATACTTTGAAGACCGTGTGGGTTCATTCCATCAGTAGATAATGCCAAGCGAAGGTTTCTTGCTTCTTTTCCAAATTCAGGATAATCACCATCAATTTTCATCCACTGTGGTGAATCTGCCGAATGTCGAAACTTTCCATCAATAATTCTTTCATCTGCATGCCAAGTCAAGTGTCTTGAATCGGTCTCACTACGAAACATGCGTCTAAATCTCGGAATTATAGGAAAATACCATAAGACTTTTGTTGGAGACAACTTTTTCTTATATCGAGAGACACTGCATTTAGGACACGCATTTAACGATGCATACTCATTTCGAAATAAAACGTAATCGTTTGGACATGCATGTATCTTATCATAGCTCATGCCAATAGAGCACAACATCTTTTTGGCCTCATATGTTCGATTGGGAAGAACATTATCCTCTGGAAGCATATCTTTCATAAGGGCCAATAACTCTGTGAAACTTTTATCCGACCATCCATTGCCCGCCTTTAAGTTGTACAACTTTAATACTGCAGAGAATCTTGTGAATTTAGTGCAACCATTATACAACGGTATCTCTGCATCGCTAACCAACCTCTCAAACATTTTGGGACAATCCTTAAGATCTTCTTCAAGAGCTTCTGCAATCTCTTCGACTCGATCATAATCGTATGTATCTGTGCCATTGTCAATTGAAGAATAGGTCGTAGTATCCCCTGGTTCAACATTCCCGTTAATTTTCTCACCATGCAAATTCCAACATGTATAACTTCTATCAATTCCACGCCTCTTTAAATGCGATTCCAACTGAACCGCATCAACCCGACTCCCAAAACAGCAACCCAAGCAAGGACATATCATTCGACTGGGGTCATCGGCGTGCGCAACAGCAAACTTAACGAATTCTGATACCCCATTCTCGTACTCTTTCGACAATCGACTTGAAGACATTCATTTCTTATCCATAGTTATACTAATTAAGCTAAACAAAAACAAAATAAAAAATATTTACCTGTAGGGAAACGATCCAACTTTCGCACTTTGATCACAAGTAACCCCTATATATAGCAAATTCAATAACTTAGTTCTCAATCATTGCAAGCAATGCTCATCCATCATAGCAGTTCATTCAAAGCAGTTCATTCAAATGGTTTTACTAATTAAGCTAAACAAAACCGTTAATTATTCACGCAACTATAGCAAAAGAACAACTAATTACTTGTAGAGAAGTAATCAAGTTCTGGACCCACACAATGTAAGATTCCTCCAACGATCAGACTTTCACTCTGCACCTGTAAAACAATCATACTATCAATATCAATCCAACTTTTCACTTTTCAATGTCTCTTTAACAAGATATATCCTATGCCAAATTCTAATAGTAATTTATTCATGAGAAGTCCAACATCACACCATAAAACAAGATGAAGATACAAAATCAAAGAGGGTTTGAAGCATTTTCTGATTATGATGTCCTCTTTGTAAGAGAGATTTTTGTAGTCTGGCAGATATAAAACATGATTCTTTATATGAATTCATATTATTTCATTGTAACTAAAATAACCAGACACATATATTATGCCAAGGATTAGTCGTTTATTCCAACAAGTAATCAAACACATATATTCTGCCAAGAATGAAGCATTTAGAGTAATTCTTTACAACTTCTTCCAACAAAAACCAAGAAAGCTGATAAAACAATAAAAAGTATGTCAAGAATTTAAAAATATATAGACGGGTTAAAAAATGACAAAATAAATTCAGTTCTACTATCGTAAAACAGATGCAACACAATAGCATAAAAATATATTCAGTCATACAAACTAAAGAGAAAAAACTTAAATATAAACTTAAAGCTAAACTAAATATAAACTTTCATCTTCTTCATTCTTTGTATCTAATTTTGTGACACCAAAATTAGTCAAAAGACAGTCATAGATAACAAATAGATAACAAATGGCAAATGGCAAATGGCAGTCATATAAACTTTCATCTTCTTCATTCTTGAATCGAATATAAACTAAATATAAACTTTCATCTTCTTCATTCTTAAATCGAAATAGATAACAAATGGCAAACTAGAAAAAGACAGTCATAGAAAATGGTAAACCAAACGTATGCACATAATATATTTACACTAAAATAGCCATTGACAATACCTTGACACAAAATGTATCAACAACAACGTAAAAGACAATAACATTGTATCAACAACAACATACCTCTTCTTACTTCACGCGAGAGAGAGAGAGAGACATGAGGGAGCAGTCGCGAGAACAGACGCGAACAGAACAACGACGGTGGGAGAACGAACAGAACAACGATGGTGGGAGAACGAACAGAATAGCAGTGGTCGGAGAACAGAAGGCTGGTGGGAGAGCGATGGTGGTCGGAGAAATCGCGAGAGAGAAGGGAGGTAGAAGTCTTGAGTGAAAATGAATAGGGTTCTGAAAATTTAGTGTTATTTTATTTTTTAATAATAATTTACCTAAGACAGCGCATTTTCCTAATAAAGTGCTTTCTTTTAATTGGCCTATAGCAGCGCTTATTAAAAACGCTTTCTAAGGTTATCTTTTAATTGGCCTATAGCAGCGCTTTTTAAAAGCGCTTTCTAAGGCTATCATTTAGCAGCGCTTTTTAAAAGCTCTTTCTAAGGTTATACCTTTAGCAGCGCTTTTTAAAAAGCGCTTTCTAAGGTGGGGACTATTTACGGCCTTTAGCAGCGCTTTTAGAAAGCGCTTTCTAAAGGTATCCTTTACCAGCGCTTTTTTTTAGCAAATTTTTTTTATTCCTTATAGCAGCGCTTTGTGATAAAAGCACTGTCTTTTTAGTGCTGCCTAAGCCTATTTTTGGTGTAGTGGTCCTTTGAAACTGTCTAGCGTATATTTAGTCGGAACCACCCGCTGAGCCTTGGGTTTCGACTGCTGGCGAAGGATCTTTATAGAGTCCCCACAGATGAACCAATCTGGAATGGAGGGGCAAGAGCCACTCCAAAATCAGCAGATGGCAGTCAAGGAGTCTTTGGAGGAAATAGTGCGAAAGCCACTCCATAGCATTTCTCAGGAGTAACATATGAAGGGAGTTTCAAACTCTCCATTTTCTTTAAAAATTTCACCTTTAACGTAACCGCAGCTTCGCGGACGGTTCGACTAATATCGTCTGGTTGCTAAATAGTTTCAAAGTACTTCTAGAAGGACTGAATCTCCTTAATATGAGCGGATTTACCTTTCTTGATCTTCTCCTACACATCAACAAAAGTTTGGTCAATCAACTGAGCGAAGCTGGAGACATCAAGGAATTCTGCAGCATAATGTTTCGACCACCAGTCGTGGAATTCTTGGGTGAAGAGATGAGAAGGTTCAAAGTAGACGGGAGTCAGGAGTGATCGATGAGCATGTCGCGCAAGGTGTGTCGAACTCTCTATGTCATCATAGATAGTGTTGGGGAGGATAACATGTACTTTCTTCTCATACAAACACTTGGGTAGAGTCTGGACTAAACCAAACTGTCGAGAGACAAGATTTGGTTGATAGGCCATCAGAGAGGTTTGGCCCTTTAGCAAGTTGATTCGATGAACAATAAGTCGAGGGATGAGGAATGCCTCCCAGACACGCTACGATTCTTCTTCATGTTTTTTGAACGAAGGAGGAAAGGGCCTGTTAAACCATTCAGGGCCATATTTTCGTTCAGCAAAGGGCGCCATCCTTGGTGTGAACTCATAGCACTTAGCAAACATTTTGACGAAGCCAGAGAAGGATGCCCTGAGTGACTGCCCTTCTTCGTTTGGGGTCAGTTGCACCAGTCAAACCCATTCGAATCGTCTCTCCTTAATCTCCACGGCTTCTTCGTCCACAGGCCCTTTGTTGGGAAGGTTGTCTTCAAAAGTGGCATTAAGCCAAAGTTGAAGCAACCAAAAGGGTCCTGACAGCAGGAGGTTCCCGTTGCTCTCTTGGTCTTTCAGACGACCAGCACCTTCGCACAAAGACTCGTACAGACTGGCCAATATCATTTCGCTTAGGCAAATGCCTCGACTAAGGTGTAGTTGATTGGCTAGAGTCAGATATTTTCTTGCCACCTACAAGGATTTGGTACAAAACATGCAGCGAGAAAGCCACATAGCCAGGAATGCTATATGTTCTTTGTCCTCGACTCTGTCAGTTTGCTTGTCATGATAGTGGTTCATGAATGAGTATAAGTGTGTTTGGTAGTGGCGAACCCTATGGTGTCTAGAGCATCTATTTCAAGGTCATAAACTAACCCATGAGGCTTTAGCCTTGTGATAGCGGATATGTCAAACAGAGTGGGCGCCATCATCCCACAAGGGAGATGGAAGGTATAGTGGGTACTATCCCAAAAATACAAAGAGGATGCCAGTAAAGTCGGACAGTAAGCGGGTCCATTCTTCGACATCATAATTAAGTCGTAGATTCCTAAGTTCTTCCAAGTTTCTCCTTTCACTTTCTCTAACTTGGCTAACCAGTTCCAATAGAGGTCAGAATCCTTAAAATACGAGGTAGCCTTAAATAGCCTAGACCCATCATTGAGATACTTCAAATCCAGGTTCTTTAGGGCTACATTGTCATGGGGTTCAGAGGTTACCCTAGTTTTGTCTTTCTGCCCTAGAGGTTTGGTTTTACGATATGATGGAAAGAAGTCACTAAAGAAGATTAAGGACCAGATAAAGCTAATGGTTTCCCAGAAACAATGATATGAATCAGTACCTGGGATTCGTAGATGTGTCTTTTCTCCTCCTTGAGAGGCTCAGGGATGAATTATTGATTCTTTACCACCTTGGGTCCCTTTAATGTAGCGAATGGAGGGAGTAGTGATACGCCCTTTTGCCCTTTGAGCTTATGGTTTTTCTTTGGGTCTTGAGTAGTAGCAGTTGAAGAAGCCATTGGTGAAATTTTTTTGAAGAAAAGAGTTTGTTGAAGGTGAAGGGTTGAACGTTTTGGAAGAAAGGAGAAGGTGTGTAGTGGATACTTGGGAGTGGAAAAGAAAATAAAAGTAGTTTCTGAAGAAACTATTTATAAAGTGCTTTGGAAACACTAAAGGGCTCACTAATCATCATTAAGGAGTTAAGGCTAGTGGGACACGTGTCCTCCCAGGAGGCAAAGTAGGGGCGGTGGCAGTTGCCACCTATGTCCACGATCTCCTAGACTATAGGAGAGGTTATGGTGATTTGCGGCTTGATGTGATTTCCAAGGGGACGTTTCAGTCATAATCATAATTGGCTCGATGTCATAAATTTGATGGAAAATAAATTGAATAGTTTCTTGGAACGTGGGTTATTCAGCTTTGTTTGGACTCCTATGCATGGTCGAAAGGTGGCGTCGAACGGACACTATCAAAAAATGCCCTTTTCTGCAATACTGTCAAAAAAGACATTTTTGGGGGGCAATTTGTTAGCTCATAAATTCGACGCCCATATGAAGTTGGAAGTGTTGATGGGAATGTTGAGCTCTTGAAGAGGTTTAGAGAAGCTTCCGACAGGATCTGTGTGATAGGTTTAAGTCGAATGTGCCCGTAAGAGGAAAAGATATCTTTTTGGGACTTAGAAAATATTTCTAAGAGTTGAAGAGGGCACCTTCAACCGAGGATGCTGATGATGTCCGACGCTGGGAATTCAAATTCAAATAAAGGAGGGAGTAGTTATTGTGGTTCGCTCTTGAAGAAGGTCAGGTGGCGTACATCCAAGTGATGGAAGCATGCAATACGACACTTGTCATTCGTTTATTATTTCAGGCAGTTTATAACATTTAGTTTTAGGCATTATAAATAAGGGTTCTAGCAATAGGATTTGGGGTGTTGTGTTCACTTAGTACTAGTAACTCCAAATTCACTCAAAGTATCCGTGTGTTGAGAAAAGAGTATTGTGAGAATGTACGTGATGGAAACACCATTTATCTTTCAATGCAATTTACTTCAACCTTTCGTTAAGCTTTTATCTCCTATTTAACGCAAGTTATATTTCTGCACTTTCTATAGTTTTCAACCTTAACTGCACGCCTTCGACTATTTCTTTTTTTACCTTTTGCAGTCTTTCAACTTAACATTTTGAAAACATTGTCTAGATTGTGCTTTCAACCAACTTTCTTTATGAGTTCTGTCGAAGTACGTATTTCCTTAGAATGCGCCTTAGATCAATCGTTAGCACATGTCCTAGGATCAATCCGATCGATCCTGTGAGTCACCAAAGTTAAATTTGGAAAATCAGCGGTTGTTTACCAATTTTTACGGCAAACAGATATATATGATTTGTTTAATTTTGATCATTTCTTGATTAAATCTATAAACATACTTAATATATGTTTTTAATTTCTCCTCAATAGCTTAGCTTATATTTAGCTTTTTTGGTTGGATTGTGTGGTTAGATACAACAAAATAATGGTTGTTTTTTAATTAATTATTGCAATGGATTACTTTTTAATTGAGAATTAATTTTTTAGTTCCTATTGGTAGTACGGTTAATTCTTTTTAGAAAAGTGGTAATGCAATTATTGTTATTGTTTAGTTTTTTTTATACATTTGATGCAAATAATCATGTTTGTTTTCAATTTTTTTCTTACGATTTAAGAATATTTGTTGTGTATGACTTATATTAAGGAGATTGTTATAGATTGAATCCAAATAATATATATATATATATATATATATATTGATTATAACACTATGACCTAAATGAACTCTAATTGTTAGACATAAATAAAAGAAATTATAGTTAATTTATAGTTGTAGAGGTAGACATCATAGACTAAACTGCATTAATAAAGACCGATCATGTTTATTGTCTTTTATTTTCGTTCCTCTTTAATATTTTATATTGGTTGTTATTATTAGAATTGGTATCATACAACGATTAACCCTGGTAATAAATTCGAATTAACTACGAGACATGTAATTTCAGATTTTGGCAAAGGAAGGTTATGGATCTGTTGACCTGGCAAAATTTACAAAAGGCATTGCGTGAGACAAAACCGAACGACATGAAGGATATTGATTGGATAAAGATGAAGTAGAATGTTGTAGCAATGGTTCACTTATGTGTTTAATACGAGGTTATGTATCATATCTAGGACCCGACGACTTCGAAAGAGGTTTGAGAAAAATTGGAATGTGTATATGTCAAAAACGCTGATGAACAAATTATTTTCAAAGTAGCGACTATATAGTATTAAGATGTAGAAATGATCTGATTTGCAACAACATGTCAATGTCTTCAACAATAAAATCACTGATCTTCTGAATCTTAGGGTGAATATTGATGACAAAGATAAGTCATTTGTCTTGTTGTGCTTATTACCAGTTCTTATAACCACTTTGTGACTACTCTTCCCAACAAAAAACACACTATTTGTTTTGATGTGTCTACTGTTACACTTTTGTCTCATTCTCAAAGAAGATAAAATGTAAAGGATGAGACTCAAGGTGAAGGTCTTTGTGTGAAAAAAGGATCAAGATTGTGGGTAAAATAGGGTAATGGAGGTTCTGGAAAGAAAATGTATAAATCCAAGAATCAGAAAATAGTTGAATGTTATAGTTGAAAACAAATTTGCCATCGGAAGATGGATTGTCCAAATAGAAACCATGTATCATCTAGTTCTGCAAATGTTGTTCAAATCGATGATTGTGGTAGTGAAATAGATATATTGTGTCTTTTACCCATCAAGTGCACAGATGTTGGGATTCTTGACTTTGATTATTCTTACCACATGACGCCACACTTGGATTGGTTCACTACATTCAGGTCAAGTATTTTTGGATTCGTTTATCTGAATGATGATAAAGAATGTATTATCATTGGAATGGGGCAAATTAAAATTTCCATAGACAATGGTCGCTCTAATATTGAAATTGACCATGGACCTGAAGTTTCAGGTGGAGTACACGATTATATTCTTGTACATGACATAGAGTATCGGTTCAACCAAGCCACCAGAAAGATATGGATGTCAAGATTTGGCATCCTTGCACTTCTTACTAATTCTAGAGACCTTTCCACCTTTTTAGAGGTTATAGCTTGCCAGGAGAAAGATAAATAAATGAGTGAAATGGTGGAGGAAATGCACTCATTCCATAAAAATCACACATGGGAGCTTGTTCAACTCTCTAAGGGGAAAAGGGCCATCGGTTGTAAATGAGTATTCAAGAGAAAACTGAAAGTAATAAAAAATAATGGGAAAAGTTCAAGATTTGTCTTGTAGTAAAAGGGTACTCACAATATAAGGGGATTGAATCTTATGAGATTTTCTCTCTGATTATCAAACATACTTCTATTAGGTTCGTGTTTGCCTTGGTAGCCAAATGAGACATGCATTTAAAGAAGATGGATGTGAAAACAACATTTCTTCATGGTAGTCTCGATGAGAAAATTTTGATTGAACAACCAAAGTGGTTTAGTGACACTAGCAATGACAAAGTAATTTATAAATTGAAGAGGTCTTTGTATGGTTTAAAGCGGTCTCCAAGGAAATGATACAAGTGCTTTGATTCACACATGCTTTAGATCGACTACAAAAGGTGTGGGTATGATTGTTGTTTTTATGTTATAACCCTTGATGATGATTGTTTTATTTTCTTGTTATTGTCGTTGAAGATATGTTGACTACCACTAATCATTTACATGATGTAAATGAATTGAAAATCATGTTGGAAAAGGAGTTTTACATGAAAGACTTCGATGCTAATAAAAAGATTCTTGGTATGGAAATTCAAATGGATATGAGTGCTAGGAAATTATGACTCTCTTAGAAAAGCTATGGTGAAGAGGTGATAGACAAGTTTGACATGAGTAATTCGAAGTTTATTGTAACGCCCCGTTTTTATTTTAATTATTATTTGTAAAATAATTATGAGTCGGTGTGGTTGATGGTGTTATTTGATATGTTTCGTTGTATTTTAAGTACCCGTATTAAGGGGTAGCAGCCTTAAGGATGAGCCTTCAGGGAAGTGAAGGTGTGTGACCAAAAACGTAGAGATTGGTGGTGTGGAGAGTAAAGTTAATTAGACTATTTTATTTCGCATTTGTTCGGTTAATATGTAAATGGATGTTAAGCTGGATTATATTATTGTTGGGAATTATTACTACTATTTTAATTAGATGGGAGCAGTAATAATAATAATAATATAATGAAATGAAATAAACTAGAATATTAGATGTGTAGAAGTTGGAAGGATAAGATGGTAATTGTATAAGGATAAGTAAAGGTAAATGAGGTTTACCACAGTTGAGGGGCTTTATAAAGAGAATTGGAGAATAAGGAGATCAGTTTTTGGATCATACGTAGAATTGAGAAGAGAAAGGAAGAAAGAGGCTAGGGCAAGAAGAGAGGAGAACTTCATTAGAGAAAGGGAAAGCTCATCAAATCCAAAGTAAGGGTGGGAATTCTTTAGTCTCTCAAGGGTTGGATGATGTATGTATTTGGGTAGGAATCATTAGGTTGAATTCATGTGAATGTTGAATTTTTGTTGATAGGTTCTAATGAGTTAGGATGTTAAGATTTGTTCATGATGTTGTCTATAAAATGATGCATGTTATTGTTGCTAAATAATGCTGAGATTGAATGAGATTTTCGTGCATTATGAGGATTGTTTTGGGGAGGAAATTGGGTCTGGTGTAGCAGAAAGTTGGATTGCAGAAAATCTGTTACACGCTCGTAGCGCCGGGAGGTGCGGTGCCGAGCGGTGATCAGGAGGCACAGCATGGAACGCTACTGGATTTTGTTGGAATTGAGGGAGGGCTATGCCTGTGCGCCGTCGGGCGGTGCAAACAGGCGTAGCAATGCTATTTGCGCGATTTTTGTTGTTTCTTTGCTGTTTTCTTGTTGTTTCGCGTGGTTTCCTATTGATTCACTGATGATTTCTTTAGATGATGTATTTTGGAGGATTGTTATGAAGATGCATGTCCGAATATGTGTATGTGTGTTATTGTAAAATAGTGAGTTGAGTATTGATGATATGCTATGTTTATACATTTTTTTCGTTGTTGCATGTTGTCGTTGAAGGTGCGTAGCATGTTGAATGAGTTGAGGGATGACGCATGCCCATGTGGGTGTGAGCGTCTATCTGGATTCCTTTTAATGGAATCATTGTTGTTGTTGTTGTTGAGGTGATTGTGTGCCCATGTGGGGTGTGAGCAATCATGATTGTCGTGTGGCCATGTGAGGTGTGAGCGACTAAATAGACGTTCCGACGGGAATTGTGATCATGAAACAGGGATCGAAATTGGTACCACATGCATTGAGTCTAGTTGGTGTCTCATTGCATTTTGTGTTGGTTGTGTGGCATTATTATTTGCTTGGTAATCTGTGTGTGTTGGAGAGTGTGATGCTTGTTGATAGTTTTGATATGGGTGAATTACTTGATGATTTATACTTTTATATTTATATCATCTTCTTCTTTTGTTGATTTGAGAATCTCACCCCTTGTGTTTGAATGTTGCCTCTACGTGGGTAACGTGCAGATATTCCGCTGTAGGAGCTCAGGTGTGAGTGGAAGTTAAAGTCTTCGGTTTATTATTTTAGTTTGGCGTTAGCTCTGATATGTAACATTGGGAGTCGGGAATGCTTTTATATGATTTTATTTGTTGAAGAATTATTAGTTGTTTTTCTAATATGAAAACCAGTTTCTTTAGTTAATTGAAATCGTTATAATTTGTTGACTGAAATAAATAATTTTCCGTTGTGTAATAAAGGTTATTTTGTTGGATTAAAGTTGTGTGATTTCCGAAAATGTCATTTATAGGTTACATGTCTATTTATGAGCAAATGATAAGTTGGAAGTAGCATCCTTTATTTCTGTTTCGTATTGTTTTACTCTGATTATTTTAATTATATAGCGCGGGGAAATTAAGGGAGTTACATAGTCGTATCAAAGCAGGTCGGCCCGTCCAGCTAGGTTGTCTAATTATGTTGTTCCCTAGTATGTGACATGTGTGTGAAAGCACTGTCGGTGCTTGTTTTGTTTTCCCTTTGCCGGTTGGGAATGAAACAAGTGGGGGAGAAGTGTCTGCTTCTCTTGGATATTCCAGTTGTTGAGAAATTGGATATCATGTTTCTACATGATGAAGTGTAGTGTTGGATCGTCCAACTGTTTGAGAATGGTGTGATCCTTGAGGGATGACGGTCAGGTGTTCTCGTTGTTCGCTTCCTTGTGAGGGGGGAGGCGATGTTGTGGCTAGAGATGGGGCGGTGATGTGTGGAGTATCTGACGTATTTCCTAAGGATGGGCACAAGTTGTCTTTAGTCGGAACAAGATGATGTTATTGTTGGGACGAATTGGTGGAGTTAAACCATGTGTTTACCAATCATTTAGATGAGTGGTGTAGTGTGTTGTTGAGACAAGTGTAGCTCTGGTGTTATGAGTTAAGAAGAAAGAAGGTGGTACGAGATTGAGGTCGAATTACCTTCAGATTTGGGTGAATAGTGAGGATAGTTGGGGATCTTAGAAGTAAGAGAAAAAGGTGGAACGCATGTTCACCATTTCCAATCTTCATTTTCGCACTTATGGGACAGTCTTCACTAAACAGGTGATAACTTTTCACTGGTAACTCCTATGGGAGCGATTATGGACTTTTTGGAAATCTTGTGAAATTTCCTACATTTTGCATATAAACTTTGTCTTCTACATGTTTTTGACGAAAGAGAAAAATGCATTTGAAGATTTGGGTCTGAAGTTGATTTTGGAGAAGGCAGGTATACGGGATTTCTTGACCAGCCTCCATTACACAGGTGATAACTTTTTACTTGTAACTCGGATTTAAGCGATTCTTGATTTTCTGGAATCTACAGGAAATTCCATTCATTTTGGCATATAATTTTGTATCAAGAAGGTCTGTATTAAAAGAGATAATCGTGTTTAAAGTTGAGCGAGTCTTGCTGAAAATTGGTAAGATGAGGTCAGGTATAAAATGTTTAGTATTAGGACGGAGGCGAGGATATCGGAGAAGCACATGGAGGTGCGGCGTATGCCAATTGATAATGATTAGAGTGGAGAGATTCTTGAGGAAGGGAGAAGTTTAAAAAGTAAAGTGGATTGTGTGTCATTGATGACATGATGTCGACATGTGTCGGGAAGATTTTGGACAGTTTCTACCACCAACCAGATGATGAGATGGTACTGTTGAGATTGTGATTAGAATGAGACCCAAATGTGAAACTATATGGATCATCGAGATTATGAAATTAAAGGAAAGACGAAGGATTTATTAATGTTGTCAAAGTTTTCTACTTGGATAAATGTTTCATTTGGAGCAGACCGATTTGAATTGTACTTGGTGTAGTAGAATTTCCGGTATCGGAAGAATATTTAACAATTGTGTTGTGCTACGAGTGTGTATAGGAGAATATGTAATGGACTTTGGGCGTTTATGTATCATTGACGAGGTTGAAAAGAAGGAAATTAAGAAAACGTTGTAATCCTTAGAGAGATTGTTGAACATTATGCTTAGGTAACTTTGGGCACAAAGTAAGGATGTTATTGTAGTTAGGTAATGATGATTTATGCTACCGATGTGGTTGTCGGCTACCTATTGACAAATTGAGGAACTGATCACCCTTAATCTCTTGTTGATAGTAAACGGGATCATGTTGGATGGAATAGACGTGTCTTGCCAGATAGGATGGTATGTACAGTGAATTGTTTGGAGTTAAGCCAAGTGCTAACGGATTGTTTTGATTAGTCGATGCAGATTCCTATATCTGAAGATGAGAGAGATTCGAGGCTTTTGTATGTCGATCAGATGTTGTTGATAGTTACTTATCAGGAGTAGAGGACAATGTGCTGACTAATGATATGCCAAGAGTGTCGCCTTGGAGAGATTCATTATTATTGGTAAAGAAAGGGATGGTAGCATGAGGTTGCGTGTTGATCGGTGAGTAGTATAGAAACTCACAGTTGTGTTCTGGATATGTTGAGTTTTGATTTGTGATGAATCGAGAATCCGATTGGCTTGGGACTTGAAGCATTGGAAAGATAATCCATGGAGGAAGTAAATGGGAATATGAGACCATGATTTGACCAAGGATGTCGGGTAGAGGATGGTAGTGGCTAGTATGACAACAACAACAACAACAACAACAACAGCAACAACAACAACAATAGCAGCAGCAGCAGCAACAACAGCAGTAGCAACAGCAGCAGCAGCAGTAGCAGCAGCAACAACAACAACAACAACAACAACAACAGCAACAGCAACAGCAACAGCAACAACGGTAGCAGCAGCAGCAACAGCAACAGCAACAGCAATAGCAGCAGCAGCGGTAGCAGCAATAGCAGCAGCAGCAACAACAGCAGTAGCAGCAGCAGCAAAAGCAACAGCAGCAGCATTTGCAACAGCAACAGCAACAGCAACATCAACAACAACAGCAACAACAACAACAGCAACAACAACAACAACAACAACAACAACAGCAACAACAATAACAACAGCAACAACATCAGCAACATCAACAACAACAGCAACAACAACAACAACAACAACAACAACGACAACTGTAACACCCCATTTTAAATTATTTGGTCATCAGCGTTATTTTGTTTGTTTGGCCTTGTTAAGGGTGTGTGTGGTTGAGTGCGTAGGCGTAGTGTCCTTAGCGGAACCTATAAATGGAGATGTCGGGATAACGATAATGTAATGTTGGATTATGTGTGGGCATAGTTAATAACAATAGTAAGGTGAATATTATTATTAATATGGTGAAGATTATTAATATTATTATTACTATTATTATTAATATCATTGGTGTGTTATTAGAACTATTATTATTAATTATTAGCACCACTATTAATATTATTATTTTATTAATTAAAAATCTGATTTAGTTAATGGACAATGGGCTAGTAAGGGCAGTTTAGTCATTAAGCTAGGATTAGTGGAGGTTAGGGGGAAATTAGCCATAATCATAATTTTGGAGAGAGAAGGAGAAAGGCTAAGGAGAAGGGAAGAACAAGGAAGAGCTAGGGCACCCGTCTTCATCCATTTTCGCAGGAATCTGATCAAGAATTCGAGTTAAGGGGGGAGAACGAGTTTAATATTGGTGATATAATCATGAGAGGGTAGTGGGGAGTCCTTAACCCCGTAGGGATTCGTATGAATACATGTTGTTTTGTGAATTATTTGTGCATTGGTAAATCTGTGATAAAAAATGTATGAATTAAATGGTTGTGGTTCTGAATTATTTAATCTCTTGATGTTGTTGCTACTGTATGAATATGAATGTTGCAGGTCTGAGTTTTGGTGCATGTTAAGTGGATGAAATTAGATCCAAAAACCATAATTTTGACTAGTAATAATAGGTAAAAAGAAGTAAGATGAAGAATATGACCTAAAACTGATATAGAAACAAGTTTAGGACTTAATTTGAGTGGAAAAGTGAGGATCCCGTAGCAGAATTCAGACTGGTGTGGGAGAATGGAATTTGCCTAATAGATCTGGCCATACGCGTATCAGGTAAGGCAATACGCGTACGGCTATGGTCATTACGCATATGGGAGGGCCAAAAGGAGGATTGGCACGGCCCTTTGCCCGTACGCGTAACGGTACGTGTATGGAGCTTGGGCATTACGCGTAAGGGAGAGGCATTACGCGTATAAGAAGGGGATACGCGTATTGGATCTGAGAATGGAATTTTGATGGAAAATAGGTCTCTGCCCATACGTGTAATAGGTAGGGCAATACCCGTATGGCAGGGCGGGAGGATAGGCTGTACGCGTAGGATATGCGTAGGGATGGGCGAGTGAGCTGGGCAATACGCATGTGGCACAAGGCAATACGCGTATGGCCCTCGAGGGTGCAGAATTTTGTCGTTTCGCGATTTCTTTCCCGTTTTCGCGTCCGAAGTGGTTCCTTTTGGTTTGAGAGGTTGGGGATAGACGTCAGACCTTGAGAAATGTAGGATTAGTGATAAAAAATAATTTATTTAGTAGTTTTGGTGAATTAATTAGTAATTAGCTAATTAGTGGACGAGCGCCTTGTGAGGCGTGTAGAATGTGGTTGTGTGGCACTGTTTGTGTGAGGTGCGAGCGGTCTTGGGGTAGCAGAGGTAATTCTTGGTGAATTACGGTGAGTGTATGACTCACTTGGGATCAATGAGGATCGTGTATTTTACTTGATGATAGTCTCTTGTGCATAATTTATGTGTGATGATGTTGTGTTGCAGGTGAGGTAAATTCAGTGTGAATTACGGTAAGCGTATGGCTTACGTGTGATCAGGAGGTTCGTGTAAATGTATAACTGATTATTATACATGTGTTTTGTGTGTAATTTTTGTTGTGGTGAATGATTATCTTATGTGTGATCAGGAGGAACGTGAGAATGTGTAATTTTATTATACATGTGTGTTGTATGTATAATCGTTATTGTGCATTTCATGGTGTCAGTGGTGATGAATCGTTGCTCAGGAGGAGTGTATGTGATTCATCCGAACTCCAATGTGGAGTGTGGTGGGATAAATCATTGCCAAGTAGGGGTGTATGTGATTTATCCGGGTTCGATTGAATGAACCAGGGTGATTTTGGTACCACATGAATTGTGTCAGTTGTTGAGTCGCATTGCATTATTATATGTTGATTGAATTATGGTTGCGAGTGACAAGTAGGTCGTGATAATGTGATTGTATGATTGGGTGCGAGTAACTACCCTTAATATGTATTATTCACTGTTTATTATTGAATGTAGTTCTCACCCCTTTGTTGTTGTTGTGTCTGTGCTTCTTCAGAAGTACAGATAATCCAGGTACTTGAATTACTTGGAGTACGTATTGCCTGTTCGAGTCGTAGGAGTCGCTCTGATACGTAACACGAGAATTTTGTGGATTTTATTAATTGTGGTTTTATATTGACTTTTGTTACGTATCTCTTTTAAATTCAATATTTGAGGACCAAGTTTATGTGGAGTTTTGGAGTATTTTTGGCAAGTGTGCCGTGAACTTAAGAAATGATCATTCCGCTGTTTTATTTCATTTAATGAAAAATCAATTTTTATGTTGATATTATTGGTGTAGCATCCTACTTGTAAAAGTTGAGAACTCTGATTTTATCTGTAATATTCTTATATTTTATAAAATGGGAAAGTGGGGTGTTACAATTGGTATCAAAGCAGGTCGGTCCGTCCGGCCAGGTTGTCTAGTATGAGTTGTGTCGTGGTATGCGACATGTGTGTAGAACACTGCCGGTACGTGCTGGTTTTCTAACCATTTGGTTGCAGGAGTTGGGGTTGAGATAAGTGGGGGAGAAGTTGGTGCTTCTCCAGGATGCTTCCACTCTAGAAGGACGCATTGGTAAGTAATGGAGTGTTATCATAGTTGGTAAGGAAGGGTTTATACTTCATCAGGATGATCGGCTGTCTATGAACAAATTGGGGAACTGATCACCCTCAATCTCTTGTTGATAATAGTCAGAATCAAGATGAATGGATAAACGCGCCTTGACAACTAAGATAGCATGTGATGTGGAAGATGGTTGTGTTGAGTCGGTATAGATCTTTATTATCTGAAGAAGATCTAGAAGAGAAATACTTGCCGGTCGATCAAGTTGAAGGATGTCTCCGAGGGAGGACAATTAGGTATTGTTGGTGATTGCTTTTCAGTGAGTAGAGAACAAGTGATGGCTAGAGATATGCCAGTGTTGAGTAATCCCTGATGTCTTTCTGAGGGTGGATCCGAGTTGGGTAATGGTAGAGAACTGGTATTGTTGTATACTGAGCGAATGGGTGGACATCTATTGGGCGAAGCCTCGATGTATTAACGTTCGCGTTGTGGCGAGTTAGTAGTGAAGTTACATGTGTTGAGTTACCTGTTGTTTGCGAATTTTTTTGAATTTATTTTTAGGCGAGATAAGTAGATCACAAGTGTATTAATGAGGTAGAGGTGGCTATTGATTCAGCACTTGATACGAGTCTGATGTCAATAACTTTGTACAGAAAGTGAACTTAAACTGGATGAAGGTGAATAGTTGAGGTTTTTATCTGCTAAGTAAGTGGAAGAACTATTAGGAGATGAGACTAAGATATTTGTTATGTCTGTGTTAATAGTGTACTGGAATTGACAGGAAAGCCACAGTGAAGAGCTTCCAGTTGTGCATGATTCACAGATGTGTTTCCAGATGGAATAACAAGCGTGTTGCGTATAAGGGAATTGAGGCTATGGAGAGCAAAACTTAGAGTTTTGATGACTTTTGGAGTTCGTAGAGTTTTAGAGCATTTAAGGTAAATTTGGAGAAAACCTTGGGTGTGGATGTAATATCGAGATTGAGAGTTCTTTTTGGGATGATTGCTGATACATGTTGGAATTTGTGGAATTTGGATTGTCCAGAGAATGAAATTGGGTATGGATTACTAACAGTTGAATAAGGTGACATTAAGAATAAGTGTCCACTTTCAAGAATAGATGATTGGAATGGTGTGGTTGAGTTTTATTGGAATTACAATTGTTGGGCACGTTTGATAAGTGAAATTCTGGTATCAGATGTGTGATGTTAAGTGTGATGTCACAACAACACAATCTGCTATGAACAAGGCAATAAACAACAGTAAATCAACACAATGAATTATTCAGCCAGTTCGGTCTAACTACCTACGTCTGGGGGCTACCAAGCCAGGGAGGAAAATCACTATTAGTAGAATCAAATTACAGACTCAACAATCCCAGTTGACATCTACCTAACTTAATCACTACCCAAAGATACTTCTACCTAAGAAACCACTTAGGTATGAGAAACCACTCACTCCCTAAATCACCTCAGTGATACAATCCAATGATTACAAATTAAAACCCACCTTGATTCTGCTTAACAGCTTTGATCAAGAACCAAACACTCTTTCTTAAAAGCTCTAGAGTGAATACACTTACAACTCAAAATAGTAACACCAATGCACACACGAATAGTTTACAAACCACACACGAAGACACAAATGACACTCAGTCTTTAGCTCTCTTTCTTCGTTTTTCCTTCAACAAGGGTTGAGGCTGCTTTTATAGAATTCTGACTTGGGCTTGGACCTCTTCCAAAATAATTTGATTTAATTTGTTATTAATCATAATTTAAAACAGATTTAATCTTCTAATCTTTTTAAATCTTTTCAAATCAGCCCTAATGTAGTTACATGATTTGCTCCATGATCTGCTCCAAATCTGATTGCCAATATCTTCTCCAAGAAATTCGCATCCAATCTCTCTAACATATCTCCTCAAAAAAAACTAACACGCGCAGCCCTAAAACATCACAACCTGATGTTTTGATAACTTGATGTCAAGACATCAAGTATAACATCAAGTATAACATCAGCATACCATCAGTATATAAAAGTTCAACCCTTCAACAACTAATGTTAGGAACCAATGTTATGACATCAGACATATGACATCAACATTGTTCAACTTTGTTTTACCAAAACTCCGGCCAATACTAGAACTAACAATCTCCCCCTTTGGCTAATTTTGGCTAAAACAATCTCTGCCATTATCAGATGTACCTGCAGCGAAAAAACTTCATACCAGCAGCAATCACAATCAAACTGCACAAAGCTAAACTCCCCCTCAAAACAAGAACCAGCATTCCAGCTGTTCAAACATGCACACTCCCCCTCAAACCTAGAACCACAACAGATAACTTGGCTACACATAGGCTAACTCTCCCTCTTTTTAGCCACAATTGGACAACTACCAACATCAAACACAAGGAACTAACAGCCATTAAGACATGGTCAAAGAACAAGCTTCCCAAGGAACACACATTCCCAAAAACTTTGACTGGACAGGCGATATAAACAATGGATTCTTATAGAACTATAAAATCCAAGCCTTCTTCCTTCTAACAGCACCAGACAACAAACAAGTATGAGTCAGTCTAACAAAGATGCAGGAAAGCAACACAAGCAGGAGGACAACAAACCAGATCCACTGAAGAACAAGAACACAACAAGGACAGCCATTGGGACTTCTTCAGGAGCAACAAGAACAAGAAAACCATCAGAGACAAAAAAACATCAAAAAACCTGCAGTGCAACTCCATGCTTCTGATGATGAATGGGTTGAAGATTGGAAAACTTTTCTTAATGCTGGGGGTTGGGGTAATCTATAGACCCTTTATATGTTGCTTTTGATGTACTCAAAACCAATCTTGTATGCTTTCATCATATGAATAAAAAGTTGTTTACGTTAAACATATGCAAAAACACAACTGCACAACACTCCTTCCAGCACACCTAATCCTCATAAATGCAAATTCCCAGTTTACTTCTTAAACTTTCAAATTGATTAGCATCTAAGGCTTTAGTAAAAATGTCAGCTAATTGTTTATCTGTAGCAACATGTTCCAAAGCAACTACTTTGTCTTCAACCAAATCTCATATAAAATGATGCCTGATATCAATATGCTTAGTTCTGCTATGTTGAATAGGATTCTTAGAGATATTGATAGCACTCAGATTATCACAGTACAATGTCATGACATCTTTCTTGACATTGTATTCTGTTAACATCTGCTTCATCCAAACAAGTTGAGAACAACTACTCCCTGCTGCTATGTACTCAGCTTCAGCAGTAGAAAGAGACACACAGTTCTGCTTTTTACTAAACCATGATATCAAATTATTCCCTAAAAAGAAGCAACCTCCTAAAGTACTTTTTCTATCATCAGCACTCCCTGCCCAATCAGCATCACAAAAACCACATAACTCAGTACCTGATCCATGACTGTAAAGCATTCCATAGTCACTAGTCCCATTCACATATTTCAGAATCCTCTTCACTTGATTCAAGTGACTAACCTTAGGCTCAGATTGATATCTGGCACACACTCCAACAGCAAAAGAAATACCAGATCTGCTAGTTGTGAGATACAATAGACTACCAATCATGCTTCTGTATAAACTTTGATCCACACTAACACCATGTTCATCCTTGGACAACTTTAAATGAGTAGGGGCAAGTGTCCTCTTGTGAATAGCATTCTCTAGACCAAACTTCTTCACTATGTTCTTCGCATACTTGCTCTGAGAAATGAATATGGAGTCCTCCATTTGTCTAACTTGTAGACCAAGAAAATAGCCGAGCTCTCTAACAAGACTCATTTCAAACTCAGACTGCATCTGTTCCACAAAATGTTTCACCATTGCATCTGACATCCCACCAAATACTATGTCATCAACATATATTTGAGCTATCATTAGTTTTCATCCTTCCTCTTTAACAAACAAGGTCTTGTCAATCCCTTCTTTTCTGTAGCCATTCACGGCCAGGAATTCAGTAAGCCTTTCATACCAAGCTCTTAGTGCTTGCTTGAAACCATAGAGAGCTTTCCTTAGTTTGTAAACATGGTCAGGAAATGTTGGATCAATAAATCCTTTTGGTTGATCAACATACACCTCTTCATTTAAGTAACCATTCAAGAAGGCACTCTTAACATCCATCTGAAAGAGCTTGAATTTGAAATTACAAGCCACCCCTAAGAGTAATCTGATAGATTCCAGTCTTGCCACGGGAGCAAAGGTTTCATCATAATCAATTCCTTCAACCTGAGTGTATCCCTTAGCAACTAGTCTTGCCTTATTTCTGGTGACCACTCCTTGTTCATCAGACTTGTTCTTGTAGATCCATTTGGTGCCAATCACATTAACTCCATCAGGCCTTGGTACAAGCTCCCACACTTCATTTCTTTTGAATTGTTCCAGCTCTTCATGCATGGCATTAATCCAAAACTCATCAGTCAAAGCTTCTTTGACATTCTTGGGCTCAATTTTTGAAACAAAACAAGAATTTGACACAACCTCTCTTGATCTAGTGCTAACCCCTGATTTAGGATCACCTGTGATAAGCTCCCTTGGATGGTCCTTTAGCACTCTAATAGATGGTTCTTTATTAGATTGTTCAGGTTCAGGCTCAACATCAACATGGCTGGGAGACCCACTTTTGTCTTCAGTTTCTTTTGTGACTTCTTCAACTGATGTTTCAACATCATCCAGGACATCAGCATCTTCCTGCTTATCAACTCATCAATCACCACATTTATAAACTCCATCATAACCTTGGTTCTGGATTTGAAAACCCTGTAAGCTCTGCTATTTGTAGAGTATCCTAGAAAGATTCCCTCATCACTTTTAGGATCCAATTTTCTCCTCTATTCACGATCTGACAAAATGTAACATTTACTTCCAAAAACATGAAAGTACTTCACAGTTGGCTTTCTCCCTTTCCACGGTTCATACAGTGTAGCTGAAGTGCCCCTTCTCAAGGTAACTCTGTAATGAATATAGCAAGCAGTGTTCATGGCTTCAGCCCAGAAATGGTAAGGAAGCTTTTTGGCATGAATCATTGCCCTAGATGACTCTTGAATAGTTTTATTCTTCCTTTCAACAACTCCATTTTGCTGAGGAGTAATTGGAGAAGAAAACTCATGACTTATGCCTTCAGCAGAGCAATATTCAGCAAACTTGCTATTTTCAAACTCTCTTCCATGATCACTCCTTATTCTAATAACATTACTCTCCTTTTCCCTTTGGAGTCTTTGAAAAAGATCTTTAAAAGCATCAAACACCTCTGATTTGTCTTTAATGAAGCTCACCCAATTGTACCTAGAATAGTCATCTACAACAACATAAGCATACTTCTTCCCACCTAGACTTTCCACCTGCATAGGTCCCATCAAGTCCATATGAAGAAGTTCCAAAACTTTAGAGGTAGTGTTGGACAATCTCCACAAACTCTTCCTTCTTCAATATTGAGTTTAGGAATTCCTCTGACAGCTTCTAAAGATATTATTCTCTTCATTCCCTTCAGATGAAGATGTCCCAACTTTTGATGCCAAATTTTGACTTCATCATCTCTAGCCAACACACATATTGAGGTACTTGAGTCTTGTTGCACCTATAGATAACAGTTGTCCTTAGACCTAACACCCTTCATGATGACTTCTCCTTTCTCATTTTTTACATTGCACTCAGATTTTGTAAAGTCTACTTTGAATCCTTGATCACAAAGTTGACTAATACTGATCAAATTTGTTGTCAACCCCTTGACAAGTAGAACATCATCTAGTCTAGGAGCACCAACACAATTCAGCTTTCCCATCCCCTTGATTTCTCCTTTGACACCATCACCAAATGTTACATGACCTGAAGACTGAAGCTTAACATCAACCAACAAATTCTTAACTCCTATCATGTGTCTTGAACACCCACTATCAAAGTACCAGTCTTCTTTGGTATAAACCCTAAGAGAAGTGTGAGCTATTAAGCTGATAACTTTATCTTTTGGAACCCATTGCTTCTTAGAATTGAAGGCATGACTACCTCTGTGAAAGTTCTAGCTGGGAAAAACCTGATGTGCCTTCTAAGGATACCCATGCAGCTTATAATAGTAGGCCTTTATGTGTCCAAAACGCCCACAGTGATGACATCTCCAGCGCCTGAACTTCTTCCTAGAAGGAATCCTATCAGGATGTTTAAGTATCTGTTTTAACATCACTGGTTTGGAACTGGTAATACCATCATTAGAAGCTGCAACATTGTTGAATCCCAAGCCAGTTTTGTCTCCAACAATTTTCCCAATACTAAGAATGTTGTCTAGAGCACCAGTACCATTGTTCAACATTCTGACAGTTTTGGTCATAGAATTCAGTTTAGAGTTAAGCATACTGACTTCATTTTCAAGTTCAGTCTTTTCAACTTCTAACTGCACTATGGTTTTCTTCAGCTCCTCTCCTTCAAGACACACTTGTTCATTTCTCATGCACAGATCTTTATAAGATGCAGCAAGCTCTTCATAGGTAACCTCATCATCACAGGAATCATCATTTGACTCACAAACCCCAATCATAGCTCTAACTAGCTTAGCTGATTCCTCTTCAGATTCACTCTCACTATCAGACCAGGAAGCAGATAACCCCTTTTTCTGCTTTTTGAGATAATTAGGACATTCCTTCTTGACATGACCATACCCTTCACACTCATAGCATTGGACTCCTTTGTCATTATTGGACTTTTCTTCATCTCTAGTTTTCTTCCCCTGATCTCCTGATCTGTTGGTGTCAGATGTGATGTTCTTGACATTAGGATTATAACTCCTATTTATCCTCTTCATAACCTTATTAAACTATCTTCCCAACAAAACAATGGCATGGGACAGCTCCTCCTGAGACTCAGCACCATTCTCTTTCTTAGATTCTTCAGAACTAGATACCAAAGCTATACTTCTGGTTTTCTTTTCGGGTTCGTCTTCCATTCCTAATTCAAAGGTTTGAAGTGAACCTATCAACTCATCAACTCTCATCATGCTGATGTCTTGGGCTTCTTCTATAGCTGTCACCTTCATTTTATATTTCTTAGGAAGAGATCTGAGAATTTTCCTCACCAGCTTCTCTTTAGTCATCCTCTCTCCTAGGGCACTAGAAGCACTTGACAACTCAAGGATGTTCATGTGGAAATCACGGATAGTCTCGTCATCCTTCATCTTCAGATTTTCAAAATTTGTTGTCAAAAGTTGAAGTCTTGACATCTTGACTTTTGAGGTTCCTTCATGAGTAATCTTCAAGATATCCCATGCTTCCTTAGCTACTTCACAAGTGTTTACCAGCCTAAAGATGTTTTTATCAACACCATTGAATATGGCATTCAAGGCTATAGAATTCCCAAGGGCAAGCTCATCTTCTTCCTTGGTCCATTCTTCTTCAAGTTTCAGTTTTGAGCTACCCTCTACTTCCTTTCCATTCTCATCCTTTTCCACAATAACAGGATGTTTCCATTCTTTCACAATAGCCTTCCAGGCTCTGCTGTCTAATGATTTCAAGAATGTAACCATACGAGGTTTCCAATAGTCATAATTTGAGCCATCTAGAATAGGGGGTCTATTCACAAATCCACCACTCTCCTTGTCCATTGCACCAGAAAGTATCAGCCCTAGATCTCACCCAGATGCAGAGCAAGATGCCTGCTCTGATACCAATTGAAATTCTGGTATCAGATGTGTGATGTTAAGTATGATGTAACAACAACACAATCTGCTATGAACAAGGCAATAAACAACAGTAAATCAACACAATGAATTGTTCACCCAGTTCGGTCTAACTACCTACGTCTGGGGGCTACCAAGCCAGGGAGGAAAATCACTAATAGTAGAATCAAATTACAGACTCAACAATCCCAGTTGACATCTACCTAAATTAATCACTACCCAATGATACTTCTACCTAAGAAACCACTTAGGTATGAGAAACCACTCGCTCCCTAAATCACCTCAGTGACACAATCCAATGATTACAAATTAAAACCCACCTTGATTCAGCTTAACAGCTTTGATCAAGAACCAAACACTCTTGCTTAAAAGCTCTAGAGTGAATACACTTACAACTCAAAATAGTAACACCAATTCACACACGAATGGTTTACAAACCACACACGAAGACACAAATGACACTCAATCTTTAGCTCTCTTTCTTCGTTTTTCCTTCAACAAGGGTTGAGGCTGCTTTTATAGAATTCTGACTTGGGCTTGGACCTCTTCCAAAATAATTTGATTTGATTTTTTATTAATCATAATTTAAAACAGATTTGATCTTCTAATCTTTTTAAATCTTTTCAAATCAGCCCTAATGTAGTTACATGATCTGCTCCATGATCTGCTCCAAATCTGATTGCCAATATGTTCTCCAAGAAATTCGCATCCAATCTCTCTAACAGATCTCCTCAAAACAAACTAACACGCGCAACCCTAAAACATCACAACCTGATGTTCTGATGTTCTGATAACTTGATGTCAAGACATCAAGTATAACATCAAGTATAACATCAGCATACCATCAGCATATAAAACTTCAACCCTGCAACAACTAATGTTAGGAACCATTGTTATGACATCAGGCATATGACATCAATATTGTTCAACTTTGTTTTACCAAAATTCCAGCCAATACTAGAACTAACAATAAGAGTGGTGAATTTGGGTGAGTTGAGGCTCTGATCGATTTCATGTGACGGGTTATGGTTGTTATCATCGGAATAAGTTGTCATTTACTCAGTTAAGCTAGTATGGGAGTCTGGACAAGATTGGATGAGTCCGGAGTGGTGTTCATTAGGGATATTCGGACCTAATATAAAGCCAGAAGGAGACTATGTAGAGTGGTTGGGAATTGAGTTGCAAGTGTTGAAAAGAAAGGAATTTTTTTATGCTAAATTATCCAAGTGAGAATTTCGGTTGAAAAAAAAAGGGTTAGTTTTCTTGGATATGTTATATCTATTGGTGGTATTTTTATGGATCTGCTGGAGGTAGATGTAATTCTACGACGAGAGGCTCCGAAGTCGGTTAAGGTGATTAGGAACTTTTTGGACTTTAGTCGGTTATTACCGGAGGTTATGGGAGGCCTTTCCAATTTAGCATCTTTGTTACTTCAGTTGACTTGCAAAGGGTAAGTCGCTTGCCTTGGATGTTCAGTGTGAGGGAAGGTTGAGAGGGCTAAAGTAGAATTTGTCTACGGCTCCAGATTTGACTCTGCGTGATCCGAATAGACCGTTGTGAGGTATTGGGATGAGTCTATGATGAGTTTAATCAGTGTGGTGATGCAAGATGGTAAGGTCGTGGCTTATGCTTTACGACAATTGAGGATTCGTGATTTCAAGATGGTTGCGGCTACTTTTGTGTTGAGGATCTGGAGGTATTATTTTTATGGTCTTGAGTTTGAAGTGTTTAGTAATTACAAGGATATTGAATACCTGTTTAGTAGCAAATAATAAAATATGAGACAACGAGGATGGTTGGGATTCCTGATGAGTTATGACCTTAGCTGGAATTATCCTATTGGTGAAATTAATGTCGTGCCTGATGAGTTAAGTCGAAAGTTTTATACATGTCTGTTTTGATGGTTAGCGGATTTGAATTATTTTAGTAGTTTAGAGACTTGTGTCTGGTGTGTGAGAACACAGTAGAGTGTGAGGTTGGGTATATTAGAAATGAACTATGATCTTCCTGGTGAATATTAAAGAGATTAAGAGGTTGGATATGAAATTGGTAGAGTTGATTGTTGCGGGTAATCATAGTGCGCATCAAAAGCATGATGTGGTACACTTTGCGTATGTGTGTGTGACTTGTGAGAGTTCATAAGTTGAACATTGGAAACAAGTGGGAATGATGAGACCATTGGACGTTTCAGAATGGGAGTGTTAGGTGAAAGTTTTAAATACTATTCATGGGCTACTATATAGATGGATGTTTTCGGTTATATGTTCGATTGGTGAAGCGTAACATTGTTGTAATAATGTTGTGTGGCAGGGAGGTTGGTATTATGATTATGTAGAGGTTGTTGAAACGATGTTGTGTCATGGGACTTTGGATTCTTGTTTTGTTGTTACCTCGTTTCCATTGTGATGGTTCGAGTGCGTGGAGCTAATTCCTATGTGGGGAATTAGGGGAGTGTTACCTATGGTGAGGGTAACGATCTTGTTGTGTTCTGGTTCTAGAGTGAACCTATGTATTTGTAACTTGGGTATTCCTTGAGTTGTGAATTAGTCGTCAAGTGCATTGTATGGGCATTGCATCTTGTCAGTGTGTTATCCGTGGTGTGCCTTTTGTTGGCATGATGGTTGGTTAGCTGGATGCGAGAGTCGTATCCGGAGTTGTTCGTCTCAGTTATATTTTCGAGGACGAAAATAATTTAAGTGGGGGAGAGTTGTAACACCCCATTTTAAATTATTTGGTCGTCGGTGCTATTTTGTTTGTTTGGCCTTGTTAAGGGTGTGTGTGGTTGAGCGCGTAGGCGTAGTGTCCTTAGTGGAACCGGTAAATGGAGATGTCGGGATAACGATAATGCAATGTTGGATTATGTGTGGGCATAGTTAATAACAATAGTAAGGTGAATATTATTATTAATATGGTGAAGATTATTAGTATTATTATTACTATTATTATTAATATTATTGGTGTGTTATTAGAACTATATTATTAATTATTAGCACCACTATTAATATTATTATTTTATTAATTAAAAATCTGATTTAATTAATGGACAATGGGCTAATAAGGGCAGTTTAGTCATTAAGCTAGGATTAGTGAAGGTTAGGGAGAAATTAGCCATAATCAGAAATTTTGGAGAGAGAGAGAGAGAAGGAGAAAGGCTAAGGAGAAGGGAAGAACAAGGGAGAGCTAGGGCACCCATCTTCATCCATTTTCGCAGGAATCTGATCAAGAATTTGAGGTAAGGGGGAGAACGAGTTTAATATTAGTGATGTAATCATGAGAGGGTAGTGGGGAGTCCTTACCCCGTAGGGATTCGTATGAATACATGCTGTTTTATGAATTGTTTGTGCATTGATAAATCTGTGATGAAAAATGTATGAATTGAATGGTTGTAGTTCTGAATTATTTAATCTCTTGATGTTGTTGCTACTGTATGAATATGAATGTTGCAGGTCTGAGTTTTGGTGCTTGTTGAGTGGACGAAATTAGATCCAAGAACCATAATTTTGACTAGTAATAATAGGTAAAAAGAAGTAAGATGAAGAATAGGACCTATAACTGATATAAAAACAAGTTTAGGACTTAATTAGAGTGGAAAAGTGAGGATCCCGTAGCAGAATTCAGACTGGTGTGGGAGAATGGAATTTGTGTAATAGATCTGGCCATACGCGTATCAGGTAAGGCAATACGCGTACGGCTATGGTCATTACGCGTATGGGAGGGCCAAAAGGAGGATTAGCACGGCCCTCTTCCCGTACGCGTAATGGTACGTGTATGGAGCTTGGGCATTACGCGTAAGGGAAAGGCATTACGCGTATGAGAAGGGGATACGCGTATTGGATCTGAGAATGGGATTTTGATGGAAAATAGGTCTCTGCCCATACGCGTAATAGGTAGGGCAATACGCGTATGGCAGGGCAGGAGGAGAGGCTGTACGCGTAGGATACGCGTAGGGATGGGCGAGCGAGCTGGGCAATACGTGTATGGCACAAGGCAATACGCGTATGGCCAGCGAGGGTGCAGAATTTTGCCGTTTCGCAATTTCTTTCCCGTTTTTGCGTCCGAAGTGGTTCCTTTTGGTTTGAGAGGTTGGGGATAGATGTCAGACCTTGAGAAATGTAGGATTGGTGATAAAAATAATTTATTTAGTAGTTTTGGTGAATTAATTAGTAATTCACTAATTAGTGGACGAGTGCCTTGTGAGGCGTGTAGAATGTGGTTGTGTGGCACTGTTTGTGTGAGGTGCGAGCGGTCTTGGGGTAGCAGAGGTAATTCTTGGTGAATTACGGTGAGTGTATGACTCACTTGGGATCAATGAGGATCGTGTATTTTACTTGATGTTAGTCTCTTGTGCATAATTTATGTGTGATGATGTTGTGTTGCAGGTGAGGTAAATTCGGTGTGAATTACGGTAAGCGTATGGCTTACGTGTGATCAGGAGGATCGTGTAAATGTATAACTGATTATTATACATGTGTTTTGTGTGTAATTTGTGTTGTGGTGAATGATTATCTTATGTGTGATCAGGAGGATAGTAAGAATGTGTAATTTTATTATACATGTGTGTTGTATGTATAATCGTTATTGTGCATTTCATGGTGTCGGTGGTGATGAATCATTGGTCAGGAGGAGTGTATGTGATTCATCCGAACTCCAATGTGGAGTGTGGTGGGATAAATCATTGCCAAGTAGGGGTGTATGTGATTTATCCGGGTTCGATTGAATGAACCATGGTGATTTTGGTACCACATGCATTGTGTCTGTTGTTGAGTCGCATTGCATTAATATATGTATGATTAGGTGTGAGTAACTACCCTTAATATGTATTATTCACCGTTTATTATTGAATGTAGTTCCCACCCCTTTTTTGTTGTTGTGTGTGTGCTTCTTCAAAAGTACAGATAATCCAGGTACTTGAATTGCTTGGAGTACGTGTTGCCTGTTCGAGTCGTAGGAGTCGCTCTGATACGTAACATGGGAATTTTGGGAATTTTATTAATTGTGGTTTTATATTAACTTTTGTTACGTATCTCTTTTAAATTCAATATTTGAGGACCATGAGTTTATGTGGAGTTTTGGAGTATTTTTGGCAAGTGTGTCGTGAACTTAAGAAATGATCATTTCGCTGTTTTATTTCATTTAATGAAAAATGAATTTTTATGTTGATATTATTGGTGTAGCATCCTACTTGTAAAAGTTGAAAACTCTGATTTTCTCTGTAATATTCTTATATTTTATAAAATGGGAAAGTGGGGTGTTACAACAACAACAACAACGACAACAACGACAATGACAACAACGACAACAACAACAACAACAACAACAACAACAACGACAACAACAATAACGACAACAACAACAATGACAACAACAACAACAACAACAACAACAACAACGACAACAACAACAACAACAACAACACTACTAAAAATAACATTTGGTTAAATGATTTTACACCAGGTTTCATGATATATGATGTAAAAAATATTTGTCAAGAATTATACATCAGGTTACATAACAATTTGAAGTGAAAAATATTTGATTTAGGGATTTTACATCAGACATTTATTTCCATTGATGTGAAAAATAATGCGGTGTCAGTTTCTTAAATAATATTAAGTTTTATTATAAAGGATTTTACATCGGGCCTAGATTTTCACCGATGTTATTAAGTCCTCTGATTGAAAAAATAACAAGGTGGCAGTTTCGTAAATAATATAAAGTTTTGTGATAAAGGATTTCACATCGGTCCTTGATTTGAACCCGATGTGAAACATGGGCCTTTACATCAGGCTTAGTAGCAACAGATGTGAAAAGTCAATTTTCACTTACAAACCCAAATATCATTTCTTTTTGTTTCCTCATGTAACACCCTTCTACCCAACAAGCATTCTCGTTAAATAATAACTAATTATATCAGAGTAAATCCCACAAGGGCGTCACATTTTGTCATAAAACATCAAATAATAACATCCTGCTCCGTAACACGGGTTATAATCATCAAAATTAAATCATTTACTACGCAGCGGAAAACTTCAAACAACATCATAAGTTATAAGATCAAAAGGTTTTTAAAACAACTTCAAAACATCATAACATCATCCATAAAAGAACACTACGGTTCGACTCAAAAGTCTCGACCCGATGTTACATATCAGAGCAAGACCCTCTACTCAACCAAAATAATCAAAAGTACTTCAAGTAAGCTCTTCACGCACCAAAAGCTAATCATGATCACCTGCACGTGACCCACGTGGAGGTAACATTCAAACAGGAAGGGTGAGTAATCATAAACCATTATACAAGATATAAGATAAGAAATAAATAAGGTAGCATGCATCGTAATAAAACAACATCGTCATTATACATCATTATCATTATACATCATGAAAATCATGTCATCAACATCATTCATTTACAATCATGCAATGCCACAAAATATGAAATGCACAACACAGACTTATGCATGTGGTACCAAATCATCATATTTGATGAACACTGGGCCATCACCCTCCAAAGATCCCCACCAACAGGATCGATTCTACACAAGAACCGGAGCAACATCATACACTCCAATCCACACAATAGGAATGAAGCCACCACTGGACCGAGTCATAAAACCGTCACTGGACCGAAGTCCTAGGATGCTATGAATGCATGATGCAAATGCCATAATCGTCATTGTCACAAAATCGTCAAACTGCATCATCATTCATAAAATTCCATCAAAACATCATCATAATATAGCATCAATTACACACATCACAATTCATCATAGTACTTCACGATTTATCATATTTATAATCATTACAATACAACACTTACAACTCATCATATTATAATCATCACAATTCAACACGTCAAGAACCCCACAACACCAAGTCAACAAGATACAACAAGGAAAAATAAGACAACACAAAAAAAATAAAACAAAAATAAGCATCTGCCCTGCTCACCTGGTGCTCACCCGGCGAAGCAGCTTGTTTGCATGGGTTTCGCACGACGAAGCAGGGGCGAAATTCCTCCCCCATACAAAATCCAGCAACACCTATTTTTCACCCTTCGCTCGCTTCTAGTTTGGCCCGGCGAAGTTGCTTGCTCGCCTGGGCTTCACCCGGCGAAGCAGCAGCGAAACCCACACTCTCATACAAAATCCAATATCACTCTTTTTCCACCTTCCCTTCGCTTCCACTTTCTCCCGGTGAGGTTGGGCCGAATTCGCTTCGACCAGCGAGCTTAGAATTTCGCCCGACAAAATGTGCGAATCCTGCAACTTCTCAATTGCGATTCTACACTATCTCAGTCCCTAAGAGGTATGCGATTCCAGCACTAAACCAACTAGTTTTCATCAAAATTCATCATGTAACAACACAACAACAACAATACATAAAGATAGGTTTGTTCCTAACATCAAATACGTCCCAAAAACCCCAATTCCATCATGAACTCATCGAAATTCCCCGAAAACCTACTACCTACATGTTTCTACACCTATATTAAATATAATGACAAAAGATTTCTCCCAATACCTTAGAAACTTGCTTCCGAAATCTCCTCTCTGAGTTCTTCTGAAACCTCTCTGAGCCCTAGCCTTCTTCTCCTTTTCCTCGGAGCTTTTTCTCCAAAATGATCGTATCAAGAATGACTTCTCACTCTCTCTTTTCTTTTTGTCCAACTTACCCTTAGGACCCCTAATAGACTTTTCCAACGTTATCCTCACTTAACTCATCTAATTTTACCGTGTTGCCCCTAATATTTCACTTAATTATTTATAATAATAATAATAATAGTAATATATTTCACATAATTCCATATTATTATTACCAAAATAATATTAATACTTCTCATACTTCAAAATACCCTCAGCACCCCATTTAACATCATAATACACCACAATTCATAACATCAGTCATCAAAATAATTCACCAAAAATATGAATATTTATAATAAATCAATTAAATAAATATTTTACTCATTTTTGGGTGTTACAACTCTCCCCCACTTAAAGAACTTTCGTCCTCGAAAATTACCTGAAGAAAATAGAGTCGGATACGACTCCTTCATATGATCCTCGTGCTCCCAAGTCCAACTCTCACTAGCTGGTCCACCCCATACCATCTATCCGCACAAGTAATGTTTCAATGGTTAGATTATCTCTCACCTATACGTCATCCATCTAAATCACACGCGATGGATCCGAAATGTACTTCCTCAACTGAGACACATGGAACACATAATGTAAATTCGTAAACGAAGGCGGTAAAGCAATTCGATAGGCTACCTCCCATATCCCCTGTAAAATCTGATACGGACCAACAAAACATGGAGTGAGCTTCCTAGACTTCAAAGCTCGGCCCATATCAGTCACTGGCGTAACCCTCAAAAACACGTGATCTCCCTCTTGGAATTCGAGTGCCTTCCTTCTCGTATCATGATAACTCTTCTGACGACTTTGCGAAGCTTTCATCCTTTCTTGGATCATCTTAATCTTTTAAGTCGTCTCCTGCACAATTTCAAGTCCGAGTAAAGCACTCTCGCCCGATTCATACCAACACAATGGAGTTCTACACCTCCTTCCATATAAAGCTTCATACGGCGCCATCCCAATACTAGCACGAAAGCTGTTGTTGTATGTGAACTCAATTAACGGAAAATGGATATCCCAAGATCCTCCTTGATCCAACACACAAGCCCTCAGCAAATCCTCCAAAGACTGAATAGTCCTCTCTGTCTGGCCATCCGTCTGCGGATAATATGCAAGACTCATCCTCAACTTAGTACCCAAAGTATCTTGTAAACTTTTCCAGAACCTCGACGTAAATCTTGGGTCTCAGTCCGACACAATACTCGAAGGAATCCCGTGCAACTTCACAATTTCCTCAATGTACATCTTAGCTAACTTCTGCATAGAATGGTTAATCTTCATCGGTAAGAAATGAGCCGATTTAGTCAACCTGTCTACAATCACCCAAATAGCATCATTTCCTTTCGCACTCTTCGGCAATCCAGATACAAAATCCATGGAAATACTATCCCATTTCCATTCTGGAATATTCAACGACTGCACCATACCCAAAGGCTTCTGATGCTCAATCTTGGACTTCTGACAAATCAAACAGGCATAAACAAATTCAGCAATATCCTTCTTCATATCTGGCCACCAAAACAGTTTCTGCAAATCCTGGTACATCGTCGTAGCACCGGGATGAATACTCAATCTACTTCGATGTCCTTCTTCAAGAATAATCTTCTTAATTTCGGGAACATCTGGAACACACACTCTGTCTCTGAACCTCATCACACCATTTTCATCAATCCAGAATTCACCTCCGTTACCCTGGTTAATCAAAGTTGCCTGATCTACCATCTTCAAATCAGATTACTGTCCCACTCTGATCTCTTCCAGAATACCACTAGTCAACTTCAACATACCCAACTTCACACTGTCTGGAGTCTCTTCACATACCAAACTCAAATCTCGAAATTGCTCAATTAATTCCAACTCTCTCGCCATAAGCATGAACATGTGCAATTACTTCCTGCTCAATGCATCGGCCACCACATTTACCTTACCAGGATGGTAATTCAAATCAAAATCATAGTCTTTCAACAATTCCAACCACCGCCTCTGCCTCATATTGAACTCTTTCTGATCGAATAAGTACTTCAAACTCTTATGATAGCTGGACACTTCAAATTTAGAGCCAAAAAGGTAATGTCTCCAAATCTTCAACACGAACACCACAACTGCCAATTCTAAGTCATGCGTAGGATAATTCCTTTCATGAAGTCTCAATTATCTCGAAGCATAAGCAACAACCTGTTCATTCTGCATCAACACTCAACCGAGACCCATCTTCGAAGCATCACAATACACCACAAAAGATTCATCCGGATTAGGAAAAATCAAAACCGAAGCGGTCGTCAATTTCTTCTTCAATTCCAAAAAACTCTCTTTACATACAACATCCCACACATAAGCCTAACCCATATGAGTCAACTGCGTCAACGGTAACGCCAATCTAGAAAAACCTTCTATGAACTTATGGTAGTAACCTGCCAACCCAAGAAAACTTCATATCTCAGTAGCAGATTTCGGAGTCTCCCATTGTAGCACAACATTGATCTTAGAAGGATCAACAACAATTCCACCACTTGAAATCACTTGGCCAAGAAAACTCACCTCTTTCAACCAACACTCACACTTCGACAGTTTTGGATATAGCTTCTTCTCTTTCAATACTTGCAACACAATCCTCAAATGCTCAACATGCTCTTCTTCTGATTTAGAGTATATCAGAATATCATCAATGAAAACCACCACGAACTTATTCAAATACTCATGGAAAATCCGATTCATATACTCCATGAAAACACCAAGTGCATTGGATACACCAAACGACATCACAGTATACTCATAGTGACCATACCTCGTCCTAAAAGTTGTCTTTGGAATATCATCCGGCTTAACACGAATCTGATGATAACCAGACCTCAAATCAATCTTACTGAACACACAGGCGCCTACTAGCTTATCCATTAAGTCGTTAATTCTCAGAAGTGGGCATTTATTCTTGATAGTCACCTTATTTAATTGTCGATAATCAACACACAACCTCATGCTACCTTCTTTCTTCTTCACTACAACACAGGAGCACCCCATAGAGAAACACTCGATCGAACAAACTTCTTCTCAAGAAATTCTTCCAGTTGTTTCTTTAATTCACTTAACTTAGAAGCAGACATCCTATAAGGAGTCATTGACACCGGACTCGTACCTGGTATCAAATCAACCGCAAACTCTACTTCACGTTCTGGAGGCAAATCACTTATGTCATCGGGAAACACTTCTGGGAATTCGCAAACGACAAGTAATTTGACACTCGCAGCTTCACGATCAACTTGTAACGATGCAAACAACACAACCATCAAGGCTTCGTCTCCCAAGAGTTCGTGTACTTGCTTAGCAGATAAGAAGACCAGCTCTTCATTATCACCAAACTCGGGAAACTCCATAGTCTTATTATAACAGTTGATGTGAACGTAGTTGAACTCCAACCAGTTCATCCCCAAAATCACATTGATTTGGTGCAAGGGCAAACACACCAAATCCATCACAAAACTCTTCCCAAAAATCATAAAAGGACATCTCAAACACACAAAAGTAGTAGTAACCGAACCATCAGCAGGAGTCTCTATTAACATACTACCATTCATATTAGACAATTTCAAACCTAATCTATTAGCACATTCAAGCGAAATAAATGAATGAGTAGCACCAGTATCAATAATAGCGACCAACTCAACATTGTTAATAAAACAAGTACCTCAAATCAAGTTATCCTTCTTAGGAACCTCTGAATCACTCAAAGCAAACACTTTGCCATTAGTCTGAGCCGCAGTAGCAGTCTTCTTCGGCTTCTGACACTGAGTACTGATGTGACCTTGTTCATCATAGATGAAACAAGTCAGACCCTCATCCTTGTAGTCAGTAGCTCTGTGACCTCTCATACCACATTTATAGCACCTCAACACACTATTGTTGCAGACTTCAGCACAGTGGCCTTGCTCTCCACACTTATAACACTTCACAGAAGCGGGAGCTGCTCCCCCACTTGTCTTTTTCTCATCTGCAGCCTTCTGTTTCTCTTTGTCCGCTGGAGTCACATTAGGCTTTCCTCTGAACCGTCCCTTCTCTTTCTTCTCACTAAGATGCTTGTAGTGAGCAGATCGAGCTCGGCTATCCTCATCATAAATTCTACTATTATCCACCAGCTCAGCATACCTTCGAATCTGTTGGTAACTAATACCCTGCTTGATCTCTGGTCTCAGCCCATTCTCAAACTTAAGGCATTTGGACATCTCAGCATCAGCACGATTATAATGCAGATAAAACTTCACCAGCGCCTCAAACTTTGTCGTATATTCAGTCACCGTCATGTTTCCTTGCTTCAGCTCAAGGAATTCTACCTACTTCTTACAGCGAGCATCTTCAGGAAAATATTTTCCCAAAAAATCTCTCTTAAACACAGCCCATGTCATCTCGGTACCAACATCCTCCAGCCTCTGACGGGTGTTATCCCTCCAATCTTCAGCTTTTTCTGACAGCATATGAGTTCCAAGTTGAACTTGTTGAGCGTCCGTACACCCCATCACTCAGAAGATCTTCTCAATCACCTTGAGCCATTTATGCGCGCTCTCCGGATCATGAGTGCCCACGAAAGTTGGCGGATTATTCCTCTGGAATTTCCCCAAAGCACGAAACACATCAGGAGCTTCACCATTCTGATTGTTTTGAGCCATCACTTGAGCAAGTGATTCCAGCGCGTCAACAATAGCACGGTCATTTCTCCCAGCCATTCTGTACACCATCAAACAACATTAAAAGGACTAAGTATCGACAGTGTACATACACTCATCGACTGACAGGGAATAACACCATACAAAGACCTGGCCGGACAAACTGACCTGCTCTGATACCACTAATGTAACACCCTTCTACCCAACAAGATTTCTCGTTAAATAATAACCAATTATATCAGAGTAAATCTCACAAAGGCGTCACATTTCGTCATAAAACATCAAATAATAACATCCTTCTCCGTAACACGGGTTATAATCATCAAAATTAAACCATTTACTATGCAGCGGAAAACTTCAAACAACATCATAAGTTATAACATCAAAAGGTTTTTAAAACAACTTCAAAACATCATAACATCATCCATAAAAGAACACTACGGTTCAACTCAAACGTCCCGACCCGATGTTACATATCAGAGCAAGACCCTATACTCGACCAAAATAATCAAAAGTACTTCAAGTAAGCTCTTCACGCACCAAAAACTAATCCTGATCACCTGCACATTACCCACGTGGAGGAAACATTCAAACAGGCAGGGTGAGTAATCATAAACCATTATACAAGATATAAGATAAGAAATAAATAAGATAGCATGCATCGTAATAAAACAACATCGCCATTATACATCATCATCATCATTATACATCATGAAAATCATGTCATCAACATCATTCATTTACAATCATGCAATGCCACAAAATATGAAATGCACAACACATACTCATACATGTGGTACCAATTTGTCATATTTGAGTGACATTGGGCCATCACCGACTAAAGATCCCCACCAATAGGATCGATTCTACACAAGACAGGAGCAACGTCATACACTCCAATCCATACAATGGGATTGAAGCTACCACTGGACCAAAGTCCTAAAACCATCACTGGACCAAAGTCCTAGGATGCTATGAATGCATGATGCAAACGTCATAATCGTAATCGTCACAAAATCGTCAAATTGCATCAACCTTCATAAAATTCCATCAAAACATCATCATAATATAGCATCAATTACACACATCATAATTCATCATAGTACTTCACGATTGATCATATTTATAATCATTACAATATAACATTTACAACTCATCCTATTATAACCATCACAATTCAACACGTTAATAACCCCACAGCACCAAGTCAACAAGATACAACAAGGAAAAATAACACAGCACAAAAAAACAAAAAAAAAATAAGCATCTGCCCTGCTCGCCTCGTGCTCGCCCGGCGAAGCAGATTGCTCGCCGGGGTTTTGCCCGGCGAAGCAGCGGCGAAACCTACACTATCATACTAAATCCAGTATCACTCTTTTTCCACCTTCCCTTCGCTTCCACTTTTGCCCGGCGAGCTTAGAATTTTGCCCGGCGAAACGTGCGAATCCTGCAACTTCTCAGTTGCGATTCTGCATTATCTCAGACCCTAAGAGGTCTACGATTCCAGCACTAAACCAACTAGTTTTCATCAGAATTCATCATGTAACAATACAACAACAACAATACATCAATATAGGTTTGTTCCTAACATCAAATACGTCCCAAAAACCCCAATTCCATCATGAACTCATCGAAATTCTCGAAAAACCTACTACCTATATGTTTCTACACCTATATCAAATATAATGATAAAAGATTTCTTCCCACACCTTAGAAACTTGCTTCCAAAATCTCCTCTCTAAGTTCTTCTCTCTGAGCCATAGCCTTCTTCTCCTTTTCCTCAGAGCTTTTTCTCTAAACTGATCGTATCAAGAATGATTTCTCACTCTCTCTTTTCTTTTTGTCTAAATTACCCTTAGGACCCCTAATAGACTTTTCCAACCTTGTCCTCACTTAACTCATCCAATTTTACCGTATTGCCCCTAATGTTTCACTTAATTATTTATAATAATAATAGTAATATATTTCACATAATTTTATATTATTATTACCAAAGTAATATTAATACTTCTCATACTTCTAATACCCTTAACACCCCTTTAACATCATAATACCCCACAATTCAAGACATCAGTCATCAAAATAATTCATCAAAAATTCACCGAAAAGACTAATATTTATAATAAATCAATTAAATAAATATTCTACTCATTTTGGAGTGTTACACTCACGTCTCACTAAAAACCTAGCAGCCACAATCTCAAATCTTCATTTTCGTATCCATCACCGTAAATCTTCATCTTCGTCTCCATCACCGTAAATATTCGTCTCCATCACCGTTCATCCTCTTTTACACTCAATTTTCCACACTCGATTTTCCTTTCCCCATATTTCTCACTCTCTGAAAACCTCTCCTTATCCATTTTACTTCCGTACCCACTCTTTTCACGCTGTTTTCCTTTTCTTTTTCTGCGAAGAAGAACCTCGTCCTCGCCGTCACCATTTTTCACATTAATTTTCACTCTCTGATCTCTTTCCTCATCACCACCATCGTATAACCTCCGTTCTCTTCAAAGCTTCCTCCGTTTAATTTTCAAGCTTCAACCTCAAAAAACTGTGTTCATCCTCTTCTACATCCTGTTCAGTGCTTCAAACCCACACCATCATACATAACCCTCATATTTCAACTTCGACATAACCAGCGGTGGCGGGAACGACAATCAAAAGCCAAAATTGCATAACAACGCCGACGCTAGCAACAACAACACAAGCTCAACTACGATTCGTCCGCAGCAGCAGTGACGTAGCGAGTTTATCACCGAGGATTTACAGCTTCAGTGTCGCATTTGTAAGATGAGTTGATTCGGCTGTCTGAAGCAAATTGAGGAACATGGTGGACATCCACGACTAGATTCACCAGCTCTGCTTACGATGTTAATAATACGAATCGATGCCGATTGACGATTCCACGAATTTGGTAGGTACCTCTGTTTGATTTGTTATTTGTTTTGCTTGCTACTTTTCTATGAATATTTAGGAAATTTAGTGGATAAGGACGTGTGTATTTCTCCTTTCATTCACGCTAAATTCAAATTGGGGTTGTGTGTGTTTGGCTTTGGTACTCTCCCTCTTGCAAAGCCTAGCTGGGATATTTTCTTGTTAATGTATTTTGCTTAGAGAGTGATTACTCATAATCAAATAATGTTACTTTCTGTTGTGTATATAAGTTAGACATAATTCTCTTGTTAATGTATTTGTTTTTAGGCATATATTAGATATTAGATGTATTTTTATTCTGTTTTGCTTCCATCATTGTATTGACTATGGAGTGTAAATCTATATAGTAGAGGCCATGTTTTGTATTTATGTGGGAAGTATTCATATGTTTTCTTAGGTGTGTAATGTTTTTCATTTACTTAGTTTGCCAACAAATTTTTTGTAATAATAATTAATTTATATATGTTATCTTATGAATGAATGATTATTTACTTATGTGTAGCCTGTTCTTCTAGTATATGAATATAATCTGTGATATTTTTTTTAGTGTTTTACTCTGTCTGTGTATATGTGTATTGATTGTACCTGGATCAGACAGTTATGCAGTGACCAGCAACGTCTTGTGGACTTCAGCTTCGGTGAGGTTGAAAGACGGCCCGGGGGGGGGGGGGGGGGGGGGGGGGGGATGTACCTGCAAGGTACTCCGACACTCAAGTAAGGCAAAGGTCAAGTAAAACCAAGTACAAGGTTAGAGTATAAGAGAGTGTGTAAACTGACCCTCTCAAGTGAGAGGGTATTTATAGAGAGCCCCCAGCGCGGGGGCTAACAGTCACTAGCACTGGGCTGGATTGCCAGGCCCAATCCAAGTAACTGCCAGGGCTTACGTGGCGTAGTGAAGACCCGCACGTGGTCTTCGCCCTGGGGTAACCGCTCCTAGATCTCTAGAATTAGGGCAGACCGATTCCATCGAGAGTGGGCGGTTACATGAGAACGTGTCCTCACGGGGAGGAGTCTTGCGTGTCGGGCAGAGACGTGTCCTCGTGGGGAGGATTCTCATATACAGAAGGAGATTGCTCCTCGAGGGGGGGAGCACCTGAGTGTCGAGCAGGAGCGAGCCCGGAGAGGCTTAGCGCCTAAGCCCGATGCTCTAAGTCGTGTGTGCCCGAACACCACCGAGGTGTGGCGTGTGCCCAACACTGTTGAGGTGAGGATTGTGCTCAACATTGGTCGTGCTAAGGGGCCTTTGATGGGCCCTGCCAGGACGTGTGGGTTGGGCCTGCTCGATTGAGGGGCAGACCCGACCCAGTCCAGAATAGGAGCACCCCAAGTCGTTGCTCTAAGGCGTCAGAGTAATGACTTAAGGTCCAGCTATGTCCAGGACTTATCTAGTCGAGGAAGGAATTCTAGACGTGGAGCGGTTGGTCAAACGGGGAGAAATAAATCGATCTGCTCGGGCTGGATGTACCTGCAAGGGGGGGTGGGGGGGATGTACCTGGAAGGTACTCCGACACTCAAGTAAGGCAAAGGTCAAGTAAAACCAAGTACAAGGTTAGAGTATAAGAGAGTGTGTAACCTGACCCTCTCAAGTGAGAGGGTATTTATAGAGAGCCCCCAGCGTGGGGCTAACGGTCACTAGCACTGGGCTGGATTGCCAGGCCCAATCCAAGTAACTGCCAGGGCTTACGTGGCGTAGTGAAGACCCGCACGTGGTCTTCGCCCTTGGGTAACTGCTCCTAGATCTCTGGGATTAGGGCAGACCGATTCCATCGAGAGTGGGCGGTTACATGAGAACGTGTCCTCACGGGGAGGAGTCTTGCGTGTCGGGGAGAGACGTGTCCTCGTGGGGAGGATTCTCATATACAGAAGGAGATGGCTCCTCGAGGGGGGAGCACCTGAGTGTCGAGGAGGAGCAAGCCCGGAGAGGCTTAGAGCCTCTGCCCGATGCTCTAAGTCGGGTGTGCCCGAACACCGCCGAGGTGTGGCGTGTGCCCGACACTGTTGAGGTGAGGCATATGCTCAACATTAGTCGTGCTAAGGGGCCTTTGTTGGGCCCTGCCCGGACGTGTGGGTTGGGCCTGCTCGATTGAGGGGCAGACCCGACCCAGTCCAGAAGAGGAGCCCCCCAAGTCGTTGCTCTAAGGCGTCGGAGTAATGACTTATGGGCCAGCTATGTCCAGGACTTATCTAGTCGAGGAAGGGATTCTAGACGAGGAGCGGTTGGTCAAACAGGGAGAAATAAATCGATCTGCTCGGGCTGGATGTACCTGCAAGGGGGGGTGGGGGGGATGTACCTGCAAGGTACTCCGACACTCAAGTAAGGCAAAGGTCAAGTAAAACCAAGTACAAGGTTAGAGTATAAGAGAGTGTGAAACCTTACCCTCTCAAGTGAGAGGGTATTTATAGAGAGCCCCCAGCGCGGGGCTAACGGTCACTAGCACTAGGCTGGATTGCCAGGCCCAATCCAAGTAACTGCCAGGGCTTACGTGGCGTAGTGAAGACCCGCACGTGGTCTTCGCCCTGGGGTAACATCTCCTAGATCTCTGGAATTAGGGCAGACCGATTCCATCGAGAGTGGGCGGTTACATGAGAACGTGTCCTCACAGGGAGGAGTCTTGCGTGTCGGGGAGAGACGTGTCCTCATGGGGTGGATTCTCATATACAGAAGGAGATGGCTCCTCGAGGGGGGAGCACCTGAGTGTCGAGGAGGAGCGAGCCCGGAGAGGCTTAGCGCCTCTGCCCGATGCTCTAAGTCGTGTGTGCCCGAACACCGCCGAGGTGTGGCGTGTGCCCGACACTGCTGAGGTGAGGCATGTGGTCAACGTTGGTCGTGCTAAGAGGCCTTTGTTGGGCCCTGCCAAGATGTGTGGGTTGGGCCTGATCGATTGAGGGGCAGACCCGACCCAGTCCAGAACAGGAGCCCCCCAAGTCGTTGCTCTAAGGCGTCGGAGTAATGACTTAAGGGCCAGCTATGTCGAGGACTTATCTAGTCGAGGAAGGGATTCTAGACGAGGAGCGGTTGGTCAAACGAGGAGAAATAAATTGATTTGCTCGGGCTGGACTGGCTGCGGATGAGCGACATCGCGGGGATATGAGAAGTCTGAAGCGAGGCGAATGGAAGGACGCGTGTTGGGGAATGAAAAGACGCACGTGGGAAAGCGTGTGCCACATGTCACACCTCATTATTCCCTAGGGAGGCTACACTAGGGTAGCGTAATCGATTGCCTAGGAAATCCTCGAGTCCCGTGAGGCCCTTATAAATAGGAGCCATCTCGTCTCATTTGCACTTTTGCACCCCCTTCGCTCAGACTCCCTCTCTCTTCCTTCTCTACTTTGCCACCGTACGCCGCCACCAACTGCCGTGCCGGAACCCTACCAGAATCGTGTTTCAAGTAAGTTTCTCTCTTTTTTCTCTCCTTTCGTTCGCATTTGTAGGGTGGTTTCATGGTGAACTGATGAAGTTCTCATGGAAATCACGAAATCTCCTGCGAAAACGGCGGGATTTCATAGTTTTTGTTGCATATCGCAGGGAGAGGGGACGAGTTTCTCGGGGACACGAAGAATGTCTCGAGGATACGATATGAAACCCTTGGGGTCCTTGCTAATATCCCTTGAAGGAATCCTCCCAAAGAGGCATACCGTTGACCCGAGGATGGTCGCGGGGTCGCTCATCGGTTGTCGCGGGGACGTGGACGAGCGCGACCGTCTCGAGAACTCGACGCTCCCTCTTCGCCCTTTCACTTGAACAACGGTGGAGGGGTGAATTTGATATGGATCATCGAATTCACCATTTCCTTCTGCTTTTCAGGTATATGGAAGCTTTGTCCATTTCTGTGGTCGTGGGATTGTTGGACGTCGACGACCAACCCGACTCTCCAATGGCGCCAATCATTAGTGTCGAGGAATGTCCCCTTGCGGAGTGGGTTAGCGACGAACCTCTAAATATGGCTTCCCAGTTCGTCGATGGGGACGAGGATGATATTTTTTGTACTTTCGAGAACCGGTTGGTGGGTTCGTCGAAGTCGTGGAGGGTGTTCCATCCCCAAGTACACCATCGCATATGCTCGACCTACCGAGGGATGAGGTTCCCTCTTTACGAGTTCATGTTCGACGAGGCGGGGTGGCGTTTGCCCTTCACGGACTTCCAACAAGCAGTGTTCGTCTGGATGCGCTTGGCGCCTTCGCAGCTCCACCCTAACTCCCTCGTTTTTATCCGAGCCTTCGAGCTCGTCTATAAATATCTTCGAATTGGGGCAACCGTGCCTCTTTTCTTTCGTATCTTCCACCTCCAGCGACAGGCCTCCGACGGCAGACATAGCTGGGTGTCTTTTAAACAAACGAGTAGTTTCTTCCACACCTACCTGGATTATGTTTGCGACTTTAAATAGCGGTATTACATCGTGAGGCCGATCACGCTTGAAGCTGTGAATTCGGCGTATCACCGTGTTTCCTGCGAGGTGGACGGGCAGACAGAGGAAGTCCTCGAGCCGAGATTCCCCTTATTCTGGACGGAAGAACACTTCAAAAAGGGGACGGACAGCTACAAAGTCAGTCCTGGCCGTCTTGACGAGGGGGATCGCCTGGCCTACGAGAGGATAGTCACTTTCGTCAAAGGTTTTAATAAAGCTAAGCTCGTGACGATGGACGGGGAATTCGCCCGGGGAGACGACGGGCAGGTGTTGACGAAACGCCGTTTGATCAATACGAGGGCCCTCCTCGAGATGTTCTCCGATGAGGATGCTCTCGAGGTGACATCCTCTTTAACTTACTTTTTTCTTCACGTCCTAATATCCGGCTTACTGACATGTTTATTTTCTTTTTGCAGGTAAGATGTCGATTGCCGAGGAACGCTTCAAAAAGTTGAAGGTTGTTCGCCTTTCGAAGAAGGGAGGTAAAGGCCGCATCGAGCAGATCCGAGCGCAGGAATCTATTCTCACCCAGACAACTGGGGGTTCTTCGGGCTCTCACCAGGACAGTGATTCTCCCAGCCCTCAGGGCTCCCCGAAGAGATAGCGGTTCGCCGATCAAGTGGACATCGACCTTACTGAGAACGAGAGTCCCCCTGCTATAAAATTTGTTCTCCCGCCTTGTCACTCGAGGCCAAACTTCTTCATGGGGAACAATTCCCTATGCGTGGGTGCCCCCGAAGCTCGGGCCATCTTAGGCGTCGACAAGGTTTTTCAGAGAAAGGTGCTGGTGGAGGATGTGTCCACGGTGATGCGGGTTTGCGCGGCTGCCCTGGTTGTGAACGACGAGGCGTGCTCCGAAGACGAGATGAACAAGCTGCGAGAGAGTTTCAGGTCTATCTCGGACGAAATGGAGAAGGTGGGCAAGGAGCTGGCTGACTGCAAAAGCCAGAACCAAGCCCAGGTCGAGCTTCAAGGGAAGCTGGAGGAGAAGTTGAAGGATGCTGAGGAAGAGCAGAAACGTCTCTTGGCGAGGGACGCCGAGATTGAAAAGGAGAAGGGTCATCTCTTGGCAAGGAACGTCGGGCTGGAGGAGGCTGTCCGCCCGGCCGATGAGGAAACCGAAGAAGACAGGTTGCTGACTTCGCAGACAGCGCTGATAGCGAAGCTAAGGGAAGCCGAGCAAGATAACCTCGTGGCGGCGGACATAGGTTTTAGAAACGCCGTGTAGTGGCTTCAGGTTCTCAACCCCGGCCTCATAACCGAAGGGACTGACCCCGACTACGAGGTGGTCAATGGTCAGATCGTGCAGCCGATGCAGGAGGACGAGGTTGTCGAACACGACCAGCCCGAGGGGACCGTCGCCGAGTAGATTTTTCCTTTATCATTTTGTTTGGCCTGCGAGCCACTTTATTTTTGATGCATATGTCGGGCTTGCGTGCCAGGGGCTTTTTTATACTTGTTTGTAATATTTGTACGCTGGGCTTCTGCCCGATCAATGCATTTTTGTTTATCTGCTCGTGTTATGCTTGTATGTTTTCGGTTGTGTGTGATGTTATTGTATTTGCTATACTTTGTTTATTTTTGTCTAAGTATTAGAATTTGTGGATTTGCTCTACTTCGATAGCCCCTGACCGCGTGGAGAGCTGGTCGGGTGGTCGGAGATGTGTTCCGACCTTCAACGAGGCTAAGAGCTCGGTCGAGGTCTTAGCTTCGTGGCGTGAACTTCCCATCGCGAGCTGGGTGTTCTGCCTAATTGGTACAACGACGGCGGAGCTCGATCGAGGTATCCCCGTCGGATCAAAAGTCCTAGCGCACACACAACGTGGCCTTTGATCATCATGTTCTGTATAGGGGTGTCGCGCTCGTACCTTAGTGCGTCCCCGTAATCGCGGTGCTAGTGAGTCATGGGCGGTGCTTAACTGTAGTACTGTTTGAGCTTCTCGGCGTTCTATGGTCGAGCAAGTTCTTCCCCGTGCAGATTTTCGAGGAAGTAGGCTCTTGTCCCCGTTTTTGCACGGACGTGGTACGGGCCCTCCCAGTTCGCGACGAGTTTGCCTTCTCGCGAGTCTTTCTGGTTCCTTCATAGGACGAGGGTGCCCACCTGAAAATCACGTTTGATAACTTTTTCATTATAACGTAGTTTTATTTTCTGCTTAAGTGAAGCTTCTCAGAGAGAAGCGCCCGAATGTGTCTCCTCGGCGAAATCGAGTTCTTCCCTCAGGGCTTCGTCGTTTGCGTCCCCGTCAAGTGGGGCTTCTGTCCTCCTTGAGGGTTCCCTGATTTCCACGGGAATCACCGCTTCCATTCCGTAGGTCAGACGAAAGGGGGTCTCCCCGGTCGTGGAATGTGGTGTCGTTCGGTAGGCCCAGAGGACGCTGTGTAGCTCCTCGACCCACCGTCGTTTGGCGTCGCCTAATCGGCATTTCAATCCTCGGAGGATTACTCTGTTCGCCGCCTCATACTGTCCATTCGTTTAAGGGTGCTCGACCGACGTGAAGTGCTGCTTCGTGCCTAGTTAGGAGACGAAGTCTTGGAAGTTCCTGTCGGTGAACTTTGTTCTGTTGTCGGTGATAATAGCTTGAGGCACACCAAATCGGGCGAGGATGTTTCTTTTGTAAAAACGCAGTATGTTGAAGGCCGTGATTTTGGCCTATGCTTCCGCCTCAATCCACTTCGTGAAGTAGTCCACCCCGACGATGAGGTATTTGTTTTGATACGACCCCTGGACGAAAGGTCCGAGGATATCCATCCCCCACCACGCAAACGGCCACGGGGAGGACAGTGATTTGAGCTCGTTAGGAGGAGCGAGCTGCATGTCCCCGTGTCATTGGCAGCTATCGCACTTCTTGACGTGTTCCTTGGTGTCCTGTTGCATGGTGGGCCAGTAATACCCTGCTCCAAGCGCCTTACGGGCTAACGATCGCCTGCCGAGGTGCTATGCATTGACTCCCTCATGGATTTCCTGGAGGATGTCGGGGACCTTGGTCTCCTCGACGCACCTGAGGAGGGGGATAGAAAACCCACATCGGTATAGCTTGTCCTCAACTATCGTGTATGAGCATGCCCGCCGCTTGACCATTCCTGCTTCCTTAGGATCTTCGGGCAGTTTGCCCATCATGAGGTACTCGTACACAGGGGTCATCCAGCAATTGCTGTCACCAATGGCATTTACGTCCGCCACTGGGGCGTGTTTGTCGGTGCTCGGCCGGGAAAGCACTTCTTGTATGATGGATTTGTTCCCGCCTTTCTTCTTTGTGCTCACCAATTTGGACAAGACATCTGCTCGGGTATTGTGTTCGCGGGGGATGTGAGTTACTTCTGCGGAGGTGAACATTTTCATCTTTTCTTTCACCAAGGTCAAGTATTCGATGAGGTTTTCGTTCTTGGCCTGGTATTCTCCTCGGACTTGCGAGGCCACGAGCTGGGAGTCGGTGAAGATTTTGACCTCCTTGGCGCCGAGGTCCTCGGCCAGCCGAAGTCCGGCGAGGAAAGCCTCGTACTCCACTTGGTTGTTCGACGTCGGGAAGGATAGTTCGAGGGATACCTCGATTAGGATGCCTTCCTCATTTTCGAGGATGATGCCCGCCCCGCTTCCCTTCGGGTTGGATGCTCCGTCGACATAGATCGTCCATTTTTGTGATCCATTGGTCGAAGGTTCAGGGACAGTCATCTTTGCCACAAAGTCGGCCAATACCAGAGCCTTCAGGGCTTTCCTTCCCTCGTATTGGATGTCAAACTCGGCGAGTTCGAGCGACCACCTAAGTATCCTCCCCGCCGTATCCGGTCGTCCAAGGAGTTGCCTTATAGGCTGTTCGGTCCTTACGACGACAGTGTGGGCGAGGAAGTAGTGGCGTAGCCTCCTGGCCACGGTGACGAGGGCCAGGGCGACTTTCTCTATCTGTTGATACCTGAGCTCGGGGCCTTTGAGGGCTTTACTCGTGAAGTAAATTGGTTTCTGTCCGTCTGGGGTTTCTCGAATGAGGACGGCGCTGACTGCTTCACTTGTGATTGCGAGATACAAGAAAAGTGTCTCCCCGCTCTCAGGCCGTGAGAGGACCGGGGTTGCGATAAGACTTGTTTTAGGTGGAAGAGCGCCTTCTCGCATTCTTCGCTCCATTCAAACTCCGCTTTTTGTCGAAGAAGTTTGAAAAATGGGAGTGCGTATTGGACAGACTTGGCGACGAAGCGGGAGAGGGCGGTGAGCATCCCGTTCAATGACTGTATCGACTTCTTCAAGTCCGGAGTAGGGATCTCGGAGAAAGCCCTACACTTGTTGGGGTTGGCTTCGATTCCTCGCTCTGTGAGGTAGAAGCCGATGAACTTACCTCCCCGAACGCTGAAGGTGCATTTGTCGGGGTTGAACCTCATGTGGCACCTCCTCGCTGTGTTGAACACTTTCTTGAGGTGTGCGGCGTGGTCGACTTCTTCCGCGGACTTGACGATCATGTCGGCCATATAGACCTCGAGCATGTCGCCGATTTCAGCTTGGAAAACCTTGTTCATCTTCCGGTTGTAGGTCGCACTGGCGTTCTTCGGGCCGAAGGGAATTACGTTGTAGTAGTAATTGCCCGACTCGGTCATGAAAGCTGTGTGCTGTTTGTCAACCTTATCCATGGGAATTTGGTTGTATCCTGAGTAGGCATCCATGAAGGATAATAGTTTGTAACCGGCAGAATTATCGACCAGCTGGTCGATGTTAGGAAAAGGATAGCAGTCTTTCGGGCAAGCCCGATTAAGATCAGTATAATCAACACACATCCTCCATTTTCCATTATTCTTTTTGACGAGTACAACGTTGGACAGCCAGGTCGTGTACCTGGCCTCCGAAATAAAATTCGCCTCTAGGAGGTCTTTTACAGCTTTTTCAGTAGCCTCTGCTTTTTCGGGAGACTGCTTACGCCTACGTTGAGCTATGGCCCTTGCGGCTGGATCTACTGCGAGCTGATGGCAAGCCACTTCTGGGTCAAGGCCAGGCATCTCGGAGGCGCTCCATGCAAATAGATCAGCGTTCTCCCTTAGACATGCCTTCAGCTACTCCTTTGCCAGGTCAGAGATCCCGGTGCCAATCTTCACGTTACGGTCTGGATCGTCCCCGAGGACCACGAGCTCAAAGTCTCCATCTGGGATGGGGCGCGTTGGGTGGAGAGGCCGCCCATTGTTTTCCTCCTGGAGGTTAAGGTCTTCTGCTCCGTCCTCTTCGTGCTAGTCCATGAACCTGCTGTTGAGGTCGACCACGTTAACGGGCGGGAGAGGTCTCTGTACGGTGTCCGTAGAAGGTTTTGCTCCAGTCTTGGGCTTGGTGCCAATGGAACTCATGCCTTTGATCGCAGCGTCGAAGCACCTCCTGGCCGCGTCTATGTCCCCGTGCATCGTAACTACACATCCCCGGGTCATGTAGTACTTCATCTTGAGGTAGACCGTTGATGGCACTGTTGTGAGTTCGGCCAAGGTGGTCCTCTCGAGGACGCAGTTATAGAGGGATGGAAATTCGACCACCAGGAAGCGGGTCTTCACTTGTCGGGCAGTGTCTTCGGCCCCAAATGTGACCATCAGCTCAACATATCCCTATGGTCTAGTGGTGGTGTCGTTGAACCACTACAGATCTGAGCCGGCGTACGGGGTCAGATGTCTCTCGTCGAGCTGAAGGGTCCCGAACAGATTGGCATACATGATGTCGACCGAACTTCCCTGGTCGACGAGGATCCTTCGAACGTCAAAATTCGCCATCTGGGCCCTGACCAGGAGGGGGATAGTGGCGTTGGGCGCTCCGCCGTGGAGTTCTTCGAGGTAGAAGATGATAGGGTTTGATCTCCCCTGCACCTTCTCGAGAGTAGTTATCTTCGCTGACGTTGCGGACTCCAATTCGTCAAATTTCCGCTTGATTGATCCGACGGACAACTTCTCGTAACCACCCCCAGAGATAACCATTGCTTTGGGGAAGCCTTCCCAGGTGCTACGGGCAACGACGGGGTCCTCGTGGGGGAAGGTCACCCACATGTTGCGAATTGCTTCTTGGCCCTCAATGATTACGGGGATGAAGAAGTCTTCGGGTCGAGTGACGCTGAGGGCGACCTGAAGCTGACTCTCGTCGGGAGGAGGCGTCGTCTCCTCGACGTTCTGGGCTTCCCGGGAGCTGGGACGAGGAGAATCATTCTTCTGGGCGTACTTCTTTAAGTGCCCTTCCTTGATCAGGATCTCTATTGCATCTTTGAGATGGATGCAGTCTTCTGTGACATGTCCGTGGCTCCGGTGGAACCTGCAGTACTTCGACTTGTCCGTGTTTGATTTGGGGGTAGTCGTCTTCGGGAAGCGGATGCCTCCTTTCAGAAATTCCTAGTTCTGGCACTCGGAGAAGATTCGCGCGTGGGGAGCGTTGCGCGGGGTGTATTCCGTGAACCGATCAGCTGGTCCGCACGGTTCACGAGGATCACGGGGGCGATTTTCTTTCTTTCTTTCCCCTCCTCGTCGGGGGGGGGGGGGAGTCTTCATCCTTGTGGACGCGGGGGCCTTCCTTGCGTCTCAACTCAAGGGTGATATGAGCCGCCTCCGACTCCTTGAGCTCTATGTACGACTGAGCTCGTTGGAAGAGGTCCTCCAGACTGTGGGGTCTGCGGAGGCCCACTGACTTGGCAAAATCGGATCCAAAACGTAGTCCATGGATGATTAAGTACTTCTTCATGTCGTCGGTCGTATGAACCTCGACAGCTTCTCTGTTGAATCTCTCAATGTAGTTCCGGAGAGATTCGTTCTTCCCCTGGAAGATGCTTTCTAGGGCAGCCTCCGTCTTCGGGTGTCGACGAGACGCAGTAAAGTGTTTGGTGAAGCGTTGTCTAAGCTGCTTCCAGGATGTCATCGACCCGGGTGCCGAACCCTTGTACCAAGTCATGGCGCCCTTCCGCAAGGTGGTGGGGAAAAGCCTGCACTTAATGGCTCCCCTGACGTTTGTGAAGTCGAGCATGGCTTCGAACCTTTCGACGTAATCGTCGGGGTCGGCCAGACCGTCGTAGGTCCCCAGTGGCAGGGGTTTCTCCATGCCTGCAGGAATTGGGGCGTTCATGATTTCCCATGACAGAGGGGTCCTCTGGTCGTCGTCGTCGCTTCCGGTCAGGGACCTCGAAGGGGATCGATGATGCCATGGAGGGGAATTCCTCGAACGGTTCCTCGGTCTCTCCTCGGTGATTTTGGACTTCTTGGTAGTTGAGGGCCTGGGTTTCTTCCTAGGCGGGGAACGATGGCGCTTTTGGGAGATCGCCGGCTGGGGGCGTTCAAGGCGTGGCCAACGGCCCTCACGCACCGGCGAGGGGGTTCGAGATTCTTTGGAAGGAGTCCTTCACAGGGAAGGAGAGCGGCGAGGTGAGGATGGACGACGATGACTTCGCAGGGAAGATCGTCATGTCCGCCCTCGCTCTAGTGCTTCAATTCTGGTGTTCTGGTGTGCGATCAGCTGATTGGTCTGATTGATCAAGGCAAATAGGGCCACGGTGCTCGAATCTGCATTGGGCGGAGGAGCAACTGGCTGGAAGATGGCTTGCTGGTCTTCCTGGAGGGCGGCGTCGTAAGTCGTGTCTTAGGAGTCCGGGGAGGTGGTCTGCTCGTCACTGACGTCACCTTCTTCGACGTTGAGGGCAGTAGCGTCCTTATGGCTGTTTCCGTTCTCGAGTTGCGCGAGGACGGTGTCCAGAGCTTTGGTAGCAGACGGGTTGTTGGCCATGTTGGTGATGAACGAGAGGATTGCTTTGGTTTATCGGAGGAAACACGGGGAAGCAAGGCTTCCCACAGACGGCTCCACTGATCGTACCTGGATCAGACAGTTATGCAGTGGCCAGCAACGTCTTGTGGACTTTAGCCCCGGTGAGGTTGAAAGATGGCCGGGGGGTGTACCTGCAAGGTACTCTGACGGTTAAGTAAGGCAAAGGCCAAGTAAAAGCAAGTACAAGGTTAGAGTGTAAGAGAGTGTGTAACCTGACCCTCTCAAGTGAGAGGGTATTTATAGAGAGCCCCCAGCGCGGGGCCAACGGTCACAAGCATTGGGCTAGATTTCCAGGCCTAATCCAAGTAATTGCCAGGGCTTACGTGGCATAGTGAAGACCAGCACGTGGTCTTCGCCCTGGGGTAACCGCTCCTAGATCTCCGGAATTAGGGCAGACCGATTCCATCGGAGTGGACGGTTACATGAGAACGTGTCCTCGCGGGGATGAGTCTTGCGTGTCGGGGAGAGACGTGTCCTCGCGGGGAGGATTCTCATATGCAGAAGGAAATGGCTCCTCGAGGGGGGAGCACTTGAGTGTCGAGGAGGAGTAAGCCCGGAGAGGCTTAGCGCCTCTGCCCGATGCTCTATGCTGTCTGTGCCCGAACACCGCCGAGGTGTGGCGTGTGCCCGACACTGTTGAGGTGAGGCATGTGCTCGACGTTGGTCGTGCTAAGGGGCCTTTGTTGGGCCCTACCAGGACGTGTGGGTTGGGCCTGCTCGATTGAGGGGCAGACCGGGCCCATTCTAGAACATGTATATTTAAGTTGAATGTAGATGATTACTATGTTTTCATAATTTTTTGCACCCGATTGTTATTTGTTTGAAGTTTCCTTTGCCCAACATAGAACCTTTGAGTTTCTTACTGTTGAAAAATTACATAGTAGTGGCATGTTGTTTTCATAACCCCTTGCACCTGTTTGTGATATACTTGAAGTTGCCCTTGCCCAACTTGCCTCTAGATTCTTTCAATTTCAATGTTTATTTACTGTTGAGAAAGTTTGTAGAATTAGCATTGTGTATTAATCTATATACATGTGTCTGGAAATGCTATTTGTATGACTTTCTCATGGTAATTGTTTAGGTTTAATATGGTTGATTATTGATAGACCACATACACAACATCTTTCTAACGAATGGTTTATGTTTTCAGATTTATGAGAATAACCCAACCAAGATTAAGAATTATGGTATTTGGTTGAGGTACCAGAGTAGAACAGCCTACCACAACATGTACAAGAAGTTCCATGACACCACTCTTAATGGTGTTGTTGATCTCATGTACAATGAGATGGCTTCACGCCACAGGGTTCATTTCCCATGTATTCAGATTATCAAGACTGCCACCATCCCAACTAAGCTCTGCTAGAGGGAGAGCATCAAACAAGATACAACTCTCGCGGTCGCAACAAGATATTTTATGTGACTTTTGTGTTTCCACACACACGTACAGAGATCATTGACAATTAATAATCATTTGTCCAAGAGACAATATTGTGGTCGTCTTTTGTTCACTTCATTAGGAAATTAATCAAACCATAAGGAAAATTGTTACAAAGTAAGTTCACCTTTTATGTGACTTTTGTTATAATATATTATATATCCTATATAAATTAATTGTTACAAAAGTAATTTTATATTTTATATGGCTTTATATGGATTTTTTTCCTGAATTAGTGCTTTTACGAGTTTATCAAATGGCAAATGACAATAGAAAAAAAGCTACATGGCTTCAACCCAATGTAAGCGTGGTGTAAATTATAATTCTATATTTAATTTTATCATAAGTATTCACTAATTATGTCATTCATTTGTAGACAAGGCGACAAAATAACTCTATTGATTGTGGGTACTATGTGATGAAAAGTATGTTGGATATTGTCTCTGCCAATAAACCCAATCTTGGATGCAGGTAATAAAAATAACTTTACTTTGTTATTTACTTTGCGTTTTGCAACTTAATGTGAATTTTCAAAGAATAAATTTATATTTTTATTTACGTATTGTAGGTATTTGATGACCCAACATAATTAACACAAGATTATTTGTATAATTTACGACTCCGTTGGGAAACATGTTTCTTTGAGTTATATAAAAATTAAGCTTTATCTGGTGAGTTATATAGATTTGTCTATATATATCTGATTTGAGTTTCTTAACTTTGGTGTTGTCTGCTTATGTTAATTGGTATTATTATTTATTGTCAGCAAATGTGATTTTTGTGTTGTCTATTGAAACTACAACTCATCTACTTGCGGATTGCATGTTGGTAATTCAAGTGTGGGAAAGGACTTATAAATGGTTGGATATTTTTGTATGTTTTCACTGGTTTTGTTGTTGTAGTAGTCCACCGTTTAAACATACTTATAATTTTGTACACTTGTGTGTATCCTAGATTAGTACTTTTGTAAATCAATTGTTCATATTTTGAAGAATATGTGCATCCTAGTTGTTTGGTGCAATGAAATTAACATGTTGATTGAAAAAATATGAAAAATTAGATACCAAATAGCGACTTAAATGTGGTGTGTGTGATGTTGGAAAAATATGAAAAATAAGGTACCAAAAAAAATTACAGGGATTTCACCTCGATTCCGCTAAAAAATAGTCAAATTTTTTAAGAAAGATAGCATACATATTACGCCTTGCAACCGATGTAAAAACCTATAATTTACATCGGGACAGAAAGACAACCGATGTAACAACCTACATTTTAGATCGGGTTAGAAAGGCAACTGATGTTAAATGTGCATTTATTTAAAAAAAATAAAGTTAAACTCATATTTCATATTAGACGTAACAGTCATTCGATGTAGTAGGTGTATTTTTCACATCGGGCTATTACCCGATGTAAAATGTCTTTGATTTACTACATCGCTTGACTTTACATTGGACCCAGATCCGATGTAAAATGTGTTTTTCGTCTGATGTAAAAAGTCTTACATGCATTAGTGCAACAACAACAAAAATACCATAATGTGAGATAGATTCACTACAAGAAAATTGGCAAGTTGTGGCGGCTAATTTTGGCAGATTACGGCGGTTTGAACTGCCACAATTTGCTAGTCGTGACGGTTTTGTTTCTGTCGTGAAAACGTGTGTCACCGGGCTGTACCACGACAGTTCTTAAAACCGTCATTCCAACCGCTGTTCTAAGTTGTGACGGATAGCCAACTGACGTAAATTGCAAATTGCGGCGGTTACAACCGCCATAAGTTTTATTTGATTTTGTTACTACTCAATATCCAAAGATAAAACTGCAAGTAATTTCAAAGGTAAATCCGCAGGAAATGTTTAATCCGTGGATAATTCCACAATTATATATTACTAAATTTAAAAAAAAAAATGTTTCTTAAATTGAGGAAACGTTGTACTCATCAATAAGCTTGAAGTGGCTTGCAGTGGTTCCTTATAGGAACAAACACTTTAAGGGCATTCTAGTACTAACAAAATTTCAAAATAGAAACACAATCCAATTCAATACTAAAAAACCAAGAAATGAAATTACAATGTTCTTCTAATAGAGAGTAATCTTCTCTTGAGACACATGCTGTCAAACCGGACTATCAAAGTAGAATTACAATAAATAATTGTTATTCAGAAAGCAAAATCAATCAGCACTTACAAGATAAAACTTCTCTATCTGAATATTCAACTCCAAACCAATGACAAGGGTCAAGAGATGCTTGATCCTCAACCCAATTTTACAAAGCATCAAAAGGGCCACTAGTTATTCTCTTCTTCAACTTCAAAAGAGTATTACCTGCACATTGCACATACAAAATAGGATAAGGGGTTCTTGATGAATCTCCCAAAAACAAAAAATAAAGTTGCTTAAAATATGCTTGCAAGATATTTTTAAGCTTTCCTACTAGTTTATCAAGGAGATAACATTAGCAATGATTTCTATCAGTATTCCTAACCTCAAGTCACCAGCATTATTAAGACCAAAACACTGCAATATGTCACTTCTAATCCAATCTTATTTGTTAAGTTCCTTAGTGTGCATTTTCATGATTTTTTTTGTCATGGTATAAATAAATTAACTAATAATTTTATGAATTAATGTCTCATATTAATCATCATTTTTGTGAGTTTAATGTCTTGGGTGGCGTTTCAACATGAAACAAAATATGCCATTTGCCATTTAACTTGTTCTAAAACTACATAACCATAACAATATGTGTAACAAGTAAGCTAACAAATTTTTTATATTCTTCAAAGCAATTACTTTAGACTACAACAAAGTTCAAACTCAATTTTTCTTCCGCCTTAACATAAGCTCACACGTCTCACACATAACAAGGTTCTTGTATATATATATTTTTTTTTTGCAGTATAACAACCTATGTGGGAATTTTTCATTGGTAGGAGTGATGATACACTATCTAAAAGTTTGATGATACACTATCTAAAAGTTGTGAAGTCTTGCCCAATATCCCAAGACATATTTTTAACTTCACTCGACCCAAAAAAAAACTCTGCAAGTAATATTTGTTCTCTCACTTGCCTTAAAAACTCATTCAAGGCCTAAGTGCATAGAAATGGAACTTAAAACTAAAAGAAACATTATCTTAAAGTCAATGAGGTTCTAATGGAATTATAACTTAATGATTAAATACCAGCACAGACACACAAAATGTACCTTGTTTTTTTTTGCGAGTTATAAAGATTATGTTTGCATTCAGCGATTCGAAGGGAACGAGAAGTTATCACCGACTATCAACCACTATGGTTTGGAATAATCACAATTTTCACCAACGAAGAGATGACAACCTTCATCATCATCATATTGTCTTTTTGTTCTCAACTTCAACATATTGACATTAATGAACACTTATTTTCACTTTGTCGTTTGTGTCGACATGGATTGACAACTTGGGATTCAACTTTGTGTCTGAAAGAACCAGTCGATCAAAGCTGATCATACTATATATGCTCCAATTAACATGAAATGATTGTAAATACTAAAGAATTTCAATTTACTTTTTTGTCTTAAGTACATACTGTTTAGTCCCTACATGCTGCAAATTGGACCTAAAATCACCCACAAAGATCAAAGAAATTCCTAACTTATGCAACTAAATTTTACTAAAACCAGAAAAAAAAAAAAAAAAAGATATTGGGATAGGACCTCAAAACATCACTTCAATTGATCCAACTTCCTCTGACTATTCCCTGATAATAATAAGAAGAGATAGAAAGATATTTTTCCAATAAAATAGTTTCCAAGTTAATTAATACTTCAATAATATGACAATGCAACATCTTTAAGAGAAACACAAGATAAAAAACAAGAATAAAAAAACAACCAACCAAAACAAGCATCAAATAGAAATAATCAAAACTATAATAAATCGAGATTAACAAATGAACAAGGGTTGAATAAAGAACAAATGATTATACTATAGCATGCCTTATCTATATACATTAGCATTATTAAACAAATACCAATAACATAACATTACAGTACTGGTTCTCAATCCTTTTTAGAGTAGTTGTACTCTATGAATGCATATATTAAATGTTTGAAATAAAATAGTTTAGAAAGGAGTTTCAAGATTATGTTTGTATGCTACAATAGTTACTGCTATCAAAAACAGATTCATATGAAGATTTGGTCAAACAATCTAGCAAGTAGAACGAACAAATTTGTATAAAAATCAGAAACCATACATCCTAGTCGGCTAAATAAATGGAAAATTACAAACCATATAACTTATTATACTAAATAAAGGGGAAATCACAAAACCTAAAAAAGGAGAAACTCACCTCTTACCTCATTTCGCACATTTAGAAGATGGTGAAAATAATAGCAAAATGTTTTCTTTCCTCCCCAATTGATCACGCAAAACATCAGGTTATTTCGTTGTGTTTGACTTCTGCACCCTTAATCGTTCTCGTTTGTTGAGAAGTATGAGAGATTTGAGAAATTTCAGGAATGTAAGGGAATATTTTTTCAGAAGAGGGAACAATTTGAGGTTTTGGGGAAGAAAATGAGAGATAGATATATCTAGCACATGGGGAGAAAATGGGGTATCACTGTTTTGAAGGGGGGAGATGAAACGTGAAAAGAGAGTAAGCGGGTGAAATGTGAAAACGAGAACATCCTTATTTACTTAAACCTAAAATGTTGCGACAGTTCGGGTTAAAGGTCGCTAGACCTGTCCTAAAAATTAAGTTAGGACAATTTTAAAGGAACTGCCGCAAAGCATGTGTCGCAATATTGAAATTTTCTTGTAGTGATTGTAAGAGCAGAAAAAATATTTTGTTCAAGGTTGGTGTTAGAAGAACAACATACAACACATAACATTAAAATTTTTGTGTCTTGCAATCCCTCCCAAAGAAATGGTGTACGAGTTTAGAGCGACTATAGATGAGTTAAGTTTAGTGTAAAAGTTAATGAACGGGTATTTTTATAGTCAAATATGATTATGTAACCCCTCAGTTATTTAAGGATCCGGAGGAATAGATCATTTAATTTATAAATAAAAAATAAAATAAAAAGAAAGACACCACTTTTAAGAAATAAAACATAAACTTCATTTGTTGGGGTTCAAAGCATGTAATGAATTAGTTTCCTCCTCGGTTATATTCGAAAGCTGAAGGAATAAATGATATTTATAAAAAAACATGGCGTGTCCTGATTATACCTCGATTTTTATGTGGGTGAGGTGAAAGCTTTATCATGAAATATATTATTTGTAGTAGTGATGTCAATGTTGTTGGTTGTTTAGTGTATGCTATTGTCTGGACTAGACCAAATATGACACAAGTTGTAATTCAAGTTTGTAAGTTTCTGTCCAAACCAGCAAGCATAATTAGGAAGAAATCAAATTGATTTTCAAGTACTTGAAGAGTACAAAAGGTCGTTGTATCATGTTTAGCAGTGAATAAGGTGATCCTTTAGTTGTAAGATATCTTGATTCAGACTACGCTGGTGATACAGATGATGGGAGGTACACAATAAGGTGTATCTTGACTTTAGCATGAGGACCTATTTGCAGGAAATCATGGGTTCAATCCATAGTGGACATGTCTACAACTAAAGCGGAGTACATGGTGGTAGGGGAATCTTCCAAAGAAGCCTTATGGCTTACAAGATGCGTTATAGAATTGAGTGTTCAGTAAGGTGGAGTTTAGTTGCATTGTGATAGACAGAGTATCATTTATTTGGCAAACAATCATGTGTATCATGTCAGAACCAATCATATTGATGACAGGTTTCACAAGAATAGAGAATTACTTGCATCTGAACAGATATTACTTGAAATTGTTCATACTTTAGATAATACAACTGATATGTTGACCATAACAGTCATCAATGACAAGTTCAAGCATACACAACTACAAAACGCGCAAACAACAACACCCAAGTCACCACGGTTCATCCAAAAACCGTGGTGATATCGCTAAACTCAGACGCTAACTTTATATTTTATTTTTTAATTAAAAATTTATAAATGTATAATAACGTTTGTAAGAATAACCGATATGATAGAATCAATCTTTCATGGGCTCGAACCTCAGTTGTGGCAAAAATGTTTTTCATTTAAAGGTAAGGCTCTCCTTTCATTTTTATATATTTTTAAATAAGAGATATCAATATGGTTATTATGAATAACTGTCGTGATATAGTTTGCTATTATTTTAAAATATAAAATATAATTACGGTTGTAGTTTTAAACCGTAACGAAACTATCTGTGACCCACTTCATAACTGTCGTTTCTCTCTAAAGAACACCCTAACACAACCCTCTCCTCTCATGAATCTTAACTAATACTATTACAAGAGAATGGAAAAAAGAAGCTTAAAGGATATTTGACGAGAGCAACGTCTGGCGCAAACTCCTATGGCGGCGAAGATGGTATGTTCTCCTTCTCTCATCTTTCTAGGATTATTGTCTTAGGGTTTGGTTTTAGGATGCTATGGAAAACATTATGTTATTGATGTTTTAGGGTTAAGTTTTATTTTTGTTGTGTTTCCTTGTAGATACATGGTGATGATGGTGGTAGTAAGCGTATACTACGGTGAAGTTTCATATGGTTTTTGTTGCCATGAAGAAAAATATAAGAAGTATGAAGTTATTGTATAAACTTCATCCACCGTATATTTCTTCTTCATGGCTTCACAAACTAGATGAACTTGATATATCTTGATTTGTTACAGTTCCACCATTATTTTCAAAAGGAGGTGCGTTATTGACTCAATGTATCTTGATTTGTTACAATTCCACTTGGGGTTTTGTTGCTTAAATAATGTATGTTTTTTTATTGTGTTTCATGTTGTTTTGGTGTATGTTGTTGTTGTTGACAAATGTTCTCAAAACAAGAACAAAACATTGTTAGTTCACAAGATAGAGGATTCTTGTGACTTAGCAATGTTTTGTCCTTTAATTTCTTATACAGGTTTACAAGTTTAGTTTATTATATACTATGTATATTTTTTGCTTCACTTACCTTTTAATGAAAATGCAATCATTTATATTGACATAGGAACTTATATTCTGAAAATTAAGATGTATTTGAAAACCAACATATATCAATCAATATTTTTCGAATCGCATCTGTTTCATTCAGCACATTTTATGTTCCTTAATTAACACATAATATATGGTTTGGTACTCTGTTTGCTTCAATTCATCGATATAATATATAAGCGCGTTGATAAGCGACGATGATGAGGTAAACTATAATAAAAGATATCGATGAATTGAAGGAATCAGACCATTGAATCGTATATTATGTGTTAAAGAACATAAAATGTGCTAAATGAGACGGATTCAATTCGAAAAAAATTGATGTGTTAAAGTTGGGTTTTAAGAATAGTTTAATTTTCAGATTATATATTTCTTTGCCAATTTGAATGGTTGTGTTTTTTTAAATAGGTGTATGGTAAACCAAGCAATATATATTTTTATACAATAAACTATGTGTATTTTCCACGACGGTTGTCTAGGTTAACCGTCATCTAATTAATTAATCATGTTATCTATCACAACGGTTATTAAGCATAATCATTGTGATATAATGCGCGCTTTTCAGAATACCACAACGGTCACAACGTCGTGATTAAAAGTAACGCATTTACTACAACACTCTACATAACAACGCCTTGATCCGTGTTATTATATATATTTTTCAATCGTTGTTGAAAGGGTTTTACGTAGTAGTGATATATTCTAATAAATCTTAATTATTAGACAAAAATAAAGAGAATTATAGTTACTCTATGATCAAAGAGATATGCATTATTGACCAAACTGCGTTAAGATCAATAATATTTATTATTGTTTACTTTCTTTTCTCTATAATCTTTTATACTCATTGTAGTTCTAGCAATAAAACCACCCTAGACAAGAAAAACAAGTTTATGATGATAAATACCTTTCAAAAAGTATATTTATAATAATGATGAATAAAATTTGACTTGGATGTCTAAGTTCAAGTTGTGTTTTGAATATGCCAGCCAACAAATGAATAAGAAAATGAAGAGTGTCTAGTTCCTTAGAGCTCATATTGTCGTCGGTAAGCCTTTGGTAGTATGTCTTTATCCATGATTTTTTTCAGTTAAGGGAGTTTTTTACTCTGGTTAATCACAATTTTTTTTTAATATTGTTTTATAATTACAAAATGTCTTGCATTTTAAAGAAAAATTATCCTTATTTTATTTATAGTCTAAATTATACTTTTAGTTTTATTTGTAGTGATTGTCTTGGTTTATAATTTAAAAAAGGGAATGGAATGTGTAGTAACCAAATTTATCCAAGTTTTATCCCCGGATGCTTATTCTTATTCTATTTATCCAAAAGGAATCAAGAGTGAATGAAAACAATTCTTTTAGAATAATATTCACATAAAATTCTACCATCTATATTAATCCTGCTACTTGGTTTTTTTCCATCACCATTTACACGTGCTTTTTCCGCAAAATATTATTTATGGTATCAAATTACCACTTGAACGTGCATTTATAGCAAAATATTATTTATATTATAGGTATCAAATTTCGAAGGAAAATAATAATCAATAATAAGTATTAGAGATAACCAAAAAATTTAATATAATTGTTTTTGGTAAGTTTGTTAGGATTGGTTAAATTGATTAGAAAAGTTAGTTAGAGAATAATTAACTCCATAGTTTGTCTAAATAGACACTAGTCATTCTCATGAAATGTAATGAACTCATGCAATCAAATATCAGATCTTGTGCGCTTGTTAAGGGTTCAACAGAAGATGGGATACGGAAAGGAAGAAAGCTGGACAAGGGTTCAACATAAGAAGGCTAGAGACAGTAACAGAAGATGGGATACGTAGAGGAAGAACTTCAAACACAACCACAGGGAGACAACAACGGTTTTCTTCACGGAGTTCCCTGGTGGGTTCAGGGCTAAGGATCTTTACGAGGTTTTTGCTGAGTTTGGCCAGATTGACGAAGTCGTTATACCTCCCAAAAAGGACATCAGAGGGAGAAAATATGGTTTTGTGAGATTCTTCGGTGTATCGAACGTTAGAAGTCTGGTCTTGAAGCTGGATAATCTGGTGCTTGAAGGCACTAAACTTCATGCTAACTTGCCAAAGTTCATGAGAGCAATTGAGAAAGTGTTCAAAGATGAGAAGAGATCCGCAAGGAGTATGCCTAAATAGGATAGAGGTAAGCAGGTTAGAGGAAAGGTTAAGGTTGACGTAAGAGGGTTTAATCCCAATCTTGGAAAAGGGAGCACGTATGCTGATGTTATGAGGGAGGATAAAAACCAGTGTGCTGAGACATTTGAAGAAGCCAACGTAAGTCAACATATAGTGTTTGACGTTGGTAAAGAAGATCTAAAGAGATTCGAGAAGGCGTACGTCGGGAGAGTGCTGAACCCAGGAACGACGTACAATATGCAAAGGATCTTTCATTCTGAAGGTTATTTTGCTGTGAAAGTGACACCTTTGGGTGCAAACCTTTGTTTGTTGGAAGAAGATGACGAAGGCGAACTGGAAGATTTAGTGGTTGGAGCCAAAGACTGGTTAGGGCAATGGTTTGCTGAGGTGGCTAAGTGGAAAGAAGGAGTCGTGGACATGGAAAGGATTACGTGGTTAAGGTGCTACGGTATTCCTTGCCAAGCTTGGTCGGTTCAGTTCGAATTTTTAGCGGAGAAGGTTGGGAAATACGTTTCCTGCGAAGAGAACTCGCTTGGTTTTTCTAAAATGGATGTCGCTAGCTTTATGGTGAGAACAACATGCGGGATGCTGATTAATGAAGTGTTCCATGTTAAGATCAATGGTTTAGAGTATAGAATCAGAGTGTTAGAAGAAACGCTTGGACCTTCGACTAAGGTGGTGAAGGAAGTACGACCTAGGTCTTCATCTTCGTCTGACTCTCAGGCTTTGTCCGAAGCTATGTGGTGGGAGGAGGACGCAGGGATGTTCACCGGAGATCATGGCGGCGAAGACGAGTTGGTTGGCGGCGTTGACGAGGTAGTTGGGGAGTCTTTTGAGGATGGGACTCTTCATGGGATTAACATGGAGAAGGATTTTTGTATGGGTTCGCCTTGTGTTGCGAACCAGGTTCAGTTATCACCAAATAGGAAACAGGTTGGTGAAAAGTCATTTTTTGCAGCTTCCTATGCGGATTCAGAAAAAGGCATGCTGGATCTAAAGGTTTCAGAAGTAGGAGGCATAGGGTCAGGGAATCTTGACTTTGATTTGTCAGGGAGCAATTTGAAGGTTGTTGGAGTAAAGGGCCCCACAGAAGCTGAGGTGGCAAGTGATGGTTGTTTCGTAATGGGGAACGAAGACTGTGGATTTTTGAATCACTTGGACTCGGCCCAAGTTGCTAAGGCCCAGTCTTTGGGAGGTATGAAGGGTCGCAGGGAGAGGCGTAGAAAAAGAGGAGTCCAAATTTCAGAAAAGGGAAAAGTTGATAAAATTAATTCGTCTTCAGGAGTTAGTTCCAAATCGTTTCACCAATTATCAAAATCACCTACTGTCCTCCCTATTTCTCTAGGGGATGTGGAGACGTGTGTTTCAGAAACTCAAAGATTATCGCAGGCGAATCAATTTCTCATGAATTTTACCAAGGTGCCTCGTAGTCCCATTTCTAGCTCTAGCAAAGGGAAGCCCCAGACGGAAAAGCTGAAGGATAGAGATGAGAGGGCAGAGGTTTCCAGATGTTTCTCTGTGACTGATTTAGAGGTTCTCCAAGGAAATCGCAGGTTTTGGAAAGAGATGGATACGAAGGTTTCCGATAGGGTTTGGGATATAATTTCGCCGATAGGCATCATAGGCGGAGAAAACGCAGAAGTGTATAAGGAGATGATCAGAAATATGGAGAACAGGGACAAGGATGAGATTAGTAAGAAGGTGCAATCAAGGAATGACTCCAAATGAATGTGATTTCTTTCAACATTAGAGGAGGAGGGTCAGCGGTTAAGAGGAAGAGAGTGGCCCACATCATTCAATCGGGTAAGGCCGATATCTATTTTTTGCAGGAAACTAAAATGAATAACCTAGATTTTTCTTTAGCGCAGTCGTTTTGGGGAAATAAAGAGGTGGAGTGGACTGAGTTAAGCTTTGTTGGTGCGTCAGGGGGGTTTACTGATTTTGTGGAGGAAGGATTTCCTCAACCTTTCTCTTTGCTTCATGGGTTGCGGTTATGTGGGGCTGAATGCGGAGTGGAAGGGCCTGGATCTTTTCTTTGTGAATGTGTATTCGCCGTGTACGGAGGTGGGGAAGAAATCTTTATGGAGGGATTTGGTTGAGGTGAAAAGGAGATTTAACAGGGGGGATTGGCTCATAGGGGGGATTTTAATGTCGTGGTGTGTTCTAACGAAAGAAAAGGTACTGGTGGTAGGATTAGATACAATGAGATGGAGGAGTTCAGTAAGTTTATTGCTGATATTGATTACGTCGACGTCCCAATTTCTGGTGGAAAGTTTACCTGGTACAACAGTTCAGGTTCGGCCATGAGCAGAATTGATAGATTCTTAATCTCGGATAGTTTGGCAGATAAGTGGTAGATTGTGTACCAAACCATTGGAGCTAGGGACATTTCGGATCACTCTCCGATTTGGTTAAAAGCTTGTAAGGAGGATTGGGGGCCGAAGCCATTTAAATTCATCAACAGTTGGTTTTCTCATAAGGGTGTAATCGAGTTTATCAAAGAGGAATGGAACAGATTATCCGTCACGGGAAGAGGAGACTCTGTACTGAAGGAAAAACTTAGGTTGCTAAAGTTCAGTTTGCGGAGGTGGAATGCAGAGGTTTTTGGTTGGGTGGATTTGAAGATCGACAAGGCGGTTGACGCTTTGAATGCCCTTGATGTGGAAGCGGCTGATTTGGTGTGTCCGATACCTAACCAGCTAATAGAGAAAAGGAGTTTAGCATCTAAAGAAGTGTGGAACTGTATTAGAAAGAAAGAAAGTTTGCTCAGACTGAAATTGAGAGCCCTGTGGTTAAAGGAGGGTGACATAAATTCCAGGTTTTTCCACCAATCATTGAGTGCAAGGCTTAGAAGGAACCATTTAGCTTTTGTAAGGACGGATGGGGGTAAGGTTGAAACGGTTCAAAAGGTAAAATCTGTTGTGCGTGAGTTCTTTAAAGATAACTTCAGTGAGGTTGGAGGGAAGAGGCCTGTTATAGAAGGCATCATGTTAGGGAGTATCTCTAATGCTGATTGTTGTGGTTTAGAGGTGTCGTTTACCATTCAAGAGATCAAGGATGCTGTGTGGGATGGTGATGGGTCTAAGAGCCCTGGCCCGGACGGATTCTCGTTCGCTTTCTTTCAAAAGTGTTGGGAAGTGATTAAGGATGATGTTTGCAGATTCGTGTCGGAATTTCACTCGAAACCTTCTTTGTGCAAGGCAGCTACGGCCTCTTTCTTGACCCTTATTCCTAAAGTGGCTGATCCCCAATTTTTGAGCAACTACAGGCCTATATGCTTGGTAAACTCTCTGCAGAAAATCATGTCGAAACTGTTGGCTAACAGGATGAAGAAGGTCATTGGCAAGCTTATGTCCAAGGAGCAAGCAGCTTCCATCTCTGGTAGAAGTATGTTGGACGGTGTCTTAGTCGTCAACGAAGTTATGGACCTTGCGAAGCGAGGTAAGAAAGATTGCTTAGTCTTGAAGGATGATTTTGAGCGTGCCTACGAGTGTGTGTGTTGGGATTACTTAAGGTTTATTTTGAATAAGATGAATTTTGGTAAGAGGTGGTTGGACTGGATGGAGGTGCTCGTGTTCAACGGAACCATGTCGGTTCTTGTTAACGGCAGTGCTACTAAAGACTTCATTGTGGGAAAAGGGCTTAGACAGGGAGATCCACTGTCACCCTTTCTTTTCATCTTAGTTATGGAAGGATTGAATGGGATGGTGAAGAAGGCTGAAGAGATGCAGATGTTCAAAGAATTCAGTGTGTGCAACTCAGTTAAGCATAGTATTGTTCAATTTACGGACGATGCCGTGTTTGTGGGTGAAGGGTCTTGGGATAACGTGTGGTGTATTAAGGCGTTGCTAAGAGGTTTTGAGCTTGTGTCTGGTTTAAAAGTTAATTTCTTTAAGAGATCTCTATTCGGTATTAATGTGGATACAAGACATATGTGTGCAGCGGCAACCTTTCTGAATTGCGAAGCGAAATCTCTTCCTTTCAAATTTCTAGGTATTATGGTCGGGGACAGCCCAAGGAGATTTTACATGTGGAACCATGTGGTTGATATGGTTAGGAAGAGGCTGTCGGTTTGGAGCAACAAGAATTTTTCCATTGGCGGGCGTGTCACTTTAATAAATTCGGTGTTAACGCGATTCCTTTATTCTTTCTCTCGTTCTACAAAGCGCCGGTAAAGGTAATTAAAGCTATTTCAAAAATACAAGCTACGTTCCTGTGGGCGGTAACTCGGATAAGAGATGTATCCATTGGATGAGTTGGAAATCTATTTGCTTATCTAAGGAGCATGGAGGCCTTGGAGTGAAAGATTTGGAGGTGTTCAACAGATCCCTTTTAATGAAGTGGAAGTGGAGACTGTTGACGGAAGAGGGAGCCCTTTGGAAAGTTATTCTCGAGCATAGGTATGGATCTCGTGTCCATAATCTGGGTACGGTAGTGTTGAGCAGTGTTGGTACTAGAGGTAGAAAGTCAGACTCGATTTGGTGGCGCGACTTGGTGGGTGTTGGGTATGATAAAGTTCAATCTAGTGACTTGTTTTTTACTTCTGTTACAGGAAATGTGGGTAACGGAAAAACCTTGTCCTTCTGGTTTTCGTGTTGGCAGGGTAGCCTTCCTCTGAAGGTTTCTTTTCTGCTCCGATTTTCCACTTATTTGAAGAAAGAAGGTTCAGTCGCAGAATTTTGCACTGCAGACACATTCTCTGTTTGGTCTGAACTGTTTTTCTCTTCTTCTGCGACTGGTTCGGACTACCTCTTTGAGAGAGCTAAGCTCTTCAAGGTAGTGTCCCGTGTGGTTATTTTGCCTTCTAGTTGTGATCTCGTGTCGTGGAATTTAGAGGAGGACTCCTCTTTTTCTGTCAAGTCGAGTTATAGGTTGTTGGTTGAGGGTGGTTTCATGAATACAGTGGGAAGGGAATCGGCCAAGGCGCTGAAGATTCTATGGTCGGCGAAGATTCTGTCAAAGCTTCAGGTGTTCATGTGGAGGTTGTTCCATGATCGTTTGGCAACTAAAGCCCAGCTCCTCAAGAGAGGCATGCTCCTTGGGAATTCGTTGTCGTCTTGCGTGTGCTGTGGTGTTGCTTTTGAAACTTATTGCCACATTTTCTTGGGTTGTTGCTTCTCTGACAGGGTATGGAGTAAGGTGGAGCAGTGGATTGGTTTGGTTTTGGAGGACATAACCACCTGTGTCTCTTCTTTCATTGATTACCACATCAAATCGAGGGCGGAGGCTGGTATAGAAGGTGGCGCCATTATATGGTCCTTTGTGCTTGGTGCATTTGGAGTAGTAGGAATAATTCAATATTTAGAGATGAACCTTTATGCTTGTTAGATGTTGTAAACTCTATTAAAATCTTCTCTTGGAAATGGCTTGTTGCTAACGGTCTTTTGAACCACCCCTGCTCCTATTACTAGTGGTTCACTGCGCCATTAAGCTGTTTTTTGCGGAAGTAATCACCGTTGCTTTTGTTGTAAGGGTTGAGTACCCCTTGTGCTCCCTCATTAATCCCATTGCTTATTGAAAAAAAAAATATCAGATCTTGTTTTGACATACTCTCTTATGCTTAGTTCATTTTAGTATGGCATCATGTAGACAATTTCCAAAATATTATGTAAGCTGAAATTTTATAATATGTATATGAATTGTTATTGATTTTAATGACACTTGACATATATGGTTCAGCGTTAAGGCGCGACACTATGGATTCAATAGTCAGGGAGTCGAATCTTTAATGTACGTACATGCGGTTCGAACACACGATCCTTGGCTAAAAGGACGCAATCTTACCAGCTGATCAAACGTATTTCTTGGCTATGAATCTGTATGCCAAACAATATACATGTTCATTATACAGATGCAGAAATCATTCTTCAAATGGTGTTTCTCTTTATCAAATGACTTGAACTTATCTATAAATAGAGACACTTGAGAAGTAGAATACATACAAAAATTGAAATACCTACACCTCTTTCTCTATCATTTGTATTATTCTAAATCATCTTTCACTTCATTAATGCATGAGTGAAGTTTAAGAAACATCATTCTGTAATCGATTATCAAAAGATACGCTTATTGTGTTTGTACAATTCACATTAAGGAATTCAAAGTATCCTGGATGGAATTCGCTGTTAATCTCAATTGCATCCAATATACTATAATTGGTGGGGCGAATTGAACCTAAAGGGTAGTGTGAAATTCACACGCTTTGAAATTTTCAAGAAAAATATTCATCAACACCTTCTTTGTTTTAGTACTGTTACATATTCCCAACAACCACAAAATTCAACAATCTTTAGTATCAATGTTACTTATCAATGGCAGCATCACTCAAAGAAATGACAACTTTGTCCGTTGGAAAATTTTGATGGAGACAACTTTGTCCATTGGCAAAAAAAGATGAAACTTCTACTTACAACATTGAAAGTAGTGTATGTTCTGAACACTGCAAGAACATTAGAGAGGGAAGAAGAAACCATTGTTGAAACGAGCGAAAGACAAAATTAGGACAATGATGATTATATTTGCATGGGTCATATTCTCAACGGTATGTCACACTCTTTATTCGATATCTATCAAAGTAGCAATTCTGCAAATGAATTGTGGGAAAAACTAGAATCAAGATACATGCAAGAAGACATTACAAGTAAGAAGTTTCTTGTTTCTCATTTCAATAATTATAAAATGGTAGACAATAGGCATATAATGGAACAAATGAATTTTTTGCATGGGCTTCAATATAAGTTTTATGTAATGCAACTTGAACACAACCTAAATAATTTGAGAAACTTATGAAAAAGATATGAAATTCTAACTTAATAGAGTTGCAGTGATGCTTTGATTAATTGAAATTATTAATCAAACTCACCATTCCAAAAACTTCAGCTCCTTACCAGTAACTACTTCTTTCTTCTCTCTTTCAGGTTTTCACCAAGTGTCCTCGTCGATTTCAATCTATAAAGAATTATATTTAGCACAAATCCAACATATTTAAAAATATTTTATAGCAATCAATGCATCAGAACAAACTTAATCATATTAATTGCTGGATCATATCATAAGGTTAGAATCAAAAAATCACTAACCAACGAAAAATCAATTCCTTAAAACATGTGTTGGTACTCGCTGGCAGATCTTCTCTTATCACAAGGATGGAGTCGTTGCATTACAAAAGAATGACTTGTGCAAAAGTGTATTGATTTATACAGAAAATAATTTTTATTAAGTGGAAGATTAATGAACTAAAACACCTTTTTATATTCATTATAACGAGAATAACATTAATACGCTTTTTGGCCATGTTAACCAATTCACACCGAATTCACTGGGAGAACTCTATAACATACACATATCCACTCTACATAAACAAAACAAATTGTTCTAATCAATATTTAAATAACACTACTTCTCAAAATTCAAAGAAACTACAGTTGTAAATGGATCTTCTGTCACTTCAATAGAAGAGTCAAATTCAGCAGAAAAAAATTTTCATTGAGTTAAGTTTCAACTAAAGGCAGTATATCTGACAAACCTTCTTCAGCATCATTGATTTGCAAAAGGTTTCACCTTGTCTTCCCATCAGAATTTCCACCATGTCTTCCACTTCATCACCTTCAAACATTTACAACATCAACAACATCAACAATAAAAACTTGTATCAAATGAAAAAGATTTTAGATAAGAGGTTTCAAAAAAACACAACATTAAAAAAACCAAAACAGATCTGAGCTGCAAACTTAGCAGTAGAAGCAACAACAACAACAAATCAGTGCAGATCTGAGCAGAAAGCAACACAAGAAGATAGAACAAAAAAATATAAAAATCTAAATGTTAGAGGCAGATCTATACAAAACTCTACAAAACCCAAAAATATGCAATCACTTATATATTATCATCTGTCAAATATGCAATAAATCAAACTACGATAATATATCTAGACTTTAGGACGAACAAAAAAAAACTATGATGAATCAGAATGGAAAACAAAAAAATACACTGAAAAAGATAAGATCAAGAAAAATGAAGATGGAGGGTAACCACCTAATTAAAGTTTTGTGGTTTTTCGGATTAGTTGATGTTGTTGATTGTCTAAATTGACATGAATGAGAAATTGTAGTCGAAGAGAGAAGAGAGACAAGATGAAAGATAGAATGAGTTCGGAGAGAGAAATGAGGGTTGGTAGAATCTTCATATTGTTTAGTTCGGAGATAAAAAAAATAGCATTAGGATACGAAACTTGTAAAGGAATGAAAATCAGATAGGTTGTTGAAAATACAACTTGGACAACCATATGTTAGTTGACTTAAACCAAAAGAATTGATAGTTGATATGCAACACTACATGTAAATGTGCTAGTTTGGTTAAATAAATAAATTTTGAACACAAAATGCCCTCATATTTGTGATGTGTCCATTTTTAAAGAAATGACAAATTTGTGTTTTCCACGTCATCTAATTTTCTTATATTATATAACAACAAAGAATTTAATCGGTATGCACTCAAGTGTAAAATTATTTTAGAGTTAAATATATTTTTGGTCCCTATAAATATCTCACACTTCATTTTTAGTCCTTATAAAAAAAAGAATTTGATCCCTACAAAAATTTTATGTAAGCAGTTTTAGTCCTTATTATTTTTGAAAATTTTGAAAACTATTTTATTACCCCTAAACTTTTAAATTTTTTAATAATTTTTTTCTTATGTGTTTAGATTAATATAAAATATTTCTTTACCAAATTATATACTTTTTTAAAATGAGAATAATTAAATATGAATTTTTTAAATTTATAACGATAATTATAAAAGTAATGAAATTTTCGACTTATAAATCAAATTTTGAATTCCATTTTTTCAAAGAACTTTTTATAACATTCTAAACATATCTACAAAATAATCGTTCAAAAATATACATTGATTTAATAGTAGAGACAAAAACTACGTGCATAATTATTTTGTATGACCAAAACACGCTATTTTTTGTAATATAGACCAAAAACTAAATTTGGTAATTTATAGGGACCAAAAACATATTTAACCCATTATTTTACACTGTCAATCAATTACTTTCGTGTATCCCGCCACATCAGACTGTAATTTTTAAATTAATGATATGACATAGCAGATTAATAAATTTCTATCGAATGACAATGTAAAATTATTTTATACTATCAGTGCATATTAATTAAACTCTAACAACGAGTTCTGATTTTTTAATAAATAGTATACAAAACAAAAATAATTCTGGTAACACGAACAAAATAATACCATAGTTTCTTTTATGAGAGACCAAACGAAATATATATTTAGTTTCAATGATTATTCTTTTCTCATTAATACCTTATGATATCAAACATGATCTTTTTTCTTAAATAAAAAATTCTCCGCGTAAACAGATAGAACATAATTTTTGGCATTATAAATAGCATACAAACTTTCCCTTTCCTCTTCATCTTTAAAGACAGCAAAGCTAGATACCATAGCTACAAAATGGATACCAACAAAAAGCAAGCATGGTCTTCTTCATCATCATCAACTGTAAAATTTGATCAACTTTTCGGCCCCAAAGACTCTTCTCCGACTTCATCTTCCTCCGTGTTTGGCTCCATTTTTCCACCACCACCACCCTATGTATGCATGGCTATAAACTCCTTTTGTTACCATGGCTTTATTTTATTCTATTTATCATTATATTACATGCATGGGTTTTACCTGAATTTTTCTGTCCTGTCTACTTTTTTTTTTTTTTTAAATTAGACTTAATCAAAATCTATTATATTGCTTTGTTGAACACAGATGCCACATATTATAATGATCATAACCCATTTTTTATTTTAAAGGTTGAGGGAAAAGGATCAAGAGCTCAAGAAGTGGGAAGCAAAAATCTTGGAACACCAGGTAAATTATATAATATATGCATCTAAATTATTAGAGTTTGGTCAGACTCAATTTTACAAAATTGTCGTGTAGGATGAAGTGTGTCACCATTTTTAAACATTTGCGGGTGTCTCAAGATCCATGCGATAGAATCTGATGTCATATTAGAATTTAACTTAATTCAACCGTCGAACTGAAATCAAATCAAGATGAATCGAATTAAAAACTAAAACCAAATCATGAATTGAATTGAATTAAAGCTAAAATAATGGAACTATTATATTTGATTACTGAATCGAAACCGAACCAAATGATAAATAAAACAAATCAAAATTGAAATCCAATTGTACCAAAACTGAAAATAAAAAGAGTTTAATTGTTATGCACTGACAATGTAAAAATGTTTTATACTGTCATCCAATAGAAATATATCATTCTGTCATATCATATAATTAGTTTAAAATTTTCAATATAACTTGGAGGGTAGCATTGTCTGTCATTGATTGAGAATGGAAAAAAAATTTAAACTATCACTGCATCACCCTTTTTTCCAAATAAAAATTGTTAAAAAAACAGTAAAATATTTATTAAAAAAAGTTTTTAAAAAAGAGCATAATGAGGATTCTTTTAACAAATGATTTGATTATGAATAAATTGAAATAGTTTGGTTCGGTTGACATAACAATATTTTACGATGATTCGGTTTGGTTCAGTTTTGAAACTAAAATGTCCCATAAACTTCCCTACAAACTATGCATATTCGATGTGTCGGTTTGGTTCAGTTTTAAGACTAAAATGTACCATAAACTTCCCTCAAACTATACATATTCAATTTGTCATATATATATATATATATATATATATATATATATATATATATATCAAACTTGTCTTACCCACTAGAAGCATATATGGCTATAAAATAACATTAAATATGTCTATTTTAATTTAGTAATGTTTCTGTTTGGATTCTTTTTAGGAAATTCTAATAGTAACAAGAATACCAGCAACAATTATCAGAATGTGACAGGGGAACCTAGCTACTTCAGCTCTTCAATCCACTATGGTGGTCAAGAAAATTATTCCTCAAGAAACAGGACCACTGAATCCCACCATGTTGTTAGTGCCATCATTTTCATACTTTTTCATTTCAAGTTGATTTGTTATTCAAGTCTTTATGCAATAATTCTGTGGCTAATACTAATTTTTACCTTGCAGTTGAAGAAAGATAAGAATCATGGTGATTTCAATGACAACAATTCAAACACTGCTTCAAGAGGAGATTGGTGGGAAGGTAGGAATAAGAATCATAATCTAAAATCTAATAATTCAAAATGAAATGATGTCAATATTACTCATTTTCATGGTTTGATTATATTTATATATTTCGGTTTTGCCAGGTTCCCTTTATTACTAAATCACTGTGGCATGATATGAAAATTTAGCCCTTTGCTTTGCTGGTAAATATTTCTATCCCATCATGTTCCTTCACTAAACGTTATTCATAGAATATTTTATATATATATATATATATATATATATATATATATATATATATATATATATATATATATATATATATATATATTCCAATTTTTTCTCTAAAGAGACATGGACACTAAATACGACACAACACAACACTAAATTGTCATATTAATAAAAATTTTAAAAAATTAATGAATTAAATATAATCTCATATTTTTATGTCTGAGTTATGTTAGTGTCTCAGACTCATATCCACATATTTATTTAAAGGTCTAAGTGCTACATAGTCTTTTATGACTAGTAAAATATATGATTTTTTTTAATATTTAAAATTATAATGAGATGTGATTTTGTTTTTTTTTAGTAAAAGCAATTTATTGAATAGAATACAAGGGAAGGGGTATTCAAGTCCTTACAAAAAGGAGAAATATTCTCTACCAAATCTAATCTAAAAGATTAAAAAAGATCCCTACAAATCTAATCTAAAAGACCAAAAAAGATCCCTACAAAATCCTAAAAAATTAGAATTGGCATAAAAAATATCTCTAAATGTGATTTTGTTTATATGTTGCAGGATGAAGATCAACCATATAAGCTGGAGTGTGCTCTAATTAGTTCTCAGTTTAAATAAATAAATATATTATAGATTGTATGAGTTAGTATTTTTTATTTCATCCAATAGCTTTTTCTCTCCCAAATAGAGGGTATATCTAGCTAAAATGTTATAGTATATGTGGTCGAAACTACGTCTGCTTTATAGTTTTATATTATAAATAAAGGTTTTATTTTAGACTTGTTTATGATGATTCTTCTTTATTATTCCGTATATTTATCATATTTAGTTATTTTACATATATTGAAAAAATATTATAAGTACAAAAAGAAATGATAATTTTACTTATTACTCGTATTAACTATTGTTACAATATTTTTATTATCATAATGCAAAGAGAAAAATAATAATTTAAAACTTTTACACTTAATATTTATTAGAAAGTACAATTTTAAAATAAATTATTGAGATCAAGATTCTAACTCAATTTTTTTTTATAAGCAAAATATATTTAAACATGAGTACTAAGGGGTACTCAAAACCCAACTACAAAAAAGCTAAGTAATCACCTTACAAAAGATCTAATGGTGATTTGAGCCAACTATAATAGTTACAAGTAAAGTTAGAACGTTTACCAATCCAATTCTAAGTTAGCAACATAATCTTAGAAACTATAGTATCCTCATTCCAAATTTCGTCACCGAAAATAACTTTGTTTCTAACACTCCAAATGCTCCAACATATGACAAGCCATAAGCCAACTCAGTTATTGATAGCAATACCAGCTGAGTGTAATTACGATGTCCAGCATCTTAAGCGGTCTACGACCGTTCCATCTAAAAAAACCTCCACCCCAATCCACCGGATAATTTTTTCCCAAATGATGATCGATTTGGAACAACCAAAAATGAGATGAAATACAGTCTCGTCCAGCTGAAAGCAAAAAGGACATACACGATCATATGGAGAGGAGATGATCCCACGTTGAAGAAGGTTATCACGAGATGGTAGCCGGTTTAAAATAAGGCGCCACCCAAAGATCAAAACTTTAACCGGAGAGATAGCTTTCCAAATTAATTTGAGAGCAGCCAATGAATTGTCTGGAAAAGATTCTGAAGGAATGTTTGCTTTGGAAAGTAATTGAAAAGCAGAATCAACAGAGAATTCCAAGTCAGGATTTAAACTCCAACAATTACATCTTTGATGTCCTTACTCAATCTCACGTTCGATACCAGAGCCAACATAGTTTCCTGCTGATCGATAACTTGCAAATTCCTGCGAGGTTCAATGATATCGATCTTCTAACTCCATTGGTTATCGCGCCAGAAGCCATTTTCATTTACCAAACTGAAAGGATCTGCAGCTGCAATAAAAAGTTCAGGAAATATTAAGTCAAATGACTCGTTGCCGCACCATGACGACTTCCAAAATAAGGTCTTCTCTCCATTTCCAACAGCAGATCGACAATGCCTAAGAAACGAATCACTGTCAAAAAACCGAAACAGAAAAGAGATATCCCGCCACCACAGTGATTGTTTGACTGCACCTAATTGACAAGAGCCTTTACTCAGGGACTTTAGCAGAGAACCATATCTGGCAATTAGAATGTCACGCCATATGAAATTACGAGTACTCATGATCTTCAAAATCCATTTGGCCATTAAGGCATCATTCAAACTCTGAATGTTCATTATACCTAATCCCCCAGCTTCCTGCGCTTTACATATTGTATCCCAACCGATCCAAGCTATACCTTTTTTTGTAGGAGATCCGTTCCATAAAAATCTTCGCTGAATCGTTGTTAAAATTTAAATGACTTTCCTCGGCATCTTATAAAATGACAAGTAATGAATTGGAATATTCGTAAGCACATATTTTATTAGAGTAGTCCACAACTTCATTCAGTGATAGTATTCCATTAAGTAAGGTTCTCCCTTCTATAAAAGCAGTTTGGGAAGTTGAGATTATGCTGTCCATAACTTTCTTTAATCTTGCAAACAGAAGTTTTGCTACAACCTTATATACACATCCTACTAAACATATAGGACGGTAATCATCCAAATTGTTAGGGTCATCTATTTTAGGTATTAAAGCCAGAAAAGATGAGGACAAGACTTTAGGGAGAGTTGCAGTAATAAAGAAATCCTTGATGCAGTTAGTAAAATATGTTCCTAATACATTCCAGCATTTCTGAATAAACTCCAAGTTGAAACCATCAGTACCTGGGCTTCTATCTCCCTTACATTGGAAAACTGCTTCTCTAATTTCTCTATCCTCAAAGTTTTCCTCAAGCATGCTACTTTCAGACCCTGATAAGACTTTGAAATATTCAGGCGTCATACGGATTAGAGGTTTTTTGGTTGCACTGAATCTTTTCTCAAAGTGTTTGGCTATGCCTTCTTTCACACCAGCCACATCATTAACAACTGTGTCTTCAACTGTTATCTCTGAAATTGTACTCATCAAGTTCCGATGTCGGATGACAGAGTGCAAGTAAGAAGTATTCCTGTCCCCTTCCTCTATCCACCTGGTTCTAGCCTTCTGGTGTAATAAGCTTTCTTTGATTCTTAACATTTTCCACATTTCGTCTTCAGCCTAGGCGCGACTCTTTAACATATCTTTCGTCGCCTTATCATCAGATTCTACTATCACCTCTTCTACTTTATTTAAAATCTCTGTATTCTCTTCTATATTGCAATTGACCCAACCAAAAACGCTTCTATTCCACCATCTCAGTTTAAATAAATAAATATATTATAGATTGTATGAGTTAGTATTTTTTATTTCATCCAATAGCTTTTTCTCTCCCAAATAGAGGGTATATCTAGCTAAAATGTTATAGTATGTGGTCGAAACTACGTCTGCTTTATAGTTTTATATTATAAATAAAGGTTTTATTTTAGACTTGTTTATGATGATTCTTCTTTATTATTCCGTATATTTATCATATTTAGTTATTTTACATATATTGAAAAAATATTATAAGTACAAAAAGAAATGATAATTTTACTTATTACTCGTATTAACTATTGTTACAATATTTTTATTATCATAATGCAAAGAGAAAAATAATAATTTAAAACTTTTACACTTAATATTTATTAGAAAGTACAATTTTAAAATAAATTATTGAGATCAAGATTCTAACTCAATTTTTTTTTATAAGCAAAATATATTTAAACATGAGTACTAAGGGGTACTCAAAACCCAACTACAAAAAAGCTAAGTAATCACCTTACAAAAGATCTAATGGTGATTTGAGCCAACTATAATAGTTACAAGTAAAGTTAGAACGTTTACCAATCCAATTCCAAGTTAGCAACATAATCTTAGAAACTATAGTATCCTCATTCCAAATTTCGTCACCGAAAATAACTTTGTTTCTAACACTCCAAATGCTCCAACATATGACAAGCCATAAGCCAACTCAGTTATTGATGGCAATACCAGCTGAGTGTAATTACGATGTCCAGCATCTTAAGCGGTCTACGACCGTTCCATCTAAAAAAACCTCCACCCCAATCCACCGGATAATTTTTTCCCAAATGATGATCGATTTGGAACAACCAAAAATGAGATGAAATACAGTCTCGTCCAGCTGAAAGCAAAAAGGACATACACGATCATATGGAGAGGAGATGATCCCACGTTGAAGAAGGTTATCACGAGATGGTAGCCGGTTTAAAATAAGGCGCCACCCAAAGATCAAAACTTTAACCGGAGAGATAGCTTTCCAAATTAATTTGAGAGTAGCCAATGAATTGTCTGGAAAAGATTCTGAAGGAATGTTTGCTTTGGAAAGTAATTGAAAAGCAGAATCAACAGAGAATTCCAAGTCAGGATTTAAACTCCAACAATTACATCTTTGATGTCCTTACTCAATCTCACGTTCGATACCAGAGCCAACATAGTTTCCTGCTGATCGATAACTTGCAAATTCCTGCGAGGTTCAATGATATCGATCTTCTAACTCCATTGGTTATCGCGCCAGAAGCCATTTTCATTTACCAAACTGAAAGGATCTGCAGCTGCAATAAAAAGTTCAGGAAATATTAAGTCAAATGACTCGTTGCCGCACCATGACGACTTCCAAAATAAGGTCTTCTCTCCATTTCCAACAGCAGATCGACAATGCCTAAGAAACGAATCACTGTCAAAAAACCGAAACAGAAAAGAGATATCCCGCCACCACAGTGATTGTTTGACTGCACCTAATTGACAAGAGCCTTTACTCAGGGACTTTAGCAGAGAACCATATCTGGCAATTAGAATGTCACGCCATATGAAATTACGAGTACTCATGATCTTCAAAATCCATTTGGCCATTAAGGCATCATTCAAACTCTGAATGTTCATTATACCTAATCCCCCAGCTTCCTGCGCTTTACATATTGTATCCCAACCGATCCAAGCTATACCTTTTTTTGTAGGAGATCCGTTCCATAAAAATCTTCGCTGAATCGTTGTTAAAATTTAAATGACTTTCCTCGGCATCTTATAAAATGACAAGTAATGAATTGGAATATTCGTAAGCACATATTTTATTAGAGTAGTCCACAACTTCATTCAGTGATAGTATTCCATTAAGTAAGGTTCTCCCTTCTATAAAAGCAGTTTGGGAAGTTGAGATTATGCTGTCCATAACTTTCTTTAATCTTGCAAACAGAAGTTTTGCTACAACCTTATATACACATCCTACTAAACATATAGGACGGTAATCATCCAAATTGTTAGGGTCATCTATTTTAGGTATTAAAGCCAGAAAAGATGAGGACAAGACTTTAGGGAGAGTTGCAGTAATAAAGAAATCCTTGATGCAGTTAGTAAAATATGTTCCTAATACATTCCAGCATTTCTGAATAAACTCCAAGTTGAAACCATCAGTACCTGGGCTTCTATCTCCCTTACATTGGAAAACTGCTTCTCTAATTTCTCTATCCTCAAAGTTTTCCTCAAGCATGCTACTTTCAGACCCTGATAAGACTTTGAAATATTCAGGCGTCATACGGATTAGAGGTTTTTTGGTTGCACTGAATCTTTTCTCAAAGTGTTTGGCTATGCCTTCTTTCACACCAGCCACATCATTAACAACTGTGTCTTCAACTGTTATCTCTGAAATTGTACTCATCAAGTTCCGATGTCGGATGACAGAGTGAAAGTAAGAAGTATTCCTGTCCCCTTCCTCTATCCACCTGGTTCTAGCCTTCTGGTGTAATAAGCTTTCTTTGATTCTTAACATTTTCCACATTTCGTCTTCAGCCTAGGCGCGACTCTTTAACATATCTTTCGTCGCCTTATCATCAGATTCTACTATCACCTCTTCTACTTTATTTAAAATCTTTGTATTCTCTTCTATATTGCAATTGACCCAACCAAAAACGCTTATATTCCACCATCTCAGTTTTGTGCGTAATAGTTGAAGCTTCTTTGAAAAAACATACATACAATTGCCTTGTATGTTGAAAGACTCCCAGGTATTTTTTATGAATGTGATGAATTGAGGATGTTGGAACCAGCACTAGAGTAATCTAAATGGTTTGGGACCCAAGTCAATGTTTCTTACTGATATCCAAACCGGCCTATGGTCGGAAATGTCCCTTGCGCCCACCCTTTGAGAAGCCACATTCCACTCATTTAGTAAACCAACCGAGATTAAAAATCTATCTATCCTGCTACAAACATCTCCTACTAAATTGTACCATGTAAATTTATTCCCAGAAGTCTTCAAGTCGATACAACCTGACATTTGTATAAAATCTTCAAATTCTGCCATTAATTTTTTGTTATAACATCCTCTACATTTTTTTCTCTTGCATTCTTGATGACGTTAAAATCTCCGCCAATGATCCATTCTCCTGCCTCTTGCCCAGCTTTGAGACTCAATAGATTACTCCATAACTCCCTTTTCTCAACATTAGAACATGAGGAATATATGTTGAAAAAATAACATAACTTATTCTTCCAAATTGCCTTCACTCCAAGATACCCTTTTCCACTAAAACTGCAGATTGGAAGCAGGATATTTTTCCTCCAAATTGTGAGTATGCCCCCAGATAAATCTTCAGATTTTGAAGCCGACTAGAGACAATAGTCATTTCCCCATATTTTATGTACAATATCGTCATTCATTGATTCACACTTGGTCTCTTAAATGAAAACAATAGCTACCACCTTCGAGCTTGTTTTGAGATTCCTCTCGTCCAGTTCCAATTTGCGAATTACTAATTCAAAAACTTCCTCATCCTCTCCTGCTTCAATACCCAATCTCTTAATAGAGGTCCACACCCTTTTAGGAAGATCACTCAGGTTTTTCTTGATTCTTGAATTGCTCTGATTGATTTCTGTATCACCAATGGAACCAGAGCTACCCTTAGTAGATTCCTCAGAGTAACTAGATATAGAGTCAACTACCTCTAAAGAAAGATTTCTACTATCACTTCCCAACTGTTTAGATTTTGTATTTTCTGCTAATAAAAGAGATGCATAGTAGGATGGTGTGTAAGGAATTTTTAGGTTCTTGTATATATCCCCCAAGGACTTTTTCTTCTTTGCATTCTCATGACCCTGAGGCCCCACATTAATGAAAAGTGGCTTTTTTCCATTGATATCTCCGCGTGGCGTTGAGTCTTGTGTCATGTGTTCCATCGCCTTTACACCTTTTTGCAGGTTAACCATCTTGGAATAGGAGACGTCTACTTCATTGACAGCAAGAGGGGACCCCAGCTGATCTTGATTCTCTTCTAAATCTCTTTGCCTAGCCACAGAAGAGTGTGAACGTTGGGAACTTGTGACTTTACCTCTAGATGCACCTTTATTGAGAAGCTCGTATGTTCTATCTGTATGGCACGTCCTGTCTCCTGCTACATTGGGGCATGGTATTGACTTAGGGTTTATACCTAGCATATCAATATCTTCTTGTAACGTTTCTTCAACCTCGCTATTAGAAAATGCTACCACCGTCTGTAACTTTTCTTCACTTTCGGTATCCGACGACACTACCTCAGAACTCTCTTCTGAGCTATCTCCAGATAACTTGCTTGAGTTCTTTGAGTAGCGGACCAAAGCTTCTTCTACCAGCTTGATGCGATAACATTGTTTGTTGACTTCAATATTAACAGCCTCATTTAAACTCATGGCAAATTTAGTCCTAATAAGAATTCTGGCAACATCAAACTTTTCATGTTTTTGCGTTTCAAAGTCAGCTTTGACGAAGTCTCCCACAGTTCCGGCTAAAAACTTGAAAAAATTGTCTCTCCATACATGACAAGGAAGGCCAAAAATATTGACCCAGGTTAACCTTTCACAATCAACATCCGTAGGCGACCAAGGGTGAATATCTGAGAACCATTTCTCCACCCATTCCTTGTCTTCTTCAATCATTTTCTTAATATCTCCTGTTACTTCTTCTTCTAATAAGACTAAGTTCGCACCCATGGGTGTAGCTTTAATCATAAAGAATCCTTCCATGTGCAATGCCTCCTGAATCTCATATGATCCTCCCGGATTTTCCATTTTTCTGACGAACGCTTGTTGGAAACGTTCTATGTCCTCATCCTTGACATTGAACATGAGATGAGCAAAGTTTGGTTTATCATTCATGAGTAGCTTATCATAATGGTTCTGTTTCTGGCCCCCTTTAACTACTTCGACTGATGATTTTTTATCATACCCAAACCCTTGTTTAAATTTCGAGCTAACATCTAAGTTCCTGTTCCCGTTCTTCTCCTCTAATCTTGTCCTCGAGTACTGTCTACCATTCGGTTTGTCGACTCTTTGGAACCGCGATGTGTTTACAAATATCTTCCTGCCATTAAGGACAATATTGTCAAGCTGAATGGCAAGGAGATGTTCGTCAGATACCTGTTTAAATCGAACAAAACCGAATCTTTTCCCACGTTTGTCTAATCTAGCCGGGATAAAAACTTCGATTACCAATCCAAACTCTTTGAACACAGTAAACATATCTTTAGCCTCAAATGTATCCAGAAATTCTGTGAAGAAAAATGAAGATGTTTCATTTGAGACTTGTTCCTTCATCTTGTTCCCAGCAGCTCTCCATACCGAGCCACTTGCGAAAGGCTTCATTGTTGTTTTCGATTTCCTGACCTCCTCCCAACCATCGTCTCGTACCATCATCAGATCTTATAAGTAACTCAGCCAAAGTTTTCGATATTGAATGAAAAACCTAGATAACATAACTGGTACCCAACCTGATTAACAGAAAAGAGCAAATTAGAAGACCCTATAGTGAAGAAACAAAGCTATGAAGACCCAAAGGGAGGAAGGTCCCTAATTCGAAAATTAGGACTTTAAACCAAACCCTAAGAGCCTAAGCATGTTCCCCGCTGGTAGAATCAAGATCTGTGTAAAAACTGTGATGAAACTAGGTTAATGAACTTGGTACATTTTTCACGTATGAAGATTATCGGTTGTGTGAAGAAATTGCTAATTTGTTTTGAGATATTTCTAGAGAGAAGGAAGAGCTTCTCTCTCTAAAAAAACTATTTTACGTCAATTGATATTGTTAGTTTCAACGCCAACACCAAGATTAAAATTTTTCTAGTTAGAATTTTAAATAATTATGATCACTTCATCTATAAATAAAAAAAAACCGTTTAAATTTTAAAAGAAAAACTATTATAAATCAATGAAGTGCAACAGTTAAAAGTGGCATATATACATTATAAGTATTAATCTATTTGAGGCAACAAATTACAAAGTAAAACATTATCAAACTTGTCCAATGTTACCAAATGTGACTAAATTCATATACTTTTTTTAATTACAATTAGAAAAAGTAACACAAAAATTATCCTCTTACCTACATATCATCAAAAGCACACAAACTGAAATTGCATCGCATTTGGACAAAGATAATAAAGTTAAGAAAAGGGTTGATGTGTTGATGGAGGTTTAAACTCTTGGTTTTCGAACTAGAGACCTTTTCATCAACATTTGTGTTGTATTATTCAATTATTATCTTGTTTACTTGCTAGCTGATTTGTCTATGGAGTGGAATGAGGTGAGGAGTCGTCAATTAAATTCCAAACGCATCCATTAAAGATTTTCTGTGTGGAAAGCCATAAGGGGTAAAGACGCAGCAGAAAGTGGTCCATGTTTGAGGTATTCAAATATTATGGCTTAGTTGAAGAGGTTTTCATCCCAACTAGGAGGGATAAGAGGGGAAGAAGGTATGGGCTTGTACGCTTTAGAAGGGTGGCAGATGTCACGATTATGGCGACGAAGCTAGATAGTAATCAGATTAAGGGGAGAAAACTCTTTGCAAACATCCCGAGGTTTCAACGTGGAGATAATGGGATCAGCTTGCATCCTTCTATGAGGGGGGTGGAGAAAAATAATGGAGGAGCTTCGCAATGTGTGCAACCTGGGAATCTTTGAAACCATGGAAAATCATATGTGCAGGCTGTTGGTAGAAACACATGTGATTTAGATCGAAGTCTGATACCATTTCTATGAAACCAAAATTTACCCATTGCCGCATCTGCGAAAATCAACCGGCGGAAAAGACAGAAGAGTCGCCACCGAACGTTATTTATCCCGGTGCGGGGAAAGGAAACGGTCGAAGAAAACCTGAAGAAGGAAAAAACATGGTCATCGCAACCATAGTCTGGGTTTGAGAGTTGGTTACGCGAGAGGAAGGTATTATCACCCCCTCGCGTCCATCGTACTCGATGGGATCCACGCTTGTTGTTCTGATCAAAGGGTGTAGGTCATCCAAAGCTCTAATGCCAAATGAAAAGGAAATGAAAAACGGGGATACGAGAAAAGAAAAGGTGATTCGGTAGGACATTGATGTCCTAGGACTACATATTCCCTCGGGAGTGGGAAAGTCAGAGTCAACGTAGTTCGGAGGACTACGGGATTGTTGGGGAAGGTTGCTCGCCAATACATCGCCATCTCATGCCTACTTATCCTCAATCAGACGAGAGAGACGAAATCAGAGCATCTGTAGTTCGACCTACAGGTCGGTTTTGTTTGGTGAAAGAGTCTCGATCGCACTAGGGCAAGAGAAGAGGGGAGATTAGTTGTTAGTGTGCTCGCCTAGACATCATCGTCTTGTTCCTATGCATCCTCACTAAGGAATGAGGAATCAGAGCATCCGTAATTCACACGACTACGGGAAATGGGATCTCGATCGCACGGGTGCCAGAGAAAGAGAATGGAAGGACACGTGCATTAATGGCCCTAAGGTCAGGATTAGGAGGGACGCCTACCTAATGTTGTCATGCTTGGATTGAAAGCCTAATGTCTCCCCTACCTCCAACTTAATCAGAAATTAAGTTGAGTTAGGACTCCTAAGGAATCATGTGAACAAACACAAGTAAACACAGGACAACTCAATCACAAAATAAACGATGTCGTGATCTCAGCTAAGAAACAAAACTGAGTGACTCATCGTCCTCTACTAAAACAAAATGCAACACAAATGGACGATTTCGTGACCTCGACGATGAGGAAGTTGAGTGACTCTTCGTCAACCACTAGATGAAAACGATGTCGTGGTCTCAATTATGAAGAAGTTGAGTGACTCTTTGTCAACCACAAGATGAAAACGATGTCGTGATCTCAACTATAAGGAAGTTGAGTGACTCTTCGTCCATCACAAAGTAAGACAAAAATAGGAAGCAAACAACATCAAAGTATCAGTGAATTGGAAACCAAGCCAAATGTACAACTAGGAGTGAAAACTCCTCACTCTTCAACAAGTTATAAGCGAAAATGCTAAAGCCTAAGCATGCTTCGTACAAGTGTACAAGTGGTACCTAACGGAGAAGGTCTGTTGCCTCTTCAAAGCTTGCAAAAAGTTCCATATTAGGTTCCAAGGTGGAAGCGAATCACGCCATCAAATACTTTAAGCAAGTAAGAGGATCCAACAATCAAGTATCTAACATCAAGTTCAAAACATGTCAGAATCTAACAAGAATCAAACGTAAGCAACTATCATCAAAGCAATCAACAAGGATAACCAGAATTAGCATCAAGAATCATTCCAAACGATGTCAGGTACTAAAGACAATCTGCATCAAGAGATCTCATCAGTCCAAACAGTTATGAAAAATATTCCACACAAAATCTCCACAGGGTTCAACGAAAATTCAATTAGGAATTCAATTAAAATCAACTAGGAAATTAATTACAAGAATTATAAACAGAGTTGTTAACAAATGATGAAAAATCAAATTGTCAACCCAAGTATTCACAATCACAACAATCCAAAGAAAGGTTAGCACGTAGTCAAAATTATCAAGGTCAATTCCTCAAACAAAAAAAATTAATTAGAGCTAATCTAGTTGAGGCTAATATAAAAATAAGAACAAAAGAAAAAGAATTAGAATCTAATTCTAACTATAAAGATTAGCATTAATCCACCAATTAATCCAAAGTTAAAAATCACCAATCGAAATTAGAATTTAAACCAAAATTAAATCCTAATTCTAAAATCAAAATCTAATACAAAATTAAATCTAATTCCAAGAATTAAGTTTTAATCACAACGTTAAGAACTAATTCAATTCTAAAAAAAAAACCTAAATGAAATTAGTAAAAACTAAAAAGAAAAAAAAATAAGCCAGAGGTGTAGAATTGATTAGAATGGTATGTGGGCCTAAGGCCCAGTCCGCTCTGTTGCAAGGATTTCAACCTAGAAGATGAGCAAAGTATCAACAATCCAAAACCTCAACCGCGCCTCTCTTTGATGCGTCCGCAAGTGCACGGAAATATCGAAGTAATATAAAACATTGTTGAATCCACAGAGACCAATATCAACCTACCGTTATCTATCGTTGCTTTGTAAAGCTAAGGCTAATGAATGATTGATTAAGGGGAAACTAAGACTAAAACTAAAAATGAACTTAGAAAATATGATAATAAACAGAGGCCGGAATATGGATTCCGTGTTCCTAAAGGACTTTGTAGAATTCAGGTGCTAAATACAACTATAACTTAGTTCCATAGAATATACCTACTTAAAAACTCCGCCTTACGCTCTCGCGGTATTAACTAAAGTCATGTTCCCTAATCCCAAGATTTTGCTGTTGCTCGCCCGGTAACTAGGAAATATATTTTGGAAGCCAATAATATCCTAAATGTATCTAAAGCGCTCTCGCTGTATTAAGATATGCTGCCTAATTTCCACTATCCGGTTTGACCCCCACACTCTCGCAGTGTCGGCTCTAACCTTAATTAATTTCTCACTCTCGTGACAAAATCGTGTTAAATCACCTCTCACTATCACGACAAAGCCATTTAAATTAGACTTGGAAATTAAAACCAAAACAGGATTTTAATCATAAGTTCGCACCTATTATTTTCAACCGAGTCTCGTCGGTAGCGACGGTCCTCATACGCCGGACTCAAAACTATTTAGTCAGACATGGATAGGAAAATAAACATGCAGATATGATAATAAACTAAAATCGGTAACATGCTTTGACAATTAAATAAGAAAACGATAAAATAAATAACAATAGATAACAACCTGGAATAAATGGATGCTTTGAATAATACACTGAAATCTTGAATACGAATCCGATTGCAGAAAATAGAATCCTAAAACTATCTTGGTAATAGTCCCCTGATGTGGAGAACTATTACTTTTACATCAATGAGAACTGCTAAAAACTAAACAAGAAAAATATGGCGAAAAGAGAAAGAAGAGAGGAGAGTCTTGTGTAGCAAACTGCCTCCTTTTATAACTTGAAAAGTTGGCGCGAAACAGGGAGAAAAAATCTCTAGCGGAAGTTAGTGGCCAAAAATATGTGAAGACTTGTTGAACGTGGTTTGAGTTGAATTGATACGTTGAGTGGTCCACGTAACTTAAACTTGAATTCTGGGAATTATGCTTGTGCCAGTCGCCATAGTCATGTGACGAGGGTCACACTTCTTGGCCGTTACGGTCGCCACACTTTTCCTTCCTTTTAGTGTGGCCCTCGTCACACTTTTCCAACTTTTGCTTGTGGTGGGCCCCACTTTTTTATTTTATTCTTTTCTTCTTTTCTTTCCTTTCATTTTCTTTCCTTCCATTTTCTCTCCTTCTTAATTCTTTCCTTCCATTTTCTCTCCTTCTTAATTCTTTCCATCATATTTTCTTTTTCTTCTTCAATTCTTCTTTAATTCTTCATTAAATCTTCACTTTCCGATAAATTCCGATCCGACTCGAGTACCTGAAAAATATAAATAAATGCGGGTAATATAAAGCATAAATAAAAAAAAACGAATAAAACATAATAGAAATTCATGCAAGTCAAGTCAAATACACGATATAATTTTGCGTTATCAAACTCCCCCACACTTAAACCTTTGCTTGTCCTCAAGCAAACCATGAATCGCGAGAAAAATAGTGAATACGGATGCTCATCCTAGGCTACCAATTCTACTTCGGTTAAGTTTGTGTCGATAGGTACTTGCACACACTCTAAGGCATCGTAACAACACAATTCCGCTTTGACGGTCATCAACCTCCCTCCTATATAAACCAATCTGAATTATGTCATTATACCTAGCCTAACTCACTCATCCTTCTTTCCTCCCTTTTCATTCTTGCGTAATCACATTCAGCCCTTTATCCTTTCACACTCATGGTAGGATAGCCTGTTAGTGACTATGATCTCATCATTTTTTTTTCTCTTTCTCTTTTGCACATTTCAATAAAATAAGGAAGTTTGCACCGTTGGGCTAAATGATCGGGTGAGGATCACCTAACTTAGAAGGAGCATTTCTTTTCATTAATTCATTCATTCTTTTTTTTTTTAATTTACCTTTTAAGCATGAGATCATAAACTTATTTGCATCGGCTTCCTACTTAGGGCGTGCTTAGGATGGTGTTGATTTGCTAAATAAACTAATTAGGGACTACTAAAGGGGTGAGAACTTAAGGCTATGGCATAACAAGTACTCAAATTGATTTCCATAATTGGGAGCCTAACGGTGTTAGAACGATACCGATCTTGCGGAATTTTCTCAAGTCTTACAATTTAACCTCAATTTCGTCTGTAACCTAAGATTTTCAAAAGAAACACTATTTTTAACTCAAAAAATTTTCAAAATATTTGGTATGGCTCAAGTGAATGGGGAAATCGATAGACAACATAAAATCACGCATAAAGACTCGACAGCACATGCACAGACGGACGAAACATTTAAACCATAAAATTTTTTAAAATCATGCTGGAAAACAGTAAATCTAACTAGAAAGCGGTAAAATGAAAGCCGTAGATGTTCCTCCGCCACACTTAAACCAAGCATTGTCCTTAATGTTTTGATAAAAGGTGGTAGAGGAAAGATAGAACCTGTATGAATGCCATTGCGTGCTACCACGACCAAATTCGCGCTGATTCTTCCCTTGTTGTCCCTGTCTTCGCTGGCCACTTCTATTCCGGTGTCTTGCACTACGAGTTATCTGAATTTGCTGAAACTTCATTTTATTGAAGTCGCTCATCATATTTCCTATTTCCGAAGGAATTACCTGCAAAAATTGTTAGAAAAATACGGTGCGGTGTATGCAGGTGGAACCTGACCATGCGAAAGGACAAGGAGGATGTAAGTTACGGACGGGAGAGACATGCTCTCTCCTATCATACTCATCATTGGTGTCACCACCAGTAGCGACATTCGTAGGAATGTGCGTGGGCACCAGGTCATCTCAAGGGATTGTCATCTAAAGATCTTTTGCCTAAATGTAGCTGAGACGTGACAAGCGATACAATTCTTTATTTTCTGCAAACACAAACAATAAAAGGAAAATATTAAATTAAAAACTCGTGGGTTTCCTCCCACGCAGGGCTTTGTTTAACATCAATAGCTCGATGGATAGGAGTGCTAATTTTCGGTTTCAAAGGCCATTTATCAAGCCATCTCACATATCCCTCACCTTTTCTTTTCTTCCTTCTGTGGGGTGGTGCATTCTTTTGAACTTGTGGTGGTGGTTCTGGATCTATCCTAAGTATTAACTTTTCAAGTTTGGGCTTAGTTATTTCATCCATCACCTCAAAGTTTAACCTTACCCTCTTAGCACTAATGATTTCCCTAGTTTCATGGTCCTCTAAGTTTCTCTTTTTATACAGGACCTCAGACAAAGGTGTGTTAGTGTGGATATTTTCCAATATCTCCACATACGTTTTGGATTGGGAGTCTACCTTAGTCTCTGCAAACCTTTCCAGGAAAAGAATTGGTGGGGTGTAGGGAGGAAGAACGACATTAGGTGCTTCTTTCTCTACCTCTTTGACAACCTCCCTTTTGGATGGTGTCGGTGGATTTTTCTCAATCTCTACACTCTTCTCACCAGAACTCTCCTCAACCTCATTATCACTCTCCTCAACCACATTATCACTCTCTTCAACCTCATTATCACTCTCCACGGGATTCTCGATTTGTTTTTCATTAATGGTTGTTATAACATCCACATGCTCCTCGGAGGAGGGTCCTATAGGTGTCTGTGCAAGCAGGGAGATTTGAGTCTCCAATCCCTCAGTGTGAGTCGCGAGGGACTCGTCCATAGTGTTTATCTGCCTAAGGGTTTCATAAGTATCGAGATGTTATCTTCTAAGCTCTTCATTCTGGAGAGTTTGTGTCTCCACAAAGTGCTCCATCATAGATTCTAACCTAGAATTAGTTGTTGTTTCAATGAAATCCTCCATTAATGTTTTGAGGTTGGAATTAACAGATTCTTGGGGTTCCTCGAAATATTGGAAATGGTGATCGTAGAGGAAATTTGGGTGCGGTTCCTCGAGATATTGGGAGTGAGTCAGTGTCTCATTGAAATCCTGCATTAATATTTCTAGGTTGGAATTATGAGATTCTTGCGACTCCTCAAAATGTTGGGATTGGTAGTTGCAGAGGCAATTTAGGTGAGAATGAGTTAGTGATGCATTGAAATTCTCCATTTGTATTTCAAGGCTGGAATTATGGGATTCTTGCGATTCCTCGAAATACTGGGAGTGGTGATTGTAGAAAAAATTTGGGTGATACATAGTAATGAGTGCCTTAGTCTATACGGTGCAACAACGGAATAACAATATTGACAGTTGGTCCTCGACAACGGCGCCAAAAACTTGATGCGTCCGCTAGTGCACGGAAATATCGAAGTAATACAAAATATTGTCGAACCCACAGAGACCAATATCAACCTACCGTTATCTATCGTTGCTTTGTAAAGCTAAGGCTAATGAATGATTGATTAAGGGGAAACTAAGACTAAAACTAAAAATGAACTTAGAAAATATGATAATAAAGAGAGGTCGGAATATGGATTCCGCGTTCCTAAAGGACTTTGTAGAATTCGGGTGCTAATTACAACTATAACTTAGTTCCGTAGAATATACCGACTTAAAAACTCCGCCTCACGCTCTCGCGGTACTAACTAAAGTCATGTTCCCTAATCCCAAGATTTTGCTGTCGCTCGCCCGGTAACTAGGAAATATATTTTGAAAGCCAATAATATCCTAAACGTATCTAAAGCGCTCTCGCTGTATTAAGATATGCTGCTTAATTTCCACTATCCGGTTCGACCCCACGCTCTCGCAGTGCCGGCTCTAACCATAATTAATTTCTCACTCTCGTGACAAAATCATGTTAAATCACCTCTCACTCTCGTGACAAAGCCATTTAAATTAGACTTGGAAATTAAAACCAAAACAGGATTTTAATCATAAGTTCGCACCTATTATTTTCTACCGAGTCCCGTCGGTAGCGACGGTCCTCATACGCCGAACTCAAAACTATTTAGTCGGACATGGATAGGAAAATAAACATGCAGATATGATAATAAACTAAAATCAGAAAAATGCTTTGAAAATTAAATAAGAAAACGATAAAATAAATAACAATAGATAAAAACCTGGAATAAATGGATGCTTTGAATAATACACTGAAATCTTGAATACGAATCTGATTGCAGAAAATATAATGGCAGAAAATAGAATCCTAAAACTATATTGGTAATAGTCTCCCAATGTGGAGAACTATTACTTTTACATCAATGAGAACTGCTAAAAACTAAACAAGAAAAACCTGGCGAAAAGAGAGAGAAGAGAAGAGAGTTTTGTGTAGCAAACTGCCTCCTTTTATAAATTGAGAAGTTGGCACAAAACAGGGAGAAAAAATCTCTAGTGGAAGTTAGTGGCCGAAAATATGTGAAGACTTGTTGAACGTTGTTTGAGTTGAATTGATACGTTGAGTGGTCCACGTAACTTAAACTTGAATTCTGGGAATTATGCTTGTGCCGGTCGCCATAGTCATGTGACGAGGGTCACACTGCTTGGCCGTTACGGTCGCCACACTTTTCCTTCCTTTTAGTGTGGCCCTCGTCACACTTTTCCAACTTTTGCTTGTGGTGGGCCCCACCTTTTTATTTTATTCTTTTCTTCTTTTCATTCCTTCCATTTTCTTTCCTTCCATTTTTTCTCCTTATTAATTCTTTCCTTCCATTTTCTCTCCTTCTTAATTCTTTCCTTACATTTTCTCTCCTTCTTAATTCTTTCCATCATATTTTCTTTTTCTTCTTCAATTCTTCTTTAATTCTTCATTAAATCTTCACTTTCCGATAAATTCCGATCCGACTCGAGTACCTGAAAAACATAAATAAATGCGGGTAATGTAAAGCATAAATCAGAAAAAAGCGAATAAAACATTATAGAAATTCATGCAAGTCAAGTCAAATACACGATATAATTTTGCGTTATCACTCTTCCTACACTTCATCTTCCTCGCTCAAATTCACCATAAACACAGTTCAACATCATCATTTCTCCTTCTTCTCAAACTCGTCGCCGCGGAAACACTTTCCTCGGGAAACACTCCTCACTCAATGCATTGTTTCCTCATAGCGACATCTCCACGGCGCGGCGGCGGTGGAGCTCCTACCAAGACTCCCACAACAACGCGACCATCTCTCCATTACGCGATTGAAGAAAACTGAAACAACCAGCATAACGTAATCAAGGCGAAAGAAACCATCAAACCGGAATCGTAAACATGAGCTCTGAATCAAAATGTTCGTACCTGCGCGACGACGGAAACGATGATAAAAACACTTCAGGTGCGATTACATCGATCCTGCTGCTCTTTTCTCGTTGCGATTCGTCCTCTTCTAATGTCGTGGTTTTTGAATTTTCCTGAGGAATTGTAGTTGTTATTGCGTTCTTGATGTTGTTGTTGCGAATAGGTGATGCCAAGAGAGTTGATAAAGAATGAATCCAGCCTTCAAACACGCTTCAACAGTCACGAAGAATGGAGTTGTTCAGGTACAGAGATCCTACGATTTCTCTATTTTCTCTACGATCTGCTTCTTCTTCTTCCTGCTATGACGTTGTAGCTTCTTGTGGTTTGTTGGATTCTTGCGTTGTAGGTGCGTGTGAATCTGTGAGTCTCTGTGCTGCGAGGCGAGATGTTGATAAATTCTGCAGATATTGAATCGATGAAAATGATTTGAAGATGTTGAAGTTTGAAGAGTATTGGAGAATTCATCTGGATTTGTAGAATGGAGATTGAAGATGATGAAAACGGGAGCAGAGAGCCAAAAGAAAATTCGAGAAAGGTGGTTTTTGGAAGGTTCATAAGAGAGAGTTCTTTATGGCTTGTAACTGAAAAAAAGAGTTGTGAACTCTCAGTTATATTTTCTTCCCCATTCTGTTATGAGTTTTTGGATTTTGTTAGAGCTTTTGTAACTGAATTGTTATGAATTTCTGCTGCTATGTAATTTTTCTGTTGTGAATCTATTTACACTATTATCCGTTCATTCTTGCTGCAATGTGATTCTGTTGGAATTTTTTCTGAAATTTCCTGCGTGAAATTGTTCCGTTTTGGCCGTTATGTTGCACTTTTATGTGGCACTTGCGTTTAGTTATCCCTTTTCCCTGTTATGGATCTTATCATTTATTTATTTTTTCCTGTTTCTATCATTTTTATTTTGTAATTTTCTTACTGATATCTGCTGCTATATGAACTGTGATGGCATTATCTTCTAATAAAATTTCTGCTGTGAAAATGTATTTTTTTGCCATTGAGTTTCTGGTGTGAATTTTTATTTTGCTCCTATTTGCTTTGATAGTAGTAGTAAACAAGATAGGCCCTTGTAAAGCAGGACATTCAATCAACGGTCCAATCAAGTTGAAAAGATGAATGGATGTGCTTAAAGCGATAACTCTTTGATCAAGAACACTAATAGGCACTTCAATTCTAGACAATCGGTGGCACTTATGCCTGCAATGAGACGCATAAAAACTCTACCAGGGCGAAAAATGTTGGTCTTGTCATCAACAACAGCGGATGTTTCACTTCCATCTAAGTCCAGAAATCCATCAACAATTGCAACATTACATTTCCTTTCATGATATTTTTCTTTCAGAAACTGTATAATTTCCAAAGCCTTGGCTATTTCCTGAATGTTGGAACTTGGATATAGAAAAATGCCATGAGTTTTATTGTGAATTAATTTGAAAAAACATGGATTGAATTTGAACATGAGAAAAATATGGGTATTAGATTTCGATAATTGGAATTGGTTAACCAAAAATGGATATGGACCAAGAATGGATCTAAATGTGGACATTGAACCTAAAAATGGTTGAAAGTGGATTATGGTTTTGACGAATGGACATGGTTACTTAGAAATAGATCCAAGAGCGGTTTTAAATGTGGACAAAAGTGGTTTTGGAATAGAATTTGAATTCTAAAATGGACATTAAAAATGGTTTTATAGTGGGTTAAAATGATTTGAAATGTGGACTTGAGTTGGTTTGGAGTTGGGCTTTGATGAATCACGATGTATTATTTTGCCTCTCGTTACTTGAACCCCGAGAAATTAACCATGAGTGATCCTTCCAATCTTGTATGCTTCATATCTCAATCAATCAATTAATGTATCAAAGTAATCCTTAGCCAAAATAACTCCCATAAGAAGAATGCCTTGCTTCACAAAGAATCCGCAACTTCATATCTTGTGCCATGATTCATGCTTCACAATTCAACCCACAAAGACATCCTAGCTTGATGGCCAATGATCTTAAAAATAAGTGCCCAGAGGAGACATTTGAAGATGAATATGAAACTATGGCAAGAAGTACGCCCAATAAACCTTTGTCATAAAACCCTAATCCTCCTGATCTTCCAATAATGATCATTATTAAACACCAGTGAACCCCTGATTCTTTCTGAGGAGTATGATGAATGATGAAATGACTTGAACTGAGAAAAAGCCAAACCCTTATTCACACCAAAGAAATCCTGACTCGCTGCTTTTGATGAATTCTCTGAATAGGAAAACCTTGCAGCTTGGTGAACCTCCGAATAGGGAGATATTCGCAAGAATGTAAATTCCAACCTCGCTTCAACTTGACTAAAGTAGGAACTAACTGAGTCACCTCTGCATAGGTCCAACACTGATAACAAGAAAAATCCTTTGATCCTCGTCTTAGGAGCTCAATGAAATGTATGATTATGAGGTATGACCTAATGGAAAATGCAGATGAATGTGAAACAAAAGCCAGAAAAAGTTAGAAAAAAGAGAGGGAAAATTTTGGGGTGCTACACCCATTTACAGTTCAATATTGATAAGATTCAAATGGCAAAGTTTGAAAAAGCACTTGTGGGGGAGGTTTTGGAATAAGGTACTACTTATGCTATCCAAGATGCCCTTGATGCTGAAGGATTCTTTGGAATTAAGGCTTCCCCAATGGGGGCGAACCTTTGCTTGCTTGAGGAGAATGTTGAGAGAGCAGTGAAACTCTTGATCCAAGAGGTCAGGGAGTGGGTTGAGAAATGGTTTTTGAAAGTACGTCCATGGTCTACGGATGATATTGATAATGAATGGTTCACTTGGATGAAATGTTTTGGTCTTCCATGTCATGCGTGGAATGATTAATTCTTCAAATTTATTTCTGGTTTGGTTGGGTCGTTTGTCTGTTGCGATGAAGAAACAAAGGAGAAAAAACACTTTGATGTGGCTAGATTTTTGATCGAGACCAAGTTTGCAATCAATTTGAATGGAGATTTTAATGTAGAGATTATTGGAAGGGTTTATGGTATCAAACTTGTTGAAGATTACCATGGTACAAAAAGAATTGTGGTTCCTAAGGATGAAGAAGAAGTGGAGGATTCATATGAATCAGATTCTATGGGTAATGGTGGCGCGTGGGTTTCCTCGGAGGATGAGGAGGAAGGTGGGCTTAAGGAGGCTAGTCGTAGTGGTGGTGGCATGGATAATGAAAACTGTGAGTTTCCAGACGAAAGTGACAGCAACAATTCAACGGATATGACTAAAAAAGATCAACACGTGGTGGCTTGTGTCAGTAGAAAGGTAGATTTGGTGGGTTTCGTTTCTGAACTTACTGAAAAGGTTTCTTTTGTCGATGAGTCAGGTGAGAAAATTGTGGAGGATAAAGTGTTAACATTAAAAGAGGATGATGGATTATTAAATACGGATAAAATCAACGACTTATTGAGGGGACAATTCCATGTTGTCCCTTATGTGGAAGCTACTGACGTGGATCCTGTCCAGTTGAATAGGCGTAACACTTCTAATGTGTTTATGGGCTTGGTTGAGTCTGAATCTGATTCCTATATATTTAACTCAGGGTGGGCCTATTGAGCCGGTTGGTAGAACTAAAGCTAGAAAGAAAAAAAAATTAGTGAACGAGATATGTGACAATATCCAGATCCCATTTTCTCCATCCTATTTTTTTTACTCTTCTTCATTCTTCAGCTTTTAAACCTATGTTGGTGTTGGCTTCCTTCCATAAGACCAGTGTCGTACCTCAAAAAATGAGAACGACCTCGTGAAGCGCAATCGCATACCCGCGGGATGGACTTAACAGAGTCGCCGCCGATCTTTATTTATTCCCATAGAGGGAAAGAGAAATATTGAATAAACCCCTAAAATAAAGGACAAGATATGGTCATCGCAACCAATGTCTGAGTTCGGGATTCAGTTACGCAAGAGGAAGGTATTAGCACCCTCTCACGTATGTTGTACTCAACGGGAACCATTTAGTTAGGATGGAACATATGTTAGTTTATGGATTATTTTCTAATCTTCTACTTATTGAGTTGGGAAAGGAGAGATAGAGAAATGTTTTTAGATTATTATCAAGAGGGATAGAATCTAAGGAGGTTTAATTTATTAGGATGCTCGCCAAGACTTCGCAGTCTCGTGCCTACGTATCCTTATAAGGATGGAATAAGAGAAATCGTAGTTCGACTAAAATTTGTTGGTTAATTTTAGTGAAAGCTAAATTGTATTAATCAACACAAGAACCTTGTTTTACCCAAAGCAAATGAGGAGCGGGCATTTTCACCATATTGAATGGGTTTACAAATCTCATTCGTGCCACTTATCTCAACTCAATGGTTGTAGGTAAAATATTGCCCTAGTGTTTGTTAAGACAACATCTTTCATTTTGAAAAGGAATCTTTGACCTTATTAGATGCTTTGAAGGTTTTGTTTAAGAAAATACACTTGATGACGATCATGCATGGTTTGTTCATAATTATGAGGTTTTGGTCTCTTGATAATAATCAAGGTATGTCCATGAAAATGGAGATATTGAGTGTTTGGATATATTTTAAGAATGATGAACATTTGATAATGATCAAATGCTCAAAGAGTTTATGCTAGAGCGTTAAACTCTAACACTCTCTATCATTCAAGATCGGTTGTGAAAAATATTTATTGGACAACGAGATCTTGATGATAATCAATTGCTCAAAGAGTTATGCCAAGATGCTAAATCTTGATGACTCTTATTCATACAAGGTTATTATGAAAATTGTTTATCGGACAACGAACACTTGATGATAATCAATTGCTCAAAGAGTTATGCCAAGATGCTAGATCTTGATGGATCTTATTCGTCCAAGTTGTTATGAAAATTAATTATTGGACAACAAGCTCTTGATGATCATCAATTGCTCAAAGAGTTGTGCCAAGATGATAGATCTTGACCGCTATTATTCGTCCAAGTTGAGATTAAGCGTTTTAGAGACGAAATAAGAGAATGAAAAACTACCCCAATGCGCGAGGCTCGGGACTGATCATTCAAGGGTCCTGCTAGAATGTTGGATTCCAATAGTCCTCCTCTTTTGTACTTATTTGAAAAAAAAGTTTTAACTGTCGATTTTAAAAGTCAACTCGATGCTTGATCGAGGTTTGATTCGTAAGTTGTAAATAGTTTGAATTGGTAATGTTTTGAAATAACTAGCTTGATCTTAAATATTCAAACTTATCTTGAGACTAATCATGTATCCATTGTCTTGTCTTATCTTAAACAATAAGTAACAATATAAGCAAAAAAATATAATTATCCACCACTTCAAATGATAAACCAGTCATACAAACCTACTAATATTTAAGCTAAATAAGTCAAATCCAAGTTGAAATCAATTCTTAAATACCTAATCTTTGAAAGAAGAACTATTATTTTTATCATCATTTTTTTAAATGAACAAGACAAAACCCGATTCATACATTTAAAGATTATAACAAAAGAAATATGTGTTTAAACAAAAATATTCATAAACAATGATAAATTAGTTAATAACAATAATCATGAAATGATAAATAAAATTGAAAAAAGAAAAAGAAAAAGAAGTTATAAAAAGGTAATTTGTTTGAAGATATTACAAACTAAAGAAATAGAAAGATTAAACTTTTTATTTAACTAAGAAAACTTAATCACATAAGAAAAATAAAATAACAAATAAATTAAAAAAAATGGCCCAAAGGGGGGGTGGGGGGGTTTGAAGGAGCAAGGGAGTTTTCACCCCAGTTTACAAGTGGGGGGCGGGTTGTACACGGGTCAGGAGGTCCATACTGGGCCTCAACTGACCCGGTTCAGTTCACACAAAACAGATTGAAAACTGAACCAACAAACTAAGGAACGGCTGCATAGAAAAATGGAAGAAGAAAGCTCGCTTAAAATGAAAAAAAACAAGTACGATCAAGATCAAAAACACGCATCAGCAAGGAAGAAACATAAACTCCTATCCTTATTTCATTTTCTCGTAAATCGCTTCATCACTCTCTATCACATTCTCACCCTCTAATCGATTGCTCTCTCTCTCCGTGTTCATCTCTATCGATTTCGTCTCTCCGCCTCAATCACTCTCTCTGTTGCGCGTATATTTCCACAAAACAACAATCACAACTAAATCGAACCTTCACTCATGAAATCGTCCTCTCTCTGTTTCTCGAATCAAATCAAAGCAGTTTGAAAGCTTCCATTCTAGTTTTTAACATCATACACTCAGTTACAAATATCAACATATCAGTTTGAAAGATCATGATATCAGTTTTGTACATCAATACTCAGTTCATAGAAATCAAGTAGAGAATAACATAAAGCAAGCAATCAAGGAAGCAAAGAAAACAGAACGAAACAACGAAGAAATAGTGCGAAACAAAATTATACCAATCGTGCAAGGATGTTCAGGTAACTCTTTTACTCCTTCTTGCAGATTTTTTTTCTTTCTGCAAATGACATTTTGAATGTCTGTTTGAAGCTTTGTGTAATGATGGTGTCCTTTTGGTTTGATGAGTTTAACGTATGAGTTCAATGTTGTGGTAATAGATTGTTTTTTCTCTGTGGGAAATGTTTGGATGCTGATGTTATTTTGAAATTTTTCTCTCTGGTTTTTTGTGATATTTGTTATGAGGGTGATTGCTTTTTCTGATATGAATGAGTTTGAACTTTGCAATTGCTGAGGTTCTCAATCTTGCCTCCTCTTCTTTGAACGGATGAATGGTTTAAATAGTGCAAAAATTAGGGTTTAAATAGTGCCCTGCGGTACTTTCTAAACTATGTATTTTCTGAAATCTGTACTTTCTGAAATCTGTCCTGTTCTGTCTGTTTGTAAAAATATGACTTTTGGTGGTCCCTTTATACTTCTTTGTCACATGCTATTTGAAATCTTGAAATGCCTTGTAGCTCTTGAAATTTGATGTTATGTGAATGAAGTTTGTTATGAATATGATTTTGAAATTTGTGGATGAATATGATTTGTGATGGTTTAGATTGGAATTGTGAATAGTATTGTGAATGAATTTTTTTTGTGAATTTTGGAATTAATGGAATTGGGATTGATGAATGATTTGGTTTATGAATTATGGTTTGATTGTTTGTAGGTGAGAAAGACATGGAACATGAGAAGACATGGCTAGGGATGGAAGACACATGAAGAAAAAATTGTGGCATGGTGAGAGGAAAAGCATGAAGATTAAGATTAGGAATGGTTTAGACTTTTAGGCATTGTGAAATTTGGCTTGAGATTGATCACCATTTGTGTGACAAAAATGTAAAGGCCTTGCTAATTACAAATTTTTGTTGTGAATTTTGGTTCTTATTGGAATGAATTTGTAGTTTACAAATTTTGTAATACTTTGAATGATCTTGAATGCATCCTTGGTTCCTTATTTGACTTGAAAACTTTTTAAGGCTTGAAGAAAAATGGCTTGCAAACAATTATTTGATTTGCACAAATCCATCATGAATGGTCACAAAGTCAAACCTTTAACTAGTCATAATCTCCTGGCCTAAAACCAAAGTTTAACTTGAACCCAATTAATCGTCATTTGAAACCGATTCTTATCATGGTTGGAAGCATAGTTGGAGTAAATCAAGACTAAACTTGAAACAATCATTCAAAACACGTATTGTAAATGGGCTTGAACCACTTGAAACACCTCTTGAAAATGACTTGAGACATGGCCTAAAATCATCTAGAATCATTTTTGAAATATGACTTAAAAACACATATAAACCAGATGATCATTCTTTGAACTCCAAGTAATTCATTTACCAAAAAGTCCATTTGAATCCATCTCTCAACCAAACCTTGATTAAATTGGACTCATGAAAATCAAAAACCTTTATGACTAGGTGAAATAGTCATAAGAGGTTAGATTCAACAATGAGATGCAAATGAGTTAAATGACTGCAAAGCAAATGAAAAGAAGAAACAAATGCAGATGAATGGCTTTAGGTGGGGGGAAATTTAGGGTATGGTCGTTGCCCCTATTTAAATATCTTTATTAGATAGCATGACTGATGATAATCCTTATGAGATCAGGGTGAAAGGTGTTTAAATACAGAAGACCTAGAATTTTCCCCTAAGTGCAATATGTTATGTTGTGGACTGACAGACTTCTCTTTTTGGTTTGTTGGGGATATGATATGAAATGCAAAGAACCTTAACATGATTTTATGATGAATGATGATAGATATGTAGGGAAAATGGAGACACATGTGGTGGTGATTCACAGGAAAATGTCAATAAAAATAAGTAAAGACACTTTGGGGATGACAAAGCACTGGGGAAACAGAAACAAACTGGAGAAATCTAAAGTGATTGATCAAAAGGTTCAGACATGACCAGGTGACACTTCAGAAGAAATGATCCATACTGGAGACTGAACCAGAAAGATGGTCTCCATTGGGGAATATCTAGAGTAATTGATCAACGGGTTCAAACATAACCGGGTGACATTCTAGAACAAAAGGCAACACAAGACCCTCATAACGATAGAATCAAATAAAATAGGACCCTCATAGTGATAGGATCATGTAAAACAAGACAAAATCCTCATACCAATAGGATTGAACAAAAACAAGATCTTCATCATAACAATATGATCAAACAAAGTAGGGTAGAATCCTCACAACGATAGGATGGAAAAAGAGCAAAATCCTCATAGCAATAGGATTATGCAAAATAAGACCCTCATAGCAATAGGATCAAACGAGAATAAAATCCTCAAACGAAGACAAGATCCTCATAGCAATAGGATCAAACAAGACAAAATCCTCATAACAATAGGATTGAACAAAAGCAAAACCCTCATAAAATAGGATCAAACAAAGTAAAATCCTCATAATAATAGAATTGAATAAGAACGCGGCATGATCCTCATAGCAATAGGATCGTGCAAAACAAGAACAAAATCCTCATAACAATAGGATTAAACAAAACAGGACCCTTATAGAAATAGGATCATGCAAGGATAAGGTAGGATCCTCATAGCAATAGGATTAAACAAAACAGGACACTCATAGCAATAGGATCAAACAAGGATAAGGTATGATCCTTATAGCAATAGGATCAAGCCAAACAATGTTGGAGTTTTCAAACAAGAATAAACATCAAAGCCTCTGGAAATTCCTTAGAATGAAGAGATCAAACGGGATCTTCAGGAAACGTCAGGAAAGATACAGGGTAATTAAACTCTTTTGTATGTGCCAAAACAATTGGACTTACACCGCAAGCAAAGGTATCATGACCAGCTTCCAACGGATTGATGCCAGTAACGACTGGACTTTAGCAAAGATGCTAACAACAATTGGACTTCAAGGGGATACATTGGGGATAACAAAAAAAGCAATGCCAGTGGCACCTGGACTTGGACACGAAATTGATGACGACCAAAGATCTCAACAAAGATGTTAGTAACATCTGGACTTGGGATCAAAGGGCTATAGCCAAAGACAAAGACCTGGGTTAACACCAAATGCACATGATTGAGCATGATATGAATGATCATGGTATGCAAAAGCTAATTCTACGGAGAGACAAGGAATCTGGAGACTCAATGGGGAATAGATAAACATATCCACTTTGCTGGGGAAGAAAAGAGTCACAAGGAAATCATCGGGGAATGAAGTAGTCAAGAGATTCACTAGGGAACATACGTCCACTTCACTTGGGGAAGTATGAAGCCAAGGCAGCTTACTGGGAAAAATAAGGTAACTTCAGTGGGGAACAAAAGATGACTCCACTGGGGAGTAAATCCTTAACACCAATAACATGTATCACAAGATGGACACTGGGGATATTCTCTTCGATCTTGAAAATCACACCTGATCAAAGGATCAGTCTAGAAGTGTTGTTAGTTTATGCTTTAATGGGGATTTTTGTTGAAATGGTCTAAAAGTGCTTATGCAACCTTGAGACTTCTTGGGGAAGAAAAAATTTCCTTTAAATCCTTCCACAGGTCAAAGCAACTTTATGTTCTTACATTATGTTTTCAAAAACTATTTTTTTTTAATTCAAAACATTTCACTTTCAAAATCATTATTAACAAAAAAATAACATTTTTCATAATAATGAAAAGCAGAGAAAGCATAAATGAGAAGAATTGAATGGGAAAAAATCTGATTTTATTCAAGAATGGTAGCTTTCAAATGGAAAAGCTCTATGAAGTATTTCAATTTGAAAATGACAATAGGAAAGGGTTACATTAAATTCAATGACAACTACTAGCCCTTATAACTAAGACTTCCCAAATCCTTGCTTCTGACGAGAGCGGATGGGTTAAACTTCTGCTTTGATTCTTATGCAATGGTAAACACCATATGATGCAATGAAATGCCTTTTGTCCCTAACTTTTGCCTAGATCTCCCTTTCAGGTTTTCAATCCACTGGGACACTCATTTTTGCCTAAGCCGCCCTTTTAGGTTTTCGAATTAGCAAGCTCTTATTTTTATTTTTATCCCTAACTTTTGCCTGGATCTCCTTCATAGGTTTTGATCCACTGGGATACCCATTGTTTCCTAAATCGCATTTCCAGGTTTTCGACTTAGCGAGCTTTTTTAGGCATAATATTTTCTGACTGCATCAGAGTTCACAGGGTGTACAAGCTCTTCACCATCCATTGTTATGAGAATTAGTGAACCTCCTGAGAAAACTGTCTTCATAACAAATGGGCCTTCATAGTTGGGAGTCCATTTACCGTGCATATCTTTGTGAAGTGGCAAGAGTTTCTTGAGTACGAGTTCTCCTTCTCTGAATTCGCGGATACGGTCCTTCTTTTTAAATTCCCTCTTAATCTGCTTTTGGTACAACTGACCATGGCACATCGCACTCATGCGTTTCTCATCGATGAGGTTCAGCTAATCAAATCTCTCTTGGACCCACTCTGCTTCATCAAGCTTGGTTTCCATCAAGACTCTCATGGATGGTACCTCTACTTCAATAGGGAGGACTACATCCATCTCATACACCAAGAAAAAGGGGTTGCCCCTGTTGAAGTTTGCACTGATGTTTTGTATCCGTGCAAGGCAAATGGTAACATTTCATGTTAATCTTTATAAGTCTTCACCATCTTTTGCAGGATTTTCTTGATGTTTTTGTTTGCGGCTTCAACAGCTCCATTCATTTTCGGGCAGTAAGGAGAAGAGTTGTGATGTTCAATCTTGAAACTTTCACATAGCTCCTTCATGGTTTTATTGTTCAGATTGGTCTCATTATCTGTTATGATTCGGCTCGGGATCCCATAACGATAGATAATCTCCTTTTTTATGAAATGGGCAACCATTTTCTTTGTCACGTTGGTATATGAGGCAGCTTCTACACATTTTGTGAAGTAGTCAATGGCAACCAAGATGAAACGGTGTCCGTTGGAAGCTTTAGGCCCGATTGCCCTAATCATGTCAATTCCCCACATAGAGAAAGGCCACGACGATGAAAGAATAATCAGCAATGTTGGAGGTGTGTGCATCTTATCAGCATAAATTTGGCATTTATGGCATTTTCTGGCATATTGGATACAATCAGATTCCATGGTTAACCAGTAATACCCAGCTTTCAAAATCCTTTTAGACATGGCATGACCATTGGCATGAATTCCAAATGATCCTTCATGAATTTTTTGAATTAATAAGTCTGCTTCACGTCTATCAACACATCTAAGTAGAACCATATCATGTTTTCTTTTGTACAATATATCATTACTGGGGAAGAATTTGGATATCAATCTTCTCAGAGTCTTCTTATCAAGAGCGGTAGAATCAGCTGGATATTCCTGGTTTTGCAGATAGTTCTTGATGTCATGGAACCATGGCTTTCCATCAGTTTCTTCTTGGACTAATTGACAGTAGGCAGGCTCGGTCTTGCATTCAATTCGGATAAGTGGTGCTTCCTTAATGAATCTGGCTTTCCACATGAAGGATAGCATATCCAAGGCATCAACTATATGGTTTTTAGTCCTCGGGACATGTCGGAAAGTGATCTCATCAAAGTATTTGGTCAACTCCACAATATAAGCACGACATGGGATTAACTTTTTGTCACGGGTCTTCCATTCACCCTTAACTTGGTAGATCACCAAAGTTGAATCTCCACTCACTTTAAGAATTTTTATTCGGAGATCAATAGTTACTTCAATGCCTAGAATCCACGCTTCATATTCTGCAATGTTGTTTGTACATTCAAAATATAGCCTCGCTGTGAACAGAGTGTAGCCACCATTTGGATTCATCAAAACGACACATATGCCATGCCCACTATAATTAGAGGAACCATCAAACATCATCTTCCATCGAGAACCTGGCTTCGGACCTTCATCGGGACCTGGTTCTTCAGTCTTTCTTCACCAACATAATGTCTTCATCAGGAAAATCAAACTTTAGAGGCTCATAATCTTCAACAGGTTGATTTGCAAGGTAGTCTGATAAGACACTTCCTTTAATAGACTTTTGAGTTACATACTAGATGTCGTATTCGAATAACAACATATGCCAACGGGTGAGCCTTCCAGTCTGAGCAGGCTTGTCAAAAATATACTTTATTGGATCCATCTTGGAGATCAACAAAGTAGTGTGACAAATCATGAACTGCCTAAGACGCTTAGCAGTCCATGCTAAAGCTCAACAAGTCTTTTCAAAAATTGAATATCGGCTTTCACAGTCGGTAAACTTTCTTGCTTAAATAGTAAATGATGTGTTATTTTCGTCCAGTCTCGTCATGTTGGCCCAATACACAACCCATAGATCCCTCGAGAACAGTCAGATACATGAACATAGGCTTTCCAGGAATAGGCGGAATCAAGATGGGAGGTTCTTGCAGATCACCACCCGAACTCGAACCCGATCCCAAAGGCTATTCGGGTGGCAAAATAACACCTACGCCCACACCCGTTGGGTTTGGGTTTTTCCAGCCGAACCCGAACGCGCAGCAAAAACACAAAAATACAAAAGCAACATTGAAATTTAAAACACAGAAATTCCATTAAGGTCTCTCAAAGAAATTAAAGAATTAAATTACAACTTTTCATCAAGTTTGGTAACATTACAATTAAAATTAAGGTCTTCAACATATTAACATTACAATTAAAATTAAGGTCTTCAACATATTAACATTACAATTAAAATTAAAGTGTACATATATATTTAGGGGCACTTATGTAATTTCATGTCTAATCGGGTGTGGTTTCATGTTTCGGGTGTGGGTTTCACACCACCCAAACCCGCACCCGAAATATCGGGTGGCACCCAAACCCAGTCAACTCGGGTTTTCACCCGTTGACTCGGGTTCGGGTGCGGGTGGGCCCCGCAGGTTTGGGTCTTCCTGCCATCCCTATAATCGGAGAAGCCGTCCATGAAAAAGAAAACTGTGAAATGAGCGGTATTGTCCACAAGTGTATCAAAATGTGGTAGAGGGAAGTCGTCCTTCGGACTTGATTTGTTCAAAACCCTATAGTCTACACACATCCGGACTTTGCCATCCTTTTTAGGCACTGGCACAATATTAGCTACCCACTCAGGATACTTCGTAACTGCTAGAAAACCTGTATCAAGCTGCCTCTTGACCTTATCTCGAATCTTTAGAGCCATGTTCGGTCTAGTTCTTTGAAGTTTCTGCTTTACAGGTGGGCACTCTTGTTTAAGCGACAACTTGTGAACACCAATGTCTGTGTCTAAATCGAGCATATCTTGATACGACCATGCAAACACATCCATATATTCTTCTAAAATCTTGACTAATCTTTGTCTGACATCTGCCCCAAGTGTTGTATCAATCTTAACTTCTTTCTTCTCTTCATCAGTGCCAAGATTAATGGTCTCTACATGCTCTTTGTGTGGTTGGAGATCAGTGTACTCATACTCAACCATTCTTGCCAGTTCATCGGGAACCTCATATTCATCCTCATCCTCATCTTGGTAGATGGGTGAGTCAAACTTAAGAGTGAAAGCAGGGTCATTGGATTCAATATGGTTTTGGATTATTCTGCATGTTTGAATTATTTTGATTTTATTAAAAGAACAAAGAAAAATGCAAGAGGAAAAAAAGTTTTTTTGTAGTTTTGAAAGATTGCCATTTTCTTTAAAAGTAAAAGTAAAAAAAATTAAATGAAACAATGAGAATTTAACAAAATATCTTCATTAATAATGATAATTTTGAAAGCATATGGGGCCCTACAAAATAGTCTAATAGCCTTGGGCAGGGCTATGGAATTTTTTTTTGAAAACAAAACAAAAAGACAACAAATTACTTTGACGAGGGAATAATCACTGGGATCTCTATTGCTTCCCAATTGTCCAAAGCATCATCACACTGGAACACCAGATTGCTCAAATCTTCGTCTTCATTATCTTCATCAACATCATTGACTTGGAAGCCTTCATTGACGAACACTTCTTGGATAGTCTTCGGACGTCCTGTGGCAGAAGTAGATGCTCCTTCCTTAGTTGGTTTGTAACCCAACCCATAGCGGTCCAGCTTCGTCTTGACATATATGACTTCTCCCCAGCCTTTGGGAATGCCTTCTTCAATCGTTGATCTTATACTCTTGACAGATGCGAAAGATGGATTACCCTTACCCACTGGTTCCTCAACTTCCAACAGGACATCGTTGGCTATCTCAAGTGACTACTACAAAACGCTAAAACAACAACGCCAGGCTTACAATGCATCCTTTTATGCCGTTGTAATAGGTTAAAAATTTTGCGCCCAGGTAAAAGCTGAGTCATTTAATGACGGTTGAATGAAACCACCTTAGTAATAAATAAAATGTATCAAGCTTCGATTCCCTGCAACTACATTTTTTCGATTTTTAAGAGTACATTTAGTGTGTGTCAATTAAGTCCATTATTTAAAAAATAAATTGTAAATTATTTTATAACGGTTAAGATGAACAACCATAGTAATAAATGAAATGTAACAAGCTTCGATTCCCTGCAGCTACATTTTTTCCATCTTTTAGAGTACATTTAGCGTGTGTCACTTAAGTCCATTATTTAAAAAATAAATTGTAAATTATTTTACAACGGTTAAGATGAACAACCGTAGTAATAAATGAAATGTAACAAGCTTCGATTCCCTACAACACATTTTTTTTCCTTTTTTTAGGATATATTTAGCGTGTGTCACTTAAGATTCCACTACGCTTTGTTTCTCCACTGAGATTAAAAGGTTTACTGATAAATTAAAATAAAACTTATTATGTATTTCTTTCATAAGACGCCCTAATCGAACAAGTGAGCCAGAGACACCCTAACCTTTACCCTCTTCGTATCCATTCATTTGGAGCTCAAATATTGCTCAAATAAGGTACTCTTCAACATCTTCATTCCTTTTTTTTTGGTTTATGCTCAAATATTGGCCGTCTTCATTCATTTGCTTCTTCAGCTTCGAAGTAAGGTACTCTTCAACATCTTCATTCCTTTTTTCTTAGTTTATACTCAAATATTGACCGTCTTCATCATTCATTTGCTTCTTCAGCTTCGAAGTAAGGTTCTCTTCAACATCTTCATTCCTTTTTTCTTTGTTCATGTTGTATATGCTCAAGTCAGAATGAGATGTTTCATATGCTTTACGTTTAGTATGAGAATACATCTTCATTGATTTTTTCTTTGTTCATATTGTATATGCATATGCTTGAGTTTTTGGATTATATTTTGGTATGTCATTCACATTATTATACATGTATAAATTTCAGAAGTTGTAATGGATCGTTGTTGGATGAAAGCTAATAAATTAGATCCGATTTATGAGAACGGAGTTTGTGAATTCCTTGAATACGTTGATAAACATCTTCCCGGCAATGATGGTATCTTTTATTATCCTTGTGTTGTTTGCGCTAATATCAAAAAGGGTACAAAGAAAGAAATACACAATCACCTTTGTTGTGATGGTATATGTCAAAATTATATAATATGGACGTGGCATGGTGAGGTGGGTAATAAGGAAAGTCGGGCGTCACAAAATCAACGAGTGGAGGAAGATGAATATATGGAAGATCACCTAGAGGATATGTTCCGTGATATTGGGGAATCTTCTTTTATGAATGCTCATATTTATGATAATTTATGTAGTGATAAAGACACCCCTTTATATAAGGGATGCATAGAGTTCACACGATTGTCGGCGGTGTTAAAGTTGTTTAATCTGAAGTTAAAAAATGGATGGTCGGCTAAAGTTTCATGGAATTACTTGAATTGCTACAGCAAATGTTACTAGAAGATAACAAATTGCTGAATCATTGCTATGTGGCCAAGAAGATATTGTGTCCACTGGGTCTGGAGTATATCAAAATACATGCTTGCCCTAATGATTGCATATTATACTGGAAAGAGTATGAAGATTTGTTTCAATGTTCGAAATATGGTGTGCCGCGTTACAAGCTGAAGGCTAGCAATGGTGATGACAATGATCACTATGACAATGTTAGTAGGAAGCATCCTCCTGCTAAAGTGTTATGGTACTTGCCAATACTTTCACGATTAAAGAGACTTTTTGCTAATTCGAATGACGTAAAGAATCTTAGATGGCATACAGATGAAAGGATTCATGATGGAAACATTCGCCATGTAGCTGATTCTTTGCAATGGAAGAAAATTGATTCGTTGTTTCCGGATTTTGGAGTCGAGCCAAGAAATCTTAGGCTTGGGCTTGCCACCAATGGAATGAACCCGTTTGGTAATATGAGCACTAATCATACTTCGTGGCCTGTTCTTCTCAATATTTACAACCTATCTCCTTGGTTGTGCATGAAGCGCAAGTATATACTGTTAAGTATGATGATTTTTGAACCACGACTCCCGGGTAACGACATAGATGTTTATCTTAGTCCATTAATTGATGATTTACAACCCTTGTGGGATGAAGGCGTTGAAGTTGATGATGCATATTCTGGGGAAAAGTTTAATATGCGTGCAATGTTATTTTGTACAATTAACGACTTTCCAGCTTACAGTAACTTGGAGGGATACAGTGTCAAAGGACATAAAGCGTGTCCTATAGGTGAATATGATACTTGTTATCACAAACTTGAGTTTGGAAAAAAGACCGTTTACCTTGGGCATCGAAAATTTCTAAAACCGGGTCATCCTTATCGTAGATTGCGAAAGGCTTTTAATGGAGAGCAAGAGTTTGGTGAGGCTCCTAAACCTTTAGCCGGGGATGAAGTTTATCAACGACAGAAATAAATTAATGTTGTCCTTGGGAAGAGAGAGAAAGAAAAAGGTGGGAAGAGAGAAAAAGAAAAAGGTGGGTAGAGAGGAAAAGAAAAAGGGGCAGTTGCGAAAAATATATAGAAAAAGAGGTTCATCTTCTTTGATCTTCCATATTGGTCAAGTCTTGATGTTAGACATTGTCTTGATGTGATGCACGTGGAGAAAAATGTGTGTGATAGTTTGATTGGCACACTTCTAAATATTCTGGGCAAGACTAAAGATAGTAAGACTTCCCATCTTGATATGGAGAAGATGGGTATAAGAAAACAGTTAGCTCCAATAGAGAAAGGAAAAAGAACTTATCTGCCTCCAGCATGTCACACTCTATCTAAAAAGGAAAAGAAGATGTTCTGCGAGTGTTTGCAAGGTATTAAAGTTCCGCAAGGTTACTCATCAAACATCAAGAAACTTGTATCAATGAAAAATCTCAAGTTAATTGGTTTAAAATCTCATGATTGTCATGTATTGATGCAATAACTTCTACCAGTGGCTATCTGCGGGATCCTTCCAAAAAATGTGAGAGTAACTATAACGAGACTGTGTTTATTCTTAAATGCCATATGTAATAAAGTTCTTGATTTCAAAAAATTGGATGAATTAGAAGATGAGGCTGCCATAATCTTGTGTCAATTGGAGATGTATTTTTCGCCATCATTTTTTGACATTATGGTTCACTTACTTGTTCATCTCGTATGAGAAATCAGAATTTGTGGTCCAGTTTATTTAAGGTGGATATATTTAATAGAGCGATATATGAAGATCTTTAAAGGATATATGAAGAATCATCACCGACCGGAAGCTTCGATTGTTGAAAGGTACATCACAGAAGAAGTTGTTGAGTTTTGTACAAACTATTTGTCGGATGCAGATTCTATAGGAATTCCAAAGTCTCGTCATGCTGACACAGACGAAAGAGGTATTCAAGGTCTAAATGTTAGGTAAATGGCTCGGGATGTAGTTATTCAATCACATTTCTATATATTGAATAATATAGATGAGGTTCAACCTTTCATAAATACTCACAAAAGACTTATGAAGAAAAAATATCCCCGAATGAATGACAAGTTGTTGTTGATAGAGCATAATAATAGATTCATGGATTGGTTTAATAAAAGTGTATCTAATGATCCTAGTGCATTTGATATACTTAGATGGTTGTCGTACGGGCCAAAATTTTGTGTCATTACCTGGAGTGCATATGACATTGGTCATTATACCTTTTATACAAAATCAAAAGATGATCGTAGTACAATGCAAAATAGTGGGGTTATGGTTGAAGCCGAATCGATGTATTTCTCTAGTTCGAAAGATAAGAATCCGATATTGGAAACTACCGCGTTTTATGGTGTCATTGATGAGATTTGGGAGATTGATTATGTTATTTTCAAAGTGGCTTTATTTAAATGCAAGTAGGTTCCCAATAATAGTAATGGTGTAGACATTGATGACTTAGGATTCACCCGGGTCGACCTTGGCAAGGCATCTTTTAATACATAACCATTCATCATGGCTTCTCAAGTAAAACAAGTTTTCTAAGTTTCTGATCCATCGGACATATCGAGGAAATGGTCAATCGTTCTCCAAGGAAAATACATTCCTCTTAGTGATAAAAGTCTTGATATTCCATCCACACATTCTTACACAACACAAGTTCCTACCTCATATGATGAAGTTGATGGAGATGTCGTGCATGCTATACGACTCGATCATGAAGAAGGCATATGGAAAAATTAACAAGTACGTAATTTATTATTTATTCATAATATATTAATTGTATGTTATAGTTTAGAAGTATTTTTACTAACAAGTATAATTATTTGAAATCATAGGTATTTTGAGTCCAGACACCAGGCCAGGAGACAAGACACCAAGAGATAAGATACCAATACACCAAGTTACAATTACTTGAAGTTATGTAATGTGTGTAAGTTGTAATATGGTATATGTGATATTTTATTTATGTAGGTTGTTTGTTCTGATAAACTGTAATCTGGTATATGTGATATTATGAATATGATACGATTAATATTATTATGAAAACATTATCCCAAAATGTGAATTGTATTTTTGTGTTGTGCTGAGATATGGAGAACAATAATACAGGTAAGAAAATGGGATTAATTATAAAAGCAGGGTCATATTTGTTAATTTTACAGAAACTTTAACGACGGTTATATTTCATAACCGTTATAATATCTGGCGCGCTGTCCAGGAAAAAATAAATATCAAAACTGCGCTACGGGGAATCGAACCGAGGACAATTATATTTATTACAACGGTGTATTGTAAAACCGTTGTTATAGTTAGCGCGCTTTCTTGTTTATTACAATGCCTACAAGGCCGTCGTTGTAAGTATCATATATACAACGACAAACTACATAACAACGCCCCCGCCCGCGTCATTTTATGTCATTCCCAACCGTTGTTAATTGGGTTTTTCGTAGTAGTGAGTGCTTGAAAAGAAGTTTGTAAGGCATCCTCGTCAGCCTCAATGTATTAGAATGAATATAAATTACTTACCATTAGGCCCTCCTCACCATGGATAATCACCAACTTATCATCCACAACAAATTTCATCTTTTGGTGTAAGGTCGAAGTCACGGCGCTAGCATCGTGAATCTAAGGCCTTCCAAGCAAACAACTATAAGCAATGTTAATATCCATTACTTGTAATTTGATGTCAAACACATGTAGCCCAATCAAGATTGGCAGCTCCACCTCCCCAGTTATTGTTCTGCGCGGACCATCGATAGCCTTAACAACTAAAGAAGTAGACTTTATCTCTAACCCCTTATAAGCTATCTTAGCAAGCGTCCTCTTGGGTAAAACATTCAAAGAGGAACTGATATCTACAAGAAATCTTGCCAAAGCGTCATCCTGACATTTTACAGACACGTCCAATGCACGGTTGTGATTTTGGCATTCTCTCAGTAACTCTTCTCTTCTGAAACTGAGTGTTACATGCGGTAATATTTGCAATCACATTATCAAACTGGTCGACAGAAATATCCTGGGTGATATAGGCTTGAGATAGCAACTTTTGCAATGCACTTCAGTGACCTGGATAACTCATCAAAAAAGACAGAATGGAGATTTTTAAAGGGGTTTGATGAAGTTAGTCAATGATTTTGTAATCGCTCTTTCTTATTGTCATACCCTAAATTTTGACCACTAAGATTCCTCATCATTATGCAAATAATCATCACAATATGGACGAACCATCATACCTCATTAGTCTCCCCAAAGATGGGTGAGCATCCACTACAATCAAATTTAGGGTTTCAAGCCCTCTCAGAGCTCTTAGACAAAGGATCAATCAAGGAATGGCATGATCTTCAATTTGTCTAAACCTCTCAAATATCCACAATGGATCAAGAGGACTCCCACCTCAAGAATTAAGCACAATGTTACAACATTCCAAGTGGATTAAGCCTCAAGATCGCTAGTGTCACCAAATTAGGGTTTTGGTCGACTGGGGCCTCCAGATGGAAATTTTCCTCTGGGCATGAGCCAAAGGCTTCAAAGCACAAACTAAGATGCTCCAAGGGACATCATGAACCCAATCATCAAGTCAATTTTGCCTCAGGGGATGCATTCATAAAAAATCAGGAATTAGGGTTTCTTGACCTAATTCACCCCTGAGTTGACTTTTGGGACAAAACATGAGCCAAGACCTCAAGAGGGGATTTGAGGGTCTCTAACACACTACATTGATCCATTTTCAATAATGGATTGATCTAAGAAGCTTGATCAACAAGTTTCAAATTTATCAGAACAACAATTAGGGTTTCGCGGGAAAAGTCAACTGTGCCTTTGACTTTTGACCCAGGCATGCTCCCAAACCTTGGGACATGATTCAATACACCCTATAACACCTATGAAATTAATCCATCAAGTTTTATTTAGGTCAAGGACTTGATTTCATAGAGGATCGCACAGTTTGGAGTTCATCTGACAAAAAGTCAACTGTGCACAAAAGTCAACTTTGACTTTTTGAGATTTTTCACAATTATGGTTCTTTGACCCTAAAATGACGTTAATATGTGATTGGGATCATCATTCATCAATAAAAATCAAGAAAAGGGGGATAACTTGTAAAAGGTGTAACCATAAAAAACTTAGAAATTTTCTAAGTTATGGAAGAAAGTGGCTAGGGTACCAACTTCCAAGGATCATAACTTGAGATCCAAGCAACCATTTGGGCTGATCCAAAGATGGATTTGTAGCTCTCATGGCATACTTTAAAAGTTTCAACTACACCTCATTCCAATTCATCATAGGTTTTGAGTAATGGTTAGATCAAAATGGTTGAAAACATGAAATGCCACTTTTTCCAACACTTAGTGAAATTTTCACTAAGTCAGAATCTGTCTTGTTTTTTTTCCAAAAGTAGGGGGATTTTTCACTTGGATCCAAAAAGTATCAAGACAAAATATGATCACACATGTGTTGTATCATATAATAGCTTTCCAAAATGGCCAAAAACTCCATGAAACTCGTCTTAAGCCATGAGATATGACAATGACAATGTGCCATGCTACAAACTGTCATGGCAAGGCAGATTTGTGCATTTTGTTTGATTTGAGAAAATTTTGCAAATGACAAACAAGTTTATCCATCTGAACACCTCAAGGGGAGACCAAGGATGGACAAACACTGATCCATCAGCCTCCCAAGTCCTTGGAACCCAAAGTAGCATGCCAAACCTAGAAATGCCTAAAAGAGGGACAAGACTCCAATTTTGGTTTGGAGCATTTAATGGATGCACCAAAGTGGCATGGACTGAGTCCTTTCCAACTGAATTCAGTCAATACTTATCCAAGAACTAGGGAACCAACAACCTGTGCTCTAACCTCTAGTCAATGGCTAGAGGAGACTTGGATTCCTATTGATCAATATTTGCAAAACTTCTGCAGCAGTTGCCATTCACTATTGCTTACAAAACAAACTTGCTCTACTATAAATAGAGCTCATTTGTGCTCAGTTTGAGTACACCAAAACCATCAAACAGATGCTTTCCTCAAAATCTCTCCCTTCACTCCAAAATTGCCTTCCAAAGTAAGTCACTATCGGGTTTTGAGTTTGAAAGCAATTCCAACCAAAACAATCACACACACACACACACCTCATAAACATCATATAGAAGTGGTCCAAACACTTAAACAACATCTGGAACCCTGATTTCTCAAAATCACCATCCAACTGCTCAAGCTTTTAGCGGACTTGCAGTTGGGGTACCATCTTCAGTTCCAGCTTGTTTCAAACCACTCCAAGCATTCAGACACATCACTTGGCACCTAAGCAAGCTGTGCAAATCATTGGAACCAGCTTGAAACACCTCTAACACAAAACACGATCACCAGCTGCAAGAGGTAGGCCTGAGCTCTTCTAACTCTATGATCCATGCATTTTTTGCTGCACAATAATTTGGCCATATGTTCATAATTATGCATAGAGTGTTTACCCTCAATCAATTGCTTTGTTTGAATCGTGTATGGAATTTCTGAGCCTTCATGCAAATTTTAGGGTTCTTGAGGTTTCTCTTTGATTTCTTATTCCATGCTTAAAATAAATGAAATTAAAGACCATATACATGATCGTGAGGTGAAAACGAGCTGATTGATATGTAGATTACATGATATCATCAAGTATTCAATGAGATTGGATAAAAAATGCAAATTTACAGAAACAGAGGGTGGCGCGTGTTCTTGGCATGTTCTTGGCGCCATTTTTTGAATATTTGAATATTTGAATTTTGTGATTTTATTTAATTGATTCAAAAATTAATTTCTCTCTGAGTTTTAATGATTTTGAGTTGATTCTTTTTTTAATAATTCACAAAAATGCTAAAATATTTTATTTTGCCAAAAATTCCCGAAAATGTTATTTATTTCATATATCTGATATTTTTGCAAAAGAATTAATGTTTTATTTGTTTTTAACATTTGGAATATTTGTTCCTTCTTGATTTTCCAAATTTAATTGATTTCCAATCATTTTGTGGATATAAACATGATTTTTGAAACATTGATCCAAGATCACAATTTGTTTTCACACATGTTTAACAATTTTGATCATTTTAATTGAATTTTTATTCAATTAAAATATATTTTGAAAACAAATTAGGGTTTTGATTAATTCAACCCTCATCAAACTTTTTCAAACTCTTTGGGCCTCTAATAGAGTGTAAGACCTAACCCCTTTGTAAATGCACCACCTTTTGGGCCTCAGTCATTGTATAAGTCCCACTGTATTTTCAAAAACAACGGCGCGATCGTCGCCTTTTTAACAAAATCAACTAGGCCTCTCCTCGAGCTATAAGTCCCAATTCTTTTTCTTAAAACTCTGTGGGCCTCTAATAGAGTGTAAGACCCAACCCCTTTTTTAAACCAAAATAATTTGGGCCTCAGTGTATTGTATAAGTCCTGATACCGTCAAAAAGTTCGGCACGATCGTCGCCTTTTAAACAAAAATCATTTAGGCCTCTCCTTGAGCTGTAAGCCCCACCACTTGTACAAAAATAAATTATTGGGTCTTTAATAGAGTGTAAGACTCAATTCCCTTTTAACCAAACCCTTTTTGGGCCTTAGATATTGTATAAGTCCCTCTGCGTTAAAAGAAAAATCTCGGCGTGATCGCCAGTTCAAAAATCAACCCTAGGCCTCTCCTTGAGCTATAAGACCCATTTCTTTTCTAAAAAACACTTTGGGCCTCTAATAGAGTGTAAGACCCATCCCCTTGTACAAAAAAACTTTTTGGGCCTCACGTATTGTATAAGTCCCTCTGTACAGTTTTTTAAACAACGGTGCGATCATCGTTAAAACTTGGGCCTCTCCTTGAGCTGTAAGCCCCAACAATCTTTTTAAAGCACTTTCTCCTTTGATTTTGAATTCAAATATATGTTGTTATCAAAACTTTCTTTGTTGAAAAACTAACCAAACAACATGGAAGCTCTACAACGGGTAAGTGTTTATCCGCTTTCATTTACCGCTTTCATATGTACATAATTGTATTGTGGGGCTGCTTCACTGTAAGTCTTCTTTCACATCCTTTTATATACTTGTCACATATCCACTGTGTAATACTCGTATAGTTATTTAGAGTTTTCCCCGGCAACTACGTCTAGAACTAGGTAAAGCCATGTTGGTCACTCTTAAATACAAACAAAACTAGATCCCCCGTAGGATTCCAGATACAGTCTTCCCTCCTCTTGGGGTTAAACAATATGGAACAAAGAGAAAGGCAGTATTCTCAGTGAACCTTTTCTCAGACTGTCACCCTTAGAAATTGTCAAAGAAACACTAACTCCCCAGAGATGATCTTTTCTCCGTGAATGACATCTCTTGAGTTTCTTCCAAATTCAAGAACTTTCCTGGAATGATCTCTTCTCAGTGAATTGCATTTCTTGAACTTCTCTTGGTTTGGGGACCCACAGGCTTCCAAAAAGCATCCCCGCCTCCTCTTGGGCGTTGTACAAGGACCCTTCGGCTTCTTAGAAGTTCTCATGCCTTCTTTTGGGCTTAATACAAGGACCCTGACGACCTTTTAAAGGTATAATACAAAACTTAGTCATCCTTTGCTAGAGCAGTCTTTCCCGCGTCAAAACTCCGACCACTTTAGGGTTGATACTCATCCCTTAATGCACGTGCCTCCTCTTGGGCATTGTACAAAAGATAAAAGCTGTAGACTTGGACAGTCTAAGCCTCTTGAGTCTCAAAGACATTCTCAAGTTCCTTTCAAACATAGAAAGAAACCCCGGTCTCTCCCATGAGAGTTCCCCACACTTGGACCCACTTCAGGATCTCCCGAATCCATAGCGGTAAGGCAACCTCCTCTTGGGCTTTGTACAAATGATTCTCCCTAGCAGAGCTAACCTTTTCAGACTCTCTTGTTGAGTCAACCACTTTTAGCCTCCGTCTCGGGCTTTGTACAAGACATATGAAACACTCTCTTGTTAAGTATAAAAGACTCTCTTGTTGAGTCAATCTCCTTTTAGCCTCAATCTCGGGCTTCGTATGAGACAGCAAATCACTCTATTGTTGAGTATAAAAGACGCTCTTGTTGAGTCAATCACTTGTTCAAGACTCTCTTGTTAAGTCAACCCTTTTTAGCTTCCGTCTTGGGCTTTATACAGGACAGATAAAAGTACTCTCTTGTTAAGTCTAACCATTTCACCCTCCAATTTGGGCTTTATACAAGATACATTCTCCCCAACGGAGTCAAAATCCCTTTTAGCCTCAATCTTAGGCTTTGTACAAGATAGAAAGAACATTTTCCCCGGAAAAGTCAAACTTCCCGCCTCCTCTTAGGCTTTGTATAAAGAAAACCCCGGTTGAGTCAATCAACCTTTTAGCATCAAAGTTGTACCGTGCTCACATCATATAAACATCAACGACTCCTCTTTAGAGATGACAAATTCTCTCTCAGCCAAAACCCTTTAGCTTCACATCTTGGGCTTTGAACAAGATATAAACCACCTTTAGCTTCACGTCTTGGGCTTTGAACAAGACACCAAAACACCTCTTTCCTCTCGTAGAATAGGAGGAACTACGATCACTCTGATTTCCCTGTTTCGGGAATACGCAGGCATAAGATTGCAAAATCTTAGCGAGCATACTAATCAAAAACCCAAAATCCCATACCTTCACACATCAATCGAAAAACATCAGACCTAACATCTTACCAATAGCCTAGACACTGTTTTTAAGCGTATAACCCTAAAGAAGAACCCCCTCTTGATAGCATCTGTAAACCAACAGTTTTGACTGTTTAATCTCAGTTTGCAAGGAGGTTTAATTGGAGACATCTATTTTCCTTCCTTAATAAGCTCAACAACATAAAAAATGAATCGAACTGTAGTACCAAAGTGATAGTGATTCCAAACCACAAAAAACCGCGCTACAGAAAAGTGGCGACCACAGTGGGAGGCATTCTTTCTTGCATTCCCAAGGGATGAAACCTTAAGTTCTCGAAGTATCACAAAAATGGCGACTCTGCTGGGGAGTCATTGTCTGTATAGGATCATAAGACTAGAGGTCTAGGATGATTAAGAAAAATATATATACTGCTTTTCCTAATTGATATCTGTGTTTATTTTTCTGCTAATGGGAATGCGTGTGATGCCGCATGTGGAAAGATTGAGTATACACCTAAGATAGGTGATGGCATTATACGGGTAATCTTGCGGGGAGTGAATCCCAGTTAAGAGTCCCCGGTCGACCATCAAACTCAGTGGAGACTCCCTTTGCAGATACATTGCCGATACGACTTCGGTTGTTAAAAGTAGTGTGGTCGACTGGGTTATCTGAGAAGCTAAGGTTTTTAGTAGACTGAAACCATTTTGTAGTGCAGAAGCTATCGGGAATAGTTGTCACGTGATACTACCCTCAATTGAGATCACTCTAAGATGCATCAGCTCACTGGAAATCCGCTTGCTGTTGTTATCCCAATAGGGGTCAATGATTTTGCAGACAGGTACAAAAAATCACCAGTATAAACCTTTGGGGATGGGTAGAGCCTTGACTTCATGACACAGACCCTTTGACCCCATGTTTTTTCTATGGTTTTGTGTGCTGCATTCATACATTCATTTAAAAAACATTAAAAAACAAAGAAAAATTTTCTCTTCTAGTCTCTCTTTTTCAAATTAAACTAAGAAAATGGTTGCAAATGTCAGATAAAAAGATTGCTAATGGATTTCGGTAGAAGGAAAACTCATAAGTACACCTTCATGGTTCCAAAACTAGAGGATTTAAGAGGTCTGGTGAGAATGATCACCAACCCCGAGGCTTTCAGAGCCAAGTATAGAGGACTGTTATCTCTGTTAAGGGTTCATGTAATCGAAGGAATCCTGTCCATACTAATCCAGTTCTACGATCCGGTCTATCACTGTTTCATATTCCCTGATTATCAGCTAGCACCAACACTGAAGGAGTACTCTCACCTGACTGATTTGCATATTACTGACCAAGCTCCCTTTTCTGGACTGGAAGAAATTCCAAAGGATCAAACCATTGCAAGAGCAATTTATTTGGACGAGTTAGAAGTCAGGACTCACATGACCACTAAGGGGGGAATCCGGGGTTTTCCAGCCCAGTTCTTGACAAAGAAAGCTCTATACTTTGCTAGTATAGGGAACGTGGCCGCATTCGAGAGCATCTTTGTTTTGCTCACCTACGGGTTATTTTTGTTTCCCAACATCGATAACTTTGTAGATATCAATGCCATTAAGGTTTTTCTGATTGGAAACCCTGTACCGACCTAATAGAGTGGTTCATTTCCCACAAATGGACAAAGAAAGCTCTATACTTTGCTAGTATAAGGTTCATTTCCCATAACCCTGTACCAACAAATGGTTCTTTTCCCACTTTCCCAAGTCTGCTGCATTTTGGGATCAAAAGAATACTTTACGTTGGTCGCAGAGAATCATGTCTCTTACCAACTCTGACATCGATTGGTACAATCGAATCTATGACGGGATCAGGATCATTGACCGTTGTGGAAATTTCCCAAATGTACCCCTTATAGGAACTAAGGGAGGAATCAACTATCATCTAGTATTATTTCGTCGTCAATTTGGATACCCGATGAGGCATGTCCCACGTAATGCTCATCTGAAAGGTCTTTTCTTCAAGGAAGGAGAAAATGACAGGGCACTAAAGACGGAAATAGTGCACGCTTAGAAACACGTTCATAGGAAAGGAAGAGAGTCTCTAGGAAAACCAGACTGTGTCTCGGTGGAGCCTTATCTCCACTGGGTACAAACTAGAGCTCTCAAGCTGAGGATGCCTTACCCTCGTTAGGAAGTTCTTCCATTAAGGGACTCGGTCCTTTATTTTATGTCTGAGACCGAAAAACTTCAGGTTACGCTTAACAAAGTTCAGCAGGAGAAGAGGTCTTGGAGGAACAAGTACCGTATTCTCAATGTGGAGTGTAAGAAAATATAGCAGCTATTGAAAGATAAAGATGCTCTGGTTGAGATTTTAGAGCAACATGCTGTAGAAAATCAGGATGACCAAAGGAATTTGCTTACTCCTTTCACTTGGCAAAGGAATGACGACCTGACAACGGCCTAAGAACCCCGATCAAAGAAAAGGAAAGTACCAGAACCAGCACCTGAGCTCGCTTCAGAGAGGACTCAGGACCCATAAGTTTAGATTTCCTTTTACAGCACTTTGTAAATTACTGTATTTCCATTTCTGCAATCTTTGAATTCAATAAAATGGGGTTTCTCCACTGTTTGATATTTTCAATCCAATTGTCAAAGTTTACTTTGAATAACAACAAACAAATTGAATATAATCATTGCATATCATTCATCATTCTCATGTAACGCATTTTTCTTACCTACGAATCTCACGTTTGCGTCTCGATTCTAGAGTCAAACTGTCTCATTCATACAATACTCGGGCCAATCGTTAGAAAAAGATGGATGATCTTGAGGAAGAGAACAGAGAGTTGAGAGAAGAGATCGACACTCTAAAAGAGGATCTGAGAAAGCTTCATAATGACATGCAAGCTCTAGCAGAAGCTCAAATGCAACAACAAAGGACTATGATCTCAGATATCACATCAATGCCCATAATGGAAAATTAAGATCTTAGGTATAAAATGCTGAAAGATCGTCCCTGGGGCATGCCTATTAACTATATCTCGGAGGGATATATTCCGCCGATTACTGAAGATCCGGAAACTTCAGCAGGAGCCGCTGAGCCTGAAGGTTACAAACTTCGGGAAAGCGAATATGCCAGGGGTATGACAGCAACTCCTGACGGTTACAAACTTCGGGAGGCACCGAGAGTCTCGGCCATAATGACTATACCACCACCCGTGGTACACAGTGTCCCGCAAGGACAGATTCCATGGATACCTTCTGGTGGAAACGAAAGTATGTTCGACAGAATGAATGAGTTCCAAGAACAATTCCTGGAGATGCAGAAAGAACTGCAAGCCCTTCGCGGTTAGGATTTATTTGGAAAGGACGCCACAGACCTTTGTTTGGTCCCCAATGTGAAAGTTCTGCACAAGTTCCAGGTACCCGATTTTGAAAAGTACAAGGGTAACTCTTGCCCTCAAAGCCACTTGGTGATGTACGCTAGGCGAATGTCAGCTCAGACAAAGAACCAGGAGCTACTAATTCACTACTTTTAGGATAGTTTAACCGGTGCTGCACTCAAATGGTACATGGGTTTAAACCGCACTAAGATCGGCACTTTCAGAGGTCTTGGTGCTGCCTTTGTTCAACAATATAAGTATAACCTGGACATGGCACCAGACAGATATCAACTCAGATCGATGTCACAAAAGGACAGGGAAACCTTTAAGGAGTACGCTCAGAGATGGCGTGAAATTGCCGCTCAGATTTGTCCACCTCTTGAGGAAAAAGAGATGACAAAGATCTTCTTGAAAACCTTGAGCTTATTTTACTACGACAGAATGGTTGCCAGTGCGCCCAGTGACTTCACCAAGATGGTGGGCATGGAAGTTCGTCTTGAGGAAGCAGTCCAAGAAGGATGGTTAGTTAAAGACGCTGGATCATCAAGTAATACAAAACGATACGGTAGTGCTCTCTCTAAGAAAAAAGAGCAAGTTATTGGGAATATCTCTCTCGGAAAGCAAAGGCGACGATACCAACCAGTAGCATCCGTAACTCCTGCTATCAACCCCGCGCCTGTTCCTACGTATCAACCTCAGGTTGCTCAGAGCCAACCGAATCAACAACAATATCAGCAAAGGACACAACAACCTCTTCAGCAGGCTTGCCCTCCGTACAACAACAATCGTACAACGCGACCACCAGGGTTTGACCCTATACCGATGTTGTACGCAAAATTATTTCCACTCTTACTGGTCAAGGGACACGTCCAAACCAGGTCTCCTCTTACAGTACTGGAGAATCCACCTTTTTGGTTCAAAGCGGATCAGACTTGCCCTTACCACCAAGGAGGACCAGGGCATAACATAGAAAACTGTCTTAGTTTCAAATCTGATGTGTAAAAGCTTTTTAGGAGCAGGGACTTATCTTTCAAAGATACGAATCCGAATGTTCTCACAAACCCGCTGCCTCAATACAAGAAAACCGCAGTAAATTTTATAGAAGGAGAGTCCAACAACAGCTATCAAATTCATGATGTACTCTTATTAAGGGCCAACTTGGTCAAGATGCATTATAGACAGAGTGGATATTGCCATGTGCCACCTCATAATTATCACTAGTGTGATATCTTCTCTAAAAACAATCAGGGATGTTCTATGGTGCAATCAGCTCTACAGGAACAGTTGGATCTCAGGTGGATCCAAGAGACTCGAGTTCGTGGAGTTAACATGACTTATACAAGTTCCAACATCATTCAGAACCATGACATTCGTGCAATGAATGTCAACTTGGTGGCAGTGCACTTAAGGCAAAGCCAATATCATAATATGCCACGACATGATTACAATTCCTGTCTGACTTACTCGGTAAACAAATAGGGATGCTCTTTCGTACAAGAGGCCCTCCTGTAGCGAGCGAAACTAGACGTAGTTCTTAAGCACTGTCGCTCCTTTTGGGGTGACTACAGGTCGATTCATTTTTTATCCTATTGTGAGCTGATGAAGGAAGGGAAATAGATGTCTCCAATTAACCCTTCTTGCATACTGAGTTTAAACAGCGGTCTGTTAGGTTACGGATGCTATCAATGTGGGGGGGGCCTCTTTCTTCTTACTTTGAAAGAATGTTGACTTTTGGTAGGATTTTAGGTCTGGGATTCTTGAGGATATGGGATTTGAATTTTTGGTTTATTGTGCTCACTAAGATTTTTCTTTCAATCTTATGCCTACGTATTCCCGTTTACCTAAAATAGGGAAATCAGAGCGATCGTAGTTCCTCCTATTCTATGGGAGGAAATGGGTGTTTTTGGTGTCTTGTTCAAAGCCCAAGACGTGAAGCGAAAGGTGATTTGTATCTTGTTCAAAGCCCAAGATGTGAAGCTGAAGGTGTTGACCTTAGAGAGAATTTGTCATCTCTAAAGGGGGTATGTTTGTCACAACTGTTGGGTGACTGACTGTAAAGGAGGATTACTTTAACCAGGATACGCGGATCCTAACAATGCCATAATTTCCTTTAAAGGGGGTTTTAAACTGAAGGAGAAGACTTTAACTCAGTGTAGAGCAATGCCATCTTTCCTTAGGAATTTCTCATGCTAAAAGAGGGACAGTGGCATGGATGTAGATGATCCAGAGGCTTGCCGCTTACAGCGATTAGATGAAGGGGAAAGAGTTATTGATGTTTGTGTACTGTGAACGAGGCACAACTTTGATGCTAAAAGGTTGATTGGATCAACCAGTGGTTTTCTTATATAAAGCCTAAGAGGAGGCTAATATGTGTCTCGTACAAAGCCCGAGAGAAAGGCTAAAGGGTTTTGACTCAACGATGGAGTCGTTTTGGTATCTCGTATAAAGCCCGAGATGGAGGCTATTTGACTCAACAAGAGAGTTTTTTTGTATCTTCTACGAAGCCCGAGATGGAGGCTAAAGATGGTGATTGACTCAATGAGGGAGTCTTTTGTATCTCGTACGAAGCCCGAGATGGAGGCTAATGTTACTCTTTCAGTTGAGTGACAGGTCCAGTATGCTGATTTAAAAAGAAAATCAGTTCTTATATGAGTAATGTTGTACTAAGGGATTTTGATTCGAGGATCAGGGATATTTCCTGTTCTTTAAGGAAGTAGAAAATCCGAAGGTTATTGAGACTGTCCGAGTCTACGGGGTTCCTTCCTTTTTTTTTTTTGAAAGGGTGCTTGAGAATGTCTTGGAGACTCAAGGGTCTTAGACTGTCCAGGTCTAGAGTTTCATCTTTTGTACTATGCTTTTGAGAAACAGTAGTAGACTCTTGGAAAGACTGCTATATTAAGATGACTGATTTCTGTTCCTATACCTCTAGGAGGTCGTCGGGACAATTTGTACGAAGCCCAAGAGCAGGCTAGAAACTTCTAAGAAGCCGATCGGTCCTTGTATTAATCCCAAGAGGAGGCTATCATTCCCGGAGGAAGAGATCATTATATGAAGCCTAAGAGGAGGCTGTGAATACTTCTAAGAAGCCGAAGGGTCCTTGTACAATGCCCAAGAGGAGGCGGGGATGCTTTTAAGAAGTCTGTGGGTCCCCAAATCCCGAGAAATTCAAGACAGGCTATTCACAGAGAATAAATCAAGCCAGGAAATTCCGAGAATTTGGCAGAAACTCAAGAGATGCCATTCACGGAGAAAAGATCATCTCTGGGGAGTAGAGTTTCTTGACAAGTGCTTTTAAGAAGCCTGTGGGTCCCTAAACCCCGAGAAGTTCAAGACATGCCATTCATCGAGAATAGATCAAGCCAGGAAAGTCCGAGAATTTGGAAGAAACTCAAGAGATGCCATTCACGGAGAAAAGATCATCTCTGGGGAATTGAGTTTCTTTGACAACTTCTATGAGTGACAATCTATGAAAGGGTTCACAGAGAATGCTGCCTTTCATGTCTCCATATTGTTTAACCCCAAGAGGAGGGAAGACTGTGTCTGGTAATCCTATGGGGATCCAATATTGACTATTTCTAAGAGTGATCAACGGCCTTAACGCTAGACGTAGTTGCCGGGGAAACTCTAAATATCTATACTATTATTACACAGTGGATATGAGTTTATGAAAGAAGGCTTACAGTGAAACAGCCCCACAATACAGTTATATGTATATGAAAGCGGTAAATGAAAGCTTATAAACACTTACCCGGTTGTAGAGCTTCCATGCTGTTTGGTTAGTTGTTCAACATAGAAAGATTGAAAACAACAGTATATTTCAAAATCAAAGGAGAAAGTGATTTGAAATGAAAGATTTGGGGCTTACAGCTCAAGGAGAGGCCCAGGGTTTTATCAGTGAGTGCACTATTTGAATTTGTACAGAGGGACTTATACAAGTGACTGAGGCCCAAAACAGGTTTTCTGTACAAAGGGATGAGTCTTACACTCTCTCAAGAGGCCCAAAGAGTCTTTAGAAATGGGTCTTACTACTCGAGGGTAGGCCCAGTTGATTTGATTTTGAATTGGCGATCGCGCCGAGGTTTTTGAAAATACAGTGGGACTTATACCATAAGTGAGGCCCAAAATGGTTTGTATTTACAAAGGATTGGGTCTTACACTCTAATAGAGGCCCAAAGAGAAAAGAGCGGGGCTTATAACACGAGGGTAGGCCCAAAGTTTTGTTTTGAAAAGGCGACGATCGTGCCATTTGTTTTTGACGGTATCGGGACTTATACAATGTACTGAGGCCCAAAAATGATTTGGTCAAAAAAGGATTGGATCTTACACTCTATTAGAGGCCCAAAGAGTTTGAAAATAATTTATGAGGGTTGAATTAATCCAAAAACCCTAATTTGTTTTCAAAGTGTATTTTAATTGAATAAAAATTCAATTAAAATGATCAAAATTGTTTAACATATGGAAAACAAATTGTGATCTTGGATTAATGCTTCAAAAATTAAGTATTGACCCACAAAATAACCAAAAGTCATTAAAAGTTGCAAAATCAAGGTGGAAAAAATATATAAAATGTCAAAAACAATTAAAATATTAATTCTTTGCAAAAATATCAATTATATGAAATAAATAATATTTTTGGGATTTTTTGGAAAAATCAAATATTTTAACATTTTTTTGAATTATTAAAAAAAGAATCAACTCAAAATCATTAAAACTCAGAGAGAAATAAATTTTTGAATCAATTAAATAAAATCACAAAATTCAAATATTCAAATATTCAAAAAATGGCGCCAAGAACACCCAAGAACACGCGCGTGTTCTGGGTTTGTCCAGATTTGCATTTTCTCTCCAATCTCACTGAATACTTGATTATACCATGCAATCCACATATCAATCTACTCGTCTCAACCTCATGATCATGTTTATGACAATTAATTTCATTTAAATTAAGCACAAAACAAGAAATCACGAAAAATCCTCAAGAACCCTAAATTCTGCATGAAGGCTGAGATTTTTGATACACGATTCAAACAAAACAATTAATTGAGGGGAAACATTCCATGCATGATTATGAACATGTGGCCAAATTATTGTGCATCAAAAATTGCCTGGATCATAGAGTTAGAAGAACCCATGCCTACCTCTTGCAGCTGGTGATCGTGTTTTATGTTGGAGGTGTTACAGCTAGGTTCTAATGATTTGGATAGCTCCCCTAGGTGCCATAGAGTGTATCTGGATGCTTGGAATGGATTGAAATGGTTTGGAGCTGAAGATGGTACCTCAACTGCAAAACTGTCAAGAACTTGAGCAATTGGCTAGTGATTTTGTGAAATCAATGTTCCAGATGTTATGTGAGCGTTTGGGTCACTTCTATATGATGTATGTGAGGTGTGTGAGTGATTGGTTTGGTTGGAAAAGCTCTCAAACTCAAAACCCGATAGTGACTTGCCTTAGAAGGCAAAATTGGAGTGAAAGAAGAGATTTTGAGGAAAGCATCTGTTTGATGGCTTTGGTGTACTTAAACTGATCACAATTGAGCTCTATTTATAGTAGAGCAAGTTTGTTTTGCAAGGAATATTGAATGGCAACTGCTGAGTAGGTTTGGCCAATGTTGGCAAATGAAAATCCAAGTCTCCTCTAGCCATTGACTAGAGGTTAGGGCACAGGCTGCTGGTTCCCTTGGTCTTGGATAAGTCTTGACTGAATTCAGTTGCAAATGGCTCAGTCCATGCCACCTTGATGCTTCCATTGAATGCTCCAATCCAAAATTGGAGTCTTGTCCCTATTTTGGCAATTCTAGGTTCAACATGTTATTTCTTGTTCCAAAGACTTTGGAGGCTTGGCTCAGTGATTGTCCCATTTAGATTCAATCCTCAGATGTGTCCAAGTGGATAGGAATGTTTGGATTTGCACAATTTTGGTAAATCGAGCAAAAGTGCAAAATCTGTCTTGCATTGACAGATTTCAACAAGGCAACTTGCCAATGTTATATCTCATGGCTCAAATTGAATTTGGTAATGTTCTTGGTCATTTTGGAAAGCCCTTACATGATACAACAACTGTTTGAACATGTTTGGTTTTGATCTCTTTTGAATCCAAGTGAAAAATCCCCCTACATTTGGAAAAAAGTAAGGCAAAATCTGACTTAGTGAAATTTTCACTAAGTGTTGGAACAAAGTGACTTTTCTTGATTTTGATCACTCCATAACTCAAAATCCATGAGGAATTTGGACATAGGTCAGTATGAAGCTTTTGTAGAGGGAAATGAGATCTACAAATCAAGATTTGAATGGGTAACAATGGCCTTGTGGTTTAGGAGTTATGGTCCTCCAAAGTTGGCACATTAGTGTCACTTTTTCCATAATTTAGAAAATTTTCTAAGTTTTTATGGTTACCCCTTTTACAAGTTATCCCACTTTCTTTGATTTTTCTTGATGAATGATGATTCAAATCATACATTAACATCATTTTAGGGTTAAAAATCCATTTTGGTGAAAAATCTCAAAAAGTCAAAGTTGACTTTTGTGCACAGTTGACTTTTTATCAGATGAATTCCAAACTGTGCAATTCTTCAGGAAATCATGTCCTTGACCTAAATCAAACTTGATGGACATATTCCATGGGTGTCATAGGGTATATTGATTCATGTCCTAGGGCTTGGGATCATGTCCTGGTCAAAAGTCAAAGTTACAGTAGACTTTTCCCGCGAAACCCTAATTGTGGTGCAGATGAAATTGAGACTTGTTCCTCAAACTTCTTGGATTAATCCATTGTTCCAAATGGATCAATATAGTTAATTAGAGACCCTCAAACCCTCTCTTGAGGTCTTGGCTCATGATTTGCACTAAAAGTCAACTTAGGGGTGAATTAGGTCAAGAAGCCCTAATTCCTGATTTTTGATAAATGCATCCCCTGAGGAAAAATTGACTTGATTGTTGGGTCCATGAGGTTCCATGGAGTATATTAGGTTGTGTTTTGGATCCTTGGCTTATGCCCAGAGGAAAATTTCCCTTTGGAGGCCCTGATCGACTAAAACCCTAATTTGGTGATACCGACGATCTTGAGGCTTGATCCACCTAGAAGGGAGCAACTTTGTGCTTAATCCTTGGAGTGGGAGTCCTTTTGATCCTTTGTAGCTACTTGAGAGGTTAGACAAGTTGAAGATCATATCATTCCTTGATTGATCCTTTATCAAAAGCTCTGAGAGGGCTTGAAACCCTAAATTTGATTGCAGTGGATGCTCACCCATCTTTGGGGAGACTAATGAGGCAAGATGGTTCCCCCATATTGTGATGATGATTTTCACAATGATGGGAAATCTTAGTGGTCAAAATTTGGGGTATGACAAATGCCCCTATTTAATCTTCTTGGACCCGAAGGTGTGAATGGTGAAGGTATTCGGGCATTCGGGGTGCAAGAGGATTAAATATCGGAATATCCAAAATTTTGACGGCTATGAATGGCAGCTTGCACATTCATCTTCTTTTGCTAAGCAATGATGCTTAGAAAAGGTAAACTTCCCCTCGATCCTGGTTTCCAGCCAAGGAACTGGTCTCAGTTTTCTTTTGTCAACTTCCCCTCGATCCTGGTTTCTTACCAAGGATCTGGTCTTAGTTTCTGATTTAAACTTCCCCTCGTTCTTGGTTTCCTACCAAGGAACTGGTCTTAGTTTTTGATTCAAACTTCCCCTCGATCCTGGTTTCCTACCAAGGAACTGGTCTTAGTTTCTTTTGTCAATAAACTTAATTGACAAGGGATGCTACGCGTAGCGGTTTTCCTCAAACTTCTCACCGAATTTTCCTGGGGAGATGCCATTTGATGGAAAAAATTTTGATGCTAGACTTGCTGGGGAACCCAGTCGTCTGAGTTGTAGAGGTGTACAAAATTCTCTGTTGGAGACGCCATTTGTCGGGATCCACCCGGAAAAATGCCATATGATGGGATCCAATTTTGAGGTGCCGACGACCTTTTCATCTGTGGTGTTTCAGAGATAAACTGCCGTATCACCGAATCTCTGATTATGAGGCTTTCTCTCTCAGGATTTTCCTTAATCTGGGAAAGCAAGGATATCATCTTCAATAGCGAAGAGTGATATCTGTTGAAAGTTTCTCTGGTCTTTTAGAGGTTCAAGTTATCAAAGTGGTCAAGGGCCAACTTCATTCCAGACATAAACAGGATGAGAGAGATCGTTCAGACGCAGCATTTCCTGACGAGGAAAGAACTGACAAGTCGATTGAGAGCACTGTTATCACTAGGGGACAGGACCGACTAGAGTAACAGTGATGCAATATGAAATGTGAATGCAAATCAATAATGCATGATGTGTGTATGTTTATGCTGACAAAACTGACGCGACATACAAACTGACGGGTGAACACAATTGGATACTTGGCCATCGCGGGGCGTGTAGAAATATCGCTGGTTCAAGATAGCAATTCCACCTTGCTTAGGAGAGATAGTCCCTGTTGGGAGCTATGTTGGTCGGGCTTAAGAGATGAGAACTCGGCCGAGGTGTGTTAGATGAAACAAGATCTCTGACACAGTTGATCCTTCATTCAGGCGTACTGGCATAGAAGGAGTACTTTGATTCTGCACTTTGAGGTTCGATTACTACTGGAGAAGCGACCGACGTTCTTCAGATGTTCAACAGTCAAAAGAAATTGTCGTCTTTATTTTAAAAGCAGAAAAAGTTTTAACAAGTAAATTCATTTTGTTTTATTTCAAGAATCGTTAATCATATTAAAATGTCGTTCTGTAAAGCTAAAACAAATAAGAATTACAAACAAAAGCACAAGGGCTCAAATTTTATTGATAGGATGGAAATCAGCAAAACACGTGATTCCATTGAGTATATACAAAGTTAGAAAATGGTAATTTACAGGGAAAAGGGCTACGTTGAAACATAACGACCGCTATCCTTCTACCAACTTTGAATTCGAGACATCCTGAGCTTCTGTCGAAGATGACCTTGACTGGAGTTTTCTGACGGATGATGTAACCGCTGCTGAGGGATTTGCCCCTGTTGAACATAGTTACTTGCCATTATCCCTAATTTTTGCCTGGATTGTACTTTGATGTTTCCAATCCAACAGGATGATTTTTTTTTCATGTCTCTAATTTTTTCCTGGACCGCCCTTTCGGGTTTTTAATCCACCGAGACTTTTTCTTCTTTTTTTTAGGCGAAGTATTTCTTGACTACATCAACATTTGTGGGGTAGGCAAATTCCTCTCCGTCCATGGTTGCAAGTCTCAAGGCGCCGCCTGAGAAAGCTTTCGTGACCACATAGGGGCCGTCATAATTCGGAGTCCACTTGCCCTGAGAATCAGTGAGAAAAGATTGTATCTTCTTGAGCACGAGGTCTCCTTTCCTGAAGATGCGGGGTCGAACCTTTTTGTCAAACGCCTTCTTCATTCTCTGTTAATACAACTGACCATGGCATAGTGCCGTGATTCGTTTCTCTTCGATCAGGTTGAGTTCGTCGTGTCAGCTTTGACACCATTTAGCTTCGGTGAGCTTAGCTTCCATCAATACTCGGATTGACGGGATCTCTACTTCTATGGGGAGCACTGCTTCCATGCCATACACTAGAGAAAAAGGGGTTGCCCCTGTTGAAGTGTGGACAGATGTGCGATAACCATGAAGAGCAAAGGGTAGCAACTCGTGCCAGTCTTTGTAGGTTACAACCATCTTTTAAACGATCTTCTTGATGTTCTTGTTAGCCGTTTCTACCGCTCCGTTCATCTTTGGTCGGTAGGGAGATGAGTTATGGTGTTCGATCTTAAACTTTGCGCACAACTCTTTCATCATCTTATTGTTCAAGTTAGATCCATTATCAGTAATGATCTGGCTTAGAACACCATAACGTCAGATGATATTGTTTTTGATAAATCGGACCACCACTTGTCGGGTTACATTGGCGTATGACGCCGCTTCGACCCACTTGGTGAAGTAGTCAATGGCTACTAGGATGAATCGATGTCAGTTTAAAGCCTTGGGCTCAATCATGCCAATCATGTCGATTCCCCATATGGAATAAGGCGACGGGGAAGAGAAAACTTTGAGTTGCGTTGGCGGTACATGAATTTTTTCGGAGTATATCTAACACTTGTGACACCTCTTCATGTACTTATAGCAGTCGGATTCCATGGTCAACCAATAGTACCCTGCTCTAGGATTTTTCTCGCCATTGTGTGTCCATTGGCATGAGTGCCAAAGGATCCTTCATGAATTTCTTTCATCAGCATTTCTGCTTCTGGTATGTCTACGCATCGGAGCAAGACCATGTCAAAATTTCTCTTATAGTGAGTATCACCACTCAGGAAGAAGTTTCCAGCCAATCTTTTGAGGGTTTTTCTGTCTTTCCTGGATGCCCCAGGTGGGTACTCTTGTTTCTGAAGGAAGCATTTGATATCGTGATACAAAGGTCTGTCGTCTAGGACTGCTTCAATCGTGAAGATGTAAGCAGGCCGTTCAAGGCACATGATGTTGATCTTAGGTATGTCATTCCATTGACCTACACTAATCATGGAAGAGATAGTGGCTAATACATCAGCCATGTGATTCTCCTCACGAGGGATGTGATGAAACTCGACTCTGTTGAAGAAAGGTAGCAACCTTCTTGCGTAATCTTTGTAAGGAATCAGTCCTGATTGGTATGTGTTCCAATCTCCTTTTATCTGATTGATAACCAGGGCTGAGTCGCCGTATACGTCCAAGTTTTTGATCCTTAAATCAATTGCTTCTTCGTGACCCATAATACAAGCTTCGTATTCGGCCTCGTTGTTCGTACATTTGAACGTAAGTCTGGCGGTGAAAGGAATGTGGGTACGCTGAGGTGTTATAATGACTTCCCCAATTCCGTTTCTGTAATGATTGACTGCTCCATCAAAGATAAGTCCCCGCTGGGAACCTGGTTCTGGCCGTTCAGTGGGTAGCGGTTCGTCGCAGTCTTTCATCTTTAGATACATGACATCTTCGTCTAGGAAATCAAACCCGACTGATTCTTGATCGTCAATCGGTTGATGAGTCAAATGATCGGCTAAAATACTTCCCTTAACGGCTTTCTGAGCGTGGTACTCTATGTCATATTCTGATAGCAACATCTGCCAACAGGAAATCCTTCCCGTAAGAGCAGGTTTTTCGAAAACGTACTTGATTGGATCCATTTCGGAGACTAACCAAGTAGTATGACGAATCATGTACTGGCAAAGACGTTTAGCTGCCCAAGCCAAAGCACAGCAAGTTTTCTCGAGCATCGTGTACCGAGTTTCACAGTCGGTGAATTTCTTGCTCAAATAGTAAATGGCAGACTCTTTCCTTTTAGTTTCGTCTTGTTGGCCAAGTACACATCCCATTGAGTCTTCCAAGACTGTGAGGTAGATAATCAGTGGTCTTCCTTCCACTGAAGGTGATAGAATCGATGGGTTCAACAAGTATTCCTTGATACTGTTGAAGGCGGTTTGGCAGTCCTCTGTCCAAATGCAGTCCTGATTCTTTTTGAGTAATTTGAAAATCGGCGCACAGGTCGCGGTCATAAGGAATATGAATCTGGAGATGTAGTTTAGACGTCCCAGGAATCCTCTGACTTGTTTTTCAGTTTTCGGAGAAGGCATTTCTCGAATAGCCTTGACCTTATCAGGATCAACCTCAATTCCTTTCTGGCTGACGATGAACCCTAGTAGTTTCCCTGAACGGACACTGAAGGTGCACTTGTTAGGATTCAAGCGGAGCTTGAATTTTCTTAGACGTTCGAACAATTTTGACAGATGTTCAACGTGCTCACTCTCTGTTTTTGATTTTACAATCATATCATCAACATATACCTTGATTTCTTTCTGTATCATGTCATGAAACAGAGTAGTCATGGCCCTTTGATAGGTTTCCCCGGCGTTCTTCAAACCGAACGACATCACCTTGTAACAAAAGGTGTCCCATGGGGTGATGAACGAAGTTTTCTCCATGTCTTTCAGCACCATTTTAATTTGATTATAGCCCGAGAATCTATCCATGAAGGAGAAGACTTTGAACTTTGCCGTGCTGTCTACCAGCATGTCAATGTGTGGTAAAGGAAAGTCGTCCTTTGGACTTGCCTTGTTTAGATCCCTGTAGTCGACACACATTCTGACCTTCCCGTCCTTTTTTGGAACGGGTACGATATTGGCTAACCATTGAGGATATTTTGATGTGGCGAGGAAACCTGCGTCAATTTGTTTCTGTACTTCCTCCTTGATTTTGATGGCCATGTCTGGATGAGTCCGTCTCAACCTTTGCTTTACCGGCGGACATTCTGATCTTAACGGTAAGTGATGTTCCACGATGCTGGTATCCAACCCTGGCATATCTTGATAGGACCAAGCGAATACATCGGGGAATTATTTGAGAAGCTTTATCAAGCCTTCTTTGGCAGTTGGACTAAGCAGTGCCCCAATCCTGATTTCTTTTCCCAAGTTTGCCATTTCCAACGGCTCTTTGTGAGGTTCAATGGACCTTTCCTCTTGTCTGAGTAGTCGGGAGATCTCTTCTGGAATTTTGTCGTCATTTTCTTCTTCAGCCTCGAATATTGGGAACTCAAAGTCGGGAGAAGGCATCGGATCGTATGTTTCAACGGGGTTTAAAACAAGCAATCTGCATGACGTGATGATTTGTGTTTAGAAGAGATAGAGAAAATGCAAGAGTGTGTGCAGTGTATTTTTTTTTATTACTGTTTGTTTTTATTATTGAATTGTTTTTTAGGATTACCATTTTCTGAGAAAAGCGTAAAGAGAAAACAACAATTAATACGGAAATTACAGAACGATGTTATTTTATTAATGAACAAGTCGATCCTTGAAACTACAGCCCTATAAAACAAAACTCTGTTGCTTTGGGCTAAGCGAAGAGGGAAAATTTACAGAAAGCGAGCCCTATCAAAACATCTGTTTCACCTGGGCAGGGTGAAAGGTTAAAAGATGGCAATTACTTTGACTGGTGAACGACCTTCGAAACATCGACAGCAACCCATTGGCAGCGAATTCCCCGGTGAATCACAAAGTCTGGTACCTTCCTTGACTTATCCTCCAAAATGACGCTGATTTCTGGTGGAGTAGGATCATTGGAATCTGTCTCCCAGGCAGAGTTGTCATAGGAGGATTCCTCTATTGCATTTTGCATAGTACTGGTGCTCTCAAGTACATCTCCCCATCCAGTTGGCTGGATATCTTCGAACCTGATACGAGAGCTTTCGGGAGCGGTGTACTTGACCATATAGTCATATTTCCCAATCGGTTGTCCCAAGGTGTCCCACACTTCTCTGGAACTGGAGGGGTCATCCCTCTCGATGACGTTGACCTCGGGAAATGCATAGTTGATGAACTCAGGCCCCGTAGACGTTGAGAATTCATCTTCATGTTGAGTAGCTTCAGGATGACCCGAGTGTTGATCCCATGACATGGTGGGGACACGGGTATTCTGTTCAATGATGCTCAACTGATTTTCATCATTCGGATGACTTTCTTGCCTCAAGTCTCCTGGATAAGGTTGCCACATTGGCAGACCATCCATTGGGCCATAGTAGTTGTAGTCAAATTGGTCTTTCATCAGAGTGTCTTTCTCTAATGAGTTTGGTGGAGCACGATATCCTTCCGGATCACAATCTCCATGGATCATTTCGACGTCTGACCTTGGTATAAATCTCGGACTCTGTGCGGGATAGCAAAATGGCGTAGGCACCTTTTCCTGAGACATATAACCGTCCTCATTAAGATAGGACTTCCATTCTTCATCTGTGTCAGAGGGATCCTCCTCATTGATAGTGTGTACTTCCTGAGACACTGGGTGGAGGAAATCTCCACTGTGGAAGAAGTTCTGAATGGGATGAAGACTTCCATCGCTGGCAGCTGTCTGGGTACAAGTTGCAGAAAAACCAAGTCCCTTCTTTGTTTTATTGTCAATAGGAATGACAAGCTGTCCCCATCCTTTTGTATCGGTACTCTCGACCGCTTTGATAACATCTTTGTATGAGGAAATTGATGTTCCTCCTCTTGATTGATTGTCCTTGCTCACCGACAATACTTGGAACTGAGTTCCAATAACCTCCTCGGGTTCTTCACTAGCAGATGATGACAAGCTACTCATAAGCAAGGCCTATTCTCCACAGACTGTGACAAGCTGATCGTTCTTGACGAACTTTAACTTTTGGTGAAGGGTCGAGGTAACCGCTCCAGCCTGATGTATCCAAGGTCTTCCTAATAAACAACTGTATGTTGCCCGGATGTCCATGACCTGGAAAATGACTTGGAAAGTGTGTGGACCAATAGTTATGGGAAGATCAACTTCGCCGATAACCATTTTTCTGGATCCGTCGAATGCTTTGACGACAACCTCGCTAATTCTCATCGGAGGGCCTTTGAATGATAATTGCATCAAAGTGGACTTTAGCATAACATTCAGGGCTGACCCTATGTCTACCAGTACGCTGGCCAATGCATCGTCCTGGCAGTTAACTGTGATATTGAGCGCCATGTTATGACGACGACCCTCTTCAGGTAATTCCTCATCACTAAATCCCAAATTGTTGCAAGAAGTGATGTTAGAGACAATGCTATCGAACTGTCTGATTGTTACATCCTGTTCCATAAAGGCTTGCTCCAAAACTTTTTGTAGAGCCTCCCTATGCGCTTCTGAACTGAGTAACAATGATAATACCGAGATCTTTGAAGGAGTTTGCAACAACTGATCAATAATGTTGTATTCACTCTTCTGGATGAGCTTCAGCATCTCATCGTTGTTTTTTGAAAGGTCGGGATTACTAGATTGACCGACTGGTAGATCAGGAGCTTTCGTCTAAAGTTCCTTTTCTTTGTTAGGTTCCCCAACCCCTCGGTTGAAGATTCTACCACTCCGTTTTACTCGACTGATGTCTGCGATGTTCGCGACGGAGGGTAATGGAATTTCCTTTCCATTTTCAATGGTCGTTGCACCGTATTTGTAAGGGATAGCCTTAGTTGATTCATACGGTAATGGTCCCGGTAGATAGATGACTATGGGAGCCTTCTGATTTTTTTGACCATCGTAAGTAATCTCGATCCGTTCCCGGTTGGGAACTTCAGATTCGTCAAGTAGAGGGATGATGGTAAAAACATCCCTGGTCTTATGATGACCAGAGATTGTGACAACATCCTCAACTTGATTGGCAAGGTAGTTCGGCGACCAATTGATGGGTCCGGAACCTGGATATGGACGAATCTCTCCACGATCCACCTGTCCCTGAAGAGCTGCTCTCACAAGGTAACACCCTTGGTTACTTTCCGAACAGATGCTACAACAGTCATAATTGTGTGGTGGTACCTGGCCACGCCCACTTTGAATATAATGTAACCTCACTAGGTTAGCTTCCACTGATCGGACATCCTGACTCTGACGCCGAGTAGGATTCCTGTTACTGATACTAATTTGTTGAGTATCTTCATGCATATAAATTGGCATCCACCAGTGATTTAACAGGTGCTGAAGTGCCTCCTGGACAAGGGTACAACCTCAATCATTTTTGCAACCCGCTTTATAGCTGTGATAATTATGTGATACCAGGAATCCAAGTCGGACCTGTTCAGCATGTAACTCTACCAGGCTCGTATTTATCAAGCGAATGTCGAAGATCTGAACCATATTGATCTGATAGGGATTCCTATCATGGTAGTCTTGGATCCATCCAAGATCCATCTGACGCTAGAGGGCCTCTTGTATGAAAGAGCATCCTTGTTTGTTTACCGAGCAAGTCAGACAGGAATTGTAATCGTATCGCGGTAGATTATGATACTGGCTTTGCCTTGAGTGCATTGCCACCAAGTTGGCATTCATCGCACAGATGTCGTGGCTCTGAATGATGTTAGAATTCGTGTAGACCATGTTAAATCCACGAACTCGGTGCTCTTGGATCCATCCGAGATCCATTTGTTCCTGTAGAGCTGTTTGCACCACAGAACATCCCTGGTTGTTTTTAGAGCAGATATCACACTGATGATAGTTATGAGGTGGCACATGGCCATATCCACTCTGTCTACAATGAATCTTGACCAGATTGGTTTTCAACAAGAGTACATCATGAATTTGATAGACATTGTTAGTCTCTTCTTCTATCAAATTGACTGCAGCCTTCTCATGTTGAGGCAGCGGGTTCGTGAGAAGATTAGGATTTGTATCCTTGAAGGATAAGACCCCGCTCCTAACAAGCTTTTGCATGTCGGATTTGAAATTGAGACAATTCTCAATGTTATGCCCTGGTCCTCCTTGGTGGTAAGGGCAAGTTTGATCCACCTTAAACCAGAAAGGCAGATTTTCTGGTACTGTAAGAGGGGACTTAGTCTGAATGTGCCCCTTGGCTAGAAGTAATGGAAACAGCTTTGCGTACGATACGGGTATAGGATCAAATCCTGGTGGCCGTGTTGTACGTTTGTTGTTGTATTGGGGACGAGCCTGCTGAAGAGGCTGTTGTGTCCTTTGCTGATCAGGTTGGCTTTGTGCAACCTGAGGTTGATAAGTAGGAATAGGCGCAGGGTTGATAGCAGGAGTCACAGCTGCTACTGGTTGATAACGTCGCCTTTGCTTTCCGAAAGAGATATTCCCAATATCTTGCTCTTTTTTCTTAAGGAGAGCACTACCATATTTTTTAGTACCGCTCGTCGATCCAGTGTCTTTTACTAAACGTCCTTCTCGGACGGCTTCCCCAAGACGTACGCCCATGCCCACCATCTCGGTGAAATCACTGGGTGCACTGGCAACCATTCGGTCATAGTAAAATGAGCTTAAGGTCTTTAAGAAGATCTTTGTCATCTCTTTTTCCTCAAGAGGTGGACAAATTTGAGCAGCAATTTCACGCCACCTTTGAGCATACTCCTTAAAGGTTTCCTTGTCCTTTTGCGACATCGATCTGAGTTGATCTCTGTCGGGTGCCATGTCCAAATTGTATTTGTATTGTTGGACGAAGGAAGTGACAAGATCTCTGAAAGTGCTGATCGTGGCACGGTTTAAACCCATGTACCATTTTAATGCGGCACCGGTTAAACTATCCTGGAAGTAGTGAATCAGTAGGTCCTGATTCTCCGACTGAGCTGACATCCGCCGAGCGTACATCACCAGATATCTTTGAGGGCAAGAGTTACCCGTGTATTTTTCAAAGTCGGGCACTTGAAATTTGTGCAGAGCTTTCACATTAGGGACCAGACAAAGGTTTGCGGCGTCCTTTCCAAATAAATCCTGATCGCGAATGGCTTGCAGTTCCTTCTGTATTTCTAGGAACTGTTCATGGAATTCATCCATTCTATCGAACATAGTTTCCTCCTTACCAGAAGGTATTGGTGGAATCTGTCCTTCCGGAACAATGTGCACCACAGGGGGTGGTACCGTGACTACGACAGTGAATCTTGGCGTTTCCCGAAGTTTGTAAACTTCAGGAGTCTTCAGTATGCCCCTGGCATCTCCGCTTTCCCGAAGTTTGTAACCTTCAGGCCCAGCGGCTTCTGTTATGATTCCCTGATCTTCAGTGACCGGCGGAACATATCCTTCCGGGATATAGTTAACAGGCATGCCCCAAGGACGATCTTTCAACATTTGATACCTAGGATCATACTTCTCCACTATGGGTATCGAGGTGATCTCTGAGATCACAGTTCGTTGTAGCTGAGCTTCGGCCATGGCTTGCATGTCGTTACGAAGCTTTCTTATATCCTCTCTCAGAGCGTCAATATCTTCTTTCAACTCTTTGTTTTCTTCCTCAAGATCATCCATCTTTTTCTGACGATTGGCCTGAGTATTGTATGAATGAGACAGTTTGACTCTAAAATCGAGACACAAATGTGAGATTCGTAGGTAAGAAGAATACGCGATGTGAGAATGATGAATGCAATGATTATATTAATTGTTCTTTTGGTTTAATCAAAATAAACTTCGACAATTAGATTGCAAATATCAAACAGTGGGGAAACCCCTTTTATTGAATTTCAAAGGATTGCGGAAATGAAAATACAGTAGATTATAAGGTGCAGAAACAGAAACCTAAGCTAATGGGTCCCGAGTCCTCTCTGAAGAGAAATCGGGTGCGGACTCTGGTGCTTTCCTTTTCTTTGACCGGGGCTCTTGGGCCGTTGTCGGGTTGTCATTCCTTTGCCAAGTGAAAGGAGCGAGCAAATTCCTCTGGTCATCTTGATTCTCTACAGCGTGTTGCTCTAAAATTTCAATCAGAACGTCCTTATCTTTCAGTAGTTGTTGTATCTTGGTACACTCTACACTGAGGGTGCGATACTTATTCTTCCAAGACCTTCTCTCCTTTTGAACTTTGTTGAGAGTAACCTGAAGTTTTTCAGTTTCCGTCATGAAATACATGACAGATTCCTTTGGCGGAAGAATTTTGTGACACGGATAAGGTATTTTTAGCTTGAGAGCTCTAGTTTGTACCCAATGGAGATAAGGCTCCACCGAGACACAGTCTGGTTTTCCCAGAGACTCTCGTCCTTTCTTATGAACATGCTTCCAAGCGTGCACTATTTCTGTCTTTAGTGCTCTGTCATTTTCTCCTTCTTTGAAGAAAAGACCTTCCAGATGAACACCCCGTGGGACGTGTCTCATTGGGTATCCAAATTGACGACAAACCAATACCGGATGGTAGTTGATTCCTCCTTTAGTTCCTATGAGGGGTACGTTGGAGAAGTTTCCACAACGATCAATGATTCTAATTCCATCATAGATCCTATTACACCAATCTATATCAGAGTTGGTAAGAGACATGATCTTCTGCGACCAACGTAAGGCACTCTTGTGATCCCAAAAAGCAGCAGACTTAGGAAAATGGGAAATAAACCATTTATATAGCAGGGGTACACAACATGTGATCATTCCTCCGCTGTACAAATTTCCTAAGTGTACAGAATGATACGCATCTGCGAGCAAAGTCGGCACACGATTTCCAATGAGAAAAACCTTAATGGCATTGATATCTACAAAATTATTGATGTTGGGAAACAAAAATAACCCATAGGTGAGCAAGACAAAGATGCTTTCAAAAGCAGTCACGTTCCCTATACTAGCAAAATACAGGGCTTTCTTTGTCAAGAACTGGGCTGGCAAACCTTGTATGCTACCCTTAGTGGTCATGTGAGTCTTGACCTCAGACTCGTCCAAATGAATTGCTCTTGCAATGGTCTGATTCTTTGGAATTTCTTCCAGTCCAGAAAATGGAGCTTGATCTGTAATGTGTAGATCAATCAGATGAGCATACTCCTCCAGCGTTGGTGCGAGCTGGTAATCCGGGAATATGAAACAGTGATAAACTGGATCGTAAAAATGGACGAGTGCATCCATGATTCCCTCAATCACATGGACTCTTAACAGTGGTAGCAAACCTCCGTACTTGGCTCTGAAAGCCTCTTGGTTTGTGATCATCCCTGCTAACCTTCTCAAATCCTCTAGCTTTGGAACCTTGAAGGTGTACTTATGGGTCCTCCTTCTACCGAAATCCATTAGCGTAATCCTTTTCTCTGATATTTGCAATCACAGTCTTAGTTTAATTTGAAAAAACAGAGAGACTAGAAGAGAATTTTTTTTGTTTTAATGTTTTAATGTTTTTTAAATGAATGCATGAATGCAGCACACAAAAACATAGAAAAAACATGGGGTCAAAGGGTCGTTGTCATGAAGTCAAGGCTCTACCCATCCCCAAAGGTTTATACTAGGGTGATTTTTGTACCTGTACTCAAAATCATCAGCTCCTCCCAGGATAACAAACAGCAAGCGGATCGCCAGCGAGCTGTATGAAATCTTAGAGTAAGTGCCATTCACAGAGAATAGATCACCAGCCTCAAATAAGGGTAGTATCGCGTAACAACTATTCCCGATAGTTTCCGTACTACAAAAGGGTTTGGCTCCTCAGCTTCTCAAACATCACAATCGGCCAATTGCCTATGAGAGGGAATGGGTTGCATTGGTCAGCCTCTACTGAGGTTGATGGTCGACCTCGTCGCCATCACTTATCTTAAGTGTATACTCAATCTTTCCACATGCGGCATCACACACATTCCCATTAGCAGAAAAATAAACAGGTATATCAATTAGGAAAAGCAGTATATATATTGGTCCTAAAGTCCTAGACTTTAAAGAGCTATGAATCCTATGTTCTTGACAAAATGGCTCTCCGGCGGAGTCACCATTTTGTGGTTTCTTCCCTATTTAAAGGTTTTTGACCTAAGATCCTAGTGAAGTCAACAAAGAGTCCTATTCCAGAAAGAAAGAAAGACCCGCCCCACAGTGGGCGCCACTTTCCTGTAGCGAGCGAAACTGGACGTGGTTCTTAAGCACTGTCGCTCCTTTTGGGGTGACTACAGGTCGATTCATTTTTTATCCTATTGTGAGCTGATGAAGGAAGGGAAATAGATGTCTCCAATTAACCCTGCTTGCATACTGAGTTTAAACAGCGGTTTGTTAGGTTACGGATGCTATCAATGTGGGGGGGCCTCTTTCTTCTTACTTTGAAAGAATGTTGACTTTTGGTAGGATTTTAGGTCTGGGATTCTTGAGGATATGGGATTTGAATTTTTGGTTTATTGTGCTCGCTAAGATTTTTCTTTCAATCTTATGCCTACGTATTCCTGTTTACCGAAACAGGGAAATCAGAGAGATCGTAGTTCCTCCTATTCTATGGGAGGAAATGGGTGTTTTTGGCGTCTTGTTCAAAGCCCAAGACGTGAAGCGAAAGGTGATTTGTATCTTGTTCAAAGCCCAAGATGTGAAGCTGAAGGTGTTGATCTTAGAGAGAATTTGTCATCTCTAAAGGGGGTCTGTTTGTCACAACTGTTGGGTGACTGACTGTAAAGGAGGATTACTTTAACCGGGATACGCGGATCCTAGAAATGCCATAATTTCCTTTATAAGGGGTTTTAACCTGAAGGAGAAGAATTTAACTCAGTGTAGAGCAATGCCATCTTTCCTTAGGAATTTCTCATGCAAAAAGAGGGACAGTGGCATGGATGTAGATGATCCAAAGGCTTGCCGCTTACAGCGATTAGATGAAGGGGAAAGAGTTATTGATGTTTGTGTACTGTGAACGAGGCACATCTTTGATGCTAAAAGGTTGATTGGATCAACCAGTGGTTTTCTTATATAAAGCCTAAGAGGAGGCTAATATGTGTTTCGTACAAAGCCCGAGAGAAAGGCTAAAGGGTTTTGACTCAACGATGGAGTCGTTTTGGTATCTCGTATAAAGCCGGAGATGGAGGCTATTTGACTCAACAAGAGAGTTTTTTTGTATCTCGTACGAAGCCCGAGATGGAGGCTAAAGATGGTGATTGACTCAATGAGGGAGTCTTTTGTATCTCGTACGAAGCCCGAGATGGAGGCTAATGTTACTGTTTCAGTTGAGTGACAGGTCCAGTATGCTGATTTAAAAAGAAAATCAGTTCTTATAAGAGTAATGTTGTACTCATGGATTTTGATTCGAGGATCAGGGATATTTCCTGTTCTTTAAGGAAGTGGGAAATCCGAAGGTTATTGAGACTGTCCGAGTCTACGGGTTCCTTCCTTTTTTTTTTGAAAGGGTGCTTGAGAATGTCTTGGAGACTCAAGGGTCTTAGACTGTCCAGGTCTAGAGTTTCATCTTTTGTACTATGCTTTTGAGAAACAGTAGTAGACTCTTGGAAAGACTGCTCTATTAAGATGACTGATTTCTGTTCCTATACCTCTAGGAGGTCGTCAGGACAATTTGTACGAAGCCCAAGAGGAGGCTAGAAACTTCTAAGAAGCCGATCGGTCCTTGTATTAAGCCCAAGAGGAGGCTATCATTCCCGGAGGAAGAGATCATTATACGAAGCTTAAGAGGAGGTTGTGAATAATTCTAAGAAGCCGAAGGGTCCTTGTACAACGCCCAAGAGGAGGCGGGGAAGCTTTTAAGAAGCCTGTGGGTCCCCAAATCCCGAGAAATTCAAGACAGGCTATTCACAGAGAATAGATCATGCCAGGAAAGTCCGAGAATTTGGAAGAAACTCAAGAGATGCCATTCACGGAGAAAAGATCATCTCTGGGGAGTAGAGTTTCTTGACAAGTGCTTTTAAGAAGCCTGTGGGTCTCCAAACCCCGAGAAGTTCAAGACATGCCATTCACCGAGAATAGATCAAGCCAGGAAAGTTTGAGAATTTGGAAGAAACTCACGAAATGTCATTCACGGAGAAAAGATCATCTCTGGGGAATAGAGTTTCTTTGACAACTTCTACGAGTGACAGTCTATGAAAGGGTTCACAGAGAATGCTTCCTTTCATGTCTCCATATTGTTTAACCCCAAGAGGAGGGAAGACTGTGTCTGGAAATCCTATGGGGATCTAGTATTGACTATTTCTAAGAGTGATCAATGGGATTAATGCTAGACGTAGTTGCCGGGGAAACTCTAAATATCTATACTATTATTACACAGTTGATATGAGTTTATGAAAGAAGACTTACAGTGAAACAGCCCCACAATGCAGTTATATGTATATGAAAGCGGTAAATGAAAGCGTATAAACACTTACTCGGTTGTAGAGCTTCCATGCTGTTTGGTTAGTTGTTCAACACAGAAAGATTGAAAACAACAGTATATTTCAAAATCAAAGGAGAAAGTGCTTTGAAATGAAAGGTTTGGGGCTTACAGCTCAAGGAGAGGCCCAGGGTTTTATCAGTGAGCGCACTGTTTAAATTTGTACAGAGGGACTTATACAAGTGACTGAGGCCCAAAAAAGGTTTTCTGTACAAAGGGATGGGTCTTACACTCTCTCAAGAGGCCCAAAGAGTTTTTAGAAATGGGTCTTACTACTCGAGGGTAGGCCTAGTTGATTTGATTTTGAATTGGCGATCGCGTCGAGGTTTTTGAAAATACAGTGGGACTTATACCATAAGTGAGGCCCAAAATGGTTTGTATTTACAAAGGATTGGGTCTTACACTCTAATAGAGGCCCAAAGAAAAAAGAGTGGGGCTTATAACACGCGAGTAGGCCCAAAGTTTTGTTTTGAAAAGGCGACGATCGCGCCGTTTGTTTTTGACGGTATTGGGACTTATACAATGTACTGAGGCCCAAAAATGATTTGGTCAAAAAAGGATTGGGTCTTACATTCTATTAGAGGCCCAAAGAGTTTGAAAATGATTTATGAGGGTTGAATTAATCCAAAAACCCTAATTTGTTTTCAAAGTGTATTTTAATTGAATAAAAATTCAATTAAAATGATCAAAATTGTTTAACATATGGAAAACAAATTGTGATCTTGGATTAATGCTTCAAAAATTAAGTATTGACCTACAAAATGATCAGAAGTCATTGAAAGTTGCAAAATCAAGGTGGAAAAAATATTTAAAATGTCAAAAACAATTAAAATATTAATTCTTTGCAAAAATATCAATTATATTAAATAAATAATATTTTTGGGATTTTTTGGAAAAATAAAATATTTTAACATTTTTGTGAATTATTAAAAAAAGAATCAACTCAAAATCATTAAAACACAGAGAGAAATTAATTTTTGAATCAATTAAATAAAATCACAAAATTCAAATATTCAAATATTCAAAAAATGGCGCCAAGAACACCCAAGAACACGCGCGTGTTCTGGGTTTGTCCAGATTTGAATTTTCTCTCCAATCTCACTGAATACTTGATTATTCCATGCAATCGACATATCAATCTACTCGTCTCAACCTCACGATCATGTTTATGACAATTAATTTCATTTAAATTAAGCACAAAACAAGAAATCACGAAAAATCCTCAAGAACCCTAAATTCTGCATGAAGGCTGGGATTTTTGATACACGATTCAAACAAAACAATTAATTGAGGGGAAACATTCCATGCATGATTATGAACATGTGGCCAAATTATTGTGCATCAAAAATTGCCTGGATCATAGAGTTAGAAGAGCTCATGCCTACCTCTTGCAGCTGGTGATCGTGTTTTATGTTGGAGGTGTTACAGCTAGGTTCCAATGATTTGGATAGCTCCCCTAGGTGCCATAGAGTGTATCTGGATGCTTGGAATGGATTGAAATGGTTTGGAGCTGAAGATGGTACCTCAACTGCAAAACTGTCAAGAGCTTGAGCAATTGGCTAGTGATTTTGTGAAATCAGTGTTCCAGATGTTATGTGAGTGTTTGGATCACTTCTATATGATGTATGTGAGGTGTGTGAGTGATTGGTTTGGTTGGAAAAGCTCTCAAACTCAAAACCCGATAGTGACTTGCCTTAGAAAGCAAAATTGGAGTGAAAGAAGAGATTTTGAGGAAAGCATCTGTTTGATGGCTTTGGTGTACTTAAACTGATCACAATTGAGCTTTATTTATAGTAGAGCAAGTTTGTTTTGCAAGGAATAGTGAATGGCAACTGCTGAGTAGGTTTGGCCAATGTTGGCAAATGAAAATCCAAGTCTCCTCTAGCCATTGACTAGAGGTTAGGGCACAGGCTGCTGGTTCCCTTGGTCTTGGATAAGTCTTGACTGAATTTAGTTGCAAATGGCTCAGTCCATGCCACCTTGATGATTCCATTGAATGCTCCAATCCAAAATTGGAGTCTTGTCCCTATTTTGGCAATTCTAGGTTCAACATGCTATTTCTTGTTCCAAAGACTTTGGAGGCTTGGCTCAGTGATTGTCGCATTTAGATTCAATCCTCATATGTGTCCAAGTGGATAGGAGTGTTTGGATTTGCACAATTTTGGCAAATCGAGCAAAAGTACAAAATCTGTCTTGCCTTGACAGATTTCAACAAGGCAACTTGCCAATGTTATATCTCATGGCTCAAATTGAATTTGGTAATGTTCTTGGTCATTTTGGAAAGCCCTTACATGATACAACAACTGTTTGAACATGTTTGGTTTTGATCTCTTTTGAATCCAAGTGAAAAATTCCCCTACATTTGGAAAAAAGTAAGGCAAAATCTGACTTAGTGAAATTTTCACTAAGTGTTGGAACAAAGTGACTTTTCTTGATTTTGATCACTCCATAACTCAAAATCCATGAGGAATTTGGACATAGGTCAGTATGAAGCTTTTGTAGAGGGCAATGAGATCTACAAATCAAGCTTTGAATGGGGAACAATGGCCTTGTGGTTTAGGAGTTATGGTCCTCCAAAGTTGTCACATTAGTGTCACTTTTTCCATAACTTAGAAAATTTTCTAAGTTTTTATGGTTACCCCTTTTACAAGTTATCCCACTTTCTTTGATTTTTCTTGATGAATGATTATTCAAATCATACATTAACATCATTTTAGGGTTAAAAATCCATTTTGGTGAAAAATCTCAAAAAGTCAAAGTTGACTTTTGTGCACAGTTGACATTTTATCAGATGAATTCCAAACTGTGCAATTCTTCAGGAAATCATGTCCTTGACCTAAATCAAACTTGATGGACATGTTCCATGGGTGTCATAGGGTATATTGATTCATGTCATAGGGCTTGGGATCATGTCCTGGTCAAAAGTCAAAGTTACAGTTGACTTTTCCCGCGAAACCCTAATTGTGGTGCAGATGAAATTGAGACTTGTTCCTCAAACTTCTTGGATTAATCCATTGTTCCAAATGGATCAATATAGTTCATTAGAGACCCTCAAACCCTCTCTTGAGGTCTTGGCTCATGATTTGCCCTAAAAGTCAACTTAGGGGTGAATTAGGTCAAGAAACCCTAATTTCTGATTTTTGATAAATGCATCCCCTGAGGCAAAATTGACTTGATGGTTGGGTCCATGAGGTTCCATGGAGTATATTAGGTCGTGTTTTGGATCCTTGGCTTATGCCCAGAGGAAAATTTCCCTTTGGAGGCCCTGATCGACCAAAACCCCAATTTGGTGATACCGGCGATCTTGAGGCTTGATCTACCTAGAAGGGAGCAGCTTTGTGCTTAATCCTTGGAGTGGGAGTCCTTTTGATCCTTTGTAGCTACTTGAGAGGTTAGACAAGTTGAAGATCATGTCATTCCTTGATTGATCCTTTGTCAAAAGCTCTGAGAGGGCTTGAAACCCTAAATTTGATTGCAGTTGATGCTCACCTATCTTTGGGGAGACTAATGAGGCAAGATGGTTCCCCCATATTGTGATGATGATTTTCACAATGATGGGAAATATTAGTGGTCAAAATTTAGGGTATGACACCTCCAGCGTCAGATGGATCTTGGATGGATCCAGGACTACCGTGATAGAAATTCCTATCAGATCAACATGATTCAAATCTTTGATATTCGTTTGATGAATACCAACTTGGTGGAGTTACACGCCAGACAGGTCCAATTCGGTTTTCTCACTTCACATGATTATCTGAGCTGCAAAGTATGTTGTAAGAGTAACCAAGGGTGCACTCTCGTTCAAAGAACTTTACAACACTTGTTAAACCACTGGTGGCTTCCGATCTATATGGATGAAGACACGCAACAATTCAGTGTGACAAACGGGAACACTGCTAGGCATCAAAGTCAGGATGTCCGATCTATGGAAATAGACCTGGTGAGGTTACATTACATTCAAAGCAGACATGGCCAGGTGCCACCACATAACTACGAGCGCTGTAGAGTCTGCTCGGAAAATAATCAAGGATGCTACCTCGTACGAGCAGCCCTTCAGAGTCAGTTGGACCGCAAAGAGATTCAACAATATTCAGTTTTGGGGTCTATCAACTGGACGCCAGACTATTTCGCTGATAAGATTAAGGATGTTGTCGTGATCTCTGATCGCGAAAGGACCAAAGATGTTTGTACAATCATCCTTCTACTTGACGAATCAAAAGTTCCTAACCGAGGATTGATTGAAGTTAGTTACGACAGTCAGAAAAATCAGAAGGCTCCTGTAGTTATTTATCTGTCGGGACCGCTGCCGTATGAATCAGCTAAGGCGATCCCTTACAAATACGGTGCAACAACAGTTGAGAATGGAAAGGAAATTCCATTACCATCCGTCGTGAATATTGCAGACATCAGTCGAGTAACACGGAGTGGTCGAATCTTCAACAGAGGAGTTGGAGAACCTAACAGAGAAGAGGAACTTCAGACAGAAGCTCCCAATTCACCAGTCGGTCAATCCAGTGATCTCGACCTTTCAAATAATGATGATGAGATGCTAAAGCTCATCCAAAGGAGTGAATACAACATTGTTGATCAACTGCTACAAACTCCTTCAAAGATGTCTGTGTTATCTCTTTTACTCAGTTCCGAAGCCCACAGAGAGGCTCTACAGAAAGTCTTAGAACAGGCCTTTGTGGAACAAGATGTGTCAAGATGACAATTTGACAGTATCGTCTCTAACATCACTTCCTGCAACAACTTGGGGTTTAGTGATGAGGAATTGCTAGAAGAAGGCAAAAGCGACAACATGGCGCTCAATATCACAGTCAACTGCCAAGACGATGCTTTAGCCAGCGTACTGGTAGACATCGGATCGGCTTTCATCGTCATGCCGAAGTCCACTCTAATGTGACTATCATTCAAAGGATCTCCGATGAGAGGCAGTGAGGTCGTCGTTAAAGCATTTGACGGGTCTAGAAAAACAGTTATCGGTGAAGTCGACCTTCCCATAACTATCGGTCCTCACACTTTCCTAGTCACTTTCCAGGTCATGGACACCCAGGCAACATACAATTGCTTATTAGGAAGACCTTGTATACACCAGGCTGGGCCTGTCACTTCGACACTGCACCAGAAACTGAAGTTCGTCAAGAACGATCAACTCATCACGGTTTGTGGAGAACAAGCCTTGATCGTGAGTAACCTTTCATTATCCACTTGTGTAGAACCCGAGGAGGTTGTTGGAATGCAGTTCCAGGCACTTTCAGTGAGCAATGAAAATCAGTCAGAAAAAGGAACATCGATTTCCTCATACAAAGATGCTCTCAAAGTAATCAAAAATAACAATGCAAAGGGATGGGGACAGCTTGTCATTCCTACTGTTAACAAGACAAAGAAAGGTCTTGGTTTTTCTGCAACCTGTACCCAGACTGCCGCTAACGGTGAAAGTCTTCATCCCATTCAGAACTTCTTCCATAGTGGAGGTTTCTTTCACCCAGTGTCTCAAGAAGTACATACCATCAACGAGGGATATTCCTCCGACACAGATGAGGAATGGAAGTCCTATCTTAAATAGGACGGTTATATGTCCCAGGAAGAGGTGCCTATGCCATTTTGTTATCCTGCACAGAGTATGAGATTTATACCGAGGTCAGACGTCGAAATGATATACGGAGATTGTGATCCTGAGGGATGTCGTGCTCCGCCCAACTCATTAGAGGAGGACACTCTGATGAAAGACTACTTTGACCACAACTACTATGGCCCGATGGATGGCCTGCCTATCTGGCAGCCGTACCCAGGAGACTCGGGACATGAAAATCAGCCGAACAATGAAAATCAGTTGAGCGTCATTGGAAAAAATACCTGCGTCCCCACCATGTCATGGGATCAACACTCAGGTAATTTAGAAAACGTCCAGCGCGATGATGAATTTACAAAGTTTGCAGGACTAGAATTCATAAACTATGCTTTTCCCGAGGTCAACGTCATCGAAAGGGATGACTCCTCTAGTTCCCAAGAAGTGTAGTGGTAAATACGACTTCATGGTCAAATACAATGCTCCCGAAAGCTCTCATATTAGGCTCGAAGACATTCAACCAACTGGATGGGGAGATTTACCTGAGAGCATAAATACTATACAAAATACAACTGAGGAATCCTCCTACGATAACTCTGCCTGGGAGACAGATTCCAATGATCCTGCTTCACCAGAAATCAGCGTTATTTCTGAAGACAAATCAAGGAAGGTACCAGACTTTGTGATTCACCGAGGAGTTCGCCGCCAATGGGTTGCAGTCGATGTTCCGAAGATCGTTCATAAGTCAAAGTAATGGCCATCTTTGTTTTAACCTTTCACCTTGCCCAGGTGAAACAGATGTTTTGATAGGGCTCACTTTCTGCAAATATCCCTCTTCGCTTTGCCCAAAGCGACTGAGTTTTGTTTTATAGGGCTATAGTTTCAAGAATCAACAAAATCATAAATAAATAAACGTCGTTCTGTAATTTCCGCATTAATTGCTGTTTTCTCTTTTTGCTTTTTCAGAAAATGGTAATTCTTAAAAACAATTCAAATAATAAAAACAAGCAGTTTTCAGAAAATACACTGCACGCACTCTTGCATTTTCTCTATCTCTTCTAAAAAACAATCATAACGTCATGCATATTGCTTGTTTTAAACCCCGTTGAAACATACGATCCAATGCCTTCTCCCAACTTTGAATTCCCGGTATTTGGGGCTGAAGAAGAAGATGACGACGAAATTCCAGAAGAGATCTCCCGACTCCTCAGGCAAGAGGAAAGGTCCACTAAACCTCACAAAGAGCCATTGGAAACGGTCAACTTGGGCTCAGAGGAAGAGAGAAAAGAGGTCAAGATTGGGGCACTGCTCAGTCCAGCTATCAAAGAAAGTTTGATAAAGCTTCTCAAAGAGTTTCCCGATGTATTCGCTTGGTCCTACCAGGATATGCCAGGGTTAGATACCAGCATCGTGGAACATCATCTACCATGGAGATCAGAATGTCCACCAGTAAAATAGAGGTTGAGACGAACTCATCCAGACATGGCCATCAAAATCAAAGAGGAGGTACATAAACAGATTGATGCGGATTTCCTCACCACATCAGAATATCCTCAATGGTTAGCCAACATAGTACCAGTTCTGAAAAAAGATGGAAAAGTCAGAATATGTGTAGACTATAGGGATCTGAACAAAGCAAGTCCGAAGGATGACTTTCCTTTACCACACATTGACATGCTGGTTGATAGTACAGAAAAGTTCAAAGTTTTCTCCTTCATGGATGGATTCTAGGGCTATAATCAAATCAAAATGGCGCCGAAAGATATGGAGAAAACTTCCTTCATCACCCCATGGGGCACCTTTTGTTACAAGGTAATGTCGTTCGATTTGAAGAACGTCGGGGCAACCTATTAACGGGCCATGACTATTCTGTTCCACGACATGATACACAAAGAATTCGAGGTATATGTCGATGATATGATTGCCAAATCTAAGATGGAAGAGGAGCATGTGACCCACCTGTCAAAACTATTTGAGCGGTTGAGAGAGTATAAACTCCGCTTGAATCCCAACAAATGCACATTCGGTGTCTGTTCAAGGAAACTTTTAGGGTTTAACGTCAGCCAGAAAGGAATTGAGGTCGATCCTGACAAGGTCAAGGCCATTCAAGAAATGCCTTCTCCAAAGACTGAAAAACAAGTCAGGGGATTCCTGGGACGTCTGAATTACATTTCCAAATTTATATTCCTCATGACCACGACATGTGCGCCGATTTTCAAATTACTCAAAAAGAATCAGGACTGCGTTTGGACAAATGACTGCTGTCGCGGTGAGAATCGGATACCTTAGCTATTAAGTTAACCAGGTTCACCACCGTCTTTGATTTATCCAAAGGAAAGGTTCAAGAACGAAAAAACCTAAGAGATCTAAGGTTCGGGGGTAGGTTATGCCTAGGGAAGGTATTAGCATCCTAAACGTCTATAGTACTCTACAGGAACGTCTTATTATTATTTATGTCATCTATTGCTCGATTGCTAAGGGTGCCATGCTAATGGAAAGACCTAGGGGTTAATTTCTAAGTATACTCGCCAAGACATCACATCTTGTGCCTACGTATCCTGACGGGAGTAGAATCAGAGTATTCGTAGTTCCCCTTAAAGAGGGTGAGGAACTCTTGACGGTGGTCAAGATTCCAGGGGGAGGTAGCGTCTATGGCAAGACACTACATAGAGTGCGGTGACTCCGAAGTTAAAGTTAAGTTAAAGAGGTAGAAAGTGTCAAGGGCATAACACATGTATAAAGTGCGGTGACTCCAATCCTAAGGTTAGGATAAAGGGAATGGAGGTAAAGTTTCCTAAGCGCGACATATAGTCAACGGGGGGAATACCCTTCCTTTGGAATTATAGGTAAACGTATAGGTTTAAGAGCCAGCAACTTTCAATCAAATGATAGGTCAACATTCTAGTCAGGAATTAATTGCGAAAATAAACCCTAATCAATTATATGTAAAACTTAATCAAAGTCTAAACAAAATTTAGTCGAAACTTAATATCAAAAGTTAAATTAAAATTAAATTAAAGTTAAAAGAAATAACCTTAAATCCTAATAATAACTTCTAATTTAAAAATATGTTAGAACTAAATGAACTAAAAAAGCAAAATATCTAATAAAATCTAAAATTATAATTGAAAATACAATAAGCATGAATAAATAAATAAAAAATGAAAATAAAATAAAAATAATGAATATAGGCAATGGGTCGGTGGGACCAAAACCCACCCGAGCCCACAACAACACATTGCATTTGAAAAGAAAAAAAGAAACAAGTAACAATCCCAGCTCATTTCTCTCTTTCGGCTATCTCACCCTTTCCTCTTTCTTAAACTCTTCGTCCTTCTCTTTCGCGAACGGCCTTACCTTCCTCAATCTCTCTTTCTTTCTATTCTCACTCTCTCGCAAAATCAAAAGCTCATGTTCTTTGTTAAATTACAAAAAAGAAACAACAATCTCGTCTCATTCTTAACACAAAAATTTACACTGAGATTCAATTTTTATACAACATCAACACATCAATAATTGGGATTTCACATGGCAATTAAAAGAAATCGAAGAAAACGTACCGAAACTAAAGAACTTCCCGACGGAAGCAAGAGTCTATGGTATTATCGCCGGAGTATGATCCGTGTGAGGATGATCGGCAATTCACGAGCAAGGATGTGATGGTGACTTCGTCGTCGCGGCTGCAGCGTGGCTTCGACGATGTCGCAGTTCCGACGGTACGTCGTCTTCTTCCTTTGATCCTCCTCTTCTGATTTCTGATGTGTATTGTTGTAGCTCGATAATAATCCTGCTGTGTGAATACTGATGATGTTGAGTGTGTTTGCTATTGTATGATATTTCTGAGATTTTTCATTGATGTTCTGCTCTTCAAACTGTGTGAATGTGGTGTGTAATGTGTGTGTTTTCTATTTGCAGAAGGTTATGGTCGTGGGTGTATTTTCTGTCAAGGTTTATTCACATTTAAGGGTTCGATGAAGAGGGAAATAGAAGACCTTGAAATTGAATTTGTGAGGTATGGTGGTATGCTCTCTTTTTTTTTTGCAGCAAACTGTTCTGTTACTTTTGGTGTTTTGTATTTCTTAGTGTGTGTGATGATTCCTAAGTGAGAAAATTGTTGTCCTCTTTGCTGAATACCCTGTCCTTTTTATAGCATTGAACCTCCCAATTTCGCATTGAATACGCTGCTGATTCTTGTGCGATATCGTGATGAATTCCTTTCCGTATCCGTATCAACATGTTTGCAACTATTTTGGAAAAGAATTGAGCGTATTTGAACATGTTTGATGCTGTTAATTCTTGTTGTTCATGATTCTTTTATGTTTCTGATTTTGTGTCGGCATAGTTTTGGAAAAGGGTATCAGGACTGTTATATGGTGATCCTTAACCTGTTTATACTGGAGATTTTGTGCCAGAACAATGATTGTATGATGATAAACTTCCATTTTTGTCTTCATGTTTTAATGACTTTGGGACAGAGTGCTTAATGGAGTTTTCTTGAACACTTGAATAGTAGGCTTACGTGGAGAGTTGGAAGATTTACTCAATAAATAGAATAACGCTGGCAGTGGTCTTGCTGATGGAGAAATTGATCGAAACAACCATTTTGGGAATGTATTTAGCGATTTCACACGTGTCTTTGGATGAAAGCTGAGATGGCAAGTCAACAGAATAATTGCAAGATCTTTTCATAGCTATTTAGGAAGGCATGGGCTTGAATGGAAACAAATCCCTGTTCTTTAAATATTTCATGCTTAATTTCCTAATAATCTTTCATGAGCTTTTGTAAACTTTACACTTTTAAAGTTCTCATTTCTTGTTTTCTTCAAAGTTTCGCAAACACATTTGCATGGAATTTGATAATGAAGAATTGGTTAACACTTGTAATGCTTCAAAAAATCAAAACCTTCATGATATATTGAATAATTAACCACATGATGACTTGAACTTGAATACCAATCTTTCACTTGAAATTTGTGGAGAACATGAACTTATATACCTTGGACTTTTAAGTGAAACTTTGAATTACTTATCGCCTTAGAATCTTAAACTTCTTGAATCTTAGCAATAAAGATTGCCACCCATCAATCATAAAATTGGAGTTTAGTTCTTGACAAATCAACAGAAAAGTTCGAACCGATCTTGACTTTAATGAAATATGGCCATAATACCCAACCACGATATCCTCAAAGCATTGATCCATAAGGGGCCTAAGAATGAAGAAAGAAACCTAAAAGTGAAGCTCGATTCCAGTACAAAACCATTGGTCATACCCTAAATAGCTTGATTGAGAGAACCATTACACATGAAGTCAATGTACCTGCACATACCTGTTAGTGATAAACATGCTGAAATGCAAGATGATGCACAAAGATGATGGAATCTTACGATCAAAAATTAGGGTATGACAGATGCCCCTATTTAAGTTTCTTCTATCCGGAGATATGGAGATTGAAATCTTCGTCTCAACGAGATAGGAGACTTAAATACAAACATGCACAATTTTTGGTCCTAAGATGCCACAAAATACTTATGATATGACATGGAATGATATGATATGGGATGAATGCAAAGACAAGAAGAATCCTGTGGGGGATGGTGCCACAGGGGGAAGAGGTGTTATAGTTGTGTCAGAAACAAAATGAAACAAACCAAAGTATCTGGAAAACATCATCCAAGAATGGCATTGGATGAAAAAAAGCACCAAACATCCAATAATGTCTTCAGATGACAGGAAAACTCACAATATCTAAGAAGGCAACAGATGATAATGAGACAAAATAATGTAATCCGAGAAGGCATCGGACACAAAGAGACCAGTCATCCAATAATGGCTTTGAATGAAAGGTACACTCACAATGGCTTCAGATGAAAGTGAACAAGGTAAAGAAACCAGACATCCAATAATGGCTTTGAATGAAAGGTACAATCACAATATCTAATAATGGCTTTAGATGAGTGTGAACAAAAGACTACATTCAAGAATGGCATTGAATGCAAAGAAACCAATAATCCAATAATAGCTTTGAATGAAAGGTATAATCACAATATCTAATAATGGCTTTATATGACTGTGAACAAAGATTCGATCTGGAAGAACATAAAAAAGAGGGACCCATCTGGAAGAGCATCAGATGGTAAAGAAACCAGACATCCAATAATGGCTTTGAATGAAAGGTATAATCACAATATCTAATAATGGCTTTAGATAAGTGAACGAAGACTACATTTAAGAATGGAATTGAATGCAAGGAAACCAGTCATCCAATAATGGCTTTGAATGAAAGGTATGACTCATAATATCTGAGAAGGCATCAGACGCAAATGAGACAAATGGTGAAATCTAAGAAGGCATTGGACACAAAAAAACCAATCATCCAATAATGGCTTTGAATGAAAAGTATAATCACAATATCTAATAATGGCTTTAGATGAATGTGAACAAAGTAAAGATCCAAGAAAGAATTGGACAAAGAACCAGTATTCCAATAATGGCTTTGAATGAAAAATATAATCACAATATCTAATAATGGCTTTAGATGAATGTGAACAAAGTGATACCCAAGAAAACATTGGATAGACGCGACAATATCTATTTGGTAGGTGCCAAGTGAGTTGGACTTTGACCACAAGGTGAAACGTTGATAACGACACGACCTATGGAGAATGCAAATGAGTGCAAATGAGGATGACACTTTTGCTATGCATATGTATATGAATCATGATCAAATGCAAATGCAGATGTAATGTAGACGTCGATGACACGGCTCGAGTCTTTTTGGAGAAGACAAGACTGGAAGACTGATTCCTCAACACAGATGTCACTGCCATTCTGCTTAGGGACTGCTGATGCTATTGAACACAATCTCTTCCAGACTGGTAAATTATATCAATTTATTGGTCCTTGTAGGAAGGATGGAAACTTGCACGGGGATTCGTCAAGTTAATTTCCCCCAGCTTAACTGACTGTTGTAGATGAACTTATCACTGCTTCAGGTTGTCTGATTCTGAACATGACTGCTTTTACTGTGCGCTTGGAAGGCTTGCCCCAGTTTGAGTCTTGAAAAATATTCTGGATAAACCAATTCTGAGAAGGACTTGCATCGAACCATAAGTCTTGAACTGATTCTTCAACATGATTTGGAAGAAACTTGCCCCTGATAGGATCACTGACCAAGTTTCTCGACTGTTTGAAAATTCCTTGAGAAGAAAGCTAGTTTGCCAACAAAAGTGTTTATACAAACATAGTAAATGCAAAGTTCATGCAACTTTTGAAATCAAAATCATTTTTTGAAAGATGCAAAGTATAAGTCACTAGTCAGAACATGGCGGTTCAAGACATCAAAGTGAAAAGTTTAAACAAAAAGCGTGATGCCAAAACAGATGGTCTGCAAAGATCTTTCGGAGTCAGTTTACGCAACCTTGCTGTAGTATGCTTTCAAAATAACCTTGCTTCAATTAGATCTTTTGAGGGTTATAATGTGGCCTGGTTTATAGTTTAAGAAATAAAGATAAAGGCTCAAAGTTTATTTGTACCCGCCCAATCTTCGTGATGATCTCCAGTCCTACGCTCAGTTAACTCAAACTATGCACTCATGTTCCCAGAAGGTTGGAAATTGCACTGATGTTAATGATGGTTCAGAAGGTAAGGGACTCTTGAGATGGCCGTCACTGCTTCCTTACAACTTTGGTTGTCATACAAGCTTGTTCTCATTTCTCTTTGCATAAGGTAAGGTCGTGAGCTTCCCATATTTTTTAGCTTTTTCCTCGAAAGGGACTCAGCTCATTTTTTAATAAGGATTTCTTGAGGATCCTTCTTTATTTGTCACTCTGTGAACGACTTGTACAACATTTGTTCATTTGATTTGGAAGAGTTAAAAGGTTGTGAATGCTTGGCTTGATGATTACGGTGAACCATCATTAGCTCCCGATTTGAAAGACATCTTCGACACCTGCTTGTTGTTTGAGAATGCAACCTTTATGTGAAAGGTGTCTTGCACGAAACTCTCGTATTTGAATGCACAATTGATTTAACTCAGAACTACCCTGCCCCAAGTTAAGATTGCGGGTTTTTATTTGTAAAGAAAAGAAACTCCTACTTCAAGGCTCAAAGGGGTTGACGAGGGGTTATCTTCCTTATGTCTCAAGTGTTTGGGAATTTAAACAATGCCTTACATCGTCAGCAAAGTTTTGATTTGAAGCATACCAACAACAATTATGAGTGTTTTGTTTTCATCATCCCCCCTCCAATCTTTGCATAAAAAGAAAAGAAATAAAATATATTTTTTGTTTTTTGTTTTGGTTTTTTTTTGTTTTTTTTAAAGGAAAGTATAAAGATGTAAATAGAAAACACAAATGAATTGAATCAAAAAGTTGCAATGCCCATTTTATTAATTATGAAAGTACAAACATAATTTGAAAGCAAACAACTAATACAAATGAAAGAAAACTGCAAACAATAAGAAACAAAGGCCTAGTGACTAATCAGAAGCAAGAGTGAGTTGTCCTGTCTGAAACACTGAAGTCTGTTGAAGTCAGCTAAAGCTTCACTTAGCGTGCTTTGGCAAAGGATTGTTCTTGACATTCGGATTGGTGTCACGAAAGGAGAGAATACCAATTCTGATCAGCTCTTGTACTCTAGCCTTCAACACAAAGCAACCTTCCAAGTTATGACCTGCACCACCTTGGTGGTATTCACAATGAAGATCAGCCCTATAGCCGGCTGGAAGACGATTTGGAGGAGGAGGTAAAGGCCTTGTGGTAATCAAACCTTTCCGAACCAGACCAGGATATAATTCAGTGTATGTCATTGGACTAGGATCAAAATTATTCCTATTACGATACTGACTCTGTCCAACAGCTGGACGTTGAGGAGCTTGAGCTGGTTGTGGAGCAGTAACCACAGGAGTAACAGTAGCAATATCAGGGTGATCAGCATACTATGGTCGGGGACGAGGCCTTCTCACTTCAGTCATGACAGCATTGGTATGATCTTCCCTTTTCTTTTGGAAGTTTCATAGGATTTCTTAGCACTATTAGAAGATTCAGCAGCCTTGGATACTTTACCATTCTTAAGTCCTTCCTCGAGTCTCTGACCAATAGTAACCAAATCCGTGAAATTGGAGGAAACACTACCAATCATCTTCTCCCAGTAGAATGGAGATAAAGTGTCTATAAACATTCCAGTCAATTCCTTCTCTGCCAAAGGAGGTTCAACTTGAGAAGCCAACTCTCTCCAACGTTGAGCATATTCCTTGAAAGACTCTTTATCCTTCTAAGACATGTTTTGCAGCTGACGGCGGTCAGGAGCCATGTCGAGGTTATACTTATATTACTTCATGAAGGCATTAACAAGATCTTGGAAACATTGAATGTTGTTCTGTTCAAGATTCATATACCATTTGAGAGAAGCTCCACTCAGACTATCTTGAAAACAATGGATAAGCAACTTCTGATTCTTGGCATGAGCAACCATCTTTCGGGTATACATGACCAAATGAGCTCTTGGACAAGAATCACCTTTGTACTTCACAAAATCGGGAGTCGTAAATTTAGTAGGCATAACAAAGTCAGAAACCAGACACATGTTGTTTGCGTCCACATTAAAGAAATCAGTACCCTCAATGGCTCGGAGTCTCTTGTCTATGGTCTGAAACTGTTCACGGACAACCTCAGGTTCAACAAAGTCTTCACGGTCTTCACCCTGAGCACTGGAAGCATTGTACTCATAGAGAGGGTTCTCAAAAGGAGCCCGAGTAGTCTGAACTATAGGTTGAGGCTCGGCAAAAACAGGAGCTTGAAAAACTAGTCCAGCAGTCTAACCAATCATACCAGTAGATGCAAGAGGTGGTGAGTAGTTGCATGTGTAGCGAGCGAAACTGGACGTGTTTCTTAAGCACTGTCGCTCTTTTGGGGGTACTACAGGTCGATTCATTTTTTATCCTACTGAAGCTGAGGAAGGAAGGGAAATAGATGTCTCCAATTAACCCTGCTTGTATACCGAGTTTAAACAGTGGTCTGTTAGGTTACGGATGCGATATGGAAGTGGGGCCTCTTTCTTCTTACTTTGTTTGGAGTGAAAAACCGTGACTGTTCATGGGTAGGGGTTAGGACTGATACTCTTTAATCGATGTATGTGGCTATGGGATTGTGGGTTTTTATTGAGTGTGCTCGCTAAGATTTTTCTTTTAATCTTATGCCTACGTATTCTCGTTTACCGAAATAGGGAAATCAGAGCGATCGTAGTTCCTCATATTCTATGGGAGGAAATGGTGTTTTGGTGTCTTGTTCAAAGCCCAAGACGTGAAGCTAAAGGTGGTTTGTATCTTGTTCAAAGCCCGAGATATGAAGCTAAAGAGTCTATTTGTATCTTGTTCAAAGCCCAGGATGTGAAGCTAAAAGTTCCGTCCTTAGAGAGAATTTGTCATCTCTAAAGAGGGTCTGTTTGTCACAACTGTTGGGTGACTGGTTTATAAAGGAGGATTACTTTAACTGGGATATGTGAATCCAGCAATGCCATAATTTATATTATAAGGGTTTTTTACCTGAAGGAGAAGACTTTAACTCAGTGTAGAGCAATGCCATCTTTCCTTAGGAATTTCTCATACTAAAAGAGGGGCAGTGGCATGGATGTAGATGATCCAGAGGCTTGCCGCTTACAGCAATTAGATGAAGGAAAAGGAGTTGTTGATGTTTGTTTACTGTGAACGAGGCACAACTTTGATGCTAAAAGTTTGATTGGTTCAACCGGGGTTTTCTTATACAAAGCCTAAGAGGAGGCTATTGGCCCAACAAGAGGGTGTTTTTATGTGTCTCGTACGAAGCCCGAGATAGAGGCTAAAAGAGGGGTGACTCAACAAGAGAGTCTTTTATAGTCAAAAAAAGAGTTTTTGTATCTCGTACAAAGCCCGAGATGGAGGCTAAAGATGTTTGACTCAACAAGAGAGTCTTTTTGTATCTCGTATAAAGCCCGAGATGGAGGCTAAAAGGGTTTGACTCAACAAGAGAGTGATTTTGTATCTCGCACGAAGCCCGAGATGGAGGCTAAAAGGGTTTGACTCAACAAGAGAGTCTTTTATACTCAATAAGAGAGTGTTTTTGTATCTCATACGAAGCCCGAGATGGAGGCTAAAAAGGATGACTCAACAAGAGATTCTTTGTAGATGTGTCTTGTACGAAGCCCAAGACGAAGGCTAAAGGTTGACTCAACAAGGGAGTCTTTTATACTCAACAAGAGAGTGATTTTGTATCTCGTACGAAGCCCGAGATGGAGGCTAAAAGTGTTTTGACTCAACAAGGGAGTCTTTTATACTCAGCAAGAGAGTGATTTTGTATCTCGTACGAAGCCTGAGATGGAGGTTAAAAGTGTTTTGACTCAACAAGATAGTCTAAAAAGGTTAACTCCACTAGGGAGAATCATTGTACAAAGCCCGAGAGGAGGCTAGGGTTACTGTTTCAGTTGAGTGACAGATCCAATATGCTGATTTAAAGAGAAAATCAGTTCTCATATAAGTACTGTTTGCGCTCAGGGATTTGATTCAAGGATCAGGGTTATTTCCTCTTCTTTAAGGAAATGGGAAATCCAAAGGGTATTGAGATTGTCCGAGTCTACATGTTTTATCTCCTGGTTTTGAAAGGAACTTGAGAATGTCTTTGAGACTTAAGGGAATTAGACTGTCCAAGTCTAGAGTTTCATCTTTTGTACTACGTTTAAGAAATAGTAGTAGCAAGATCTAGACTTTTTGAAAGACTGTTTTATTAAGATGACTAATTTCTGTTCCTATACCTCTAGGAGGTCGTCGGTACAATTTGTACGAAGCCCAAAAGGAGGCTAGAAACTTTGAAGAAGCCGAGGGACAATTTGTACGAAGCCCAAGAGGAGGTTATCATTCCCGGAGGAAGAAATCATTTATACGAAGCCTAAGAGGAGGCTGTGAATACTTCTAAGAAGCCGACGGGTCCTTGTACAACGCCCAAGAGGAGGCGAGGATGCTTTTAAGAAGCCTGTGGGTCCCCAAACTCCGAGAAATTAAAGACAGGCTATTCACAGAGAATAGATCAAGCCAGGAAAGTTCGAGAATTTGGTAGAAACTCAAGAGATGCCATTCACGGAGAAAAGATCATCTCTGGGGAATATAGTTTCTTTTGACGATTTCTAAATGTGACAGTCTGTGAAAGGGTTCACCGAGAATGCTGCCTTTCACGTTTCCATATTGTTTAACACCAAGAGGAGGGAAAACTGTATCTGGTAATCCTATGGGGATCTAGTTTTGTCTATTTTAAGAGTAATCAACAGGGCTTAGTGCTAGACGTAGTTTTCGGGGAAACTCTAAATATCTATACTATTATTACCCAGTCGATATGAGTTTATGAAAGAAGACTTACAGTGAAACAGCCCCACAATACAGTTATATGTATATGAACGCGGATAAAGAAAACATATAACCACTTACTCGGTTGTAGAGCTTCCATGCTGTTTGGTTAGTTGTTCAACAAAGAAAGATTGAAAACAACAATATATTCAAAATCAAAGGAGAAAGTGCTTTGAAATGAAAGATTGGGGCTTACAGCTCAAGGAGAGGTCCAGGGTTTATCAGTGATCGCACTGTCGTTTTGTGCAGAGGAGCTTATACAAGTGACTGAGGCCCAAAAAGGTTTTTTGTACAAAGGGATGGGTCTTACACTCTCTCAAGAGGCCCAAAAGGTTTAAAGAAAAAGAGTGGGGCTTATAACACGAGGGTAGGCCCATATGATTTTTCATTTTGAAATGGCGATCGCGCCGAGATTTTTGAAAACGCAGTGCGTCTTATACAATGACTGAGGCCCAAGATAATTTGGTTTTCAAAAGGGGTTGGGTCTTACACTCTAATAGAGGCCTAAAAGTTTTGAATGGGTCTTATAGCTCGAGGAGAGACCCAGATGGTTTATTTTTAAACGGGCGACGATTGCGCCGAACTTTTCTTTTAACGCAGAGGGACTTATACAATATCTGAGGGCCAAAATTGTTTTGGTTAAAAGGGGATTGGGTCTTACACTCTAATAGAGGCCCATGAGTGTTTGAAAATGATTTGTGAGGGTGAAAATCAAAGAAACCCTAATTTGTTTTCCTTTAACAGTAAATATTAAAAGAAAATCAATGAAAAATACCAAATGAATTTGAATAAACCACTTGTGATTTTTGTTTAAGATTTTAAAAATGAAGTTTTAATCACAAGAGATATTAAAACCCATTTGGTCTTATTTTTCAAGATGAATGTTCATTTTAAAATGTTTAAAACAAATAAAAAATGAAGTTATTCACAAAAATACTAATTATATTAAATAAATAATATAAACTTAATTTTTTTGTGGAATAAAATATTTCAACATTTTTGTGATTTTTTTCAAAAAGAACCAATCAAAAATAATTAAAATTGAGTGAGTTATTAATTTTCCAATTAATTAATAAAACATAAAAATATTGGAAAAAATGGTAAAATGTGGAAAAACACAAAATGGCATGGGTGGGGTTTGAACCCACGACCTCAAGGTCACAAGGCGCGCGCCTTACCACTGGGGTGGTGACACATCCATTGTTTGGTGTGAAAACACAAATATACAAGTCATGCCTTGGTTTTAGGCCTGGCCTAAGGCAAGGCAAGGCAAGTTTTGGCTCAGAAACGTGAAGGTCATAACTTTCTCAATTCTTAATAGTTTGAGACAAAATTTATATGCATCTGGACCAGAATTTCACAAGGAATCCAATGGTGGTGGTAGTTTTTTCAGATCACACTCCCTCCTCAAAACCCGATAGTGGTTTTGAAAAAGGCCTATAATTGCATTTTCTATGCTACACTTTGATACATGCATGAATTACATGATCAATTGGTTCAAACACAACATATATAACATGTATGAGGTGTGCATGATCAGCGGACTTCAAAGCATTGCATATTTTAGAAAGTTCAAGTCATGGGCTTACCTCTTTTTGAGCTTTTTGGAGTTTTTGTTCAATTTGTCAGCCTCTTGTTCCAGAAATGATTTGATGCTTTAGACACACTCAAATGATCCCTTAGAAGCTTTTAGGATTATTGGAATCAGCTGGTAGCTGCAAAAACACAAACTGGCCCTTTCTTGCAAAAGGGGTTAAAAGTGACCAAAATAGCAACTCTCTCAAATGGTGTTCCAGATGGGGGGAACCATTTGGGACAGTTCAAGGATGATATTTGGAGTGTGTTTGAGGTTTTATCTGGTTTGGAAAGTGATTGAATCAAGGCATGGCTTGAAAAATGCACAAAAAGCCTATTTTGAGGTTTTGAGAGGTGACTTTGTGATTTTGTGATTATAGGTCACTTGTGAGAGTTTGGATCACCTATATATGATGTTTATGAGGTGTGTGTGTGTGATTGGTTTGATTGGAAAAGCTCTCAAACTCAAAAACTCAGAGTTACCTTGCTAAAGAAGGCATTTTTGCCAAGAGAAAGGGATTTTGAGGAAAGCATCTGTTTGATGGCTTTGGTGTACTCAAACTGAGCACAAATGAGCTCTATTTATAGTAGAGCAAGTTTGTTTTGGGATCAATAGTGAATGGCAACTGCAGCAGAGGTTTGGCCAATGTTGGCAAATGAAAATCCAAGTCTCCTCTAGCCATTGACTAGAGGTTAGAGCACAGAGCTTTGGTTCCCTACTTGTTGGAGGAATCTTGACTGAATTCAGTTGCAAATGTGTCAGTCCATGCCACCTCTAAGCATCTATTAAATGCTCCAATCCAAAATTGGAGTCTAGTCCCTCTTTTAGGCAATTCTAGGTTTGGCATGCTACTTCTTGTTCCAAGAACTTTGGAGGCTTGGCTCAGTGATTGTCCCCTTTAGATTTGATCCTCAGATGTGTCCAAGATGATGACAAGGCTTGAAATTGGCTGATCTTAACAAATCGACCAAAAATGCAAAATTCTGCCTTGCCTTGGCAGTTTTTAGCAAGGCATTTTGCCACTACCATAACTCTTAGCTCAAATTGAATTTGGTGATGTTCTTGGCCATTTTGGAAAGCCCTTATATGATACAACAACTGTTAGATCATATTTGGTTTTGATACTTTTTGGATCCAAGTGAAAAATGCTCCTACATTTGGAAAAAAGTGAAGGCAGATTCTAACTTAGTGAAAATTTCACTAAGTGTTGGAAAAAAGTGACATTTTCACTTTTTGTGATTTTGATCAATCCATAACTCAAAATCCATGAAGAATTGGAATGAGGTCTAGTTGAAGTTTTTGTAGAGGGCCATGAGATCTACAAATCAAGATTTGGATGGGGACAAATGGCTTTGTGGTTTAGGAGTTATGATCCTCCAAAGTTGGTACCCTTGCCACTTTGTTCATAACTTAGAAAATTTTCTAAGTTTTTATGGTTACCCCTTTTACAATTTATCCCACTTTCTTTTAGTTTTCTTGATGAATGATGATTCAAATCATACATTAACATCATTTTAGGGTTAAAAATCCATTTTTGTGAAAAATCTCAAAAAGTTAAAGTTGACTTTTGTGCACAATTGACTTTTTATCCGATGAATTTCAAACTGTGCACTCCTTTAGGAAATCATGTCCTTGACCTAAATCAAACTTGATGGATATGTTCCATGGGTGTTATAGGGTATATTGAATCATGTCTTAGTGTCGCTCCCTGGATTTTCATCCAAGTACAAACGCGAAAGTGGCACCGAAACAGAGTCGCCAGCAATGTGTATTTATCCCAAGAGAGGGAAAGGAAACACTGCATAAACCTGAAGGGAAGGAAAAGCATGGTCTTGCGACCAAGAGAACTGGGTTCGAGAGTCGGTTACGCGAAGGGAAGGTATTAGCACCCCCATGCGTCCATCGTACCCGATGGGATCCACGCTTGCTGTTTCGATCAGAGGGTGTAGGAAACTGGAAATGAAATGCTACTGGAAAGAAGAAGGAATGGGTACGGGAAAGAACAGAGAAACAAATGTAGGGAAGATAAAATAAGTGCTCGAATGGGCCCTACCCCCACTGCCTACGTATCTCATAGGGAACATGAGAATCAGAGCGACATAGTTCCCCTCACCTAGGGAAAGTTGTTTGTGTTTTTTAGTGGAAACGTCAACGTTTGCGTCCTAGCAGTTAGGTGTTGCAGCTCGCTGTATGGAGACTTAGGTGTTACCTATTTGCGGTAGAACGGAAATGACGCATCCTTAAGGAATGAGTGGATGAGATGAGGAAAGAAATTGTTTGTTTTTGTATTTTAGAAAGAAGTGTTTTTGAAGTTGTTTGTAACTCGTATCGTATTTAAGTCCTTCATATATGATCGAATGCCTCGCATATCGACCTAAGACGGGACGTACGCTAAACATTCTAAGAAAGTGAGAGAAGACCCCACACCTCTTTGTTCCCACATGAAAGGCCTAAATACAATAGGTGTTATGCCTTTATTAAATATTTTTTACCTTTATTATAAGATGAGAGAGAAGAGACTCAAAAGAGGAAAAAGTGAAAACTAAGGGAGACTAAGACTCAATCTTAATTTTAGCATGCTTGGAGATCCTATGGTTAATGTGGTTTAACAAACCTACTTCTAGAAGAAAGAAGAAAAAGAAAGAAAACAACTTACTTCCAATATGGAAGTTAAGTTGTCTCTAAGAGGGAAGAAAGAAGATTATGAAAGCAAAGCATTATAAAATGCTTAAACAACACCAATTGAATGATTAAAAGAAATAAGAGAAGATGAAATAGAGAAATGTGTGTGGAAGCATATCCACACACTTACTTACCTTTAGTACCTACATGAAAATGTTAGTTCAAAACAATTTACAAGTAGTGCAATAAGAAAAGGAATAACAAGCGGTGAACAAACAAGTTAAGAGTTAAAGGATAAAGATCCTAAGAGATGAAACTCAATCAAGGTCAGAACCTATGCTCTAAGGGTGTTCCCTAATGTTAATTGATCAATCAAGAACAACTATGCACAACTAAAGAGCTTAAACATCAAAGAAGTGAATCCTGGAAGAAATAGATGAAGAATAAATGGATGTGCAAGGTGATCATGCATTAATGCTTCAAATAATGTCAAAGTCAGAATGTGGATGACCTAAACACGTGCCTAAACATGATGTATAAATGTCAAATAAGGCACACAATCAAGCATCCAAGCATTAAGAGTGATTAGGAGAAGAGGTGAGAAGATATGAACATGAATTTAACATGGAAAGAAAACATTCAAGGCATAAGTCAAACCTAAAAAGACTCAAGATGAACTCAAGTATCAAAATCAGAAGTGATATGACATGTTAAAGATACACAAATGATCATGGCAAAAGCACATAGCAATCAAGTCCACACAACTTAGCAAACATGTAAGAAGAAGTCATATAAAAGAATGAATGCCTCATACTTGAAAAGAAATGCAAGAGATGCAAAATGGTATACAAGTATGAATGCTTATGGATAGGTCAGTAGAAAATCATGGATCAAAATGCAAATGAGATGATAATATGATCATATTAGAAGCACACAACCAAACATGAAAAACACAAGATGAAGACATAAGAAAAATTAGGTCAAAAAGTCCCATAAGATGCATTATATAAAACAAAGGATCAACATATGCCAAATGGACTTAACAATGATCAAACAAAGCTTCTAAGAGTCTAAACATGTTACCTAAATCCAAACAAAAGACCTCAAATAATGGCATAAATGCCTCATGCAATGAAGGTTAAAGAAAGGCACATAAAGTTCAAGCAAAACTTCCTTCAAACACAAGCACACAAACATATGTCAAAGTGCATTCAAAAATTATGGAATTAGAATACAAATGACCTCAACCAGGGACTAATCACATATCAAAATCCTATACAAAAATTCAGGGAGGAAGGACCTCAAACAATCAAGCAATAGTCACTTATGAATCATGAACCAAAGTGCAAAGATGGGGGACCTAAATGCAATAAAAGAAAGTTTTAAAAATGAAACAAAAATATTTTTATGAAGTATTGGATATTACTGAATGGATGCAAAGAGATTGATGCAAAAATGTTTAAGGAGCTATGAGAAATAAATCTTTGAAATGAAGATATGAAAATAGAAACAAGTTTCAAAAGAAATAAAAGAAAATTATGGAAGGATATGCAAATATTCACAAAATCAAAATTAAAAAGAATAGAAAATTATTTAAACATGTTAAGATATCACATGAATTTTTGTAGCATGTTTCATGATGTTTTGGTATTTTTAAAAATCAATTATGAAACAAGTATAAAAAGAAATTAAAAGAAAGAAAGAGAAAGCAAGGGGTGCAGAGAAGTAAAATATCACGTTCAAAAACAAGAATGGGCTCAGTGTGGGGGTACAACCAACAATTAAGTCCAATCCAACTAAACATGTGTTGTGTGTGATAGTTCGCATGATAAATCAAACACGTGGATACCATCCTAGCCACACAATCTAGTCAATGCAATCAATCAAACGAAACATGCGTATCCAACCATCCATGACACAATCACATGACAATAATGATGCACACACACGCATGTAATCAGTCAGAGAGAAAAAAAAAGAACACGTGAGGAGCATGTGAATTTTAATGCATTGGCACATTGTGGATCATTGGATCAATCAGTCAGTCAATTATCAACAAAGTCAAGGCAATCATGTGGACACAAATGCAAGCACATATTAATTATCATGCACTCACACACACGCAACAACTTCATTAATGCGTTGGCAATATTTAAACCACACGATGCACTCAATCCAACGACCATGATATAAAACTCAAAACCCTAGCACATTAAAACCACCGGCCGGAGAAGGACCTCCGGTCATCTTCTCCGGAGAGCAACCACCACACACAGTCACCAATTTCCATAGAAATGCACAACATGCACGCATAAATGAAGCTGAAGTTGAGTAGATCATGAATATGCAATTATTTTCCAAATATCATACACATACACACCAAACCGAGCCAAAACATCTTGCCCTAAAATCACACCTAAGCTCCTAAAGAGCCTATCAACTAGCCAGGACTCACGCATAGCTTCTAATAAGCTCTAAACACCATGAAACAAGTTTAAATCACATGAATACGAAGCATTAAGGTTGAGTAAATTAAAACCTGAAAATGTGGAGAAACTTGAAATGTATGAAAACCAGAAATCCTCTCTTGATCTTGAGCTTAATTCGTGCAAAATAAATGCAGCCGAGTCTTGAGATATGGAAAACAGAGAGAATCAAGAGGTGGATGAAACTTCACTTGGAGAATGATATTGATTCAGTGTGTTCTTGCTTCAATGCCAAACAATGATAATGATTGATGAAGATGAGTGATGAAAAAAAATGGTGAACTCGTGTAAACTCAGAGAGAGAATAGAGAGAAATTGAGAGAGAAAGTGAGTGTGGAAAATGAGAGTTAGCATGAATTTGAGAGTGAAATTTTGATTTATAGGTTGAGAGTGAATCAAGAGTTAAGATCAATGCTATCTGTCGCTCTTTCATTTGGACGGGCAAAGATACTATCAGTAGGAAAAGTCTAATTTCTTGGAAGAAGATGTGCACCCCAGTGAAGAATGGAGGTCTGAACATTATCAATCTTGAGGTATGGAATACTATTACTATGTTAAAAAGCTTGTGGAGTATTTGCCTTAAAAGTGATAACTTGTGGGTCAAATGGGTCCATAGTTATTACTTAAAAGGTAAAACTATATTTAACTGTGTGCTGAATAAAAGTCATTGTTACTGGATTTTGAATGGTATTCTCACCCAAAGAGAACGGATTAGTGAGATTCATAGACTTTGGGAAGATATGCTAACTAGGAAAAAGTTTCATATGATGAAAGTATACTTGGATTTGGTTGATAACAGCAACACTATCAGCTGGCAATCATTAATTCATCACAACATGGCTAGGCCAAGAGCTGTCCAAACTATGTGGATAGCGTGTCATGGTAGATTGGCCACCAAAGCGAGACTGAAAAATATGGGCATGATTCATGATGACAAGTGCAGCCTGTGCACCAATGCAGAGGAAATGATCGACCACCTTTTGTTTGATTGTAAGGACACGAAAGGAATTTGGGAAGATATTCTTGATTGGTTAGATATTCATCACAGCCCCAAAAATTGGAAAGAGGAGATCCCTTGGTTAATCAATACTACTAAAGGGAAAGGTTGGAGAAAGGATCTACTCAAACTTGTTGCTGCTGAAGTGGTCTATGGAGTTTGGAATTATAGGAATAGAGTTGTTTTTGAAGGTCATAAGGATAAAGATAAGGTGATAAAAGACATAAAAGAATGTGTAATTTTTAGAGGTTGGCAAAAGGCTAAATATAGATCCCATATAGCAAATCTGATGATGTAGCGTGTCGGTTTCTTTTGTATTTTTGTCGTGTTGATGGCAGGACCCTTGGGTCGCCTTTGTGCTTTGTACTATTTTTTTGAAATATATATAATATTTCTTTATTTCAAAAAAAAAAAAGAGTGAACCAGTGGTAGTTAACTGAGTGAGTTTAGTGAGTTAAGGGTGGTTAACTGAGTTGTCCCTAACTAACTGAGTCAAGTTAGTTAGGGCGAGTGGAAGGAGGTTATGATATGGTGATGAAGGTTCATGATGTTATGGTGGAGTGTAAGTGAAAAGAAAGGTGGAGATGGCATGGATCAGTGGTAGAAGGAAATTGTTGAGCAAGTTTTAATTCATTTCCTCTCTTGTGTATGATGTAGCATGGTGAAGATAGTGTAAGGAAAGTGTTTGGTTAAAAGGAGAAAAGAGAAATGTGGAGAAGTGTGCGTGTGAATACTTGAAGTAACAACAACATCAATGCTTATTTTTATGACTTTGTAGCAGCAACATACTTAATGCACCAATGGATGTTTGGCAATGAAATTCTCTCTCACTAGGGTATGGAATCATGAGATTTATGTGTCCTTGAAAAGATGATGGATCATAGAACAAGTTTGGTGTGAGAATTGGATTGAATTGAGACCTCAAACACACCTAAAAATGGACATGACAATGGATCCAAAACTGACTTGGAGGCGTGGCAACTTGGCATGGCAAGGTAAAATGGCACATGAATTTTCAGCATGATCATACCTACTTGGGACCTTCATAATCATCTCATAACTTGCTCAAATGAAAATTTGTCCAACATCAAAGTTGAAGAGGACATTGAGATGAACAACTTCGATGTTCAACATATTTTCATTTGGAGCTTCCATAATTGAGGAAAATGGGTGGACATTTGGCACACCATGTGTTTGTCAAAATGATGGCCGGTGGGCTTGGTCACGCTTGGTCATGACTTGGTTTGTGACCTAGTTTTGCCAAACTTTGATCAATCATAACTCCCTCAATTTTGATCCAATGGAAAAGTTCTTTATATGGATTTGAAGCTTAGAACATGAACTTTAATTGGCTCAACTTGGTCCTGATGTTTGGAGCTTTTATCTTGGAGAAAGAGAGACTCAAAGTAGGGTGCAAAATGGTCCAAACTTGCTATTTTGGGAAACCCTAAACTTTCTATTTTTGGCAGTTTTGTGATTTCTTGATTTTTCATAATTCCTCCATCATTTCTTGATCAAATCTTGTCCAATGAACATATATAACATGAATTTCATGAATTTGACCTTAGAAAGTAAAGAGTTGACTTTTTTCACTGCATAGTTGACTTTTTCCCCAATTTCTTGATTATCAAGCAACTGATCAATTGAACCCCTTCTGAAACCAATTGATGAGCAATTTTCCATCCATATACACTTAAGAACATAAGGAATACCATGAGATCAAGTCTTGCCCAAAAAATCAGAGATAAACTGATTTTAGGTCAAACCCTAATTTTGGCACCCTCTGGTTAGGAGGAAATAACACATCCTTCAAATCCAAATTCCTCTGAATATGATGTATATTCTATCTAACAAAGAAGAGATATGGCATTTGGAGGTGATGAAAACTCAAAGAGCTTGCCCATTTGAGGGTCAGATCCCAATTTTTGACTGCCTTGTGTAGGAGATGGTGTACTGTCCAATCTTCTTGATGAATTCTCCTCTTCTCATGCCCTGTGGGACCAATTGAGATGACATATGACATAAGAGACCCTTTAGGCTTGTTTGAAGACCCTTGGTTCTTGTTTCCTTTGCTTTGGATGATTAACACCTTTGAGAATCACTAATCCCATGCCCTTATGCAAGATGCAATGCAATACTTAATGTTTTATTTTTCCGTGCTTGAATGAAATGAAATGCAATGAAAGCTCATGCCAAATGATATGAAGAAAAGAGAGGGAAAATTTTGGGGTATTGCAGCTGCCCCTATACAATCACTGTAGACCTGAATGGATGATAGCGATTGATGTCAAACTTTCAGGGTATGGAGGGATTGAATACCAAAGATAACCAGAAAATTTGCACTCTTGTAGAGAAGAAGAAAAAGGATATAAACCCAACCAAGTGAACTCTGTTTGCATAAAACTCTGATGATGAAAGAAAAAAGCACTGGAGAGATGTCTTTTTTGAACAACGCCAGACGACTACTGGCTTGCCACACCGCGGGTGGACTTTAACAATGTCTTTTGGAACGACGCCAGACGACTACTGGCTTGCCACACTGCGGGCGGACTTTAACAATGTCTTTTAGCACGACGCCAGACGACTACTGGCTTGCCACACTACGGGTGTGTAACACCCCAAAATTTTCCTTCTTGTTTTTAGCTGACTGACCTATGTTTCTTTGCATTTCTTGCATTAGCATTTGTGCATAGCATTGGTTCTTAGCACGGGATCAAGGTACTTGGTTCATCTCAGAGGAGTCTCAAGCCTCAAGGTGGTTTGAGGGGTTCATCATATCACTATAAGATCAAGAATGGCAAAGGATTTCAAGTGAATCTTTCCCTCCTAACCAGAGGGACCAATTAGGGTTTTTGACCCAAAGGACTTCTTGAAGGGCTTTGTGGATTCAAGCATGTTCTTATGGTATTCCATATGCTCACAAGTTTTCATGGATAGAGACTTGGCTAGTGGTTCATTGTGGAAGATGTTCAGTGGATCAGTTACTTGTGAAGTAAGCAAAAGTCAACTGTAAGGAGGAAAGTCAACCATGGGATTTTGAGGTCCTCTTCATGATTTTTAAGGTCTCACCTCCTCATATGGTCCTCAAATGTCAAGATTCATGTCATTCTTCAAGAATCAAGAGTTTGTGCAAAAGTTACTAAATTTGGAAAATGACCTATAATGAGAACTTTCCATTTTTGGCAGTTTTTCCACCACATTCAACTTGACTTTTCATCATCAAGGAAGCTTCAAATGAATTTTCCTCCAACATGAAAGTTGAATATCTTTCTCTCCCATTTCCAAAAAGTACTAGATGGTTTCCATATCATTTGTAGAACTCAAGTTATGGTCAAAACAATGCAAGGTGCTTTTTAAGGTTTTTCACATGTACCACTTTTTCCACCTTTTGCATTTTGGTACAAATTGACTTGTAATTGGTTCTATTGATGCAAGTCACATTCTAATATCCAAGTACACTTCATTTTGCACAAGTTTGGCCCTTGAATCAAGTCATTTCATGCCATATACCTCACTTTCTTCACGTAATGCAATTTTGCATGATGGATTGAATCTCACAATTTAAGCCACTACAAAGCCCAATTTCAATTCCATTGTGATCAGCAAGTGAAATGTGAATGAATCACACTTACATCATGACCAAGGCATGTGTGGATTAAGGGATTGATCACAAAGTGCATTTTGGCATAAACCATCCAAACTCATTAACCAAGGGATTAATCAAGTTTTAATTGTGATCAGAGGTCTAATGAGGTGTATATAAGCTAACTCACACGCACCAAGCTAGAGCATGCACTCTCATTTGCTCATAATTCCAAATTTTGCTCTCTCCCTTTCTCTCTTCGAAACTCACTCTCCTTGGAGTTTCTTTGAGATTTTATTTCACATTCTTGATCAGTGAAGTGAATAGAGCAAGAATCAACCATTGATTGGAGCTGAGAGTGAGTTTTTCATCAGATTCAGTTTTGAAGGTTCAAGTTCAAATCTCAAGATCTAGCACGATTCCAAGCTCTAATTGCATTTATTTTGCAATTAGAGGTTCCAAGGAGTAGATCTGCACTCTTACACTGGGTTCCTAGGAGTATTTTTGCTAGTTTCAAGTTTCAGGTGAGTTGAATTTCATGATCCTATAACTTGTTTTTATGGTGTGTATTTTATTCCTCATGAGTTGCTGATCATTCTAATGTGTTTTATTTGAGATTTGAACATGTATCATGGCTGTATTTTAGATCTGAAATTTTTAGATCTAAACTTTTCTTCTTCGATTTGCCTTATGTGTTGATTGTTTGATGAAATGGTTTGCATATTCTTGATTCTCATGAAAATCTAAGTGGAATAGTGCTCTTGTTTGTGGATTCTGGGAAATTTGAAGTTGCAGGTCGCCGGAGAAGACGACCGGAGCTAGGGCTCCGGCGTCTGGTTTGTTTTCAGGCAAGGTGAGGGTTTCATTAGAGAAGATGAAATCTGGACCGTCCATGTCCAGATCTGATGGCTCACAATGTGCCAACACATTAGTTTCACGTGTTTTTTATTGGTTCCATTTTTAATATGTGTGTGTGCATCCTCACCATTGTTACCATGCGCTCTGATCTGGACCACATATCTTGCATAACGTTTGATTTGATGATTGATTACCATGCGTTGATTGGATCTGATGGTCATTAGCCTGCCAGCACATTAAAATTTCATGTGCTTATCACGTGCTTTCTTTTTAATTTCTGATCAATCATGTGTGTGCGCGTGTATCATTGTTAGCATGTGTGTGTGGATCTGAACCTCTCATCATGATTACCTGTTGATTTTGTTGACTGAATGTGACATGTTGGATCAATCATGTGGTGTGTGTGAGTCAAGATTTTTGACTGAATGCCATGTAAACCTGTTGACTTCGCTGATTGGGCTATTTGGACTGGAATTGCTTTTTGAACCCCCCTGTTGAGCCCATGTTTATTTTTGAACGTGAATATTGCTAATGTTGCACCCCTGGTTTATTTTCTTCCATTTTATTTTATGTAATTGTTTCATTTTGCATTTTTAATTTTTAAAATTAGTTTAATGCATCCAAAAATCCCAAAACAAATCATGAAGCATATTTAGGTTTTTATAAAATTTTGTCAAATTTTATTTCTCATTTTATTTTATTTTGGGCATCTGAATTATTTGTTTAATTAATTTCCTTTTTTGGATTGTTTCATATATGCATACCCTGCCTTGTTGATTTTTGTTCTCATCATCTATACATGATTTACATCTCATTCTTTTTGCATTTGTTAGAGGACATGTTGAGGTTCCTAAATATATTTTTCTCATATTTTTAAAATCATTTCATATTGCATTTTAGTCCCTCTTCTTTGCATATTGGTTTGTGGTTCCTATGTGATCTTTGCCTAATTGTTTGAGGTACTTAACTTGTGAATTTTTGTGAGATCTTTTGACATGTGATTGGCTTCTGACTTAGGTCATTTGATCTTTAATTTATCAATTTTTGAATGTCATTTGATATATGTTTGTTTATTTGTGCTTAAATGACTTATGCATGATTATATCTTGACATCTCTTTACACATGTTGACTTGCCTTGCCTATTTACTTGAGTTTCTTCTTGATTCTTTGCATGTGCATTTGATATGATGTTTACCCCTGGTTGAGGTCCCTTGTGACCAAATTTTGCCATTTGTGGATCATGTTTGAATCATGTTTGGTATGTGTTAAGTAATTGGACTTTGAGTTTCTATTTGTGGATTACTTTGGTGCATGTCTTGAAGGTGTTGCATGATAATTAACCTTGTATGACTTGAGTTTGGTTTTGATGTGATGTTGATGCATATGGTACTACCCCTTGAGTTCCTTACTTGGTTTTCATTTCACTTGAGCATAGTTAAATGCATTTGGTTTGAATTGTATGATGAACATCTTTACCATTTGCTTTGTAACTTCTTTGGATCATAATGTTTCATGTTTTAATTTCCTTTTGCACATGTGAATTGTTGATGATAATATGATTTTGGTTCTGACTTGCACTCATCTTCATCTTATCTTTCTCATTTCATTTTGATATGAAGTCCATGTATGCTTAATTGTGCATTTCATACAAGTATGCTTGCATTCTTTCATGATTACCTTTGCATGCTTACTTGAATTATTTTGCATTGATCTTTGAAACATGTTTGATGATTTGAGTTGGACACTTATGATGTGATGTGCTTGCTGCCATTTATTGTATCTCATCTTCTCCTTCTCTTTTTCATTTCTTCTCTTTCACTCTCTTCCTCCCATGAATTTCAAGACTTGTTTAAGTCTTGGATTCTCTCCCTTTAGAGCTACCTAGTCCAACTTAATTTTTTATTAAGCTTGGAGTAGGATTAGCATTAGGTTTTAGGTAGTCGTTTCTCCTAAGCCTCACTAACCATAGGTCATCCATGCATGATAACATTAGGACTCTTAGTTTCCCTTTAGAGTTTCCTTTGTGTCTTCTCTCTTCTCACCTCAAAACTTCTTGAAAACACTTAATAAAGATAAAGTGTATTGCGCACGAGCCTTAAGCGTGGGGAATGAGAAATGAGGGGCTTTCTCTCATCTTTCTAGAGTGCTTAGCGGGCGTCCTGTCTTGGGACGATTCGTTAAGTATTCGTCCTTGTGCCCTAGACTTTGGTGCAATGCAAGTTATGAACTGACTTAAAAAAACACTTCTGTCTAAAAAACACAAAAACAAATTCAAATCTTTTTATCCTTCGGGATTGTTTGGTTCCAGACCATTTTCAGAAAAGAGCACGTTACCTTCCGTCTAAGTCGCAAACAGGCGTCGACCCTAACTGCCGGACGCGAATCTAACGTCGCTCATAAAAAACACTTACCCATTTGTGGTCGTACCCACGAACTACATTAGCTCTGATTCCTCTTTCTCGTCCGATTGAGGATATGTAGGCACAAGACAGCGATTGTCTTGGCGAGCAAACTTCCCCCACAGTTCCCGTCCGAACTACGTTGACTCTGACTTTCCCATTACACTGAGGGAGTACGTAGGCCTAGGGCATCAAATATGTCCTACCGAGTCTGTCTTAGTCTCCCCCATCCCCGTTTTCTTTTGTTTAACCATAGATAGTAGGACAACTCACCCTCCGTTTAGACAACAAACGTGGATCCCATCGAGTACGATGGATGCGTGGGGTGCTAACACCTTCCCCTCGTATAACCGACTCCCGAACCCGGACTATGGTTGCGATGACCATGTCTTTCCCCCTTTCTCTTCAAGTTTATGCAGTGTTTTCTTTCCCTCTCTCGGGATAAATACACATTGCTGGCAACTCTGTGTTTTCTTCGCCACTCTCGCGTTTGTACCGTTGGATGCGAATCTTTCGGGAGCGACAGCTGGCGACTCTGCTAGGGAATCTGGTTGACCTCTTGCTGGTCCATCCCCTTTAGCGAGTCGATCCTAGCGCTTGCTTGTTTTTTCGTTGGGTGTTTATTTGTTGTGCTTTATTATGTTGTATATTACTGTTTTACATCTTTTATTGCATTTCATTTTATTACTGTCATACTGGATATTGCTGTGCTGTGCTGGCTGGTTTCTGTGTTGGCAGGTTGGGTTGTTCTGAGAGATAAGCCCAATACCCAAGCTTGAGTACACCCTAGGACTAGAGTGGAGAGTAGTGGAACCTACGTGCCAGCTTGGTACGTTTGTGTGTTCACGAAATTCACAACCAGACGAGGCTATCTTGGGACGCATTCTGACGTGTGTGTCTTGCGCATGTTAGGGTGTTGATCTAGAGAGCTGCCGACTCTGGTGACCGTTTCTCCGATACCTCAATTGCGCCTCTCCTCCCAAGATGTGACAGTGGCAGACCACGTTCCGTGGAAAATCCATTGCACATTCTCGATCCGAGGACCCAATGCTGAGGGACTCGCATAGGATGACCTTATTTTTTAGGGGAATCAGTTGAGGCCTCCTCGATTGATGATGATGCCAAACCAGAAATGGTGAACGTATCATCATTTCTCGACCTGAAAGACCGGGATATTGAGGATCCTCGCCTTTTTAGAACCCTCATGAGGGATGGGATGGGTGTTTGCAGGTTTGCAGGAAACCGAAACCTTCAACCTACCCGGCTTTCTGGATTTCTCATCAGTGTTTGATTATCTGGGTTTCTGGTTATCTCAGTGGTTCGGTATTCTAGAATTCTGGTTTTCTTGGTTGTGGTTCTCGTTCAGTTAACAGCACAGCACAGCCAGCAGTGGTGCCTTGATCCCATGCTTGACATTTTTCTGGTTTTCTTGGTTGTGGTTCTCGTTCATTTTTCTTGCATTCTAGCATGTTTGACATTTTTTAGGGCTTGCATCTTACTCTTGATTCCGGTTTTTTGAGGTTGCCTTAACATGGATGTCTAGAGAAAGAAGACTGTTGCTTACTCGTTCCCAGACTCGACCTTGACGTTGATTCACAAGCTGATTAGTATGGCTGGTTCCGGAGTTCGTACAGAGTTAGGTGGAAAATATGGGATACTTCTAAAGTTTGTTTACAGTATCTCCAAGTATGAGAAGGATGCCATTCATACACTTCTTCAGTTCTATGATCCGTCTTTGCGTTGCTTCACTTTCCCAGACTATATCTTGGCTCCAACGTTGAAGGAGTTCTCATTTATTTTGGGAATCCCCATCAGGCATGACATAGTATTCTTTTCCGAAGAACGCCCTGGGATAAAAGAAATGGCCACTGCTCTTCATGTGGGTGAATCCGTTTTGAGCAGTAATATTGTGGAGAAACAAGGAGCTAAGGGTTTCTTATTGAAGTTCTTGTTTGATCAAGCTTGCGTACATGTTAAGGAGAGGAATTGGACTGCTTTCCAAGCCATTCTGGCTATGTGCATCTATGGGATTGTTCTGTTTCCCAATGTTCCTGATCTGGTGGATATGCATGCTGTCAGAATCTTTATTTCAAAGAATCTTATACCTACCTTGCTAGGTGATGTGCACCATTCAGTCCACTACAAGAATGAAAATAGGCGTGGAAGAACTGTGAGTTGCTGTGCACCACTCTTATCTACTTGGTTTCTGAGTCATCTCCCCAAAGCTGGCGCTTTTGTTGATACGAGAGATTCTCTGAAGTGGTCAAAGAGGTTAATGGGCTTGACTGCTGACAACATTGTTTGGTTCAACCATGACTTGCTAGGAATGGAGATTATTTGCAAGTGCGGAGAATTCCCTAATGTACCTTTGATAGGGAGAAAAGGTGGAATTAACTATAATCCTTCCCTTGTTATCAAACAATTTGGTTATCCTTTGAGAGGTCCACCTGAAGAGCGAGACATCAGAGAGTCCTTATTCTTCAATGGTACTGGGGATCAGGAGATGATAAGGAAGATTGTGAATGCTTGGAAGCAGGTGACCAAGAAGGGAAAAACTTCATTCGAGAAATGTAATAACCGAGCTTTTCCTTCCTATGAAGAATGGATTAAGAAAAGTGCAGAAGAGGAGCTTCTTTTTTTCCCGGTGGAACCACCTTTGTATCCTTTGATGAACGAGGCTCCCATGACTGTTGATATAGAGAAGTATGATAAGTTATGGGCTGAGAAGGAGAAACTTCGAGAAGAGAGTCATGAGCTAGGCAGAGAGGTTGGTCAGTTAAAGCATGAAAAAGGCGAAGCTATCCATGTTGCCAGGTTGAAATCAGAACTTTTGGCTATGAAGGAGAAAGAATTGTCTAAAGAAGCCACAACTAGAGAGAAAATGGCTCAAGCGTTGAAAAGTGTTAGCAAGGTCCTTTCGTCCAAAAAGAAAGAGTTGGCTTATGCTATGTCAAGAATTCACAAGTTCCATGACCGTCGGAATACAGCAATTACTGCCAACAGGTTGAAAGAGGACAAGTATTTGGAGCAGATTGAAGGCTTGAAGACAGAGCTTCGGAAAAAGGATAAGGAGATTTTATCAGGAATCTTTGAGAGGAGAGCAGTTGAGGAAAAGCTCAAGGAAACCATGGCAGATATGGAATAGCTAAAGATCCAAGCCGAAGTGAAAAGAGCCAGAAGCGAAGGTCCAAGTTCAGGTGGAGCTTCTGGAGAAGATGATTGGGAGTTACATAGTCATTATTTAACAGGGATCTTGCACAGGAGGGATCTTTTGATTCAGGAGTTGATTCAGAGACCAGAGCATCCTAATACCAAGAAGCTTCTCAAGGAAGTGCATAATTGGTGCAAAAAGTATGACGAACGGGGAATTCTAGCACGGCTGAGTCTTGATGATATGCTTTAGTTTCCTTGATGTTGTTTTCTTTGTATTTCTGGGATCACCGCCAGGCTTGTTGGTTGGGATCTTTGTTTATGCTTATTCAGACTTGTGTTGTAACAGATGCTTATTCTCTTTATATGATCAGGAATTCGGTTCTCTTGTGTTGTTAAAACTGGAATCAAGGGATAGATCGCCTTGATAATGTTCATACATGTTTGCATTTGCATTTGCATAATCATCTTATTTTGCATTGCAGGTTATCTTGGTTTCTCTGGTTTTCTTATGCTCTCTCTTTTTTACAGTCAGGATTGATCATCCAACTCATCGGTATTCTACCAGGCTTAATCAAATCAGAGTGATGGACAAAGTTCAGGCAAACATGGCAGCTATGCAAGCTCGCATCGATCAATTCATGGAGATGATGCAGGGTGTGGTGCAGAGTCAGAATGAATTCAGAACTCTAGTTTAGCCTTTGGTGTCGCAGGTTGATGAAAATGGTATCTTACACGGTGGTCTTCTTAATCGTGTTATTCCTCCGGGCGGAGGTGGTGCTGGTATCAACATTCTTATTCCTAGCGCTGGTGGACAGGGTGGGATTCCTTCAGTGGTTAGAGAAGGAAGTATTGTTCGAGCTATCCATGGTCATCGTTTTGATGATCAACATGATGATGTTTTTTCAGTCAGAAGCTTGGATGCTGGTCTTCCTGTGGTCAGTGATGAGAGGTTCCGTTTAATCAAGGCACAACTGAAAGGGGTTGTGAAGCAGGATGATCTGGGAATAGATTTGGACGACCTAGGGTTGGTCCCTGATATTGTCATTCCACACAAGATTCAGATTCCTACACTGGAGAAGTATAATGGTTCTACTTGCCCGAGAACTCATGTCAAGGCATATACCAGGAAGATAGCTGCCCATGCCAAGGACGAAAAGTTAATGATGCACTTTTTCCAAGACAGCCTGTCCGGCGCATCTTTGGAGTGGTACATGGTGCTGGAAAGTAGAGATGTTTGTACTTGGAGAGAGCTAGCTGCAGCTTTTATCAAGCATTACCAGTACAACACAGACATGGCTCCCAATAGAACTCAGCTGTTGAGCATGTCCCAGAAAAGTGATGAAAGTTTCAAAGAATACGCGCATAGGTGGCGTGAATTGGCGGCTAGGGTGCAGCCACCAATGCTGGAAAAGGAAATGTTGGATATGTTTATGGACACACTGCCCAAGCACTATTATGAAAAGCTATTGCCTTGTTCGCTAGGCAAGTTTGTTGATGTGATTGCGATCGGACAGAAGATTGAGGTTGGAATTAAGGCTGGAAAAGTTTCTAGTGGTGACGGATCGTCTTCCGGGCATGGAAAGAAGCCATTTGATGGTTATAAGAAGAAAGGAGAAGCCAATGCTATATCATCCTATAGGGGAAAGGGGAAACAACAACAAAGCCGTAACCAGCAGGTGGCTTCAGTGGTTATTCCTGCAACCCTCCCACCTTTGGCAGCATCTCAACGACAGAATCGCGCTCCGCGCCAACAAAAATTCACACCTAAGCAGAACAGACACTTTGATACTCCACCTATGCCATATTCACAATTGTTTCAGCATTTGCTTCAGTTGAAGTTGGTTGAAAAGAGGACTTTGGCTCCTCCTGTTGGTAATCCGCCTCCCGGGTACAATCCTAACGCCCATTGTGATTTTCACTCTGGGGCACCAGGGCACCATCTCGAGGACTGTAAAGCTTTCAAGCACAAAGTCCAAGACTTGGTAGATTCAAAGGCTATCAGCTTTGCTAATGATGGACCTAACGTTGTGCAAAATCTGATGCCTGATCACACTGGGCCGAGAGTGAATGCAATAATCGAGGAATGTGAAGCTTTGAATTTGATCATGGATGTTGAGGAGCTGAAAACTCCGCTGGCTGTGGTTAAAAATAGGTTATTGAAGGGTGGCGTCTATCCGCGTTGTGATGAGAACTGCTCAGTTTGTTTGATAAAGGACAATGGTTGTGATTCGCTGAAGAGGGGTATCCAGAATATGATTAATGAGAGCTGCTTACAGTTTGATAGAGGTAATCAGCAAAGAGAGGTTGTTAATGATGATGTTGCTACTATTGTTATTCCTTTCAAGATAGTTGTAATATCAGGGCCAGCGAGACCAACGCCGGTTGTTATTTCAGGTCCCAAACCCATTCCGTATGAAAGTACCCAAGCCGTCCCTTGGAATTATGATGCTTGTGTATTTGTTAATGGACAAAAGCAGGAATTAATGACTACTCCACCAGTGAGTACTGGTTCAGAAGCTAAGGTTGAAGCTGATGCTATAACAAGAAGTGGTAGAGTCCTTACTCCTGTTAATGATCAACCCAATACTTCTAGGTAAGATAGGGGAAAACAGGTAATGGATGGTTCTGTTCAGACTCCAGTGATTGTTGATTCTACAATAAAGCCAGCTGACAACTCTTTTTCAGAAAATGTCGAGTAGTTTATGAGGCTCATCAGGAGAAGTGATTACAAAATTGTGGACCAATTACATCAAACCCCGTCGAAGATTTCTATTCTGTCATTGTTGTTATGCTCTGAAGCTCATAGGAATGCTCTTCTGAAAGTTTTGAATGCGGCCTATGTTCCTCAAGAGATTTCTGTTAACTAGCTGGAAGGGGTTGTGGCGCACGTGAATGCGGGTAATGGCTTAGGTTTCACAGATCTTGATTTGACTCCTGCCGGGAGGAATCATAACAATGCCCTGCATATTTTGATTGAGTGTCGTGGTTCACTGATGTCACATATATTGGTCGATACTGGATCATCGTTGAATGTATTGCCAAAGAAAGCATTAATGAAGTTAGATACCAGGGGACTTATTTGTACACCAAGTGACTTGGTGGTGCGAGCTTTTGATGGCTCGAAGAGATCTGTCTTTGGTGAGATTGTGCTTCCGATCAAGGTTGGACCGGAAATCTTTGATGCAACATTTTATATAATGGATATTCATCTAGCATACAGCTATCTGTTGGGTCGTCCTTGGATCCATGGTGCAGGCGCTGTAACCTCTACTTTGCATCAAAAGCTGAAATACATGGTTGAGGGTCACGTAGTGACAGTGTGCAGAGAAGAAGACATAATGATTAGTCAGCTTTCAACCTTCAAATACGTGGAAGTGGATGGTGAAATCCATGAGACTTTGTGTCAGGGGTTTGAGAAGGTGAAGGTTTATGAAGAGGTTGTCCAGTCTGAAGCTATAGAGCAGCCTGCAGGGGCAAATCAGCCTGAAGTTTCTATGTCTTCGTTTAAAGACGCCAAAGTTGTGGTTGAAGCTGGTAGCTCACAGAGGTGGGGCTAGGTGGTTGAAGTTCTGGAGAAGAGGAATACCTATGGATTAGGATACAAGCCATCCAGGAGAGACGGGGATCCTGCCAAATTCTATGGCCCAGTCCGTTTCACCAGTGTCGGTGTTTTCTTCGACAGAGTTAATGCCATTGAGGAAGAAGGGGACAGTGATTGTGACATGGATAGCTGGATCCACCCTTGCGTCCCGGGAGAAAGTCTGTACAACTGGTCTTCTGAAAAAGTCATTCAAGTGATTGGCTTCGAGTAATTGCTTTGTTTTCCTATTATGTTAATTCTGCGTTTTGCCCAAGACGTAGTGATTTTATTTGTAGGGCTTTTAACTGTTGCATGTTTTGCTTTATCATCAATAAAGGACTTTTCACACTCAAATATTTTGATCTCTGTCTTTCTGTTTTTATTTTATATGCATTGAAAACCCACATCAAAATGGCAATGTGTTTCTTTTGTTGCATACATAATAAGACATACCTCATCAATCATGCAGGTCTTTTTGTTCAGATGACACCGATCATGACTCAGCTATAGCTCGGTATGACTTTGACAATCCAATCTATCATGCTGAAGAAGAGACTGACGAAGATTGTGAACTGCCCGAAGAGTTGGCCAGATTGTTGAAGCAAAAGGAGAGAGTTATCCTGCCTCATCAGGAGGAAATTGAGATTGTGAATCTGGGAACCGAGGACGCCAGAAGGGAAGTAAGGATAGGGGCTGCATTGGAAGATAGTGTCAAGGGAAGATTAATTGAAATGCTCCGTGAGTATGTGGACATCTTCACCTGGTCTTACCAAGACATGCCTGGGCTCGATACTGATATTGTTGTACACCAGCTACCACTTAAAGAAGGTTGTGCTCCGGTTAAGCAAAAGTTGAGAAGAACTAAGCCGAAGATGTCTGTCAAAATCAAGGAAGAGGTTCCGAAACAGTTGGACGCCAGATTCTTGCCGTAACAAATTATCCTCCATGGGTTGCTAACATCGTGCCTATACCTAAGAAGGATGGGAAGGTCAGGATGTGTGGGATTTGAATAGAGCAAGCCCAAAGGACGATTTCCCGTTCCCTCACATTGACGTGTTAGTTGACAATACCGCTCAGTATTCGGTGTTTTCCTTCATGGATGGCTTCTCTGGGTATAACCAAATCAAGATGGCCCCAGAGGACATGGAGAAGACAACATTCATAACACCGTGGGGAACTTTCTGCTACAAAGTGATGCCCTTTGGATTGAAAAATGCAGGGGCAACTTACCAGTGGGCGATGGTGACTCTCTTTCTTGACATGATTCACAAAAAGATTGAGGTCTATGTTGATGACATGATTGCGAAGTCACAGACGGAGGAAGAACATCTGGTGAATCTTCAAAAGTTATTTGAAAGGTTAAGAAAATTTAGACTGAGGTTGAATCCAAACAAGTGCACCTTCGGGGTGAGATCAGGAAAATTGCTGGGGTTTATTGTTAGCGAAAAAGGTATCGAGGTTGATCCTGCAAAGGTAAAAGCCATACAAGAAATGCCTGTGCTGAAAATAGAAAAATAGGTTCGTGGTTTCTTGGTGAGATTAAACTACATTGCTAGGTTCATCTCGCATCTCACGGCCACGTGTGAACCAATCTTCAAGTTGTTAAGAAAATATCAAGCGGTCAGGTGGAATGAAAATTGTCAAAAGGCGTTTGAAAAGATTAAAGAATACTTGCAGGAACCCCCGGTCTTTATGCCGCCAATGCCAGGAAGACCTTTGATTATGTATCTCACGGTTCTTGAGAATTCAATGGGTTGTGTGCTCGGTCAACAAGACGAGACAGGTAGAAAAGAGCACGTCATCTACTACTTGAGTAAAAAGTTTACTGATTGTGAGTTAAGGTACTCGATGCTGGAGAAAACATGTTGTGCACTCGCTTGGGCCGCTAAGTGTTTGAGGCAGTATATGTTAAACCACACAACCCTGTTGATTTCGAAGATGGATCCGATCAAGTATGTGTTTGAGAAGCAAGCACTTTCTAGTAGAATAGCCCGTTGGCATATGGTTCTGACAGAATACGATATTCAGTATGTTTCCCAAAAGGCCATTAAGGGAAGTGTTTTGTCAGAATATCTTGCCGAACAGCCAATTGAGGATTATCAACCGATGAAATTTGAATTTTTGGATGAGCATATCATGTATCTGAAGATGAAGGATTGTGAAGAACCTTTGCCTGATGAAGGACCTGAGATTGGATCTCAATGGAAGATGGTCTTTGATGGAGCTGTTATTTCATATGGTAACGGAATCGGGGCAATCATTACGACTCCAAAGGGTTCTCATATACCCTTCACTGCCCGATTAGCGTTCGTATGCACCAACAATGAGGCAGAGTATAAAGCATGCATCATGGGGTTAGAAGAAGTGATTGATTTGAGAATCAAGAACCTCGATGTTTATGGTGATTCTGCGTTGGTGGTTAATCAGATTACAGGTGAATGGGAGACTCGTCAAGTGAATCTTGTTCCGTATAACAACTATGCCAGAAGGTTGTTACCTTTCTTTGATAGAGTGGACTTCCATCACATTCCCAGGGTTGAGAATCAGATGGCTGATGTGTTGGCAACATTGTCATCAATGTATCAAGTGAATCGTTGGAATGAAACTCCTTCAATCAGAATCATGTGCTTGGATAGACCTGCTTTTGTATTTGCAGTTGAAGGGGTATCAGATGGCAAGCCTTGGTATCATGACATCAAAGTCTTCTTGAAGAGTCAAGAATACCCAACTGGGGCATCTTCCAAGGATAAAAAGACATTGAGGAGGTTATCAGGAAACTTCTTTTTGAACAAAGACGATGTGTTATACAAGAGAAACTTTGACATGGTCTTGCTACGTTGTGTTGATGAACACGAGGCAGGCTTGTTAATGGAAGAGGTTCACCAAGGTTCCTTTGGTACTCATTCCAATGGGCATGCTATGGCAAGAAAAATGTTAAGAGCGGGGTATTACTGGATGACTATGGAGTCTGATTGTTTTAATTACGCCCGGAAATGTCATAAATGCCAGATTTATGCTGATAAGGTGCACGTACCGCCTACTCCTCTGAATGTTTTGTCTTCACCTTGGCCTGTTGCCATGTGGGGCATTGACATGATTGGGAAGATTGAGCTGACTGCTTTGAATGGACATCATTTTATCCTGGTGGCTATTGATTATTTCACGAAGTGGGTGGAAGCAACATCGTATGCCAACGTCACCAGACAAGTGGTAGCCCGGTTTATTAAGAAGGACATCATCTGCCGGTATGGAGTCCCGGAGAGAATCATTACTGATAATGGTTCAAATTTGAACAATAAGATGATGAAGGAGCTATGTCAGAGCTTTAAAATTGAACATCACAATTCTTCTCCCTATCGTCCGAGGATGAATGGGGCTGTTGAGGCGGCAAATAAGAACATTAAGAAGATTGTGCAGAAGATGGTAGTGACATACAAAGACTGGCATGAGATGTTGCCTTACGCTTTGTACGGTTATCGTACTTCGATACGCACATCAACTAGGGCAACTCCTTTCTCACTGGTATATGGTATGGAAGCAGTTCTACCATTAGAAGTTGAGATTCCTTCTTTGAGAATTCTGACGGACGTGAAGCTAGATGAAGCTGAGTGGGTGCGTTCCTGGCTTAATGAACTGAACCTCATTGAAGAGAAGAGATTGAAAGCCATTGCACATGGCCAGTTGTACCAGAGCAGGATGAAAAAAGTATTTGATCAGAAAGTGCGTCCTCGGTGTTTTCAGGCTGGTGAATTGGTTTTGAAAAGGATCATTCCTCCTCAAACAGATCACAGGGGCAAATGGACTCCGAATTACGAAGGGCCATATGTGGTAAGACAGGTTTTCTCTAGTGGAGCCTTATTACTCTCAACTATGGATGGCGAAGATCTTACGTCCCCTGTGAACGCGGATGTAGTCAAAAAATACTTTGCATAAAAAAGACCCGCTGAACATAAAAAGAAGGTTCAGGCAAAAATGGGGCATCCTGGCGAACCATAAAAAGAAAAGGTTCGGGCAAAAATTAGGGATAAAAAGAAAAAGAAATAAACCCGCAAAGTTGAAAACCTGAAAAGGCAACTTTGGCAAAAATGGGTATCCCGGTGGATTGAAAACCCGAAAAGGGCGATCCAGGCAAAAGTTAGGGATTTAAAAGCAAATACTATGATCCGCGTTCGATCTGTGATCACTATTCACACTTGGAAAATTCGAAGGAAAGGAATCAGTCCAGTCAGTCATCTTCAAAGGCCAAAGTATCTGCGGATAAACAAGTTATATGGGTTATAGCTGAGTCGAGTCATGGTGGATGTTTGTTCCCCACATTGCCGACATGTGTATTTTCTCTTACTTTTTGCGCAATTACCTCTTTTCAGGAATTGGTTCCAAATGTAAATGCCTATTTACAAGCCAATCCATTCAATAAAATTTGCATTTCACTCAAAAAGCTTTCCATTTGTGTTTTTGTTTTACCTGTTTTGTTTGTGAAAATGTCCAATATTTTTAATAAACATTACGTGTTAGAATGTTGAGCTTTGCGAAGCATATTGGAAAACAGGGGAAATTGCTAGGATGACGGTCATTATAATGGTAATTGAAGTAGCCATTTTGCATAGAATCTTCTGTGAATTTTGTTTGCAGGGTAACAGGTTTGTCCTTCCCCAGTAGAGCTACTCTCCTCGACATTGGAAAGTCCATCCTCCTCAGCAGGTTATTGTTTCCCCAGTAAGAGACTTACAAAATATCTTCTTGGGACAAAGGAGTTGTTTTCCCCACAGGTTCTGAACACCCATTCTCCTCAGCCAGTCAGGAGATGCTTTTCTCACCAACCATGATATGAGTTAATCCCCTCCGGATGGGTAAGCTTGATGTTATCCGCTAGCAGGTTAGATGTCAGCATCTACTATTCCCCAAGCAGGTTTGCTGATCGTGGCCAGTATTCCCCGACAGGGTAAAGGTAAAATCATCTCCCAAGCAGGTTCAAAACTATTGACGTGTCTCCCCAAGCAGAGTCTAAAGGTGCTCATATCCCCAAGCAGAGTCTGGTGGTGATTAGTATCCCCAGCAGGTCTTAGGACCAATCATTTTTTGCAGGCGTCAGATCCAAGTTCTGAAGTATTTGGTGATCCCCGGCGGAGGAGTTTCCATCTTCAGTATTCATCTCCCTCCCTAGCTGAGTGGGTATTCTCTCGGAGTTTCGTTCATCTCCAGCAGAGTTGTTGATCTTGATATTCCCCAACAGAGTGGGTATTCTCTCGGGGATTCGTTCATCTCCAGCAGAATTTGTGATCATTGTCTTCCTCAGCAGAGTGAAGTCTTTCCCAGTAGGGTCTCTTATTTTGGAGGACAATTTTATTTTTGTCGTCCCAGGTGGAGTTTGCCTTCGCCTTCAGCATTTATTTTGCTGAGGCACCTCTTTTGCATTGGATAAGCATTCTTGCATGGCATCCTCCCAAACGCGTAGCATTTCCATTTCGTGTGGAGTATTACGGAAAAATTCAAACATCTGCATTCGAAGCATAAGCCAGGTTTGATTTCCTTATCAGCTCCTTTCCCTAGCAGAAAGTGACATGATTCAGGAGATTTTGTTCAAGCACTACACCGCAACCGGTGGGTTCGTCCTTCTTGTTGGTCCTTTCTACACTCCTTCCGCAGAGTTGTCTGTTCAGATTTCTCTTATCCCCAGCGGAGTTATCTTTGTAGATCCGTTGATTCTACTAATCTTTGGAAGAGCGGTTTCTGTCGGTCTTCCCTTTCGAGTCCGCTTTCGGTCGTACTCGTTCTTTCTTTTCGAGTTCGTCTTCGGCCGTCCTCACACTCTTTGTTATTTCATTATCCCCAGTAGAAGTATCCCATGTGGTTTGTCCTCTCTTTCAAATTCCGCTTTCGGTCGGTCTTTCTTTTCGAGTTCGCTTTCGATCGTACTCGTTTAGTGTTTGAAATTCCATTTTCGGCCGGTCTTTCTTTTCGAGTTCGCTTTCGGTCGTACTAGTTTGCAATTTGAAATTCCGTCTTTGGCCGGTCTTTCTTTTCGAGTTCGCTTTCGGTCGTACTCGTTTGCTGTTTGAAATTTTGTCTTCGGTCGGTCTTTCTTTTTGAGTCCACTTTCGGTCGTACTCATTTGCTCTCATATCTCCAGTGAGTCCGCTTTCGGTCGTACTCGTCTGCTGTTTGAAAGAGTGCTTTCGGTCGGTCTTTCTTTTCGAGTCCGCTTTCGGTCGTACTCGTTTGTTCTCATATCTCCAGTGAGTCCGCTTTCGGTCGTACTCGTCTGCTGTTTGAAATTCCGCTTTCGGTCGGTCTTTCTTTTCGAGTTCGCTTTCGGTCGTGCTCATTTGCCTTTGTATCCCCACTGAGTCCGCTTTCGGTCGTACTCATTTGGTTGTTGAAATTCCATTTTTGGCCGGTCTTTCTTTTCAAGTCCGCTTTCGGTCGTACTCGTTTATCTTTTTCGAGTCCGCCTTCGGTCGTACTCGTTTGTTGTTGGAAGAGCATTTTCGGCCGGTTTTTCTTTTCGAGTCCGCTTTCAGTCGTACTCGTTTATCCTTTTCGAGTCCGCTTTCGGTCGTACTCGTTTATCTTTTTTGAGTTTGCTTTCGGTCATACTCGTTTGCCTTTGTATCCCCACTGAGTCCTCTTTTGGTCGTACTCATTTGGTTGTTGAAATTTCGTTTTCGGCCGGTCTTTCTTTTCGAGTCCGCTTTCGGTCTTACTCGTTTATCTTTTTTGAGTCCGCCTTCGGTCGTACTCGTTTGTTGTTGGAAGAGTGTTTTCGGCCGGTCTTTCTTTTCGAGTCCGCTTTCGGTCGTACTCGTTTATCCTTTTCGATTCCGCTTTCGGTCGTACTCGTTTATCTTTTTCTGAGTCCGCTTTCGGTCGTACTCGTTTGTTCTTTTCGAGTCCACTTTCGGTCATACTCATTCATCTTCTTTCGAGTCCGCTTTCGATCGTACTCGTTTATCCTTTTCGAGTCCGCTTTCGGGCGTATTCGTTTTCATTTTCATTACCACCAGGTTGCAAATTTCCGGGTTCTTTTTGTATTCAATCATCTTCTACCTTGAATGTCTGAAAGCCGTTGCTATCATCCCTTCAGGTTCAAGTCGATTGAATAGGGGCAGCTGTAACACCCTAAAATTTGCCTTCTTGTTTTTAGCTGACTAGCCTATGTTTCTTTGCCTTTCTTGCATTAGCATTTGTGCATAGCATTGGTTCTTAGCATGGGATCAAGGTACTTGGTTCATCTCAGAGGAGTCTCAAGCCTCAAGGTGGTTTGAGGGGTTCATCATATCACTATAAGATCAAGAATGGCAAAGGATTTCAAGTGAATCTTTCCCTCCTAACCAGAGGGACCAATTAGGGTTTTTGACCCAAAGGACTTCTTGAAGGGCTTTGTGGATTCAAGCATGTTCTTAAGGTATTCCATATGCTCACAAGTGTTCATGGATAGAGACTTGGTTAGTGGTTCATTGTGGAAGATGTTCAGTGGATCAGTTACTTGTGAAGTAAGCAAAAGTCAACTGTAAGGAGGAAAGTCAACCATGGGATTTTGAGGTCCTCTTCATGATTTTGAAGGTCTCACCTCCTCATATGGTCCTCAAATGTCAATATTCATGTCATTCTTCAAGAATCAAGAGTTTGTGCAAAAGTTACTAAATTTGGAAAATGACCTATAATGAGAACTTACCATTTTTGGTAGTTTTTCCACCACATTCAACTTGACTTTTCATCATCAAGGAAGCTTCAAATGAATTTTCCTCTAACATAAAAGTTGAATATCTTTCTCTCCCATTTCCAAAAATTACTAGATGGTTACCATATCATTTGTAGAACTCAAGTTATGGTCAAAACAATGCAAGGTGCTTTTTAAGGTTTTTCACATGTACCACTTTTTCCACCTTTTGTATTTTGGTACAAATTGACTTGTAATTGGTTCTATTGCTTCAAGTCACATTATAATATCCAAGTACGCTTCATTTGGCACAAGTTTTGCCCTTGAATCAAGTCATTTCATGCCATGTACCTCACTTTCTTCACATAATGCAATTTTGCAAGATGGATTGAATCTCACAATTTAAGCCACTACAAAGCCCAATTTCAATTCCATTGTGATCAGCAAGTGAAATGTGAATGAATCACACTTACTTCATGACCAAGGCACGTGTGGATTAAGGGATTGATCACAAAGTACATTTTGGCATAAACCATCCAAACTCATTTACCAAGGGATTAATCAAGTTTTAATTGTGATCAGAGGTCTAATGAGGTGTATATAAGCTAACTCACATGCACCAAGCTAGGGCATGCACTCTCATTTGCTCAGAATTCCAAATTTTGCTCTCTCCCTTTCTCTCTTCAAAACTCACTCTCCTTTGAGTTTCTTTGAGATTTTATTTCACATTCTTGATCAGTGAAGTGAATAGAGCAAGAATCAACCATTGATTGGAGCTGAGAGTGAGTTTTTCATCAGATTCAGTTTTGAAGGTTCAAGTTCAAATCTCAAGATCTAGCACGATTCCAAGCTCTAATTGCATTTATTTTGAAATTAGAGGTTCCAAGGAGTAGATCTGCACTCTTACACTGGGTTTCTAGGAGTATTTTTGCTAGTTTCAAGTTTTAGGTGAGTTGAATTTCATGATCCTGTAACTTGTTTTTATGGTGTGCATTTTATTCCTCATGAGTTGCTGATCATTCTGATATGTTTTATTTGAGATTTGAACGTGCATCATGGCTGTATTTTGGATCTGAAATTTTTAGATCTAAACTTTTCTTCTTCGATTTGCCTTATGTGTTGATTGTTTGATGAAATGGTTTGCATATTCTTGATCCTCGTGAAAATTTGAGTGGAATAGTGCTCTTGTTTGTGGATTCTGGGAAATTTGAAGTTGCAGGTCGCCGGAGAAGACGACTGGAGCTAGGGCTCCGGCGTCTGGTTTGTTTTCAGGCAAGGTGAGGGTTTCATTGGAGAAGATGAAATATGGATCGTCCATGTCCAGATCAGATGGCTCACAATGTGCCAACACATTAGTTTCACGTGTTTTTTATTGGTTCCATTTTTAATATGTGTGTGTGCATCCTCACCATTGTTACCATGCACTCTGATCTGGACCACATATCTTGCATAACGTTTGATTTGTTGATTGATTACCATGTGTTGATTGGATCTGATAGTCATTAGCCTGCCAGCACATTAAAATTTCATGTGCTTATCACATGCTTTCTTTTTAATTTCTGATCAATCATGTGTGTGCGCGTGTATCATTGTTAGCATGTATGTGTGGATCTGAACCTCTCATCATGATTACCTGTTGATTTTGTTGACTGAATGTGACATGTTGGATCAATCCTGTGGTGTGTGTGAGTCAAGATTTTTGACTGAATGCCATGTAAACCTGTTGACTTCGCTGATTGGGCTATTTGGACTGGACTTGCTTTCTGAACCCCCCTGTTGAGCCCATGTTTATTTTTGAATGTGAATATTGCTAATGTTGCACCCCTGGTTTATTTTCTTCCATTTTATTTTATGTAATAGTTTCATTTTTCATTTTTAATTTTTAAAATTAGTTTGATGCATCCAAAAATCCCAAAAAAAATCATGAAGTATATTTAGGTTTTTATAAAATTTTGTCAAATTTTATTTGTCATTTTGTTTTATTTGTGCATCTGAATTAATTGTTTAATTAATTTCCTTTTTTGGAATTTTTCATATATACATACCCTGCCTTGTTGATTTTTGTTCTCATAATCTATACATGATTTGCATCTCATTCTTTTTGAATTTGTTAGAGAACATGTTAAGGTTCCTAAATATATTTTTATCACATTTTTAAAATCATTTCATATTCCATTTTAGTCCCTCTCCTTTGCATATTGGTTTGTGGTTCCTATGTGATCTTTGCCTAACTGTTTGAGGTACTTAACTTGTGAATTTTTGTCAGATCTTTTGACATGTGATTGGCTTATGACTTAGGTCATTTGAGCTCTAATTTCTTAATTTTTGAATGTAATTTGATATATGTTTGTTTATTTGTTTTTAAATGACTTATGCATGATTATATCTTGACATCTCTTTACACATGTTGACTTGCCTTGCCTATTTGCTTGAGTTTCTTCTTGATTCTTGGCATGTGCATTTGATATGATGTTTACCCCTGGTTGAGGTCCCTTGTGACCAAATTTTTCCATTTGTGGATCATGTTTGAATCATGTTTGGTATGTGTTAAGTAATTGGACTTTGAGTTTCCATTTGTAGATTACTTTGGTGCATGTCTTGAAGGTGTTGCTTGATAATTAACCTTGTATGACTTGAGTTTGGTGTTGATGTGATGTTGATGCATATGCTACTGCCCCTTGAGTTCCTTACTTGGTTTTCATTTCACTTAAGCATAGTTAAATGCATTTGGTTTGAATTGTATGATGAACATCTTTACCATTTGCTTTGTAACTTCTTTGGATCATAATGTTTCATGTTTTAATTTCCTTTTGCACATGTGAATTGTTGATGATAATATGATTTTGGTTTTGACTTGCACTCATCTTCATCTTATCTTTCTCATTTCATTTTGATATGAAGTCCATGTATGCTTAATTGTGCATTTCATACAAGTATGCTTGCATTCTTTCATGATTACCTTTGCATGCTTACTTGAATTGTTTTGCATTAATCTTTGAAGCATGTTTGATGATTTGAGTTGGAAATTTATGATGTGATGTGCTTGCTGCCATTTATTGTATCTCATCTTCTCCTTCTCTTTTTCATTTCTTCTCTTTCACTCTTTTCCTCCCATGAATCTCAAGACTTGTTTAAGTCTTGGATTCTCTCCCTTTAGAGCTACCTAGTCCAACTTAATTTTTTATTAAGCTTGGAGTAGGATTAGCCTTAGGTTTTACGTAGTCCTTTATCCTAAGCCTCACTAACCATAGGTCATCCATGCATGATAACATTAGGACTCTTAGTTTCCCTTTAGAGTTTCCTTTGTGTCTTCTCTCTTCTCACCTCAAAACTTCTTGAAAACACTTAATAAAGATAAAGTGTATTGCGCACGAGCCTTAAGCGTGGAGAATGAGAAATGAGGGGCTTCCTCTCATCTTTCTAGAGTGCTTAGCGGGCGTCCTGTCATGGGACGATTCGTTAAGTATTCGTCCCTGTGCCCTAGACTTTGGTGCAATGCAAGTTATGAACTAACTTAAAAAAACACTTCTGTCTAAAAAACACAAAAATAAATTCAAATATTTTTATCCTTCGGGATTGTTTGGTTCCAGACCATTTTCAGAAAAGAGCACGTTACCTTCCGTCTAAGTCGCAACCAGTCATCGACCCTAACTGCCGGACGTGAATCTAACGTCGCTCATAAAAAACACTTACCCATTCGTGGTCGTACCCACGAACTACATTAGCTCTGATTCCTCTCTCTCGTGCGATTGAGGATATGTAAGCATAAGATAGCAATTTTCTTGGCGAGTAACCTTCCCCCACAGTTCCCGTCCGAACTACGTTGACTCTGACTTTCCCATTGCACTGAGGGAGTATGTAGGCCTAGGGCATCGAATATGTCCTACCGAGTCTGTCTTAGTCTCCCCCATCCCCGTTTTCTTTTGTTTATCCATAGATAGTAGGACAGCTCACCCTCCGTTTAGACAACAAGCGTGGATCCCATCGAGTACGATAGATGTGTGGGGTGCTAACACCTTCCCCTCGCATAACCGACTCCCGAACCCGGACTGTGGTTGCGATGACCATGTCTTTTCCCCTTTCTCTTCAGGTTTATGCAGTGTTTCCTTTCCCTTTCTCGGGATAAATACACATTGCTGGCGACTCTGTGTTTTCTGCGCCACTCTCGCGTTTGTACCGTTGTATGCGAATCTTTCGGGAGCGACAGGGTGGACTTTAGCAATGTCTTTTAGCACGACGCCAGACGACTACTGGCTTGCCACACTACGGGTGGACTTTAGCAATTTCTTTTAGCACGAAGCCAGACGACTACTGGCTTGCCACACTACGGGTGGACTGTCCTTTTGAATGGAGTCAGACGACTACTGACTTGCTACACTGCGGGTGGACTTTCGCCAATCTACGGTTGGACTTTGCAGCTGAATTGCCACACTGCGGGTGGACTTTTGCCAATCTACGGTTGGACTTGCTGATGATTTACCACCCTTGGATGGACTTTTGCCAATCTACGGTTGGACTTAGCTGCGGTCTTTTAAAATGGAGTCAGACGACTACTGACTTGCCACACTGCGGGTGGACTTTTGCCAATCTGCGGTTGGACTTGAAACTAATTTGCCACCCTAAGATGGACTTTTGCCAATCTGCGGTTGGACTTGAAACTGATTTGCCACCCTAAGATGGACTTTTGCCAATCTGCGGGTGGAATTTTACAAAATTCCAATACTGGATTATGTTCTGTATGCATATCAGACATCTCTGCTGACTCTGCTGAGGAATAACGATCAATGATTTGACTTTAGAGACTCCTGAAAGGATGGTATCTCTGTTGGAAAATGAATGAATAATCTGTTTACTTTGAATTGTCACGTTTGCCAAAAATAAATTGGACTTTGAGATACAGAGGAGTGATGACTCTGCCAGGAATTATTTCATCTGTCTGGGGAAGAATTCTGATCATAGCGACTCCGCTGGGGATGATAATTTTTCGACTTGGCTGGGAAAGAATGTACTAACACTCTGCTGAAGAAGATAAGTCATTAAAACTCTGCTTAGGGATCTGTCAAATCCAAGGAGAATCTGCTAACACTTTGCTAAGGAAGAGATTCTGTTGACCTGCTAAACTTCTGCGGGGAAGAAAACAACTCAGCTAGGGAGGATTATTGACAAGATTCAATGCTAAACTCTGTGGGGATTACCACTGCCAGAGATACGATCTTGCTGGGGACTAGAACTACTCCGTCAGGGATACACAAATCCTGGTTAGAAGAACTTCTGTCGTGACTTGCTGGGAAAGAGTCCTTAGACCTGCTGGGAAAGCGCAAAGCAAATGCACAGTGATCTGTTGAGGAACGAAGCTGTCAAGCTTAGAATAAGAGCCACAATGTTCCATGCTAGGCAAATCTTCTGCTTGACGACTCCACTGCGGATAATGAGTTGACAATACCCTGCTGGGGATAACCACTTCAAAGCGTCTTTCGCTGGGGAATGTCTCTTAAGAGGATTTTACAGAAGACCACGCATCTTCAAACTCTTAGACAAATGTCGAACCTTGAGAGGTCACTCTAATGGAGATAATAGATATGGAACATCTCGCTGGAGAATTTTATTTTGCCCCCGATTATAGGACTGATATGAAGAAACGTCCCAATAGGATTTTACAGAAGACTTGGCATCTTCAAACTCCTGAACATTAACAGCGAGGCAGCTCTACTGGGGAATTTGCAACCGTTATCGACACAGAAAAGCTTGTAGCTATTGGAAGTACTGAATAGGAGAATCGACTTAATAAGATACACCGCTACCCAGTTGAAATTATCTTGTCGATATCAAATCACCGCGAGCGATCGTCGGCCGAACGATGGACTCAATCAGTAAACGTTGTGACAAAAGGTGGTGCGGGGACCCTTTTTGAACTTGACTGCCCCAGTATTCTGTATGGGAATAAGTGATTCCTCGTCTAAAAGACATGATCCATGCTCTTGGAATGCTTGTACCTATTACCTGTAACACAAGAATATGCACACGTGCCCCCGGATATTGCGTGGTTTGAATTCACCATTCAGGATTACTCAACATTCAAAGTGATTTTAAATGTTTTTCCGCGCATGTTATTTGTAAGGCCACAGTGTTTTCAAATGCAATGTTTTATCAAAAATTCGGACGTTTTTGCAAACAAAGCAGTAAAAACAAAATAAGAAGCTATTGACTGAAATTCAATTTATTGATTGAAAAGCCCCGAATAAGGAAGTACAAATGAGAAGCACACCCTGGAAAGAGGAGAGTGCTGTAAATTGAGAAAAGAAACTATCCTAATGGCAATGTGGAAACGGAATTCCACTGAGTTTCAATTCTGCTATGGCCCGTATATCTTTGAGACTCCCCGACTTGCCTTCTGAGGAATGATCAGACCAATTCCTACCCTTTGGAAAGTCAGTTGCTGAAACGGTGATGAAGTACAGATAACTCAGACCGTAGTCGTTCGCTTAAATCCCTCTATTGCATGGACCGCCCTTTCGGGTTTTCAATCCATCGGGATACCCTTTTTTGACTGAGTTATCCTTGCGGATTTTTAACTCACCGGCTGTACAATTTTTTATTTTATATCCCTAATTTTTGCCCGAACCTTTTTATTCTTTTTTTTTGTGGTTAGCCGGGATGCCCTTTTTTGCCTGGACTTTTCTTTTTTTTTCCAGCGGGTCTATTTATGCGAAGTATTTTTTGACTACGTCTGAGTTGACAGGGGATGAAAAGTCTTCGCCGTCCATGGTTGTAAGTAATAAGGCTCCGCCCGAGAAGACCTTCTTAACCACGAATGGACCTTCATAGTTGGGAGTCCATTTGCCCCTGTGACCTGTACTAGGAGGAAGGATCCTTTTGAGTACCACATCTCCCACTTTGTAAACCCGAGGACGCACCTTTTGGTCAAACGCCTGCTTCATCCTCCGCTGGTATAACTGCCCATGACACACAGCTGCCAGTCGTTTCTCTTCAATAAGGCTCAACTGATTAAATCTGGCGCGAACCCACTCAGCTTCGTCTAACTTGACATCCATCATGACTCTGAGGGATGGAATCTCAACTTCAACCGGTAGTACTGCCTCCATGCCGTATACAAGTGAGAATGGGGTTGCCCCAGTGGACGTGCGTACTGACGTTCGGTACCCATGCAGAGCAAATGGTAACATCTCATGCCAATCTTTATATGTGACAACCATTTTCTGCACAATCTTCTTAATATTCTTGTTGGCCGCCTCCACAGCGCCATTCATCTTCGGGCGATACAGAGAAGAATTGTGGTGTTCAATTTTGAAGTCCCAGCACAGCTCAGCCATCATTTTGTTGTTCAGATTAGAACCATTATCAGTAATGATTCTCTCAGGCACTCCATAGCGACAAATGATATCCCGTTTCAGGAAACGAGCTACCTCCTGCTTAGTGACATTGGCATAAGATGCTGCTTCAACCCATTTAGTGAAATAATCAATGGCGACCAAGATGAAACGATAGTCGTTTGAAGCAGTAGGCTCAATCTTTCCGATCATGTCAATGCCCCACATGGCAAAGGGCCAAGGAGAGGACATGACACTCACGGATTCGGAGGAACGTGTACTTTATCTGCATAGATCTGGTATTTGTGACACTTACGGGCGTACTTGCAATAATCTGCTTCCATTGTCAACTAATAATACCCTGACCTCAATAATTTCTTAGCTGTTGCATGTCCTCCGGCATGGGTACCGAAAGAGCCTTCATGTACTTCCTGCATTAACATGTCTGCTTCGTGTCTATCCACGCATCTGAGCAGAACCATGTCAAAATTTCGTTTGTACAGCACGTCATCCTGATTCAAGAAGAAGCTACCAGATAACCTTCTCAACGTCTTCTTATCTTTAGTAGATGCCCCAGGCGGGTACTCTTGACTTTTCAAGAAACACTTGATATCATGAAACCATGGCTTGTCATCAGATATAGCATCAACAGCAAACACAAATGCAGGTCTGTCAAGACGAGACACTTCAATCTTAGGTACATGATTCCATCTTTGCACTTTAATCATGGAAGACAATGTGGCCAAGGCATTAGTAAACTTATTCTCATCTCGAGGAATATGGTACACCTTCACTGTTGTGAAAAATGTCAGCAATCTCCTTCTATACGGAACCAGATTTGCTTGGTGCATGTACCAACTCCCTTTCACTTGATTAATTACCAAAGCTGAATCACCGAAGATATCAAGGGTCTTAATTTGTAAATTAATCGCCTCCTCAATCCCCATTATACAAGCTTCATATTATGCTTCATTGTTGGTGCATCCGAAAGTTACTCGGGCGGTGAAAGGCATATGAACACCTTCCGGCTTGATAAGAACTGCTCCAACTCCGCACTCATTCATGTTGACAGCCCCATCAAACATCAAACTCCATTTGGATTCAGGGTCTGGCCCCTCCTCTGAGAGTGGTTCCTCGCAGTCTTTAGCTTTGAGAAACATGATGTCCTCATCAGGGAAATCAAATTTCATGGGTTGGTAATCATCAATCGGCTGTTGCGCAAGATAGTCTGACAAGATACTTCCTTTGATGACCTTTTGAGAAGTATACTGGATATCATATTCTGTCAAAACCATTTTCCACCGTGCAAATCTGCCTGTTAGTGCTGGTTTCTCGAAAATGTATTTGATAGGATCCATTTTTGAAATAACAAAGTTGTGTGCCTGATCATATAATGCCTCAATCGCTTAGCAGCCCATGCAAGTGCACAGCATGTCTTCTCAAGCATAGAGTATCGGGGCTCACAGTCATTAAACTTTTTGCTCAGGTAGTAGATAGCATGCTCCTTCCTACCTGTCTCGTCGTGTTGACCGAGAACACAACCCATAGAACCTTCAAGCACTGTCAAATACATTATCAAAGGCCTCCCTGAAACTGGAGGCATAAGGATTGGAGGTTCCTGCAAGTATTCTTTTATTTTATCGAATGCCAATTGGCAATCGTCATTCCACCTGACCGTTTGATCTTTTCTTAGTAGTTTGAATATTGGTTCGCACGTGGCTGTTAGGTGAGATATGAACCTTGCAATATAGTTCAATCTACCCAGAAAACCACGAACCTCTTTTTATGTTCTTGGTTCAGGCATATCTTGTATTGCTTTTACTTTAGCAGGATCAACCTCAATCCCTTTTTCGCTCACAATGAAACCCAGCAACTTTCCAGAACGCACCCCAAAAGTGCACTTGTTTGGATTCAACCTTAAACGGAACTTTCTCAACCTTTCAAACAACTTTTTCAAGTTAATCAGATGCTCTTCTTCCGTTCGCAACTTGGCAATCATGTCGTCCACATAACATTCAATCTCTTTGTGAATCAAGTCGTGGAATAAGGTTACCATTTCCCGCTGGTACGTTGTCCCTGCGTTTTTCAACCCAAAAGGCATCACCTTATAACAGTATGTACCCCATGAAGTAATGAATGTGGTCTTCTCCATATCCTCAGGTGCCATCTTAATCTGGTTGTACCCGGAGAAACCATCCATAAACGAGAACACTAAAAATTGAGCCGTATTATCAACCAGCACATCGATGTGGGGTAGTGGAAAATCATCTTTTGGACTAGCTTTGTTAAGATCTCGATAATCCACACACATTCTCAACTTTCCGTCTTTCTTCGGCACCAGCACGATGTTGGCAACCCAAGGAGGATAGTTAGTCACAGCAAGAAACCCTGCGTCCCACTGCTTCTGAACTTCTTCTTTGATCTTTATGGCCATATCAGGATGAGTTCGACGAAGTTTCTGCTTGACTGGCGGGCATTCTTCCCTCAATGGCAGCCTGTGCACAACAATATTAGTATCCAATCTTTGCATGTCTTGATACGACCAGGCGAAGATATCAACATATTCACGCAACATCTCAGTCAAAGCTTTCTTCCAATCTGTTCGCAGGCTGGCGCCAATCTTGATCTCTTTCTTAGCATCCTCAGTACCAATATTGATGATCTCTATGGTCTCTTGGTGAGGCCGGATGACCATTTCCTCTTGTTTTAACAATCTGGCCAGTTCCTCAGGGAGTTCACAGCCCTTTTCATCCCCTTCCTCGGCTTGATAAATCGGTTTGTCAAAGTCATACATAGCCATAGCAGAACCGTTATCAATGGAATCCGGAGGATCAAGTCTGCACGAACGGGTTCATGCTTTATTTTAGAATTTATTTTTAAAACAAAAAGAAACAAAACATTGCCATTTTATTATTTTTGTGCAAAAATAAAAAGAAAGACAAGGAACAAAATTTGAGTGCAAAATGTCCTTTATTGATGATTAAAATTGCAAATGCAAACAGGTGGCCCTACAAATGAATCCATACGCCTTGGGCAGAACGCAAGATTTTAACATGCATTATGGTTAGAAAAATAAAGAAAATTACTCTGTTTGAAGAGTAACTCGGATGACTTCTTCAACAGACCAATTCTGCAATGGTTGTCCCAGAGCGTGTGGGTGTACCTAGTTGTCCAAGTCACAGTCACTGTCAACACCATCTTCTGTAGCTGCACAAGACTGATCT